>JAVKUW010000093.1:4807500-6007500 GCA_031885435.1 Passerculus sandwichensis
ACACCAAGTGCTGCTGCTGCTGGGCACAGCTGCTGGGCCAGCACTGATGTGCCCCAGCTCTGCACACAGACATTGCTGCTGCAGCTCCAGAGAAGGCAACAAAAGGGCATCTCTGCAGAAAACTTGGCTGGGAGTTCCTTTATTGACTTTAAATTCACCCAGTGTGCAGCCCCTCATTGACACAGTCTGTGGCCACAGGCAAGTTGGAGAGAAAAAAAAAAAAAAAAGGGAAATGGCAGAAACAATGACATTTTTTCTGGATTATATTTAAACATAAAACAAAGGAAAAGAACCTCCACACTTAAGCAAAAAAGAAGTAGCAAAGATGACTTTGATTTAAAATTATATGCAGATATTGCCCAGCAGTTTAATGTTTCCGAAAGCATGCAGTCATCAGTCTCCACACTGCAGCCTTGAGCTCCTGGTTCCTCAGGCTGTAGATGAGGGGGTTCAGGGCTGGAGGCACCACCGAGTACAGAACTGACAGGGCCAGATCCAGGGATGTGGACGAAATGTTGGGAGGCTTCAAATAGGCAAATGTGGCTGTGCTGATAAACACGGATAGCACACCCAGGTGAGGGAGGCAGGTGGAAAAGGCTTTGTGCCGTCCCTGCTCAGAGGGGATCCTCAGCACGGCCCTGAAGATCTGCACATAGGAGAAAACAATGAACACAAAACAACCGAATACCAGACAGGCACTGACAGCAAGAAGTCCCAGTTCCCTGAGGTTTGAGTGTGAGCAGGAGAGCTTGAGGATCTGTGGGATTTCACAGAAGAACTGGCCCATGGCATTGCCATGGCATAGGGGCAGGGAAAATGTATTGGCTGTGTGCAGCAGAGCATAGAGAAAGGCACTGGCCCAGGCAGCTGCTGCCATGTGGGCACAAGCTCTGCTGCCCAGGAGCGTCCCATAGTGCAGGGGTTTGCAGATGGACACGTAGCGGTCATAGCACATGACGGTCAGCAGATAAAACTCTGCTCCAATGAAGAACAGAAAGAAAAAGAGCTGAGCAGCACATCCTGAGTAGGAGATGTCCCTGGTGTTCCAGAGGGAATTGTGCATGGCTTTGGGGACAGTGGTGCAGATCATGCCCAGGTCGCTGAGGGCCAGGTTGAGCAGGAAGAAGAACATGGGTGTGTGCAGGTGGTGGCCGCAGGCTACGGCGCTGATGATGAGGCCGTTGCCCAGGAGGGCAGCCAGGGAGATGCCCAGCAAGAGGCAGAAGTGCAGGAGCTGCAGCTGCCGCGTGTCTGCCAATGCCAGCAGGAGGAAGTGCCTGATGGAGCTGCTGTTGGACATTTGTTGGGGCTGCACATGGGGACCTGTTCATGGAGAAAGGACAGTAAAGACTTAGGGGAGGTACCTGGAAACAAAATCAAGGCCATTTCCCATACATCCTCCTCTGTAACACACAGACATTGTCTTTAATTTTTAAGAGTTTTGAGGTTTTCTTTATAGGCTGCCCCCGTGTCTCTGCTGGTAGTTTTGGATACCAAACCATAAGCATGTCTGAGGCCCTCAGGGAGAACAGAGTGAGTTCCCTGGGTCAAGGTGATGAATGCAGACTGAGGAGAGATGGTCTGTCATTCTGACCTGTTCAGAGTTTCTTTGGGCTTTAAACTTTCTCAGGTGGAAGGTGACCACCTTCTTATGCTTCCCTTAAAATGCCACCACCTACTGCTGAGAGCAGATGCATCCACCACAGCCCAGCTCCACATTTGTAGCCAAGGACTCACTTTGCTCCTTTCACCAACCCAGTAGCATTTTCAGTGTCACAACACCTCTGCCTTTCCCCATCAATCTCATAACTCAGAGATGCTCTAGGACAAATTTGCACCTGGATTGAAGCTCCCAGCTTGGACTGAAATCTCAGGGACACTTCCAAGTGTGCTTATGATGGCATTGGATGGAGGAAGATGCAGCTCCTTCCCTGGCTGCACTGACAGCATTGCCCAGAGCTGGGCACTGGGGACAGCGTCACCCTGAGCCAGCTGTGCCCCCTGCCAGAGCCCCCAGGGCCAGGCAGCTGCTCCCAGCCCTGTGCTCTGCAGAGGGAACTGGGCCCGGGGCTGCAGAGCTGCCCCACGGCTCTGCTGCAGCTCTGCCTGCACAGGAGGGGCTGCACGCCTTGGAGCCCCGGCCCTGAGGGCAGAGGCTTGGCTGGGGCACAGGAGGGAGGGGCTGCACTTCAGAGGATCCTGTGGGCATCTTTAAACTCTCCCTGCCACAGCATTGCTGGGTATTGTTTTCTCTCCTTGCCTGATCTTCCCTCTGCTTCCTGGAGATTTCCCTGCTGCAGGTGTTTCTCTGTGCCTGATCACTCCTTGCCAGCACTCACAGACCCCCAAATCTCTGTGAACTTATTGATCACTAAAAGTAACAGTTCAGATGTCTCAGGAATTTGTCAAAATTCATAATCAACCTTTAATATTTATCTCTCCTCCCTGCCATTCTCCACTAGTAGGAAACTGAGTACAAAGTATTTGGAAATGTCCTTTTTTTTTTGCCAAAATCTTTATCTTGGAAATATTGTATGACTGATCAGAACCCCTTAGCATTTTAGACCTTCACAAGCATTTCACCTCGCCTGCACCAGAAATACCCAGAGTTGTACTCACAGAGTCTGTAGGCAGTGGGATGTTCCAGCTTTAGGAGTTCACTGCAGGTGCTGCAGCTGCATTGTCCTGCAGCCAGAGGTTCCTGTGCCAAGGACTGGCAGTGATTCTGCCCCAGGCACTTCTCAGCACCTTCCCAGCCCTGACTGATTGAAGCTCTCTGTGCCTCTGTGCTGGACCTGGGGTGGCTGCAGGCAGTGCCCCAGCCCTGCTGGGCTGGATAAAAGCTGCTCATCAAGAGAAATGTGCTTTTGAAGCTCTCCTTGGTTACCAGGAGCTGCCTCTGTGCCAGGAGCCCAGCCCAGCTCAGCAGCACAGATACAGCATAAGGACATTAATGAGCCTCTGGGGCTTTGTGCTCAGGCCCTGAACATCAGTCCCTGAGAGGGAGCTGAAGAAACCTCTCCAGAACTCCAAGCCAGAATCCAACACCAAACTTGCTTGGACTTTTAATGGGTCCCAGAGAGGGACACAACTGACAAAGTGTCCCCAGACCCCAGGCAGAGCAGAGAACTGCAGGCAGTGATGGCAGGTTGGAAAAAGGAGAAGTCGAGTCTTGGTGCCCTGGGGCACAGCAGGGTCTGTGCCACCAAGGGCTGTGATGAGACACCTTGTCCTGAGGCACTGGGGGCTCCTGGCACAGCCTCTGCCAGGCTGGGCACTGTCAGCCCCTTGTCCTGCCCTCAGCATCCCCCCCTAGCCCACATGCCAGTGGCCTCAAGGATCTGCTGGAAGGAGTCCCTGGGGAGCCTTGCTCAGCAATGGCCCTGGGGGCTCCTTCATGCTCACAGAGTTTTTCAAAGGACTTTGGGTTTGGCTTTTGCCTTGGAGTCTCTGAGAGCTTTGTGCAATCATGGCCTCCAATTTTTAGCGGTAATTACTCCCTAGAGAGGCGTTCTCAGTAACAACACTCAGTGGGACGCATTAATTCTTCAAGGTACTTCAGTTATTTTAAGGTACTTGGTGTTTCCCTTTTGATACTGACTCCGTGAGAGGTTTGTGCAATCATGGCCCCAATTCTCTGCTTTAACGAGTCCCTTGAGAGCTTTGCACTGACACTCAGGAGGGCTCAATCGCACTTTGAGATACTCAAGGTTTTTAAGGTACTTTATGGATTTAAGGATACTTTTAGGTACTTTTATGGATTTTTCTTCCGTCACTGAGTCTCTGAGAGGTTTTTGTGCCATCCTGGCCTCCAATTCTCTCGTCCAAGGAGTCCATGAGGATCCTGTTTTGGGTATCTTCCCCCTTTTCTCTTTTACAACAAAGATGGAACTGAAAGAATTTTGTAAGACTTTCTAAAATCATCCAAACAACCATGGGACAATTAACAACACAACAACAACCACTAAGAGAATGAATAGTCCTGTTTTAGCTAGACATCATCCAACCCTTTAGTCCTCAGGATTGGAAGAGTTTATTGAACCAATCTTTGTTTTCCACTTGAAGCTTCTTGAACCCTTCCTTCAGTACCTGAATGCTCTTGTGGATTGACTCGCTGTGGATGGAGAGGTTCATGCAACACATGCCCTCAGAGTCTACACAGCCATGCCCCTGTGCCCAGAGTAAAAACTCTATCATTGTTCTGCAAGGTGGCATGTCTGATGGTCTCTATGTCTGAGAGCAGGCCACTCAGTGTGAAGGAGGTAGCATTGCTTTGCTTACTTAACAGGCACCCAAGATGGTCTGATTGTCCTAAAGCTTTAGCTGCAGCCACCCAAGGTAGTCCACATTGAGGGTGCTACCATCCGATACCTGGATTAAAGCTTTGAAAGCCATCTCTTTGATATCATCCAATACTTCTCTCAGGACACCTGCTGCTTGGTCATCTGGTAGGCTGTGTTGTCCTTCTCCAGCTGGATGATTGTCTGTCAATTCCACCCTTGCCTCATTATTAGCATAGTCTGCTATTAATTGATTTAGTAAACACTTCCATCCCCCTTCCCACAGGGTGTATTCTGTAGGCGACAACAACATGGTCATAATATATTTTAAGTCATATGAGGTTGAGACATGTGCTGTAAACATGGGCCTCATTAGTCCATTAAAACAAGGTAAGTCCTTCCTATGGTCTTTAGCTGCTTACACAGATCCTTGACTTCCCCGTAAACCAATGGCTGATACCTGGGATTCTGCCCCCTTCTTTCATAACATACCGGGGCAACGAGGAGTTTCGAGACTATTTGCCAGTCTCCTTCCTTTACTGCTTCTTTCTGGATCCTTTCCTGTGATCTTCTGGGGTTGAGGGGCAAGGTTTCTCTGGGGAATCCAAAGTGTTTTTTAAGGAGGAAGAATAACTTGGAGGAGAAACATTTGGATTAGAAATAGTGTGACAGTTTGGCTTAGTATCTGTGACCATGGGGTTATATTGTTGCCAGAGGGTGAGGCAAAGGGCACTGCCATTTTGTCAGGTGTTGGGGAGGAAGGGTCTTGATTTAGGATGGCATACCCCTGGGCTGGCATTCTGGAGGCATGGCCCAGGCTGAATGTGGAATGATTGACAGTGGGGGCGTGACCTGCAGTTCTGGGGGTGGAGTCTGGAGGTTCATTCAGGGTGGAAGAGAAGGTTTTGGTAGCAGGAAGTGGAGGAGCCAAGATGGAGGGAGTCAGGCTCAGGGGCATCTGGAAAATTTTTAATGATTCACCTCACGATTAATTTGTTCTTTAAAGATATTTGGTCATGATCAGTGAGAATTAACTTAGAGCATCCATATATGCACCTTTCTACTTTGGAGATTCGGCTGCCCATTTTTCTCTTTCTCCACCTTAGGTGGAACAGCCACTGGAACACCCCAAATCAATAATGGGACGTGGGTGCATATTGTAAAAACACAGTGGCAAAATGGGCAATAAATGTCCTGCGTTTCCCTAAACCCACCTGCAATCCTACACAGGTGAAACTGTTGTTGTCCCTGGGGATCCTGGCCGAGATCCCTCAAAACAATGATGAATCTGCCAGCCTGACACAATCCAAAATCCTGGGGAGCACTGGTCTATCCATCAGCTAACCACTCTGACGAGACTAAATGTCAGGGTCTCTGTTTGGGCGGCAAAGGTCGCAATGAGGGTGGCTGTGACAAACCTTTCTGGTTCCCCAGCTTCAGGGCAAGGGTGGTGAAAACGAAAAGAAGCAGATGCTGGGGAAGATGAGACAGGAAAGCCTCATAAATATGATTGCCTGCAAAAGATTTTGAGAATATGGAAACTATAAGTGAGATTAAAATGAAATCAAGCTTTGAGACACCAAGCCTTAGTTACTGAACAACTGGAAAAGAATGGTATGGCCAGCTGAAAGTAATCTTCCTTTGATGAAACAATACCCTCTGCTTGCAGACAGGTCCCAGGGTCAGAGCAGACCCTACTAGCTTGGCAGAAGGAGTCCAAAGAGTAGTTTTTAGGGTTTAAAATGTAGCACAGTATGGTAATGTAATCATTCTTATAGGCTGTATATAAATGCTATAAGATTTGTGTCTTGTACTAGATTGGCTAGTGAAAATTAGAATATACAGCACAGAAGAAGATTTATTGTATAGTATTGGGAGGTCCCCTCCTCTTTTGGGCATCCATTTTGGGCGCCTCTTTCAAGCTCCTCTTTCGGGCCTGCTCCGAGCTGTGGCTGGCAGCTCCAAACAAGGCCCCTGCACCCACACCCTTTGCAATAAACCACAAGTTCCAAGACCTGGCTTCAGACATCTCTTGTCTCCGTCTGTCCCAACCGTCCTACCCCATGATGAGCCTACAAGCAGGATCAATGGAGTTGCCCTTAAAGATCTTTTAGTAACAGGGTGAAAAACAATAAACATGGAGAAGTTGAGCACAGTATGAGGGCTGGGATTCAAAGACCTGAGATAAAGGCGAAGTAACAATATATACACTTGAGGGTAGAACACACTAGAACAATAACCATATAGGGGAAACAAGTAACCAATAAGGGAGGAGAACTTTGACAACTTAGCATAACAAAACTAAAGGCTTATGGGGGAACTCTCAAGCTCAGCCTAAGTTAAACAAATGATTGTTAGGGCTTGAAACTCGCCCCCAGTTCTTCCAGGTTAAAATCTGGTTGACTCTGAGTTACAACTGGGCTAACTACTGCATCACTGCTTTGCACTGGTCCCTTGGGACCATATGGCCCAACAGAGCCACATGTCCTTGGTTCCACGAGGCTCCACAGTGTCACAATGTCCCTTGGATCCATGGTGCTCTGCAGTGTCACAATAGCTGCTTCATTTCATGAGGCTCCCAAATGTCACCTTGGTCTCCATAGGAAGCAAAGCACGGAGCCCCCATGTTTCAGGAGCTGATGAAAGGCAACGACCAGAGGCCAAGGCAAGCCTGACTTGTCTGTCCTGGCGTGTTTGCTTGGAGCAACTCCTGGATACTTGAAATTCTGAATGTGGAATCTTAATTTCAGACATTTGTGCCTGGAGAAGGATGATTTTTTTCCATACAAAGAAAAGCACAGAGCCCTTTCCTGTGTTTGGAAAATAGGTGAGTTCTAGAACTCAGGAGTCAAAGACCAGACAGACCTGTCTGTCCTGGCAGCTTTTGTCCGGCAGCAATCCTTGGATACACAGAAATTTGGAGGTAGAATCCAAATTTTGGCCTGGATACCTGGAAAAGATGGACAATTCCTCTCCATAAAAAGTAAAGCCTAGAGCCCCAGTGTTTCAGGGTCAGATGGGAGAGGCCTTCCACATTCCAAGGTCAGCCAGACCTGTCAGATGATCCCTGGGAGGCCAAGGCAACCATACCTATTTCATGTTCCCTTGCTTCCACAGGGAACGTGAACATTGTGTGCAGTGTCACAATGGCTCCTTGCTTCCATTATGCCCTCAGGTGTCATAATGGCCCCTTGGTTACACAAGTCCTTAAGGATTCTAATGGACTCCATGGTTCCACAAGGCCCCATGGTGTCCTAATGGTCATTGGGTTCCATGAAGCCCCTCTGTGTCACCATTTCCCCTTGGTTCAATTGGGGCTCAGTAGTGCAACTCTGATCCCCTTGTTTCCACCACTTCCATAGTGTCACAATGGCCTCATGGAAGCATGGGACCCTGCAGGGTCACAATGTTCCTTTGGTTCCATGAGGCCCCACAGTGTCACAATGGCCCCTTGGATCCATGGTACCCACAGTGTCACAATGATCCCTGTGGTTCCACAAGTTCCTATAGTATAACAATGCCCTTTGGCTCCACAACACTCCACAATGTCAAAGTGGTCTCCAGAGCAAGGAAACAACAGAGACCCGGGGCAGATTAGACGCAGTCACCAGAGGCTGAGGCTAGCCAGACTTGACTAGTATGGGCAGATTTTGTTTGGGAGAAACCCTTGGATATAGGGATTTTTTGAGGCGGAATCCTCATTTCAGACATGGGAGTCTAAAAAGAGCCAAGAAAGACAGTTCTTTTCCATAGGAAGAAAAGCCCAGAGCCCCAGTGCTTCACGGTCAGATGAGAAGTGGCCCTTGACTTGTCAAATTCAGTGGGACCTGTCAGACAGCCTCCAGGAGGCCAAACCAGGCAGACCTCTTCCATGCTCCGTTGACTTCATGGGTCCTAACACTGTCACAATGGTCTCCTTGATTCCATGAGGTCTGGCAATGTCACAATGGCTTCTTGGTTTCATGAGCCCCAACACAGTCACAGGGGTCCGTTGGCCCCACGCAGCCCTGCTGTGAAACAATGGCTCCTTGTTTCTATTTAAATCAATCACAGTCAAACCACAGTTTGATTGTTGATCCTTACTTCCATAGGGCCCAAGATTTGCACAGTGGTCTCCTTGATTCAATGATTCCTAGATTCCACAGTCTCACCATAGTTTCCTTGGACCCACATTGTCACAACTGACCCATGGCTCCATGAGGTTCCGTAGTGTCACCGTGGTCGCTGTCAGAGGCTGGATGAGATCGATGTCCCGAGACACCTTGGGATGCTCAGAATGCCCTGTGGGGCCAGGGTCGGGTCAGGCCTTGGTTTGTGGTGGAACAGAGCCCTGCCCCCCTGGCCTGGCAGAGCTGTCAATCACACAGCAGGGGGTGATGTTAACCCAGCTCTGATTAGCCCAGCTGTTAATCAATCAATCATACACTAGCAGCTGGTGCTACCCTTGACAAGCTACTGGACAAGCAACTGGCAGTCCCACCCCAGGGGCAGGCCCATGAAGGCCCAGGGGGTTAAAAGCCAGAGCAGGAGGCCAGACCATGGTCTGGATCCTGCCTTCTCCTGGGGTTCCTCTGTTGGTAATGCTGGAACCCCAGCAGTTGGTACCTATGTGCGTCTCTTTCTATGGATCTTCTGTCTTTCTGTTGTTCTCTATTTCTTCTCCTTCTAATCCTACTTACCTGGAGCATTTTGGGGTAACTTCATATGACAAGGATTAAAGGGGTTTAGGTTAAACGTGTGGGAATCCAAGACACAGGGAATATTTCTCTGTCTGCTCTGAGGGGTCCTGAGCCCCAGAGAACACTTCCTTTCAACTTGGGCCCCTGAGAGGACTTCCAGGACTTTGAGGCAGATTAGAATTTACCAAAGTGTGAAATAGGTAATAGAGAGTAGTATAGTATGTCACTTGGGTGAGAAATTTAGGTTTTTGGGATTTTTAGTATGTTGTAGATAGGAAGCAAGATGGAGGAATTGGGCTGTAGTCCCTGTCTTCGTTTTCATCTACTCCATTTTCTGAAGTGTTGGTGATTGGGTGATTGGTCAAGGAAAGCACAGTGCAGAGGTTATGTGGACAGTCAAGCAATGAGTTATTGGTAGATAAGTAGAAATTACATATGTTTTAGGAGTTAATGGGATGAGACAACTTTAAAAGACCTTGAAACCGTACATTTCAGAGCCATTTTGTGGTGTTTTCCCAGCATGCAGGCCTGGTCTGCACAGCATGCAAAATGTTAGTTAAGATAGCAATAAACAAGAAGCTGAAGACTGAAAAAGTCCTGTGCATCTCCTTTTACCTGGCACAGAACTGCTACAGGAGGGTTTCCCCCATCCAGGGAGTCCCCAGAAAGCCCAACATAAAACAAACAACAAATGGTGTTATCCGAGTGGATTTTTGAAGAAACACTTGGCTGACAATGTTTGGAATAAGTTGGCTTTTTTCCAAATAATTGTTTACTGAAGGGTGTTGTCTTAATTGGCCAATCATGTGAAATGTGTTGATTAAAGGACCAGTGAGGTCCACCTGTAGCAAACCAAGGTATAAAAGAAGAGGATTGAAAAAACAGCCCTTTAGCTGTTTTTTAGCCCTTAGCCTTTTGATCCAAGTCTGTGTCATCTCTGATTCAACAGTGACATTTGGGGATCTATGGGGGCTATTGGGAATCCTTTCTGCACCTTGTGACCCAACAGGAGCTTCTCTAATAAATTTTGCCTGAAGGTCTCACTGTGCCCATGACAGGAACGCCTGTGAGTGTCTGGGACATCCCGGCTCTTTGGCAGCCTGGGGACTCCTGGGATGTCACCATGGAGCCCCCGTGAGTGCCTGTGACAGATCGGTGCCTTTGCAGCCCAAGGTGCCCTGGGATGTCACCATGGAATGGCTGTGACTGCCTCTGACCACAGGGCTCTTTACCATCCCCAGAAAGCCCTGGGAGGTCTCCATGGAGCCCCTGTCTCTGCCTGTGACATTCCACCTCTGGAAGAGCCTGGAGACTCATGGAAAGTCCCCAGGGAACCCCTGTGATGGCCTGTGACAAATCTGATCCTTAGCAGGCAACCACCACCAGGACCCTGTTGCTGTGGTCAGTTTCCATGGCAACCATCCCTAGCCCCCTGTTGCTATGCTCAGTCCCTTGGCAGCTCCATGGAGACCCCATGCCAGGGGTGGTTGCCATGGACACCAGCTCAGGCCTCCAGCCAGAGCCCGTTGCCATGGCAACCATTGGCAGCCCCATCCCCAGGCTCATGGGATCCCAGCACCACAGAATGGGCTGAGCTGGGAGGGACCCATCAGGATCCTCCAGTCCAACTGCTGGCCCTGCACAGGACACCCCAACAATGCCAGCCTGGGCCTGGCAGCGCTGTCCAAACGCTGCTGGAGCTGAGAGAGCCCTGGAGCTGGGACCCTTCCCTGGGGAGCCTGGGCAGGGCCCCAGCAGCCTCTGGGCAAAAACCTTTTCCTGACATCCAACCTGAGCCTGCCCCGACTCAGCTGCAGCCGTTCCCTCCACTCCTGTCCCTGGGCACCAGAGGGAAGAGGTTCCCACAGCCCCAGCCAGGGACCCGCTCCCAAGGCTGTTGGCATGGCCACCAGGGCTGGGACCAGCTGGGATGCTCGGTTTCCATGGGCTGGGGTTCAGGAATGGGATTCCCCAATTTCCTGCTCCTGCTAAAAATGCTCTGCCCTCGCTGCCCTCCCGCCTCCCATGGAAAGCACAAAAGGCAAAGATCCTGGGCTGGGATAAGAACAATTCATTGGGAACAGCAACGAGATAAGAAACATACAGAACAGAAACAATATTGATAAGAGAAGGGATAAATAAAACTTTACAGGGAAAACTAAAACACAATTTACTGGGTCTCCCTGGCCACAGTTTCCCCCTGCCTGGAAAGGGCACTCCTCTCCTCAGGGAAAGAGACATAGAGAGTTCCTTTCCTGCCCCTGGCAATAACCTGAGGTGGGAGTGAATGTAGTGACAGGGCCATGGCCAGACTCTCATGTTCTTCAATCCCACATCATGTCAAGGGCAGGGGCAGGACGACGGGCAGGTGTCTTCCTAGTATGGATCCCAGGGAAAATGGATCACAAGGGCTCTTCTCAATGTGGGTTCTCCCATGGGTGATGAAGATAGAGCAGTGCATGAAGCTGTTCCGGCAGCTGGGGCATTTGCAGGGCCTCCCTTACTGGTGGCTCTGTTGGTGTCTTGTCAAGTGAGAGCTCTGGGTGAAGCTCTTCCCACACTGGGGACACTCGAAGGGCCTCTCCCCAGTGTGGATGCGCTGGTGCCTGATGAGGGTGAAGTTGTGCTTGAAGCCATTCCCACAGTCGGGACAGCAAAATGGCCTCTCATCTGTGTGAATCCGCTCATGCAGGAGGAGATGGGAGCTGGTGTGAAACCTCTTCCCACATGTGGCGCACTGGTAGGGCCTCTTCCCTGTGTGGATGCGCTGGTGCCTGATGAGGTGGGAGCTGTGGTTGAAGCCCTTCCCAGTCAGGACAGCAGAAGGGCCTCTCCCCCGAGTGAATCTGTAGGTGCTGGAAGAGCCTGGAGCTGGTGTGAAACCTCTTCTGACACTGGGGACACCCACAGGGCCTCTCCCCAGTGTGGATGCCTTGGTGGGTCACAAGGGTGGATCTGTAGCTGAAGCCCTTCCCACATTCCCCACACCCATAGGCCCATTCCCCGGCGTGGATCATGTGGTGGCTGACCAGGTGCTTGCTCTGTTTGAAGCTCTTCCCACACTGCAAGCACTTGTGGGGCTTCTCCCCATCACAAAGCTGCTCATGAACCACCATCTCTGAGCTCTGCCTAAAGCTCTTCCTGGCTCTGGGTGGTTCTTTCTTCCTCAGAGAATCCTGGGCTGGTTTGGAGCCCCTCCTCCTGTGGGATCTCTGTGGCATTTCCTCCATGTTGGATTCCTCTGCACTAGAGTCGCTCAAAACGGCCTCTTTCACAAGGTTCTGATGTGGAGATTTTTCCTCCCTGGTCTCCATCCTCAGCTTCTTACCTGGGGAAGGAAGGAGAAAGAGAGGATGGGATTTGCCTTCGTGCCAGAGGGAAGGGGAAAGAGATCCCCCCAGTACATCACTGGCAGGATGGCATTGGCACCAGGGTTGTCCTGCAGCCGGGGGCCGACCTGGACTGGGAGATGGAGCAGGAGAGAGGGGGAAAGGAGCACTGACTTCCTCCTCACCTGCCTGGGTGTCCCAGGGCATCTTCCTCTTCCTCGCAGCTTTCTCCTCCATCAGGTGAAGGTTTGGGAATGGGAAATTTTATTTTGGGAGGAAAACAATGGATGAGCACATTGAGTTTTGTACTGGTTTGACGGCAAACATGAGGGAAAGTCTAAGTCAGAATTACAATTTAATAAGAAAATTAGGACCAAGGCAATGATACAGAAACACTGCCTTAAACTGACAGAGTCAGGATATAACCTGACACCCTGTTGGTCAAGGTGGTGGCAGCAGTCCCATTAAATGGTGGGTGCAGTCCTGTTGGAGTGATCAAGGTGATTCTGTCAGAGCAGTGATCCTGCAGAAGGGTCTGGTCTTCCTCTGAAGGTCCAGTGGTGGTTATGGAGCTCTTGTCCTCTGGGAATCCAGTAGGCAAGGCGCTCCTGGTGTTGAAAGCCTCAGCTTATATCCAGGTAGGAGTGCTCGGATCCTCCCCCTAGGCGGAGCATCCCACAATGGGATGATGGAATTTTATCAGTCCTGCAGTGACACTCAATGGCCCATTCACAGAAGATATCTCCCCTGGAGGGTGTTATCAGGGGTGAGTCATGGAAGAGATAAAGAACACTGCCCCGCCTGTTTATAACAGTTGATGAAGATGGGGATTGAAAACATGCATTTGGTTACATCTTACATTGCACCCTGAAACAGTGGGGTAATCCCTGCTCAGGGGGTGAACACCACCCCCCTTACCCAAACTGGCTCAGCTGTAAAACCCCCACCGTGGGATGGCAACACACACACAGGGCACAATGTCACACTTGCCCTGCTCCACTCTGTCCCTGTCACTCCCTTGCTCTCCCCTCCTTTTCCCTTTTTTCGATATCTCTCTCTACCTCACATTTACTGTTTAATAAAATCTACTTTGGATTTGGTCTCGTTAGCACCTTAATTGGGGCAGAGGCATCTCTCTACCAGTATTCTTAACCATATTGCAACAATATTTTGGCACAGTGAGTTCAGGCACTGTTCTTTGACCCCAAGTGCCTTTGACAACAGCATGGTTCCTTCCTCTGAGGAGACTGTGGTTCTTTCTGGAAGAACTGTTGGAAACTTGTACACAGTCCCTCCTTCATCCTGGGGAACTTATGGGAGAACTTATGAGGAAAATGGCTTTTGTGGATGGCCAGGGAAAAAGAAAATATTTTCTTGTCCTTCCTTGAAAAGTTTGCTAAAATCACTGGAGGAAAGGGAGCAAATGATACCAGCAAGACTGACAAGGTTCATTCACTCCAAGGTGAGGAACACAAGGCTGCTAAAAGTCCCAGAAGAAGCCCAGCTCAAGTAGCTAAATTCCCAAATAACTCCGGCCAGGGCTCTCCAGGAGGACTTTTTTGGTGAGTGTTCAGAGCCAGCAGAACCCGGACTCGAGCCCCGGATATCTCCAGGCTCCCTAAGAGGAGCTTTTTCGAGGCGAGAGGAGCCGCGATCACCCCTCAGAAGGGTCCCGGCGGGTCCACGTGGGGATGGCCCGGTACAAACGGGGTGGGACATTGGTTTTGGGGATCCCCGTGAGAGGCGGGGCTGTGGAACGGGGGACCCCTGGGGCGGGGAGAGGGGAAGGGGCGATACCGGAGCTGGGGGACCCCCGGCAGCCTGGAGATGAGGCGGGGACGGGACACCCTGACCCTGACAGGGGCGTGTCCTTGGGTGACTTCATGGTGCTCGTACCCCATCAGTCCGTTTAGCCCAGAAATGAGTTCTGCACCTTGAAGGCTGGCTCTGAGAGTGAAGGGCAGGAGGAAGAAGCTGCAGTTTGTTTTCAGATACTGCACTCACTCCTCCACATTCCGGCTCCTGGAGTGTTGTGATGCCTTAAGGAGCTGGAATAGAGGCCAGACAGAGTTAAGTGGAGTAAATTAGATATTTATTGTAGTGCCTTCAAAGGTCACACCCTGGGAGTACTGGAGCCACAGATGTGGCTCTGCCTGGATGGCTCTGAGATGGGAGCAAAAGAGGGCTTGGTCACGAGATCTCACATTTTTGTAAATTTTAGTACATTTATATATAGGAGTTAACTGCCCAATTAATAGCTTCAATAGCTTCAAATTATGAAGTTTTGTCTTCCTTGCTTGCTTGCCTGTTTTCCTCTTTTCATGTTGTTTATGCTTTGGGCCTGAAGTTTGAAGAGATTGTCCTTGAGTCTCCAGCTAGAACAGGATTGTTTTGTCTTCACCACTCTGTGAAAAGATATCAGTAACACTTAATATAAAGCTAAAATCTGCACACCAAAACACAATAGAAAAACTTAAAACCTAAGGTATCAATTGTCTGCTGACAGACAGCAGGAAAGAGCTCTCCTTTGCTTTTAGTTAGTTTTTAGATCACTTGAGGCAGAGAAGTTCCCTGGACTGTGGTTTTTCTTTTTCTTTGGAGTTGTTTAAACCTGCTCTGCACTGAACACCCCGACCGCACCAGCAGCTTGCACCTGCGGCCCACTAGGCTGAGCCTGGGCTGTGGCATTTCCAGTGCCAGAGGGACTGATAAGAGACTGAGCTGAGCTACTGCCCACAGAGGGACTTTCTGAGTTTGTCATCTCTTTTGTAGCGGCAAGAGGCTTTATTGTTTAATATTGTTCATTTTTTGTGCTGATGAATACTTTGCCTGTTAAATAAACAGGTTTCTTTTCCCATTTTCTCTGAGGAAATCTTTTTCTGATCTGGTTGGGGGAGTGGCTGCTTGAATTTGCTTTTTAGAGAAAACCCTTTTGGAGGTTTTCTCCCAAATTTGCCCAAATCCAGGACAGGGTGGTGGGAAGACATAGGACCCCCACGTGGCTGGAGTGGGGGGACCCTGGAGAGGGGGACCCTGAAATTGCCCCAGCATCCCTAAGCAGGACCCTGGAGAGAGGGATCCCCAGGACCCATGGGATTCCCAGCATCCCTGAGGAGGGGAACCACCAGAAACCCAGAGGGATGAGACTGGAAATGGGACACTCCTGGTGGTTTGTGTTTGTTTTTTTTTTTTTTTCTTGATTTTTGGAAGTTTTTATGGACACCAGATGACTTCTGGAGATGGATTTAGTTGGGAGGAATTCCCAATCCAAGGGATTCACACCTTGTTTTTCCCAAACTAGGATATCCCATTCCCAAACCTTGGCTGAATGGAGGAGGAGAAGGCTACATGGAAGAGGAAGATGCCCTGGGACACCCAGGCAGGTGAGGAGGAAGTCAGTGCCCCTTTCCCCCTCTCTCCTGCTCCATCTCCCAGCCCAACATAGCCCCCGGCTGCAGGACAACCCTGCTGCCAACGCCATCCTGCTGGGGATGCACTGGGGGGATCTCCTTCCCCTTCCCTGTGGCATGGAGGCAAATCCATTCCTCTCCTTGTCCTTCCTACCCCAGAGAAGGAGCTGAGGATGGAGACCAGGGAGGACAAATCCCTGCACCAGAACCTCGTGGAAGAGGCTGTTTTGAGCAGTGCCACAGTGCAGAATTCCAATGGGGAGTAAAAGTTCCAGAGATCCCAGAGGAGGATGGGCTCCAAACCCAGCCCAGGGTTCTCTGAGAAGGAAAGACCCACCCTGAGCCAGGAAGGTGGACAGAGCTTCAGCCAGAGCTCAGAGCTGGTGGCCCATGATCAGATTCACAATGGGGATAAGCCCCACAAGTGCTTGGAGTGTGGGAAGAGCTTCATGCAGAGCAACCACCTCATCAGCCACCAGATGATCCACACCGGGGAATGGGCCTACAGGTGTGGGGAGTGTGGGAAGGGCTTCAGCTGCAGCTCCGCCCTCGTCACCCACCAACACACCCACACTGGAGAGAGGCCCTACGAGTGTCCCCAGTGTCAGAAGAGGTTTCAAACCAGCTCCAATCTCCTCCTGCACCAGCGCATTCACACAGAGGAGAGGCCTTTCCACTGCCCTGACTGCAGGAAGGGCTTCAAGCACAACTTTACCCTCATCAGGCACCGGCGCATCCACAACAGGGAGAGGCCCTACGTGTGTCCCCAGTGTGGGAAGAGCTTCTCACAGTGCTCGTTCTTTACCCGACACCAACAGAGTCACCAGTAAGGGCAGCCCTGTGAGTGCCCTAACTGCAGGAGAAGCTTCATGCACGGCTCCAGCTTCATCCCCCATGGGAGGACCCTCATTGGTCAGAGCCCTGGCGATCCACATTCCCTGTGATCCATGTTGGGAAGACACTGGGCTGGTTATTCTTTTATTTTGGTCCTAATTTTCTTTGGATTCATCTTCATCCCTTTAAACCAGAGGAAACTGGGGTAAAAATCAATAAATTCATCAAAGGCATCTAAAGCCGCACTTTTTACTTGTATTTCAGGGGAATCTGAGATTCAGGGAAATAATTGGGAGAATTTGGGGTTTTGGGGGGTATTTGGTGTACTCGTTTCCCTTTTCTTGGCACTCAAAGAGACAAGAGGGGATGTTGGGAATTTAGCTGCTAGAAACTGGAACAGTACAAAGCCGTGGTTAATTCCAAGTCCTGCACCTGTGAGATAGCGTGTTCTTGGGCCTAGCTGTAGTAGGATAACAAATAGTGAAAGAGACATGAGAAAAGAGAGATGTAAACCCTAAGGAATGAGGAAGAGTTCATGGTATAGTTTAACCAATAGATTGCTTGGCTTGCAGAATATTCATAAGTTTATTATTTGCTGTATAAATGTTTGATGCTTTCTTCAATAAACGGGACCTGTGATGAACCACCTGGTGTCCGGGTCCCCTTCCTTCGACAAGGGTTCAATCTGTCACCTCAATGCCACTGAAAACTACTCAATCCCACCCCAAAATTCCTCGATTCCACTGCTCTTTGGTATGGAATGGGGTTGGAAGGGGATTGAGCAAAGATGGTTTCAAATCAGGAGGGTTGAGATGGGCATTGGGTGGGACAGGATGGGTGGAGTGGTGTTTGGGAGGTGGAAAATGGGGGAAATATGGCTTGGGAAGGGGGTGTTGATGTCCAGGAGTGGTGGGATGAGTTGGGGTTGGGACTGGGGAGGTGGATTGGGGTCTGAAATGAGACAGCCAAAGTTTGGGGATGATGAAGGGAGGGGGAGCCCATTACTGAGTGAGTTTTTTAATAATCCACATTCCTGAAGAGATTTTGAGGTCTCTCATGTTTCTGAGGCAGTTTGGGGGCACTCCCCAGCTCATGGGAGTTTCCTGACAGCAGCTCCATGGACCCCCATTGCCAGGGGTGGTTGCCTTGGGTACGAGCTCAGAGCTGTAGCCAGAGTCCGTTGCCTCAGTGCTGGAGAGCAGAGAAATGATGAACAGCCCCAGACATCTCCAGTGTGTGTTTGGGGGCAGGGAGAGTTCTGCAAAGATGGGGTGGTCACTGACCCACCCCAGCCACTGCAGCCTCTGGCCCAGCCCCAAAGTGGCTGCCAAGCCCCTGGCACCCCACAAACCCCACCTGAGAGAGGGACCAGAGCAGGTCAGGCTGTGACAGGGGTGTGACACTGACATGTCCCACGGCCCCAGAGCTCACAGCAGCTGAGATCCAAGGCTGACTGTGGATCTCTCTCTCCCTCTCTCTCTTCTCCTGACTTCCTCTTCTCAAAATCTGGTTAACTTGCAATTGGACAGGTTAGAGTTTGCTAAGTCAGTGCTATATGAAGTGCTTTACTATAATTCAATGCTGTTTAAGATTTCCCAAGTATCACATTCTCTGAAGTTTGCCACTAAAAGTTTGTTCTCCACCCTCCTGAGCAGTTTGTTGTTTTCTCCCCTTGGCCATCTGTCCTGCAGGCTGTGCCCCCTGGGCGTGCTGCTCCTCTGCCCTGGCGGGCTGCACTCGCCCATCTCGCTGTGCCCCAGCATTTCTCACCCAGCGTTTCTGTGCCCTCCCTGGGCTCCCTGCACCCAGCGCTGCCGGCTCCTGGCACACACAGCCAGGGCAGGAGCCCACCCTGCCAAGGGGCTCTGGAGCAGGGCGGGGGCTGCGATGGCTGCTGAGCTCAGCAGCTGCTCCTGGCATGGTTCCATGGAGACCAAGCACAGCAACGCTGCTGAGCATTGTCCCTGCTGAGGGTCACACACAGCCGGGGCACATTGCCTGCCTGCAGGATTGCTGAGCATTGTCCCTGCTGAGGGTCACACACTGCCGGGGCACATTCCGTGCCTGCAGGATTGCTGAGCATTTTGCCTGCTGAGGATCACACACTGCCGGGGCACATTGCCTGCCTCGTGTCGCAGACATCTTTTCATTAAAATCCTTTCATTAGGATTTTTCCTGCTGAAGCTGAGAAGTTTCAGCAACAAATGTAAACAATGGTTATCTGCTGCTGTGGAATGCAACAAGTGGATCCATGATTGGTCTCTTGTGGATGTTTGGACGTACTGAACACTCACAGCAGAGCTGGCTCTTGCTCTCTGACGAGACACGGATCTTTGTTATCATTCTTTTCTATTCTTTGCTTAGGAGCTTCTGAGGAAACTTTTCCTTTTCTTTTCTTTTTAGTATAGTTATAATGTAATATATATATATATCATAAAATAATGAATCAAGCCTTCTGATCATGGAGTCAACATTCTCTTCTCTCTCTCATCCTGAAAACCCCCGTGACCACGGTCACGGCTGCAGGATTCGTGCCCGACCCAAGTACTGCACTGATGGCTCCAGCATTGCTTTCCAACAAAAACAGGGGAAGGCAAACTGTGTGCAGTTCATGGTATTTTACAGTGTCTAAAACTCGCTAAGTCATTAAACCTTAAAGGTGAGATCCATTTGGAATGAATGACACGGAGAAGTAGTGCAAGATGGAAAAGGGGAGCATAGAAATAAATTGAGGGAAACATTTCAGATGGTTTCTTTCCATTTTCATTTCATTTCTGGAACACTGATTCAGTTTTTCGGTAATCTTCTCCGTAATCCCATCTGTTCTTTTCAAAAACCTTTCCTGGAGAATGAGGTCGAGCTCCTGTCACAAGATGTGCCACCACCTGCAGCTTCTCTTGGCTTTCCGCACTGTGCATGCAGCAGGACTCTTGCAGCAAAGCAGGACAAAGGTTTGGAGAACTTGACATCTTGTCCTTTCTTTTCCTGGTGGACTGGAGAGTTGTGCTGTGGGTAAGGTTTTCATTGTTACTGTTCCAGGCTAAGAAAACAGGAGGTGGTACCAGGAATCGTTAGGGAATACAGACCTGGCTGAATGCAGAGAAAGAATCTCCAGAGCCTGCAGCCACAAGTGGAGAGTTGTGTGATGATCATTCCAACCTGTCAGCAGAAATCTTGAAAATTATCTGGAATGTGAAAATGCTCTAACAGAGGGAGTTTGTTTCTGAGTTCAGTGTAGATGATACCACATCTGGTGCTTGGTGCATCAATCAAGAGCACAATCAGTTCATGAGAAGCACCAGAACAAGCTGGACCTCCCAGAGCAGCCAACTGAAAGAATCTGAAAAGGAAAAATGCAGAGAATGACTTGGTGAACCTTGCCTGGAAGAAAAGTGATCTTTATCTAATAACTACTAATCCAGTCCCTCGTCTTTGTCTTCCTTAACAAGGCCATTTGCATCCCAGATTCTCCATGAAGTGCGAAGCCTGAGCTTGTGGAAGTGCCTGAAAGATGCCCTGTTCCTCTGCAGGGACACTCAGGCTGGAACAGGAGCCCGAGCCCTGTCTGGGGAAGCCTCCTCTGAGCTGGAATTTGTGCCGTGCTGGGAGAGGAGGAGGAGGGGGAGAAGGCTGGCGCTGTGTGGCAGGAGCAGGAGGTTTGGGCCGCAGGACATTCCGGCCGTGCCCGGGGCTCTGGGCCTGGCCCCGCGTGCGCTGAGCTCCCTGGGCTGGGCTGAGGTTCCCGCTGGGACAGGGCAGAGCCTGGGCTCAAACTGGGGGCAGCAGCAGTGCAAAACACTCTGGGCATCTGTGTTTCCTGCTGCTGGGAAAGAGCAATGAAATGAGTCAAGAAGTTCTGGTTTCTGTTTCTCCTGGTGGATTTTTAAATTTAATTCCACACTGCGGAGGCAATTTCTGTGGTGGCCTCTGTCAGTTTTTTCTATTTCAACAGCTTCAGCAACAGGGCTTTGTTTGAACTCTGCAAATGGCCTGTGTGGCTTTAATTCCCCTCGCCTTAGTGCTCAGGGGCTGGTGGGCATTCCAGTATCTGCTGATCTTTATGACTGCTACAATAATACTGACTTCACTGTCCTGAAAGCACCATGGATAGCACCAACTGAAAGAGGCATTTGCAGTTTATGGATAAAATTCAAGTGGCAAGCACAAGAGGGCCAAGAGCAACCATGATCCCCAATTCCTAAGGCAAAGGCAGCAGCAGCCTCCTGCTGTCACCTCAGGGTGAGTCAAACAGAGCTGAAAACAGCGCTGGAACCCGATCCTTTCTTCCTCTGAGGGCTGGTTCAGGGCAGCACAGGCGGGCCCTGAGCAGTCAGGGCTCTGTGTGGGTGCTGGTTGCTCTGCTCCAAAACTGAGCTGGAAAAAGCCCTTGGGAGCCGAGGCAGGAGCAGGCGGGAAGGGGCCGGCGCTGCTGCTGCTCCTGGCCGGGAGCCCCGGCTGCGCCGGGCCGGCGCCCGCTGCGCTGCGGCTGCTGCTGCTGCCAGAGCCGGGCGGGACTCGGGGACAGGGAACGGACACGGGGGGACAGCAAAGGCCTGGCGGCTGCAGGGATGGTGGCGCTCGGGAAAGCACCAGCACAGAGCTCCAGCCCGCAGTTAACTCCGAGAGGGAAATGCTGGGGAAAGGCTCCATTTCAGCCGTTCTGCACTCGTGGCTGTGAAGGGACTGAAATGAAAGGAGAACAAGCAGGGCCCGACCCCTCCTCTGGGAGGAGCCCCACGACTGGGCCTGTGAGGGGCGGTGAGGGTGTTATGAATCAGAAGCTTGACTAGTCCAATATTCAAGCAGCAATCAATTTATTATTTAATACGGTAAAGTATGAGCAACACAGCGCTGGGTACAGTGGGGGAAGTTTTCCCTCCAACTGCATACCAATAATTGGTGGTTACAGGTATTTACAGGGGTACCCATCAGTTTTTTCCAGCAGTTTCTATTTCCAATCTTTTACTCATCAGCAATTTTTATTCCAAATTATTACATCACAATTCTATAAACTATTGTGATTTTAATTTCTCAGGATATATCTCAAAGGAGTATTCCCAGATGGTGACGGTCCATTTTCCAAAAGAAGAAAGACGAATCCCATCTGGTGGGGTCCAGCTCCCCAGATATGGGTCCACCTTTTAATTGCATTTAATCTCATAACAGTGATGTCCAGCTTCCCTTTGGTCGAAACCATAAACTCTTGAGGTGATGTTCATCTTCCTTTTTCAAGCTGTTTTTCTCTGCTTCAATAAGGTGTGAGATAAGCATATTTCCTTTATACATATTCCAAAGCTACAGTTTCAAGGATACAATTAATATTCTAAAATTATACTTCAAAAGGTTATTATTGCAGATCTTTTTATGGATTAAATGCAAGCAAAAAGCAACATCTTAACACCTTCATTCCAATGCTCCTAAATCAACCAGGATTAATTGCAAACAAAAGATAGGTTCTAAGGTATTTTTCCATGCTTTATTTTCCTCAGTTATTACTAGAATTCACAACTATCCCATTGTCGGTATCCACATTTTCTCATTCACAAGTACACACGTCGCCTGTTTGTACCTGACACAAAACACAGCTTTGCATCTCACAAGGGGTTGTGAGGGGCCGTGAGGGGCTGTGAGGGGCCCCTGCCCCTCTATGGAGAACTGTCATTCCTGTCCAGGAACCCATGGCTGAAATGGAATTCCACCCCAAAACTCCCCATGTATCCAAGGGCTGCTTTCAGACAAAAGCTGCAAGGACAGACAGGTCTGGCTTGCCTTGGCCTCTGGTGACTGCTTCTCATCTGCCTTCAAAACCCTGGGGTTCCGTGGTTTCCTTCCTATAGGAAAGAACTGTCCCCATTGTCCAGGTGCTCCTGGTCTCAAGCACTTGACCACTATACAGGGATGCAGTTTGACAAGAAAGTCTCACAGATATGTATGCTTGGCTGAAAGATTTTTGAATGTAATGTCTGAAGACGAATATAAATGAAAGCAAGTTTTGATACAAAAGAACAGAATTGATGAGCCAGTCTTTCTGGATAGCTAAGAAGGCAAAGTGTATGTTAGTTAGAAGGGGTTTTTATGACTTGGAGCAAAGGATAAGCCCACCTCAAACAAGAAGATTTTACCAAGCAGAAATATAGCACAGGCAAACAAGTCAGCAAATTTTGCAAGTAGAAAAAAGGTCTCAGAATTTTCCACTGCAAGAAAACTGGAAAACAACTTTTAGCTTAAACTGTAATGTACTAACTTTTAGTGATTGGAGAATAGTAACATGAATATGGTAAGGATAGTAGTTATGATTTGCTATAGATAAAAGTTAAGGTATAGATTGGTTCTATTGTGTCAAGATGCTCAGCAAAGAAAAGTATATAATGCATTTGTAACCTAAACTAAGGGTCTCTAGGCCTGCAGATGGAGCTGACGGCTGTAGGCACAGGCACTGTCACCCATGACTCTGGACTGCTGTATCACCTTGGAAACAATAAACTGCATTTTGAAGAGCTGCCTGGAGTCCCACATCCCTCATTTCAGCTCTCACAAACTGGTGTTGCCCGGAACTGCCAGTGCCCAGATCCAGAAATTTCCTGGTGCTGGTGCAGCCCAAGTGCAGCAATTTGCAGGCAAAAAACCCCAAAATCTGGCAATTTTCCACTGCTGGCTCTGTTGCTGCCCGGACCTGGAGTTTCCCAGCACTGCCATTGCCCAGAGGCAGAAATTTCCCAGTGCTGGCAAAGCCCAGGTGCAGCAATTTGCTGGCACAGAAATCCAAAACCTGGCAAATACCTGGGGCCGGCACCACCCAGATCTGGTGTTTTCCAGCACTGCCAGTGTCCAAACATGGCAATTTCCTGGTGCTGGCACAGCCCAATTCCAGCAATTTGCTGGCAAAGAAAGCCAAAATCAAGCAAATACCTGGCACTTAAAGCAACCCAATCTCATGTTTGCTGACGCTGCCAGTGCCCAGATCCAGAATTTTTCAGATGCCTGCACAGCATAATTCCAGCAATTTGCTGGCACAGAAAGTTCACATTTGGCAATTTTCCGGTGCTGGCACATTCCCCACCCAGATTTGGTGTGTGCTGGCACTGCCAGTGCCCACATCTGGCAATTTCCTGGTGCCAGCACAACCCAAAAGCAGCAATTTTCTGGCAAAGAAAGCCAAAGCCCAGCAGCTTCCTGGTGCTGATACCGGCATCACCCAGATCTGGTGTGTTGCGGGGAGACCTCAGCTTAAGGCTGTGGGAAAACCCTCTTTAGTTGGGGTCAGCAGGACCTCCCCACCCATAATCCTCTTGTTCAGTTACGCAGATTGTTGCTAGAAAGTTCTGAGTTCTCTTTGCTACCATTGGTTACTTTTACTGCAAAAAGTGTAATATTCTTAATCGTTCCTTCCTCTTGGGTCCTTCTCTCAGATCCCACCTTAACCCCTGCCCATAAATAAATGTATAAATATCCCTGCTAGACCCTGGACCCAGACTTTTTTCTGCTTCACTCTCCGTACTGCGCACGTTGTCCTGTTTGTTATGTTTGCCTTCTTTAAAGTTCTGTTTCCATAGCACCAGATGAAAGCAGTCTCTGTAAAGTGGCCAGAGCTGGTTCTCAGGGAAACCACTGGTCAACGGTGCGGACGAGGACCAGAAGGTTTCACTGGTGTTTGTTGGCACTGCCAGTGCCCAGATCTGGAAATTTCCCATTTCCGGCACCACCCATGTCCAGCAATTTGCTGGCAAAGAAAGCAAAAACCTGGCAGTTTCCCCTTGTCAGCACCGCCCAATCTGGTCTTTGCTGGCAGCAGGAACCCAGGAAGGAAGGAAAGAAAGAAGGAAGGAAAAGAGGAAGGAGTCCAGACCCAGTCCTTCTTGGAGCCTGGAGCCTGAAATGGGCTGTTTGCTGGCACTGCCAGTGCTCAGATCTGGAAATTTCCCTATTCTGGCACAGCCCAAGTGCAGCAATTTGCTGGCACAGAAATCCAAACCTGTGGCAGCTTCCTGCTATTGGGTCTGGCATCACCCCCACATCTTGCGTTTCATGGAACCAGAACCCAGATGTGGAAATTTCTCAGTGCCAGCAGAGCCCAAATCTGGCAGATTTCTGTCTCTGCCAACAACACCACCCAGATCTGGTGTTTGCTGGCAGTGCCAGCGCCCAGATCTGAAAACTTCCTGGTGCTGGCACAGCCCAAGTCCAGTGATTTGCTGGCACAGAAACTCAAAATTTGGAAATCTGCAGGTTCAGGCACCAGCACCATCCAACTCTGGTGTTTGCTGGGACCGCCAGTGCCCAGATTGGAAATTTCCCGAAGCCTTCACAGCCCAGGTCTAGCAATTTGGTTTTAGGTAGCTTAGGAAGCGCAGTTCCTTGGACTGTGGCTTTCCTTTTTCTTGAAACTGTTTAAACCTGCTCTGGACTGAAAACCCAGACAAACACCAGCAGCAGCTCACACCTATGGCCCACCGAGCTCTGGGACGCTGCATTCCAGCGCCAGAGGGACTTAGGAAGAGACCAAGTGAGCCAACTACAACCCACAAAAAGGACTTTCTGAATTTGCCATCTCTTCACCACTGTCAGAGGTTTTATTTAATATTATTCATTTTTCATGCTTGTGAATACTTCACTTGTTAAATAAACTGGGTTTTTTTTCACTTTTCTCGAGGGAAGTCTTTTCCTGAACTAGTAGGGGGAGGGGCCATTTGAACTTGCTTTCTAGACGGACCCATTTTGGAGATTTCCTCCCAAAATTTGCCCTAAGCCAGCACAAACAGTCATCATGAAAATTTCACCAGTGGCGGAATTTCCCGGTGGCAAATCTTGTGACAGAAGCTTGACCTTGTTCTCCATGAGAAATTCTTGGGAAGAGCAGACAGGAGAAGATTCCTGGAAAACTGAAACAGCTTTCCAGAAGTAAAATGAAAATGAAAGAAACAATCCAAGATGTTTTCCTCTATTTATTTCTATGCTCCCCTTTTCTATGTTGCATCCCAGTAATTCCAGATGCACCTCACCTCTAAGATTGGTGATTTAGTGATTTTTAGACACTAAAATACCATGAGCCACACGCAGTTTTCCTTCCCCTGTTTTTACAGGAAAGCAACACTGGAGATGTAAGTGCAGTCCTGGGCTCAGGTAGGAATCCTACCCCAAGGGAAGGTGCCCCGACAGTGTTTGACCCTCAGCAAGGACAATGCACAGCAGCAGGGGAGGGGATCGCTGTGCCAGTGCGCAGGAGTCGGGGCTCTGCATCTGGGCTCAGCACTGCAAAGTTCCCGTGTTTGGGCAGACGGAGGGGCTGTCCCCGGGGCGCGCGGGGATCGAACGTGGGGCTCGTGGGGCGAGCGGGGAACGGACACGGGGACGAACGGCCCCGGTGCCTCAGTTGCAGCGGCGGCAGCGGCGGCAGCAGTAGCAGCGGCAGCAGAAGCGGCGGCAGCAAAGAGATATTTTGAATACTCTCTTTCTTTCTCTTCTCTCTTTCTTTCTCTCTCTCTCCCTTTCCCGCTGTCGGACACCCTTCTCTCGGGGTCCCTTGCCCGGCGTCCCTCTCCTCTCCCCGCCTCCTTCTCCCCTGCAGGGCTGGGCCATGCCCCCGGCCCCGGGCGGGGCTGCCCCGTGCCCGGCCCCGGCCGTCCCGCCGCGGTCTCGCCTCCGCCCGGCTCTGGCTGTACTGGGGGTGGCGCTGCTGGGCGGGCATCAGTGCGTGGGGCGGGGGCGGCATCGCCGCCCTTTGCCTCCGCCTGGCCCGACCCCGGCCCCAGACCCGACCCCGGCCCCGCCTCCGGCCCCGGCTCCTCCCGGGGCCCGCGGAGCACACACGCGGCGCGGCCGCTCCCGCCGCCTCCGCTGCGGCTTCCCCGGCCCGAGCTCCGCCGCTCGGCAGCGCGGCCGCCGGCCCCGAGCCTCCCGTGCTGCGTTCCCGGGAGCGAACGCCGGGGCATGGCCGGCCCGGGGCGGGTGAGGGGCGCTCGGGGGCCGTTGCTGGCCCCGGGCCGAGCGCTGACCGCCGCGTCCCGCCCGCAGGGACGGCGCAGGAGGCCCTGCAGGAGCGGTACCGGCTGGGATCGCTGCTGGGGCGCGGCGGCTTCGGCAGAGTCTTCGCGGCCACGAGGCTCTCGGACGGCGCCCCGGTGAGCGGCGGGGCCGGCGGCGGGCGCAGGAGGAGGGGATGGAGGAGGAGGAGGGCGGAGGGCGGAGGATGGGGCTCGCAGTGCGGGTGGCGAGCTGACCCCGCTGCTGCCCTTGGCTTGCAGGTGGCCATCAAAAGGGTGCCACGGAACCGCGTCCGGCACTGGGGCGAGCTGGTGAGTGAGCGGGGCCAGCAGCCGGGGCTGCCGGCCGGGGATGAGCTGGGGCCCGGCACGGTGGGAGCCGCCAGGATGCCTCGAGGGAGAGCGGGCATGGGGCCAGCGCGGGGCGCAGAGCATCCCGGGCTGGCTGAGGGCTTCCCCAGGCCTGGCACGGCATCGGCCCCACTGACGGCATCGTGCTCCTCCCGCAGCCCGACGGCACCAGCGCACCCCTGGAGGTCGTGCTGCTGGCCAAGGTGTCCACTGGCTTCCCTGGTGTGGTCCAGCTGCTGGAGTGGCTCGAGCTCCCCAACTGCATCGTGATGGTGCTGGAGCGGCCCCAGCAGTGTCAGGACCTGCATGGTTTCATTCGGGCACGGCGGTTCCTGCCCGAGGAGGAGGCGCGGGAGCTGTTCCGCCAGGTGCTGGAGGCCGTGCGGCACTGCACCAGCTGCGGGGTCCTGCACAGGGACATCAAGCCAGAGAACATCCTGGTTGACCTGGACACCGGGCAGGCCAAACTGATTGACTTTGGCTGTGGCACCTACCTGCAGGACACAGTCTACACTCACTTTGCAGGTGAGCCTACACAGGGCTGTGCTCCCGCTGCTGACATCTCATGGCCCAACATCTCCCAGCCCAAGCTGACTGTGGCAGCGGGGATTCTCCCTTTTGCTGCCAGTCAGGGCACTGAATCTTCAGCTGAGTTGCTTTAGAGCGGGGCTGGGTGTGCAGCCATCTTCCAGCCCTGCTGGCAGCCTTTGCCAGCCACTCTGCCCAGGACTGGGGCTGGGCTGGGGCTGCCAGCCCAACCAAAACCCCCGTGGGTGGGGTAGCAGAGAGGGAGGGCAGAACCTGTGCCCCAGCCACTTTGGTGTGCAGATGAGAGGAAGGGCTTTGGCTGCTCCACTTGCCCTGTTTGCCTTGGCTTCATAATATTTTTGGGGCAATGCAGGCAGGGAGGATAAGGACAGGATTTTTCCCCAGCATGGAGTGGGTTTTTCCTTTGCATGTCATGGTCGGGCCTAGCCAGGGCTGCCCTCTTCCAGCACCAGAGGCTTCTTTTCCAACCCTAACTTTGTGTACAAGTCCCAGGTGCTGGCGAGAGGGCAGTGGTCACCCTGTGTGCCCCTGATGCAGCCCCCGCACACCCAGGGATGCTGGGGCCAGGCTCTGGGAGCAGCAGCATTCCCCTGATGAACTCCATCTGTATTCCATAGGAACACTGTCCTACAGCCCCCCAGAATGGAACGACTTTGGCTGGTACCATGGCGAGCCAGCTACCATCTGGTCCCTGGGCATCCTGCTGCACCAGATGGTCTGCGGGGAGCACCCTTTCAGGAGGGGCCAGAACCTCAGCTGGGGCCAGCTCCCGCTGCCACAACGGCTCTCTCAAGGTGGATCCTCTTCTCTGGGCACGGGGGGAATGCCAGTGCTGGGAGCCAGCAGCGGGGTCGTGGGCATCCTGCTCTGGCAGCTGCTGAGGAGGTGGCACATGTCCTGCTCTCCTCCAAAACAGGGAATTAATGGGAAAGTTTAGGCCCAGCTCTGAGCACATCCAGCATGGCCTGGGCACGGGAATAGTGGGGTAAAGCAGACAGGAGCCTTCTCTGGCTGACCGTCACTTTCTGCTTTCTCTCCCCAGAGTGCAAAGACCTGATCAGGTGGTGTTTATCCGTGAACTCCTTGGACAGACCCGCACTGGAAGACCTGTTCTGTGATCCTTGGATGTGGGATATTCCTCTGCCATAGAAGAAGGGAGAGAGCCACAGGCACACTTTGATCCAGAGCCCTGGTAAGTTCCTGCTCCACATATGCCTTGGCAATGAGAAGCAAAGGAACCCAGAGCTTTTTGTGCTGCCAGTGTCACTGCACCGGGGTCATGGGATGGGAACACACAGCCCTTGTGCTGGAGCTGAGCTGCTCTGCCCAGCACTGGTGGCCGCCATCCCAGCTGGTTTTGCGTGTCCTGGTTCCCTGACAGCTGGGGCCCTGGGCAGAGCCCTGAGAGCCTGGTGTCCCCCAGGGAAGGAGAAGGAGCCCCTGGAGAAGCTGTACCGGGTGGGGATGCTGCTGCTGCTGCTGCTGCTGCTGCTGATGCTGCTGGAGACAGCGAGGGTGATATCAAGGATGACAAGCTCTTCCTCAGCCTGGCCACGGGAGGCTGAAGGTGATGCACTTTGATTCTGGCACCTTCTTCAAAGCCAAATTCAACAGGGAATTTGCAGATGAGTCCCCACCCGGGGAAATTCTGCCAGATTTGGGCATGACCCAACGTGGCGGGAAACCAAAGGCTCCCCCTTTGCTGGGGCAGATGCAACTCATTCTTCAGTGGCTACCCAGCTGCTTTTGGCAGGGCTGGGAGGATGGGCTGGGGTGGGCACGAAATGGGAGTGGGCTCCTGGCCCTGCCAACAGCCCCCAGCACCCACCGTGCCCCGGGCTGGGGCTGGGGCTGGGGCAGCCAGCCCGACACAAACAAAGCCCCATGGTGGGAGCAGAGGTGGGGCTCCAGAACCTGTGCACAGCTGCTTTGCTGTGCAGGCAAGGAAGGGCTGGGCTGCTCCACTGCCCTTGTTTGCTTTGGGGTCACCGTGATTTTGGGGGCAGTGCAGGGGGGAAGAGAGAAAGTGTGGGTTTCTCACAGCCATGGCTGGGTTTTTCTCTACCATGTAGGGGTTGGGCCTTCCTCAAGGCCCTGACAGAGATAAGAATTTTTACCATTTTTCTTGTTTTCCCTTTTTGTCTCTAAACTCTCTTCAATAATGTGTTGTTTGTTATTCCAGAGGAAGCATTCGAGGTGGTCCAGTGTGGATGGGGAAGTGCTTGGGAGCAGCTGTGGCGTGGATGGGCCGTGCCCTTGGAGAAGGCTGAGGCCGTGGTTTGGGAGCAGCTTTTCTTCCAGCCGTGGGTGGCGTGAGGTGGGTCCCTGTGTGCTTGGCAGGGTGGGATCAGAGCTTTTGGGAGCTGGCAGCGAGCACAGGAGCATCCTGCTCTGGGCAGCTGCTGAGGGCTGGATGTGCCGTGGCTGGCTGCAGGCTGGGCACATGTCCTGCCCTCCTGCTCTGCTGCCAAAGGCAGCAGGGATGGGCAGCTCTGGGCACAGCTCTGGGCACAGCCAGCATGGCCTGGGCACCGCAGGCCTTGGCACAAGGGCACAGGAGCCCTCAGCTGACGGGCACTTTCTGCTTTCTCTCCTTGCAGCCGGGCACTGTGGATGCTGAGGCTGCTCTGGGCTCTGCCAGGGCTCTGCTGGGCTCAGCCCTGGGCCCAGCTGGGCTGGCTCTGCCCTCACATTGCTCTGACAGCTCTGCATCAGACGAGCCCGTTGCGAGCACAGTGCCTGAGCTTTCTGCTTTGGCAGGTGAGTGAGACTCTGCTGCAGGCCCAGAGATTGCAGCTGGGGACACACATCCAATTGGCAAGGACCCAAACTCTCCACAGTCCCGGCTGAACACCTGGATCTGCACAGGGTGTTTTGTCTGTCCCATTCTTCCTTCTTGATTGGCTGGAATTGTGCAATTGCACTTTGTTCCTCCTCTAGCAGTGCCACGAGTGGGCCAAAGCTGGCGAGTGGGCCGTGCTCCTGAGGCAGTGCAGTCTGGAGCTGGTGGATGGAGAATTGCCCTTCTGCACTGCCAATCCAGAGCAAAAAGCCGTAAGTGGGACTTTGTGTCTCTAAGAGATCCCTGACAGTTTCAAAGGGAATGTGCAGCTCATTCCCAGGCTGAGAAGGAAGGTCATCTTCTAAAGGATTTGGGCTTTGACAGAGTTTCCATTCCCAGTCTTGCTTGCAGCTGGAAGGGCACAAAGCAATTTCCTCTTGCTTTGACCACAATTTCAAATACCAATGTTGGAAACAAAGCCCAAAATCTTTTAAAAGGCTGCTGAGATCAGTAAGATAGATCCATGCCATCAGCACATTTACAATGTAAATGACTGAGTTCTCTTTTTAAAAAGATCATTTACCTCTTAATGCAAATAATGTAACTTTGCATTTATGTTTTGGTTTTTTCACTGACATGTTATGTTTTTTCACCAACACTTGGATTTTATTCTTATCTTTTACAATTTACCTATTTTTTTTCCTTTTTCTTTTTTTCCCTTTCAGTAAAAAACATGTCCTACAAAAGGAATGTCCATTGCTCCTGGTTCCCGTGTGGAGCAGCTCCCTTCCTGCTGGCTGAGCTGCTCAGGCACAGCCCGGCAGCTCCTGGCCCTGCAGGGCTGAGGCTTTTCCCCGTTGCTGGGCACAGACTGATGGAGCAGCACTGCTGAACACGGGCACACAGAGGGACCAGCAGCAGCTGCCTTTGGCCACCTGAGGCTCCAAGGCCCAAACTCTAAGCAGCCAGGGCTGGAAGAGACTGGCAGGATCTGATCCCTGACTCTGGGCAGACAGGGCTGCACAAATGACCCCACAGCAGCAGCAGCAGCAGCAGATGGAGCTGACTTTGAGCACAGCCCCTGCCCCTCTTCCCTCCCGTGTGCAGCGGTGTCACAGCAGCCTGAGGCACCTGGGAGCCCCCAGTGCCAGCAGGGACTGGAGATGGCAGCCCTGGGCTCCTGGAGGCTGTGCAAGGAACGGAGCTGGGCACTCCCTGTGCATGGGGAGCTTCCAGATGGAAAAGCCTGCTGTTCCCAGGCAGCTGCAAGGGCACAGAAAGGAGGCTCTGGAGCACTGGATCTGTCCAGTGCCACAGTCCTGGGCAGCAGCCAGCGAGCCCTGGGGGAACAGAGGGCACAGCAAGAGGGACAGAAGCAGGCAAGGGCAGAGACTGGAGAGAGCCAGGCCTGGGAGCAGGAGCAGCTGCTCCATTGCACTCTTGGAGAAAGCTCTTGGCTGGTTCAAAGCAGTGAAAGGCGTGAAGGGCAGAGAGCAGGCCACAGCAAACAATGCTCCTGTTTGCACAGCCTCCCCCTCTCCGTGTCCCAGAAGGAATTGCATGGACTGTGTTCTTCTCTCCAAGTCGTCTCGTTCAGCATGAGCAGCTCGGCACCAGGAGCTGAAGCCTCAGGCCACAGGAGCTGGGCAAGAGGGAACGTTTGGAGCAAAGGAATGCTGCTAAAATAGCCCCAGCTGAATGCAGTGGATATAATGATGGAATCACGGAATCCTTTCTGTTGGAAAAGCCCTCTGAGCTCACCCAGTGCAGCCGGGCACCCAGCAGTGCCAAGCCCAGCACTAAACCACGTCCCTGAAGTGCCAAGGCCTGGACACCAGCCCTGAGTGAGGCCTGGACAGCAGGCCCTGAGCCAAAGGTGGCCTCTGGATGAACCTTCCAAGCAAAGGTTATCTTTGTATCTGCTCCCTAATGAAATATGCATGGTCATTAGCAGTGTGATAGATGTAGCCACTCATTAGTGAGACATGTCTTGACCTTTGTGTATTTAGAAGCCAGACAAGGCCATGAAATCTGACATCGGGCCTTGTTTGGGGCTGTATGGTCAAAGTCACCTCCCTTGGTTCCTCCTTGAGCCCTGGCCAGGATTTGGGAGGGACGCAAGAGGAGGATGAAAGCAGATGTTGCCACACTAGCAGTGCTGTCAGTTTGTTCATTCAGCACTGTCAGAGCTGGGCCCTCTCCCAGCGGGGTTGGAGCCTCACCTGGGGCTGGAGGCACCTGCAGGAATTCCCAGTGCCCAGGAGTGGCTCTGCAGCCCTTGGCTGTGACAGCTTCCCCAGCTGCTGTGTGGGTCTGGGGGATGGTAAAGGCTGAGGGTAAATGCTGCTGGATCTTTCTTAATCACTGCTGCAATCTTTGGTGGGGATGGTTGGGTGCATTGCTGAGCTGCTTCTTTTGTGATTCTTTGCTGCTCTGAGCTGCAGGAAATGACACTGATTCCTTCAGTTGGAGTCTGTGTCTTTGGTGCTGACCCTGCCCACTGGTAAAACAAAACTGGCCCAGTCTGGCCAGATGCCAACAAAATGTCACTTGTTCAGTGTCAGTGTGAGGAATCAGTCCCATCAGAAATTCCCAGCTGGGAAGCCCTTCCCTGGAGTTCCCTGGCTCTGGAGTGGGCTGAGGTTGGATCCCTATGTGGGCAGTGGGGCAGTCGGGTAAAAGAAGCTGCACCCCTGGATGGCTTCAAATGCATCCAAAACTTGCACATGGAAAAGGGAAAGACCTTGTGGATTTGGGCAGACAAAGATGAATTTGTTAAGAGTACATTGGAAACAGCACCTTCAGAAGGAGCAATTATTGTTGGAATGCTCTCACATGGAGCAAGAGAAGAAGGTTTTAATCTTGAGCTCAGATGCATTTGTACATGTGAAATATCAATATAATAAATAACAATATATGTATTTATAGAATGAGAAGGCATTAATATATATGTCTTTATATATATATTTATATATATGTTTGTATCTATCTGTCTATATGTATATCAATATGTGTATCTATACTTAAAATAATAATAATGTGAAATAGTGCTGACAATACTAATTTGGTAGCTTTGGCTGCTCAGGGATGTAACAATAAATACCCTACAGAACAGGATTGGCCAGGACCCTAATGTCAGTGGTCAACTTTTTGAGATTGTATACATCGAAAAAGGGAGAAAGGGAGGAAATTGGCTATTTTTGCAGGGGTTGCTGATACTGTGATACAGAATGCTTTGTCTGCTCCTGTGAAAAATACAGTGATTTTGCCTGCAGGGTTTTTCATTTACCAGATTATGCTCAAGCTGCAGGATTTGTTGAAAGGGTGAAGGGGTTGTTAAAAGAGCAGTTGGAAAAATGAGGAGATGGGAACCTTTGCCCATGGAGAACCCATCTCCCAGATGTGCTCCATGCCCTTCACAATGGCCCACTGGGGAAATGGACCCCCCTGGCTGTGCACGGCTGCCCCAAGTTTGCAAATCCAACCATGGGCAGTGAGACTTGGGCTGCCTGGGAAATTGTTCTGGCTGTGATGGCCCCTGGCAGGGCCAGCCCAGAGGCTGCAGGGCTGGGCCTTCATGCATTGGAATTCATTAGGAAAAATTCAAAGCATATGAGAGCTATCAGTACTGAAACAGGAGTTCAGATTCCTCCAGGACACTTTGATTTGGTAACTGCTCCCTTGGAGCTTGGCCTTGCAAAGTGTTCCTGTCATGGCAGGAGGAAATGATGCAGAATATCCAGGAGAAATTACAGTAATTCTGTAAACAATAACAAACAAGATTGGATTATTCAACCCCATGACAGGGTAGCACAATTATTGATTTTGCAATTTTAAGAACGATTGTGAAAAAAGGAGATCCAGCTCCAGTCACCACCGTTTGTGGAGATAAAGGGTTTGGATGCAGCAGCCCTAATAATGGAGCCAGAGTGTGGGTCCGGAGGCCTAAAGGCCCTTCCGAGGCAGCTGAAGGAGCAGCTCCTAGGAGAGAAACTTGGAGTCCTGAAACCTGGGCAGGAACAATGGGAATGTGTCCCTGCAGCCAAGGATTCTGTGTGAGAACAAGTAGATCTGACAGGAGATTGTTTTACACATCCTGCCAGACCAGATCTCCCTGTTTGCCACAAGGGCCCCTTTGGAACATGCTCTGATCCACGGGGCTCCATGTGAAGGCTGCTGTGACACTGAGGGACTTGCACAGGAATTCAATCCAGGAGCCTGGGTGCCCCTCAGGGACTGGGACCCGGCCCCTTCCAGCCAGAGGGGAAAGGGCCCCCCAGGCCTTGTTAGCCACAGACAGCATGGTAAAGCTGAACAGCAAAGGGCCTGGGGGCATTATTCTGGAATTAAAAAGGTGCCAGCTCCATGCACAACAGAATTCTTGTTCCTAACTCGAATGAGATTGAGAAAAAAGAATGAAGAACAGTGTCATTAAAGTACTACTGATGTCTGTAAGGTGTACCTTGATAGTCAGCCAGAATCTTTGTCTGCCACAAACACCTCTAGTGTTTCACCAAGGAATTGGTCATCAAAATGTAATGATGGGTTATGATGGATTGCTGAGCTTCTTTTGTAATTCTTTGCTAATGATGATGTGCTTTGCTGAGCTTATCCTTTTGTAAATCTCGGCAGCTGTGCATGATATAAATGACACAATTCCTTCAGTTGGTGTCTGTGTCTTTGGTCGTGACCCTGCCCACTGGTGAAACAGGGCCCCTTCTTGCCTAAGTGTTACCTGGGAAGGCAAAAGCCCTCCCTCCAAAATTCCCCCCTTCCTCCCTGTTCCCCCCTTCATGCCCTGAGCATGATGTGCTCTGCTCTGGGCTATGCCCGGGGTCAGTTGGGGTCCCCTGTCCTGGCTGTGTCCCCTGCCCAGCTCCCCCGCAGCCCCAGCCCCTCCCCAGCGTGGCTGACGAGGGGCAGGACAGGCCTTGGCTGTGCTGCAGCTCAGCAAGAACAAAACCATCTCTGCGTGCCCAGCCCTGTGCTCAGCACCCGGCCCAGCAGTGTCTCAGTGCCAGGGGCTGTGCCCTCAGTCCCTGCCAGGGGTTTCCATGGCAACTGCCAGGCCAGGTGACCCAGGTGTCCCCCCAGTGCCGGTTGCCATGGAAACAGTGCCCAGCGCCACCCCTTTCTGTCTGGCTGACCTGGCCTTTGGCCCTGGCAGTGCCGGTGGCTGCTGGTTCCTGGTGCCAGAGCGGCCAGCGCGGCACAGGGCAGGTGGCCATGGCACAGCCCCCAGCAAGGGATCCCCTCTGGCTCTGGGCACTGACACCGGCCCTGAGCAAGGGCCCAGGGCAGCTTCCCATGGCCACCAACCATCACAACGGGGCCGGGCATTGGTTGCCATGGCACCAAACCAAGGAATGGGTCCCCGTGGCCGTTACCATGGCACCTGGGGGCACCAACGAGTGTCCCTGCAATTGTACCTGGAGCAGCCCTGGCACCGCTTTGTCCTGAGGGTTGCTGTGGCAGCTGAGGACAGCAACAGCTGGTGCTCTGCAAGGGCCCTGGGGGAGAAGGGAAGGAGCAGCAGAGCAGGGGCTGATCCATCCCCAGTGCGCTGCACAGCCCAGAGCATCCTCATGGAGCTGCCAACAACATCCCTCCTCTGCAGCCCTGGCCTCTCCCCCAGCTCGCACAGGTGCCCCATCCTTGCAGGCACAGACACGGCAGCACTGGCTCAGCAGCCCCTGTTTGCATTGCACAGAGCAGGGGGAGCACCCCATGCTGTTGCTGTGGGGACATGAACCTGAGGGAGCACAAATGCCATCAGCCCTTGCGGCCAGCAAGGGCTGGGAGACACCAGGGAAACCACTCAGCTTTGTCCTGGCCTCTGCAGTCAGCCAGAAAGTTTGTTCCCATCAGCTGGGAGTTTCCTGTCCCACTGCAGACGCTGTTGCTCAGAGCCAGAGCTGTCTGGCAGCCACCCCCAAACTGCCCTGAGCATTTCCTTGGCTTCATCTTTGCTTTCTTTACTCTTCGTGCTACAAATTTCTTCCTGTTCCCCACTCCAGTAGGCCCAGAACTGGATGCAGCCCTTGAGGTGCAGCCCAAAGAGTGCCCAGCACAGGGGAAGAATCCCTGCCCTGCTCCTGCTGGCCACACCATTCCTGATCCAGCCAGGAGCCATTGGCCTTCTTGGCCACCTGGACACGCTGCTGGCTCATGCCCAGCCTGCTGTCCATCAGTCCCTGCAGGTCCCTTTCTGCCTGGCTGCTCTCCAGCCACTCTGTCCCCAGCCTGTAGCGCTGCAGGGGTCGTTGTGGCCAAAGTGCAGGACCCGGCACTTGGACTTGTTCAACCTCACCTTGTTGGATTTGGGCCCTGGATCCAGCCTGTCCAGGTCCCTCTGCAGAGCCCTCCTACCCTCCAGCAGATCCACACTCACACCCAGCTTGGTGTCATCTGCAAATTTGCTGATGCTGGACTCAGTCCCCTCATGCAGATCATCAATGCAGATATTAAAACCCAGGCTGGCTGGCTCTGATCCCTCGGACATCCTGTGGGCGCCCTGTGATGGCACTCAAGGTGATCTGTTCCATAACCTTGCTGGGCACCCAGGTCAGGCTGACAGGCCTGGAGTTCCCCAGCTCCTCCTTCCAGCCCTTCTTGGGGATGGGCTCACACTGGCACCTCCAATCCTCTGGGACATCTCCACTGAGCCAGGACTGATGGTAAATGATGGAGAGCAGCTTGGGGAGCTCATCTACAGCTCCCTCATCCCCCTGGGATGGATCCCATCTGCTCCCAGAGACACCTGTGAGCATCTGAGTGGCTCAGCAGGTCCCCAGCTGCTTCCTCCTGGATTACAGGGGCTGTTCTGCTCCCTGTGCCCATCCACCAGCTCAGGAGAACACTTGTCCTTAGGTAAACCTGTCCTAATGTTGAAAATTGAGACAAAAGAAGGTGTTGAGTAGGTCAGCCTTTTCCTTATCTTTAGTTACTCTATTCTCCACTGCATCCAATAAAGAGTAGAGGTTCTCCTTATCCCTCCCTTTGGTTTAATTTTTTTTATAAAAATATTTTGCATTTATTTACAGAAGCTGCCAGGTTAAGTTCTCATTGAGCTTTCATGTCTCAGCTTTTCTTTCTGCTTAACCTAGCAAGATCCTTAAACATTTCTTAAGTTGCCTGACCTTCTGTCCAAAGTTGATGCTCTCTCTTTTTCCCCCTGAGTTCCCACAAAAGCTCCATGGACAGTCAGGCCAGTCATTTTCCTCAATCGCTCATATTTTGCCACACTAGGACAGGCTGCTCCTTCCCCCTTAAGATTACTATCTTGAAATGTGTCCATCCTTCCTGGACCCCTTTGTTTTTAAGGGATGTTTCTCTTAAAAAAAATCAGTACCTGATTTGGTACTCCCCAAATCGGCATCCTAAACAGGCCAAAGTCTGCCCTTCCTAATTCTAGTGCAGAAGTTTTGTTGCTGCCCCTCCTTCTTTCCCAGAACATTGAACACTTGATTATTTCATGCTCATTGTGCCTCAGGCAGCCTCCAAGCCCCACATCTGCCACCAGCCCTTCTCTGTTTGTGAACAGCAGCAGACAGAGCTTTCCTTGACAGTGGGAGTGTTACCCAAAATTTGGTAAAAAAGAAAAATCCTTAACCCCAATGCAGCATTAAGAAGCAGCATTCTTTATTCAGCAGGACACACGCGGGATGGCTCCTCCCAAAGCCGTGCAGGCTGAGTACAGGAAAGTTTCTGTTTGTTTTCTGTATATTGCACACTGTGGTGGTTTGACCAGGAAGAAGTGGGAATTCTGGGATGTTGTGGTCAAACCAATGGGTGCCTGGATTTTGATATTGGCACCTGGGATAGCCAGTGGGTTTTAGGATACACCTCCGAGAACACCCAGGGGTTAAAAGCAGAGCTTCGGCCCTGGGAGGCTCTCTTGGGACTTCGAGGGACCGTGGTCGGAGCTCTCCCCTGTCCAGCCACTGCTGCTGGGCGGGGGAGGGGCAGCCATGCGGTCGGCCTGGGCCTGGACAGAGATGGGAGTGAGAAGGCCTTGGAGGATGGAAGGGTGGAGAGCAACAAGAGACATCGGACAGCCATTTCCCCCCCCCCCCCGCCCTTGGAGACAGACAGAGAGAGAGAGAGAGAGAGTGCAGCCTGTGTTACCTTGAAATTTAGTAAATATGCTGGCAGCAGGCAGCCCGGCTGAGGAGATGGGGGGGGTGCAGCCAGGAGTCCAGCCGCCTGGAGGAGTTTTTAACCCTTTTGGACAATGAAAGCCTTACAGAACATTAACCCTTCCTAGACGAGTGATAAGAGTGGAGGAGGACGAAGGAAATGAACGAGTGATGGAGGTCTGGACCAGAGAGAGAGAGAAAGAGAAATGTTGAAGGAATGGGGGAAGATGGAGTGGCAATTTTGCTGGACTCTTTTGTTGTAGATCCATGGACTGTCTCCTAGTGATACAGAGGCTGCATTGCAGGGGGAAGCGGAGGCTCGGAGCCAGGAGAGTTTGGTGTTGAGACCCCTCGGCCCCAGGGGGTATAGAAGAAATGGGGGGGACAAAGGTCCCAGAGATGAGAGTGTGCTCTGCTTGGAACGAGACGAGGCATCCTTAAAAAGGCCCACCCTGAAAGCAGGCCTCTGCCTCATCCCATGCCTGGTGGTGAGAGCACCTTGGCATGGAAAGGAGATGTCACGAGATAGCAGGACTCCGGGCGGTGTGCTAATTGTGACAAGAAGTCCGTGGTACAAGGAAGGACTCCGTCTACTCTTCATGAATTGAAGATTTGATTTTCTAAAGGGTGGTGCCAGACCGAGTGTGAATAATTTTGGGAGTGTGGTTAATTTTGGGAGATGAATTGTACTGGGATCTGGAGGAGGAGGGGGAAGTGTTTCTGTGTAGTTTTCATTCTCCTTGTGATTTCTTTTTTTTTTTCCTTTGTGTATGTGTAGTTTAGTGTTTGTGTGTAGTTTAGTAATTGTTTGTGTGTAGCTTAGTTAATAAATTTTTCTTTATGTTTAAGTTTGGAGCCTGCTTTGCTTATTCCTGGTCACATCTCACAGCAGACACTGGGGAGTAGGTATACTCATGGGGGCTCTGGCTTTGCCAGGCCCAAACCATAACACACACATATTCATTGATTGTCCTGGACTAAACACACATAAGATATTAATTTCCCCAAAATCATTAACACATTTCCTCTCCCCATTATCCATGTGTTCTTCTGTCCTGGGGTCTCTGTGGTGGTCTCTGGTGGTCGTGGACCCCAATGTTCCAGTGGGCCTGGCTGAGCTGGCAGGACACTGAGGCTGCTGAACTTCCAGTTCCCCTTCTCACACAATGGGCATTGTGTGTTTTCCATAGGCGTGGGGTTTTGGAGAACAAGCTCCAGGTGTCAGTTCACCTGGTGTAGACAATTTATCATCTGGTAACATGAGGTCACAGACTGGGCTATGACATCACAGAGTGGGTAATGTGAGGTCATGGAAAAGCTATGGCATCATAGACTGCCTCTGTCACTTCACACAGCCAACTGTGACCTCACAGGGCAGAGGTCAGACATCACAGGTTTAATTATGACATCACAAAGTTGGCTGTGACATCAGAGATCAGCTGTGTGACATTAGAAAATGGGCTGTGACATCACAGAGCAGAGGTCTGACATCACGGGGCAGACAATGACATCACAGAGTTGGCTGTGACGTCACAGGGCAGAGGTCTGACATCACAGAGCAGGCTGTGACATCCCAGAGGGGCTGTGTCACATCCCAGCAGGGCTGTGTCAGGTCACTGGGTTGGTCACTCCACCCCAGCTCCCCCTCACAGTTTCTCCCAACAAGTCCAATGCTGTTCATGCCCAGCAGGGTCCCTGTCCCCCGGGATCCCCCCGGCCCACCTGGAGCCACAGCCTCCACCAAAGGATGTTCCACAGGATCCACTCCAGAGCCTGACATGGGGACAAGGGGCCAGGGCTGTGTGACCAGGACACCAAGGACTGGGATTATCCAGGTCACTGTGGCCTGGATTGGGTTGCCCAGGGCAGGAAAGATGTCTGGCAGCTGGAGCAGGGTCTGGGAAGGGCCTCCAAGGTGGGGCTGGAGCCCTTGGGCTGTGAGCAGAGGCTGAGGGAGCTGGGCTTGTGCAGCCCAGAGCAGGGAAGGCTGAGGGGCTCCTCATCCCAGCCTGGCAGTGCCAGAGAGGAGGGGATGGAGAACACAGAGCCAGGCTCTTCACAGGGGGCTGGTGGGAGACAAAAGCCAATGGGTGGAAGGGGAAGGAGGGGAGATCAGCCAGGACAAGAGGAGATGAAATGAGTCAGGCTGCTTTCAGCATTTTCTCCACACCAAAGCAGCCTGACCTCCCATCTCCATCCACCACTGACAGCTTTGCAAATCAGGAATTGTTGGAGCTGTTTTTCACCCACTCCAGGACAAGCATCCTGATACAACAATTTAATTGTGTTTATATCTACCACAGAACCATGTTTGTCTGAAATTATTTTAATATGGAAATCACTTGTGGATGGTGGACTCACCAGATGGTGCTGGGACATTGCACGTACTTCAGGGAAGAGCGTGATTGTTATTAAATTCTGTCCTGTTCAACTGTGGTCTGTTGGCCAAGAAGAGAAAATTTCCGTGCCTCTGAGTCTCATCAGTTCCTGACTCCCAAAGGACAGAAACCTGATGAGCTCTGCCTCCCACTCCAGTGGTGGCACTTCCACCTTCCTCCATAGCCAGAGCAGAGCTCCCTTGTATCAGAAAGTCCCTGGCAAAGGAGGAATGAAGGAAACACGACAGGCTGTGGGGATCAGGTGCGGGATAGATCAAGGGACAAGTCTGACTTTTGCATTTGATGGAGCTGTGCCTTCCCTGGCTTTGTTGGCTGACAACAAATTAACATCCCTCTGTGTCTCAGGCAGCTCCTTCTCCAAGGAAAGCAGGTGGGAGTTGGAGCCAAGGAGCTGAAAGCTGCAGGTGCAGCCTGGGCTGGAGGGAGCTCAGATTTGCACAAGGCTGCTCTGAGTGCCAGGGCTTGGATGGGGGAAATGGTGGGGTGGGGGTAGGGACAGAGTCTGATTGATTGTCAGCCATGAATGGTGTTGATTTTTATATCTTCAAACTGCATGAGGAGGTACTTGGTTTCAATGTCAATTGGAGATTGCTATTAACAGGGAAAAAAAAATAAAAAACTAAACAGGTCCTACAAAATGTTTTCTCACAGTATTTTTAAATAGAACATATTCAGTTGAACACACTTTTCTCTTTTTAACCACACATGATTTGGAAACTGAAATCAAATGATTCCCAGAGGCTTGGCTTGTTAAGGTGCTCTGGATGTTAATGAGCCCTGGGACACTGAATTCCTGCACTGAAGAGCTGAAGGCTGAACAAGCCTCTGGAGCAGGAAAATTCAGCAGCAGCCTCCAAGGTGCTGAGGATGTCAGCAGCCCCCACTGAGGCCATCCCTGCCCAGAGACCGTGGGGGAATGGGCAGACAAGGAGAGCGTCCCTGGGGCTGGGGCAGCACAACTCAGAGGCAGCAGCGGCTCCAGCTGGGAAATGGAGTGTGGAATGTGGCTGGGAAAGCCCTGCCTGGGCTGGGCCAAGCAGGACACACAAGCCCTGACCCCTAAATGCCAAACAATTCTCTCAAGGAGACATTTGAAAAGAATTAGAATTGCTTGTGTACTGTGAGTTTGACTCCCTAGAGATATATGAACTGGAGATTCTCAGGAACTCAAAACAACAAAACAGCCTTTACTGGCAACTTTGGAAAATCAGAGAAACTTTGGCAAAATGTTTTTTATGACACTGTAGTGCTTTTCGTTTGTTAATTATAGATCTTTCTAATCTTGAGATTTCCTAATTAATGTACTGATTAGTATGTTGTGTTTTAGTGCTGGTTAATTATTTATGTATTAATCTTATTTTGAGAGAGGATTACAAGAAAGGTATAGTAGGCTTAAAATTTTAAAGGGGTATAAATAAGAATTTATTAAAAGTAAAATTAAATAAAAAGTAGTAAGAATTAAAATAAATTTTTTAGAATAATTTTTTTTACTTTACATCTTTTTCATTTTACTGAAAATGTAAAGAAAGTAAATTAGGAATTTCTAGTCAGTTCACTATCTCTAGAATCGACTTTTTTAGTTTACTGTGGGGAGAAGTTTTTCTTGTTAAGGTTAAGGAGATTTTTTTACAAGAGAAAAAAATAGGTTGTTTTTTGTTCTTAGTTTTGTCATGGATAACAGTTGTCTGGGGATCTTTGTTATTGGGATGGTTTTTTTATTGCTACAAGCTTTTTTACAGCTTGCTGATGAGTCATGTCAAATTAAGGGGTACTGTTTTAAAGATGAGTTGTTTGAAGGTAAATTTTTTTATTATTTTCTTTTAAAATTATTTTTATCTCTGACAATGGATATCTTCTCTTGGGGAAAATGGATTAACTTTTTCCCCCTGCTTAAACTTTTTGTAAAATTACAGTTATTTTAACATTTATTTATTTAACATGCAGGTTTTTCTTAGATTAATTTGAAATATTTCGATTTATTTGAATTTTTTTATAGTTTTATATGTTATTAAGAAAAACAGTTTTTTCTTTATAGTTTATAAGAAGATTTTAGTTTTAAGATAAAGGTATTTTTTTTCTCTTTTGGGGGAGGGATTTAACATTTTACTGACTTTTATGGTTTTATGGGGTTTTTTTGTTTATTTGTTTTTTGTTGTTTTTTTTTTTTAGTTGAGGGAGGATTGAAGTATTGAAAGGATTTACACCTGACCCGCTGATAACTTGTGGGAGAAGTTGTGGCTGAGCTGTATTAGGATTGCTTTTATGACTGGTTTGGGGCTTTTTATTGTGTTTAATAGTAGTTGTAGGGTTATTTTGTATGGGTTGTAGGTTGTAGGAGTTTTTAGTTTTAATTGTCTTGGGGGAGGGGACTTGATGGTAAGATTTTAATTGCTGTGGCCAGCTTTGTTCTGGTTGGGGTTTTGTAGCCTCTTTTGTTTTTCTGTTTGGGAGTTGTTGGGGTTTGGTTTGGTTAGAATGGGGCCGATGGGGGGGGGGGCGGCCTGGGGAGGGGGGAAGGGGCTCAGCCCACGGCAGGGTTGCTTGGTTTGGTTTGGTTTGGTTTGGTTTGGTTTGGTTGGGTTTGGTTTGGTTTGGTTTGGTTTGGTTTGGTTTGGTTTGGTTGAGATGGGGGCTGGGGCCAGGGCCCGCTGCTTCTTTGTTGACTGGAAAAGAAAGACGAGGTTCACGGGCTTTTTCATCTTTAACATTTGTGTTTAACAGAGGCGTGTTCAGTGTCTTTGTGGTTTAACAGATTGTCAGTTACACAAAATTTTTGTATAACTTTTCAAAATTCTTCTCATGTCAAACTACAACAGACATTCAATCAACAAAAAACACATCTCAAAGCATTGAGCTTTGGCCATTTGACTTTACAAACTCTAAGCCCGTCCAAATTAATGTTAATCAAAATTTGCAGGTGTACAGAAACAGAAGAAGAAGACACAGAAGGAGAGAAAGAAAGAAAGATCCAGAGAAGCACAAACACAGATACCAACTCCTGGATTCCAGCACTGAACAGATGGAAATTCCAAGAGGAGGTAGGGTCAAAATGTGTGCTTGCCTTGTGGTCAGTCTCAAATACCCCTTGGTCTTCCTGGGCCCTTCCCCCAGGTGGGCCTTGGGCTCATTTGGTCCCTCAGGAGCTGGGCTGGGGCTGCAGAGGTGGCTGTGGAGCATTGCCTGTGCTGTGCCAGGGACTGGCAGCCACTGCTGGGCTGGGAGGGAGGCTCTGGGGGGTTTGGGGTTCCAGGGCAGGTCAAGGCTGGACCTGCCCCTTCCTCCCTCACACATGAAATGTTTTGAGTCAAAAATCTCCTCCAGTCTGTCACAACAGGCAATGTCGGAAGTGGAACCCCAGTTGTGGCCATGGGCACCTGGCTGAGAAGGACAGTTCCATAGGAAGGAATGCACAGAGACCCAGTGTTTGGAAAGCAGCTGAAAGGCTCACTAGGCCAAGGCCAGCCAGGCTTGTCAGGAATGGCAGATTTTGTCAGGAAGCAGTCTTTGGATCTGGGGAGATGTGGAGGTGAAGCACCAATCTCTGCCACGGACACCTGGAGAAGCAGCACAATTCTTTCCTGTAGAAAGAAAAACACGGGGCCTTCCCCAGTGTTTTGGGGAAAGATGGGAGGTGACCCTTGCAAAACCACTGCCAGAAAAACTTGTCCTGGCAATATTCCTATGGGAACAATCCCTGGATAAAAGGAAGTTTGGAGGTGAAATCTCAATTCAGGCCATGGGTGCCTGGAGAAGAAGGACAGTTCTTTTCCATCAGAAGGAAAGCACAGAGCCCCAGTATTTCAGCAGCAGATGAGAAGCAACCTTCCACATGCCAAGATCAGTTGGACCAGTCAGGCAGTCCATGGGAGGCAAAACCAGCCAGACCTGTTCTGTGTTCCCTTGGCTTTATGGTGCTCCATAGTGTCACAATGGCGCCTTGGTTCCATAAGGCCCCACAGTGTCACAATGGTCCCAATGATTCCATGAGTCCCTGCAGTGTCACAATGGTCTCTGTGGTTCCCTGTCAGGACCCAGGACATCCCTCTGGCTGTCCTGAGCAGCCAAGACCCCTGTCAGGGGTCTCAGAGACCCTGGCACAGAGCCCAAAATGCCCCTGTGGTTTTGATTATGACCCGTGGAGCAAATTACCAACCTTGTAAGAAAATCAGCAAGCCACAACAGTTTCAATAGAATATTAGTGAAGTTTTCACAGGGTGGAAAAGTAGATTTTTGCGTTTTTGGTATGGGTACAAGATGGAGGGAACTAAGTGTGTCCAGCCTTTCTCCTTCTTCTTGGCCTCCATCTTCTGCTGTGGTGTTGGCACTGACAGATTGGTTTAGAGTAGAAGCTCAAGGTCTAACATAGGTGATAGGTTTTGGAAAGTAATTGTAAACATTGTATACATAGTTTTTGTATAAAGACATAACACCGCCCTGTGGGCAGGCAGAATGCCTCGGACTGTCTTTGTGAGCTGATCTCGGCAGGGCACTAGAAAATTTTTAATAGATAAGATAAAATAAACAACCTTGAGACCGAGAAATGAAGAGCCCTGACTCCTTCTTCAAGCACCGGGCTGGGAAAATAGACTTTCGAACTTTTCTCGGGGTCACTCTGAAAAGCTAATGATCCCGACAGTTCCCCAGGCCCCACAATGACACACGATTCCTCTGTTCCAAGCAGCCTGCAATGTTACAATGGACCTTTGGAGCCTGGGGTTTTGTGGTGTCACAATGGTCTCCCTTTGGCTGCACAGTGTCACAATGGACAATTGATAACAGGAGGCCACTCTGTGTCACCCTGGAGCTTTGGTTCCATGAAGCCTGCAGTGTCACAATGAACCCTTGGTTCAATGGAGTTCCACAATGTCACCATGGCCCCTGGGTTCTATGCAGCCTGCAGTGTCACAATGGTCTCCTTTGGTGGCCCAGTGTCACAATGGACCACTGAGGTCATGAGGCCTTGCAATATCACCCTGGACCTTTGGTTCCATGCAGCCCTGAAGTGTCACAAAGGCGTCTTGGTTTCACAAGACCCCACAGTATCACAATGGTCTTCTTGGTTCTGTGAGGATCCCCAGGGTCACAATGGTCTCACTGGTTCCATGAGGCTTCAGAGTGTCACAATGCTTTCCTTATTCCATAGAGCCTCATAATGTCCCAATGATTCTATGAATTCCCTCAGTGTCAAAATGGACCTTGGTTCCATGAGGCTCCGCAGTGCCCAAATGGTCTCTCCATTAGGTTCTATGAGGTCTTGCAATGTCACAAGGGACCTTTGGCTCCATGGGGTCTTGCAGTGTCACAATGGCCCCTTGGTTTTATGGGGCCATTGTGTCAGTGTCACAATGATCCCTACATTCCATGGAGCCACACAGAGGCAGTACTGTCCCTTTGGTTCCATGAGTCTCAGCAATGTCGCAGTGCTCTCTATGATTCCATGAGGCCCCACAGTGTCACAATGGTCCCTTGGTCTCACAGGGCCTCACAGTGTCACAAGGGTCCCTTGGTGTCACAGGGCCCCACAGTGTCACAATGATCCCTTGGTTCCATGGGCCCTGCACTGCTGCATTCCCCCCTTCCTTTCTCAGGCCACCCTGCCAGCTGAGAAATGCTCCTTGGGCCTTGGCCTTGGCCAACAGCCCCTGGGCTCAGCTCCTCTGCAGCTCATCACAAACACTGTCTGCTCCAGGCACTGCTGCTGCCCAACCAGCTCCTGGTTTCTGTAGGAGCAGCTTTTATTCCCTCAGTAACACAACATCCCTGTTCTCACACTGCCAAAGAAAGCTGTTGATGCCAAGTGCGGCCAGGATGAGCCATTGCCGGGACTGCAGTCCCTCTCCTGTGGCCCTGCAAACAGTGCTCCAAAAGGAGCCCTTGGAGCTCTCCTGGGCCAGCCACTCCCTCTGAGTGGGGCCTCTCCCAGCCGGGAACTCTCCCGTTTGCTGCACTCGGGGATCCCCAACAACAATGGAGCCTGGGCCGATCCCCCCGCCTCCTTCCAGGCTCAACCCTTCACCCTCTGGGGAGATGGCAAAGGATCCACAGTGAGCATTCCCTGCCCTCAGGGGAATTGTTCCCAGGTGCCTTGCACTGACTCTTTGTGTCTGCGTGCACACAGGAGTGCCTGTGCTGGGGAAATGTGGCAGAAATGCTGCTCTCTGAGGGGCTTGAGTGCCTTGGATAGCTGAGTCAGTCAGATATCCAGATATCAGTAAGTAAGTATAAGTCACGAGGTCTAAACAAAGTTAAATGCGGCTAAGAGTTGCTCTTTTTCTAAGTTGTTACATTTAATTTATTAGCTAAGTTAAGGATTGTTAAATGTAATTCCTCTGTTAAATTTCTAACTCATAGGTTTTAGGTTAGATTAAATAGTGCTAACTGCTGTTCTTTTGCTAAATTGGGGAGTTGAAGGTACCAGTTAAAGTTAAGGTATAAGTAAAGTCCTGTTAAGTTTTACCTCTGTTAAGCTTTTGGCCCATATTCCTTTTATCTTTGCCCTCACTGTCCTTGTGTCTCACACATACCCAGGAAGAGTTCTTGCCTGATTTCTGGTTTGATTGACTGGATTTGGTTTGCTTTTGTTGTTGCTTTGTTTCCTTGGTGTGCCTGAAGTGTCCAGTCAGGAGCAGAGTGACTCTTGCCAAGGAACTTTGTGCTGCTGTCCCTTAATATTAAATCTGGTTTTGCTGCTCCCTTGCCGGGGATTTTTTCAGCACTCTCAAGGCCTCATTCGTAACAGTGTGAAGGAGCCCTGGCCCAGGCTCTGGCCCTGGGGGACACGGGGACACTGCCGGGGCGTCCCTGTCCCTCTGTGCCACCCCCAGGGCCCCAGCCCCCCGTCCCCGTGTCATGCCCGGGGGTCGATCTCGTGGAACATCCTCTGGGGGAGGCTGCAGGGCCGGGGGACCCGGGGGGACCCGGGGGGACAGGGGACCCCGCTGTGCACGAGCAGGGTTGGACTGCTCTGGGGGGAACTGTGAGGGGGGCCGGGGCAGAGTGACCTCCCCAGTGACCTCACACAGCCCCTGTGATGCCACAGCCCCCTATGATGCCACACAGCTCTTTTGCAATGTCACACAGTCATCTGCGATGTCACTGCCCACTCTGGGACATCACGCAGCACCCTTGTGACGTCACAGAGCCAGCTCTGGGATGTCACCCTGGAATGTCATGCACCTGCACTGTGATTTCACAGAGGACCCTGTGGTGTCAGAAAGTCACTATGTGATGTCACAGCCCATCCTATGATGTTACATAGCCACCCAGTGATGTCACAACACACTCTCTGATGTCATAGAGCCAGCCTCAATCATGCCAGGATCTGCTCTGTGGCCGCTCATTCTACCCTGTGATGTCAAAGACAGTTGTGTGATGTCACAATCCCCTCAGTAATGTAACAAAACCCTCTCTGTGATGTCATACTGCTACTCTGTAATGGCACTGCACACACTTTGACATCACAGCCTGCTCTATGATGTCATCCAGCCATGCCTTGATGTCACAGCCTGCTTTGTGATGTCACAGAATCCCCTCTGTGATGCTGTAGCGTCTCATTGACCTCACACAACAAACTCTGTGATGTCATAGCCCTACCTGTGACCTCACACAACCCACTCTGTGCTGGCCTTGGCCTCTTGGGGACCACCTCTCATCTGCTTTCAAAACACCTGGGGGCCTGTGCTTTTCTTCTCATTGAAAAAAACATCTCTCAAGTCCAGGCATCCATGGCCAAAATAGACAATCAGCCTCCAAAATTCCTTATATCCAAGGATATCTCCCAGACAAAAGCTGCCAGGTCTGTCCAGGTTCTCTTGGTTTCCTGAGGGCCAGATCTCATCTGCCTTTGAAACACTGGGGCTCTGCACTTTCCTTATGAAGGAAAAGAACTGTCCTTCTTGTCCTAAAGCCCATAGACAAAAGTGGGCTTTGGCCCCCCAAATTCTGTCTTTCCAAGGATTCTTCCCTGACCACAGGTCTGGCTGGCCTTGGCCTCCTTGGGGCTGCCTCTAATCAGCCATTGAAGCACTGGGGCTCTGCCCTTTCCTTCCCATGGAGAACTGTCATTCCAGTCCAGGAACCCATGGCTGAAATGGAATTCCACCCCCAAAACTCTCTGAAAATCTAAGGGTTACTGGAAGACAAAAACTGCTAGGACAGACAGGTCTGGCTGGCCTTGGCTTCTGGTGACTGCTTCTCGTCTGCTTTCAAACCCTGGGGTTCTGTGGTTTCCTTCCTATAGAAAAGAACTTTCCCTCTTGTCCAGGTGCTCCTGGCCTCAAGCACTTGACCATTTATAGGGACATGGGAGCCCTGTGCTCAGTGGGGTGGGGAGTAAGGACAGCAGAGGAGAGCCCTGGAAGGGATTGAAGGGTGGTTTCAGAGATGGTGGATCCTTTTCACATGGTAGAAAACAGCCAGAGAAAGAAAGAATTAATTCCAAAGGCACCTGAGGAGACCCAGACTGGACACCAGGATAAAGGAATTTCCCTGCCAGGGCAGGGCTGTGGTACAGCACGTCCCCAGCAGGAGCCTGAAGCAGCCCAAGGCTTTGTGTGGGCAGGCAGAGGCAGGCAGGAGGCAGAGCTGTCAGCAAAGGAAGGGCCAGCCAGGTGGGGCAGCCGGGGGATGCCGACAGCCTGCAGGGACAGAGGCGCAGGGCAGGGACACCGTGGGACAGCCTGGGCTGCACAGGGCACAGGGATGGGCAGCAGCTGCGAGACAGCCCTGCCAGAGCCAACTTGGGCAGCACTTTGGCCATGGCTGCTGGCCCTGGGCCTGAGGCCATGAGGGGACAAGTAACCCTTGCAGGGCTGGGGCCTCATTGCCTCCTTGTCCCTGCTCAGCAGCCTGGTAGGGGCCACCCCATGCTCCTGCCTTTGCCATTGCACATCCCCACATGCCAGTGCCCATCCCGGGAAGAGCCCTGAGCAAGGAGGGAGGGACAGGATCTGCCTGGCCAGGGGCTGGGGCTCAGGCCTTGGCCCTTTGCATTCCTCAAACACATCCAGGTGTGCTCAGCACCAGAGACATCTTTGCCTTGCTTGTCCCCAGGTGCCATCACTGCCTCCAGTGTTTTGCACTAAGTGGAACCTGGGGACAATTTCACAAGAGTTATGTCCCTCAGTGGGCCCCATTTAACTACAAGAAACTTCCATGTTTCATCTTAACTTCAAGTTCTTGAGAAGTTCTTTGAGCCCACTCTGAGGGACAGAATCTGATGCAAAGAGCACCAAAGGCCCAGAGGATCATTAAAGTCCCTGTGCAGTGTCTGTGCTGCTGAGCTGGGCCGGGCTCCTGGCCCAGAGGCAGCTCCTGGCAAGGGCAGCTCTGCAGTGAGACAGCTCTGGCCAGCAGCAGCTCCTGTGCACAGCCCAGCAGGGCTGGGGCACTGCCAGGGCCCCTCAGGGACACCAGCAGGGCACAGACAGAGCTCACAGGGGCTCAGCACTGGCAGGGGCTGTGGCATGTCCCAGAGGGGGCTGTCTCACAGCAGCACCTCTGGGGCTATGTCATGGGGCAACAGAGCAGCTGGGATGTCAGCAAGGGGCTGTATGACAGCACTGAGGAAGGTGTGACATCACAGAGCTAGCTGTGACATCATAGAAAGCAGCTCTGTGACATCACAGTGTGGGTTGTGACATGGAGTATGATATCACAGAGCAGCTGTGTGATGTTACAGAGAAGGCTGTGACATCGGAGACAAGGCTGTAACATCACAGGGTGACTGACATCACAAAGCTGCTCTGTGACACCACACAGCAGCTGAATGCCATCATATGGAGACTGTGTGTGACATAACAGAGTGGTTGTCTGACATTACCGAGTGGTTGTGTGACATCACAGGTAGCAGTGTGACATCACAGGAGGCTGTGTGATATCACAGGGGCTGTGTGAGGTCACTGGGGAGGTCGCTCTGCCCCAGCCCCTGTCAGTTCCCCCCAGAGCAGTCCAACCCTGCTCGTGCACAGCGGGGTCCCCTGTCCCCACGGGTTCCCCCGGCCCCGCAGCCTCCCCCAGAGGATGTTCCACGAGATCGACCCCAGAGCCTGACACGGGGACAGGGGGCCAGGGGCCCTGGAGGTGGCACAGGGGGACAGGGACCCCCCGGCAGCATCCCCGTGTCCCCCAGTGCCAGAGCCTGGGCCAGGGCTCCTTCACCCTGTTACCAACAAGGGGCTGAGAGTGCTGAAAAAATCCCCAGCAAGGGATCATCAAAAAGCAGATTTAATATTAAGGGACAGCACCACAGAGTTCCTTGGCAAGAGTCACTCTGCTCCTGACTGGACACTTCAGGCACACCAAGGAAACAAAGCAACTACAAAACCAAACAAAATTCAGGCAATCAAACCAGAAATGAACCATGAAATGTCCATGTGTGTGTGCATGCATGTGTGTGTGGCTAAAGGACAGTGTGGGCAAGGAAAAAAGGAATGCAGCCAAAAAGCTAAACAGAGCTCATACTTAACAGATCTTGACTGATACCTTAGACTTCAGCATTTAGCAAAAGAACAGCACTTGACAGTATTTAACCTTACTTATAACCTAAGACTTAATGATTTCACAGTTGAATAACACTTAACAATATTCAGCTTAGCTTAGAACTTATACTAAACTTCATTACTTAGTAAAAGAACAACCCTTAGGAGCATTTAACATACCTTACAGCTTGTGACTCACCCTTACAGGCCTGAGTGGCTCAGCTATCCAAGGCACTCCAACCCCTCAGAGAGCAGCATTTCTGCCACATTTCCCCAGCACAGGCACTCCTGTGTGCACACAGACACAAAGAGTCAGTGCAAGGCACCTGTGAGCAATTCCCCTGAGGGCAGGGAATGCTCACTGGGGATCCTTTGGCATCTCTCCAGTGGGTCAAGGATTGAGCCTGGATGAGTGGGGGAATCAGCCCAGGCTTTGTGGTTGTTCAGGATCCCTGAGTGCAGCAAACGGGAGAGTTCCCGGCTGGGAGAGGCCCCACTCAGAGGGAGTCGCTGGCCCAGGAGAGCTCCAAGGGCTCCTTTTGGAGCGCTGTTTGCAGGGCCCCAAGAGAGGGCCTTCAGTCCCAGCAATGGTTCATCCTGGCTGCACTTGGCACCAACAGCTTTCTTTGGCAGTGTGAGAACAGGAATGTTGTGCCACTGAGGGAACACAAACAGTTCCCAGGGCTGCTGTTAAAGGAACCAGGAGCTGGTTGGGCAGCAGCAGTGCCTGGAGCAGACAGTGTTTGTGATGAGCTGCAGAGGAGCTGAGCCCAGGGGCTGTTGGCCAAGTTGGCCAAGGCTGAGGCCCAAGGAGCATTTCTCAGCTGGCAGGGTGGCCTGAGAAGGGGAGGGGGGAATGCAGCAGCACAGGGCCCATGGAACCAAGGGACCACTGTGACACTGTGGGGCCTGTGAGACCAAGGGACCACTGTGACACTGTGGGGCCCTGTGAGACTAAGGGACCATTGTGACACTGTGGGGCCTCATGGAATCATGGAGAGCACCGTGACATTGCTGGTCCTCATGGATCCAAGGGGATTGTGCTGAGTCTGTGTGGCTCCATGGAATGTAGGGATCATTGTGATACAGCAAGACCCCATGGAGCCAAAGGTTCATTGTGACATTGCAAGTCCTTATGTAATCATGGAGAGGCCATTGTGACACTTCACAGCGTCATGGAACCAACGAGCCATTGTGACACTGTGGGGCACCATGGAGCCAAGAAGATCATTGTTACACTGAGGGGACTCATGGAATCATGGAGATCATTGTGACACTATGAGGATCCATAAGCAAAGCATTGTGACACTGTGAGGCCTCATGGAACCAGTGAGACCATTGTGACCCTGGGGGTCACCACAAAACCAAGAGGACTATTTTGATACTATGGGGCCTGGTGAAACCAAGAGGCCTTTGTGACACTGCACGGCTGCATGGAGCCAAAGGTCTATTGTGACATTGCAGGACCTCCTGTCATCAATGGACCATTGTGAGACTGCGGAGCCAAAATGAGACCATTGTGACACTGTAAACCTCCAGGGTCTAAAGCTCCATTGTGACATTGCAGGGCTCATGGAACACAGGAGTCCTGAGACATTGTGGGGCCTGGGGAACCATGGAGACCATTGTGACACTGCAAGGCCTCATGGAATCATTGGGACAGATTTGAAACCTGGGAGCCACTGTGACACTGTGGGATCCCATCAAACAAGGGGTCCATTGTGACATTTCAGGTCTTCTTGTATTCAAGGAGCCATTGTGGCAGTGTGGAGCCCCACAGAACCAAGGCACCATTGTGGCACTTCAGGGCCCCATAAAAACAAAGGAATACAGTGCAGGTCTGGCTGGTTTGACCTCCCAAGAGGTCAGGCTGACCTTGGCATGTTGAGGGTCTCATCCACTATTGAAACAGTGGTGCTCCGTGCTTTCCTTCCTATGGAAAAGATCTGACATTCTGCTCCAGGCACGTATGGCCAGAATTGCAGTTTCACCTCCAAATTTCCTTATATCCAGGGATTGTTCCCATAGGAATATTGCCAGGAAAAGTCTGGCTGGCAGTGGTTTCATGAGGGTCACCTCTCATCTGTTCCCAAAACACTTGGCAAGATTCTTTGCTTTCCTTCCTATGGAAAAGAGCTGTCCTTCTCGGCCAGGTGCCCATGGCCAGAATTGGGATTTCACGTCCAACATTGCCTTACTGTGGCAGACTGGAGAAGATTTTTGGCTTGAAAATTTTAGTGTGTGGTGGAGGAAGGGGCAGGTGCAGCCTTGCCCTGCCCTGGAACCCCAGCACTGCCCTGCCCTGGAACCCCAATCCCCCCAGAGCCTCTATCCCAGCCCAGCAGTGGCTGCCAGTCCCTGGCACAGCACAGGCAATGCTCCACAGCCACCTCTGCAGCCCCAGCCCAGCTCCTGAGGGACCAAATGACCCCAAGGCCCACCTGGGGGAAGGGTCCAGGAAGACCAAGGGGTATTTGAGGCTGACCACAAGGCAAGCACCCATCTTGATCCTACCTCCTCTTTGAAATTTCCATCTGAACACTGCTGGAATCCAGGAGGTGGTAGCTGTCTGTGTGCTTCTCTGTATCTTTTTGGTCTTTCTCATTCTAGGTCTTCTTCTTCTGTTTCTGTGCTCCTGCAAATTTTGATTAACATTAAGTTAACCAAGCTTAGAGTGTGAAGTTGAATGGGCCAAGTCAATGTTTTTGAGAAGTGTTTTTTGTTGATCAAATATCTGCCATAGTTTGACATAGAAGAGTTTTAAAAAGTAATAAAAGTAAATCCATAAATAATTTATAAGTAAAAAGTAAATCCATAAATGAAACTAAAAAAGTAAATCCGTAAATGAAACTAAAACCCACCACACTCATAAATACATTAATTAAGAAATCTCAAGATTAGAAAACTCTTAAATTAACAAACCAAAAACCAATACAGTGTCATAATAAATCTTTTGGCAAAGCTTGTCTGATTTTCTAAAGTTGCCAGTAAAGGCTCATTTGTTGTTTTGAGCTCCTGAGAATCTCTTGTTGGTATTTCTTGAGAGAGTCCATCTCAGAGTACACAAACAATTGTAATTTCTTTTAAATATCTCATTGAGAGAGTTGTTTTTTAGTGGATGGGAGCAAGGCTTTTCTGTCCTGCTTGGCACAGCCCAGGCAGGGCTTTCCCAGCCACATTCCACACTCCATTTCCCAGCTGGAGCCGCTGCTGCCTCTGAGTTGTGCTGCCCCAGCCCCAGGGACGCTCTCCTTGTCTGCCCATTCCCCCACGGTCTCTGGGCAGGGATGGCCTCAGTGGGGGCTGCTGATATCCTCAGAAACTTGGAGGCTGCTGCTGAATTTTCCTGCTCCAGAGGCTTGTTCAGCCTTCAGCTCTTGAGTGCAGGAATTCATTGTCCCAGGGCTCATTAACATTCAGAACACCTTAACAAGCCAAGCCTCAGGGAATAATTTAATTTAATTTTCCAAATCACTTGTTCAGCCTTCAGCTCTTCAGTTCAGGAATTCCGTGGCCCAGGGCTCACTGACATTCAGAACACCTTAACAAGCCAAGCCTCTGGGAATAATTTGATTTCAGTTTTCAAATAATCTGTGGTTAACTTGACCGATTTCAGTAGTGTGTTCAAACGGAGTATATTCTATTTAAAAAGATAATGAGAAAACTTTTTTTAGGTACTTTTTCAGTTTTTTTCCTGTTCATAAATCAGTATGTGTAGTCTCCAATTGACATTGAATCCAAGTACCGCCTCATGCAATTTGAGTAAAGATGAAAATCAAGACCCTTCATGGCTGTCAATCAATCAGACTCTACCTACCCCCACCCCACCATTTCCCCCATGCCAGCCCTGGAACTCAGAGCAGCCTCGTGCAAATCTGAGCTCCCTCCAGCCCAGGCTGCACCTGCACCTTTCAGCTCCTTGGCTCCAACTCCCACCTGCTTTCCTTGGAGAAGGAGCTGTCCGAGACACAGAGGGATGTTCATTTCTTGTCAGCCAACAAAGCCAGGGGAAGGCACAGCTCCATTAAATGCAAAAGTCAGTCTTGTCCCTGGATCTACCCTGCACCTGATCCCCACAGCCTCTCCTGTTTCCTTCATTTCTCCTTTGCCAGGGACTTTCTGGTACAAGGGAGCTCTGCTCTGGCTATGGAGGAGGGTGGAAGTGCCACCACTAGAGTGGGAAGCACAGCTCATCAGGTTTGTGTCCTTTGGGGGTCAGGAACTGATGAGACTCAGAGGCACGGAAAGATTCTCTTCATGGCCAACGGACCACAGTTGAACAGGACACAATTTAATAACAATCACGCTCTTCCCTGAGCTATGTGCAATATCCCAGAAGCGTCTGCTGAGTCCACCATTCACACGTGATTTCCATACTAAAAGTAATTTCAGACAAATGTGGTTCTGTGATAGATATAAGCACAATTAGGTTCTTGAATCAGGATGATCGTTCTGTAGTGGGGACAAAATAGCTCCAACAATTCCTAATTTGCAAAGCTGTCAGTGATGGATGGAGAAGGGAAGTCAGGCTGCTCTTGGTGTTGAGGAAATGCTGAAAGCAGCCTGACTCATTTAATCTCCTTCTGTCATGGCTGATCTCCCCTCTTTCCCCTTCCACCCATTGGCTTTTGTCTCCCCCCAGGCCCCTTGTGAAGAGCCTGGCTCTGTGTTCTCCATCCCCTCCTCGCTGGCACTGCCAGGCTGGCATGAGGAGCCCCTCAGCCTTCCCTGCTCCAAGCTGGACCAGCCCAGCTCCCTCAGCCTCTGCTCACAGCCTAAGGGCTCCAGCCCCACCTTGGAGGCCCTTCCCAGACCCTGCTCCAGCTGCCAGACATCTTTCCTTCCCTGGCCAACCCAACCCAGGCCACAGTGACGTGGATAATCCCTGTCCTTGATGTCCTGGTCACACAGCCCTGGCCCCTTGTCCCCATGTCAGGCTCTGGGGTGGATCCTGTGGAACATCCTTTGGTGGAGGCTGTGGCTCCAGGTGAGCCGGGGGGATCCCGGGGGACAGGGACCCTGCTGGGCATGGACAGCATTGGACTTGTTGGGAGAAACTGTGAGGGGGAGCTGGGGCAGAGTGACCAACCCAGTGACCTGACACAGCCCTGCTGGGATGTCACACAGCCCCTCTGGGATGTCACAACCTGCTCTGTGATGTCACAGCCCATTCTCTAATGTCACACAACTGGTCTCTGATGTCACAGCCAACTTTGTGATGTAATATTCTGCTCTGTGATGCCAGATCTCTGCCCTGTGTTATCACAGTCTGCTCTGTGATGTCACAGAGGCAGTCTATTATGTCATAGTTCTCGATAATCTCACCTACCCCACTCTGTGATGTCATAGCCCACTCTGTCACCTCATGTTACCAGATGATAAATTGTCTCCACCAGGTGAGCTGACACCTGGAGCTTGTTCTCCAAAACCCTACGCCTATCCAGGCCACACAATGCCCATTGTGTGAGAAGGGGAACTGGAAGTTCAGCAGCCTCAGTGTCCTGCCAGCTCAGCCAGGCCCATTGGAACATTGGGGGTCCATGACCACCAGGGACCACCAGAGAGACCCACAGGACAGAACAACACATGGGTGAAGGGGAGGGGAAATATGTGAATGATTTTGGGGAAATGATTATCATATATATGTTTAGTCCAGGACAATCAATGAATATGTGTGCAAAATACAGAAAATAGTCTTTCCTGTGGTCAGCATGCAGGGCTTTGGGAGGAACTCTCCCCCATGCATCCAGCTGAATTAAGAGTGCTGCTTCTTAATGCTACATTGGGGTTAAGGAGTTTTCTGTTTCACCAAGTTTTTCGTAACACTCCCAATGCCAAGGAAAGCTCTGTCTCCTGCTGTTCACAAACAGAGAAGGGATGGAGCACAGTGACCATGAAATAATCAAGTTTTCAATGTTCTGGAAAAGAAGGAGGGGCAGCTACAAAACTTCTACACTGGAATTAGGAAGGGCAGACTTTGATCTATTTAGGATGCAGATTTGGAGAGTACTGAATCAGGCACTGATTTTTTTTAAGGAAAACATCCCTTAAAAACAAAGGGGTCCAGGAAGGATGGACACATTTCAAGGAAGTAATCTTAAGGGAGAAGGAGCAGCCTGTCCCAGTGTGGCAAAAGATGAGCTAGTGAGGAAAATGACTAGCCTGGCTGGCCATGGAGGTTTTGTGGGAACTCAAGGGTAACAAGAGGTGCATCAGCTTTGGACAGAAGGTCAAGCAGCTTAGGAAATGTTTAAGGATGTTGTGAAGTTGTGCAGAAAGAAAGTCAAGAGGTGAAAGCTCAATTAGAGTTTGACCTGACCACTTCTGTGAAAAAAAAATAGACAATGTTTCCACAAATAAATTAATAGCAAAACATGGGGTAAGGAAAACCTCTACTCTTTATTGCATGCAGTGGGGAATATAGTAACTAAAGATAAGGAGAAGGAAGAGCTACTTAACATCTTGTTTCTCTCAATTTTCGATATTAGGGCAGGCTGTGCTCAGGACAAGTGCTCTGCTGAGCTGGTAGATGGGCACAGGGACCAGAACAGCCCCTGGAATCCAGGAGGAAGCAGTTGGTGACCTGCTGAGCCACTCAGATGCTCACAGGTGTGTGGGATCAGATGGGATCCATCCCAGGGGGATGAGGGAGCTGTGGATGAGGTCCCCAAGCTGCTCTCCATCATTCACCATCAGTGCTGGCTCAGCAGGGAGGGCCCAGGGGACTGGAGGTGCCAGTGTGAGCCCATCCCCAAGAAGGGCTGGAAGGAGGAGCTGGGGAACTCCAGGCCTGTCAGCCTGACCTGGGTGCCCGGCAAGGTTATGGAACAGATCACCTTGAGTGCCATCCCAGGGCACCCACAGGCCACAGGATGGCAAAGGTGCCAGAGCCAGCAGGTGGATTTCAATGTCTGCATGGAATGGTCTGGATGAGGGGATTGTGATCAACATCAGCAAATCTGCAGATGACACCAAACTGGGTGTGAGTTTGGATCTGATGGAGGATGGAGGTAGAACGGCTCTGCACATAGCCCTGGACAGGCTGGATCCAGGTGTGGTTTTACAAGGATGTGTGATCCAACAAGGTGAGGTTTAACAAGTCCAAGTGCCGGGTCCTGCACTTTGGCCACAACAACCCCTGCAGCACTACAGGCTGGGGAAGGAGTGGCTGGAGAGCAGCGAGGCAGAAAGGGACCTGCAGGGACTGATGGACAGCAGGCTGGGCATGAGCCAGCAGTGTGCCCAGGTGGGCAAGAAGGCCAATGGCTCCTGGCCTGGCTCAGGAATGGTGTGGCCAGCAGGAGCAGGGCAGTGATTCTTTCCCTGTGCTGGGCACTGTTTGGAAAGCACCTCGAGTGCTGTGTCCAGTTCTGGGTCCCCTGGCGTGGGGAATTAGAAGAAATTTGTATCAGGAAGAGTAAAGAAAGCAAAAGTGAAGCAAAGGAAATGCTCAGGGCAGTTTGGGGGTGGCTGCCAGGCAGCCCTGGCTCTGAGCAACAGCGTCTGCAGTGGGACAGGAAACTCCCAGCTGATGGGAACAAACTTTCTGGCTGACTGCAGAGGCCCGGACAAAGCTGAGTGGTTTCCCTGGTGTTCCCCCAGCCCTTGCTGGCCCCAGGGGCTCATGGCATTTGTGCTCCCTCAGGTTCATGTCCCCACAGCAACAGCATGGGGGTGCTTCCCCTGCTCTGTGCAATGCAAACAGGGGCTGCTGAGCCAGTGCTGCCGTGTCTGTGCCTGCAAGGATGGGGCACCTGTGTGAGCTGGGGGAGAGGCCAGGGCTGCAGAGGGGGGATGTTGTTGGCAGCTCCGTGAGGACACTCTGGGACGCTGCCCTGGGTTGTGCAGCGCACTGGGGATGGATCAGCCCCTGCTCTGCTGCTCCCTCCCATCTTCCCCAGGGCCCTTGCAGAGGCCCAGCCATGCTGTTTGCCCACAGCCTGCCCACGGCCAGCCTGGGGCTGCTCACGGGGCTTTTCTGTGCTGAGCATTGGCCTGGGTGTGTTCTTGAGAGAGCCTGGGCAAGGAGCCTGGAGCCCCCAGGCCCTGGGCTCAGGCGTCAGCGCTGCCCCAGCAGTGCCCATGGCCTGTCCCTGCTGCAGCCCCGGCACTGCCACCCCCAGGGCTGTGCCCGGCCCCGAGAGCACTCAGGCCCTGCAGCAACACCAGGGCCAGCAGGGCAGTGGGGCAGGGCCCTGGCAGCAGCACTGGCAACACCAAGTGCTGCTGCTGCTGGGCACAGCTGCGGGGCCAGCACTGATCTGCCCCCAGCTCTGCACACAGACATTGCTGCTGCAGCTCCAGAGAAGGCAACAAAAGGGCATCTCTGCAGAAAACTCTGCTAGCAGATCCTTTACTTCATTTAAAGGCACTGAGAGCACAGCCCCTCATTGAGAGAGTCTGTGGTCACAGGCAGGGTGCAAAGAAACAAAAGGAGAAATGGCACAAAAAATGACATTTATTTGTGGACAATACTTAAAAAGTAAAACAAAAAAAAAACAATCCTCAAAATGATTCCAAGAAGAACTATCAAAGATAAATTGTATTACAAATGGTTTGCAAAATTTGTTAGCAGTTTAATGTTCCTGAAACCATCTAGTTATCAGTCTCCACATTGCAGCTTTGAGCTCCTGGTTCCTCAGGCTGTAGATGAGAGGGTTCAAGACTGGAGGCACCACCGAGTACAGAAATGGTAGGGCCAGATCCAGGGATGGGGAGGAGATTGAGGGGGGCTTCAGGTAGGCAAATGTGGCTGTGCTGATGAACAGGGAGACCACAGCCAGGTGAGGGAGGCAGGTGGAAAAGGCTTTGTGCCGTCCCTGCTCAGAGGGGATCCTCAGCACAGCTCTGAAGATCTGCACATAGGAGAAAACCATGAACACAAAACAGCCAAAACTAAAACAGGCACTAACAGCAAGAAGTCCCAGTTCCCTGAGGTTTGAGTGTGAGCAGGAGAGCTTGAGGATCTGTGGGATTTCACAGAAGAACTGGCCCATGGCATTGCCCTTGCACAGGGGCAGGGAAAATGTATTGGCTGTGTGCAGCAGTGAATAGAGAAAGGCACTGGCCCAGGCAGCTGCTGCCATGTGGGCACAAGCTCTGCTGCCCAGGAGGGTCCCATAGTGCAGGGGTTTGCAGATGGACACGTAGCGGTCATAGCACATGATGGTCAGGAGGAAATGCTCTGCTGAGATGAAGAACACAAAGAAAAACACCTGTGCAGCACATCCTGTGTAGGAGATGTTCCTGGTGTCCCAGAGGGAATTGTGCATGGCTTTGGGGACAGTGGTGCAGATCATGCCCAGGTCAGTGAGGGCCAGGTTGAGCAGGAAGAAGAACATGGGCGTGTGCAGGTGGTGGCTGCAGGCTACGGCGCTGATGATGAGGCCGTTGCCCAGGAGGGCAGCCAGGGAGATGCCCAGCAAGAGGCAGAAGAGCAGGAGCTGCAGCTGCCGCGTGTCTGCCAATGCCAGCAGGAGGAAGTGCCTGATGGAGCTGCTGTTGGACATTTGAGCTGTCTTGGCATGGGGATCTGTAAGAAAAGTAATCATGGAATAGCTGGGTTTGGGGAGGACTTGAAATATCCCAGCACAGCCTGCGGGCACTTTCCCCCCACTGCCTGCCCAGGGCTCTGCTGCCTGGAGCTGTCCCTGCCAGCAGCTGCTTCCTGTGCCCAGGGCTGGGCCCTGCCAGTGCTGCCAGAGCCCAGCCCAGCCCTGGGGGCTCAGCTCTGCCCTGAAGACCCCTCCCAGCTCTGGCACTGCCCAGGGGATGCTCTGGCTCTGCAGGCTCTGATAGGAATGTCAGAGTAACACTGAGGAGGCTGGAAAAGCGACACTGATGCTGCCTCAAAGGCGCCTTGTGCAGATATCTGTCACTTCATGCTTTATTTAGATCTGAGACAAAATGTTTTTATTATTCCATTCTGAACTGAGAGATGAAAATCTATAGGCTCCATCCAGGCAACCCAGAGCAGTATATTAAAAAAGCAGGATTTTCGCTTTTATGCAGCCCCTGCCTTGCTATGCTCCCTGTATAATCTACTTGGAAATGTGCTGCAGTTAAATGCCATGCTAAGAGCAGCCCTGAACAATGCAGCATCCTCACCACACAAGCAGAACACTTCCAAGCCTTACCAGCTGTGTCCTCCCACCCAGATCTTGTCCCCCAGTGCTGGGAGCAGCTGCCAGGGCTGGCTGAGAGCTGTCCCTGGCAGGCAGCAGAGTCCCTGGCCCAGCACAGCGCCCTGGGCTGCAAGACCCTGCTCTGCAGGAGAGCCCTGGGCACCCCTGGCTGCTCTGCACAAGAGACAAACAGAGAAAGTACTCACAGGGTCTGTAGTCATTGGGATGTTCCAGCTTGAGGAGATCATTCCAGGAGCTGCAGCTGCATTGTCCTGCAGCCAGAGGTTCCTGTGCCAAGGGCTGGCAGTGATTCTGCCCCAGGCACTTTTCAGCACCTTCCCAGCCCTGACTGATTGAAGCTTTCTGTGCCTCTGTGCTGTGCTTGGGGTGGCTGCAGGCAGTGTCCCAGTCCTGCTGGGCTGGCAGAAAAGCTGCTCATTAAGAGAAATGTGCTTTTGAAGCTCTTCTTGGTTACCAGGAGCTGCCTCAGTGCCAGCAGCCCAGCCCAGCTCAGCAGCACAGACACAGCACCAGGACTTTAATGAGCCTCTGGGGCTTTGTGCTCAGGTCCTGAACATCAGTCCCTGAGAGGGAGCTGAAGAAACCTCTCCAGAACTCCAAGTCAGAATCCAACTCCAAACTTTGTTGGACTTTTAATTGGTCCCAGTGAGGGACATGACTGAGAAAGTGTCCCCAGGCCCCAGGCAGAGCAGAGAACTGGAGGCAGTGATGACAGGTGGGGACAAAGAGAAGACAAATTTTGGTGCCCTGGGGCACAGCAGGGTTCGTGCCACCAAGGGCTGGGAGGAGACACCTTGTCCTGAGGCCCTGGGGCCTCCTGGCACAGCCCCAGCCAGGCTGGGCACTGTCAGCCCCTTGTCCTGCCCTCAGCATCCCCCCTAGCCCACATCCCAGTGGCCTCAAGGATCTGCGAGGAGGAGTCCCTGGGGAGCCTTGGCCAGGAATGGCCCTGGGGGCTCCTGAATGCTCCCAGGGACTGCAGGTTTTTGAAAGGACTTTGGGTTTGGCTTTTGCCTTGGAGTCTCTGAGAGGTTTGTGTACTCATGGCCTCCAATTATCTACTAAAGTCCCTGGAGAGGCTTTGTCAGTAACAACACTCAGTGGGGGTCATTAATGCTTCAAGGTACTTCAGTTATTTTAAGGTACTTGGTGTTGCCCTTTGGATACAGACTCTGTAAGAGGTTTGTGCAATCATGGCCCCAGTTATCTATTTTAATGAGTCCCTTGAGAGCTTTGTACTGACATTCAGTGGGGCTCATTAATGCTTTGAGGTACTCAAGGTTTTAAGGTACTTTGGATTTTTCTTTCTCCACTCTCCATCTCTGAGAGGTTTTTGTGCCATCCTGGCCTCCAATTCTCTCCTGCAAGGAGTCCATGAGGAGCCTGTATTGGAGTGGGACCTCAGTGGGACCCATTCATGCTTTGAGACACTTTGAGTCTTTCCTCTGACTTTGACTCCTGGAAAGGTTTGTGCAATTTCCTCTCAGGCCCTGAGGTTCAAGGGCTCAGCTTGAAATGCACCTCAGAACTCATTAGGAGCAGGCAAGTCCTGTCAAACCATGGCTCTGCCTTGATTTCCCTCTGGTCTGGAGCAGTTAATCAGGAAGATTTCCTTTTACAGTTACAGAGAAATTTTTCAATGAGTTTCTGAGAAATATGTAATCCTATTTTAAAGACTGTATTTTATTACTTTTCTCTTTTGAGAAGAGATGATTGCAGCATTCCATTCCTGATATTAATGTAGTGCTGCTCCTAAGGAGGTCTGGCCATGTCAGAAGAGTTATACATTGGAACTGGAGTCCATTGTGGACAGCCATGCCTCAGATTCCCCAACCCCATGTGAGACATGATTTTCACTTTCAATATTTTCAATGGTTTATTAAGTCCTTATCAAAATACAAGAGAAGGTTCTTGATTTCATATCTTTTCAAATACAATAGAAGACTGAATAAAGAAAAGAATACAGTGCTGGAAGCAAAGAATTCAGTCACCATGTGCTCATCTACAAAATGGATGCTCTGTCTTTTACACCTCTAGCCCCTCCCAAAGTCTTGTCAATCGACTCCTTTTTCTCTGTCTAGTGGTGGAGATCATCGTCTTACACCTTGATTGGAGGTCAGGTGCTGCCATAGTAACAAGCCGACCCTCCCAAATGCCCCAACTACTGAGGCCATCCTGTGATAACAATGCAAGGGAGAGGGGAAAGATAACTATACATCGACAAAACTTCTCTTAACATATATTTAATATTCACCCATTAACTGTTAGAGTCAACCATAGAATTACTCATCTATAACAAACCTCCTTTTCTTTTTGTAGAAGTCATTTTCCACTAACAATTTAAGTAAAAAAATTTCTGTCTCTCTTGAATGAGTCACACCAGCATCTGTTGATGTGGCCAAGGACAGTGGGAACAGGAGAAAAAAATCTCAGGTTTTCCTAAGACACATTTGTTTGGAATGCACAAAATGGCATCCCAGAGGTCCAGTATGGCTTTGACTCCCATCTACCGTGCCTATGTGGCTGCTATCCATAGTCAGTGAATTTTAGGGGTCAGTACAGAGGCCAACTCAGTCCTGCCCTCCAGTCCCTGTTGAATTAAAAGACAACTGAGCAATGACATAGGTCTGGTATGGCCTTTTGTCCCTACCTTACCATGCCTGTGGGCTTGCTACCCACAGCAGGGCTATGGAGCCTTCTTGGTAGCAAAGGGGCCAACCCGGTCTTGCCCTCCTTCCTTTGTCTTATTTTCTTAAAGAAGTTGTCCCAGTACCTTTTATGGTCTCTTGTGTACTTCCCCTCAAGAGATGCTGGTAATTCTAACCCATTAATACAGGAAGAGTTCTCAAGCTGGTTGGTGGAATCTTGACTCTACTTTTTGGGTGTCTTGGTGTTTTTCTGGTTGTCTTTAAGTCTCTGCTTGAGAGTCAATCTTGTTTCACCCAGCCTGGATGTTACAGTCCACTCTTTGGGTTCTTCTACTGGGCCTTTGACACTGTTGGCATGAGTCCATCCCCACTCTGCAGTTCACACGGCCAATTCGGTGGTGAGCAGTACCTGGAAGGGACCTTCCCACTGAGGAGTTAGAGGATGATCTCTCCATGTCTTGATCATTACCCAATCCTCAGGATAAATATCATGGATTCTGAAATCCAAGGTGGTAGTTTGAGAAATTGCCCCTTTATGTCTTAGTCCTTCTAAGGTTTGTGCTATAGACATCACTTATTTCTTGGCATTGGCTTCCCCCTTCATCATAGGTGGCAACCTTCTGGGGTGAGGTCAGGAAGGGTAACCCAAACATCATTTCATAGGGTGACACCCCCAGATCTGACCGGGGTTGGGTTTAGTAAAGCCAAAGAGAGACATTTTATCCATGACATTTGGGTTTCAACCATTAGCTTAACTAGAGATCTTTTAGGAGTTTGATTCATTCTCTCAACCTGACAAGAACTCTGTGGATGTCCTTTGAGTATGTAATTCGTATTTTACTCCCATGGTCCGAACTACTTTCTGCAATATCTTTGATGTGAAATGACTTCTCCAGTCTGAATCAATCCTGTTTGCCATCCCATATCGGGGAATGATTGATTATAGAAGTGTTTTACTCACAACACTGGCATTGGCTGTCACAGTGGGTACCACCTCTATCCAATGAGTCATGTGATCTACTATCACTGGCAAAAGCTTCCACCATTGTACATGGGGAAGCTCAGTAAAGTCTATTTGGATGTTTTGGAAGGGTCGTAAGGCTAGTTCTCACCCTCCTCTGGGTGTTTTCCTCATGATTTTCTTATTCACTTGTTGACATATCACACTCCGTTCAGTTACTTGTCTAGCTATTCTTCAAATTCCTATGCATCCCCAGTCCCCTAAAAATTGATCACTTAGCACTTGTGTACCTCAATGTGTTGTTCCATGCATGCCTTCTAGCATTTTTTTGGCAAGAGGTTTATTGAACTTTTATCTCCCATCTCCTAATCTCCACTTCCCTTCATTCCCTTCCACTTCCCACTTCCCTTGGCCTGATTGATGGTAGCACACGTCTCACAGTCACAGGTAAACTAAGAAACACCGCCCTATAGTTAATTCCAGCCCTCGGTCTGGTGCCCACTTAGAGGTGGCATCTCTACCCTGATGGCCTGAGGTATCATGGGCCCATCAAGCCAAGAATAACTCTCCCTTGTGTTGCCAATCTAGTTCGATCTTGAACACCTCTATCTTTGCAGCCTGCTCTTCCTACTCATTGTTTTAGTGGTCCTCATTAGCTCTTCTCTTGGGGACATGGGCATCTACATTGCGGATTTTCACAGGTAGCCACCCTACCCTGGTAGCAGTGTCTTTCCACTCATCAGCAGCCCAAAGGGGTTTTCCTCTAAGCTGCCAGTTGGCCTCTTTCCACCTCTTCAGCCATCCCCACAGAACGTTGGCTACCATCCATGAATCAGTGTAGAGGTAGAACTTTGGCCACTTCTCTCTCTCAGCAATGTCCAGGGCCTTCTTCAACTCTTAGCAGTCCCACAGCAGAGGGGTGGTCTGAGAGACCAGGCAGGGTATTCAGTTTTCTGATGTCTTCTGTCTCTACAGCAGCTATCCTGAAAGCCCAATGATGTCCTTTTGGGTCTTTGAAATCTCAGAAAAGTATTTCTGAGACAGTCTATGCCAAGAATGCATGGGGCCTCTGGGCCAGTCACAATGGGGTGTTTCTGCCATCCATTCCCAGTTAAACTCCCTTCAGCCTCCAATACAGTCTGCTGCTGGTATCCTCCTGCTACCCCAGAAATAGAAATGGATTCTGTTCCTATGTACCTTGATGGCATCAGGGTACATTGGGCACTGGTGTCAACCAAAGCCGTATATTTTTTTGGGTCAGATGTGCCAGGCCATCAAATCCACACAGTCCAATAGATCCGATTGGCCCTGCCCTCTACCTGGTTAGAGGTAGGGCTTCTCTATTCCTGGTCGTGGTACACGTTGCTCTCTTCCTGTAAATAGGATCCTGAGGTTCCTTCAAGAGGATCAGTCATATCACCATTTCTATATTGTCTGGAATTCTGTGTGCAAGAGACTGGAGCAGCATTGACTCTAGATGAGCTTCTTGTGATAGGTGTTCCTCTTTTCAGTTCACGTACCCAGGCTACTAAGGAGGAGGTGGGTTTTCCATCCCACTTCCTCATGTCTGCTCCATGCTCCTGAAGGAAAAAAACAGAGGCTACCTTGTGGAGTATATCCTCTCTCCTTGGCTGGGGAACGCTGGCTCCTAATGGCAGAGACTCTTATTGATTCTGGCGACATGTGGTAGACTTCTTCCTTAAGTTCCCTTTTTAGTTTCTGATGGCCCTCTTCAACCAAGCTCCAGACTTGCTCAGTCAGCCTTGTTTCCACAGACGAGACATGGGTATGAAATGGGGTGGTGACAGTGTCCTCGTAAATTCTTAGTTTACTGGTCAATACGCCTACCTTGTCCTCGCCTTCCCTCCATTGTAGTGGTGCCAGGTAGTGGGAGTACACCTCTGGTCCAAGCCGTGCAAATCTCAATCACATTTGCCATGTGCACTGGACACAATTTGGGCTTTTAGGAAATCTCTCGTCTTCTGAGAAAATTATCTCCAGCATAGCCAATTCCCTCAGGCATCGGATACATGTTCCATTGTGCTCCATTTTCCATGGTACACCTAGAGGCCTTCTTTACAAAGGCATCTCTCCCTCACACTTCTCAGCAGTCACTGTCAGAGGCTGAGAGTTTCTTGGGTTCTCCCGATCCCTTGGTCAATGACCACATCCCGGGACAGCAATCCCAGTTGTCTGGCCTTGCTTCCATCCAGAATGGGGTAATTGGCTGCAGCATCCCAGATATGGAGCAGCCAGGTCAGGATGGACTCATTCGTCTGGTGGGTGAATTCCCTCCGCAGGTCACGCAGCTCACCCAGGGATAGAGAGCGAGTGATGATTTCTGGCTCTGTCTCTTCCACTGGGTGTGAGGGTCCTGCCACATCCTCATCAGTCACTATGTGGACTGATTTGCTCTTTGATTTCTTCTATTGAATGGGGGCAACTGCTACTGGTTCAGGCTGTTCTGGTTCAGTGACGGTTTGTGTGGAGATGCTGACAGCACTTTTGGTTTCTTCCTCCTCTGTGACAGTCTATATAGACACAGACACTGCTGCTTTGCTTTTGGTTTCTTCCTCTTCTGTGACAGTTTGCATAGACATGGATGCTGTTGTTTGGCATTTGGTTCTTTCCTCCTCTGTGGCATTCTGTGTGGACACGGACACTGTTGCTTTGCTTCTCCTTTCCCCTTCCTCAAGAAAACGCTGCACCACACCATGTAGTGCTTTGTTTCTAAGCATGTTGCAGGCTGTGCAAAGACAAAGCAGAACTAACAACACTATGCTGTCCTTGGCATCCAGAGAGACCTTAGCATTTTCAAAAACTGCTGTGTCAAGCCGTAGAGGCTGGAAAAAGTAATTCTTTACCCGTCCCCCCAGGAGCTGGGTGTGATTGGTGAGGCCCCAGACATAGCAGCCTAGATTAGGACAAGCAAAAAAAATTGAGTACATATTCCAAATTATGATCATAGCGCCAGAGGTTATCATGCAATAGACATAATAGACCAGGAAAGCAATTTTTCTTGCTGTGTAAACCATACCCTGGTTTACAGAGGAGCATTACAATTGGCAGATAATTCACCCTGTGCGGAAAAATATAGAGAGCTAAGTATAAGACCCATATAAGCATGTTGAACATCATAACTAATAGGTGGCTTCTGCAATACAAAATTGTTACAGTGGTCGCAAGGGTTTTGAGGTGAAGAGAGAGGCGAGAATGTTGACCTCATGTTCAGAAGGCTTGATTTATTATTTTATGATACATATACTACATTATAACTATACTCAAAGGAATAGAAGGAAAACTTCTCAGAAGCTAGCTAAGCTAAGAATAGAAGAGAATGAATAACAAAGGTCTGTGTCCCAGCAGAGAGCGAGACCCAGCTCTGCCATGAGTGGTCAGTAAATCCAAACATCCACCCGAGACCAATCATGACAGATCCACCTGTTGAATTTCACAGCAGCAGATAACCATTGTTTACATTTTGTTGCTGAGGTCACAGCTTCTCAGAAGGGAAAAAAATCCTAAAGAAAGGATTTTAATGAAAAGATGTCTGTGACATGTCAGCTTTTTAATTTAGTTTAATTAAAAAGAAAAGTGTTTGTAATTTTCTCTGCTGTGCACATGCAGAGGAAAGAACAGACACTTAATAGGTTATCTGTTGCAAATCAAAACCTCACTGAAGTGCTGGTGTGGAATGAACAGGGAATTTCTTCACCTGTAGAACATACAATTCTATGAAATCACCAAAACAATCTTACAAGATAAAAAAACGCAAAAACAATGCAAACAAAATTCAAGCCCAAGAAGCTGAGTTTCAGAAAAAGTCCATGGATTGAAGACGTTCCTCTCTGACATATCTGAAAGTCCTTTTTGGTCCTGAAACAGGCTTGCTGCAGAAAAGTCCATCAATAGTTATCAAAAGCCATTGACCATCATCAAACAATTTCAAACAATTTGAGAGAACTTCTGGAATGTCTTACCACAGGCCATTATTTATTGAACAACTTGGCTGTAGCTAATTTTTGGCTCTTCAATGCTTCAGAGCTGCTGCCAGCTATTTCAACTCTCTTTTTATTTAAATTAATTTTTTTTTCCTTGTGATCGAAAAGAGCAGCAGCAGCAGAGCAGCCAGAGAAAGGCCCTGGGGGCCCTGGCCCATGTGAAGGGAGCAGGAACTGAGACAGAGTAAAAATCCATTTTGAACTAGGTAAAATGTCTAGGAGAGGTGAAAAGTCTGTAAGGCCAAAGCTGAAGGGAAAAACTGCAGGGCAGAGACAGCGAGGAGACAGAGAAAAAAAACCAGAAACGACCACAAGGTCGATCTGCCCTGACCTAGGAATTCTTTTGATAAAGGGGAACTGGCGATAAATGTCATGCAAAATGAATATGTATGAACCTATTGTGAAACTGGATGCATATGTATTTGTAAGGGGAGATAAAAGGAGACCTGAAATCCTCAGAGGTGCACATGCCTTTTGAGGAGAGCAAAGTCCGCATGCGCCCAGCGCTGTAATAAACATACCAAGCTTTACAACTTTTACGAAGTTGTGAGGTTTCTTCTTTTCTCCACAAAACATTCTGGCGAGCCAGGTAGGAGGGAGAGATACCTTCCGTCTCCGTCTCTGTCCCCGCAGGAGCAGGGGGGGACAGACAGACTCCTAGGCGTGCCCCAGGATTTTCCTGGAGGAGGCTCCGCTCGTCTCAGCTTGCCTCCTGCGAGGACAGACAAGGACCTGCTGGCCTGCAGAGGAGAATACGGTATGTACTGAGGGGCCCCCGGGGGAAAAGAGAGCTAGGGAGTAAATCACTCAGAGATGTCTCGGTGTAGCTGGTGGAGCAGCTATATTAGAGACGGGGTTCATCGTTCTCATAGGGCAGACCCACTAGCGACCCTAGGGGTGGGTTTTGTGAACCCATGTATGTGTATTGGGGGTTCATTGTTCTGATGGGGCAGAACTGCTGAACCCGTGTGTGTTTTGTTTGTGTGTGTGTGTGGTGTCCAGACACTGTGTCGCTGTATGGTTAATGCATTGTGTGGTCAGTGCACTCTGTTTGTAATTGTGCAAGTGTATAAGTGTATGGTGTATAAAAGAGAGTAGATCTACAGTGCTCTACAGTGCGGGGTGGGGGAGTTTCCTACCCGCGACTGGAGGGGCTGAGTAAGCACTGGCCGGGGCAAGCTGTGGGGGCGGGGAGCACCCAACAGAGAAAATAGAGTAAGCAGTGGAAAAGTGTGGGTGAGGATGTTTATTGAGTAAAGGTGGTAAATTGTGGTGTAGATCGTGCACGCTTTCACCATGGCTAGACAAACCCAAGGGGTTCCTCTGCCCCAGTGGTTTGGACTCGACCCCTGGGAGTTTGTGAATCCTGTGAATTATTGGATAGATAGATAAGACGAAAGAGTTTATTTAGAGGGGCTCTGCTGGACTTGGTACTATAGTAGGTCTGGACTGGGAAAAGCTTGCCATAAAGGATTTAGAGTTCCCTGTAATAAACGGAATAGCCTGCCTTTGCGGGAAATTTCGGGTAGCCTTTGGTGTATCAAGAGGCTGGCACGCTGCGCGGGTATTATTGCCGTGCGGAGTTTGTGAGAAACGCTGGTTTTGCTGTTCTAATAAGCGTCAGGGCGCATGCCCCGAGTGTAGATTAAAGGTTTCCGATCAAGCTGATTCAGAACCTAAGATCTTAAAGCTTGTGTGTGGAAAATCACATCTGATACCTGCCACCTGGAATGTGTGGGAGGAAGACTGGGAAACTACTGTGAAGTTCTGTGAAAAGAAGTTTGGGTGGAAGCGAGATAGGGCAAGAAGGAAATAATGGGAACTAACCAGAGCAAGGAAGTCCCTTGGGCTAGCCCCTTAGGGTGCATCTTGGCCCACTGGAAGGAAGTCACCAGCAGGGGGGGGTTCTGAGAATAAAAAGGATCTAATCCAATATTGCACACACTGGTGGCCCTTATACAGGTTAGAGGACAGAGTGAAGTGACCACCCACTGGAACCCTAGACTATAATACCTTACTGCAGTTAATGTTGTTTTTAAGACGGGAAGGTAAATGGGATGAGGTTTTGTATGCTGATATGTTTTTTTGTTTTAAGAAATCACCAAAAATGGCAAAGGGACTGTGGGATTAAATCACCCTCAGACCCACTGGTCTTGGCCCTTGAAAAGGATAACAAGGCAAAGTGAGGGCAAATCAAATGCTGTTGTTCAGCATGCAGTATAGGACAACGGTGTATGAGATCAGATAAGGTCTATCGTTCTGAGGAGCAAGAACGAGATACATTTGAGTGGATGAAAGCTCCTCCTCGAAGGAGGGAGGTTGAGGCTGAAGCTGAGGATGAGGATGAAGGGAACTTCTCCAAAAAGGAGGAGGACTCAGGTGGGGAAGGCACATGCACTAGAACCCACCCCACCCGTGGGAGTCCAGTTGCATCTATAACCAGGAGGCAAGTAGTGTTGCAGGCCCCTCTGCGAGAGGCAGTGGGACCAAAAGGAGGGAAATTAATGAATAAAGTGCCATTTACCACTCTTGATTTAGAGGCATGGGAAGGGATTGCGAGGAATTATCGTGTTGACCCGATACTCACTGCCAAACGTCTACGATATGTTATCAAACAACACAATCCAGACTGGGCTGATATCCCGCTACTACTAGATGCCTTCACTGAAACAGAAAAACAGCTGATCTTAAAGACAGCAGGGACTTTGGCAGAGGATTACTGTAAGGCCACACAGCTGGATGTAAAAGAACATTTCCCCCTCCAAGATCCAGAATGGGATCCTAATGTGTCGGCAGAGGTAAAGAAATTAACAGAGTATCAAGAGTGGATAGCAACAGGGGTGGAAAGAGCTTTTCCAAAAACCATAAACTGGTCTGCCTTACATTCCCTTAAGCAGGGGCCTTCTGAGACTCCATCTGAATTTCTAGAGCATTTAAGGGATACTAGGCGTCGTCATACATCATTAGATCCGGAGTCTGAGATAGGGATAAATCAACTAGTTAATTCATTTTTGGGCCAGTCTGCTGGAGATATCAGGCGTAAACTTCAGAAAATTCGGGGACCAGATGGGAGGAATCTTGAAGCTTTGTTAGAGGAAGCCTGGAGAGTATTTAGTAACCGGGAGGAAGGATATAAACAAGGAATGAAAAGGTTGGTGGCAGTGGTACAGGAGGAAAGGCAGAGGAAATACAACCCGAGACCGCCGAGACAGGGACCACCTTGGCTGGACAGGAACCAGTGTGCAATCTGCAAGAGAATTGGTCACTGGAAAGACCAATGCCCAGAACGAAGGAGGAGTAACCAGCAGATGGCTGCACGCGTACAAGACAACTGAGGAGGACCGGGGGATTCCACCCCAGCGGATCCACTGGTTATAACAATGAGGCTGGGGGAAGAAGGGAAAAGGGTGGAATTTTTGGTTGACACGGGGGCTACATATTCAGTTTTAAATAAGGCTTTAGTACCTGTGGAAAATGATTATGTTGTAGTGCAGGGGGCAACTGGCCAGTCTGAAAGGGCATATTTTTGTAAACCTTTGAGGTATAAATTGGGAAAACAATGGGGTATTCATAAATTCTTGTACATGCCTAACTCACCAAGAGCACTCTTAGGGAGAGATTTATTGGAACAGTTACAAGCAACCATTACATTCAAAAAGGGGGAAATTACTCTGGAGGTAAATGATCAAAAGTACATAGAGTTATTAAGTTTAACTCTGACAGCTATTGGCATTAAGGAAGAAATTGATGAAGAAATACTGAGTCAGGTATTTCCTGGGGTATGGGCCTCTGATGTGCCAGGGAGGGCGAAGAATGCCTCCCCCATAGTAATCAAACTCAAGGAGGGAATGCAACCAGTGAGAATCAAGCAGTACCCCCTAAAGAAAGAGGATAGGGAAGGAATCAGCCCAATAATTGAAAATTTTCTGCGGCTAGGATTACTGAAAGAATGCCAATCTGATTTCAATACCCCCATCTTACCTGTTCGGAAACCTGATGGGTCATACCGGATAGTACAGGATTTGAGGGCTGTCAATAAAACAACAGAAGATCTGTATCCAGTGGTAGCCAATCCATACACTTTATTAACTTGCCTAACACCTGAGCTAACCTGGTTTACTGTTTTAGATCTAAAGGATGCCTTCTTTTGCCTCCCCATCCATGAAGCCAGCCAAAAAATTTTTGCATTTGAATGGGAAAGCCCTAAGAGTGGGTGCAAAACCCAGCTCACATGGACCAGACTACCCCAAGGCTGGAAAAATTCCCCTACTTTGTTCGGGGAGCAACTTGCAAAGGATCTGGAGTCCTGAGAAGCTCCACAGGAAGAAGGAAGGCTTTTGCAGTATGTAGACGACCTTCTAGTGGCCACTCAGACGAGGGAAGCATGTGTGGCCTGGACGGTAAGCCTTTTGAATTTCCTAGGACTCCAAGGATACAGAGTATCAAAGAAAAAGGTGCAGATAGTAAAACAGAAAGTTATCTACCTGGGGTACGAGGTGAGTGCTGGGCAATGGACTTTAGGGCAGGCTCGCAAGGAAGCCATATGCCAGACCCCAAAACCCCAGACCATAAAAGAGCTCCGAACCTTCTTAGGCATGGCAGGATGGTGTCGGCTGTGGGTTTATAACTATGGACTGCTTGTCAAACCCCTCTATGCCCTGATTGCCGATGGAAGCAGAGATCTCCAGTGGACAAAAGAAGCAACACGGGCCTTTCAACAGCTGAAGAATGCTCTCATGTCAGCTCCAGCTTTGGGACTTCCAGATGTGGGTAAACCATTCTTCCTATTTTCCCATGAGAAACAGGGAATTGCCCTGGGAATACTGGCTCAGGACTTGGGTCCATACCGAAGGGCAGTTGCCTACCTCTCTAAACAACTAGATGCAACAGCCAAAGGATAGCCAGGTTGCCTCAGAGCTGTAGCAGCAGTTGTGCTGAACATTCAAGAGGCACGCAAGTTTACCCTGGGACAAAAATTGACTGTGCTAGTGTCCCACACAGTATCTGCAGTACTGGAAGTGAAGGGTGGCCACTGGCTTTCGCCACAGAGATTTTTGAAATACCAGGCCATCATGGTAGAGCAAGATGATGTAGAGATCGTGGTGACTAATATTGTCAACCCAGCTTCCTTTCTCAGTGGAAACCAAGGAGAAGCAGTACACCATGATTGCCTGGAGACCATCAAAGCGACCTACTCCAGTCGCCCAGACTTAAAGGACACCCCTCTGGAAGATGCAGAGACCTGGTTCACTGACGGGGGCAACTACGTTGCCAATGGGAAGCGACATGCTGGGTATGCAGTGACCACCTACAGAGAGGTAATTGAGTCCGGACCCTTACCAACAGGTACCTCCGCGCAGAAGGCTGAGATAATTGCCCTGACCCGTGCCTTGGAAAGGGCAAAAGGGAGGAGGATAAACATCTACACAGACTCGAGGTACGCATTCGGAGTTGTACATGCACACGGGGCCATCTGGAAGGAGAGAGGACTGCTTACCTCACAGGGAAAAAACATCAAACATGCACAAGAGATAATCCAGCTGCTGGAAGCAGTTCAGCTGCCCGAAAAGGTAGCAATTATGCATATTAAGGCACACCAAAAAGTGAGCTCAGAATTGGAAGAAGGAAATGAGCTGGCGGATAGAGAGGCAAAAGAAGCAGTAAAAGGTGAGGTAGCTACTGAAGGAGCCCTTATCCCAGATGGACAAATCTCCCTTGAAGGTAAGCCAGAATACAACAAGAGAGATAGGAAATTAATTGAAGATCAAAAAGGGACGTATAACCAAGAAGGGTGGGCTACCATTGAAAAGAAGCTGGTAATCCCTTCCCATCTATTGTGGTCACTAGTAAGGGAGGAACACCAGAAAACGCACTGGGGAATAGATGCCCTATACACCTACCTGATTGAAAGAATTGTTGCTAGGAATTTATATGCCACTATTACTCAGGTGATCCGACAGTGTGATCTTTGCCTCCAGACTAACCCCAAAAACACCCCCAGACCGAAACTCGGTCAGATTGGGAGAGGCCATGGGCCTGGACAGCAGTGGCAAATTGACTTTTCAGAACTCCCAAGGAAAGGGGGGTATCGGTATTTGCTAGTATTGACAGATACATTTTCAGGGTGGCCAGAAGCGTTCCCCACCAGAACTGTCAAAGCTCGAGAGGTGACCAGAGTATTATTACAAGAAATAATACCACGCTTCGGAGTTCCAGCCACAATATCCTCAGATAGAGGATCACATTTCGTTTCCAAAATAGTACAACAAATTAGAAGACACCTGGGCATAGACTGGGAACTCCACACCCCATACCGCCCCCAATCAAGTGGCCAGGTGGAGAAGATGAATCATTTGATTAAACAGCAAATCATAAGACTGGGGCAGGAAGCTAATCTACCTTGGCCCCAGGCTCTTCCAATAGCACTGTTGCGAATCCGAACGAAACCTCGAGCTAAAGAAAAGTTAAGCCCTTTTGAGATACTCTATGGAAGACCATATGGAATACAAAAGGGAGTGTCCACCCATATTGGAGAGGTAACACTAGCCACCTACATGGTGGCTTTAAACAAACAGCTCAAGGAAATTGAAAAACATGTGGCTGGAACTCGGAGCAGGGAATTAGATGGGCCAGTACATAATATACAACCTGGAGATTATGTATATGTTAAGTCTCTTACAGAAAAGACCTTGGAACCACAGTGGGAAGGACCATTCCAAGTGCTTCTCACCACCTTCACTGCAATCAAAATCAAGGAGCAGAACGCCTGGATTCATCACTCTCGGGTGAAGAAGGCCCAGAAACCTCTTGAGGAGTGACGCCAGGAGACGATGAACTGAGACTAAAACTTACTCGGGCAAAATGAGTATATTGCGGTCGGGAGTAGCTCATATTCTAGTTTGTAGAATTGTTCTGTATGTAATCATAACTAAGGTTTTAGAACTTGAAAGTACCTTTATTCAGAGTAATGCTGAATGGCCTTGGTCCCAGGCGTTTAATCAGTATACTGGATCCATGGGAAAACCTTCTGAGATAAAGGATTTAAACCTATCCACTGTGGTAATTCATGGAGATCAGGTATATGGTGAGCAGAAATGGCAGGAACGGAGGCTGTGGACACTTCAGGGGATCAGAGGAACTATTATTCAATCCAGAATGGTCTCTCAAACGTGTGGAGTTGATAATGCAAATTAACATCTCAAAAATCCAACCAGCCTGCTCCTCCTTCCTAAAAACTTCATTTGGGGGCTGGACAACATGGTTACAAAAACAGGCATACCTCAGGAACAGAACAAGAAGGGATCTAACTGGCATATTAGGGACAGGATTAGGAGTTTTAAATGGAATTGATTCAGAAATACTGATGAATAGACTGGCCACTGCAGCAGGTAGCCTAACAAAATTGAAGCAACCCTTGCAGTCATCTCTATTGGCATTAGGAACTAGCCAGTGGCAGATTTCGAAAGTTCTGTCAAAATGGGAAACGGCCGGGGACCAAGACCACAAGCTGATAGTAGAAGCACTTGGTACAGTCCAAGATAATGTGTCCTTAGCTTTCAGTTGTATACAAGCACAGTTATGGATGCAGACAACAGCAGCTCTGATCATACGGGAAGGGGGTGAAGGTAATTTTCCAGCTGAAATTCGGAAGGTTGTGTGGGATAATGCAATTGATTTTGAGAGGAAATTTCAGTTCTGGTGGACTATGGTGAATTTCACCTATGATCCTGTTTCTAATGTGGCAACTGCCTTTGTGCTTACCATACGTAATGCCACTGTTTATGTTATCCATCCCATCATTGCCCTAGGATTAAACCATGAAAAAACAATACTCTATCCCTCAGAACATAGAGTATGGGCACGAAAGATGAATGGAAAGTGGCAGACAGTAAACTTAGAATCCTGCATTACTAGAGAACAGATGGGATTCATTTGCGAAAGCAATACTATTAATGCTCAGGATGTGTGTTTGGACACTGAACAGAGTATTTGTCACTTTGAAATTCATCCAGTCACTGACCAGAGAACTGTGCTCGTATATACTGGAAAAGGGTGTGTGTGTCTAAGGACTGCCTGTGCTGCAGTAAATATTGATAGTAATGATGTTATTCTATCTAGTAAAAATCATTCTAACTTCTGTATTTGTAATTTTGTTAAGATTATTGGGTGTGATTTTTCGTACTTGGCCCCAGTGACATCCCACCAGCTGATTAAAGCTAATTACACAATATATCACAGACTACCACCTACCCCTATTGGGATGAACCTTACATTAGTGAAACAATTAATTGAGCACCAAGACTTATTTGAAATCCTGAAGGAAATCCAAGAAAGTGGAAAGAAAACCTTAATTACTGTCCAACACGATACAAAGGAGATAACCAGGGTTCTACAAAGAATAAAACAAAATATGGATCATCACTGGTGGGATGTGATCTTTGGGTGGTCACCAACTGCGAATGGAATCTTTAATAAGTTGTGTCACCCCATTGTAGTTTTACTAATATTAATTGGGATAAGTTTAGGACTATCTATTACATTGTTAATTTGGAACTGTAGGATGCTACAACGAATAGCTGTACTAACATCTTTGTCAAACGTGCATGGTGAAGCTTTAAAAGACACTTATCGTTGCGGGGGTTTTCCTTAAGTAAAAGAATTTACTTATTTCCTAGGAAAGGGGGAAATGAGACGGAGTGGGGATCCATTCTGAATTAGGTGAAGTGCCGGGAAGAGGTGAGAGGTCTGTGGGGCCAAAGCTGAAGAAAAGGCCGCATTCCAGAGACAGCAAGGAGACAGAGAAAGGAAAACAGAAATCATCGCAAGGTCGATCTGCCCCAGACCTAGGAATTCCTCTGATAAAGAAGAACTAGTGCTAAATGTCACACGGAATGAATATGTATGAACTTATTGTGAAACTGTATGCATATGCATTTGGGAGGGGGATAAAAGAAGACCCGAGGTCTTCAGAGGTACGCTTGCCTATTGGGGAGGCTTGCGTCCGGCACGTGTCGCAATAAAGCATACCGAACTTTACAACTTTTACGAAGTTGTGAGGTTTCATCTTTTCTCCGCAAAACATGTCACCGGAAGGGCGAAAGGGATTAAAACCTGAGATTGACAGATTATTGGACAAAGGACTACTAGAACCCTGTATGTCTCCTTTTAATACGCCCATTCTTCCGGTTTGGAAGCCAAATGGTACCTATCGCCTGGTGCGTGATTTAAGAGAAATAAACAAATGCACAGTGGCCTGATTCCCCGTAGTGGCCAACCCTTACACTCTCTTGAGTAAAGTGGGGCCAGACAATTTGTGGTATAGTGTAATAGACTTGAAGGATGCCTTTTGGGCATGTCCTCTGGCAGAAGACAGTCGAGATTATTTTGCCTTTGAATGGGAAGATCCAGATACCGGACGGAGACAACAATTGAGGTGGACCGTGTTACCACAGGGATTTACGTAATCTCCCAATTTATTTTGGCAAGCTTTAGAACAAATTTTGCAAGACTATCAGACAGAAATAGGAGTCACACTAGTGCAATATGTAGATGATTTACTTTTGGCAGGAAAACAAGAAGAGGAAGTAAGAAAAGAAAGCATTAAATTATTAAATTTTCTGGGCCTCAAAGGATTAAAGGTTTCAAAAGCAAAACTACAATTTGTAGAGGAAGAAGTTAAGTACCTAGGACATTATCTGAGAAAAGGGGAAAAGAGGATTGACTCGGAAAGAATTCAGGCAATTCTGGCATTACCGATCCCTAAGAATAAGAGGCAAATCCGTCAAATTTTAGGCCTAACAGGATATTGCCGACAATGGATCGATAATTACAGCGCACAGGCAGCCTTTTTATATCAAAAGTTAACACAAGAAGGAATTCTAAAATGGAATCAGGAGGATACTGAGAAACTTCAAATACTAAAGGAAAGCCTGGTGCACGCACCGGTGCTTAGTCTTCCAGACACAAACAGACCCTTTTTCCTTTTCAAAAAATGTAAATGGAGGAATTGCATTTGGGGTATTAACCCAAGATTGGGCAGGAAAAAAGAAGCCTATTGGGTACTTATCTAAACTCCTAGATCCTGTAAGCAAAGGTTGGCCCACATGCTTACAAGCAGTAGTGGGATGCGCCCTGCTAGTAGAAGAAGCACGAAAAATTACCTTTAATAGTACATTGAAGGTAATGTCTCCCCATAATATTAGGGGGGTGCTTCAGCAAAAGGCTGACAAATGAATATCTGATGCTCGACTTCTTAAGTACGAAGGAATCTTAATAGAAGCCCAAAATTTAACAATTGAAACTACAGCTCTGCAAAACCCAGCCGAGTTCCTATATGGAGAATGGGGCGCAGAACCTCTAGAGCATGATTGCATAATCACCATAGAGGAACAAGTAAAAATAAGACCCGATCTGGAGGAGGAAGTGTCGACGGAAGGAGACCCGGACATCAATTTGATCATCACAGGCCCAATTTTATTGATCAGTATGGCGGGTTAAATACAGTTAATAATGAGCTTCATACATATTGCAAGAGTTGAGCTCAGGATTGGTCAGTTGCATATCAGCACCTACGCCTACTTCTACATTCCTATGGTTCTACTTTTGATACTTTCTACATATTCTTAGGATATATTCAGGACTAATCTCAACTCCCTATCCTCATGTTGCAGCAAGGTCACTGCTGACTTTTCCTTTCAGCTTGCTGACTGCTGACTTTTCTCCTTCAGCTTAACCAGCGGCATTATGTCAGTATGGCCTTTCTCAGCTAACCAATTATTAATAATACTCTCCACATTTCCCCCGTTTTCTTCTTGTGCAAGGAGATTAGTTTGCCATGTTTTTGCTATTGTACAGCTGACCGAGTTTTGAATACAGTTAAAGATACAAGGCAGAATAAGCAAAAAACAGTAAAATTACACCCAGCAGTCCTATAGCATAGATCACAAGGTTCCTCAGCCACGGTCCAAGTCCTAAGCCTTTAAGCCATTCATCATATCCTAAACCGTCTTCTTCCTTAAGTTTGTGAAGCCCCTGTTGTAATTCTTTTATCTTAATGTGAATGGACACCGAATGATCAGACAGATTCATGCAACACATTCCCTCAAACTCTTCACATCCATGCCCTTGTGCTAAGAGCAAAAAATCTACAGCAGCTCTATTCTGCAAAACAGCATGGTTAACACTTTGCACATCTGCAGTTAGCATGTCTAGAATTTGTGATGTCTTGTTCAGCTCATCCCTTGCCCAGCATCCTAATTGTTTTGCTAAATTCATGGCTTTATTGGCACATCCTCCTGGCAAGATAGTTGAAACCACCACCTGTTTGAATGTGCCCCAAAACCGTGGATCTCCTATCTTGCTGCAGTCTAAGTCATGTATGCTACGTTTTCTCCTGTTTGAATTTTGACTCAGCTGCATTAGCAAGGGCACATTAGGATGAAACAGTGACAATTTTCCCAAAAAACAGGGTCCACCCTGTGGTTTAGCTGGTATACCATTCCATGCCCTGTCTCCACAAATCAAAAATATTCCTGTGGGTAATTTCATTGGTGCTGTGATATTTGTGCCGTTACATTGACTGTAATGCTGTGGAGAGAATTCACTCACATTCAGGGATGAATCTAGGGTAGCCCATGTTTTTTTAGGTTGGTTTAAATTCTGAGCACCCAAAACTTTGAAGCTAAACCATCCACCAGCTGTAGTGTTAGATATGCTTGCATTTGTACTTCCAAAAAGATCCAGTTCTTCAGGAGGAGAATGCAAAGAGGTGTTAAGTGATTGGATTAGTAAGCATTGACGATAGCCATCACTCTGACCTGCAGTATACCCTTGTTGCACCGGCAATGTGATGTTTGACATGTTAGACATACATAAGGTTTGATTGTTTATCAAACTGCAAAATTCTCCAGGAGACCACACCGGAAGTCCCACCAGGCATGTTCGAAATGGGTTAGTGACTCCTCCAAGACTAAGACAAAGTGATGATTCGTTAGTTTGATTAGCAAGTGTTACCCATAAATTTTCCCTTGGTTGACTAAAGTGTGTTACTCCTACTGCTTCACTTGCTACAGCATTGAGCAGTATAACAAAAACAAACCTCATTTTTCTTTCTACTTGCTTTGCTTCTCCTTTTCTTCCTTCTGCTTACATTGTTTTTCCTTTCTTCACTGTCTTTTCCCTGGTTTGCTATATTGTCTACTGTAAGGCTGAGTCAATTTTTGAATGTACTGATCTAATTCTAAATCAGCATCCTTGCTCACAGGTATAGCATGAGGCAAGTTTGAAGGCAAATCAGCTTTACAGCGAGCTGCTATGATGCGTGAGGCTGTATTAATTTCAAATATTCTAAGGTTTTCCTGTAACGTCCACCTAAGATATGCTATAATCACTTGTTCTGCACTCTCAAAGAGCTGTAATCCTGTCCGTCCTGGCAGGCCAGTACTTTGTTCAAGAGCTCTAACCCAGATATGATTTCGAATCCACTTTCCAAAACAAGATGTACACCATAAATATCCCAATGACCTCTGTGGATACCAATAAACCTGATTACAATCTGCACAATGCAAAGCTACCCATGCATAGCATTTATCTTTATCCTTTTTGCAAATATTACAAGGAAGCGAATGTAAGTAAGGACCAGTATAAAATTCTGGCTCTTCAACCCAAAGAAACCAATTCAATGGTGGTGATCGCAGAGCCTCTTCAGCCTTTTTACTATATGAGGCTAACAGCTCAAGGTCTTTCTTTAACACAAGGTGTATCTTATTTCGTAATCGTAGTTCTTGTTCGTTATCCTCCTCAACAACTATATCCTCCTGAGGGTCCCACAACTGTAAAAGTGTTCTAATCATAGAAAATTAGCAATCACTGATACCCCTATTCAAATGAGACCGTTCCCTTTTTTGCCTTCTTTTTCTTATCTGTCTTCAATCTTGCTGCTCCTGATTTCACTGGTCCTGCCACTTGCAAACTTAACTTTTGCAACTTATCAATGCAGCAATCTAATGCTCTATCAGGATCTCCTTGGAAGGGTCCTACAACTGAATGCTGTGTTAAAGGCACTAATTTCCTACACCTTATAGAAACTACACGTGATTTACTCTGGACCTTAACTCTATTTACAATACATTGTATTTCCCATCGATAATAAGCAAGAACCTTCTGTTCAGGAGACTCATAAAGATTTAAAGCTATATATGCGTTTTGCCCTGTTTGTCTCCTTAATTCATCTTGCCAGCTTTTTCCCCACGTATGCTCGTGTTCACAAGTATGACACCACAAATCCCGTAATAATGATTGTTCTATCCAAAAAGTTCTTTTACAACCCCCACAACGTAGAGCTATCCAGGAAGCACAATGTGGATTGTGACAGTCAAGGCAATGTAGTTTCGCTGGATCTGTTAAGTGAAAAGTTGATAATGAGTCAATAAAACCAATCAACTCCTGGGCCGTCCGGTAGTGATGTGTCAGTGCTCTGTCCACCGCTTCCGAGTACCCCTTCAACTGTAACAGTAGTGGTTGTAGGACTAGAAGCAGTTTCTTCCCCAGTCGCTCCCTGTCCTCCTCCGCAAGGCGATCCACCAGAGGCTGCATCAAAAACAGGTTTAGTCCACTTAGCAGGCACCCACAAAGGCCCTGTAGGTGAGGAAACACAAAGATACCCCCGACCCCAATATAATACTTTTGCAGGTTTTCCCCATAATCCTGTACTTGGGTTTTTATACTTAACCCAGACCTCTGTTTCCTTAGTATTTTCCTGACCTGACCTCGGATGATGTTTCATTGCAGGAGGGGTATCATCTTCCCCAAAAATGCATAAATGGTTAATCACATACAAAACCTTAGCCAAACATGCTTGTGGATCTGTCAAATCTTGATGTTTTTCAACATACTGCTTAAGGGTACCATTTGCTCTTTCCACTATTGCCTGTCCAGTAGAAGAGTGTGGAATACCTGTCACATGCTTAACAGACCACTGATTCAAAAATTTCCGGACCCTAGCACTTATATAACCTCGACCATTATCCGTTTTGATACTCTTTGGAACTCCCATAACAGCGAAACAACTTAACAGATGTCTGATAACCTGTATAGCTTTCTGTCCTGCCTGAGCCGTAGCCCATATGTAATGACTATATGTATCTATGGTGACGTGCACATGCTTGACTTTACCAAATCTGGCTATGTGTGTAACATCCATTTGCCATTTCTCATTTATTTTTAAACCTCGAGGATTAACCCCGATGCCTAGACCTATCCCACCATTATGATAACTACATGTTGGACATGCTCTGACAATGGCCTTGGCTTGTGACAAACTCAGCTCAAAGTGTTTTGCTAAACCTCTTGCATTTTGATGATATCTACTATGTGCTTCTCTGGCCAATGTGTGCTTGTCAATAGGACAAGAATTATCAATGGGTAGGGTAACCAATTTATCTGCACGTTCATTCCCTTCTCCTAAACCTTCAGACCACTTATGGCTCCTAATATGAATCACAGAATATGCTGCATTTCTTTCTCGTAAAGCTTTCCTTAACTGTATCAGTAACTCATACAATCGTTTATTATTCACTTCCTTAATTGCTGCTTCCTCTATTCGTTTGACTACTCCTGCAACATACATAGAGTCTGTGACCACATTTAAAGGCTCCTGTAGGTTGGACACCGCCCATACTACTGCTAACAATTCCAAAGTTTGTAAGCTATCTGCAGGGTCTGCTGTGAGGAGTTGATGCTTCCATTGTCCTTTTTCTTGCCAGGTAACAGCAGCACGCCTTGATTTCTTTCCTGCATCTGTAAAAACTGTAATAGCTCCTTCTATGGGGTTTTCTTCTCTCAAAGGTCGAGTGATCCAGTTCCATTCTGTCATCCATTGCAAAACTCTAGGCACTAGTTTACTAGTCTCTACTTTAGAAGGTGACATCAATAATGCTTCTTGTAAATTCTTTGAATTTATCAAGTACCAGTCCAAGGTTTCTTTTTCCATAGGTAATCTAATAGTAGCAGGTTCTCTACCATCCACTTCAAGAATTCTGAGACGCCCCTTTTTGATTAATGCTGCCAATTGTTCAATTTTTGAAGATATTGTTTTCTTATGCTGTAGTGGTGGTGATAATCATTCCAACACCCGTATCTCCCCCGTTTTCTTTTGCAACTGAGAGAGTGCACCAAGCAAGTGGCAAGGGCTATTCCAGATAGTAAGGTCAATGGGGTGGTCGAGTTGTCGATGAGACACATACCCTTGCTGTACACAGTTACTAATTTGCTGCAAGGCAAGACGATGCTCCTTTGTCAGGTGTACAGGAGTAGTAGGGTCCACGCCTCTTAACAAAGGCCGTAGGGCTTCTAATAAGTGATTTGGTATTCTCACAATAGGCTTCAGCCACTGTAAGTCTCCCAGAAACTTCTGTGCATCATGTAGAGTTTTAATGTCCAATTGTAATTCCAATTTTTGTGGTATCACTATTTGATCCGTCAAAGTCCATCCCAAATATTTCCAGGGCTTTGTAGTCTGAATTTTCTCTGCAGCAATAACAAGTGAATATGCAGCAAGAGTATTTTTAATGGTGTTAATCTGTAAAGAGGAGAATGGCTGTTGCTGTGCAAGCAAAATATCGTCCATGTAATGATATAATATAGTTGCTGGCCGTTTACGACGTAGTGGCTGTAATGCAGTATCAACATAAAGCTGACATAAAGTGGGGGAGTTGCGCACGCCCTGCGGAAGAGACGTCCATTCAAATCTTTTATCTGGTTCCCCACGATTTATTGCTGGTAAAGTAAAAGCAAATCTCTTCATGTCATCAGGATGCAGGCCAATAGTGAAAAAACAATCCTTTAGGTCAATAATTAAAAGTGGCCAGTGTTCTGGAATCATAGCTGGATTTGGAAGACCAGGCTGTAAGGCCCCCATTGGTTCCATTTGGTCATTTACAGCCCTCAAATCATGTATCAAACGATATTTCCCTGATTTCTTTTTGATTACAAAAATAGGTGTATTCCAAGGGCTTGTGGACAGTCGTAGGTGTCCCTTTGTATATTGTTCCTGTACTAATTCATGGGCATGCATAAGACTCTCCCCTTTTAATGGCCATTGCTTAACCATCACCGGTGTATCCGTTTTCCAGGTGAGTGGAATGGGGAAAGTCCAAGCAATGGCAATTACCCCAAAGGGTGCTGATTAGTTAACACCACTCCCAATTGTGTTAAAATGTCCCTTCCAATTAAGCAGGAAACTGTAGGAGGCAATTGAACAATTGAAAACACAGCAGATATTTGTTGATTCTCAATGCACACAGACAAAGACGGCGACCTGCTTGCCAATGTAAATCCTCCCACTCCTGTGAGCATGTTTGATGAAGGAAATAGAGGCCAGTGTTGTGGCCATGCTTCTGGAGAAATGATGCTGGTATCTGCTCCTGTATCCAATAATCCATAAAGGGTTATGCTTTGATGCCCATAGGTAATTTCAACCTTTTGCTTTGGTCTATTTTGTAAATCCACAGTTAAAAGTGTAACACCAGTAGAGCCAAAACCTTTTTCATCCCGTGCTTGTCCAGTAAATGATTGTATTCCTGATGTCATTTGTGACAGTGGTACCAATTGTGCAATGCGTTGTCCTTTTGTAATTTTAATCGGAGGATAAAGGGTGTAAGCCATAATTTGTATTTCCCCTGTAAAGTCCGCATCGATAACACCAGGCAAAACAAATAATCCCAACATAGTTATAGAGGAACGTCCCAGCAATAATGCTCCACATGTTTGTCCATTTAATATAAGAGGACCCTTTACTCCAGTGGGTATCCTCTCAGGCCGGTTCGTCATTAGTGTGACGTCTACTGCTGCTGATAAGTCCAAGCCGAGGCTCCCGGTTGTTGCGGGTTGCAGACAGGAGGTAGCAGCGATGTCACGGCAGCTGCTGGTGTCTCCGATGTCCCGGCGGCATCTTGTCTCTGTCCCTCATTGCCGCATCGGTAACACTTGATGAATGGTCTTGAGCCTCTTTACGTGACTGCCCGTGAGCCGCTTTGGAGAGGAGCAAGAGCAGCTAACACCTGATTTTGAGTAGACTATGCTTTTGCAACCCTAATCCTAATTCCTCTAAGGCTTCTGCTATAAATGCCTGTGAAGCTGTTGGCATTAATGCCATTCGCTCTAATGCTCCCTCAATAGTCCAATTTGCCCCTAAAGTAGCTAACACTCTTCGTGTTGCTGGATTGCTATTTTACAAAGCACACTGCTTCAATAGCGCCCCCTTCATATAGTCTGCAACACCAGCCCGATCTATAGCAGTAGCTGCTCTATCAATAAAATTCCCAAATGATTCTTCTCTACCTTGTTTAATGCCCATATAAGCCGGTAACCCTCCTGGCTCTTTAACCATATCTATTGCAGCACGCACTAACCGCATAGACTCTCTACGTTTATCAGCTCCCGATATCATCTGTGCCTCTGTACGCAAAAATGGCCCTAAGCCCATCAGCTCCTCTACTATTACTCCATGTAATGGGTCATGTGCATTAAACAATAACTGCTGATGCTAAGTGAATATCAACCGAACTATTCCTCTTAAATCATTAGCACATAAAACATGAGTATTAAAAAGATAATCCAGCATTTGCCTAACTGGTTCACTTTTTACTCCAAACTGACTAACCGTAGAACGTAGCTGAGTTAACAGCTTCCAATCTAAGGGAGTATATTCTGCTATATTATGCGTAAGGTTCCCCTGCGCATCATACTGTGGTGTGTCTGTGACCGGACATGCAAGACTAGAAGCTATTTCCACTGCCTCACCATCCCCCATTTGCATTACTTCTTTTGCCAAAGCAGCCCAAGCTTCCCTCCTCTGTTTAGCCATCTCCCCCCATGGATCACGGTGTGCCCCTGGGATGGGATCTGACTCTTTAAGGGTGCTATGCTGCTGGCGCTTTGGTACAGACACCGAACTTTCGCACGGGGAAGGCAGTGAAGCAGAGGCTGGCTCGCGCGGGGGAAGCGGCACCCCCGCTGGAGCTGACAGTGAAACTGGAGCCGGCTCAAGCGGAGCCGACTCGCTCGGGGGAATCGGTCCCCCCGCTGGAGCCGGCTCGCGTGGGAGAAGCGGTGGAGCCCCGCTGGAGCCGTAACCGGAGCCGGCTCACTTGGGGGAAGCGGCGGAGGCAAAGCTGGCGTCGGAGGCGAAGCTGGCTTGCTCCCACCCTCACCATCCGACCCGCCTGAAGTTGGTGGCGGAGTCAAAGCTGGTTTGCTCTTACCCCCACCATCCGACTCGCCCTCCCCCTCTGACAGAAAAGGTGCAAACGGTTTAACTGTGCCTATAGGAAAATCCTCCACACCACTTTGCTGGGGACCCTTAGGCATAAGTATCTTAGTTACAGAAGGTGCCAGGGGATCATCCTCATGACCATACCCTATATTCCTCTTATGAGCTTCTGTCGCCCTTTCGGCTGCCTTTCTCTCAGAGACCTGCTGAAGTAACATGTTATACACCACCCGCCATAACTTCCCTAATTTCTTTGCTGACTTATCATCATCTAACACTGTATCCCACAGTATTTCCCCAAACTTCGTCCACTCTGCTAGCTCATGAACTGTATGAGGGTTAGAAAAGATACCTTTAGCATGGCCATAGGCTAACAACCCTGGTAATTCTTTTTTAAAATCTATCTCTTTTATTCCTCGCCGTTCTAAATACGCGGCAAATAAATCGTATGCCGCTTGCCTATCCATACCTATTAATCAGCGCGCGCTGTTGCAGCTCTCCAGGCTCCCGCGACACGTATTGGCTTGATTCACCGTTGTGATCATCAAGGGTGCTCCAAATTCTGGCACCATCCTGGCTGCAAGGACCCAAACCCAACTTCCTCGACCGTGGCGTAATCCTCTTTTTCTTTTAATCTGAGAAAAAAGGACAGAGATTCAGCGTTGCACGCATTCTCCACCATTTGTCGACGGAAGGAGTCCAGGACATCAATTAGATCATCACAGGTCCAATTTTATTGATCAGTACAGCAGGTTAAATACAGTTCATAATGAGCTTCATACATATTGCAAAAGTTGAGCTCAGGATTGGTCAGTTACATATCAGCAACTGCGCCTACTTCTGCATTCCTATGGTTCTACTTTTGATACTTTCTACATATTCTATGGGAGAATCTCTCTTCCCTATCCTCATGTTGCGGCAAGGGCATTCTGTCCTTGCCTGTCATTGGTCACTGACTGCTGACTTCTCCTTTTAGCTTACTGACTGCTGACTTCCCTCTCTCAGCTTAACCAGCGGCATTATGTCAGTATGGCCTTTCTCAGCTAAACAATTATTAATAAATCTCTCCACAGGCGCATGAATGAAGCCAATCACTCCTGGGGCCATCGGCACCTCCCATAAAGGGAAGAAGCCGGGCTTCTCTTCCTCATCCCCGCTGTCTCCCGTGGTTGCCCTCCTTGTTTGCCACCTCGTTTGATGGGCCAGGGGAGAGCTGTTTTTGGGGATGGTTACCTGTTTTTCTTCAGTTTTGGGAAGGGTTGGCAGCAGTGGCTGCTCACATGGGAGCGAAGGTGCCTCCACCGCTTGTTCACATGGAGGAAAGGTGCCACAGCCTGCTCCGGTGGGAGCGGTGGTGCCGAGACCTGACCCAGTGGGATTGCCGCCTCGAGAGGCAGCGTGGGCACCGGTGGTGCCTGAGCCAGTCCGGGCTGCTGCTGCGGAACAAGGTAAGGAGGTGGAAGATTGTCCAAGGGTTCCCATTCCTTTTCCCTGTTCACCATGCATCGGAAGGCTCATACTGGGTATAAACTCGTACAAGTGTATCTCCACATCTCGGCATACTCAATTTCCTCAAAATCCTGTGGGCAGCAATCAAATACGTGATCATACAAGGACTTGCAAGTTCATGCCTCAAACGTGCCAAACATCGACCAAACCTCGTATTTTCCGATCTCCTTTCCTCCCCTCCCCATTTTTCCATACAAAAATAGATCATTTTCTCCTTGGATCTGCCCGCTCTCCTTGGGCTTTCGTCCCAATGTTCTCGCACCCACCCCAAGGAACTATCTCTTCGGATTACTGGCAGAACTTTCCTGGGACCCGGGGGAGATTTTTCCTGGGGTTTTCTTTGGAACCTGCTCTTTCCCAACCCCATTTTTCCAAAAATCCCTCCTGCGATTTTCCTCACCTTGTCTCCTCCAGCTGGGACTCTCTTCGCAAGTCCTGGTACTTTGTCCGATGTCAATTTCTTGAGTTTGCGAAACGCCGCCAGTTTTACTCAGTCACACGGAGAACCGTTCCGCTGACTTTTCGACTGATCTCTGGTTTTCTTACCTGTTTTCTCTGGATCAGAATGCAGACTGGCTCCTGGAATTTTCCAGGACCGTCTTTTCTCCTTTCTGAACCAACTGTGTCGGATTTCCCCCCTTGAACTCCCTACAAGTCCCGGGTCCCATGTGTATTAGGAAAAAGCGTCCGCTTCCCCCTTGACCGACCATGTCCCTCGTGGGATGGTGGAACTGCGATCGTGGTGTCCACGCATGCTGCGTGACAGAATCATGTCTCACACACACGTTTGGTCACACCCCACTCAACCACGCAATACTCACAGTTCCTTTTCCCACGTGGATTCTTCATGCACATCGATTTCCAAGTGGAAAAAAAAGCACCTTAGACTCGGAGATCCCCTGGATCTTGCCGAGTTTTCTGAGAATTTGGCCCGTTTTTATCCCTCTTTTGCTGTGGCTCCGGTTTCAGTTTGGTGATTTTTGATTAGCCTCATGGACTCCAATCCCACTCAGATTGCTGAAATCAGCGGGGCACCCTCCGGGCGGGAAGGGGTCCCAAACCCCAAATTCAAATCACATTGGAGTCACCAGATGTGAAGAGCTTTGTGGACAGTTGGTTAGCTGAGAAAGGTCACGTCGACATAATACTGCTGGTCAAGCTAGAAGAGGACAAGTATAGGAGTCAGCAGTTAGTGTCCAATAACAGGCAAAGACATTGTGCCCTTGGTGCAACAACAGCATAGAGAAGAAGATCTTTAGCATAAATATGAAGAATAGTTTCAATAAAATAAATACAAGAATGCAGAAGTAGGCGTAGTTAGCTAAAAAGTAACTAACCAATAGTGAGCTTGCCTTTGCAATATGTATAAGCTTCATTAACACCAATGAACTATCAATAAAGATTGAGACTTGCCGATCACTCATATTGCATGCCGCATTTCTCCCACCGATCCCAACAACCAGATTGTTATAAATTATCAAATTGTGAGCCAAAATTATCAAAACTTTAGCAAAGATTTATTAATTTGTCTGTGAGACTGAAGTCCAGTCTTTGAAACCACCACAGCCAAAGAGACAGCATTGAGCCTGAGATCGGCACCGGGTGAACACGGATCTGAGCTCCCAAGTGTCAGAGTCCCCCCAGTTCACGCTCGTGGCTTCGAGCAGTGAATTCTTATACAGTTTATTCTGCCCGAGGCAAAGATGACCAAATTTCCTTTGTCTCTTCACATGCATCGCTGTTGCTTTCCATGTGCAGAGGTGGACAAAAGCCTCGTCCAGGTGTGCAATTGGTGTTGATCGGCTTCAGAGGAGCCGTATATTCAGGTGTATCAGGGTGGCGTCGCTGACTATCTTGATAGTTGCAATAAGCAGGGCGATAATCACTTTTGGGTGGCTCCCGACAACTCAGGAAACCAACGATCATCATCCTGGAAGCTTCTATTTTTACGTTAAGGTGTCAATCATTATCCTAACATGCGTCCAGGAACTAGTTGAATCTGAATAAGACAGTTGCTCCTGGCCAGGGTAGTCAAAAGACATGGTTTGGATTTCACAATATTTTATACCATACATCAATAGCATGAATTATCCCTACCATATATTGCACTCCTGTGAATGCTCACGTGCCCAAGAGTTGGGCACTGAAGATCATCACAATGGACAGGAGGATAAGGCTGCCAGGATTAAAATGTCTCAGGAGGGTCTGGACTGCCCACACAAGGGTGAGTTATTTCTGGACACTTCAGGTCATCAGTGAAAAGATGCAACCTCCAGATGGGCTCATGAGGGATGGATTTAACCATGGACACCATCTCCAGGTTATCCCTGACTATGTAACATGGGCTGAGATCAAGCAGGGCCCGGCCAGGCAGGCAAAGCCCCTGTGGTATGGAGATGATGATGGGAATATCAGTCTGGGTTTGTAGTGGGAGTAGCAAATTGGAGAGCACCATTCTTCAACCACAACAGTCCTGTGAGAGCCAGCCCGGTCCCTGCAGTGCCCCAGCTCTGCTTCCTGCCAGCTGCTGGATAAGGAAGGGCAGAGCCATGGGGGAGGGAAATGCACAAGGACTCCTCCATGCCAGGCCAAAGGACAGTCAGTGGAGAAGGGACACAGGGATGGGCTGTTTGTGTGCTCTGCCATGGCAGGAGGAGAGGCAGAGCTGCAGAGACACACAGACTATGTGGATCCCTGCAGGAGCTGATCTCACACAGCAGCTCCCTGGCCTCTGCTGCTCGCTGGTTGCTCTGGTTTGATGTTCCCTGATGGTTACACCCAGCCCCACACTCACCAGTGCTGGGTGCACACGCACACCAGTCTCACCAGTGCCTGGGTCCCCAGAGGACACAGGACATGATGATTTGTGGTCCCCACTCCAGTATGTGACACTTGGACATCCCTTGGTACCCAGAGCAGAGAGAGCTCCCTTGTCCCAGACAGTTCCTGGCAATGGAATGTTTAGGAAATGCCACAGGCTGTGGGGATCAGCTGTAGAGCATGGCCAGGGACGGGCACTGACCATCATGTTCACACATGACCAGCTCTTTCATCTCCTTTTCTCTGTTGATTCATGTTTGTTCTGCCACAAACCACCATCGTGCCACCCTTTCCCTTCCTGTGGTCCTTTCTTAGGCATTCCATGGGAAATCTTGCACATTCCCCAAATGTCCTTTGTGGATTTTTATCATGAAACCCAGACCTGATGCAGAACCCCCAATGTTCAGCTGGTGAAGTCATGCTGGAAAGCTCTGCCATTGACCCCCTTGGTGAGTCTTCCATGAGGAGGTGTCAGAATGTTCCTTACATTATTTATCTTCTGTTTTTTAATTGGAATAGCCCTGAAATATGATCTACTGCAGCCTTCTTGCTGTGGGAAAGCATAACTACCACTGGAACAGATGGCCAAAACTCCTGACCTTGAACACTTTTTGGGATGGGGCATTCATTTCTATAGACAACCTGTTTACAAGTTGTCAACCTCACCACAAAATATTTCTTTCTTATATCAAATCTGAATTTCTCCTTGAGCATTTTAAAGACAATGTCCCTTCCTCTGCCACTAGAGGCCTATAAAAACATTTCTATTTTTCTTTTCATATTTTAATCTGAAAAGACCGTGAAAGGACAAAAAAACTGCCCAAGATGGGATTTGGAGGTGTAAAGCACATGACCCAGAGAGACTGATGGCCCTGGCCTCAGTGCTGTGAAAACTGAGAACACAGCAGGAGTAGCCTGAGAGGGCTTGGAGGGTGGTTTCAGAGATGGTAGAGTTCTTCTTCATTGTATGAAACAGCCTGAGGAAAAAATGATGCCACACAGATCACCTGCGGAGGTCCAGACTAGGCACATGGAGAAAGGAATTTCTATCCCAGGGCAGGGCTGTGGTGCAACACATCTCCCAGAAGGAGCCTGGGTCAGCCCCAGGCTTTGTGTGGCAGGCAGAGGAAGGAGGCAGAGCTGGGTGCAAAGGAAGGGCCCAGCCAGGTGGGGCAGCCGGGGGATGCCGACAGCCTGCAGGGACAGAGGCGCAGGGCAGGGACACCGTGGGACAGCCTGGGCTGCACAGGGCACAGGGATGGGCAGCAGCTGCAAGACAGCCCTGCCAGAGCCAACTTGAGCAGCACTTTGGCCATGGCTGCTGGGCCTGGGCCCGAGGCAGGAGCAGGAGACAAGTGACCCTTGCAGGGCTGGGGCCTCATTGCCTCCTTGTCCCAGCTATCCCACACGCTGCCCAGCGTCGCAATAAACGTACTCTTTCTAAATTTAAAGTGTTAGAGAGTCTTCGTCCGTCACAGTTGGACATTGGTACTAGATCAATATCCATATGTTTTTAATTAATCACATCGCTGCCTCATGTGTTCTGCTCTAACTGGAACCTGGGGACATATTCTCAGTCGTGTCCCTCAATGGGATCCGTTAAAACTTCACAAACTTTGGAGTCTAAATTTTACTTTGAGTTCCTGAGAAGTTTTTTGAACACTCTCTCAGGGGACTTAGTCTGATGTAAACAACACCAAATCCCCAACAGGCTCATTAAAGTTCTTGTGCTGTGTCTGTGCTGCTGAGTTTTAAAGGAACAGCTCTTGCCAGGGCCAGCTCCTCTCCCAGCCCAGCAGGGCTGAGGGCTCTGCCTGCAGGCACTGAGGGGACAGGAGCCAGGCAGAGACAGGCTGAAGGCAATCAGGATTGGGAAGACATTGAGCTGAGACTTCACTTGGGGAAAGATCTTCACAGCCCTGTGCATGGTGAGTGTGTGGGTGCAGGGCAATGTCCCCTGTGCTCCTGGAGGGATCTCCTGAAGCCAGCACACCCCACAGCCTGGGAGATGTGTCAGGAGGACTATCCCAGGTTCTCTGTGGCACAGGAGCAGGAGGAGGATGTCCTACAGAGCCGGGCTGCCCTGGGCACCATCAGAGGGACAGGGCAGGATGGCTCCTGCTGCCAGGGATGGCTGCAGGGGGTGAAGCTGGGGCTGCAGCCAGGGCTGCCCAGGGCTGTCCTGCAGAGCAGCTCCTGCAGCCCTCAGGGCTCTTGGCCAGCCCAGGGCATGTGCCACCTGCCAGGGGCAGCTCTCAGCCTGCCTGGCAGCTCCCCATGGATGCTGCTGGGGAGAAGTTGGAGGTTGAAGGAGCCACCCCCATCAGGGCAGACTCCTGCTCTGGAGATGGTGCTGCATGGCCAGGGCTGCTCTCAGCTTTCTCCTAAAGGGAAGGGAAAGGGGCTGTCATCTTTGGCTGTGTCACTGACACTCCTGCACTGTCACCCTGGGCATCAGCAGATGTGCCTCAGATCTCCCTCAGAAAGTGCCTCCTCAGCCTCCTCTCCCTACAGACAGCAGCAGCAGCACCTTGGCTTTCAGCATCTCTGTTTGTCTGCCCTGCCCTTAAGGCCCTGCTGCCAGGGAGATGCCCCTGGGCAGTGCCCTGTGCTGGGAGGGGTCTGCAGGGCAGAGCTGAGCCCCCAGGGCTGGGCTGGGCTCTGGCAGCACTGGCAGGGACAAGGCTTGGATAGAGAGAAACAGCTTCCAGTAGGCACAACTCCAGGCAGCAGAGAGCCAGGCCAGCCCTTGTTATCCCTCAATGTCCCACTGCACAGGGAGAGAGAGAAGAGTTGGAAAGATTGATTTTGAAACTGGAGTCTTCAAAAAAAGCCTCATTATTTTTAAGTGCAGTTTTAAATGGTACATCCTGTACTAGAGCGAGGGGAAATGAGCAAAGGGCAGCTGTGTTGGCCCAGCAGTTTTGAGTGCACTGGGGCACAGGGAGCCCTGTTTTCCCTCTGGGCTCCCCAGTGTTCAGCCTGAGAGCAATGCTAAGAACAGGACTTCTGTCCCTTCTAAAAAACACACAGTTACTTTGTAGCCCAAAGCTCACCGAAAAAAAAAAAAAAAAAAGGTAGATGAAATTTCCCCAGAGAAAGAGAACCAATTTTTAGTGGTTGTCTAAGAAAATAGCATAGCATTGAATGAAGGTATTTTGTCCAAATTGTCAATGTTGTCTTTGACTAGCTCAAAATGTCCAGAATCAAGAAATGTCCAACAGCAGCTCCATCAGGCACTTCCTCCTGCTGGCATTGACAGACACGCGGCAGCTGCAGCTCCTGCACTTCTGCCTCTTGCTGGGCATCTCCCTGGCTGCCCTCCTGGCCAACGGCCTCATCATCAGCGCCGTAGCCTGCGGCCACCACCTGCACACACCCATGTTCTTCTTCTTGCTCAACCTGGCCCTCAGCGACCTGGGCTCCATCTGCACCACTGTCCCCAAAGCCATGCACAATTCCCTCTGGGACACCAGGAACATCTCCTATGAAGGATGTGCTACACAGGTGTTTTTCTTTGTGTTCTTCATCTCAGCAGAGCATTTCCTCCTGACCATCATGTGCTATGACCGCTACGTGTCCATCTGCAAACCCCTGCACTACGGGACCCTCGTGGGCAGCAGAGCTTGTGCCCACATGGCAGCAGCTGCCTGGGCCAGTGCCTTTTTCAACGCTCTCATGCACACGGCCAATACATTTTCCCTGCCCCTGTGCCATGGCAATGCCCTGGGCCAGTTCTTCTGTGATGTGCCCCCAGTCCTCAAGCTCTCCTGCTCACACACCAGCGCCCTCCGAAAGCTGGGACTCAGTGCAGTTAGTGCCTGTTTAGCTTTTGGCTGTTTTGTGTTCATTGTTTTCTCCTACATGCAGATCTTCAGGGCTGTGCTGAGGATCCCCTCTGAGCAGGGACGGCACAAAGCCTTTTCCACCTGCCTCCCTCACCTGGCTGTGGTAACCCTTTTCCTCAGCACTGCAGCGTTTGCCTACCTGAAGCCCCTCTCCATCTCCTCCCCAACCCTGGATCTGGCCCTGTCAGTTCTGTACTCGGTGGTGCCTCCAGTACTTAACCCCCTCATCTACAGCCTGAGAAACCAGGAGCTCAAGGCTGCAGTGTGGACACTGATGAGTGGACCATTTAGGAAACATTAAACTGGTTGCCAATATCTGCATATGTCTTGAAATAAAAGTAATGTTTGATACTTCTTGTTGGATTGGTTATTTTTTTTGTTCTGTTTTCATTTTTTAATATTCTCCCTAAACCAAGGCCATTTTTTCGCAAATTTCTTATTTTGCTTCTCCAAAATTCACTGTGGCCTCAGACTGTGTCAATGAGGAGCTGGTCTCTTGGTGGCTTTAAAGGAGATAAAGGATCTCCCAGTAGAGTTTTCATAGGAGATCCCCTTATGTTTCCTTCTCTGGAGCTGCAGCAGCAATGTCTGTGTGCAGAGCTGGGGGCAGATCACTGCTGGCACAGCAGCTGTGCCCAGCAGCAGCAGCACTTGGTGTTGCCAAGGCTGCTGCCATGGCCCTGCCCCACTGCCCTGGTGGCCCTGGTGTTGCTGCAGGGCCTGAGTGCTCTCGGGGCCGGGCACAGCCCTGGGGGTGGCAGTGCCGGGGCTGCAGCAGGGACAGGCCATGGGCACTGCTGGGGCAGCGCTGACACCTCACGCCAGGGCCTGGGGGCTCCAGGCTAATTGCACTCCCAAAGTGCCTTGAGCATTTCCTTGGCTTCACCTTTGCTTTCTTTACTCTTCCTTGGTCCAGATTTCTTCCCATTGCCCACCCCTGTTCCCTCCCCTGCAAACAGCCCATCTCTGTTTGCCCTTTCCTCTCTGGCCCCACTCCCTATTGCAGTTCCTGACTTGGCACCATGGGAACGTCCCTTGGGCAGCAGGATCATCCTACAAGTGCTGCAGGAATTGTCTGCAGGCTCCTGCAGTGCCTCCTGCTGCTCCCTTGCCAGAGGCACCCCAGGCCAGGGGGGCACATCTGGGCTGCTGTGTCTGGCTCTGGGGCTCCCTGTTCTGGGCAGTGAGGAGGAGCTGCAGAGGCTCTGCAGGACTGACAGGATGGGCTTTGGGGCTGGCAGTAGAAGCTGAGGGACCTGGGCTGCTGGAGCTTCTCAAGAGGAGGCCCAGGGCTCATCCCAGTTCATGCTCCAAGGGTGGTTTCAGAGAATCCCAGAGTCAGCAAGGTGGGAAAAGACCTTGGAGGTCATCAAGTCCAACCTGTGCCCCGACACTGCCTTGTCGCCCCTGGCCAAGCACCTTCCCCCATGATGGGGCTGAGTCCTGTGGCAGCTGCAGCTGCTGCTGTGCCCTTGCCAGGGGCTGAGGCCGTGGGCCAGTGCCCAGAGCAGCCTGGCCTGAGCAGAGCAGTGGGGCCGGAGCTGGCTGGGCTGGGCTGGGGAGAGGCCCTTGGTGCTGCCCAGAGCTCAGGGAAGCTGGCAGAGCTTGCAGGGAGCTGGGCTGGGCTCAGAGAGCCTGGCCCAGAAACCATCAGTGTCCATCTCAGCCTGGCTGAGCGTGCAGGGGCAGGACTCAGGCCAGGCCTTGTGGGGCAGGGCCAGCGCCTGTGCAAGGCATTGCAAACAGGCAAGTGGCTCAGAGAGGAGGCTGCTCTGTGCCCTGGGTGGCATGGACAGAGCAGGGAGGGAGCCCAGGGCATTTGTCAGCGCCAGCCTCTGTGCCCAGCCCTTGGCAGCCCTGGCTGCTGAGCCCAGCTTTGGCCTTGGCTGAGTTTGGCTGTGGCCCAGCTCCATCCTCCTGCAGGGCTCAGGGCCTGTTCCTGGCCATGGCCAGCCCTGGCTGCCTCTCTGCTGGCCCAGAGGCCGGCAGAGCCCGGGGCAGGGCTGTCTGTGCAGCCCCACAGGTGCCACGGGCTCTGCAGGAGCTGGCAGAGGCTGCCCAGCAGGGAGGCCATGGGGCACAGAGCCCCAAGGCTGCTGTGGGCACCACGGCACAGGGGCCGTTCCCAGCCGCAATGCTCCTGGCCTGGGCTGGGCCTGCACAGGGGCTGGGCCACCATGGCTGGGCCAGCACAGGGCCACAAAGAGGCCCCACAGCCGCTGCCGGGGCTGACAGCAAGGCCAGCCATGCACAAGCAATTGCTGAGCATGGCCTGCGCTGGCCAGGCCCCACTGTGCCAAAGGCAGAGCTCAGCTGCTCTTGGGGGCTGCAGGAACAGTCCAGAGCCCAAAGAGCCTCCATGGCTGTGCTGGAGACCAAGGCTGCAGCAGGGAAATGCAGGGCTGCTGCGGGATGGGGAGGGCATTGAATTCCAGCACACACCTCAGCTCTCTGATGATCCCGGCACCATGCTGGGCCCTGTTTCGGACTGGAGCAGAGCAGATGTTGATGGGACAGGAGCCCTGCGGGGCTGGCAGGGCCCTGCAGCTTGCAAGGTGCTCTGCTGTCCCTCAGGTGCTCTCAGAGAGATCCAATCCCAGCTGGGAACCTCAGGGCACAAGTGGCACTGGCTGTTCATGGGCACACAGCTGATGTCTGCCTGGAAAGGGGGCACAGGTTTTCATACCTGTTAGTTTCATAATATACAAGCAAATCTTTTTTATCTGGATCGTTTGAGTACTTTTAAGTAATGGCAACATTTTCCCGCCGGGAACAGGAACTTCCCAAAAGTGAACTGATGGCAGGATGAGAAGAAATACTGATCTTCCTGTCTACTCATGTCACTAATATTCAGTTTATTACTTCCTCTCCCTTTTCCTTCATATGTTTGCAGATCTCTGTAAAGTGGACATGTTGAAGGACATCTCTTCCCTAGATCAGTATCCCTACATAAATCCCTGGATCTATGTACTTCTAACTGCTCCCAGATTTCCTCCTACATATGTTCTCCAGTCATTACAAGAGCCACTCAATTAACTGGCTTCATGCTTTGAACTTCAGGTAGTTGTCCAATCTTTCTGAAGTTCAAAGAGTTATATAATTAATCATCATCCTAATTGTCTTTATATCAATCACAGAATTACCTTTTCTTATGTCTCTGTCTAAAACTGTTCCTGTACAGAAATCCCTGGGGGATGGGGGACATGTCAGATGCTGCTGGGACATCCCAGAGAGCTGAGGGAAGAGCTGTGGTGGTTATTAAACTGTTCAAATGTTCAAGTTTTGTTTGTTGGCAAGAAATCTTTTGGGCGTCTGAGTCTCACCAGTCCCTGAGCCCAAAGGACACAAACCTGATGAGTTGTGGCTCCCACTGCAGGGGCTGCACTTGGACCTTGGCTCTGCACAGGAGAGCTCTTCATCCCCTTTCTCTCTTTTCCTCCCTCTGGGTATGGAGGGAGCTCCTCACTTCAGTGTGTGACTCGTGTGTGCAAAGAGCAAATCTGGGCAGAATTGGGGCAGGGAGGGTTTGCACAGGAGGATCTGTTGGGATCTGTGCTGGGCACAGAAATTGTTTTCCATTGCTCTGAGATGTCTGCTGTGCAAAGTGGATTAATTACCTTGCAGAGGAATGATTTTGGCATATGATGGAGCTGTGCCTTCCCTTGGCTTTGTTGGCTGACAAGAAATGAACATCCCTCTGTGTCTCAGGCAGCTCCTTCTCCAAGGAAAGCAGGTGGGAGTTGGAGCCAAGGAGCTGAAAGCTGCAGGTGCAGCCTGGGCTGGAGGGAGCTCAGATTTGCACAAGGCTGCCCTGAGTGCCAGGGCTGGGATGGGGGAAATGGTGGGGTGGGGGTAGGGACAGAGTCTGATTGATTGCCAGCCATGAAGGGTCTTATGTCGCAGAGAACTTTTATGAAAAATCCTTTCTTTAGGATTTTTCCTCCTGAGAAGCTGAGAGACCTCAGGAACCAAATGTAAACAATGATCATCTGCTGCTGTGGAAGGCAACATGTAGATCTCTGATTAGTCTCATGTAGTTGTTTGTAATTAATGGCCAATCACAGCACTGCTGGCTTGGACATGGAGCTCGAGCCACAAACCTTTGTTATAATTTCTTTCTTTTCTCTTCTTACCTAAGCCTTCTGATGAAACATTTTCTGCTATTCTTTTAGTACAGTTTTAATGAATTATATATCGTAATATAATAAATCAAGCCTTCTGAAACGTGGAGTCAGATCCTCATCTCTTCCCTCATCCAAGAACCCCTGTGAAAAACGTCACAGTCTTGATTTTCATATCCGTTCCAACTACATGAGGAGGTACTTGGATTCAAAGTCAATTGGAGATTGCTATTAACAGGGGAAAAAAAAATAGGACCTAAAAAATATTTTCTCACTGTCTTTTTAAATAGAACATATTCAGTTGAATGCACTTCTGAAATCTCTCTTTGTTTACCACACAGGATTTGGAAACTGAAATAAAATTATCCCCAGAGGCTTGGCTTGTTAAGGTGTTCTGAATGTTAATGAGCCCTGGGACACTGAATTCCTGCACTGAAGAGCTGAAGGCTGAACCAGCCTCTGGAGCAGTACTTGGAGTCAGTGTCAATTGGAGATTGCACATTTTAATGAATTAACAGGAAAAAATATTACAAGACCTAAAACATATGTTTTATCACTCATTTTAAAATATATTGCATTCAGTTTGGATATACTACTGAGATCTGTTGAATTAACCACAAATGATTTGAAAACTGAGATCAGATTATCCCCAGAGGCTTGGCTTGTTCAGCTGTTCTGAATGTTAATTGTTATGAACAAAAATTCGGTTAATATTTTTTTGTGAGAAAAAAAGTTTCAAAGAGGAAGCCAGATCACTGGCCCTGCTGAAGTCCTGCGTGTTTTGTTATTGTAATCACAGGTCGTTGTCGTTAATGGTTGTTTTTGTATTAGTAAAAGCCCTGGCTGAGGCAAGGTAATAGCCCTTCTCCTGGGTGGGGACCTTGCCCGAAGCTAAGTTTTACCTTTCCCAGAATAGTGAAGACACCTGAGAGGTTGGGGGGGGTTATGCAAAGTGACTCTCAAGACCAGAATGCTTTGTGGGACCCCCGACTCCAAACCCACGGAGAAACCCCAAAAACAACAAGCCACCTAAGAGTTGAGAGACTGGAGTGATGTCTGGACGTGAGGAGCCGAGTGCTGAGCCTGCAGAGACGCGGAACACCTTCGGACCCTCTCGCCCTGATCAAGAGAGACGACCCCGGCGGTGAGACCAGGCCGACTGACTGGGAGGATTAACAACTGGAAGGGATCACCACGCCCCAACGGCTCCCACGAGGATCTGATCGCCAGCTCTGCCCCTGGTGGACAGAGCTGTGCATATCCTCCTCCTCTGAGTCGCCCTGGGAGAGACGTCGGGCGCTGCAGACCCGTCAAGCCGCCCAATCCTGAGCTGATCACTTTTAATAAAGGCATTAAAAAGGAGAAGAAGGCTCCTGGCCCTGTTTATTTTATTGACCACCAACACTCAGACACCTCCGAGCTCCCAAATCCTTTAATATTTGCAATTTCCCCCTGTTTAACCCCTCCCTCCCATCGAGCTCAGCTCAGCTCAGCGGGTTTGACTGAGCTCCATCTCCTCCACTGGGGGTTTTTGGGGGGATTTTGGGGTTTTTGGGGCGTTTTTGGGGGGTTTTTGGGGTCCCTCAGAGCAGGGCCCGGCCCCACTGGGTGGGCAGGACCCCGAATCTCCGCTTCAGGGCCAGGTAGTGCCACGAGAATTTGTCATCGGGGGAGAAGCGGGCAGGGTGGGCCGAGCGTGTGGGGAGCCCGGCCGGGGACACTTTCTGAGGGGAAAATTACACAGAATCCTATAAAATCCCACAAAATCCCACAAATTATCCCAAATTCCCCCCTCAGGACAAGCAAACTCCCCCAAAATCCCCCCCAAAATCCTTAAAATTCCCCCCCCCAAATTCCTCTCCTCAGGACACTGTTTTGCGGAGAAAAGAAGAAACCTCACAACTTTATAAAAGTTGTAAAGCCCGGTATGTTTATTTTACGACACGTGCCGGACGCAAGTCCCCCAACAAGGATGCGTACCTCTGAAGACCTCGAGTCTTCTTTTATCCCCCTTCCAAATGCATATGCATACAGTTTCACAGTAAGTTCATACATATTCATTCCGTGTGACATTTAGCACCAGTTCTTCTTTATCAAAGGAATTTCTAAGTCGGGGACAAATCGACCTTGTGGTCTTTTCTGTTTTTCTTTCTCTGTCTCCTTGCTGTCTCGGCATGCGAGTTCCTCCTTCAGCTTTGGCCTCAGAGACTTTTCACCTCTCTTAGACACTTCACCTAATTCAGAATGGATCTTTACTCTGTCTCAACACCCGAAATTTCCCGCCAAATTCCCCCCTCAGGACACCCCAAAATCCCTCCAAAATCCCAAAACTGCCACCTCAGGACACTCAAAATCCCACAAATTCCCCCCCAAAATCCTCCAAATTCCCCCAAAATATCCCAGATTCCCCCATTAGAGTCCCCCCCCAAATCCCCCCCTCAAATTGCCCCCAAAATCTCTCAAACTGCCCCTCAGGACACCCAAAATCCCCCAGATTCCCCCAAAATACCCATTTTTCCCCTCAGGACACCCCAAATCTCTTAAAATGCACCAAATTTCCCCCAAATGCTCCAATTTCCCCAAAATCTCCCAAATTACCCCCTCAGGATCCCCCAAATTGCCCCAAAATCTACAAATTTCCCCTCAGGACACCCAAAATGCCCCAAATTCCCCCCAAAAATCCTCCACATTTCCCCCCAAATTCTCCAAATTTCCCAATTATCCCCTCAGGACTCCCAAATTCCCCCAAAATTCTCCAAAATAACCCAAATTCCCCCTCAGGACAACAAAAATCTCCCAAATTCCCCCAAAATCCACAAATTCCTCCCTCAGGAAACCAAAATTCCCCCAAATGCCTCAAATTCCCCCAAAATCCCTCAAATCCCCCCTCAGGACACCCAAATTCCCCAAAATCCCCAAATTCCCCCCTCAGGACACCAAAAAAAACCCAAATTGCTCCCAAAGTCCCCCTCAGGATGCGCCAAATTTTCCAAATTCCCCCAAATCCCTCAAAATCCCCCAAATCCTCTAAATTCCCTCAAATTCCCCCTCAGGACATCAAAAATCCTCCAAAATTCCCCAGATTCTCCCCAAATTCCTCCAAAAATCCCCCAAATTCCCCCTCAGGACACCCAAAATCCACAAATCTCCCAAATTTCCTCAAATTCCCCCTCAGGGCACAGAAAATCCCTCAAATTTCCACCAAATCCCCAAATTCCTCCAAAATCCCCCAAACTTCCCCTCAGGACACCCAAAATGCCCCAAAAATGCCCCAAAATTCCCACTCAGGATGCCTAAAATCCTCCAAATTCCCCCAAAATCCCCCAAAATGCCCCAAATTTTTCCCAAAATTCTCTAAATTCCCTCAAATTCCCCCTCAGGACAACAAAAATCCTCCAAAATTCCCCCAAATTTCTCCAAAAATCCCCAAATTTCCCTCCAGGACACCCAAAATCCACAAAAATCTCCCCCAAATTCCCCCAAAATCCCCTCTAAGGACACCTAAAATCCCCCAAAATTCCCTAAATCCCCCAATTTCCCCAAAATCTCCCAAATTCCCCCCTCAGGACACCCAAATTCCCCAAAAATGCCCCAAATTCCCCCTCCGGACACCTAAAATCCCCCAAATTCCACCCAAAATCTCAAAATTTCCCCAAATTCCCCCTCAGGAGAACAAAAATGCCCCAATTTCCTCCCAAATTCCCCATATTCCCCCCTCAGGACAAGCAAACTCCCCCAAAATCCTTAAAATTCCCCCCCACAAATTCCTCTCCTCAGGACACCCGAAATTTCCCGCCAAATTCCCCCCTCAGGACACCCCAAAATCCCTCCAAAATCCCAAAACTGCCACCTCAGGACACTCAAAATCCCACGAATTCCCCCCAAAATGCCCCAAATTCCCCCTCAGGATCCCCAAAATCCCCCAAATTCCCCCAAAATGCCCCCAATTCCCCCCAAAAATCCTCCAAATTTCCCCAAAATCGCCCAGATTCCCCCATCAGAGTCCACCCCAAATCCCCCCTCAAATTCCCCCCAAAATCCCCAAATGCCCCAATTTCCCCAAAATCTCCCAAATTCCCCCCTCAGGACACCCAAAATGCCCCAAATCCCACAGTTTCCCCAAAATCTCCCAAATTTCCCCCTCAGGATCCCCCAAATTGCCCCAAAATCCACAAACTCCCCGTCAGGACACTCAAATTCCCCCAAATTCCCCCCAAATCCCCAAATTCCCCCTTAAGACACCCAAATTCCCACAAATTCCCCCTAAAATCCCTCCATTTCCCCCTCAGGACACCCCTAATTGCCCCCTAAGGAAACCAAAAATTCCCCAGATTTCCCCCAAATTGCCTCGAAAATCCACGCTCAGGACACCCAAAATGTCTCAATTTCCCCCAAAATCCCCAAATTCCCCCCTCTGGACACCCAAAACCCCCAAAATGCCTCAAAAATCCCCCAAATTCCCTCCAAAATCCTTCAAATTGCCCCAAAATTCCCCAAATTTCCCCTTCAGGGCACTCAACTTCCTCCAAGTTCCTTCCCCCAAATTCCCTCAAATTCCCCCCTCAGGACACCCAAATCCTCCAAAATCCCCCAAAATTCCCTCTCAGAACACCCAAATTCTCCCAAATCCCTCAAATTCCCCCTCAGAACACCGAAAACCCCTCAAATTCCTCCCAAACTTCCACAAATTCCCTCAAAATCCTCGAAATTTCTCCCCAGATCCTCCAAATCCCTCAAAATTCCCCCCTCAGGACAACCAAATTCCCCCAAAATTCCCCCTCAGGAAACCCAAAATCCCCAAAATTCCCCAAAATAACCCAAATTCCCCCATCGGGACAACAAAAATCCCCCAAATTCCTCTCAAATCCCCCAAAATTCCCTCTCAGAACCCCCAAATTCTCCCAAATCCCCCCCTCAGGACACCTAAAGTCCCTCAAAATCCCCAAAGTCCCCAAATTCCCCCAAACTCCCCCTCAGAACATCCAAAATTGCCCAAATTCTCCCTCAGAACACCCAAACTCCCCAAAAATGCCCCAAATTTCCCCCTCAGGATGCCCAAATTCCCCCCAAAATCCCCTAAATTCCCATAAACTCCACCAAATTCCCATAAATTCCCCCAATTTCCCCAAAATTTCCCAAATTCCCTCCTCAGGACAACCTGAATCCCACTGAAAAACCCCTTAGGACACCCAAATTCCCTCAAATTCCCCCCAAAATTCCCCCTCAGGATGCCCCAAATCCCCCAAGTTCTCCCAAAATGCCCCAAATTCTTCCCCAAATTCCCCCCTCAAGACATCCAAACTCCCCCAAAATCCCCCTCAGGACACCCAAAGTCCCTCAAATTCCCCCAAAATCCCCTCAAATTCCCCCTCAGGACACCCTAAATCCCCCCCAAAATCCTCCAGATTTCCTCCTCAGGACACCCAAATTCCCATGAATTCCCCCCAAATTCCCCCAAAATTCCCCTCTCAGGAAACCCAAACTTCCCCAAAATGCCTCAAACTCCCCCAAATCTCCCCTCAGGACACCCCAAATCCCCCAAATTCTCCAAAATCCCCCAAATTCCCCCCTTGGGACACCAAAATCCCCCAAATTCCCATTTTTGACCCCAAACTTCCAACCTGAGCACCCAAATTCCCATTTTTAGTCCCAAATTTTCCCTTCCTTGACACAAATTCTCCTTTTTCAGTCCCCAATTTCCCTTTTTCAGTCCCCAATTTCCCTTTTTGGCCCCAAATTCTCCTTCTTTGGTCCAATTTTTCCCTTTTTTAGACTAAAATTCCTCTTTTTTAGATCCAGACTTCTCACCTGAGCACCCAAATTCCCCTTTTAGACCCAAATTCTCCTTTTTGAGCCCCAAATTTCCCTTTTTTCAGCCCAAATTTCCCTTTTGGAGCCCAGTCTTCCCACCTGAACACCCAAATTCCCCTTTTAGACCCGAATTCTCCTTTTTTGGTACAAATTTCCCTCTTTTGGACCCAAATTCTCCCATTTTCAGCCCAAATTCTCCATTCTTGGCCCCAAATCCTCCATTTTTGAACCAAATTTTCCCTTTTTAGTCCCAAATTTCCCTTTTTTGGACCCAAATTCCCCCCCCCCCTTTTTTTTTTTTTGTTACAAATTTCTCATTTTTGGACCCAAAACACTTGATTCCAGTTGGTGGGAGAACCTGGAGATTTTCAAAAAGGATGTACGGGAAAGAGTAGTTTTCCTCACTGTGTGTGTACTTGGAGGATTGCTCTTTTTACTGTGCTTATTTATCTGTTTCTCTAAAACAGCATCTGCCGTGCAGACCAACCTAAAGAAACCAAGGAAAGTGACAAAGTTAAGTAACCGTGATTACCAAAGTGCACAAGAAATTTACAGTCGATTCAAGAAATTAAATAGGAAACCCGTGAATCAAAAATTGTAAGTTGATGCGAGCTTAAAATTTAAGCTCGATCAAAGAGAAAGAGGGGGGACTATTATGAACAAAAATTCTGTTGATTTTTCCTGTGAGAAAAAGGTTACCACTGTTGCTGCTGGGGTTCTGCCTCTGTTATGGTAGTTACGGGTCGCTGTTGCTAATGGTTGTTTTTGTATCAGTGAAAGCCCTGGCTGGGGCGAGGTAATGGCCCTGCTCTGAGACAGTGAAGGGTGGGGACCTCCCGAACAGCGAGGAGAAGAGACTTTGGAGGGGAGGGATGTGCAAAATACTCCAAGGACCAGCATGCTGTGTGGGACCCCTGCTCCGAATGCACTGAGAAAACCCCAAAAACAACGAGCCAGCTCAGAGTTGAGAGATTGGAGTGATGTCTGGACGTGAGGAGCGGAGTGCTGGGCCTGCAGAGATGCTGAAAACCTTCGTTGTTCCTCACCCTGCGTTCGAGAGCCCCCGGGCCGGGTCTGAGAGGAAGTGAGACTGAGACCAATCCAACATCGGAGGGTGTTGATGCCCTAAAGGCTCCCACGAGGACCGGACCCCCAGCTCTGCCCTAGTGGACAAAGCTGCGTATGTCGTCCTCCTGCTCTGAGTCGCCCTGGGAGAGACGACGGGGACTGCAGCCCCGCCGAGCTGCCCAATCCTGAGCTGATCACTTTTAATAAAGGCATTAAAAGGAGAAGAAGTCTCCTGGTCCTTTTTATTTCAAGCAGCACAAAGTTCCTTGGCAAGAGTCACTCTGCTCCTAAGGGGGCATTTCAGGCACACCAAGGCAACAAAGCAAAAACAAAACCAAACCAAATCCAGGCAATCAAACCAGAAATGAACCGAGAACAGTCCCTGTGTGTGCGTGAGACACAAGGACAGTGAGGGCAAGGATAAAAGGAATATGGCCTAAAAGCTTAACAGAGCTAAAAATTAACAGGACTTATATCTTAATTTTAACTGATACAGTCAACTACACAATTTAGCAAAAGAACTTAACAGTATTTAAGCTAACTTAAAACCTATGTTAGAAATTTAACAGAGGAATAAAACTTAACAATATTCAATTTAGCTTATAAGTTATATTTGACATAATGTAGCAAAAGAACAACTCTTAAAAGCATTTGACTTAACTTAGACCTCATGACTTAACCTCACTTACAGGCCTGACTGAGTCAGCTATCCAAGGCACTCAAACCCCTCAGAGAGGAGCATTTCTGCTACATTTCCCCAGCACAGGCACTCCTGTGTGCACACAGACACAAAGAGTCAGTGCCAGGCACCTGTGAGAAATTCCCCTGAGGGCAGGGAATGCTCCCTGTGGATCCTTTGCCATCTCCCCAGCAAAGGGCGAAGGGTTGAACCTGGAGGAGTGGAGGGATCGGCCCAGGCTCTGTCGTTGTTCACGGATCCCTGAGTGCAGCAAACGGGAGAGTTCCCGGCTGGGAGAGGCCCCACCCAGAGGGAGTCGCTGGCCCAGGAGAGCTCCAAGGGCTCCTTTTGGAGCGCTGTTTGCAGGGCCCCAAGAGAGGGGCTTCAGTCCCAGCAATGGCTCATCCTGGCCGCACTTGGCACCAACAGCTTTCTTTGGCAGTGTGAGAACAGGGATGTTGTGCCACTGAGGGAACAAAAACAGTTCCCAGGGCTGCTGCTAAAGGAACCAGGAGCTGGTTGGGCAGCAGCAGTGCCTGGAGCAGACAGTGTTTGTGATGAGCTGCAGAGGAGCTGAGCCCAGGGGCTGCTGGCCAAGGCTGAGGCCCAAGGAGCATTTCTCAGCTGGCAGCGTGGCCTGAGAAGGGGAGGGGGAAAGGCAGCAGCGCAGGGCCCATGGAAACAAGGGACCATTGTGACACTGTGGGGCCTTATGAGACCAAGGGACCATTGTGACACTGTGGGGCCTCATGGAATCATGGAGACCACTGTGACATTGCTGGGCCTCATGGAACAAGGGAATTGTAGTGACACTGTGTGGCTCCATGGAATGTAGGGATCATTGTGAAACTGGCAGGCCCCATCAAACCAAGGGTCCACCGTGACTCTGTGGAGCCTCATGGAACCAGTGAGACCATTGTGACCCTGGGGTTCCTTACAGAACCAAGAGGACCATTGTGATACTGTGGGGCCTTGTGAAACCAAGAGGCCTTTGTGACACTGCAGGGCTGCATGGAACCAACCATTGTGACATTGTGGGGCCTCGTGTCATAATTGGTCCATTGTGACACTGTTGACCCAAAGGAGAACATTGTGACACTATAAACTCCCAGGGTCCAAAGGGCCATTGTGACATTTCAGGGCTCATGGAACAGAGGAATCACATGATATTGTGGGGCCTGGAGAGCTACGGAGACCATTGTGACACTGCAAAGCCTCATGGATTCGTTGGGACCATTGTGACACCACTGGGCCTTATGAAACATAGGGACCACTGTGACAATGCTGGACTTCATTGAACCAAGGGTCCATTGTGACACTGCAGGTCTTCTTGTAATCAACAGGCGATTGTGCCTGACTGGTCCAGATGACCTTGGCACATTGAGAGTCTCCTCATCTGCTACTGAAATACTGGGACTCTGTGCTTTCCTTCTCATGGAAAAGAACTGGCCTTCTCCTCCAGACACCCATGGCCAGAATTGGGATTTCACGTCCAAAATTCCATATATCCAGAGATTGTTCCAATAGGAAGATTGTCAGGACAAATCTGGCTGGTAATGGTTTCACAAGGGTCACCTTTCATCTGTCCCCAAAACTCTGGGGAAGGCTTTGTGCTTTCCTTCCTTTGGGAAAGAACTGTCCTTCTAGTCCCGGTGCCCATGGCCGAGATTGGGATTTCACCTCCAACATTGTCCATTGTGACAGACTGGAGGAGATTGTTGGCTGAAAACATTTTGTCAGGGGCGGGGGGAGAGGAAGGGGCAGGTCCAGCCCTGCCCGGCCCTGGAATCCCAGCCCTGCCCTGGAACCCCAATCGCCCCAGAGCCTCTATCCCAGCCCAGCAGTGGCTGCCAGTCCCTGGCACAGCACAGGCAATGCTCCACAGCCACCTCTGCAGCCCCAGCCCAGCTCCTGAGGGACCAAATGAGCCCAAGACCCACCTGGGGGAAGGGCCCAGGGAGACCAAGGGGTATTTAAGGCTGACCACAAGGCAAGCACACATCTTGACCCTACCTCCTCTTGGAATTTCAATCTAAAATGTGCTGGAATCCAGGAGTTGCTACCTCTGTTTGTGCTCCTCTGTATTTTTTTGCCTTCCCCTCTTTCTGTCATTTCCTTCTATTTCTGTCCTTTTGTAAATTTGAGTAATGTAAAATTCAAATAGCTTAGAGTTTGTGAAGTTGAATGGGCCAAGTCAGTGCTTTAAGAAGTGTTCTGTGTTGATTGCATGTCGGTTTAAACCAGTTGCTAAAATTTCTCTCATTTTGTGAAGTTACCAGCAAAGTCTGTTTTGTTGTTTTGGGGTCCTGAAAATCTCTTGCTGGTATTTCTCCAATACATCCTACTCAGAGGACACAAACAATGGTAATTCCTTTTAAATGTCTCCTTGAGAGAGTTTGTTGGGGAATGGGAGTTAGGGCTTGTGTGTCCTGCTTGGCCCAGCCCAGGCAGGGCTTTCCCAGCCACATTCCACACTCCATTTCCCAGCTGGAGCCGCTGCTGCCTCTGAGTTGCGCTGCCCCAGCCCCAGGGACGCTCTCCTTGTCTGCCCATTCCCCCACGGTCTCTGGGCAGGGATGGCCTCAGTGGGGGCTGCTGACATCCTCAGCACCTTGGAGGCTGCTGCTGAATTTTCCTGCTCCAGAGGCTTGTTCAGCCTTCAGCTCTTCAGTGCAGGAATTCAGTGTCCCAGGGCCCATTAACATTCAGAACAGCTAAACAAGCCAAGCCTCTGGGGGTAATTTGATTTAATTTTCAAATCTTTTGTGGTTAATTAGACGAATTCCAGTAGTGTATTCAAGTTGAATAGATTCTATTTAAAGAGACAGTGAGAAAAGATTTCCTGGGTCCGATTTAGGTTTCTTCTCCCTGTTAATTTATTGATACGTGCAATCTCCAGCTGACACTGAATCCAAGTACCTCCTCCTGCAGTTTGAATAAATATGAAAGTCAAGACCCTTCGTGGCTGACAATCAATCAGACTCTGTCCCTACCCCCACCCCACCATTTCCCCCATCCAAGCCCTGGCACTCAGGGCAGCCTTGTGCAAATCTGAGCTCCCTCCAGCCCAGGCTGCACCTGCAGCTTTCAGCTCCTTGGCTCCAACTCCCACCTGCTTTCCTTGAAGAAGGAGCTGCCCAAGACACAGAGGGATGTTCATTTCTTGTCAGCCAACAAAGCCAAGGGAAGGCACAGCTCCATCAAATGCAAAAGTCATTCCTCTGCTGGATATTGAATCCACTTTCCACAGCAGACAGTCTCAGAGCAATGGAAAACACCTTCTGTGCCCAGCACAGATCCCAAGGTCCCCCCAAACCCTTCCTGCCCCAATTCTGCCCAGATTTGCTCTTTGCACACACGAGTCACAGGCTAAAGTCAGGAGCTCCCTCCATGCCCAGAGGGAGGAAAGAGAGAATGGGGATGAAGAGCTCTCCTGTGCAGAGCCAAGGTCCAAGTGCCTCTGCAGTTGGAGCCACAACTCATCAGGTTCGTGTCCTTTGGGCTCAGGGCCTGGTGACACTCAGAGGCATGGGAAGGTTTCTTGCCAACAAACACAAGTTGAATATTTGAACAGTTTAATAACCATCACAGCTCTTCCCTCAGCTCTTTGTGATGTCCCAGCAGCATTTGACATGTCCACCATCCCCAGGGGATCTCTGTTCTGGAACAGTTTTAGACAGAGACATAAGAAAATGTAATTCTGTGATAGATATAATGACAATTAGGTTGTTGTCTAATGTGATATATATTTGAACATCAGAATGTCTGGACAACTCCCTGAAGTTCAAAGCATGAAGCCATTCAGTTGAGAGGCGCTTGAATGACCAGAGAGCATCTGAAGAAGGAAATCTGGGATCAATGGGAAGGTCATAGATCAGGCTGGTCGAGTGAAGAGATGTCCTTAGACATGGCCATTTAAACATGAGAACTGGAAACACTGGAAGGAAGAGGATCATGAAATATTAGACTAAGTGTTGGTGACTAACATAGAGAAGAAGACTGATATTTTTTCCTGGAATCAGTACAGAATCCAATAGATCCAGAAAATTCCTGTTCCTTTTGGAAAAATATGCCATCTCCTAAAAGTACTTGAGTTCTGGTAATAAAGATTTGCTTGTATATAAGGAAAGGAACAGGTATTAAAACCTGTGCCCCCTTTCCAGGCAGACATCAACTGTGTGCCCATGAACAGGCAGTGTCACTTGTGCCCTGAGGTGCCCAGCTGGGATTGGATCTCTCAGAGAGCACCTGAAGGAGAGCAGAGCACCTTGCAAGCTGCAGGTCCCTGACAGCCCTGCAGGGCTCCTGTCCCATCAACATCTGCTCTGCTCCAGTCTGAAACAGGGCCCAGCATGGTGCCGGGATCATCAGAGAGCTGAGGTGTGTGCTGGAATTCAATGCCCTCCCCATTCCACAGCAGCCCTGCATTTCCCTCCTGCAGCCTTGGTCTCCAGCACAGCCATGGAGGCTCTTTGGGCTCTGGATTGTTGCTGCAGCCCCCAAGGGCAGATGAGCTCTGCCTTTGGCACAGTCAGGCCTGGCCAGCGCAGGCCATGCTCAGCAATTCCCTCTGTGTGCCTGGCCTTGCTGTCAGCCCTGGCAGCGGCTGCGTGGCCCCTTTGTGGTCCTGTGCTGGCCCAGCCATGGTGGCCCAGCCCCTGTGCAGGCCCAGTCCAGGCCAGGAGCATTGCGGCTGGGAACGGCCCCTGTGCCGTGGTGCCCACAGCAGCCTTGGGGCTCTGTGCCCCATGGCCTCCCTGCTGGGCAGCCTCTGCCAGCTCCTGCAGAGCCCCTGGCACCTGTGGGGCTGCACAGACCGCCCTGCCCTGGGCTCTGCCAACCTCTGGGCCAGCAGAGAGGCAGCCAGCGCTGGCCATGGCCAGGAACAGGTCCTGAGCCCAGCAGGAGGATGGAGCTGGGCCACAGCCAAACTCAGCCCAGGCCAAAGCTGGGCTCAGCAGCCAGGGCTGCCAATGTAGGGGCACAGAGGCTGGCGCTGACAAATGCCCTGGGCCCTGTCCCTGCTCTGTCCATGGCACCAAGAGCACAGAGCAGCCTCCTCTCTGGGCCACTTGCCTGTTTGCAATGCCTTGCACAGGCGCTGGCCCTGCCCCACAAGGCCTGGCCTGAGTCCTGCCCCTGCACGCTCAGCCAGGCTGAGATGGACACTGATGGTTTCTGGGCCAGGCTCCCTGAGCCCAGCCCAGCTCCCTGCAAGCTCTGCCAGCTGCCCTGAGCTCTGGGCAGCACCAAGGGCCTCTCCCCAGCCCAGCCCAGCCGGCTCTGGCCCCACAGGTCTGCTCAGGCCAGGCTGTTCTGGGCACTGGCCCCCATGGGCAGGGATTCTTCCCCTGTGCTGGGCACTGGCTGGGCAGACACACCTCGAGTGCTGTGTCCAGTTCTGGGTCCCCCAATTTAGGAAGGGCATGGAGGGGCTGGAGCATGTCCAGAGAAGGACAACAAGGCTTGGGAGGAGTGTGGAACACAAGTCCTGTGAGGAGTGGCTGAGGGAGTAGCTGGGGTTGTTGATCCTGGAGAAGAGGCCCAGGGCAGACAAGGTGGTGTCAGGGCGTAGGCTGGACTTGATGATCTCCGAAGACTTTTCCAACCTTGCTGACTCTGGGATTCTCGGAAACCACCCTTGGAGCAGTTGCAGGATGAGTCCTGGGCCTCCTCTTCAGAAGCTCCAGCAGCCCAGGTCCCTCAGCTTCTCCTGCCAGCCCCAAAGCCCATCCTGTCAGTCCTGAAGAGCCTCTGCAGCCCCTCCTCAGTGCCCCGAACAGGGAGCCCCAGAGGCAGACACAGCAGCCCAGACGTGCCCCCCTGGCCTGGGGTGCCTCTGGCAAGGGAGCAGCACCAGGCACTGCAGGAGCCTGCAAATAATTCCTGCAGCACTTGTAGGATGATCCTGCTGCCCAAGGCACATTCCCATGGTGCCAAGTAAGGAACTGCAATGGGAGTGGGGCCAGAGAGGAAGGGGCAAACAGGGATTGGCTGTTTGCAGGGCAGGGAACAAGGCTGTGTTATGGGAAGAAATTTATAGTAGGAAGAGTAAAGAAAGCAAAAGTGAAGCCAAGGAAATGCTCAGGGCAGTCTGGGGGTAGCTGCCAGGCTGCCCTGGCTCTGAGCAACAGCGTCTGCAGCGGCACAGGAAACTCCCAGCTGATGGGAACAAACTTTTTGGCTGACTGCAGAGGCCCGGACAAAGCTGAGTGGTTTCCCTGGTGTCCCCCAGCCCTTGCTGGCCCCAGGGGCTGATGGCATTTGTGCTCCCTTAGGTTCATGTCCCCACACCAACAGCATGGGGGTGCTCCCCCTGCTGTGTGCAATGCAAACAGGGGCTCCTGAGCCAGTGCTGCCGTGTCTGTGCCTGCAAGGATGGGGCACCTGTGTGAGCTGGGGGAGAGGCCAGGGCTGCAGAGGGGGGATGTTGTTGGCAGCTCGATCAGGACGCTCTGGGACACTGCCCTGAGCTGTGCAGCGCACTGGGGATGGATCAGCCCCTGCTCTGCTGCTCCTTCCCGTCTGCCCCAGGGCCCTTGCAGAGCCCCAGCCATGCTGTTTGCCCCCAGCCTGCCCACGGCCAGCCTGGGGCTGCTCACGGGGCTTTTCTGTGCTGAGCATTGGCCTGGGTGTGTTCTTGAGAGAGCCTGGGCAAGGAGCCTGGAGCCCCCAGGCCCTGGGCTGAGGCGTCAGCGCTGCCCCAGCAGTGCCCATGGCCTGTCCCTGCTGCAGCCCCAGCACTGCCACCCCCAGGGCCGTGCCCGGCCCCAAGAGCACTCAGGCCCTGCAGCAAAACCAGGGCCACCAGGGCAGCGGGGCAGGGCCACGGCAGCAGCACTGGAAACACCAAGTGCTGCTGCTGCTGGGCACAGCTGCTGTGCCAGCACTGATCTGCCCCCAGCTCTGCACATAGACATTGCTGCTGCAGCTCCAGAGAAGGCAACAAAAGGGCATCTCTGCAGAAAACTTGGCTGGGAGTTCCTTTATTGACTTTAAAGTCACCCAGCATGCAGCCCCTCATTGACACAGTCTGTGGCCACAGGCAAGTTGGAGAGAAAAAAAAAAAAGGGAAATGGCAGAAACAATGACATTTTTTCTGGACTATATTTAAACATAAAACAAAGGAAAAGAACCTCCACACTTAAGCAAAAAAGAAGTAGCAAAGATGACTTTGATTTCAAGTTATATGGATATTGCCCAGCAGTTTAAGGTTTATGAAAGCATGCAGTCATCAGTCTCCACACTGCAGCCTTGAGCTCCTGGTTCCTCAGGCTGTAGATGAGGGGGTTCAGGGCTGGAGGCACCACCGAGTACAGAACTGACAGGGCCAGATCCAGGGATGTGGAGGAGATGTTGGGAGGCTTCAAATAGGCAAATGTGGCTGTGCTGATAAACACGGATAGCACACCCAGGTGAGGGAGGCAGGTGGAAAAGGCTTTGTGCCGTCCCTGCTCAGAGGGGATCCTCAGCACTGCTCTGAAGATCTGCACATAGGAGAAAACAATGAACACAAAACAACCGAATACCAGACAGGCACTGACAGCAAGAAGTCCCAGTTCCCTGAGGTTTGAGTGTGAGCAGGAGAGCTTGAGGATATGTGGGATTTCACAGAAGAACTGGCCCAGGGCATTGCCGTGGCACAGGGGCAGGGAAAATGTATTGGCTGTGTGCATGAGGGCATTGAGAAAGCCACTGGCCCAGGCAGCTGCTGCCATGTGGGCACAAGCTCTGCTGCCCAGGAGGGTCCCGTAGTGCAGGGGTTTGCAGATGGACACGTAGCAGTCATAGCACATGACGGTGAGCAGATAAAACTCTGCTCCAATGAAGAACATAAAGAAAAAGAGCTGAGCAGCACATCCAGTGTAGGAGATGTCCCTGGTGTCCCAGAGGGAATTGTGCATGGCTTTGGGGACAGTGGTGCAGATCATGCCCAGGTCGCTGAGGGCCAGGTTGAGCAGGAAGAAGAACATGGGTGTGTGCAGGTGGTGGGCGCAGGCTACGGCGCTGATGATGAGGCCATTGCCCAGGAGGGCAGCCAGGGAGATGCCCAGCAAGAGGCAGAAGTGCAGGAGCTGCAGCTGCCACGTGTCTGCCAATGCCAGCAGGAGGAAGTGCCTGATGGAGCTGCTGTTGGACATTTGCTGGGGCTGCACATGGGGACCTGTTCATGGAGAAAGGACAGTAAAGACTTGGGGGAGGTACCTGGAAACAAAATCAAGGCCATTACCCATACATCCTCCTCTGTAACACACAGACATTGTCTTTAATTTTTAAGAGTTCTGAGGTTTTCTTTATAAGCTCCCCCCGTGTCTCTGCTGGTAGTTTTGGATACCAAACCATAAGCATGTCTGAGGCCCTCAGGGAGAACAGAGTGAGTTCCCTGGGTCAAGGTGATGAATGCAGACTGAGGAGAGATGGTCTGTCATTTTGACCTGTTCAGAGTTTCTTTGGGCTTTAAACTTTCTCAGGTGGAAGGTGACCACCTTCTTATGCTTCCCTTAAAATGCCACCACCTACTGCTGAGAGCAGATGCGTCTACCACAGCCCAGCTCCACATTTGTAGCCAAGGACTCACTTTGCTCCTTTCACCAACCCAGCAGCATTTTCAGTGTCACAACACCTCTGCCTTTCCCCATCAATTTCATAACTCAGAGATGCTCTAGGACAGGTTTGCACCCTGGATTGAAGCTCCCAGCTTGGACTGAAATCTCAGGGACACTTCCAAGTGTCCTTATGATGGCATTGGATGAAGGAAGATGCAGCTCCTTCCCTGGCTGCACTGACAGCATTGCCCAGAGCCGGGCACTGGGGACAGCGTCACCCTGAGCCAGCTGTGCCCCCTGCCAGAGCCCTCAGTGCCGGGCAGCTGCTCCCAGCCCTGTGCTCTGCAGAGGGAACTGGGCCCGGGGCTGCAGAGCTGCCCCATGGCTCTGCTGCAGCTCTGCCTGCACAGGAGGGGCTGCACGCCTTGGAGCCCCAGCCCTGAGGGCAGAGGCTTGGCTGGGGCACAGGAGGGAGGGGGCTTGTTCAGAGGGAGGGGCTGCACTGGAGGGGATCCTGTGGGCATCTCTAAACTCTCCCTGCCACAGCATTCCTGGGTATTGTTTTCTCTCCTTGCCTGATCTTCCCTCTGCTTCCTGGAGATTTCCCTCCTGCAGGTGTTTCCCTGTGCCTGATCACTCCTTGCCAGCACTCACAGACCCCCAAATCTCTGTGAACTTATTGATCACTAAAAGTAACAGTTCAGATGTCTCAGGAATTTGTCAAAATTCATAATCAAGCTTTAATATTTATCTCTCCTCCCTGCCATTCTCCACTAGTAGGAAACTGAGTACAAAGTATTAGGAAATGTTTTTTTTTTTCCCAAAATCTTTATCTTGGAAATATTGTATGACTGATCAGAACACCTCAGCATTTTAGACCTTCACGAGCATTTCACCTCCCCTGCACCAGAAATACCCAGAGTTGTACTCACAGAGTCTGTAGGCAGTGGGATGTTCCAGCTTTAGGAGTTCACTGAAGGTGCTGCAGCTGCATTTTCCTGCAGCCAGAGGTTCCTGTGCCAAGGACTGGCAGTGATTCTGCCCCAGGCACTTCTCAGCGCCTTCCCAGCCCTGACTGATTGAAGCTCTCTGTGCCTCTGTGCTGGGCCTGGGGTGGCTGCAGGCAGTGCCCCAGCCCTGCTGGGCTGGCAGAAGAGCTGCTTATCAAGAGAAATGTGCTTTTGAAGCTCCTCTTGGTTACCAGGAGCTGCCTCTGTGCCAGGAGCCCAGCCCAGCTCAGCCGCACAGACACAGCACCAGGACTTTAATGAGCCTCTGGGGCTTTGTGCTCAGGCCCTGAACATCAGTCCCTGAGAGGGAGCTGAAGAAACCTCTCCAGAACTCCAAGGCAGAATCCAACTCCAAAGTTTCTTGGACTTTTAATGGGTCCCACTGAGGGACACAAGTGAGAAAGTGTCCCCAGGCCCCAGGCATAGCAGAGAACTGCAGGCAGTGATGACAGGTGGGGACAAAGAGAAGCCAAGTCTTGGTGCCCTGGGGCACAGCAGTGTCTGTGCCAATAAGGGCTGTGAGGAGACACCTTGTCCTGAGGCCCTGGGGCCTCCTGGCACAGCACCAGCCAGGATGGGCACTGTCAGCCCCTTGTCCTGCCCTCAGCATCCCCCCCTAGCTCACATCCCAGTGGCCTCAAGGATCTGCTGGAAGGAATCCCTGGGGAGCCTTGCTCAGCAATGGCCCTGGGGGCTCCTTCATGCTCCCAGGGACTGCAGGTTTTTGAAAGGACTTTGTGTTTGGCTTTTGCCTTGAGTCTCTGAGAGGTTTGTGCAATCATGGCCTCCAATTATCTGCAGTAATTATTCCCTGGAGAGGCTTTGTCAGTAACAACACTCAGTGAGGCTCATTAATACTACAGGGTACTTCAGTTATTTTAAGGTACTTGGTCTTTCCCTTTTGATACACACTGTGTGAGAGGTTTTACAATCATGGCCCCAATTATCTGCTTTAATGAGTCCCTGGAGAGCTTTGTACTGACACCCAGTGGGGCTCATTAATGGCTATAGATACTCAAGGTTTTTAAAGTACTTTATGGATTTAAGGATACTTTTAGGTAACTTTAAGGAATTTCCTTCCAAAATTGAGTGTCTGAGAGGTTTTTGTGCCTTCCGGACCTCCAGTTCTCTCCTCCAAGGAGTCCATGAGGAGCCTGTGTTGGGTATCTTCCCTCTTTCTGTTTTGCAACAAAGACAAAACTGAAAGAATTTTGTAAGAATTTCTAAAAGCATCTAAACAAACATGAGACAATTAACAATACAACAACAACTAGGAAAATTAAATGTCCTGTTTTAGATAGACATCATCCAACCCTTTTATCTCTTGGATTGGAAGAGTTTATTGAACCAGTCTTTGTTTTCCACTTGAAGCTTCTTGAACTCTTCATTCAATACTTGAATGCTTTTGTGGATTGTCTTGCTCTGGCTGGAGAGGTTCATGCAACACATGCCCTCAGAGTCTACACAGCCATGCCCCTATGCCCAGAGTAAAAACTCTATCGCTGTTCTGCAAGGTGGCATGTTTGATGGTCTCTATGTCTGAGAGCAGGCCACTCAGTGTGAGGGAGTAGCATTGGTTTGCTTACTTAACAGGCACCCAAGATGGTCAAATTGTCCTAAAGCTTTAGCTGCAGCCACACAAGGCAGTCCACACTGGGGATGCTCCCATCCAATACCTGGATTAAAGCTTTCAAAGCCATCTCTTTGATATCATCCAATACTTCTCTAGGGATACCTGCTGCTTGGTCATCTGGTAGGCTGTGTTGTCCTTCTCCAGCTAGATGGTTGATTCCGCTCTTGCCTCATTATTAGCATAGTGGCTATCAATCGATTTAGTAAACACTTCCATCCCCCTTCCCACAGGGTGTATACTGTAGGTGACAACAACATGGTCATAATATATTTTAAATGATAGGGAGTTAAGACATGTGCTGTAAACATGGGCCTCATTAGGCCATTAAAACAAGGGAAGTCCCTCCTATGGCCTTTAGCTGCCCTACACAGATCCTTGATTTCCCCTCAAACCAATGGCTGATAGCTGGGATTCTGCCCCCTTCTTTCATAACATACTGGGGCAACAAGTAGTTTCGAGACGATTTGCCAGTCTCCTTCCTTAACTGCTTCTTTCCAGATCATTTCCCAGGGATCTTCTGTGATTAAAGGGGTGAGGTGGCTCTGGAGAATCCAAACTATTTTCTAAGGAGGAAGAACACCTTGGAGGAGAAACATTTGGATTAGAAATAATGTGACAGTTGGGCTTAGTATCTTTGACCATGGAGTCATATTGTTGCCAGAGGGTGAGGCAAAGGGCACTGCCATTTTGTCAGGTGTTGGGGAGAAAGGGCCTTGATTTAGGATGGCAAACAACTGGACTGGCATTCTGGAGGCATGTCCCAGGGTGGAGGTGGAATGATTGACAGTGGGGGTGTGACCCACAGTTGTGGGAGTGGAGTCTGGAGGTTCGTTCAGGCGGAAGGGAAGGTTGTGGTAGCAGGAAATGGAGGAGCCAAGATGGAGGGAGGATGATCGGGCTCTCGAGCCACGTTCAGGCTCCTTCCATCTTAACTCTCCAGGGCATGATACTCCAAGAGAGCATGGCCATCGCCATCTTGGACCATCGTGGAAGGTCTGATAAAGCAGGTTTGGGGCGAGGTCCTGAGTTAGGAGTGACCAATGGATTGAGTTTTCAACACGCTGCTGGCTGGTGAAGGGTCTCAAGGGTGGTGTGGATGATGGGGAGTATGTGGGATGCTATGGAGTCCCTTTTGATCAAAAGGTTGTACAATTTAACTTCCACTTAGTCTCAAACTTCAGTGGTATGGATTTCGACACCGGAGGTGTCTGGAAATTTTTTAATGATCCGCCTCGTGATTGATTTTTATTCGTTCTTTGAAAATATTTCATCATGACCAGTGAGAATTAAAGCATCCATATATGCTCCTTTCTACTGTGGACATCTGGCTGGCCATTTTTCTTTTTTTGCCTTATGGAGAAGAGCCACCGCAACACCTCAAATTAATTATGGGACATGGGTGCATACTGTAAAAACACAATGGCAAAATGGGCAATAAATATCTTGCATTTCCCCAAACCCACCTGCAATCCTATGCAGGTGAAACCATCGTTGTCCCTGCTGTTTCTGGGCAAGGTCCCTTGAAGCAACAATGAATCCGCCAGGCCCGGCACAATCCAAAATCCCAGGGAGCACTGGCCTATCCATCAGCTAACCCCAGCTGACGTGACTGACACAGGGATCCCTGAATGTCATGGTCCCTGTTTGGGCACCAAATGTCCCAATGAGGGTGGCTGTGACAAACATCTCTGGCTCCCTGAGTTCAGGGGGAGTGTGGCGAAAATGAAAAGGAGCAGGATCAATGGAGTTGTTTAAAAGGAACTTTAATAACAGGGTGAAAAATAATGAACATGGAGAAATCCAGCACACTACAAGGGGCAGGATCCTAAAACCTGAGACAAAGGGGAAGCAGCAACAACTTGGGGCTAGAAAACTAGAACAATAATCATATAGAAGAAATAAGTAACCAATAAACCAATAGGGGAGTAGAACTTCGACAACTTAGCATAACAACACTAAAGGCTTATGGGGGATTTCTCAAGCTCACTCTAAGTTAAAAGAATGATTCCTAGGACTTGAAACTCACGCCCAGTTCTTTTGGGGTAAAATCTGGTTGACTCTGAGTTACAGCCGGGCTAACTCCCACATTGGTGATTTGCACTGGCCCCTTGGGCTATGCAGCCCAACAGAGCCACAATGATTTCCTTGGTTCCACGAGGCTCCACAGTGTCACAATGGTCCCTTGGATCCATGGTGCTTTGCAGTGTTCCAATGGCTCCTTCATTTCACAAGGCTCCCAAATGTCACATTGGTCTCCATAGGAAGAAAGCCATGGAGCCCCCAGGTTTCAGCAGCTGATGAACGGCAACCACCAGAGGCCAAGGCAAGCCTGACCTGTCTGTCCTGGCAGGTTTGCTTGGAGCAACCCTTGGATATTCAAAATTATGAATGTGGAATCCTAATTTCAGACATTTGTGCCTGGAGAAGGATGATTTTTTCCATACAAAGAAAAGCACAGAGCCCTTTCCAGTATTCGGAAAATAGGTGAATGCTGGCACTAAGGAGTTAAAGACCAGCCAGACCTGTCTGTCCTGGCACCTTTTGTCTGGCAGCAATCCTTGCATACACAGAAATTTGGAGGTGGAATCCAAATTTTGACCATGGACGCCTGGAAAAAATGGACAGTTCTTTTCCAGAAAAAGGAAAGCCCAGAGCCCCAATGTTTCAGGGGCAGATGGGAGTGGCCTTCCACATTCTAAGGTCAGCCAGACCTGTCAGATGAACTTTGGGAGACCAAGGCAGTCATACCAATTTCATGTTCCCTTGCTTCCAGAGGGCCCTGCAGTGTCACAATGGCTCCTTGCTTCCATGATGCCCTCAGGTGTCATAATGGCCCCTTGGTTACACAAGTCCTTAAGGATCTTAATGGTGTATATGGTTCCACAAGGCCCCACAGTGTCCTAATGGTCTTTGGGTGCCATGAAGCCCCTCTTTATCACCATGGCCCCTTGGTTCCATTGGGGCTCAGTAGTGCAACAATGATCCTCTTGGTTCCACAAGTTCCTATAGTGTCACAATGGCCCCTTCCTTCCATGAGCCCCTGCCGGATCGCAATGGCCCTTTGGTTCCATGGGGCCCCACAGTGTCACAAAGGTCTCCATGATTCCATGGGGACTTGCAATGCTCTCCAAGGATCCACGATGCCCTGCAGGATCACCACGGCCCTTTGGTTCCACAAAGCCCCGCTGCTTCACACTGGCCCCTTGGGACCATGAAGCCCACCAGACCCACAATGATGTCCTTGGTTCCATGAGGCCCCACAGTGTCACAGTGGTCCATTGCATCCATGGTACTCTGCAGTGTCACTATGATGTCCTGCATTTCACAAGGTTCCCGAGTGTCACAATGGTCTCCGTGGTTCCTCAAGACCCCACAGTGTCACAGTGGCCCCTTGGATCCATGGTACTCACAGTGTCACAATGATCCCCTTGGTTCCACAGGTTCCTACAGTGTAACAATGCCCTTTGGCTCCACAACACGCTGCAATGTCACAATGGTCTCCATAGGAAGGAAACAAGTGAGCCCCAGTAGTGCAGGGTCAGATGAGAGGCAGTCACCAGAGGCCAAGGCTGGCAAGACTTGACTGTATTGGTAGATGTTTTTGGAGAGTAACCCTTGAATATAGGGAATTTTAGAGGTAGAATCCTAATTTTGGCCATGTGAGCCTAGACAAGAAAGAGAGTTCTTTTCCACAGGAAGGAAAGCACAGAGCCCCAGTGCTTCACAGTCAAATGGGAAGTGGCCCTTGGCATGTCAAAATCAGTGGGACCTGTCACACAGTCCCCAGGAGGCCAAACCAGGCAAACCTGTTCCATGTTCCCTTTTTTAAAATGGTTCCCCACCCTGTCACAACGGTCTCCTTGATTCCACGAAGTCTTGCAGTGTCGCAATGGCTTCTTGGTTTCATGAGCCCCAACAGAGTCACAGGGTTCCCTTGGCTCCATGTGGCCCCGCTGTGTCACAATGGCTCCTTGTTTCTATGGACCCCAGTGTTTGATTACTGACCCTTGCGCCCATGGGACCCCTGAGTAGCACAATGATCTCCTTGATTCCATAAGGTTCCGTAGTGTCCTTGGACCGCATTGTCACAAGTGACTCATGGCTCCATGAGGTTCCATATTGTCACTCGGGTCACTGTCATAGGCTGGATGAGATCGATGTCCTGAGATACCTTGGGATGTTTGAAATACCCGTGTGTGGCCAGGGCCGGGTCAGGCTTTGGTTCGTGGTGGGACAGAGCCCCGCCCCTTGTCCTGGCCCTGCAGAGCTGTCAATCACACAGCAGATGCTGTGCCAACCCCCCTCTGATTGGCTGAGCTGTCAATCAATCACACAGTAACAGCGGGTGCCTAGCCTGACTCTGATTGGACAAGCAACTGGCAGTCCCACCCCAGGGGTGGGCCCATGAAGGCCCAGGGTGTTAAAAGCCAGAGCACAAGACCAGCCCATGGTCTGGATCCTGCCTTCTCCAGCGGTTCTTCCATTGGTGATGCTGGAGCCCAAGCAGTTGGTATATATGTGAGTGTCTTTCTACAGATCTTCTCTCCTTCTGATGTTCTCTATTTCTTCTCCTTCTAATCCTACTTACCTGGAACATTTTTGGGTAATTAAGCATATTAATGGTTAAAGGTTTTTAGGTTAAACCCTTTGCCAAATTTCCTTGACTGTCCATATTTTGCCAGTAAAATTTGGTGTCATTTTGACCTCTTAGCTCAGTTGATTAGAGCATGGTGCTGGTATCACCGAGGCTGTGGGTTCAATCCCTGTGTGGGCCATTCACTTAACAGCTGGACTTGATGGTCCTTGTGGGTCCCTTCCTACCAAGAATGTTCTTTGCATCTGCCCATGCTGAGAATATCTGGTTGGTGTTTCTCCTGTGCACCAAACTCAAGGAAAGGAAGCTTTGGTTATCCCCAGCATTTCAGTGTTTTGGGCTGTTCCAGCCCGGCAGGCTGACAATGGCCTCTTGCTTCCATGAGTCCTCACAGTGTCCCACTGGCCCCTTGGTTCCATGGGGATCTGCAGTGTCACACAGGTTTATGACATTTGTCCTTGCTGTCCCTCACATCCCCTGGCCCACAAACAGCCCCGAGGCAACCGTGAGGGACAGGCCCTGCTGTCCCAGGCTGGGCTCAGGGCTGGGCCTTTCTGCTTCCCCCAGCCAGCCCAGGCCTTGCTCAGCATTGCAGTTCCCTGGTCAGAGCCTTTGGCTCCCTGCAATCCTGGCCTCAAGGATCTGCTCTCACCAGTCCCTGGGGAGCCTTTGGCACTCCCTGCCCTCAGCGGGGCCCAGCCATGCTCCAAGGCACTTGGAGTTTTGCTTCTGACTTCTTGAGCAGCTTCTTCATCCTTCTCTCAGTGCCTAAGGGTCCTGGACTCAGCCCCAAATCTGTCGTAGGAAGGAGACCAGGGCACCAGCTGCTTCATCACAGGTCCGGTTTATTGAAGAAAGCATCAAACACTTATACAGCAAATAATAAGCTCATGAGCGTTCTGTAAGCCAAGCAATCTATTGGTTAAACTATACCATGAACTCTTCCTCATTCCTTAGGAGTTACATCTCTCTTTTCTCATGTCTCTTTCACTATTTGTTATCCTACTACAGCTAGGCCCAAGGACACTATATCTCACAGGCGCAGGACTTGGAATTAGCCACGGCTTTGTACATTTCCAATCTCCAGCCTCCTAAATTTCCCAACACTTCCCCTGTTTTTATTTTTTATGAAAAGCAAAATTCTATGGGCTAACTGTGTCACACTCTTTGCAACACAAAAATAGGCAATTCTAACAACTACATAGTATTTCAAACAGTATTCTCAGCTAGCAAGGTTTCTCTCTTACAAGGGATCTAAGCCAGGGAAACAAACCAAAAAGGCTGTCACTTTTTATAGGATATGCTATATAACAGATACAAAAAGGATTCTATGTGCTACAAGGCTCAAACCAAACTCAGGTGTGCTAACACAACCTGCAAAAATAAGCTAAAGGAGTAACATGTGCCCAGGTTTCACCCGTGTCAATTGTCTGGTCAGTTTGCTTTCTATTCTCAAACAGCAGATATACTTCAAACAGGAATGGCTCTACTCACAAATGCTTCTGATTGTCCTTTTTTAACCAGAGTTTCTCTGATGTTCACAAGAACACTTTGCACACAAGTCATAAAAATAAACGCCTATCATAAAAGGATAAATCTATCTAACATCACTTAAACTTAATAGCACCTAGACTTAAAATACTTAAACTTAAAATATTTAAACTTAATAGAACTTAACATTACTTAAACTTATCTTTACTTAAACTTAACAGATCTTTAAATCAACAGAACTTACATGTAAAATCACTTAAATCTAACAAAATTTTAACAAAACTTAACTGACTTTAAATTCTACATAACTTAAACCTAATATAATTTAAACAGAATCTAGCTTTACTTAAACTTAATAACACTTAAACGTAACAGGAGATAAACTTAACAAAACTTAACCTTAACAGTATTTAACATTTGATGGCACTTAATAGATAATTTAACTTAAACTACTTAGCAACAGATAATACTTACTATAGAAAGAGAATATAGCATTTACTATAACTTACCTACAGGCCTGATTCTAAAATACTAAATTAAACAAGTTTCTTCCCGTGTTTGCTGCAGCATTTTTATACTTGAATGCACTTAAACATAAGAAGTTTGTTCAAGGTATACCTGTGGAAAAATTCTTTTAAATTCAGTGCTTGCTTTTACATTTATCACATCTAAACAAAGCTTAAAAAATACAAAAAACACACTCATTGCATCTTACTTCTACAACCACTTTAACACATTTTTAACATTTTTAAAATTTTCAAGATATAATTTCAGAGTTTAATGTTCCACTGATTAAAGTCTATGATTCTGATGTTTAAAGTCTCTGTTAATACAGGTGATTTTAAGACAGCATAACGAATGCTGAGCCAATTCGGCCCAAATTTGACTCCGGCATTCACTACGCTGTTTTGTCTTTCACAGTCTCTGCTAGGAAAAACAAAAGGGTTTTTCTAACTTAGGTGAGAAACGCTGGCGCAATGGTCCTTGGTGTCGTTTGTTTATTATCACTGGTCTCTTAATTGTAGTAGGAATCTTTCTTTTGTTGACAAGAGTCAGATTCATTATGGCTGTTAGATCTCAAACTGTAGCTTTTGCCTGCTGCGGGGCGGAGGGAGAAGCGCTCCCGCTTGAAAAAGCGCTCCAGTCCCGCGGCGGGTGTGTCGGAGAGGGCGAACCCCCCCGCGCTGTGCTCTTTGTTTACTCTCCGGCAGGCTGACTCCGCTGCAGCCACCGCTAATCGGGTCATTCCCCCCGTGGCTGCCGCTGCTACCGCCGCTGCGCCCATGCCGAGTTCGGAGCGGCACAGCCCTGCAGTCGCCCTGAGCCGCAGCTGCTGCTTTGCAATCAGAAACATGCTGAAGTGTATTGTATATCACCCGCCATGGCTTGCTCGGCTTCTTTGCTGACTTATCATCTTCTAAAACTGCTTCCCATAGTATATCCCCAAATTTTCTCAGTTCCGAGAGTTCATAGACCGTATGTGGGTTAAGGAAAATTTCTTCAGCGCATCCGTAGGCTAATAACAAATCTATCCCCTTTACCCCTCGCCATTCTGGATATGCGGAGGATAACTTATATGCTTCTTGCCTTTTCATCCCTCTTTCATGAGCACTCTTGCAGCTTTCCAGGCTCCGGCAGCACGTAAATGGCTTGAGTCACCGATGTGAACCCCAAGGGTGCTTCAAAATTCCGGCACCGTCCCGGCTGTGAACAGGACCCAGCTCCAACTTCCTCAACCGTGGGACATTCTTTCCCCCTTTTTCTTTTAGACGAGATGAGGGGTCAGCGTTAGGGGTCACCATGTGTCGTAGGAAGGAGACCAGGACACCAGGTGGTTGATCAGAGGTCCGATTTATTGAAGAAAGCATGAAACACTTATACAGCAAATAATAAGCTTATGAATATTCTGTAAGCCAAGCAATCTATTGGTTAAACTATACCATGAACTCTTCCTCATTCCTTAGGAGTTGCATCTCTCTTTTCTCATGTCTCTTTTACTATTTGTTATCCTACTACAGCTAGGCCCAAGGACACGCTATCTCACAGGTGCAGGACTTGGAATTAACCACAGCTTTGTAATTTTCCAGTCCCTAGCAGCTAAATTCCCAAAATGGGGGTGCACATCGGGAAGGATTTTTGATGGGGGTCACTGCAGTGAACGGCGCAGAGTGTCTTACGCCTCCTATTCGGTGTCTGGTGGACAAATCTGTCTGGGAGAAGGAGTGGCCCATCCCTCAAGATAAATTGGTCGCCCTTCAGAATCTGGTGAAGAAGCAGTTGAACCAGGGTGAAGCCGGCAGGGGGGCTTTGTACAAACCACGAACCAGACAGGGCTGCTGTAGAAAGTGCCTCGAGCTGCTTTAATTTTCAGCATCAGTCTCATTACATGGTTATGACAATGGGAAGATGCCAGCAGCTCACATTCCAGGCAGGAGACCAGGAACCTAATGTTACAACTTACCTGACCAACAATTTTCTTGACCAATCACACAAAGCAAAAGCATATTGACAGCAGTTCTAGCCAGTCACCATAAGCACATGTACCTTTGGTTAAAAAAATGCTTTCTTATTTTGAATAAAATACCTGCTTGGAAGCCTTAAAACACAATGCACGGAGCTGCATTATTAAGCTTTAATCTTCCTAATATCTTGCTAGATTAACTTTCCGTAGCTTACAGAGCTATTCTAGACAAGTGTTAATACACAGACCATTGTTCTATTTGCCCTTGCTTTTCTACAGTTTAAATAATTTTTCTGCTGACCTCTCTCATGGCTGCTGCATAGCTCTGCTCACAGTTCTGCTGTGTCTGAGGCCTGCATCTTGAAGCTTTCCCAAAATCCTCTAATTTTGTGGATTCCCACACAGGGTCATCTGGAGCCTTCTACCAGTCTCTGGAACACTACTGTCTTCTGCATCAAAAAGAAATCTGGGAAGTGGAGGTTGTTGCAAGACCCCCGAAAGGTTAATGCCATGATGGAAAACATGGGGACATTGCAGGTGGGCATGCCATCGCCTACCATGCTTCCCACAGACTGGTCCGTCCTCATTGTGGATCTGAAGGATTGTTTCTTTACGATTCCTTTGCATCCCGATGACAGACTGAAGTTTGCCTTCTCAGTGCCAGCGATTATCGAGGCTGAGCCCGCACAGAGATATCAATGGAGGACGTTGCCCGAGGCATGCAGAATTCTCCTGCCTTATCTGGAGTTCACAAGCAGTTTCCTGATGCACGTCTGTATCATTATATGGACAACATTCTGGTGGCTATGTCCACCCAGGATGAGCTGCTGAGGATTCAGCCTCAGTTGCTCGATGCTTTGCATGCTCATGGACTGCAGGTGGCTCCAGAAAAGGTTCAACAACAACCACCTTGGAAGTACTTGGGGATCAAATTTCTGGAAGGGATGATCCGTCACCTGGAGGTGCAATTTGTGCATTCTGTGAAGACACTGAATGATGCTCAGAAATTGGTAGGTGTCATCACTTGGTTACATCTGTACTTGGGGCTAACCGATGCACAGCTGTCTCCTCTGTATGATTTGTTGAAAACAGACTCTGATCTAAAGTCACCTCGCACACTGCCCCCTGAGGCATGTCAGGCGTTGCAGGTGGTTCAGCAAGCTGTTTCGGCTTGCCAAGTTTATGGCATTGATCCCTCCGTTGATGTCACTGTGTTCATCACCACTCCAGATTTGTATCCCATGGGCATCATTGGCCAATGGAGTGACAAATGGTCCGATTCCTTGCATGTGTTGGAATGGGTTTTCCTGCCCCATCTGCCGCAGAAGACGGCAACTGCATTGTTTGAGCTGATTGCTCGCTTGATAATCAAATGCCGGCAACGGTGTTTGCAATTCATGGGTGTGGATCCCGCAAAGATCATACTCCCGGTGCAACGGGGGATTTTGACTAGAGCTTTGCAAACAGTGTGTCCCTGCAGAGTGCTCTGGAAAATTTTTCAGGGCAGATCATTTATCATCTGCCCAGTCATAGGTTACTGCATATGGCAAAATTCACACAAATCCCTTTGCAGCCCAAAACTACCCAGGAACCTGTGCAAGGACCCACCGTCTTCACTGACGGTTAAGGGAAAACAGGAAAGGCCATTGTTACCTGGAGGGATGGATCTGAATGGCAGGTTCTGGAAGCTCATGAGGATGGGTCAGCCCAATTGTTGAACTGAGGGCTGCTGTCATGGCATTTGGGAAATTTTCCCAGGAACCTTTCAAATTGGTCATGGATTCCGCCTATGTGGCCAATACCGCACAGAGTTTGGGCCATTCCATTTTGAAGGAGGTCAGTAATCCTGCCTTGTTTCATTTACTGAAGACCTTGTGGTGTGCCATTCAGCCCGGGTTCATCCATTCTATGTTCTGCATGTGAGGAGTCACACCAATTTGCCAGGCTTTATAGTGGAAGGTAATGCGAGGGCTGACAAGTTGGCTAACCCAGCGTGGGTAGCGCCTCAGCCTGATACACTCATGCAGGCCAAGGCATCACATGGGTTATTCCACCAAAACGCACATACCTTGCAGAAGCAGTTTCAGCTGATGCCAGCTAAGGCTCGTGACATTGTTGAGTCATGTGATGACTGCCATGCACTTGCTCCGCCTTTGCCGGCTGGGATAAATTCCAGAGGCCTTAGGGCCTTGGAGCTTTGGCAGACCGATGTCACCCAGATTGCCGAGTTTGGCCGGCTCAAGTATGTGCATGTCATGGTGGACACGTTCTCCTCTGCGATGTGGGCTTCGGCTCACACTGGGGAGAAGGCCCGTGATGTCCTTGCCCACTGGAGGCAGGCCTTTGCCGTTCTGGGCATACCTTCTGCTGTGAAAACCGACAATGGTCCTGCTTACGCATCGCAAAAGGTGCAGCAGTTCCTGCAGTTGTGGGGTGTCTTGCACAAGTTTGGTATCCCTCATTCTCCGACTGGTCAAGCTATTGTAGAACGCACTCATGGTATTCTGGAGCAGGTTCTTCAAAAACAAAAACAGGGAATGCAGGGTGAAACCACGCACAGTCGGTTGGCAAAAGCTTTGTGCACAATCAATCATCTCACTGTGCCGCAGAACTCAGATAACCCTGTCATTTTGAATCACCATCTCTCATTGCAGGCTGCGGACGAGGCACATCAGCCTTGAGTGAAGGTACAGGTGCAGAATTTAGTCACCAAACAGTGGGAAGGTCCCTATGACCTTATCGCTTTGGGGCGCGGGTATGCTTGTGTATCCACACACACTGGGGTACTCTGGGTACAGTTGAAGTGTGTTCACCCTGACCTGCCACTGCAGAGACAGAATCCAGCTGATAAGCAAGATGGAAACTGTGACCAACCTGGAAGGCATCAAGCGGGGGAATCATTGAGTGATGATTCGGATGCAGATGATGAGAGTGATCACTCTGATGATTCCTCTGCAAGTGGACACTGAACAGTGTTCATGTTTTCTTTATCATATTGTTAATTTTCTTTTTTTTCTTTTTTAAAGGAAAACAGTGAGATGTTGCCCTGGTTTTTTAAGATTTTCTAAGCCTTCTGATGTTGACATTCTTGTAGTGAACTTTCTCACACACTTTCTATAAAGAACTCATTGTTTTTCATTCCTTTATGGAGGAGGAGACAGTTGATGGACTGTTGGTTTGTCCAGTGTCATTGGAGAGGTGTCACTGTCACCCTCCAATCCACTGTCACTTTTGGAAAACTGTAAATGTTGGAGTCAGAAAATAAACTTCCCCTTTTTTCTTCACCTTGAGAACAACGATGTGAGCTTGTGTTCTTTTGTGTCCTATAATGACACTCTTAGGCCAGCGACTCCCTCTGAGTGGGGCCTCTCCTACCCGGGAACTCTCCCGTTTGCTGCACTCGGGGATCCTGAACAATGACAGAGCCTGGGCTGATCCCCCACTCCTCCAGGCTCAGCCCTTCACCCCCTGGGGAGATGCCAAAGCATCCACAGTGAGCATTCCCTTCCCTCAGGGGAATTGCTCACAGGTGCCTTGCACTGACTCTTGGTGTCTGTGTGCACACAGGAGTGCCTGTGCTGGGGAAATGTGGCAGAAATGCTGCTCTCTGAGAGGCTGGAGTGCCTTGGATAGTTGAATCAGTCAGGCGTGTAGGTAAGGTTAAGTCACAAGGTATAAGTGAAGTTAAATGCTGCTAAACAGTATTTAACTTAAATTATAACCTATGACTTAGCAATTTAAAAGAGGACTAACAATTCACAATATTTAACTTAGCTTATAACTTATATTAAACTTCAAAACTTAGCAAAAAAACAACTCTTAGCAGCATTTAACTTCACTTAGACACTTGACAGCCTCATGGAACCAAGGGGACTCATGAAATCATGGAGATCATTGGGACAGTATGAGGCCCCATGGAAGAAGCAAAGCATTGTGACACTGCAGGGCCTCATGGAAGCAGTGAGACCATTGTGACCCTGGGAGTCCCCATAAACCAAGAGCACCATTCTGACACTGTGGGGCCTTGTGAAACCAAACGTCCTTTGTGACACTGCAGGGCTGCATGGAACCAAAGGTCCATTGTGACATTGCAGGGCCTCGTGTGGTCCACTGTGACACTGGGCCACCAAAGGAGACCTTGTGACACTGCAGGGCTTCACGGAACCTCGAGGCCATGGTGACATTGTGGAACTCCATTGAACCAAGGGTTCATTGTGACACTGCAGGCCTGCATGGAACCAAAGCTCCAGGGTGACACAGAGTGGCCTCCTGTCATCAATGGTCCATTGTGACACAGTGGAACCAAAGAGACCATTGTGACACTGCAAACCCCCAAGGTCCGAAGGTCCATTGTGACATTGCAAGGCTCATGGAAAAGAAGAGTCACATGACATTGTGGGACCTGGGGAACCACGGAGACCATTGTGACACTGCAAGGGCTGATGGAATCAGGGGCACCATTGTGACACTGTGGGGCCTTCTGGAACCTAGGGGCCATTGTGACGCCGTGGGACTCCATGGAACCAAGGGTCTATTGTGACACTGCAGGTCTTGTTGTAATCAAGGGACCATTGTGACACTACTGGACCCCATAGAAACAGGTCCCCATTATGGCACTGTGGGGCCTCATAGATCCAAGGCACCATTGTGACAGTGTGGGGCCCCATAACACCAAAGGAACAAAGAACAGGTCTGGTTGGTTTGGCCTCCCAGGGGCCACCTGACTTGTCCAGCTGACCCTGGCATGTTGAGGATCTCTTCTCATCTGCTGCTGAAGCACAGGGACTCCATGCTTTCCTTCCTATGGAAAAGAACTCTCCTTCTCCTCCAGGAACCCATGGTCAGATTTGGGATTTCTCCTCCGAATTTCCTTACATCCCGTAGGAATATTGCCAGTACAAACCTGGCTGCAGTGGTTTCACAAGGGTCACTTCCCATCTGTCCCCAAAACATTGGGGAAATCTCTGCGCTTTCCTTGCTCTGGGAAAGGACTGTCCTGCTTCTCCAGGTGTCCATGGCCGAGATTGTGTTTTCACCTCCAAAATTCCCTAAATCCAAAGACTGCTCCCAGACAAAATCTGCCTTTCCTTTCAAGTCTGGCTGGCCTTGGTCTAGTGAGGCTCTCACCAGCCTTGCAAACACTGGGGCTCTGTGCTTTCCTTCCTATGGAAAAGAACTGCCGTTCTCTTTCAGGCGCCCATGGCCAGAACTGGGGTTCCACCTCCAACATTGCCTGTTGTATCAGACTGGAAGAGATTTTTGGCTCAAAACATTTCATGTGTGAGGGAGGAAGAGGCAGGTCCAGCCTTGCCCAGCCCTGTAAGCCCAGCCCAGCCCTGCCCTGGAACCCCAATCCCCCCAGAGCCTCTATCCCAGCCCAGCAGAGTCTGCCAGTCCCTGGCACAGCACAGGCAATGCTCCACAGACACCTCTGCAGCCCCAGCCCAGCTCCTGAGGGACCAAATGAGCCCAAGGCCCACCTGGGGGAAGGGCCCAGCAAGACCAAGGGGTATTGGTGGCTGACCACAAGGCAAGGATACATCTTGACCCTACCTCCTCTTGGAATTTCCACCTGAAATGTGCTGGAATCCAGGAGTTGGTAACTCTGTGTGTGCTCCTCTGGATCTTTTTTGTCTTTCTCTCTTTCTGTGTCTTCTTCTGTTTCTGCGCTCCTGCAAATTTTGATTAATATTAAATGGAAGAGGCTTAGAATTTGTGAAGTTGAATGGCTCAAGTCAATGCTTGAGAAGTGTTTTATGTTGACTGAATGACTGTTGTGATTTGAGATGAGAAGAATTTTAAAAAGTAAAACTTTTTTGTGTAAGTGACAATCTGTTAAACCACTAAGATACTGAACACGTCTCTGTGAAACACAAATGTTAAAGATGAAAAAGTCCAGGAACCTCCTCTTTCTTTTCCAGTCAACAAAGAAGCAGTGGGCCCTGGCCCTGGCCCCCATCTCAACCAAACCAAACCAAACCAAACCAAACCAAACCAAACCAAACCAAACCAAACCAAACCAAGCAACCCTGCCATGGGCTGAGCCCCTGCTCCCCTCCCGAGGCTGCCCCCTTCCACATTGGCCCCATTCTAACCAAACCAAACCCCAACAACTCCCAACAGGAAAACAAGAGGCTACAAAACCCCAACCAGAACAAAGCAAGACACAGCTATTGAAATCTTACCAAGTCCCCTCCCCCCAACACAACTAAAACAAAAAACCCCTACAACCTACAACCCATACAAAATAACCTTACAACTAAAAACTTAAACATAAAAAAGCCAAAAACCAACCATAAAACCAATTGCAACACAACACAACCACGACTTCCACCACAAGTTACTGGCAGGTCAGATGTTAGTCCTTTCAATACTTCAATCCTCCCTCGAGTTAAAGAAAAAACAAAATGCAAGCATATAAAAGAAAAATAAAACCATCAAAGTCAGTAAAGAAGAAATGAAATCCTAATTTAAAAGAAAGAAAATAATACCTTAATCTTAAAGCTAAAATCCTCCTATAAACTATAAAGGAAAAACTCTTTCTCCACAAAACTATTTTAAAAATTCAAATTTGTATCAAACAAAAATCTCCATGCTAAAATAAACAAATTTTAAAAAACCTGCAATTTCATAAGAAGTTTAAACAGAAAAAAAAAAAAAAAAGTAATTCAGTATCCCCAAGAGAAGATCTCTATTCCCAGAGATAAAAATAACTTATAAAGTAAATAATAAAAACTTTATTATAACTCATCTTTTAAACAATACCCCACAAGTCAACATGGCCCATCAACAAGCTGTAAAAAAGCTTGTAGGTATAAAGACAATTTCACAATAACGAAGTTCCCCAGACAACTGTTATCCATGACAAAATTAAGTACCACAAAACAAAAAATTTCCTCCTGTAAAAAACCTCCATAATCTTAACAAGAAAAACTTATCACCCTAAAACTAAAAAAAAAAATTCTAGAAATAGTAAACACTAGAAATTTTAAGTTTAGTTTCTTTATATTGTCAGGTTAAAAAAAATTGTAAAGAAAAAAGTGTTCTAAAGAATTTATTTTAATTCTTACTACCTTTTTTCTTTTATTTGCTTTTAATAAAATTTTCTTTATACCCTTTTAAGTCTACTTTAAAATTTTAAGTCTACTTTACCTTTCTCGTAATCCTATCTCACAACAAAATAAACACATAAATAATTAACCGACACTAAAACCGACCACACTCATTAATCCATTAACTAAGAAATCTCAAGATGGGAAAAATCTTAAATTAACAAACCAAAACCACTACAATGTTATCATGTTATCATTACCTTTTGCCAGAGTTTCTCTAAAGCTGCCAGTAAAGGCTGTTTGGTTGGTTTGGGCTCCTGAGAATCTCTTATTGGTATTTCTTCAGGGAGTCCAACTCAGAGTACACAAACAAATGTAATTCCTTTTAAATGTTTCCTTGAGAGAGTTGTTTGGGGGATGGGAGTCAGGGCTTGTGTGTCCTGCTTGGCCCAGCCCAGGCAGGGCTTTCCCAGCCCCATTCCACACTCCATTTCCCAGCTGGAGCCGCTGGTGCCTCTGAGTTGTGCTGCCCCAGCCCCAGGGACGCTCTCCTTGTCTGCCCATTCCCCCATGATCTCTGGGCAGGGATGGCCTCAGTGGGGGCTGCTGACATCCTCAGCACCTTGGAGGCTGCTGCTGAATTTTCCTGCTCCAGAGCCTTGTTCAGCCTTCAACTCCTCAGTGCAGGAATTCAGTGTCCCAGGGCTCATTAACATTAGAACACCTAAGCAAGCCAAGCCTCTGGGGGTAATTTGATTTAATTTTCAAATCTTTTGTGGTTAATTAGACGAATTCCAGTAGTGTATTCAAGTTGAATAGATTATATTCAAAGAGACAGTGAGAAAAGATTTCCTAGGTCCAATTTAGGTTTCTTCTTCCTGTTAATTTATTGATACGTGCAATCTCCAGCTGACACTGAATCCAAGTACCCCCTCATGCAGTTTGAATAGATATTAAAGTCAAGACCCTTCATGGCTGACAATCAATCAGACTCTGTCCCTACCCCCACCCCACCATTTCCCCCATCCCAGCCCTGGCACTCAGAGCAGCCTTGTGCAAATCTGAGCTCCCTCCAGCCCAGGCTGCACCTGCAGCTTTCAGCTCCTTGGCTCCAACTCCCACCTGCTTTCCTAGGAGAAGGAGCTGCTCGAGACACAGAGGGATGTTCATTTCTTGTCAGCCAACAAAACCAGGGGAAGGCACAGCTCCATCAAATGCAAAAGTCAGTCATGTCCCTGGATCTACCCCGCACCTGATCCCCACAGCCTCTCCTGTTTCCTTCATCCCTCCTTTGCCAGGGACTTTCTGGTACAAGGGAGCTCTGCTCTGGCTATGGAGGAGGGTGGAAGTGCCACCACTGGAGTGGGAAGCACAGCTCATCAGGGTTTCTGTCCTTTGGGGCTCAGGAACTGATGAGACTCAAGAGGCACAGAAAGATTCTCTTCATGGCCAACGGACCACAGTTGAACAGGACACAATTTAATAACAATCACGCTTTTCCTTGAGCTATGTGCAACACCCCAGCAGCACCTGATGAGTCCACCATCCACAAGTGATTTCCATACTAAAAGTAATTTCAGACAAATGTGGTTCTGTGATAGATATAAGCACAATTAAGTTCTTGCATCAGGATGCTCATTCTGTAGTGGGGATAAAACAGCTCAAACAATTCCTGGTTTGCAAAGCTGCCAGTGGTGGATGGAGAAGAGAGGTCAGGCTGCTTTTGGTGTTGAGGAAATGCTGAAACCAGCCTGACTCATTTCATTTCCTCCTGTCCTGGCTGATCTCCCCTCTTTCCCCTTCCACCCATTGGCTTTTGTCTCCCCCCAGCCCCCTGTCAAGAGCCTGGCTCTGTGTTCTCCATCCCCTCCTCGCTGGCACTGCCAGGCTGGCATGAGGAGCCACTCAGCCTTCCCTGATCCAGGCTGGACCAGCCCAGCTCCCTCAGCCTCTGCTCACAGCCCAAGGGCTCCAGCCCCACTTTGGAGGCCCTTCCCAGACCCTGCTCCAGCTGCCAGACATCTTTCCTGCCCGGGGCAACCCAACCCAGGCCACAGTGACCTGGATAATCCACGTCCTTGATGTCCTGGTCACAGAGCCATGGCCCCTTGTCCCCATGTCAGGCTCTGGGGTGGATCCTGTGGAACATCCTTTGGTGGAGGCTGTGGCTCCAGGTGGGCCGGGGGGATCCCGGGGGACAGGGACCCTGCTGGGCATGAACAGCATTGGACTTGTTGGGAGAAACTGTGAGGGGGAGCTGGGGCAGTGTGACCAACCTAGTGACCTGACACAGCCCTGCTGGGATGTCACACAGCCCCTCTGGGATGTCACAGCCAGCTCTGTGATGTCACAGCCCATTCTCCAATGCCCCACAGCTGATCTCTGGTGGTTGGTCACAGCTGGTCACAGCCAACTCTGTGATGTCACAGTCTGCTCTGTGATGTCAGACATCTGCCCTCTGATGTCACAGCCGGCTCTGTGATGTCACAGAGGTAGTATATGATGTAATATTGCCCAAACACCTCACATAACCCACTCTGTGATGTCAAAGCCCACTCTGTCACCTCATGTTACCAGATGATAAATTGTCTCCACCAGGTGAGCTGACACCTGGAGCTTGTTCTCCAAAACCCCAGGCCTATGGAGGCCACACAATGCCCATTGTGTGAGAAGGGGAACTGGAAGTTCACCAGCCTCAGTTTCCTGCCAGCTCAGCCAGGTGTCACAGACATCTTTTCATTAAAATCCTTTCATTAAGATTTTTCCTGCTGAAGCTGAGAAGGTTCAGCAACAAGTGTAAACACTCGTTTTCTGCTGCTGTGCAATGCAACAGGTGGATCCGTGATTGGTCTCCTGCGGATGTTTGGATTTACTGACCAGTCACGGCAGAGCTGGCTCCCGCTCACTCTCTGAGACACAGATCTTTGTTATTCGTTCTTTTTTTTCTATTCTTAGCTTAGCTAGCCTTCTGAGAACCTTTCTCTTCTATTTCTTTTAGTATAGTTATAATGTAGTATATATATCATAAAATAATAAATCAAGCCTTCTGATCATGGATCAACGTTCTCGCCGCTCTCTTCGCCTGCAACCCTTGTGACCAATGTCACAGCCAGTGCCACGGGGACACTGGGGTCCACGACCACCAGGGACCACCAGAGAGACCTCCAGGACAGAAGAATGCATGGGTTAAGGGGAGGGGAAATATGTGAATGATTTTGGGGAAATGATTATCATATTTATGTTTAGTCTGGGAAAATCAATGAATATGTGTGCAATATAATGAATATAAACAGAAACTTTCCTGTACTCAGCATGCACGGCTTTGGGAGGAGCTATCCCCCGTGCATCCAGCTGAATAAAGAATACTGCTTCTTAATGCTACATTGGTGTTAAGGAGTTTTCTGTTTTACCAAATTTTTGGTAACACTCCCACTGCCAAGGAAAGCTCTGTCTGCTGCTGTTCACAAACAGGGAAGGGCTGGTGGCAGATGTGGGGGTCAGAGGCTGCCTGGGGCACAGTGACCATGAAATAATCAAGTGTTCAATGTTCTGGGAAAGAAGGAGGGGCAGCAAACAAACTTCTGCACTGGAATTAGGAAGGGCAGACTTTGGCCTGTTTAGGACGCTGATTTGGGGAGTACTGAATCAGGTACTGATTTTTTGAAGGGAAACAGCCCTTAATAACAAAGGGGTCAGGAAGAATGGACACATTTTTAAAAAGTAATCTTAAGGGGGAAGGAGCAGCCTGTCCCAGTGTGCCAAAATATGATCTAGTGAGGAAAAGGACTGTCCTGGCTTCCCATGCAGCTTTTCTGGGAACTCAGGAGAAGAAAGGACCAATATTGCAGGAAGTGTATAAGGATGTCATTAGGTTATTAAGAAAGTGAAGTTGAGAGGTGAAAACTCAATTAGAATTTAACCTGGAGGCTTGTCTAAAAAGAATGAAAAATGTTTTTATAAAAAATTTTATAGCAACAGGAGGGAGGAGGAGGGAGAATAAAGTAACTGAAAATAAGTAAAAGACAAAGCTACTTAATATCTTGTTTGTCAATTTTCAGTATTTGGACAGGTTGCCCTCAGGACAAGTGTTCTCCAGAGCTGGTGGATGGGCACAGGAGCAGAACAGCCCCTCTAATCTAGGAGGGAGCAGTTGGTGACCTGCTGAGCCACTCAGATGCTCACAGGTGTGTGGGATCAGATGGGATCCATCCTAGGGGGAGGAGGGAGATGGTGGATGAGCTCCCCAGGCTGCTCTCCATCATTTACCATCAGTGCTGGCTCAGCAGGGAGGGCCCAGAGGACAGGAGGTGCCAGTGTGAGCCCATCCCCAAGAAGGGCTGGAAGGAGGAGCTGGGGAACTCCAGGCCTGTCAGCCTCACCTGGGTGCCCAGCAAGGTTATGGAACAGATCACCCTGAGTGCCATCACAGGGCACCCACAGGATGGCCAAGGGATCAGAGCCAGCCAGCGTGGATTTAGGGGTGGCAGGTCCTGCCTGACCAACCTGGTCTCCTTTTATGACCAGGTGACCCACCTGTGGATGCAGGAAAGGCTGTGGGTGTTGTGTGCCTGGATTTCAGCAAAGCCTTTGACACTCTCTGACAGCATTGCCTGGAAAAGCTGCAGCCCACAGCTTGGGAGATTTAAGAGCTGGCTGGAGGCTGGGCCCAGAGAGTGGTGGCAATGGTGCTGCACCCAGCTGGTGTCCAGGCACTGGTGCTGTCCCCCAGGGATCTGTGCTGGGCCCAGTCCTGTTTAATATCTTCACTGATGATCTGGCTGAGGGGATCGAGTCCACCATTCACAAATGGCAGATGGCACCAAGCTGGGTGTGAGTGTGGATCTGCTGGAGGGCAGGACAAGAAGACACAGCCTTAAGCTGCACCAGGCGAGGTTCAGGCTGGACAATAAGAAGAAGTTCTTCACAGAAAGGGTGAATGGGCATTGGAATGGGCTGGCCAGGGGAGAGGTAGCAGAGTCACTGTCCCTCTCCAGTGGCACTTAGTGCCATGATCTGGGTGACAAGGGAGTATGAGGGTATTGGTTGGGCTTGATGATCCCAAAGGTCTTTTCCAGCCTATTTGATTCTGTCATTCTGTGATGACTGGGACACTCTGGGGCCATTGTGACACTGCAGGGCCTCATGGAACTAAGAGGACCCTGGTGACACCATGCAGGCCCACAGAACCACGGGGCCACTGTGGTGCTCTGGGGCCTAATGGAACCAGGGAGTGCGCCATGACACTCGGGGTCCTCATGGAACTACAGAGGCCATTGTGGCACTGCAGGGCCTAGTGAAACCAAGGGGTTTCACCATTTTGACACTGCAAAATCAAGGAGACCATTGGGACACTCCACGGCCTTTCTGACACTGCGGGGGCCCATGGAACCAAGGGGCTCCTGTGAAGCTGCACCACCAACGAGAACATTGTGACAGTGTGTAGCCCCATGGAACCAAGGAGACTATTGTCATATTTTGGGGCCCCATGGAACAAAGGACACCAATTTGCTCTGCATGGTCACATGGATCCAAGGAGACCAGTGTGACAGTGCATGGCCTGGTGTGACCAAGAGGCCTTTGTGACACTGAGGGGCCCCATGGAACCAAGGACATCTTTGCAGATGTCACCAAACTGGGTGTGAGTGTTGATCTGCTGGAGGGTAGGAGGGCTCTGCACAGTGCCTGGGACAAGCTGGATCCAGGGCCCAAATCCAAAAAGGTGAGGTTTAGGAAGACCAAGTGCTGAGTTCTGCACTTTGGCCACAAAAATCCCTGCAGTGCTACAGGCTGGGGACAGAGTGGCTGGAGAGCAGCCAGGCAGAAAGGGACCTGCAGGGACTGATGGACATCAGGCTGGACATGAGGCAGCAGTGTGCCCAGGTGGCCAAGAAGGCCAATGGCTCCTGGCCTGCATCAGGAATGGTGTGGCCAGCAGGAGCAGGGCAGGGATTCTTCCCCTGTGCTGGGCACTGGTTGGGCAGCACCTCGAGTGCTGTGTCAAGTTGTGGGCCCCCTGGGGTGGGCAATTAGAAGAAATGTGAAGCAGGGGGTATAAAGCAAGCAAATGTGAAGCAGAGGAAATGCTCAGGGCAGTTTGGGGGTGGCTGCCAGGCAGCCCTGGCTCTGAGCAACAGCGTCTGCAGTGGGACAGGAAACTCCCAGCTGACGGGAACAAACTTTCTGGCTGACTGCAGAGGCCCGGACAAAGCTGAGTGGTTTCCCTGGTGTCCCCCAGCCCTTGCTGGTCCCAGGGGCTGATGGCATTTGTGCTCCCTCAGGTTCATGTCCCCACACCAACAGCATGGGGGTGCTCCCCCTGCTGTGTGCAATGCAAACAGGGGCTGCTGAGCCAGTGCTGCCGTGTCTGTGCCTGCAAGGATGGGGCACCTGTGTGAGCTGGGGGAGAGGCCAGGGCTGCAGAGGGGGGATGTGTTTGGCACCTCCATCAGGACGCTCTGGGACGCTCTCCTGGGCTTTCCAGCACACTGGGGATGGATCAGCCCCTGCTCTGCTGCTCCTTCCCATCTGCCCCAGGGCCCTTGCAGAGCCCCAGCCATGCTGTTTGCCCCCAGCCTGCCCACAGCCAGCCTGGGCTGCTCACGGGGCTTTTCTGTGCTGAGCATTGGCCTGGCCATGTTCTTGAGAGAGCCTGGGCAAGGAGCCTGGAGCCCCCAGGGCCTGGCCTGAGGCGTCAGCGCTGCCCCAGCAGTGCCCATGGCCTTGTCCTGCTGCAGCCCCGGCACTGCCACCCCCAGGGCTGTGCCCGGCCCCGAGAGCACTCAGGCCCTGCAGCAACACCAGGGCCACCAGGGCAGCGGGGCAGGGCCACGGCAGCAGCACTGGCAACACCAAGTTGGCACAAACAATGACATCACTTTGTAGAAAATATTTAAAATTTTAAACAAGGACAAAGAACCTCCAAAATGAAACTAACAAGAAGTATTAAAGGCTACTTTTATTACAAGTGATTTGCAAATACTGGCCAGCAGTTTAATGTTCCTGAAACCATCCAGTCCTCAGTCTCCACACTGCAGCCTTGAGCTCCTGGTTCCTCAGGCTGTAGATGAGGGGGTTCAGGGCTGGAGGCACCACTGAGTACAGAACTGACAGGGCCAGATCCAGGGATGGGGAGGAGATGGAGGGGGGCTTCAGGTAGGCAAATGTGCCAGTGCTATAGAAAAGAGAGACCACGGCCAGGTGAGGGAGGCAGGTGGAAAAGGCTTTGTGCCGTCCCTGCTCAGAGGGGATCCTCAGCACAGCCCTGAAGATCTGCACATCGGAGAAAACAACAAACATAAAACAACCAAATGATAAACAGGCACTAACAGCAAGCAGCCCAAATTCCCTAAGGTAGAATTTGGAGCAGGAGACCTTGAGGATCTGTGGGATTTCACAGAAGAACTGGCCCAGGGCATTGCCATGGCACAGGGGCAGGGAAAATGTATTGGCTGTGTGCACCAGAGCATTGAGAAAGCCACTGGCCCAGGCAGCTGCTGCCATGTGGGCACAAGCTCTGCTGCCCAGGAGGGTCCCGTAGTGCAGGGGTTTGCAGATGGACACGTAGCGGTCGTAGCACATGATGGTCAGGAGGGAAAGCTCTGTTGCAAGAAAAAAAAAAAAATCAGAAAGACTTGGGCAGCACATCCTGAGTAGGAGATGTTCCTGGTGTCCCAGAGGGAATTGTGCATGGCTTTGGGGACAGTGGTGCAGATGGAGCCCAGGTCACTGAGGGCCAGGTTGAGCAGGAAGAAGAACATGGGCGTCTGCAGGTGGTGGCTGCAGGCTACGGCGCTGATGATGAGGCCGTTGCCCAGGAGGGCAGCCAGGGAGATGCCCAGCAAGAGGCAGAAGTGCAGGAGCTGCAGCTGCCGCGTGTCTGCCAATGCCAGCAGGAGGAAGTGCCTGATGGAGCTGCTGTTGGACATTTACTGCCACTGGCCATGGGGACCTGTTCATGGAGAAAGGACAGCAAAGATTTAGAGGAGATACCTGTCACCAAAATGAAAGCCATTTCCCATATACCCTCCTCTGGAATAGACACACACACTCTTTTTTTTTTTTTTTTGGAGTTCTGGGGTTCCTTTAAAAAGCTTCTCCCTTTCTCTGCTGCTGTTCTTGGATATCAGAAAGCCTCAGAATTTCTGCTGCCCCCAGGGAAACAGAGTGCATTCTGTGAGGCAAAGTGATGAATGGAAAGTGAGGGTAGATGGTCGCTCATTCTGACCTGTTCAGAGTTTCTCTGGGCTTTAACCTTTCTCAGGTGGAGGGGGGTCACATTCCAATGATTCCCCTATAATGTCACCAGGTCCTGGTGAGAGCAGATGGATCCACCACAGCCCAGCTCCACATTTGAAGCCAAAACCTCATATTGCTCATTTCTCCAACCCAGCAGCATTTCCAGTATCACAAAACCTCTGCATCTCCTCATCAATCTTATAACTCAGAGATGCTCTAGGACAGATTTGCACCCTGGATTGGAGCTCCCAGCTTGGATTGAAATCTCAGGGACACTTCCAAGTGTCCTTATGCTGGCATTGGATGAAGGGAGATGCAGCTCCTTCCCTGGCTGCACTGACAGAATTGCCCAGAGGCGGGCACTGGGGACAGCGTCACCCTGAGCCAGCTGTGCCCCCTGCCAGAGCCCCCAGGGCCGGGCAGCTGCTCCCAGCCCTGTGCTCTGCAGAGGGAACTGGGCCCGGGGCTGCAGAGCTGCCCCACGGCTCTGCTGCAGCTCTGCCTGCACAGGAGGGGCTGCACGCCTTGGACCCCAGGCCCTGAGGGCAAAGGCTTGGCTGGGGCACAGGAGGGAGGGGGCTTGTTCAGAGGGAGGGGCTGCACTGGAGGGGATCCTGTGGACATCTCTAAACTCTCCCTGCCACAGCATTGCTGGGTTTTGTTTTCTCTCCTTGCCTGATTTTCTCTCTGCTTCCTGCAGATTTTCCTCCTGCAGGTGTTTCCCTGTGCCTGATCTCTCCCTGCCAGCACTCACAGACCCCAAATATCTGTGCACTCTCCTTGGCCTGACAGAATCCTTCCTGTTTGCAAGGCACTGGCTGGAGGCAGGTTCTGTTTGCAGCTTGGAGAAAGGACAGCACAGACTGAGCCTGATGGCTCCATCAAAGGTGATGCTGGTGCTGTCCATGGGCAGAGTGACTGCAAGCATATTAGGGATCCCTGTGAACCTATTGATCACTAAAAGTAACACTTCAGATGTTTCTGGCATTTGTCAGAATTAATAATAATTCATAAGCAAGCTTTAATATTTATCTCCTCTTGGCTACCATTCTCCAATAGTAGGAAACTGAATGCCTACTTAGTTATTGTAAAAGTCCTCATTTTTGTTAAATTCATTATTTTGGAAATATTCTATGACTGATCAGAACCCCTCAGCATGCCAGACCTTAATAAGCATTTCACTTCCCCTGCACCAGAAATACCCAGAGTTGTACTCACAGGGTCTGCAGGCATTGGGTTGTTCCAGCTTTAGGAGATGGCTCCAGGAGCTGCAGCTGCATTGTCCTGCAGCCAGAGGTTCTTGTGCCAAGGGCTGGCAGTGATTCTGCCCCAGGCACTTCTCAGCCCCTTCCCAGCCCTGACTGATTGAAGCTCTCTGTGCCTCTGTGCTGTGCCCGGGGTGGCTGCAGGCAGTGCCCCAGCCCTGCTGGTCTGGCAGAAGAGCTGCTCATCAAGAGAAATGTGCTTTTGAAGCACTTCTTGGTTACCAGGAGCTGCCTCTGTGCCAGGAGCCAAGCCCAGCTCAGCAGCACAGACACAGCACCAGGACTTTAATGAGCCTCTGGGGCTTTGTGCTCAGGCCCTGAACATCAGTCCCTGAGAGGGAGCTGAAGAAACCTCTCCAGAACTCCAAGTCAGAATCCAACTCCAAACTTTCTTGGACTTTTAATAAGCCCCACTGAAGGACACAACTGAGAAAGTGTCCCCAGGCCCCAGGCAGAGAAGAGAATTGAACGCAGTGATGACAGGTGAGGAAAAAGAGAAGCCAAGTCTTGGTGCCCTGGGGCACAGCAGGGTCTGCGCCACCAAGGGCTGTGAGGAGACACCTTGTGCTGAGGCCCTGGGGCCTCCTGGCACAGCCCCAGCCAGGCTGGGCACTGTCAGCCCCTTGTCCTGCCCTCAGCATCCCCCCCCAGCCCACATCCCAGTGGCCTCAAGGATCTGCTGGAAGGAGTCCCTGGGGAGCTTTGCTCAGGAAAGGCCCTGAGGGCTCCTTCATGCTCCCAGGGATTGCAGGCTTTTTAAAGGACTTTGGGTTTGGCTTTTGGCTTGGAGTCTCTGAGAGGTTTGTGCAATCATGGCCTCCAATTATCTGCTGTAATTAGACCCTGGAGAGGCTTTGTCAGTAACAACACTCAATGGGGCTCATTAATACTTCAGGGTACTTCAGTTATTTTAAGGTACTTGGTGTTTCCCTTTTGATAGACACTCTGTGTGAAGTTTGTGCAATCATGGCCACAATTATCTGCTTTAACGAGTCCCAGGAGAGCTTTGTACTGACACTCAGTGGGGATCATTAATGGCTTTAGATACTTAAAGTTTTTAATGTACTTTATGGATTTAAGAATACTTTTAGGGACTTTTAAGGATTTCCTTGTCCACACTGAGTCTCTGAGAGGTTTTTGTGCCATCCTGGCCTCTGATTATCTTGTCCAAAGAGTCCATGAGGAGCATGTGTTGGGTATCTTCCCCCTTTCTGTTTTACAACAAAGATGGAATTGAAAGAATTTTGTAAGACTTTCTAAAAGCATTCAAACAATCAGGGGAAAATTAACAATACAACAACAACCACTAACAGAATTAGTAGTCCTGTTTTAGATAGACAACATTCAACACTTTAGTCCCTTGGACTGGAAGAGTTTATTGAACCAGTCTTTTTTTCCACTTGAAGCTTCTTGAATCCTTCAAGTACCTGAATGCTCTTGTGGATTGACTCGCTGTGGATGGAGAGGTTCATGCAACACATGCCCTCAGAGTCTACACAGCCATGCCCCTGTGCCCAGAGTAAAAACTCTATCGCTGTTCTGCAAGGTGGCGTGTTTGATGGTCTCTATGTCTGAGAGCAGGCCACTCAGTGTGAGGGAGGTAGCATTGGTTTGCTTACTTAACAGCCACCCAAGATGGTCTGATTGTCCTAAAGCTTTAGCTGCAGCCACCCAAGGTAGCCCAAATTGGGGGTACTGTGATGCGATACCTGGATTAAAGCTTGCAAAGCCATCTCTTTGATATCATCCAATACTTCTCTAGGAATACCTGCTGCTTGATCATCTAGTCGGCTTTGCTGTCCTTCTCCAGCTAGATTGTCAATTCCGCTCTTGCCTCATTATTAGCATAGTCTGCAATTAATTGATTTAGTAAACACTTCCATCCCCCTTCCCACAGGTTGTATTCTGTAGGCGACAGCAACATGGTCCTAATACATTTTAAATCATAGGGAGTTCTGATGTGCTGTAAACATGGCCCTCATTAGTCCATTAAAACAAAGTAAGTCCTTTCTATGGTCTTTAGCTGTCCTATACAGATCCTTGATTTCCCTGTAAACCAATGGCTGATACCTGGGTTTCTGCCCCCTTCTTTCATAGAGGGCGCAATGACAGGTTTTGAGAGTCTTTGCCAGTCTCCTTCCTTAACTGCTTCCTTCCGAATACTTTCCTAGGGACCTTCTGGGGTTGAGGGGAAAGGTGGCTGTGGGGAATCCAAACTGTCTTCTGGAGAGGAAGAATAACTTGGAGGAGAAACATTTGGATTAGAAATAGTGTGACAGTTGGGCTTAGTATCTGTGACCATGGGGTTATATTATTGCTGGAGGGTGAGGCAAAGGGCACTGCCATTTTGTCAGATGTTGGGGAGGAAGGGCCTTGATTTACCATGGCAGACTTCCGGGGTAGAGTTCTGGAGGCATTGCCCAGGGTGAAAGTGGGATGATTGACAGTAGGGACATGACCCACAGTTGTGGGGATGGAGTCTGGAGGTTTGTTCAGGGCGGAAGAGAAGGTTGTGGTAGCAGGAAGTGGAGGAGCCAAAATGGAGGGAGGATGATCCGGCTCCCAAGCCATGTTCAGGCTCCTTCCATCTTGAGTCTCCAAGGCATGATATTCCAAGACCACGAGGCCATTGCCATCTTGGACCATTGTGGAAGGTCTGAGAAAGGCATGTTTGAGGGGAGGTCCTGAGTTAGGAGTTACCAACGGATTGAGTTTTTGAGACATTGCTTGCTGCTGAAGGGTCTCAAGGATGGTGTGGAAGATGGGGAGCATGTGGGCTGCAATGGGCTCCCTTTTGATCGAAAGATTGTACAGTTTAAGTCCCACTGAGTCCTAAAATTAAATGGTATGGATTTCATCAGACGAGGCATCTGGGAAATTTTTAATGATCCACCTCATGATTGATTTTAATTTGTTCTTTGAAAATATTTTGTCACGATCTGTTAGAATTAACCTAAAGCATCCATATATGCTCCTTTCTACTTTGGACATCTGGCTGCCCATTTTTCTCCTTCTCCACCTTAGGGGCAACAGCCACCAGAACACACCAAATCAATAATGGGACTTGGGTGCATATTGTAAAAACACAGTGGCAAAATGGGCAATAAATGTCTTGCATTTCCCCAAACCCACCTGCAATCCTATGCAGGTGAAACCGTTTTTGCCCCTGCCGATCCCGGGCCGAGGTCCCTCGAAGCAACAATGAATCTGCCAGGCCTGGCACAATCCAAAATCCTGGGGAGCACTGGCCTATCCATCAGCTAACCCCAGCTGACGTGACTGACACAGGGAGCCCTGAATGTCATGGTGCCTGTTCGGGTGCCAAATGTCACAATGAGGGTGGCTGCGACAAACCTCTCTGAGTCCCTGACTTCAGCAGGGCGAGGGTGGCAAAAATGAAAAGGAGTGGGTTCGATGGAGTTTCCCAAAAAGAACTTTAATTACAGGGTGAAAAACAATAAACATGGAGAAGACGAGCACGGTACGAGGGGCAGTATCCTAAAACCTGAGACAAAGAGGAAGACACAACATAGACGCTTGGGGCTAGAAAACTAGAACAATAACCATATAGAAGAAACAAGTAACCAATAAACCAATACAGGAGTAGAACTTGGACAACTTAGCATAACAACAATAAAGGCTTATTGGAAAAGTCTCAAGCTCACCCTAAGTAAATGGAATGATTCCTAGAACTTGAAACTCACACCCAGTTCTTCCAGGGCAAAATCCGTCTGACTCTGAGTTACAGCTGGGCTAACTCCCACACCGCTGCTTTGCACTGGCCCCTTGGGACCATGCGGCCAAACAGAGCCACAATGCTGTCCTTGGTTCCACAAGGCTCTGCAGTGTCACAATGGCCCCTTCATTTCACAAGGCTCTCAAATATCACATTGGTCTCCATAGGAAGGAAACCACAGAGCCCCAGTGTTTCAGGAGCTGATGAACGGCAGCCATCAGCAGCCAAGGTAAGCCTGACCTGTGTGTCCTGTCAGGTTTGCTTGGAGCAACCCTAGGATATTTGAAATTACAAATGCGGAGTCCTAATTTAGAACATTTGTGCCTGGAAAAGAGGGATTTTTTTTTTTCCATACAAAGAAAAGCAGAGAGCCCTTTCCAGTGTTTGGAAAACAGATGAGTGCTGCCACTCAGGAGTCAATGACCAGTGACACTTGTCTTTCCTGGCAACTTTAGTCTGGTAGCAATCCTTGAATACACAGATATTTGGAGGTGGAATTGGAATTTTGGCCATGGATGCCAGGGAAAAAATGGACAGTTCTTTTCCATAAAAAGAAAAGCCCAGAGCCCCAATGTTTCAGGGGTAGATGGTAATGGCCTTCAGCATTCCAACGTCAGGCAGACCTGTCAGGTGACCCCTGGGAAGCCAAGGCAGCCACACCTATTTCATGTTCCCTTGGTTCCACAGGGCCCTGCAGTGTCACAATGGCTCCTTGCTTCCATGAGGCCCTCAGGTGTCATAACAGTCACTTGATTACACAAGTCCTTAAGGATCTTAATGGTCTCCATGGTTCCACAAGGCCCCACAGTGCCATAATGGTCTATTGGTTCCATGAAGTCCCGCTGTGTCCAATGGCCCCTTGGTTCCATTGGGGCCCAGTAGTGGAACAATGATTCCCTTGGTTCCACAACTTCCCATAGTGTCATAAGGGCCCCTTCGTTCCATGAGACTCTGCAGGGTCACAATTGTCTCCCTGATTCCATGGAGCCTTGAAATGCCACAATGCTCTCCATGGATCCACAGTGCCCTGCAGGATCCCGATGGCCCTTTGGCTCCACAAGGCCCTGAAATGCAGCAATGGCCTCTTGGTTCCACAAAGCCCTGCTGTTTCACACTGGCCCCTTGGGACCGTGAGGCCCAACTGGGCCACATGTTCTTGGTTCAAAGAGAACAGAAAGATGTTCTTGGTTCCACGAGGCCCCAGAGTGTCACAGTGGCCCCTGGGATCCATGGTACCCTGCGGGGTCACAATGTTCCTCTTGGTTCCACAAGTCCCTAAGTGTCACCATGGCCCATTGGTTCCACAATGCTCCGGAGTGTCACAATGGTCTCCACAGGAAGGAAACAAGTGAGCCCCAGTGGTGCAGGGGCAGTCACCAGAGAAGCAGTCAGCAGAGGTCAAGTTTAGCCCAACTTGTGTCATCTTGGTTTTTTAAGATTTTCTAAGCCTTCTGATGTTGACATTCTTGTAGTGAACTTTCTCACACACTTTCTGTAAGTAACTCATTGTTTCGCATTCCTTTTATGGAGGAGGAGAGAGTTGAAGGGCTGTTGGTTTGATCAGTGTCATTGGAGAGGTGGCACTGTTCACCATCCAATCCTCTCACTTTTGGAAAACTATAAATGTTGGAGTCAGAATATAAACTTCACATTTTTCCTTCACCTTGAGAACAGTGATGTGTGCTTCTGTTCTTTCCTGTCCTCTAGTGACATCAGGGGAGTGCCAAATTGTACTGCAGCCTAGGCTGAGACAGAGTCCGGATTGCCAGTGAGGTTTTATTGTCTCCCCTCTTTGGTGCTTTGCCTGCTGTTCTTGGGGTAATGGCAACCGCTGTGGGTTTCAAGGACAATTCCCTCATTTTGGATCTCTGGAGGGGGGGCCCTGGAGTGGAAACAGGTTTCTATTTCCTGGAATGATTTTGAGCGATTGTTTCTGTGAGGGCTCTTTTCGGACTCTGCAAAACCATTCTCCAAGGAGGAGTGGTCTCTTGTGGGGGTCCGCCTCATGGAGGCCCTCTTTGATGATTGCACCATAGATGTGGGATCGCTACTGGTGCAGTGGAAAAAGTGTGAGGATCTCTGGCGGGGGTCTGGTTCTTGTACCCCTCGGAGTTCCCAGGGGACCCCTTCGGGGTCTCGGACATGGACGAGGGGAAGTTTGAGTTTCTGTGCAATGTGGAGCTCTCTCCCCACCCTGGGACGGTGTGCTGGGGGACGGGTCCAACACAGGGGATGGCGATGGTTCCCCTGGGGTGGATTTGGCTGTGCCAGGCTCCCTTGTGCCGCTCTGCAGTGATGCGGCTCCATGGGCTGCACCTCTCTCGGCGCCCCTCCCCTCCTCTGTGTCGGGGACAGGGCCCCGCACCGGTCTTGTCCTGTTGCAGGCATCTTTTCATTAAAATCCTTTCATTAGGATTTTTCCTGCTGAAGCTGAGAACTTTCAGCACCAAACTGTAAACAATGGTTATCTGCTGCTGTGCAATGCAACAGGTGGATCCCTGATTGGTCTCCTGTGGATGTTTGGATTTACTGACCACTCACGGCAGACCTGCTCTTGCTCTCTGATGAGACACAGATCTTTGTTATTCATTCTTTTCAATTCTATTCTTAGCTTAGCCTTCTGAGAAACCTTTTCCTTTCTATTGCTTTTAGTACAGTTGTAATGTAGCATATATATAATAAAAATTAAATCAAGCCTTCTGATCATGGAGTCAACATTTTTCTCTCTCTCTCATCCTGAAAACCCTTGTGACCACCATCACATTGTCCCAGCCCACACTGGGTTTGCAGGCCATGCTGGCACCTGTGCCCGCCAAGCTGCCCCCTGCCAGGACTGTGGCACAACAGGGCGCTGAGGTATTTACCTTTAGTGTGAATGCCAACACGGCTGGTGGGAGGCCGGTGGGTGCCCGCGGCCGTGGTGCTTCCTCACCAAATTTGTGGACACTTTCCTCATGCCAGGTGACCGTGCGTCCGAGGAACCCTGAGTGTTTCTGGCAAGAAGCCAAAACTAAGACTAGCGAGATGTCTGAGCCTGCCTCCTCATGGCATCTGCAGGGTCATGGAGGGGGCTCCTCTGGCTGCAAGGGGTGCAGGGGCGAGTGGCGTTGAGTTGGCTCCCAGTCAATCATCTCCTCTTGTCCTTGTGGGGCTCAAGGACTGGGACACAGCAGGTGCTGTGGCTTTGTCGGAAGGTCCCCAGGCTTTTCCTATGCTCAGGGGTGTTACTCATAACACCCATGAACCGCTTTTGTATAAGCTGGAGAGGGAAGTCCATGATGCGGTTGCTCAGCATGGTTTGGAGTCTGCTGAGGTTATGCAGACTCTCTGGAGGGTTGTTATGGATGTGCTGACACCTCATGACCTCTGTCGTGTAGCACATTCGCTTTTTGACTTCGTGCAGTTTGATGTTTTTGAGACCAAGTGGGCTCGTTTGGTGGCCCAAGCTGTGGTGCTGAATGCTGCACTGGCGCCGCAGGACCCCAGGCGTGTGGATGTCACTGACATGCTGCTGGGCACAGGGCTTTATGAAAATGCTAAGGGGCACGTTGGCTTCAATCCCCTTGTGCTTGACCAGTGCCCCACACCGGGCATGGCAGCGATTGTTCAGACCCTGGAAATGGCTGCTCTGAGGCAGCCGTTTGCGACCCTTGGCCAGGGGGTTGATTTGATGAGTCTTTCATGGCATTTGCGGCAAGGCTGACTGCGTCCGTGGAGAGGCAGGTGCCTGATCCTGTGGCAAAGAGGATTGTGATTGCAAACCATGTGAAGAGTAATTGGAATGATGCTTGTAGTAGGGTCATAGTGGCTCTGCCTGGTTTTCCTACTGTCTCTCAGATGGCGGAGGCCTGTGCGGACATCATCCCCTCGGGTCAGAAGTTGGCTGCCGTGGCTGCCGCTGTGCAGCCAGTCTGGGCAGCACTGCAGGGTGGGCGGCCACAGCAGGGGACTGCGCAGGCTGGCAAGAAGCGGGGGAAGAAAGCACAGAAGTTCAGATTTCCCATGTTCTTATGTGGCTGGTGTGGAAGGTTGAATCACATGTCCAATATCTGCAAGGCGACTGTTCATGTTAATGGCCAGGCTTTACCGGGCTTGGGAAACGTGAAGCGGAGCGCGCAGCAGGGACGCGCCCAGACACAAGCTTCTCTCCAGACCCCGGAGCCGATGGAGGTCTCCTTGACCGGCTTGCAGCCAGCACCCGCGGATCAGCAGGTGTGGATGTCTGCACCGCAGCAACAGTTGTCTTAGAATCTTGTAAAATACACAAGGTTCCCCTGGATTCCTTTGATCCCTTGGGTGGGGGCATGAGTGCTCTCCTGATGGGGAGATCTATTGCCACCCTTGAGGGCATCATTGTGCCCCTGGGACTCATTGATGCAGATTTCACAGGGCAGATTTGTGCCATGGTCTCCACACCCACCCCCTCCCATCACGATCCCGAAAGGGACGCGACTTGCTCAACTTGTGCCTTTTAAGTCCTCTGTTGGCAAGACAACTGACCAGTCACGTGGAGCTGGTGGCTTTGGATGCACGGGGTCGCCTCAAGTTCACTGGATTGCAGTCCTGACCAAGGACCGTCCCGAGATGCTGTGTACCCTGTCTGTTCCTGGTGCGATGCCATCGGACATCCACCTCTGTGGGCTTCTTGACAGCAGTGCTGACATCATGGTTCTCTCCCTTTCAGCCTGGCCCCCAGAGTGGCCCCTGGATCCGGTGGGGACATCTGTCACGGGTCTGGGAGGGACGGCGCAATGCTACGTGAGCCAGCGGCCAGTGCTGGTCACGAACCCGGAGGGACAGATGGCCTGGGTTAGGCCTCATGCTACTTCAACTCCTCCCCCCCTCTGGGGGAGGAATGTTCTTCTGTCTGGGGGATGTGCATCGGGACGGATTTTTGATGGGGGTCACTGCAGTGAAGGGCGCAGAGTGTCTTACGCCTCCTATTCGGTGTCTGGCGGACAAATCTTTCTGGGAGAAGCAGCTTATCTCCCTCAAGATAAATTGGTCCCCCTTCAGAATCTGGTGCAGGAGCAGTTGGACCAGGGTGAAGCCGGCAGAGGGGCTTTGTACAAACCACGAACCAGACAGGGCTGCTGTAGAACGTGCCTCGAGCTGTTTTAATTTTCAGCATCAGTCTCATTACATGGTTATGACAATGGGAAGATGCCAGCAGCTCACATTCCAGGCAGCAGACCAGGAACTTAATGTTACAACTTACTTTATAATTTTCTTGACCAATCACACAAAACAAAAGCACATTGACAGCAGTTCTATCCAATCACCATAAGCACAGGTAACTTTGGTTAAAACAATGCTTACTTATTTTAAATACAATACCTACTTGTAAGCCTTAAAACACAACGCACAGAGCTCCATTATAAGCTTTAATCTTCCTAATATCTAGCTAGATAAGCTTTCTGTAGCTTAGAGAGTTATTCTATTGTTTACTTGGATTTCAGCAAGGCCTTTGACACTGTCTCCCACAGCATTTTCCTAGACAAACTGGCAGGCCGTGGCTTGGACAGGAGCAATCTTTGCTGGGTTCAGAACTGGCTGCATGGCTGGGCACAGAGAGTGGTGGTGAATGGTGCTGCATCCAGCTGGCGGCCAGTCAGCAGTGGTGTTCCTCAGGGGTCTGTGCTGGGGCCAGTTCTGTTTAATATTTTTATTGATGACATGGATGAGGGTTTAGAGACCTTTATTAGCAAATTTGCAGATGACACTAAGCTGGGAACGTGTGTTGATCTGTTAGAGGGACAGAGGGCTTTGCAGAGGGACTTGGAACAGTTGGATGGATGGGCAGAATCTAATGGGATGAAGTTCAATAAGTCCAAGTGCCGAGTCCTGCACTTTGGCCACAATAACCCCGTGCAACGATATAAGCTACGAACGGTGTGGCTGGACAGTGTTCAGGTGGAAAGGGACCTGGGGGTGCTGATTGACAGTCAGCTGAACATGAGCCAGCACTGTGCCCAGGTGGCCAAGAAGGCCAATGGCATCCTGGCCAGTATCAGGAACGGTGTGGCCAGCAGGAGCAAGGAGGTCATCCTTCCCCTGTACTCAGCACTGGTGAGGCCTCACCTGGAGTATTGCATCCAGTTCTGGGCCCCTCAGCTTAGGAGGAACGTTGAGATGCTTAAGCGAGTCCAAAGGAGAGCAACGAGGCTGGTGAGGGGCTTGGAGCACAAGCCATATGAAGAATGACTGAGGGAGCTGGGGTTGTTCAGCCTGGAGAAAAGGAGACTCAGGGGTGACCTTATCACTCTCTTCAACTTCCTGAAGGGTGGCTGTGGTGAGCTGGGGGTCGGTCTCTTTCTCCGGGCAATAACAGACAGAACAAGAGGACACAGTCTCAAGCTGCGCCAAGGGAGATACAGGCTAAAATTAAGGAGGAAGTATTTTACAGAAAGAGTGGTCAAATACTGGAATCATCTACCCAGGGAGGTGGTAGAGTCACCATCCCTCAAAGAGTGTAAAAAAAGACTGGATGTGGCACTTGGTGACATGATCTAGTTGAGGTGTTAGAACATGGGTTGGACTCGATGATCTTAAAGGTCTCTTCCAACCTAGAATTTCTGTGATTCTGTGATTCTATACAAATGTTAATACACAGACCATTTTTCTGTTTACCCTTCCTTTTCTATAGTTTAAATAATTTTTCTGCCGACCTATCTCATGGCTGCTGCATATCTCTTCTCACAATTCTGCTGTGTCTGAGGCCTGCATCTTGAAGCTTTCCCAAAATCCTCTAATTTTGTGGATTCTCACAAAGGGTCATCTGGAGCCTTCTACCAGTCTCTGGAACACTCCTTTCTTCTGCATCAAAAAGAAGTCTGGGAAATGGAAGTTGTTGCAAGACCTCTGAAAGGTTAATGCCGTGATGGAAAGCATGAGAAGACTGCAGGCGGGCATGTCATCGCCTACCATGCTTCCCACAGACTGGTCAGTCCTCATTGTGGATCTGAAGGACTGTTTCATTGTTTCTTTACGATTCCTTTGCATCCCGATGACAGACTGAAGTTTGCCTTCTCAGTGCCAGCGATTAACAAGGCTGAGGCCGCACAGAGATACCAATGGAGGACGTTGCCTGAGGCATGCAGAATTCTCCTGCCTTATCTGGAGTTCACAAGCAGTTTCCTGATGCACGTCTGTATCATTATATGGACAACATTCTGGTGGCTATGCCCACCCAGGATGAGCTGCTGAGGATTCAGCCTCGGTTGCTTGATGCTTTGCATGCTCATGGACTGCAGGTGGCTCCAGAAAAGGTTCAACAACAACCACCTTGGAAGTACTTGGGGATCAAAATTCTGGAAGGGATGATCCATCACCAGGAGGTGCAATTTGTGCATTCTGTGAAGACACTGAATGATGCTCAGAAATTGGTAGGTGTCATCACTTGGTTACATCTGTACTTGGGGCTAACCGATGCACAGCTGTCTCCTCTGTATGATCTGTTGAAAACAGACTCTGATCTAAAGTCACCTCACACACTGACCCCTGAGGCATGTAAGGCATTGCAGATGGTTCAGCAAGCTGTTTCAGCTTGCCAAGTTTATCACATTGATCCCTCCGTTGATGTCACTGTGTTCATCAGCACTCCAGATTCACATCCCACGGGCATCATTGGCCAATGGAGTGACAAATGGTCCGATTCCTTGCATGTCTTGGAATGGCTTTTCCTGCCCCATCTGCCGCAGAAGACGGCAACTGCATTGTTTGAGCTGATTGCTCGCTTGATAATCAAATGCCAGCAACGGTGTTTGCAATTGATGGGTGTGGATCCTGCAAAGATCATACTCCCGGTGCAACGGGGGATTTTGACTGGAGCTTTGCAAACAGTGTGTCCCTGCAGAGTGCTCTGGAAAATTTTTCAGGGCAGATCATTTATCATCTGCCCAGTCATAGGTTACTGCATATGGCAAAATTTACAAAAATCCCTTTGCAGCTCAAAAATACCCAGGAACCTGTGCAAGGACCCACCGTCTTCACTGACGGTTCAGGGAAAACAGGGAAGGCCATTGTTACCTGGAGGGATGGATCTGAATGGCAGGTTCTGGAAGCTCATGAGGATGGGTCAGCCCAATTGTTGAACTGAGGGCTGCTGTCATGGCATTTGGGAAAATTTCCCAGGAATCTTTCAACTTGGTCATGGATTCCGCCTATCTGGCCAATACCGCACAGAGTTTGGGCCATTCCATTTTGAAGGAGGTCAGTAATCCTGCCTTGTTTCATTTACTGAAGACCTTGTGGTGTGCCATTCAGGCCTGGGTTCATCCATTCTATGTTCTGCATGTGAGGAGTCACACCAATTTGCCAGGCTTTATAGTGGAAGGTAATGCGAGGGCTGACAAGTTGGCTAACCCAGCGTGGGTAGCGCCTCAGCCTGATACACTCATGCAGGCCAAGGCATCACATGGGTTTTTCCACCAAAACGCACATACCTTGCAGAAGCAGTTTCAGCTGATGCCAGCTAAGGCTCGTGACATTGTTGAGTCATGTGATGACTGCCATGCACTTGCTCCGCCTTTGCCGGCTGGGGTAAACCCCAGAGGCCTTAGGGCCTTGGAGCTTTGGAGGACCGATGTCACCCAGATTGCCGAGTTTGGCCGGCTCAAGTATGTTCATGTCACCGTGGACACGTTCTCCTCTGCGATGTGGGCTTCGACTCACACTGGGGAGAAGGCCCGTGATGTCCTTGCCCACTGGAGGCAGGCCTTTGCCATTCTGGGCATACCTTCTGCTGTGAAAACTGACAATGGTCCTGCTTACGCATTGCAAAAGTGTGGCAGTTCCTGCAGTTGTGGGGTGTCTTGCACAAGTTTGGTATCCCTCATTCTCCGACTGGTCAAGCTATTGTAGAACGCACTCATGGTATTCTGGAGCAGGTTCTTCAAAAACAAAAACAGGGAATGCAGGGTGAAACCACGCACAGTCGGTTGGCAAAAGCTTTGTGCACAATCAATCATCTCACTGTGCCGCAGAACTCAAATAACCCTGTCATTTTGAATCACCATCTCTCATTGCAGGCTGCGGACGAGGCACATCAGCCTTGAGTGAAGGTACAGGTGCAGAATTTAGTCACCAAACAGGGGGAAGGTCCCTATGACCTTATCGCTTCGGGGCGCGGGTATGCTTGTGTATCCACACACACTGGGGTACGCTGGGTACCTTTGAAGTGTGTTCACCCTGACCTGCAACCGCAGAGACAGAATCCAGCTGATAAGCAAGATGGAAACCGTGACCAACCTGGAAGGCATCAAGTGGGGGAATCATTGAGTGATGATTCGGATGCAGATGATGAGAGTGATCACTCTGATGATTCCTCTGCAAGTGGACACTGAACAGTGTTCATGTTTGCTTTATCATATTGTTAATTTTCTTTTTTTTCTTTTTTAAAGGAAAATGGTGAGATGTTGCCCTGGTTTTTTAAGATTTTTTAAGCCTTCTGATGTTGACATTCTTGTAGTGAACTTTCTCACACACTTTCTATAAAGAACTCATTGTTTTTCATTCCTTTATGGAGGAGGAGACAGTTGATGGACTGTTGGTTTGTCCAGTGTCATTGGAGAGATGTCACTGTCACCCTCCAATCCACTGTCACTTTTGGAAAACTATAAATGTTGGAGTCAGAAAATAAACTTCCCCTTTTTTCTTCACCTTGAGAACAACAATGTGAGCTTGTGTTCTTTTGTGTCCTATAATAACACTCCTGGGCCAGCGACTCCCTCTGAGTGGGGCCTCTCCCAGCCGGGAACTCTCCCGTTTGCTGCACTTGGGGATCCTGAACAACGACGGAGCCTGGGCTGATCCCCACACTCCTCCAGGCTCAGCCCGTCACCCCCTGGGGAGATGCCAAAGCATCCACACTGAGCATTCCCTTCCCTCAGGGGAATTGCTCACAGGTGCCTTGCACTGACTCTTGGTGTCTGTGTGCACACAGGAGTGCCTGTGCTGGGGAAATGTGGCAGAAATGCTGCTCTCTGAGAGGCTGGAGTGCCTTGGATAGTTGAATCAGTCAGGCGTGTAGGTAAGGTTAAGTCACAAGGTCTAAGTGAAGTTAAATGCTGCTAAACAGTATTTAACTTAAATTATAACCTATGACTTAGCAATTTAAAAGAGGACTAACAATTCACAATATTTAACTTAGCTTATAACTTATATTAAACTTCAAAACTTAGCAAAAAAACAACTCTTAGCAGCATTTAACTTCACTTAGACACTTGACAGCCTCATGGAACCAAGGGGACTCATGAAATCATGGAGATCATTGGGACACTATGAGGCCCCATGGAATAAGCAAAGCATTGTGACACTGCAGGGCCTCATGGAAGCAGTGAGACCATTGTGACCCTGGGGGTCCCCATAAACCAAGAGCACCATTGTGATACTGTGGGGCCTTGTGAAACCAAACGTCCTTTGTGACACTGCAGGGCTGCATGGAACCAAAGGTCCATTGTGATATTGCAGGGCCTCGTGTGGTCCACTGTGACACTGGGACACCAAAGGAGACCTTGTGACACTGCAGGGCTTCACAGAACCTCGAGGCCATGGTGACATTGTGGAACTCCATTGAACCAAGGGTTCATTGTGACACTGCAGGGCTGCATGGAACCAAAGCTCCAGGGTGACACAGAGGTGCCTCCTGTCATCAATGGTCCATTGTGACACGGTGGAACCAAAGAGACCATTGTGACACTGCAAACCCCCAGGGTCCGAAGGTCCATTGTGACATCGCAAGGCTCATGGAAAAGAAGAGTCACATGACACTGTGGGACCTGGGGAACCACGGAGACCATTGTGACACTGCAAGGGCTGATGGAATCAGTGGCACCATTGTGACACTGTGGGGCCTTCTGGAACCTAGGAGCCATTTTGACACTGTGGGACTCTATTGAACCAAGGGTTTATTGTGACACTGTAGGTCTTCTTGTAATCAAGGGACCATTGTGACACTGCTGGACCCCATAGAAACAGGTCACCATTTTGGCACTGTGGGGCCTCATAAATACAAGGCACCATTGTGGCAGTGTGGGGCCCCATAAAACCAAAGGAACAAAGAACAGGTCTGGGTGGTTTGGCCTCCCAGGGGCCACCTGACTGGTCCAGCTGACCCTGGCATGTTGAGGATCTCTTCTCATCTGCTGCTGAAGCACGGGGACTCCATGCTTTCCTTCCTATGGAAAAGAACTCTCCTTCTCCTCCAGGAACCCATGGTCAGATTTGGGATTTCTCCTCTGAATTTCCTTATATCCAGGGATTGTTCCCATAGGAATATTGCCAGTACAAATCTGGCTGCAGTGGTTTCTCAAGGGTCACTTCCCATCTGTCCCCAAAACACTGGGGAAATCTCTGCGCTTTCCTTCCTATGGGAAAGGACTGTCCTGCTTCTCCAGGTGTCCATGGCCGAGGTTGTGTTTTGACCTCCAAAATTCCCTAAATCCAAAGACTGCTCCCAGCAAAATCTACCATTGCTGACAAGTCTGGCTGGCCTTGGCCCAGTGAGGCTCTCACCTGCCTTCCAAACACTGGGGCTCTGTGCTTTCCTTCCTATGGAAAGGAATTGCCGTTCTCTTTCAGGCGCCCATGGCCAGAACTGGGGTTCCACCTCCAACATTGCCTGTTGTGACAGACTGGAGGAGATTTTTGGCTCAAAACATTTCATGTGTGGGGGAGGAAGAGGCAGGTCCAGGCCCTGCCCTGGAACCCCAATCCCCCCAGAGCCTCTATCCCAGCCCAGCAGTGGCTGCCAGTCCCTGGCACAGCACAGGCAATGCTCCACAGCCACCTCTGCAGCCCCAGCCCAGCTCCTGAGGGACCAAATGAGCCCAAGGCCCACCTGGGGGAAGGGCCCAGGAAGACCAAGTGGTATTGAAGACTGACCACAGGGCAAGCACACATCTTGATCCTACCTCCTCTTGGAATTTCCACCTGAACAGTGCTGGAATCCAGGAGTTGGTAACTGTGTCTGTGCTTCTCTGCATCTTTTTGCCTTGCTCTCTTTCTGTGTCTTCTTCTGTTTCTGTGCTCCTGCAAATTTTGATTAATATTAAATGGAACAGGCTTAGAATTTGTGAAGTTGAATGGCTCAAGTCAATGTTTTGAGAAGTGCTTTATGTTACTGAATGTCTGTTGTAATTTGAGATGAGAAGAATTTTAAAAAGTAAAACTTTTTCATGTAAGTGACAATCTGTTAAACCACTAAGATACTGAACACATCTCTGTGAAACACAAATGTTAAAGATGAAAAAGTCCAGGAACCTTCTCTTTCTTTTCCAGTCAACAAAGAAGCAGCGGGCCGTGGCTCTGGCCCCCATCTCAACCAAACCAAACCAAACCAAACCAAACCAAACCAAACCAAACCAAACCAAACCAAACCAAACCAAGCAACCCTGCCATGGGCTGAGCCCCTGCTCCCCTCCCCAGGCTGCCCCCTTCCACATTGGCCCCATTCTAACCAAACCAAACCCCAACAACTCCCAAACAGGAAAACAAGAGGCTACAAAACTCCAACCAGAACAAAGCAAGACACAGCTATTGAAATCTTACCAAGTCCCCTCCCCCCAACACAACTAAAACAAAAAACCCCTACAACCTAGAACCCATACAAAATAACCTTACAACTAAAAACTTAAACATAAAAAAAGCCAAAAACCAACCATAAAACCAATTGTAGCACAACACAACAACGACTTCCACCACAAGTTACAGGCAGGTCAGATGTTAGTCCTTTCAATACTTCAATCCTCCCTCGAGTTAAAGAAAAAACAAAATGCAAGCATATAAAAAAAAAGTAAAACTATCAAAGTCAGTAAAGAAGAAATGAAATCCTAATTTAAAAGAAATAAAAAAATACCCTAATCTTAAAACTAAAATCCTCCTATAAACTATAAAGAAAAAACTCTTTTTCTTCACAAAACTATTTTAAAAATTCAAATTTGTATCAAACAAAAATCTCCATGCTAAAATAAACAAATTTTAAAAAACCTGCAATTTCATAAGAAGTTTAAACAGAAAAAAAAAGTAATTCAGTATCCCCAAGAGAAGATCTCTCTTCCCAGAGATAAAAATAATTTATAAAGTAAATAATAAAAACTTTATTATAACTCATCTTTAAAACAATACCCCACAAGTCAACATGGCCCATCAACAAGCTGTAAAAAAGCTTGTAGCTATAAAGACAATTTCACAATAACGAAGTTCCCCAGACAACTGTTATCCATGACAAAATAAAGTACCCCAAAACAAAAAAATTTCCTCCTGTAAAAAACCTCCATAATCTTAACAAGAAAAACTTATCACCCTAAAACTAAAAAAAAAGACAACTCTAGAAATAGTAAACCACTAGAAATTTTAAGTTTAGTTTCTTTATATTGTCAGGTTAAAAAAAAAATTGTAAAGAAAAAAAGTGTTCTAAAGAATTTATTTTAATTCTTACTACCTTTTTTCTTTTATTTGCTTTTAATAAATCTTTCTTTATACCCTTTTAAAATTTTAAGTCTACCTTTCTCATAATCCTATCTCACAACAAAATAAACACATAAATAATTAACCGACACTAAAACCGACCACACTCATTAATCCATTAATTAAGAAATCTCAAGATGGGAAAAATCTTAAATTAACAAACCAAAACCACTACAATGTTATCATGTTATCATTAACCCTTTGCCAAAGTTTCTCTAATTTTCTAAAGCTGCCAGTAAAGGCTGTTTGGTTGGTTTGGGCTCCTGAGAATCTCTTATTGGTATTTCTTCAGAGAGTCCAACTCAGAGTACACAAACAACTGTAATTCCTTTTAAATATTTCCTTGAGAGAGTTGTTTGGGGGATGGGAGTCAGGGCTTGTGTGTCCTGCTTGGCCCAGCCCAGGCAGGGCTTTCCCAGCCACATTCCACACTCCATTGCCCAGCTGGAGCCGCTGCTGCCTCTGAGTTGTGCTGCCCCAGCCCCAGGGACGCTCTCCTTGTCTGCCCATTCCCCCACGGTCTCTGGGCAGGGATGGCCTCAGTGGGGGCTGCTGACATCCTCAGCACCTTGGAGGCTGCTGCTGAATTTTCCTGCTGCAGGGGCTTGTTCAGCCTTCAGCTCTTCAGTGCAGGAATTCAGTGTCCCAGGGCCCATTAACATCCAGAACATGTTAACAACCAAAGCCTCTGGGAATAATTTGATTTCAGTTTCCAAATCTTGTGTGGTAAAAAGAGAGATTTCAGAAGTGCATTCAACTGAATATGTTCTATTTAAAAACACAGTGAGAAAACATTTTGTAGGACCTGTTTAGTTGTTTTTTTTTTTTTTCCCTGTTAATAGCAATCTCCACTTGACATTGAAACCAAGTTCCTCCTCATGCAGTTTGAAAATATAAAAATCAACACCATTCATGGCTGACAATCAATCAGACTCTGTCCTTACCCCACCCCACCATTTCCCCCATCCCAGCCCTGGCACTCAGAGCAGCCTTGTGCAAATCTGAGCTCCCTCCAGCCCAGGCTGCGCCTGCAGCTTTCAGCTCCTTGGCTCCAACTCCCACCTGCTTTCCTTGGAGAAGGAGCTGCCCGAGCCACAGACAGATGTTAATTTCTTGTCAGCCAACAAAGCCAGGGGAAGGCACAGCTCCATCAAAGGCAAAAGTCATTCTTCTCCCTGGCTCTGCCCTGCCCCTGATCCACAGAGCCTGTCCTGTTTCCTTCATCCCTCCTTTGTCAGGGACTTTGTGGTACAAGGGAGCTCTGCTCTGGCTATGGAGGGAGGTCCAGGTGCCACCACTGGAGTGGGAATCACAACTCATCATGTTTGTGTCCTTTTGGGGGCAGGAACTGGTGAGACTCAGAGGCACAGAAAGTTTCTCTTCATGGCCAACAGACCATAGTGGAACAGGACACAATTTAATATCAACCACACTCTGCCCTGAGCTATGTACAACACCCCAGCAGTATCTGATGAGTCCACCATCCACAAGTGATTTCCGTACCAGAATTATTTAGACAAACATGGTTCTATGATTGATGTAAACACAATTAAGTTCTTTTATCAGGATGCTCACCTAGATTGGGTGCAAAGCAGCTCAAACAATTCCTGATTTGGAAAGCTGTCAGTGGTGGATGGAGAAGGGAAGTCAGGCTGCTTTTGGTGTTGAGGAAATGCTGAAACCAGCCTGACTCATTTCATTTCCTCATGCCCTGGCTGATCTCCCCGCTTTCCCCTTCCACCCATTGGCTCTTTTTTTCCCCCCAGCACCCTGTGAAGAGCCTGGCTCTGTGTTCTCCATCCCCTCCTCGCTGGCACTGCCAGGCTGGCATGAAAAGCCCCTCAGCCTTCCCTGATCCAGGCTGGACCAGCCCAGCTCCCTCAGCCTCTGCTCACAGCCCAAGGGCTCCAGCCCCACCTTGGAGGCCCTTCCCTGACCCTGCTCCAGCTGCCAGACATCTTTCCTGCTCTGGGCAACCCAACCCAGGCCACAGTGACCTGGCTAATCCACGTCCTTGATGTCCTGGTCACACAGCCCTGGCCCCTTGTCCCCCTGTCAAGCTCTGGGGTGGATCCTGTGGAACATCCTTTGGTGGAGGCTGTGGCTCCAGGTGGGCCGGGGGGATCCCGGGGGACAGGGACCCTGCTGGACATGAACAGCATTGGACTTGTTGGGAGAAACTGTGAGGGGGAGCTGGGGCATAGTGACCAACCCAGTGACCTGACACAGCCCTGCTGGGATGTCACACAGCCCCGCTGGGATGTCGCTGCCTGCTCTGTGATGTCACAGCCCATTCTCCAATGTCACACAACTGGTCTCTGATGTCACAGCCAACTTTGTGATGTAATATTCTGCTCTGTGATGCCAGATCTCTGCCCTGTGTTATCACAGTCTGCTCTGTCATGTCGCAGATGCAGTCTATCATGTCATAGTTCTCGATAATCTCACCTACCCCACTCTGTGATGTCATAGCCCACTCTGTCACCTCATGTTACAAGATCATAAATTGTCTCCACCAGGTGAGCTGACACCTGGAGCTTGTTCTCCAAAACCCCACGCCTATGCAGGCCACACAATGCCCATTGTGTGAGAAGGGGTACTGGAAGTTCAGCAGCCTCAGTGTCCTGCCAGCTCAGCCAGGCCCTACTGGAACATTGGGGTCCATGACCACCAGAGACCAACAGAGGCCCCCCAGGACAGAAGAACACATGGGTGAAGGGGAGGGGAAATATGTGAATGATTTTGGGGAAATGATTATCATATATATGTTTAGTCCAGGACAATCAATGAATATGTGTGCAAAATACAGAAAATAGTCTTTCCTGTGGTCAGCATGCAGGGCTTTGGGAGAAACTCTCCCCCATGCATCCAGCTGAATTAAGAATGCTGCTTCTTAATGCTACATTGGGGTAAAGGAGTTTTCTGTTTCACCAAGTTTTTCGTAACACTCCCAATGCCAAGGAAAGCTCTGTCTCCTGCTGTTCACAAACAGAGAAGGGATGGAGCACAGTGACCATAAAATAATCAAGTTTTCAATGTTCTGGAAAAGAAGGAGGGGCAGCTACAAAACTTCTACACTGGAATTAGGAAGGGAAGACTTTGATCTATTTAGGATGCAGATTTGGGGAGTACTGAATCAGGCACTGATTTTTTTAAAGAGAAACAGCCCTTAAAAACAAAGGGGTCCAGGAAGGATGGACACATTTCAAGGAAGTAATCTTAAGGGGGAAGTAGCAGCCTGTCCTAGTGTGGCAAAAGATGAGCTAGTGAGGAAAATGACTGGCCTGGCTGGCCATGGAGCTTTTGTGGGAACTCAGGGGAAAAAAGGACTGGCATTGCAGGAAGTGTTTAAGGATGTTGTTAGGTTAAGCAGAAAGAGGAGGTGAGACATGAAAGCTCAATGAGAACTTAACCTGGCAGCTTCTGTAAATAAATACAAAATATTTTTATAAAAATTTTTAAACCAAATGGAGGGGTAAGGAGAACCTCTACTCTTTATTGGATGCAGTGGACAATATAGTAACTAAAGATAAGGAGAAGGCAGAGCTACTTAACATCTTGTTTGTCTCAATCTTCAATATATGGACAGGTTTACCTAAGGACAAGTGTTCTCCTGAGCTGGTGGCTGGGCACAGGGAGCAGAACAGCCACCCTGTAATCCAGGAGGAAGCAGCTGCTGACCTGCTGAGACACTCAGATGCTCACAGGTGTGTGGGATCAGATGGGATCCATCCTAGGGGGTTGGGGAAACTGTGGATGAGCTCCCCAAGCTGCTCTCCATCATTTACCATCAGTGCTGGCTCAGCAGGGAGGGCCCAGAGGACTGGAGGTGCCAATGTGAGCCCATCCCCAAGAAGGGCTGGAAGGATGAGCTGGGGAACTCCAGGCCTGTCAGCCTCACCTGGGTGCCCAGCAAGGTTATGGAACAGATCACCCTGAGTGCCATCCCAGGGCACCCACAAGATGGTTGAGGGATCAGAGCCAGCCAGTGCAGATTTCAATATCTGCATTGATGAACTGGATGAGGGGATTGAGTCCAGCATAAGCATATTCGCAGATGACACGGAGCTGGGTGTGAGTGTGGATCTGCTGGAGGGTAGGAGGGCGCTGCAGAGGGCCCTGGACAGGCTGGATCCAGGGCCCAAATCCAACAAGGTGAGGTTTAACAAGTCCAAGTGCCGGATCTTGAACTTTGGCCTGCAACAACCCCTGCAGTGCTACAGACTGGGGACAGAGTGGCTGGAGAGCAGCCAGGCAGAAAGGGACCTGCAGGGACTGATGGACAGCAGGCTGGACATGAGCCAGCAGAGTGCCCAGGTGGGCAAGAAGGCCAATGGCTCCTGGCCTGGGTCAGGAATGGTGTGGCCAGAAGGAGCAGGGCAGGGATTGTTACCCTCTGCTCAGCACTGCTTGGGCAGCACCTTGAGCGCAGTGTCCAGTTGTGACCCCCCAGTTTAGGAAAAACATGGAGAGGGTAGAGTGTTTCCAGAGAAGGACAACAAGGCTGGTGAGGGGCCTGCAGCAGAAGTGCTGTGAGGAGTGGTTGAGGCAGCTGGGGTTGTTTATTCCTGAGAAGAGGAGGCCCAGGGGCAACAAGGCAGTGTCAGGGCACAGGTGGGAATTGATGATCTCCAAGGTCTTTCCCAGCCTTGCTGATTCTGGGATTCTCTGAAACCACCCTTGCAGCAGTTGCAGGAGGAGCCCTGGGCCTCCTCTTCAGGAGCTCCAGCAGCCCAGGTCCCTCAGCTTCTCCTGCCAGCCCCAAAGCCCATCCTGTCAGTCCTGCAGAGCCTCTGCAGCTCCTCCTCACTGCCCAGAACAGGGAGCCCCAGAGCCAGACACAGCAGCCCAGATGTGCCCCCCTGGCCTGGGGTGCCGCTGGCAAGGGAGCAGCACCAGGCACTGCAGGAGCCTGCAGACAATTCCTGCAGCACTTGCAGGATGATCCTGCTGCCCAAGGGACGTTCCCATGGTGCCAAGTCAGGAACTGCAATGGGGAGTGGGGCCAGAGAGGAAAGGGCAAACAGGGATGGGCTGTTTGCAGGGCAGGGAACAGGGCTGGGCAAGAGGAAAAAATTTGTACAAGAAAATAGTAAAGAAAGCAAAGGTGAAGCCAAGGAAATGCTCAGGTCAGTTTGGGGGTGGCTGCCAGGCAGCCCTGCCTCTGAGCAACAGCGTCTGCAGTGGGACAGGAAACTCCCAGCTGATGGGAACAAACTTTCTGGCTGACTGCAGAGGCCCGGAAAAAGCTGAGTGGTTTCCCTGGTGTCCCCCAGCCCTTGCTGGCCCCAGAGGCTGATGCCATTTGTGCTCCCTCATGTTCATGTCCCCACAGCAACAGCATGGGGGTGCTCCTGCCTGCTGTTTGCAATGCAAACAGGGGCTGCTGAGCCAGTGCCGCCCTGTCTGTGCCTGCAAGGATGGGGCACCTGTGTGAGCTGGGGGAGAGGCCAGGGCTGCAGAGGGGGGATGTTGTTGGCAGCTCCATGAGGGCGCTCTGGGACGCTGCCCTGGGCTGTCAAGCACACTGGGGATGGATCAGCCCCTGCTCTGCTGCTCCTTCCCGTCTGCCCCAGGGCCCTTGCAGAGCCCCAGCCATGCTGTTTTTACCCAGCCTGCCCACGGCCAGCCTGGGGCTGCTCACTGGGGTTTTCTGTGCTGACCATTGGCCTGGGCATGTTCTTGAGAGAGCCTGGGCAAGGAGCCTGGAGCCCCCAGGCCCTGGACTGAGGCGTCAGCGCTGCCCCAACAGTGCCCATGGCCTGTCCCTGCTGCAGCCCCGGCACTGCCACCCCCAGGGCTGTGCCCGGCCCCGAGAGCACTCAGGCCCTGCAGCAACACCAGGGCCACCAGGGCAGCAGGGCAGGGCCACGGCAGCAGCACTGGCAACACCAAGTGCTGCTGCTGCTGGGCACAGCTGCTGAGCCAGCACTGATCTGCCCCCAGCTCTGCACACAGACATTGCTGCTGCAGCTCCAGAGAGGCAACCAAAGGGCATGTCTGCATTAAAGTTTGCTAGGAAATCCTTTATTTCTTCTAAAGTCACCCAGAGGGCAGCCCCTTATTGACAGAGTCTGTGGCCACAGAGAAGTTGGTGAGAAAAAATACTGGAAATGATATTTATTTGTGGACTATATTTAAACATAAAACAAAGGAAAAGAACCTCCTTACTTAAGCCAACAAGAAGTAGAAAAGATGACTTTGATTACAAGTTATTTACAGATATTGCCCAGCACTTTAATGTTTCTGAAAGCATGCAGTCATCAGTCTCCACACTGAAGCCTTGAGCTCCTGGTTCCTCAGGCTGTAGATGAGGGGGTTCAGAGCTGGAAGCACCACCGAGTACAGAACTGACAGGGCCAGATCCAGGGATGGGGAGGACATGGAGGGGGGCTTCAGGTAGGCAAATGTGGCTGTGCTGATAAACAAGGATAGCACAGCCAGGTGAGGGAGGCAGGTGGAAAAGGCTTTGTGCTGTCCCTGCTCAGAGGGGATCCTCAGCACAGCCCTGAAGATCTGCACATAGGAGAAAACCATGAACACAAAACAGCCAAATACCAAACAGGCACTACCAGCAAGAAGTCCCAGTTCCCTGAGGTTTGATTTAGAGCAGGAGAGCTTGAGGATGTGTGGGATTTCACAGAAGAACTGGCCCAGGGCATTGCCATGGCACAGGGGCAGGGAAAATGTATTTGCTGTGTGCAGCAGTGAATAGAGAAAGGCACTGGCCCAGGCAGCTGCTGCCATGTGGACACAAGCTCTGCTGCCCAGGAGGGTCCCGTAGTGCAGGGGTTTGCAGATGGACACGTAGCGGTCGTAGCACATGATGGTCAGTAGATAAAATTCTGATCCAATGAAGAACATAAAGAAAAAGAGCTGTGCAGCACATCCAGTATAAGAGATGTCCCTGGTGTCCCAGAGGGAATTGTGCATGGCTTTGGGGACAGTGGTGCAGATCATGCCCAGGTCACTGAGGGCCAGGTTGAGCAGGAAGAAGAACATGGGCGTGTGCAGGTGGTGGCCGCAGGCTACGGCGCTGATGATGAGGCCGTTGGCCAGGAGGGCAGCCAGGGAGATGCCCAGCAAGAGGCAGAAGTGCAGGAGCTGCAGCTGCCGCGTGTCTGCCAATGCCAGCAGGAGGAAGTGCCTGATGGAGCTGCTGTTGGACATTTGCTTTGCCTTGGCATGGGGATCTGTAAAAATAGTAATCATGGAATCATTGGGTTTGGAGAGGACTTTAAATATCCCAGCACAGCCTGGGGGCCCTTTCCCCCCACTGCCTGCCCAGGGCTCTGCTGCCTGGAGCTGTCCCTGCCAGCAGCTGCTTCCCTGTGCCCAGGGCTGGGCCCTGCCAGTGCTGCCAGAGCCCAGCCCAGCCCTGGGGGCTCAGCTCTGCCCTGCAGACCCCTCCCAGCTCAGGCACTGCCCAGGGGCAGCTCTGGCTCTCCAGGCTCTTATGGCTCTGTCAGAACAACCCTGAGGAGGCTGAAAAAGCAAAACTGATGCAGCTTCTAGGGGGCCCTGTGCAGGTTTCTGTCACTGCCTGGCTTAGATCGATCTGAGAAAAAGCTATTTTCTTTTTCTGAACTTTGACTGAGAGATGATATCAATGTGCAATTTTTCATCCTGGCAACAGAAAGCAGTAGATTCAAAAAGCATGATTTTCCAATTTATGCAGCCCCAGCCTTGCTGTGCTCCCTGTACAACCTACTTGGAAATATTCTACAGTTAAAGGTCATGCTGTGAGCAGTCCTGAACAATGCAGCATCCTCACAACACCAAGAAAACACTTCCAAGCCTGACCAGTTGTCTCCTCCCACCCAGACCTTGCCCCCCGTGCTGGGAGCAGCTGCCAGGGCTGGCTGAGAGCTGTCCCTGGCAGGCAGCAGAGTCCCTGCCCCAGCACAGCGCCCTGGGCTGCAGGACCCTGCTCTGCAGAAGAGCCCTGGGCACCCCTGGCTGCTCTGCACAAGAGACAATCAGAGAATGTACTCACAGGGTCTGTATGCATTGGGATGTTCCAGCTGCAGGAGATGGCTTCAGGAGCTGCAGCTGCATTGTCCTGCAGCCAGAGGTTCCTGTGCCAAGGGCTGGCAGTGATTCTGCCCCAGACACTTCTCAGCACCTTCCAAGCCCTGACTGATTGAAGCTCTCTGTGCCTCTCTGCTGTGCCCAGGGTGGCTGCAGGCAGTGCCCCAGCCCTGCTGGGCTGGCAGAAGAGCTGCTCATTGAGAGAAATGTGTTTTGAAGCTCCTCTTGGTTACCAGGAGCTGCCTCTGTGCCAGGAGCCCAGCCCAGCTCAGCAGCACAGACACAGCACCAGGATTTTAATGAGCCTCTGGGGCTTTGTGCTCAGGCCCTGAACATCAGTCCCTGAGAGGGAGCTGAAGAAACTTCTCTAGAACTCCAAGTCAGAATCCAACTCCAAAGTTTCTTGGACTTTTAATGGGTCCCACTGAGGGACACAACTGAGAAAGTGTCCCCAGGCCCCAGGCAGAGCAGAGAACTGGAGGCAGTGATGACAGGTGGGGACAAAGAGAAGCCAAGTCTTGGTGCCCTGGGGCACAGTAGGGTCTGTGCCACCAAGGGCTGTGAGGAGACACCTTGTCCTGAGGCCCTGGGGCCTCCTGGCACAGCCCCAGCCAGGCTGGGCATTGTGAGCCCCTTGTCCTGCCCTCAGCATCCCCCCCTAGCCCACATCCCAGTGGCCTCAAGGATCTGCTGGAAGGAGTCCCCAGGGAGCCTTACTCAGCAATGGCCCTGGGGAATCCTTAATGCTCCCTGTAGGGACTGCAGGTTTTTGAAAGGACTTTGGGATTGGCTTTTGCCTTGGAGTCTCTGAGAGCTTTGGGCAATCATGGTCTCCAATTATCTGCTTTAATTAGTCCCTGGAGAGGCTTTGTCAGTAACAACATCCATTGGGGCTCATTAATACTACAGGGTACTTCAGTTATTTTAAGGTACTTGGTGTTTCCCTTTGGATACTGAATCTGTGAGAGGTTTGTGCAATCATGGCCCCAATTCTCTGCTGTAACAAGTCCCTGGAGAGCTTTGTACTGACACTCCGTGGGGCTCATTAATGGCTTTAGATACTTGAGGTTTTTAATGTACTTTATGGATTTAAGAATACATTTAGGTAATTTTAAGGAGTTCCTTGCCCACACTGAGTCTGAGAGGTTTTTGTGCCATCCTGACCTGCAGTTCTCTCCTCCAAGGAGTCCATGAGGAGCCTGTGTTTGGTATCTTCCCGCTTTCTGTTTTACAACCAAGATGGAACTGAATAATTTTGTAAGGCTTTCTGAAAGCATCCAAACAAACATGAGACAATTAACAATACAACAACAGCTAAGAAAATTAAATGTCCTGTTTTAGATAGACATCATCCAACCCTTTAGTCCCTTGGATTGGAAGAGTTCATTGACCCAGTCTTTGTTTTCCACTTGAAGCTTCTTGAACTCTTCATTCAGTACTTGAATGCTCTTGTGGATTGACTCGCTGTGGCTGGAGAGGTTCATGTAACACATGCCCTCAGAGTCTACACAGCCATGCCCATGTGCCCAGCGTAAAAACTCTATCACTGTTCTGCAAGGTGGCATGTCTGAGGTCTCTATGTCTGAGAGCAGGCCATGCAATGTGAGGGAGTAGCATTGGTTTGCTTACTTAACAGGCACCCAAGATGGTCTGCTTGTCCTAAAGCTTTAGCTGCTGCCACCCAAGGTAGTCCAAATTGGGGGTTCTACGATGCGATACCTGGATTAAAGCTTTCAAAGCCATCTCTTTGATATCATCCAATACTTCTCTGGGGATACCTGCTGCTTGATCATCTGGTCGGCTTTGCATTCCTTCTCCAGCTAGATGGTTGATTGTCAATTCCGCCCTTGCCTCATTATTAGCATAGTCTGCTATTAATTGATTTAGTAAGCACTTCCATCCCCTTTCCCACAGGTTGTATTCTGTAGGCGACAACAACATGGTCATAATATATTTTAAATCATAGGGAGTTATGATGTGCTGTAAACATGGGCCTCATTAGGCCATTAAAACAAAGTAAGTCCTTCCTATGGTCTTTAGCTGCCCTACACAGATCCTTGATTTCTCCTCAAACCAATGGCTGATACCTGGGATTCTGCCCCCTTCTTTCATAACATACAGAGGCAATGAGGGGTTTTGAGACTCTTTGCCAGTGTCCTTCCTTAACTGCTTCCTTCAGAATCCTTTCCTAGGGACCTTCTGGGGTTTAGGGGAAAGGTGGCTCTGGGGAATCCAAACTGTCTTCCGGGGAGAAAGAATAACTTGGAGGAGAAACATTTGGATTAGAAATAGTGTGACAGTTGGGCTTAGTATCTGTGACCATGGGGTTATATTATTGCTGGAGGGTGAGGCAAAGGGCGCTGCCATTTTGTCAGGTGTTGGGGAGGAAGGGCCTTGATTTACGATGGCAGACTTCCAGGGTAGAGTTCTGGAGGCATTGCCCAGGGTGAAAGTGGAATGATTGACAGTAGGGACATGACCCACAGTTGTGGGGATGGAGTCTGGAGGTTTGTTCAGGGCGGAAGGGAAGGTTGTGGTAGCAGGAAGTGGAGGAGCCAAGATGGAGGGAGGATGATCTGGCTCCCAAGCCATGTTCAGGCTCCTTCCATCTTGAGTCTCCAGGGCATGATATTCCAAGACCACGTGGCCATTGCCATCTTGGATCATTGTGGAAGGTCTGAGAAAGGCATGTTTGAGGGGAGGTCCTGAGTTAGGTGTGACCAACGGATTGAGTTTTTGAGACATTGCTTGCTGGTGAAGGGTCTCAGGGATGGCATGGAAGATGGGGAGCATGTGGGCTGCAATGGGCTCCCTTTTGATCAAAAGGTTGTACAGTTTACGTCCCACTGAGTCCTAAAATTCAGTGGTATGGATTTCATCAGCAGATGCATCTGGAAAATTTTTAATGATCCACCTCATGATTGATTTTAATTTGTTCTTTGAAAATATTTTGTCACGATCTGTTAGAATTAACTTAAAGCATCCATATATGCTCCTTTCTACTTTGGACATCTGGCTGCCCATTTTTCTCCTTCTCCACTTTAGGGGCAACAGCCACCAGAACACACCAAATAAATAATGGGACTTGGGTGCATATTGTAAAAACAGAGTAGCAAAATAGGCAGTAAATGTCTTGCATTTCCCCAAACCTACCTGCAATCCTATACAGGTGAAACCGTTTTTGCCCCTGCCGATCCCGGGCTGAGATCCCTCGAAGCAACAATGAATCCGCCAGGTCTGCACAATCCAAAATCCTGGGGAGCACTGTCCTATCCATCAGCTAACCCCAGCTGACGTGACTGACACAGTGAGCCCTGAATGTCATGGTTCCTGTCCGGGTGCCAAATGTCACAGTGAGGGTGGCTGCGACAAAGCTCTCTGAGTCCCTGACTTCAGCAGGGAGAGGGTGGCAAAAATGAAAAGGAGTGGGTTCGATGGAGTTTCCCAAAAAAGAACTTTAATTACAGGGTGAAAAACAATAAACATGGGCAGTATGAGGGGCAGTATCCTAAAACCTGAGACAAAGAAGAAGTCACAACATAGACACTTGGGGCTAGAAAACTAGAACAATAACCATATAGAAGAAACAAGTAACCAATAAACCAATACAGGAGTAGAACTTGGACAACTTAGCATAACAACACTAAAGGCTTATGGGAAAAGTCTCAAGCTCACCCTAAGTAAATGGAAAGATTCCTAGAACTTGAAACTCACGCCCAGTTCTTCCAGGGTAAAATCTGTCTGACTCTGAGTTACAGCTGGGCTAACTCCCACACCGCGGCTTTGCACTGGCCCCTTGGGACCATGCGGCCAAACAAAGCCACAATGCTGTCCTTGGTTCCACAATGCTCTGCAGTGTCACAATGGCCCCTTCATTTCACAAGGCTCTCAAATGTCACATTGGTCTCCATAGGAAGGAAACCACAGAGCCCCCGTGTTTCAGGAGCTGATGAACGGCAGCCATCTAAGAGGCCAAGGTAAGCCTCATCTGTCTATCCTGGCAGGTTTGCTTGGAGCAACCCTTGGATATTTGAAATTACGAATGCGGAGTCCTAATTTAGGACATTTGTGCCTGGAAAAGTGGAATTCTTTCTCCATACAAAGAAAAGCACAGAGCCCTTTCCAGTGTTTGGAAAATAGATGAGTGCTGCCACTCAGGAGTCAATGACCAGCCAGACTTGTCTGTCCTGGCAACTTTAGTCTGGCAGCAATCCTTGAATATACAGATATTTGGAGGTGGAATTGGAATTTTGGCCATGGATGCCTGGAAAAATGGACAGTTCTTTTCCATAAAAAGAAAAGCCCAGAGCCCCAATGTTTCAGGGGTAGATGGGAATGGCCTTCAGCATTCCAATGTCAGGCAGACCTGTCAGGTGACCCCTGGGAAGCCAAGGCAGCCACACCTATTTCATGTTCCCTTGGTTCCACAGGGCCCTGCAGTGTCACAATGGCTCCTTGCTTCCATGAGGCCCTCAGGTGTCATAACGGTCACTTGATTACACAAGTCCTTAAGGACCTTAATGGTCTCCATGGTTCCACAAGGCCCCACAGGGCCATAATGGTCTATTGGTTCCATGAAGTCCCACTTTGTCCAATGGCCCCTTGGTTCCATTGGGGCCCAGTATTGCAACAATGATTCCCTTGGTTCCACAACTTCCCATAGTGTCACAATGGCCCCTTCCTTCCATAAGGCCCTGCAGGGTCACAATGGTCTTCCTGATTCCACGGGGCCTTGCAATGCCACAATCTTCTCCATGGATCCACAGTGCCCTCCAGGATCACAATGGCCCTTTGCCTCCACAAGGCCCTGAAATGCAGCAATGGCCTCTTGGTTCCACAAAGCCCTGCTGCTTCACACTGGCCCCTTGGGACCGTGAGGCCCAACTGGGCCACATGTTCTTGGTTCAAAGAGAACAGAAAGATGTTCTTGGTTCCACGAGGCCCCAGAGTGTCACAGTGGCCCCTGGGATCCATGGTACCCTGCGGGGTCACAATGTTCCTCATGGTTCCACAAGTCCCTAAGTGTCACCATGGCCCATTGGTTCCACAATGCTCCACAGAGTCACAATGGTCTCCATAGGAAGGAAACAAGTGAGCCCCAGTGGTGCAGGGGCAGTCACCAGAGAAGCAGTCACCAGAGGCCAAGTTTAGCCCAACTTGTTTCATCCTGGTTTTTTAACATTTTCTAAGCCTTCTCATGTTGACATTCTTGTAGTGAACTTTCTCACACACTTTCTTGTAAATAACTCATTGTTTCGCATTCCTTTTATGGAGGAGGAGAGAGTTGAAGGGCTGTTGGTTTGATCAGTGTCATTGGAGAGGTGGCACTGTTCACCATCCAATCCTCTGTCACTTTTGGAAAACTATAAATGTTGTAGTCAGAATATAAACTTCACATTTTTTCTTCACCTTGAGAACAGCCATGTGTGCTTCTGTTCTTTCCTGTCCTCTAGTGACATCTGGTGACTGCCAAATTGTACTGCAGCCTAGGCTGAGACAGAGTCTGGATTGCCGGTGAGGTTTTATTGTCACTCCTCTTTGGTGCTTTGCCTGCTGTTCTTGGGGTAATGGCAACTGCTGTGGGTTTCAAGGAGGATTCCCTCATTTTGGATCTCTGGAGGGGGGGTCCTGGAGTGGAAACAGGTTTCTATTTCCTGGTATGATTTTGAGGGATTGTTTCTGTGAGGGCTCTTTTTGGACTCTGCAATGCCGTTCTCCAAGGAGGAGTGGTCTCTTGTGGGGGTACACCTCATGGAGGCCCTCTTTGATGATTGCACCTTAGACGTGGGATCACTGCTGGTGCAGTGGAAAAAGAGTGAGGATCTTTGGCAGGGGTCTGGTTCTTGTACCCCTCGGAGTTCCCAGTGGAGCCCTTCTGTCTCGGACATGGACGAGGGGAAGTTTGAGTTTCTGTGCAATGTGGAGCTCTCTCCCCACCCTGGGACGGTGTGCTGGGGGATGGGTCCAACACACGGGATGGCGATGGTTCCCCCGGGGTGGATTTGGCTGTGCCAGGCTCCCTAGTACTGATCTGCAGTGATGCAGCTCCACAGGCTGCACCTCTCTCGGCGCCCCTCCCCTCCTCCATGTCGGGGACAGGGCCCCGCGCCGGTCTCATCCTGTCAAAGGCAACTTTTCATTAAAATCCTTTCATTAGGATTTTTCCTCCCGAAGCTGAGACCTTTCAGCAACAAAGTGTAAACAATGGTTATCTGCCGCTGTGCAATCCAACAGGTGGATCCGTGATTAGTCTCCTGTAGATGTATGGATTTACTGACCACTCATGGCAGAGGTGCTCTTGCTCTATGACGAGGCACAGATCTTTGTTATTCATTCTTTTCGATTGTATACTTAGCTTAGCCTTCCGAGAAACCTTTCCCTTTCTATTACTTTTTAGTACAGTTAAAATGTAGTATATATATAATAAAATAATAAATCAAACCTTCTGATCATGGAGTCAACATTCTTGTCTCTCTCTCATCCTGAAAACCCTTGTGACCACTGTCACATCGTCCCAGTCCACACTGGGTTTGCAGGCCGTGCTGTTACCTGTGCCCGCCAAGGCGCCCCCTGCCAGGGCTGTGGCACAACAGGGCGCTGAGGTATTTACCTTTAGTTGAATGCCAACACTGCAGGCAGGAAGCTGGTGGGTGCCCGGGGCCGTGGCGCTTCCTCACCGAATTTGTGGACACTTTCCTCGTGCCAAGTGACCGCGCATCCGAGGAACCCCGAACGTTTCTGGCAAGAAGCCAAAACCAAGTCCAATGAGATGTCTGAACCTGCCTCCTCACGGCATCTGCAGGGTCATGGAGGGGGCTCCTCTGGCTGCAAGGGGTGCAGGGGCGAGTGGTTTTGAGTTGGCTTCCTGTCAATCATCTCCTCTTGTCCCTGTGGGGCCCAAGGGCCGGGACACAGCAGGTGCTGTGGCTTTGTCGGAAGGTCCCCAGGCTTTTCCTATGCTCAGGGGTGTTACTCATAACACCCATGACCCGCTTTTTTATAAGCTGGAGAGGGAAGTCCATGATGCGGTTGCTCAGCATGGTTTGGAGTCTGCTGAAGTTATGCAGACCCTCGGGAGGCTTGTTATGGATGTGCTGACACCTCATGACCTCTGTCGTGTAGCACATTCGCTTTTTGACTTTGTGCAGTTTGATGTTTTTGAGACCAAGTGGGCTCGTTTGATGGCCCAAGCGGTGGTGCAGAATGCTGCGCTGGCGCCGCAGGACCCCAGGTGTGTGGATGTCACTGACATGCTGCTGGGCACAGGGCCTTATGAAAATGCTCAGGGGCACGTTGGCTTCGATCCCCTTGTGCTTGACCAGTGCCCCACACTGGGCATGGCAGCGATTGTTCCGACCCTGGAAATGGCTGCTCTGAGGCAGCCGTTTGTGACCATTGGCCAGGGGGTTGATTTGATGAGTCTTTCATGGCATTTGCGGCAAGGCTGACTGCATCTGATTAGGGGCAGGTGCCTGATCCTGTGGCAAGGAGGATTGTGATTGCAAACCTTGCGAGGTGTAATTCCAAGGATGCTTGTTGGAGGGTCATAGCGGCTGTGCCTGGTTTTCCTACTGTCTGTCAGATGGCGGAGGCCTGTGCGGACATCATCCCCTTGGGTCAGAAGTTGGCTACCGTGGCTGCCAATGTGCAGCCAGTCTGGGCAGCACCGCAGGGCAGGTGGCCACAGCAGAGGAATGAGCAGGCTGGCAAGAAGCAGGGGAAGAAAGCACAGAAGTTCAGATTTCCCATGTTTTTTTTTTTGGTCGGTGTGGTAGGCTGAATCACATGTCCAATATCTGCAAGGCGACTGTTCATGTTAATGGCCAGGCTTTTCCGGGCTCGGGAAACGTGAAGCAGAGCGCGCAGAAAAGACACACCCAGACACAAGATTCTCTCCATACCCAGGAACCGATGGAGGTCTCCTTTGCTGGCTTGCAGCCAGGACCCGCGGATCAGCAGGTGTGGATGTCTGCACCACAGCAACAGTTGTCTTAGAATCTTGTTAAATACACAAGGTTCCCCTGGATTCCTTTGATCCCGTGGGTGGGGGCATGAGTGCTCTCCTGATGGGGAGATCTAGTGCCACCCTTCAGGGCATCATTGTGCCCCTGGGGCTCATTGTTGCAGATTTCACAGGGCAGATTTGTGCCATGGTCTCCACACCCACCCCCTCCCGTCACGATCCCGAAAGGGACGCAACTTGCTCAACTTGTGCCTTTTAAGTCCTCTGTTGGCAGGACAGCTGACCGGTTGTGCATAGCTGGTGGCTTTGGATCCACTGGGCCGCCTCAAGTTCACTGGACTGCTGTCCTGACCAAGGACCGTCCCGAGATGCTGTGTACCCTGTCTGTTCCTGGTGCGACGCCATCGGAAATCCACCTCCGCCGGCTTCTTGACAGTGGTGCTGACGTCATGGTTCTCTCCCTTGCTGCCTGGCCGCCAGAGTGGCCCCTGGATCCGGTGGGGACATCTGTCACAGGCCTGGGAGGGACGGCGCAATGCTACGTGAGCCTGCGGCCCATGCTGGTGGCGAACCCAGAGGGACAGACAGCCTTGGTTAGGCTTCATGTTACTTCAACTCCTCCCAGCCTCTGGGGGAGGGATCTTCTTCTTTCATGGGGTGTTGTAGGAAGGGGACCAGGACACCAGGTGGTTCATCACTGGTCCAGTTTATTGAAGAAAGCATCAAGCACTTATACAGAAAATAATAAGCTTATGAATATTCTGTAAGCCAAGCAATCTATTGGTTAAACTATACCATGAAGTCTTCCTCATTCCTTAGGCGTTACATCTCTCTTTTCTCATGTCTCTTTCACTATTTGTTATCCTACTACAGCTAGGCCCAAGGACACACTATCTCACAGGTGCAGGACTTGGAATTAGCCACGGCTTTGTACTTTTCCAATCTCTAGCAGCTAAATACCCAACATCTCCCTTGTTTTTATTTTTTTAGAAAAGGAAAATTCTATGGGCTAACTGTGTCACACTCTTTGCAACACAAAAATAGGCAATTCTAACAACTAAACAATATTCTCAGCTAGCAAGGTTTCTCCCTTACAAGGGATCTAAGCCAGGGAAACAAACAGAAAAGGCTATCACTATTTATAAGAAATGCTATATAACAGATACAAAAAGGATTCTATGTGCTACAAGGCTCAAACCAAACTCAGGTGTGCTAATACAACCTACAAAAATCAGCTAAAGGAGTAACATGTGCGCAGGTTTCACCTGCATTGATTGTCTCGTAAGTTTGCTTTCTATTCTCAAACAGCAGATATAGTTCAAACAGGAACAGCTTTACTCGCAAATGCTTCTGATTGTCTCTTTTAACTAAAGTTTCTCTGATGTTAACACAAGAACACTTTCTACACAAGTCATAAAATAAACGTCTATCATAAAAGCATAAATCTATCTAACATGACTTAAACTTAATAGTACCTAGAATTAAAATACTTAAAACATTTAAACTTAACAAAACTAAACCTTAACAGTATTTAACATTTAGCGGCACTTAATAGATAATTTAACTTAAACTACTTAGCAACGGATAATACTTACTATAGAAAGAGAATATAGCATTTACTATAATTTACTTACAGGCCTGATTCTAAAACACTAAACTAAAAGAAGTTTCTTCATGTATTTGCTGCAGCATTTTTATACTTAAATGCACTTAAACATAAGAAGTTTTTTTTCAAGGTATACCTGTGGAAAAATTCTTTTAAATTCAGTGCTTGCTTTTACTTTTATCACATCTAAACAAAGCTTAAAAAATACAAAAAACACACTAATTACATCTTACTTCTAAAACCACTTTAACACATTTTTAACATTTTTAAATTTTTTCAAAATATAATTTCAGAGTTTAATGTTCTACTGACTGAGTTAGTTGGGCTTCTGATATTTAATGTCTCTTTCACAGCCTCTGCTAGGAAAAACAAAAAGTCATTTTAACTTAGGTGAAAAACGTCTTGACCGTAATGGTCCTCGGTGTCCTTTGTTTATTATCACTGGCTTCTTAATTGCAGTAGGAATCTTTCTTTTGTTGACAAGAGTCACATTTATTAAGCTGTTAGGTCTCACACTGAAGCTTTTGCCGGCTGCGGGGCGGAGGGAGAGCGCTCCCGCTGCAAGAAGCGCTCCGGTCCCACGGCGCTTGTGTCGGAGGGGGCGAACCCCCCGCGGCTGCCGCCGCTGCCGCCGCTGCAGCGCAGCATTTCAGGCGGCCGCTCGCCGCGGCTGCTCCCCAAGGCGGAGCGCCCATGCCGAGTTCGGAGCGGCACAGCCTCGCAGGCGTCCCGAGGCGCAGCTGCTGCTGTGCACTCAGAGACATGCTGAAGTGTATTGTATATCACCCGCCATGGCTTGCTCGGTTTCTTTGCTGACTTATCATCTTCTAACACTGCTTCCCACAGTATATCCCCAGATTTTCTCCATTCCGAAAGTCCATGTGGGTTAAGGAAAGTTTCTTCAGCGTATCTGTAGGCTAATAACAAATCTATCCCCTTTACCCCTCGCCATTCTAGATACGTGGCGGATAACTTATATGCTGCTTGCCTTTTCATACCTCTTTCGTGAGCGCTCTTGCAGCTTTCCAGGCTCCGGCAGCACGTATGGCTCAGGTCACCGATGTGAACCCCAAGGGTGCTTCAAAATTCTGGCACCTATGATTTAAAATATATTATGTTGTTGTCATTTACAGAATACACCCTGTGGGAAGAGGGATCGAAGTGTTTATTATGCTAATAGCAATGAGTATGCTAATAATGAGGCAAAAGCGGAATTGACAATCAACCATCTAGCTGGAGAAGGACAACACAGCCTACCAGATGACCAAGCAGCAGGTATCCTCAGAGAAGTATTGGATGATATCAATAAGATGGCTTTGTAAGCTTTAATCCAGGTATTGGATGGCAGCACCCTCAATTTGGACTAGCTTGGGTGGCTGCAGCTAAAGCTCTAGGACAATCAGACCATCTTGGGTGCCTGTTAAGTAAGCAAACCAATGCTACCTTCCTCACACTGAGTGGCCTGCTCTCAGACATAGAGATCATCAGACATGCCACCTTGCAGAACAGCGATAGAGTTTTTACTCTGGGAACATGGGCATGGCTGTGTAGACTCTGAGGGCATGTGTTGCATGAACCTCTCCAGCCACAGCGAGTCAATCCACAAGAGCATTCAGGAACTTGAAGGATTAAAGAAGCTTCAAGTGGAAAAAAAAGACTGGGTCAATGAACTCTTCCAGTCCAAGGGACTAAAGGGTTGGATGATGTCTACTGAAACAGGACTATTAATTCTCTTAGTGGTTGTTGTTGCATTGTTAATTGTCCCATGATTGTTTGAATGCTTTTAGAAAGTCTTACAAAATTCTTTCAGTTCCATCTTTGTTGTAAAACAGAAAGGGGAAAGATACCCAACACAGGCTCCTCATGGACTCCTTGGAGGAGAGAACTGGAGGTCCGGAAGGCACAAAAACCTCTCAGACACTCAATTTTGGAAGGAAATCCCTTAAAAGTACCTAAAAGTATACTTAAATCCATAAAGTACCTTAAAAATCTTGAGTATCTCAAGGCAATAATGAGCCCCACTGAGTGTCAGTACAAAGCCCTCAAGGGACTCATTAAAGCAGATAATTGGGGCCAGGATTGTAAAAACCTCTCACAGAGTCTGTATCAAAAGGGAAACACCAAGTACCTTAAAATAACTGAAGTACCTTGAAGCATTAATGAGCCCCACTGAGTGTTGTTACTGACAAAAACCTCTCCAGGGACTAATTAAATCAGATAATTGGAGGCCATGATTGCACAAACCTCTCAGAGACTCCAAGGCAAAAGCCAAACCCAAAGTCCTTTCAACAACTTGCAGTCCCTTCAGGGAGCATTAAGGATTCCCCAGGGCCATTGCTGAGCAAGGCTCCCCAGGGACTCCTTCCAGCAGATCCTTGAGGCCACTGGGATGTGGGCTAGGGGGGGATGCTGAGGGCAGGACAAGGCGCTGACAGTGCCCAGCCTGGCTGGGGCTGTGCCAGGAGGCCCCAGGGCCTCAGGACAAGGTGTCTCCTCACAGCCCTTGGTGGCACAGACCCTGCTGTGCCCCAGGGCACCAAGACTTGGCTTCTCTTTGTCCCCACCTGTCATCACTGCCTCCAGTTCTCTGCTCTGCCTGGGGCCTGGGAACAGTTTCTCATTTGTGCTCCTCAGTGGGACCCATTAAAAGTCCAAGAAACTTTGGAATTGGATTCTGCCTTGGAGTTCTGGAGAGGTTTCTTCAGCTCCCTCTCAGGGACTGATGTTCAGAGCCTGAACACAAAGCCCCAGAGGCTCATTAAAGTCCTTGTGCTGTGTCTGTGCTGCTGAGCTGGGCTGGGCTCCTGGCACAGAGGCAGCTCCTGGTAACCAAGAAGAGCTTCAAAAGCACATTTCTCTTGATAAGCAGCACTTCTGCCAGCCCAGCAGGGCTGGGGCACTGCCTGCAGCCACCCTGGGCACAGAGGCACAGAGAGCTTCAATCAGTCAGGGCTGGGAAGGTGCTGAGAAGTGCCTGGGGCAGAATCACTGCCAGCCCTTGGCACGGGAACCTCTGGCTGCAGGACAATGCAGCTGCAGCTCCTGGAGCCATCTCCTAAAGGTGGAACACCCCATTGCCTACAGACCCTGTGAGTACAACTCCTGAGTATTTCTGGTGTGGGGGAGGAAATGCTCATGAAGCTCTGACATGCTGAGGGGTTCTGGTCAGTCATAGAATATTTCCAAGGCAAAGGTTTCGATAAAAATGAGGAAATTTCTCAAGACTTTGCATTCAATTTCCTCCATTTGGCAAATGGCAGGGAAGGGTACATAAATCATAAAGGTTGATTATGAATTAATAATTACGAATTTTGACAAGTGCCTGAGACATCCAAAATGTTCCTTTTCATGATAAATAGGGTCACAGAAAATCACTAATGTGCTTTCAGTCCCTCTGCCCATTTACAGCACCAGCATCACCTTTCCTGGACCCATCAGGCTCAGTCTGAGCTGTCCTTTCTACAAGCTGCAAATAGAACCTGCCCCCAGCCAGCGGCCTGCAAACACAGGGTTCTGTCAGGCCAAGGAGAGTGCACAGATATTTGGGGTCTGTGAGTGCTGGCAGGGAAGAGATGAGGCACAGGGAAACACCTGCAGGAGGAAAATCTCCAGGAAGCAGCGAGAAGATCAGGCAATGAGAGAAAACAAAACCCAGGAATGCTGTGGCAGGGAGAGTTTAGAGATGCCCACAGGATCCCCTCCAGTGCAGCCCCTCCCTCTGAACAAGCCCCCTCCCTCCTGTGCCCCAGCCAAGCCTCTGCCCTCAGGGCCGGGCCTCCAAGGCGTGCAGCCCCTCCCGTGCAGGCAGAGCTGCAGCAGAGCCGTGGGGCAGCTCTGCAGCCCCGGGCCCAGTTCCCTCTGCAGAGCACAGGGCTGGGAGCAGCTGCCCGGCCCTGGGGGCTCTGGCAGGGGGCACAGCTGGCTCAGGGTGATGCTGTCCCCAGTGCCCGGCTCTGGGCAATGCTGTCAGTGCAGCCAGGGAAGGAGCTGCATCTCCCTCCATCCAATGCCAACATAAGGACACTTGGAAGTGTCCCTGAGATTTCAGCCCAAGCTGGGAGCTTCAACTCAGGGTGCAAACCTGTCCTAGAGCATCTCTGAGTTATGGGATTGATGCGGAAAGGCAGAGGTGTTGTGACACTGAAAATGCTGTTGGGTTGGTGAAATGAGCATCGTGAGTCCTTGGCTAAAAAGGTGGAACTGGGCTGTGCTGGATCCATCTGCTCTCAGCAAAGATCATGTTATCTTTACAAAAAACTTAGGAATGAGCATATCCTCCATTTAGGAAAAGAGAAAGCTGAGATAAACACAAAACACAATCAAATGTGACCATCTCCCTCCAGTCTCCACTCATTATCGTGCCTCAGGTAACTCACTCTGTTGCACCAAGGGCATGCTAAGGGTTTCTGATATCCTAGAATAGCAGGAGAGACATGGGGTCACCTTAAAAAGAAAACCTCAGAACTCTGAAACAGAGAAGCATGTACGTGTGTGTTACAGAGGAGGGTGTATGGGAAATGGCTTTGATTTTGCTTACAGGTGTCTCTTATAACTCTTCACTGTCCTTTCTCCATGAACAGGTCCCCATGTGCAGCCACAGCAAATGTCCAACAGCAGCTCCATCAGGCACTTCCTCCTGCTGGCATTGGCAGACACGCGGCAGCTGCAGCTCCTGCACTTCTGCCTCTTGCTGGGCATCTCCCTGGCTGCCCTCCTGGGCAACGGCCTCATCATCAGCGCCGTAGCCTGCGGCCACCACCTGCACACGCCCATGTTCTTCTTCCTGCTCAACCTGGCCCTCACTGACCTGGGCTCCATCTGCACCACTGTCCCCAAAGCCATGCACAATTCCCTTTGGGACACCAGGGACATCTCCTACACTGGATGTGCTGCTCAGCTCTTTTTCTTTGTGTTCTTCATCTCAGCAGAGCTTTCCCTCCTGACCATCATGTGCTATGACCGCTACGTGTCCATCTGCAAACCCCTGCACTACGGGACCCTCCTGGGCAGCAGAGCTTGTGCCCACATGGCAGCAGCTGCCTGGGCCAGTGCCTTTCTCAATGCTCTGGTGCACACAGCCAATACATTTTCACTGCCCCTGTGCCATGGCAATGCCCTGGGCCAGTTCTTCTGTGAAATCCCACAGATCCTCACACTCTCCTGCTGCAAATCCTACCTCAGGGAACTTGGGCTTCTTGTGCTAAGTGCTCTTCTATTCTTTGCTTGTTTTGTGTTCATTGTTTTCTCCTATGTGCAGATCTTCAGGGCCGTGCTGAGGATCCCCTCTGAGCAGGGACGGCACAAAGCCTTTTCCACCTGCCTCCCTCACCTGGCCGTGGTCTCCCTGTTTCTCAGCACTGGGTTTTTTGCCTACCTGAAGCCCCCCTCCATCTCCTCCCCATCTCTGGATCTGGCCCTGTCACTTTTGTACTCAGTGTTTCCTCCGTCCCTGAACCCACTCATCTACAGCCTGAGGAACTGGGATCTCAAGAAGGCCCTGAGAAAATTGATTGTACTGTATTTTCAGAAGCATTTCAGAACCATTTTCTGAAGCAGAGCCTTCAGAATGTAACTCTTTAGAATCTCATCCTTTTTTCCCCTATTTCTCTATTTTTATTTGGCAACTTTTTTCTATTGTTGTTATGTTTTTTACAAAATACTGCAGTATTGAACTTAGCATTTCTACATTAATATCTACCTTCTTTTGAAATATGAAGACTTGCAAGAGGCTTTTTCGCTTGAGATTTAAATAAAAACAAGTGCTTGCCCTGACCTGTGTGCCCGGTATTCTTCCTGTGCCCTTCTCTTTCCCTGCAGGGGCAGTGCTTGTGAGCAGGGGTGGAGGGTAGAGACTCCCAGCACAGCAGCACAGGGCCATTGTCCCTGGCTCTTCCCACATCTGCTCTGCCCAACTGCACCCTGTCCTTGCCAGCCCTGCTGTGGCTGTAAGGCCGGAGTGCTCTGGCAGCTTGGTCACTGTCCTGCTGCGTGTCCCTGCTGTGGCCACAGGCTGAGCCAGGTTGTGGGCACTGCTGGGACACAGCTGGGCTCCAGCACAGCAGCTCCATCAGCAAAGGGCATCTCCTGAGGGCAGGGCAGGGAGGCTTTGCTCCCCTCCAGAGCTGCTGTCAGCAATGTGCTCCAGGAATGCCCTGGCACAGCTGAGCCCAGTGCCTGGGGCAGGGGCGGAGTGTGCAGGGGGGGCTCACAGCAGTGTCCTGGCACAGCCAGAGCTCCTGGCATGGACCTGAGGCAGCAGCAGAGCAGGGCCTGGGCTGTGTCTTTTTTCTGGGGCAGCCTAGGAAGGTGGCCCAGGGCAATTGTCCCACACCAGCCCCTGCAACCACCATTGCCAGCACTGGCCTCTCCCCACCTGCAGGAGGTTGTTTGTCCCTGCACGGAGGGACACCAAGTGACCAGGCCAGCAGGCCATGTTTGCTCTGTGCTGGGGAGATCTCAGCAGTGCATCATGTGTGTGAGGGGAGATGAACCCCAGTGAGCACAAACACCATCAGCAGCACCTGGGGCTGGCACAGTTCCAGTGGCACAAACAGGGCCTTGAGGCCACGTCACTCTGAGAGTAACGACCTCTGGGAAAACACCTGAATTCTTTGCTGGGTTGTGGTTAGGACTGTACAGAGAGAAATATCCCAGGCAGGGAGGCTCCCGGAAAAAAATCCTCAGGGCAGCCATGGAGTGCACAAAGGGACATTGGATAGAGTGAGGGTCTGTGGGGAGAAATCAGAGCTGCCTCCCTTCTGAACCAGCCCGAGGACCTGACAGGGCTGTGCTGTGTTATGGGCACTGAGCTGGCACTGAGGGATGTGGAAAAGGCCTTTGGTGTCAGGGCTGTTGAGAAGGCTGGGCAGCGTCACTGTGGGACCTCTCTCAAACCCCTTGGAAAGGCCAGAGCCATCCCAGAGGGTCCTGGGCACTTGGGAAGGGCAGACATGGAATCAATCTCCACACAGGGCAGGGAGGGGGACTGGGAGAGTCACAGCCTGGTCAGGCTCAGCAGGGAAGGGGATGTGGCAAATCCTCCTGCAGCCATTCCAGGCACTGGCAGGACAGGGCAGGGACTGCAGAACCCACGTGGGAGGGAAAAGGAGGGGATGTTGTGTGCCCAGACTTCAGCCAGTCTTGGGACAGGGTCTGCTGTGGTCTCCTCAGAGCCAGACTGGGCTGGAGAGAGCTGGGCTGAAGGAGTGGAACATGGGCTGGGTGGGAGTTTGGCTGAACAATGAGGGTCAAATGTCATCCATGGTACAGAGTCCTCTCGGCAGCCACACCCTGGTGACATCCCTCAGTGACCAGCCCTTGGCCACCGCTGTGGAATATTTCTATTGTCTCTACAATGCCATGAAATGTGCTTTCAATTCCTTTGTGGATGCTGCCAAATTGCAGGGAGTCTGTGACTGAACTCATCTCATTAATGGTGACTGCAAAATGTAATTGGGCAAGCTGACTGAGTTGGGTAAATTTATCTTGCCATCAGGTGCCAAGCAAGCCACAAGAAAGGGCAGAAAATACGTATGCTTCAAAAGAAAGTAATTTCAATAGGGTAAAACCCCAACCCAATGAAAAAATGAAAAACTCAAACCAAATCAAAAAACCCAAAGCAACACCCACCCACAACAACACAAAAACCCCACAAACAAATCAACCACAAAAAGAAAAAGCCACAGAAGAAAAGCAAATCCACAGGAAATCTCCTACTAGCAGAAAATGTTTAACCACCTTGTGGCATGTGAGGATTCTGCATGTGTAGGTGCTGTTTTGAAAGAAAAACATCTTAAATAAGAAATTAATCCCGTACCCTACTTGCCCCTCTGCTTCTCTCAGTTGATTGCTGATCATGGTGTGACATGGAATGGAACATCCCTTGGGTCAGTCCAGCCCAGCTGTCCCATCCCTGTTCCCCAGGAACACTTGCCCACCCCAGGCCCATAGGTTGGGGGGTTGCAGACGCCTCATGTGGGGCGAGCACTGAGACAGGAACAGGAGAACAGAACAACATTTACTCTTGTCAAGAACAGTGGAACAGAACAGCCTTGGAGAAACTGATTGAGGATGTACCTCTGGCAAACAGAAGCCACACAAAATGCAAGCAGGATGCCAGCTCAGCTCTGCAAGGGTGACAAAACAGAAGTTATGCAGAACAATAATATTGCCATACTCAAAAGGGGGGGGGGGGGAGGGCGAAGACACCGCCACCTAAAAAGGACACTGGATGTTGAAGACAAAACCCAAAGAACCATAAAAGGATTTCTGATAACCAGTGAAGCTATGTCAAATAAACTCAAAGGAACTGGGGATAGCTAATGGATACATAATCAGTGTGTGTGATAAAAACTCTGTTCATTTGATCTTCGGTGCACTCCAATGGAGGAATGATGGCCCAAGTGACCACATTGTCACAATGGACAATTGGCTCCATGGCCCCTGCTGTGTCACAATAAACCCTCAGTGCCATAAGGTTCTGTGGTGTCACAATGGTCTGCCTGGTTCAACGAGGCCCTGGAGTGTCACAATGGTTGCTTGATTCCATGAGCTTCCATAGCATCAACGGTGGTCTCCTTGTTTCTGCAGTGTCACAGTGGACTCTGGTTCCATGAGGTCCCTAAATGTCACTGGTCTCCTGGGTTCCATGTGGCCCTACTGCGTCACCACAGCCCCTTGTTCCATGAGTTTCTGTACTGTCAGCAATGGTTCCTTTGTTCTAATGACGCCCTGCTGTGTCACAATGGACCCTGGGTTCCATGAAGTTCTTCAGTGTCACAATGGCCCCTTGGATCCATGAGGTCCCACAGTGTCACCATGGTGTCCTTGGATTCACGCTGCCATAACGGGCCATTGTTGCAGCCGGAATAGCTGCTAATAAAGCCCAGGGTAGGGAAGCAAAAAGGGCCTTTGCATGGTACCCACAGATGTTTAATTCAGCTGTGCAGTGAGATGTTCAGGGTCACAAGGCAGGACTTCTGGGGGGAGTCCAGGTTTCTGTATATCCAAAGGAATGGGCTGATCAGAGGCATGGGGGCAGTACAAAGATGGGGCCAATGGGGGAATAGGGAGGGAGTGGCTGAGGGACACAGAACAAGGGGAAGGAGCCGATAGGATCGAACAGCTTTTGAGGGAAGCTTCCTGTGTCTGCCTAACCCAGGGAATGCCTCTCAGGGTCTCCACAGCTGCAGAGTATCAAAATGGCCCCTTGGTTCTTTTGGGTTCCTCAGGATCCCAGTAGCCCCTTGGCTGCATGAGGCCCAACTGTGTCACACTGGCCCCATTGGGCCACACATTCCATTGGGCCCTACAGCATCACAGTTGTCCCCCCCCACTTAGTTCCATGAGGCACCGCAAAGTCACAATGGACCTCTGGTTCCATGAGTCCCACATTGTTCCATGAATCCTTACTTCCATGGGGATGTCACATCCTTAGTTCCTGTAGTGTCACAATGGTCCCTTGATTCCATGGTGCCACACAGTGCCACAATTGCCCAACAGGGCCTCATAGTGTCACAATGGACTCCTTGGATCCATGGAGAAACAAATTGCCATAATGGCCCTTTGGTTTCACAAGGCCTCAAGGTGAAGAAATGGCCTCCATGGTTTCCTTCAGCCATGCTGTGTCACAATGGACCTGTGGTTCCATGATGCCCCAGAGTGTCACAATGGTCTCCTTAATTCTGCACTTTAAGAATCTCCCCTTGGTGACCCGGAGCCCCACAGTGTCACTATTGTGCCCTTGGTTCAATGAGGCCTTGCTGTGTCACAATGCTCCCTTGGTTCCAAGAGACCCCATGCGTCATAGTGGTCTCCACGGTTCCATGAGGCATTCCTGTGTCACACTGGCTTCTTGTTTCCATGGGGCTCCCAAGTTTCACAATGGTCCCTGGCTTCCATGAGGCATTGAAGAGTCACAGGGGTCTCCTTGGTGCTGCAGTGTCACAATGGACCCTTGGTTCCATGGGGCCTCACAATGTCAGAAGGGTCTCCTTGGTTCCATGAGGCCCTGCAGAGCCCCTTGATTCAACGAGGCCTCCAAGTGTCATCATGGCCTCCAGGATTCCATGAGGCCCCACAATGTCCCAATGGACTTTTGGTTCCATGGGGTCCTGCACTGTTCCATGGATCCTTAGTTCCATGGGGCCCTGGAGTGTCACAATGGCCTCCTTGGTTCCATGGTGCCACACAGTGTGACAACTGCCCCTTGGCCTGCCAAGACCCCACAGTGTCACAATGGTTCCTTTCTTCCATGAGGCCTTGTAGTGTCACAATGGTCTCCATGATCCCGTAAGGCCTTGCAGTGTCACCACAGACCATTGGTTTCATGGAGCCCCACGGTGTCACTATGGTCCCCTTGGCTCCACAAGGCTCTGAAATGCCACAATGGCCCTTTGGTTTTGCAAGGCCTCCAAGCGTAAAAATGGCCTCCATGGTTCCATGAGGCCTTGCTGTGTCACAATGGACTTGTGGTTCCATGACCTTTCACACTGCCAGCAGCAGTCTCCTTGGTTAGGCAGTGTCACCATGGACCCTTTGTTCCATGAGGTTCCACAGTAGAACACAGTTACCTTGGTTCCGTGAGGTTCTGCAGTGTCACAATGGACCCATGGTTCCACCAGGCCTTGCTGTGTCACAATGGCCCCTTGGTTCCAAGAGGTTTCTCAGGGTCACAATGGTCTCCTTCGATCTGCAATATCACAATGGAGCATTAGGTCAATGTGGCCCCAATGTACTACACTGGATTTTGGTTCCATGGGGTTCTGCTGTGTCACCATGGACCCTTTGTTCCATGAGCTTGCACAGTGTCACAGCTGACTCCTTGGTTCTATGAGGCCCCGCTGTCAGCAAATCTCTTAAATATCAGAATAAGGCTCCTTAACACTCATTTGCTATTTCAGAGGGTATCATTTATTCAGGCCTGAGGTCTAGGAGGCATAACCCTCAATCTCACATAGATATGTAATTCTACCAGTTGGCCCTGCCAGAGCCAACTTGGGCAGCACTTTGGCCATGGCTGCTGGGCCTGGGCCTGAGGCAGGAGCAGGAGACAAGGGACCCTTGCAGGGCTGGGGCCTCATTGCCTCCTTGTCCCTGCTCAGCAGCCTGGCAGGGGCCGCCCCATGCTCCTGCCCTTGCCATTGCACATCCCCACATGCCAGAGCCCATCCCGGCAAGAGCCCAGAGCAAGGAGGGAGGGACAGGATCTGCCTGGCCAGGGGCTGGGGCTCAGGCCTTGGCCCTTTGCATTCCTGACACACATCGAGCTTTGCTCAGCACCAGAGACACCTTGGCCTTGTTTGTCCCCAGCTGTCATCACTGCCTCCAGTGTTCTGCTCTAACTGGAACCTGGGGACACTTTCCAGTCGTGTCCCTCAGTGGGAGCCATTAAAACCTCAAGAAACTTTGGAATTTAAATTTAACTTTGAGTTCTTGAGAAGTTTTTTGAAGACACTCTCAGGGACTGAGTCTGAGGTAAACAACAGCAAAGCCCTGAGAGGGTCATTAAAATTTTCCAAGTCCTGTTATGGAGAAAGATTTCAAACACCTTGTAAAAAAATACACATTCCTATTTTAAAGGAAGTATTTTATTTTATTTCTCTTTAGAGCAGATCTGGTTGCAGAATTCTGTGATTAATATTGACCCAGGGTCTCCCCTCAGCAGCTCTGGCCTGCTCACAGAAGCTGTGCCTTGAGCTCTGACCCAGTGTGGACAACCTTGCTCCACATTGCCCAGCCCCGTCCTGTCTGTCCTCACTGCCCTGGGCCCTGCTGTGCTTGCAGAGCTGGCTGCACTCAGCCTAACAGGGGTTTTCACTTTTTGGGGTTTTTTGAAGCAATCTGAAAGTGCTGAGTTTCCCCAGTGCAAACAGACACACTGCTCAGGTGTGTGCCAGCCCCAGGTGCCACCAAAGGCACTGCAGAGCTGCCCTGGGCCAGCTGTGAGGGTGGATCATCAGCCCAAGCTGCACTGGGCCCCTGCAAGGGGCTGTGGCCATGGGCACTGCACTGACCCCACTGCTGGGTTTGGCTGCCACGGCCACCGAGAGAAATGAAACTGTCCTTGGAAACACTGGGGAGGACTGGGACATACTGGGGACACTGGGAACACTGTGGGAGACACTGGGATGTACTGGGAGTGACACTGGGGAGGACTGGGGCAAACTGGGGACTCAAGGAGTGCTGAGGGGGAATCTGGGTGGATTGGGATGGACACTGAGGGTACACTGGGACATACTGGAAGGTCCCAGGATATACTGGGAGTGATACTTAGCGATACTGGAGACACTGGGGACATTGTGGGGAAGGCTGGGGACACTGGTGCATCCTGTGCATGACATTGGGGGGAAACTGAAAGGGACAGGGAAGAAACTCAGGTGTATTGGGAGGGACTGGGCTGTACTGGGAGGGACTGGAGGGGTACTGGGTTTGTACTGGGTTCTACTTGGGTTGAAATGGGCTGTACTGGGATGAAGTGGAGGCTGGTGCATGGGCTGTTCCCGCCTCCTCCCCATACCATTGGCCGAGGCTCCTGCCCATCACTTCCAGCAGCCTATCAGCGCCAGAGATCTGGACCTGGGGCGGTACCTCGATGGACGCCATCTTTTATTTTTGACTACAACTCCCAATATGCACCGCGGCCGGGTATAGCACCATTGCAGCCGGGACTACAAGCCCGTCAGGCCCCGCGCTCCACAGAACCCCGGGATCCGCCCCCATCTGTTCCCTAAGTGTCCGCCAGACCCTCCAGTATCCTTCAGTGCCCCCTCAGCGCCCATTCCGGACAAAAGCGTCCCCGGATCCCCTGAGTGCTCCCAACCCCACAGATGCCCGGTACAGTCACTTCCGGGAATTCATCTCCTCTCATCTCCCGCGGCCCCAGAGCCCCTCAGAACAGTCACGCGCCAAAAAATACTGCCGTGTCCCGAGCTCTAAGGAGCCCGGTTGGAACACCCAGAGATCCTTGCAAGTGCTCCCAAACCATTTAAGTTCCCCCGAGGTCGTCAAGTCGCGGCTTGGACACAAAAGTGTCCCCCAAGAGCCTTCCCGGACCCCCAAACATCGTGTTTTAACCACTTCTGGGACTACAGCTCCCATCATGCTCCGCGCCTCAGCGAGAGCCATTGCAGCTGCGCCTAGAACTCCCGTGATGCTCCGCGACCCTGTTTAACCCTTCGATACCCGCGCTTACAATTCCCATCACCCCCTGCTCCCCTGAGCGCCCCGTTGGAGTCCCCCAAGTGCCCGCCCGGATCCCGAGGGCCCCCAAATTCCCCTCCCTTACCTCCAAGAGCCCCCCTGCACCCCCAAGTGCTGCCCCGCGCCCCGAACTGTCCCTCAGAATCCCTGAGTGCCCCTCCAAGTGCCCACCCGGCTCCCCAGAGTGTCCTCCAGACCCTCAAGTTCTCTCTGAATTCACTCTCCAGACCCAAAACTCCCCCAAAAGGGCCCCAGAAATGTCTCCAGGGACCCCAAAGTGCCACCCCTTGACCCTATTGGAGAAAAAGTTTATAAAAATGGTGCCAAAAGGACTACAAATATTATTAGTTACCATAAAGAGGAAGAAATAAATAGCCAATAAAGCTTAATTAATTAATGAACCGTATTGTGTTTACTTTGAACTAATGAGAAATAATTTTTTTGGTTGCTAAAATTGTATTGATTTTTAAATATAAATATAAAAAATAGGTAGTAAAATATTGAATAATATTATCATAATTAGAATAATATAAATATAATTTTGTTACTTAATTAAATTTTATTTAGAAGGAAAAATGCTTAAATTTTTTTCATGTTTTGTGATGTGAGATATGGTGAGGTTTGGGGTGAGGAACAGCTTGTCCAAACAGGCTCAGCCTGTAAGGGGCTCATTCTTCTCCCTGCCCAGACCTCCTAAGGAGACATTTAGCATCAAGATCACCTGAGGAATCCTTCTGTCCCCCTCTTCTCTGAAATAAAAATAAAAAAATGTTTCCTTGACTAAAACCAAAAATCCTGATGTGCACTTTGGAATCTCCCTCCTGAAGAGAACTCCAAACTGACTCCAACCCCTGCACAAGCCCTGGAGACTGGATGACAATGGAAGGGAGACAAAGAGCTCCTGAGGGCTTTCTGTATTTTAATCAGCCCCACGCTGGATTTGGGGCTGGCTCCAGGAGCCTCAGGCACACAGAGAAGGATGGAGAAGCTGCTCAAGGAGTCAGCAGCAAAACTCCAAGTGCTTTGGAGCATGGCTGGGCACCAATGAGGGCAGGGAGTGCCAAGGGCTGCCCAGGGCCTGGTGAGAGCAGATCCTTGAGGGCAGGATTGCAGGGTGCCCAAGGCTCTGAGCAGGGAACTGCAATGCTGAGCAAGGCCTGGCTGGGCTGGGTTTTCTCTCCTTTCAAGAGTCTCTGGTTAGGCACTGTTGGTTTCAGGTCCATGGTTCCTGTGCTGCTCTTGGCCTGCTCTGTTTAGTGTGACGAAGGCGTAAAGCTCTGACCATGGTCCTAATGTTGTGTTACGTTTTCTCTGTTTAGAAGTGTTATTTTAATTCTTCATTTGCATGGTGGCTTGTTCTAGGGGTTTTTGTTAGGTCATTCTTTTCTGCTAGGTCTTATGGCATTTTCATATTTGGTTATTATGACAATCCTCTTCTTTATGGTGTTAGGTGGTTTGCCATCTTAGAGGAGTGGGAGTGACAGTAAAAGGTTTTAAAATCGTGAAATTTGGGGAATTGGAAAGAAGCTAGACTTAGTAGGGGCCCTGGAAAATGTTTAAAATAGACTCTGAAAATGTTAGAATTTGTGTTTGCCAGATCATGTGAAATTGCACCTGCGTAAGCAGTATATGATAAATGATGTAATTGTTAGATGTGATGATTGTTTAACAATTAAATATAATTATTGTATAATCATACAAAGAATCATGAGAAACTATTTCAGAAATTTAAAGGGGAGCCACGAGGAGCCCATGCTTGGATGAAATCTATGTATACAATAGAACAATATAAGTTTAATAATTAACATGAAAGTCATATAATGATAGAATATAAAAACATGTTCACCCTGAATGTATGTCGGAGACAGATTTGTGTTTGTACCCCTGACACCCAGAGCTCTTCAATAAAAGCACCTGCATAGAATCATTGTCGTGATTGTGTGCTTCTGAACGCTAACAGGAGCAGTGGGGGTAACACTTGACAGTGAGGGGATTTACATAATTATAAATTCTTTACCTAATATTGGAACTTGACATAACTATTAAAAACGCAACAAACAATCTATAATTAACATTGGAACTTTATATTAACTCCTTTAACAATGAACTTTATATCAACTCCCTTAACAATGTATTCTCTACAATTTCCCCCTCTAATTGTTCAGTTGGGCTCAAGCATGCATCAAATAGCAAATACTTCTTGAAAGTAAAATTTTTAAAATTGGTTGTGAATTTTCTTGGCATCTTGATGTTCTTGATCATTCATTATCATGATTACTTTTACTTCTTTCTTATTAAGCTCTCTTGGTATCATTACATGTGCTTGTACAGCAGATGTTACAACTCGGATTATACAGAGGAGCATGCAAGGTAGGAGGATCAAACTAGCAATTTCACATAAGATGAAAAAGGCTGGTTTTTCCCACCAGTTTCCTTTTAATGACCAGAAATTGTCCCACCAGCTGGTATCGAATGTAGGGGTCCACTCTTGTGTTCCAACGTAACTTCCGGATTTCCTTTGAGATATTTCTAATGACTTCACTGCAGTCATCCATTTCTAAGCAGCACTGGGGGAGTTACATTTTGCACAAATAATAAATTATCTACTGTTAGTCTGATTTGATACACCGCAGTTCTAGTCTGGGATAGTTGGTATTTATGTGGTCTAAAGCTAGAGAGAGGCTCAGTTCGATACCCTCTCGAGTACTGCCTGTAATCTCAGAATCCGATTTAACCCCATATAAATTGGGGTCCGGTGTCCCCAGGACCCATCTTGAGCCCGGGTCGCTGGTCCATGAGTGCAAATTATTTCCTGGGGGGTCCATACTGTGTTTTTCCGTGTCTGTGTTCCTCCAATTTCAATTAAGTTTCATTTTGGTCAGCTAGATTTGTTGAAATAATCACATACTGGGACCCCTTGGTTCAATCCAGACTCTTTTGGGAGTAAGAAAAATGACGGTTTAATAATTCCAATAGTGCAAGTGCTGCTCCACTCCCCGGGTAATTCAGTGTAAGCCACATTCCCACATATCCAAACCAGGTTTTCTGGAGCTTTCCAAGAAGCATCACTGAGAGTCATTGGAAATTCCCAGTATTTGGATATTTCTCTCACTTCCCAGACTGGGTTTATTCCTTGATTTATTCCTTGATTTGTTCCTTGATTTATTCCTTGATTTATTCCTTTTCCTTCTTGGTAGGGACACACCGTTTCTTTCTTCCCAATGGATTTTCAGTATCCATTTTTTTTAAAATAATAATAATAATAATAATAATAATAATAATAATAATAATAATAATAATAATAATAAAGATAATATTATCATAATATATATAATAAGTTACAATATAATATATACTATATTTCTATATATTATATTATATATAATATATTATATTAACATAATAAGTAAATTATAATAAATAATATATAACATAATATATAATACATAATATATAATGTATACTATATACTATATACTATATACTATATGCTATATACTATATACTATATAATATATATTTATATTATCTATTGTTTATTATATTATATTACACTATATAATATTATATAGCATATAATATATATTATATTCATTATTAATAACTATATATTTTAATTTTATAATATTAATAATTATTTCAATTTTATAATAATATATATTATAATATAAAATAATATACGGTAATATGATATTAACTAATATATATACTATAAATTATATAATATATTAATTATTAATATATTTTAATAATATATGGTGTAATATATAATATTATTATTTTTTACTACTTAAATGATTATTGTTTTAATATGGTAATATTACTTATTATTTTTTAATAAATACTATTTTTTAAAATGAGTAATTTTATTATTTCTAATTTAGTAAATACTACTTCTAGTATATAAATAATTCATAATACTTCCAGCATATGAATAATTAGGAATACTTCCAGTATTTATTGGGTTCTCTAGGGACCTACCCAGCTACTGGATGTTTTATTTTTAAATATCTCTTACAGGACATTTCTCCTACTGGGGTTTTATAAATTTATACATTTTCCCTTTCCTTGATATACACTGGTCTTCTCCAATTATTTTAGACTTTCATTCCCACCATTCTGTTCCTATTTGTCCAATAGCTGGTACTTTTTGTCTTGTTTTTGTCCATTTTAAGATTTCTATTGGTCTTAAGCTGATCCCTTCCCAAGGCCATTTGTGTATTTCCACAGATCCAGCAATTAGTAACATTTAACTCTTTACTGATCTTTTCCACTAAATCTATGAACAACTTTTTCCCACGAGATATTCCTAGGTCTTCTTTCTCATTTACTGATGTTGTTACTTCTTTCTCTTTTATTAAGTCTGCTGTGCCTTTTTGATTGTACTTACGTTCAAAGCAAAGCCAAGCATCTCCTATAGGACACTCCCCAGGCAGTCCTTGCTGGTAAGTGGCTGTATTTTGTGAAATCCAGTAAGTCTTCCCTTCCCCTAGACAGGTTGCTAACAGAGGAAGGTTGGCACAGTTTAAGTTTAAATTTGTATGTCCTCGTATTAAAGATCTGGTTTCCTCCCCTCTGTAAAGGAGGTAGTAACATTTAGCACATGGGCTCTTCTGACTTCCCAGCGTGATGTTAACCAGTAAGATCAGTAAGAGCATTCTCAGGAGTCTGGTATGAGGCATTCCCCTAAACTCTGCAACTACTGAGCTGCACCCAGTGATTGGAGTGGCTGTTTTTAGGCGGACTGTAGACTCACCCAGCCTTGCCTCCTGGTTATGCTTTTCTCCTACAGAAGAGCTCGTTGGTTTTAGTACAGTTTTTTATTCTCTCAGTGTCAACACATTTGACTTTTCTTTACTAATTTATTTTTGCCCTGAGGGATGTTTTATAGGAGATTACTTTGTACACTAAGATTGGAGTTAACTGGGGTATTTAAACTTTTTCACACAAAAACATTCATCTAAAAACCTTGAACTCAATGGTCAGATGACTTTAAGAATTTTCGGTATCCAAAATGATAGAAAAAATACTCCAAACAAATAACGAGGTATTTACTCTTATCTCTAATCCTACAAAATCACAATAGACACCAAAACAAACAAAGGCTCCAACACAAACTAAAAACTGTACGTTGATTAACAAACACTAACTAATAATAAATGCAACAGGAAAGTATCTACTTTTCAAACTCAAAAGTAAAATATAAATAACATTAACTGCAGTTTTTAACAGTTCTTACCAAGTTTTGATTATTTAAACAGTTCTTAACAAGTTTTTGAATATAAACACTCTCTGATAGTCTTTAGGTCTCCTCTGGAGGGTTAGCTTTAGATTGTCTGAGTGATTAGTCACAATCCATTCATTAGAAGACTTAATAGAGGATGTGGTTGGTTTTGACTCTTCAGTGGGAGGTGGTGCAGGTCATTTAGTCTGGGTTATATGTGTCCACCCCTTCTCTTGGGTCTGTATGGCTGTATTGGTGGTGAGTAGGACCTGAAAAGGGCCTTCAAACTTAGAGGTTAAAGGTGCAGTGTTCCATGATTTAACTAACACCCAGTCCCCTGGATTGATGTTATGTCCCTTAGTGTCTAAGGGAGAGGTATGAGGGAAAAAGCCCTTTTTCCTAAGATCTTCTAACATATTTCCTATAGCCTTTAGATATTTTTGGGTGGCTGTCTCTCCTTCTGGATAAATTCCAATGCTCTATGAGGTTATCAAGAAGGGGAGTCTAACCATCATTTCATAAGGTGAGACTCTTATGCCTGTTCGAGGCCTTGTTCTAATTTGTAACAGTGCTAAGGATAGACATTTAAGCCAATTCATCTGGGTTTCTGTAACTAATTTAGTTAACGTGTTTTTGATGGTTTTATTCATTCTTTCTACTCTTCTGGAGCTCTGGGGATGCCAATGGTCTGTGCAACCTCCATTTCATTCCCAGGGCTTCAACAACTTGTTTTAAGTCTTGGGCAGCAAAATGTGGACATTGGTCAGAATCGACATTATTTATCAACCCATATTGGGGAATGATGTTTTCCAGGATTGCTTTTGTGGCTGCTTGGGCTGTCTCTGTTTTGGTCAGGAACGCCTCTACCCAATGGGTGAGGTGATCCACAGTCACTGATAAGTGTCTGTATCCCTGAACAGGGGACATTTCTGTGATGTCTACTTGCACGCTTTGGAACGGCCACAAGGACAACTCTCTTCCCCCAGATCAGACAGTACTCTTCTCATTAATTTCTGATTAATTTGTTGGCAAATTAAACATCCCTTGGTAAGTGCCTTTGCTATGGTACGTACTCCCATGCACATTTGATCCCTTGGAAAGGGGTCACATAAGCCTTGTATTCCCCAATGGGTCAACTCGTGTAACTCTGTCATCACCTTTCGGGCTGGAGCTTTATTTAAAATTTGCCATCCATCAGGGGTCCACCATTCTCCATTTTCTTTTTGCTGTCCTCTCATCTTTTCTAACTCTCTTAATTCGTTCTCATCAAAGATGGGTCTTTCCTCTTTTCTTTCTTTACTAGGTGTTCTTTCTATCTTAAGAATTTTAATTGGAGTTCCTTGTTCCAAGGGTACTTCTTTCACTACTTGATCAACTAATCAATTTCCTTTCATTTTAATGGTGTCCCCTTTTTGATGTCCTTTTATGTGAACTTTGGCTATCTCTGTTGGTTTCCTTAGGGACTCTATTACTAATTTTCTTAGCTCTTCATGTATTAAATTTTTTCCTTTAGAATTAAGGTACCCCTGTTCTTCTCATGTTTTTCCAAATGTATGGGCAATCCCAAATGCGTACTGGGAGTCAGTATAGATTGTTCTTTTGTCTTTTTCTAGTAAAGGGCACAGAATTCACAGCACCGGGAACACCAATTTGAGGGTAGCTTTCCCATTTCCTCAACGTGCATGTTCTGCCCATCTATGATTGCATACCCTGAGACCCGTTTACTGGCTACCATTTGTGATGATCCATCTGTAAATAGATGGATCCATATGGGAGCGGCCCTTTTTCTAAATCTTCTCTCACTTTAGTCTGCATTTCAATAATTTCTAAACAATCATGCTCCAGGTCTGTTAACAGCTCTCCTGTGAGGAACTGAGCTGGATTTAAACATTTTGAAGTGACACATTCAAGGCCCTTGGTACTTATTAGGATGAATTCATACTTTAGTATTTGGGAGTCGGTTAGCCACTGAGGGGCCTTGTGACTTAAAACAGCTTTTACATTGTGTGGGGTATGAACCCGGATCTTCCCCTTTCAGGTTAGTTTCTGTGTGTCTTCTATTGGGATGGCTGTTGCTGCTATCACTTGCACACAGGCTGGCCACCCTCTGGCTACTGGATCTGGTAACTTGGAGAGAGATGTGACCGCTTCCTGCATCCTCCCCTATCCTGTGTAAGGACTCCGCAAGCTATCTCTTCTTCCATGTTTACCAATAGGTCAAAGTTCTTTATAAGGTCTGATAGGCTCAGTACAGGGGCAGGGGACAATTTAATTTTCAGATTCCAAAGCTGTTCCTTGTCATTTGAGGTCCAGGTTACAGGCTCTGATTCGTTCAATTTGCCATATGGAAATTTAATTCTCTTATTATACTGATCAAGCTATAATCTGCAATGCCAAACAAACCTAGTAATTGTCTAACGTCTCTTTTGGTCTTTGGGGCAGGGATGGACAGAATTCCCAACATTCTCTTGGGGCTTCACCTTTTATACCCTTGGGTGATTATATGTCCTAGATCTGTTACTTCTTGTTTCACAAATTGCAGTTTCTTTTGTGATACTTTTAGGCCTTTTTCCCCTAAGAAATTTAGGAACTCTATGCTAGAACTTTTAACTTTGTCTTGTTCTCCCTCTGATGCAAGTAAATCATCAACATATTGTAAAATATGTACCCCCTTCTCAGGTTTAAACTGTTCTAGGAGTTCTTCTAGAGCTTGCCAAAGAGATTCGGGGATTCTCTAAACCCCTGGGGAAGACCTGTCCACCTTAGTTGCTGTTTTCTTTTCTTTTCAATGTCCTCCCATTCAAAGGCAAACCAGTTCCGGCACTCTTCAGCCAGGGGACACACCCAGAAGACATCCTTTAAATCCATGACTGACAACCATGCATGCTCCTCAGGTACTTGGCTTAAAATGATGTGTACGGGTTTTGTACTACCGGGTAATGTGGTGTGCTGTAATATCCCATTTTGGCCTTCCAGGTCATTCCTCCAGGTGTGCCTATGCCTCTCTCCCTTCCCCCTTGCCCCCATGCTGAGTGAGTCCTGTCAATCAGGCTTGACATTCCAGCAAGGTGTCGTGTGGTTGGTCAAGTTCAAAGGATGCCCCTATGCCCAGAGGTCATTGGCCTTTCTGGGTGTCATCTTCCCCTGAGACCCTGCCCCTCTCACCTGGTTGGTGGCTCACCTGTACCTCCCCTCCCCCTGTCCCTGAGCTTAAAAAGGTGATCAGAGCATGCGGTCGTAGTTCTGTTGGAGCAGTTCCTCACGTTCGGACCTCTGTAACCATGGAATAAACCTCTGGACATTAAACCCTCCAGCAGAATCCTCTCCTTTTTCTCTTCACCATCGCCTGAAGCCATTCCTCCTGAGGTAAACAGGGTTCCTAACAAGCCTGGACTTGTTCAGTGCACAGCTGCAACCACCTGCAAGCCAAGGTGTCTCTGGGGTGATACACCGCAGTTGCTGCCTTTGGCCCGGCAGCGAGGGTCAGACTGGCCCAGGCACAATCTAAGTGGTAATATTGGGAGCCTTTTTCCAATAAATATTGAAAAGAAGTTTCAATCCAGCAGACTATAGTGAATTTCACCTATGATCCTGTTTCTAATGTAGCAACTGCCTTTGTTCTTACCATACGTAATGCCACTGTTTATGTTATCCATCCCATCGTTGCTCTAAGATTAAACCATGAAAAAACAATACTCTGTCCTTCAGAACATAAAGTGTATGCACAAAAGATAAATAGAAAGTAGCAGACAGTAAACTTAAAATCCTGCATTACTAGAGAACAAATAAGATTCATTTGTGAAAGCAATACTATTAATGCTCAAAATGTGTGTTTAGACACTGAACAGAGTATTTGTCACTTTGAAATTCATCCAGTCACTGACCAAAAATCTGTGCTCGTATATACTAAAAAAAATGTATGCTTGAGAACTGCTTGTGCTGCTGTACAAATTGATAGCAATGATGTTATTCTGTCTAGTAGAAACCATTCTAATCTCTGTATTTGTAATTTTGTTAAAATTATTAAGTGTGATTTTTCGTATTTAGTACCAGTAACATCCCACCAGCTGATTTAAGCCAATTACACAATGTATCACAGACTGCCACCTACCCCTAGTAAGATAAACCTTACATTAGTAAAACAATTAATTAAGCACCAAGACCTATTAGAAAGCTTAAAAAGAATCCAAAGAAGCAGAAAGAAAACCTTAATTACTGTCCAACATAATACAAAAGAGATAACAAGAGTTCTACAAAGAATAAAACAAAATATAGATCATCACTAGTGAGATGTGATTTTTGAGTAGTCACCAACTGCAAATAGAATCTTTAATAAGTTGTGCCGCCCCATTGTAGTTTTACTAATATTAGTTGAAATAAGCTTAAGATAATCTATTATATTGTTAATTTAGAACTAAAAGATGCTACAACAAACAGCTGTACTAACCTCTTTGTCAAACCTACATAGTGAAGCACTAAAAGACACTTACTGTCGTAAAAGTTTTCATTAAGTAAAAGAATTTACTTATTTCCTAATAAAAGAGAGAATAAAACAAAGTAAAGATCCATTCTAAATTAAGTGAAGTGTCTAAGAAAAGTGAAAAGTCTGTAAAGCCAAAGCTAAAAGAAAAACTCGCATGCCGAAACAGCAGAGACAGAAAAAGAAAAACAGAAAAGACCACAAAGTCGATTTGCCCCTGACTTAGAAATTCCTTTAATAAAGAAGAACTAGTGCTAAATGTCACGCAAAATAAATATGTATGAACTTATTGTGAAACTATATGCATATGCATTTAGAAGAGAAATAAAAGAAGACCCGAAGTCTTCAGAAGTACACATGCCTTTTTAGAAGACTTGCGTCCTGCGCGCATCGTAATAAAAGCATACCAAGCTTTACAACTTTTACAAAGTTGTGAAGTTTCTTCTTTTCTCCGCAAAACAGTACTGTCGGCGGTGCGCTGTTGAGGTGGCAATTGGCACTCATTGCTCTTCCACCTTCAGGAGACCTACTGCAGATGGGATTTCTGACAGTCCAAGCAAGCTGTTCAACTGCTTGACACCCTCTGTCTCTAATGCAGCTATTCCAAATGCCCATCTGAGTCCCTTTGTGTCTTTGAAATAGCCACTTCGAAGGTAGTCTATGCCCAAAATACATGGGGCCTCTGGGCCAGTCACAATAGAGTGTTTCTTCCACTCATTTCCATTCAGGCTCACCTCAGCTTCCACCAAAGTAAAATCCTGTGATCCCCCTGTCACACCAGCAATAGAAACAGACTCTGTCCCCACATGTCTCGATGGGATTAATGTGCATTGAGCACCAGTGTCAACCAAAGCTTTGCATTCTTGTGGTTCAGATTTGCCAGGCCAATGAATCCACACAGTCCAAAAACCACGGTTTTCCCCAGCCTCTACCTGGCTAGAGGCAGGGCCCCTCTAAGCCTGGTTATCCTTCTTTCCCTGGGCATATGCCTTGGAGGTTCCTTCAAGGGGATCAAAAATATTGTCATTATCATCATATGTGACAGTTCGGTTACTGGCCACTGGAGCTGCTTCCCTTTTGGAACTTCCTCTCTGAGTCTTCAGTTCACGCACCCGTTGTACCAGAGCAGCGGTAGGTTTTCTGTGCCATCTCCCCATGTCTTCTCCACAATCACGCAGGTAGAACCACAGCTCAGCTCGTGGGATGTACCTTCTCTCCCCATCTGGGGAACGTCTGCGTTGGGTACCAGAACCTCTGATCTGTACTGCCAAGATTTGGAGAAAGCTCTCTTTAATCTCCTCTCTCAGTTTCTTGTGATCATCCTCTATCTTGTCCTCTAATTTTTGAAGATGTGTTTCCACCGCTGCAATTCTGGCATGTGTTGGGCCATTCACAGTGTCTGCATATGCTCAGAGCTTCTTTGCCATATCCAGCACAGTCTCCTCACCATCATCCCGCTTCATTATTGCAAAAGCAGAAGTGTATTCTCGTGGCCCAAGTCGTACAAGTTTTCTCCACATCACAGATGTGCATGGTACCAAGTCTGGATTTACAGTGTTTCCATCATCTGAGAAGACAATCTCAGCCACTGCCATTTCCCTCAAGCGTTGAATCCCTTGTTCTATGGTTTTCCACTGAGTTTGCTGCATATAGAGATCGTCTGCGCACAGGTATCTTTGTGCTACACTTCTTAGAACCCGTTCCCAGAGGCTGTGAGGGTTAGCCCCACTCATCATTCCTTGGTCTATGGCAGGATCCTGTGACAGGGATCCCAAATGCCTGGCTTCAGTGCCATCCAGAATTGTAGCCTCGCCTGCAGCATCCCAGAGACGGACCAGCCAACTAATTATGGATTCATCAGGTCGTCGGGTGTAATCCTTCCTTTGGCCACGAAGGTCCTTCAGGGAATAAGACTCAATATTTGCGTCTGATCTTGCACCTGCTGCTTTGACTCCTGATTTTATGTCAGGAGGCATTGAGGTTCCTTCTCCTGTAACACCATCATCATCATCATCCACTGTTTGATTAGTTTTTTCTGTGCATTTCCCACTTCTAGTACTGGTAGCAACAGCCATGGGTTGATATGCTGGCTTAGGCTCATTATCTGGTTTGGCTGCTGGCTTCGAGCCTGGGCTGTTGGCTACAGCTTGAGTGACTGGGATACATGATTTATCTCCCTGCCCCCCTGCCTCTGTCTGCTGCCCTACACTATCTAACAGAGTGCGATAAGCATAGGGCAGGGCCCAGCTTATTGCAATTACCCTTTTCTCCTTAGAATCGTCATGGCACTTCTCTTTTAGGTATTTCCCCACCTCTGCTGCGTTCTGAATTTGCTCCCGTGGAAAATCCCAGACTACAGGATCAGAAAATTCTTTCAGGGTTTGGCCTATATTTTCCCATTCTCCACACCACTCAGGATTTTTCACGCCTGCATCTGCTTCTGGGTCAGGGGTCTCACCAGCTCCTCTGGATATCTCAGCCCTCATTCTAGAGAAGCTGCAGACCACATAGAGGAAGCTTACAGATTAAATACCAGAAAGATGGTCTCTTTAACATTCAGGGGAAACTGAACATTCGCAAAAAGTGACATAACAGATCCAAAGGAGAAGAAGGGAAGTAAAGGCTGGAAAGCCTTATTCTCAGCTCTTCTTCTAACAGACTGAGTGTAATTACTAATAAATTTCTAAAACATACTACTGGAATTGGGATGCAGGGTAGGATGAAGAAACCATAAACCATACATATCGTAAACAGACTCCAGTATCTTTGTAAAAGCCCTATAAATCATTATCACCAAGGCCAGCACAACAGCTATTCTAATCCATACACCTCTACTGTAAAAATTACATGCTTTGGACAATAATCTTAGTGACCAGAAAGGTATTGAAACCTCAAAAAGGTCTAGAGCCCAGAGCCACACAAAGTCTTTCACAACCAGAGACATCAGGGGTCCAAGCAGCATGGCTACTAACTGCTTTAACAACAACAAACACACAAGTAATAGGGCTTTTTTCCCCCTTTTCCAACCACGCATTGAGCGCCAATTCATGTATTTGTCCAGGTTCAGAGCAACTTCGGGGAAGAATCCCCCAAAGGAGCTCTGGTGGGAAAAGCAGATCCAATCAGCCCCTCCCCCCAACTGGTCCAGGAGAGAAAAAATACCTCCTTGGAGAAAGGTGGAAAAAACCTGTTTATTAAACTATAAATCCAAAACAATATCAAAACAATGAAACTCCTTTCCACTCTAAAAGAGATGACAAACTGAGAAAACCCCGGGTTGAAGCTCAGCTCACTCAGTGTCTGATCAGTCCCTCCGGTGCTGGAATTGTCGCAGGCCAGGCCTGGCCCGGTGGGCCACAGCTGCAGTTGCCGGTGCTCTCCTGGGTTTTCAGTCCATAGCAGTTTCAAGAGGTCCAAAGAAAAAGGAAAAAAAAACAGTCCAGGGAACTTCTTTGCCTCAGCTAGCTAAAAACTAACTAAAAAGCAAAAGAACACCTTTCTGCCCCGCTGTCTGTCCGCAGACAACACAGTCAGGAGCAGAAATGTGGAGGAGTGAGTGCAGTGTCTGAAAATAAACTGCGCGCTTCTTCTGTCTCCCGCTTCACTCTCTGGAACACTCTTAAAGGTACAAAACTTATTATTATTCAACATAAACAGAATGAGACGATTGGGGATAAAAGCATCACATAGTCAACCCAGGACAGACACAAAGATACAATTGTATGGACTTTGAGATCATTTCTCCATTCCAAATGGCTTTGCCTTCAGTCACAAGAGGCTTCCATCCCTTCCAAAAATTGCCTGCTGAAACTCTTCTGCTCCCTTCCAAATTAGTTCACTACTCCAGCATAACCCTTGAAGCATGGACAGATGACTCTTCAACTAATTATAGTAGAAAATAAGGGTATTTATTGCACTGCTGGACACATGTGAACCAGTTTCCAAAGACACGTGCAAGGAGTTGCAGGCTCCTGCTCTATATTTCTACAGAAAAGGTTTTAATAAGGTTTCTAAGGACCCATAATACATAATTATTACCTCCTGCTTCACATTTTTATCAGCTGAATATCCTATACAGCTGCACAATTGTATTCCCTTAACTGGGTTGATGGGATTTTGAAATGAGGGAGTGGTTGTATGGGAGGAAGAAAGCCATCTTCCTCATGGTGAACTCATGGCCAGTTGGCATGAACTTTTGACCTGCTCATTGTCCAAGGCTCTCCTAACTGTTCAATTATTCTTAAGGCAAGGTATTTCTATGGTCTCTGCTTCTTCACAATTGCTTCCTCTATCCCTGTCACTCCTAGCTTTATGTTCCTAATATATTTGGTACTCTTTACCTAAGGTATGTGATTTCTGCTAGCTGTATTACTAACTTAGCTTCTTACCTCATTTGAAAATCTTAACTAAAATATGCAGTCTTCTACTATCTCAATTCTATTCCCAGCTGGCCCCTCAACTCATCCTCACTTTTCAATTATCCTAATTACATTTTCAGCTATCCCCTTGACTCACCTCAGGCACATCCCCGACTGCCTCTCTCCCAGCAGCTCAGAGCTGCATTGCACAGCGCTTGCTGTGTGCCAGAGAGCACAAAGCAGGCTGGCCTGGTGGGCCTGAATATTTCTGCCAAACACTCTGCATCTCACACCTTTGCTCTGGCTCAGTGCAGAACTGCAGGATTGCAGGCGCTTCCTCCCAGAGCTGCGTGAGGTGCTGGCTCCTGCAGATGGGCCCTGCCAAGCTGTCCCTGCCTCACGCTGGCCTCGCTTCCCGGGCACAAGTGCTGGGCCTGAAGGAGCTGCCCTGTGCTCCAGCCTGCCGAGCAGCCCGGCTCCCTGCCCCGGTGCCCAGAGTGCTGCACACACTGCTGGCCTTTGCCAGGAGTTGCAGGGCAGCCAGCAGAAGAGGAGGAATCCTCAGCCAGCCCAGCGGGCCTCGGCTGCCCTTGGCCTTTCTCTGCTCCTGGGCACACTCCAGAGGGCCATGGCCCCCAGGCTGGGCTGTGCCCAGCATGGCTGCGCTTCCCCTCGGCAGCAGCCAGCTGCCACCTGGGCTCTGAGAGCGGAGGATTCGCCCGCTCCCAGCAAGAGGCACCCAGGGCCCGGCTGCTGCCTCTTGCAGCTCCAAGGGCCTCCTTCCAGCCTGCCTCTGCCGGGGCTCAGGCTGCTCCGGCCTCTGCCGTGGCTCTGCTGGGGCTCCAGCCCGGGCAAGGCCGGGCCCGCTCTCACCTCACAGGCGCTGACAGCTCTGCGCCACAGGAGACCTTCCCGAGCACCCTCTCTGATCTTTCTGCTTTCTCACTTGAGCAAGGCTCTCCTCCAGCCAAAGAGATTATTGCATTTAGGGTACAAATCCAGGTGGCAGGAACCCCAATGCTCTCCAGTCACAGCTGAAGGCCTGCATCTGCACAAGATGTTTGGGCTGCCTCATTCTTCCTTTGGTTTTGCCTTCAAATGCCATTGCCCTTTCTGCCTCAACTAGAAATACCACAGCTGCGCCATAACCAGCCAGTGGGTCATATTCCAAAGGCAGTGCGGTCTGGAGAGGATGAATGAAGAAGAGCCCTCCTCACTTATGAAACCATACAAAAGAAGCCATATGTGTGACTTAGCACCAATAAAAAACAATTGGTAATTCAGAAAAAATTGTTGAATTTTCTGAAGGGGTCAGAAGGAGGAGAATCTTCCAAGTGAGTTGATGTTTCAGAAACTTTATTAATTACAACTCTAATCTATAGTTCTATGCTACAAATTTCATTAGCAACCCTACTCTACAATCCTACTCTAAATTGGTAACAGAGATAACATCTTGACATGATTGCTATGTTCTCGTCTCCTAGGGTTAGGGTTAGGGTTAGGGTTAGGGTTAGGCTTAGGCTTAGGCTTAGGTTTAGGCTTAGGCTTAGGTTTAGGCTTTGGCTTAGGTTTAGGGTTGGTGTTAGGGAAAGGGTAAGGGATAGAGATAGGGATAGGGTTAGGGTTTGGGTTAGCATTTAAGGTTAGGGTTAGGTTTTAGGTTTAGAGTTTAGGGTTAGGGTTATTCATCTTCTTCACTGAGTTGATGACTTGTGCCAGGATGAATGGTGGCTTGGCTGAAGTTACAAATGGATGCTGTCCACCGGAAAAAAAAATACAACAAAGAACAGTGAACCACTACTTTCCAAGCTCATTGCTTCAGGGACTCAATCAGGATACATCAAGTTCCTGGAAAGACCCAGAAAGAGGAGCAATGGGACCATCTGCTCCCCAGTCATCCCCAATGTGCAAGACCTTGCCATCACAGGCAAACCTGGCCCAAAATCCCACTCATCTGTTTATTGTGATGTCTTCATCATGCTGGGATTTTTGCCCTGCCAGTGCTCTAGAAATGGCGCTTTCTGTCCCTGGGTTATCTTCCTTTCAGGAAACTCCAATGACTCACATAGGTCCCTGCCTTTGAAAGACAGGCACTGTGCTGATTCCCACAGGGACAGAAAGCAGTGTCTGCCTTTCCATGCCCCTCGTCTTCTGGATGGCACCTTCCTTCCCAGCAGGGCCAGCCCAGTGGCACTGGGCCCTGCAGTTCCCTCTCTGCCACACAACCTGGCAGTAACCCTGGCACAGTTCCCGTCTGCTTGAGCCTGCCAGGCAGCAGATGGGGCTGGGACAAGTCCCTCCCAGCTGTCCCTGTTTGCATGGCAGAAACCTCTGAGGGTGGGCTGGGGGGCACCAACCAGGGCCCCTCAGAAGCTCACAGTGAGCCCCCCACAGCCCCTCCTGCCCACAGCCAAATTTCTGACCCCTAGGCTGGGACTGGCTTCCTTGGCTTCCTCCACCACCATTTCATGTCTCTGTACCCTGCATTGCTCTGCTTCAATTCTTTTGCCATTAGATAAAACTGAACACTCCACCAAATCACAAAAAAGGGCAACAGACACAGTCAGAGGACAGAGCACCTCTCCTCACAGGAAATGCAGAGGGAGCTGGAGTTATTCAGTTTTGTGAAGGACAGGCCCCGGGGAGACTTTATTGCCACTTTCCAAGACTTCAGAGTGGCTTTGAAGAAAGTGCGGGACATCTTTTTTAACAGGGCCAGTTACAATAGGAATGGACAAATATTTTTAAACACAAAGGGCATCTAATCAGAGTAGGTCTAAGGAAGAACTTGTTTACTCTGAGCATGGTGCCACCCTGGCACAGCTTGCCCCAAGAGCTTGTAGGAGCCCCATCCCTGCAACCATTCTGGCTCCGGTGGCAAAGGGCTCTGAGCAACCTGATCTATTTAAAGATGTCCCTGCTCATTGCAGGACACTTGCACCAGAGGACATTTACAGGGCCCTGCCAGCCCAGCCCAGTCTAGGATTCCTCACCATTTTCATTTGAAGAGCAGCAAGAGTGGAGGTGAGGAGGAAGGGGGCTCATCTGCTGCCTTGGGCTTGAGTGGAGGAGGAGCCCATCCCTCAGAGCCTGTTTCACCTGCAGCCCCTTCACATTTTACCTGCAGGAGCTCCTTGGCAGACCAGCGCCGCTCCTCGTCTGTCTGCAGGCAGCAGCTCAGGAAGTCACGCAGCAAAGCCGAGAGGAGCTTGGGCTGCCGCAGCTGTGGAGTCCCTACTGTGGCTATCAGGTATGTAGCCTGGAGAAAAAGCAGACACCAGGTTCCACCTCCTGCTTTCACATCTCTAAGGCTCTCCCAGATCCCTTTGTTTAACCTCTGTTCTTCAGTGGCAGTTTCTGCCCTGGCACAGACCCAGAGATGACTTTCCTTTACCAACCAAAACCACAAACCCCGATGCAGCGACAGCTTTTCCACCATCCTGCAGATCTTGCCTTGGCAGCTGATTTCATTGCCTGACCTAGTTAGTGGGACCTACATCAGCAAAAGGACATTTGCTTCTCTGAGGATTCTGCCAGCTTGAGACGGTTTTTGGAAGAGGGACTTTGCTATACTAACTAATTTCAAGGGTTAGTACATGAAAGGCATCTCTGCAGTGCTTGTTGGTCCTTTAAGCGCACGTGCCCTAGAACAAAACTCATCAAGCTTTTTGTGCTGTTCTTGAAAACAATGGGAATTGGAAGAAAAGAAAGGAAATCCATCAGTTAATACCCAGGTAGGGAAACAAACATTTACAATCTCCTCTTCAACACAGACACATAAAGATGCCTGCACAAATGTATTGGGATGAAAATGCCTGCTTGGGCACACAGGAGCCACTTGCAGCTCTGTCTCTCAGCAGTCTGAAAATTTCAGCTTCCCATTTTTGCAACAAAAGAAAAATTGTCTAGGTCAGAAGAAGGAGAGGTTCCATCCCTATGGTCACCCTCTAGTCATTTGGCTGCTCAAGTCACTGCACTAATGGTAGGCCCATGCCAGAAAGTGCCAGGAAACAAACAGGAGGTTTTGGCAGGCTCTCCACATCACCAGGCTCTGGCTTGGTGACATGCAGAATGTTGCTTGGGCTAGGAGAGAAACACGGTCACTGAGTGTTTCAGCAGCACTGCACAAGAAGCAGAAGAGACTCTGTGCATTACACCCTCATGCCCATGTTTTCCAGTGAGAAGAAACTGCACACAGGGTTAGGTTCCTCTCTAAAGACCACGGTTTTAGAAACTTTGTTGGGTTTGGGTTTGCTTCCTTCATTTCTGGAAAGATAACAACACTTTTAAGATGCTTTTTTCCTGTTATTAAGGCCATCTACACAGACAAAAGAACTGGAACCACTAACCCAAAGGAAAGTGTTGAGTGAGAATGGAGTTTGTTTGGAGTTTGTTTGCATATGGTAAGGCTTGAGTTCCCCCACTGATGCAACCAAAAGTACAGCAGATGCTGATGTGTTGCAGGGACATTTGTAGGAGGGGACCTTGGTGGAAGTAGTTCCAGCAGATGGCAATGGGATTTTGTCCAGTGGCACACAGGACATGGGACAGGTGAGAAAGACAGTGGGATCAGTTAGTATTTGCTCCTTACCGTGCCAGAACTTTCGCTCAAGTAAGGAGGTTCTTGTTCTATCATTTCAATTCCCACAATTCCAAAAGACCATATGTCCACTTTGGGGCCACATGGTTGACCTGTCACCACTTCAGGCGCCATCCACCAAGGAGTCCCAGTTACCGAGCACCGTCTGCTCTGCTCAGGGGTGAGCTGAGTGGTGAGGCCAAAATCAGCTGAGGAGAAAACAAAATACTGGTTTTATCTTAATTCTGTGCAATTAGGAAAGCAAGCAAAAGAATTCCCCAGTAGAAGTTTGAAATTGCTCTATTGAATCTCCTGGCATTGGCGACTTTAAAAATTCCCCCATGTTTTACACTGCCTCCAGCAGTGGCTTTTGTTCTTTGGAAACTTTAGACTTGTAACTCCCACCCTCTGGAAGGGACCCACACAGAGCAAGGCCACTCTTGACTGCTTGTGGCTCCTTCTACCTCTGTGCATGTTGCAACTGTGCCCTTAGCTCGAAGCAGGGGTCCCTGCACGGCCACCAGCACCATTTTTGGGGAGCTGGCAGTCACGCCAAGCAGCCCCACACCCACATCCCTGGAACACTGCACCTGACCAAGAATATACTGACCCAGTTTGACAGAACCGTCGGTTCTGAGAAGGATGTTGTCGCTCTTCACGTCTCGATGGATCACATCGTTTGAATGAAGAAAATCCAGTCCTTGCAGGCACTCAGTGAGAAAAAAGAAACAGAAGTGCAAAAATGAGTGATGTGATTTCATCACACCACACAAGAAGGGAAACAAACAATCTAAAAGATTCCCTCTCCAGGGGAATGGGGAGTAATGGCAGAACAGTAATGGCCACTGAGAGGAAGAGCTTGCTGCTCCAACACTTGCAGAGCAGAACCTTTCTGAGGAAAGGCACATCAGCTTTTGAAAGAGCAACAGCACCTGCTGTTGTAGGCTGTCCCCTGCCAACCAGCCAGGATGACTCCTGCTGCAGTGCATGTGCTCAGAAGCAAAGAGCATTCTGGCTGCACTCCTATCCTTTTTAGCTGAGGACTGAGAGAAACAAGTCTCTCTCTTCTTTCTTTGCTGTTTGTTTCAAATCCTGCCACCAGCACCTTTGCTTTTACAGGCAAGGAATGCAGTGAAGACAGACTCCAGGCAAACATTTAGAGGCAAGGTGGAGAACAGCAAATACAAATACAAGAGACAGAGCGAGAATACAACAGCAGGAGATAAGAGTACTGGCACTGAGTACAGGGAGTGCAGGGGCACTGGCAGGCCTTTCACTTGAGATGCTTTTACTTGCCCATAGCATACCAGCAACACAGAAACAAAGCTTGGCACAGGAAACCTCTCCTGTTCTGAGCCCCTGTTTCCCAGACAATCCTGCCCAAGCCCTTGGAAACACAGATGGGATTGCTGACCTCCCGACTGATGGCTGCCATCTCATCTTCAGACAGGCAGGTCTGGCTGACGATGTCGCTCAGGACACCTCCATCCATGTACTCTATAACCAGCAAGAGTTCCTCGCCCAGAAGGTAGCTGAAAGAAGGAAACAAGGGGGTAGAGATGAACATGCATGGCTACGTTGATTTTTTGCTTCCAGGTTTCTTATTTCCAGATGCCTTTGTGACAAGGACAGAATCAAAGGAATAGACATTCCCTCTTGGCTGTGCATTATTTGCAATCTGTGCAGTCTCATAGAGAAAAGACACATCTGTGAAAAAGGAGATGTCTTAGATGGGCAGCAAATGAAAAGTGCAGTTTAGAAAGAGCCCAGATATAAAACATGCCAGGCATGGTGTTTCTGGAAATAAGCACCTAGTCTTCCTGGCATGCATAGCAATGGCAAAGAGGGGCAACAATCCAAGGGAAATCCACTTTAGGATGGTTCATCTGCACTTAAGAAACTTTAAAAAATCAATCCCAAATAAATGTGGAGGCAGTGAACTTTGAGGCTATTGAGTTAGGAAGATACAGCTGATCTAGGTTTTGAATAATTTTGGAGTAATTATCAAATTAGGTGTGCCAGGGAAGACTCATGCAGACAAGATGCACTCTCTTCTCATCCATTGGAGATGAGTAGAGAAATATGAATAAATAAAAATTAACAGCTTTACTTGCTGCCACTGACCAAAGTGGGTTTTTAACCTCTCATGTTTGCTTTATGTAAACACACATCCATGGGATAAGACCATGACCTCTCACCTGTCTAAATAATTCACAACATTGGGACTCCTATACCTCTTCATGATCAATATTTCATTATAGGTTAGCTCCTTCCTCCTCACTCCTTGAAGATTTATTTTTTTTATTGCCACCTAAAATGACATTGAAAATCAGTAATTTGAGAGGTTGGTGGCACGAGACCACAAGGCACATGGAGCGAGTGATTTTGCAATGACACAGCTGAGCTGTGCCAAACTGCCTTGTGATTAGGCACTGCAGTAATTAGGAACTGACATTCCAACAGCCCATTTCTCTGCTCCCTTGGGAGCCAGTTACAGGACACGTGGGGCCACTGACATTTTGCCTTGACCACTTGGTAACAGCGGTGTCTCAGTTATCACCCACAAACCTCTGACCACACTCTCTGCTGCTTTGTTTGGGACTCAGAAGAAGGAATCCATGCCTTAATACTCTGTGAATACATCTCGTGATATGGGCAGGGCTTAGGGCTTTCAGGGACGCCTTGCAGATCTCTCCCTACGTGCAGTTCCCAAGTGCAGCACTGCAGGTGGCTAAGGAACTACCAGTAACTTTCAGATGGATTTGCTGGCAGCCAGAAATGAGAATTCAGGACTCTGAAGCTGTAGCCCCAAAGAGCAGTGAGGCGCTCGCAGGCACCACCTTTGTTTTAGCAATGGAGAGCGAGTGAGCGCGTCCTTCTCTGAAAGGAACCACTGCCCTCTGTGCCTTCCTTCCGGCAGCTCAGGAGGACAAAGTCCCAGATGTGTTTTGTGGGCTGGCACCAGTCTGTGCTTCTTGTGCCTTTTCAGCACAGCTCTGCCCAAAGCTCCAGCCACAGCTCACACCAGAGGGGAAAGCCCTCGAGTGCAGCAGAGCCTGCAGGGGCTGTTGACATTTACCTCTCCTCCTGTGGCACTGTCGAGTGCTCTATAAACATCTCCAAACCCCCTAGAAACAAAACAGAAGCAGAGAAAGGAGAAGCTGTTGAGATCTTGCAGTGAAAGCCAGCCCACACAGGAGATCTCTGTTGGAAGTGTCAAAACCTGCAGGATGCAGGAGGGCTCTGCCAGAAGGCAGATGATGCATTTTCCTCTCAAGTGCATGGGCACTGGGCCTGTTCCTGAAGCACTGGGGTTCAATTTCTAAAGGGAGTTTAGTCTTTCCTCTTGGGTTTCACTGTCTAAACAGTGTGGTTCCTATCCTGACCACAGAGTGTTTCCCTCTTCAAACCAGGGGAAAGAATTGTTCCTGGGAACTGTTATCTCACAGCTTTGATAGGGCATAGGTTGCTCTTTCAGGCAAGCAAGTTTCTTCTCTTTTCATTAGTGTGCCAGTATGATTTTGAGACATACACAAAATGCTAAAGAAATTAACACAGAGCTGTCCCACACTTGAGAGACAAGGAGACCTTCCAGGTCCTGTTCCTTGATGCAGGCAAGACCTCGGTAGCAAGGCATCTCTGACAATGCCTTCTGAGCCCACTCACAAATTCTGAGCAGCATTGAGAGATGGGACAATCTATCCCCAGTGTGTGATCATCTTTGCAGCTGGCCTGACTTCACGCTGGATAGACATTCCACCCCAAAAACACCTGGCCCACGGTTGTGCAGGAGTAACTGCTGTTGGACTCACCCGCTGCCAATATAATTCAGATGCTTGTATTTCATCAGGGGATTTTCAGTGGTGTTCACCATTCTCCCTGAGGGAAACAAAATGCAAGATGCTGACTTTAAAGCAGAGATCCCAGCTTCCAGGAGATACAAAAGGCAGCCCCAGCGCCTGGAGCTCTGAGCCCTTTGTGGTCGGCTGGGTAACAACAACCACAACCAGGCAGACAGCCCTGCAGCACAGGTGGCCAGCACAGAGACTGATTTGTACAGTCTTTTGAAGAGTTCTCTTGACAGGAAACAAAGCACAGGGACATACAATCCCAGGAGAGGAGGACATCTTCCCCACCTTTCAGCAGTTTTCCAAAGGAATGCCTTCCCATTTGCAAACCAGAGCAGCTCAAGCTGTAACCGATCCTGACGGGGCTTTCAGCATCAGGACCCTGACCTGTTTGTGAACAGGCTGAGCTCAAAGATGCCCCTCTCCCAGCTAAGGAAGGCTCCAGCCTCTGCAGTCCCTCCAGCCCTCAGGGACAGGGCAGCGACCACAACAAGGCTGGCAAAGCCCAAGCATGAGCACTGACAGGCACTGATGGGAAGAAGCCAGAGTGAGCCTTAGCCCCAGACAAGCTGTTGCCCCCATTCAGGACACAACAGGATGGGCTTTGAGATCAGCCACACCGAGGCACAGATCAGTGCCCTTTTTGTCCCAACAGGTGATGGCAGACACAGAATCCACTGGGCTCTGGTCTCAGCCCCACCAGGTCTCTTATCTGAGAGCACAGCACTGGCAGCTGTTACGGGCAAGAAGCAGATTCATTGGGTTGTGCTGCAGAATCACAAAGGGCTTGATGTGTTTTCCTAGAGACTGATCTGAGCAGGGCCTGGGCCAATGGGTAGGATTCTAACAGTCATGGGAAAGAGTGGGAATCAGGTATGGAAAAGTGCCATGGATCTGAGGGATATACCATGGCTGGGCTGGAGGCTCTCTCCTGAGAAATGCCTGCAGTACAGTTTTATCTGATCACGCCACTTGGATGTGTCTCCTGGACACATCTTGATAAGCATAAAACTAGAAGATTAAAGAAAGTTTGTTATCAAAGTCTCTGTTTTTCCTTTGGGGGCACATGGAAAATACCTTGTGCTCTCTATTTGTCCTTTAACCTGATGTTCTTTCAAAGTAGTTCTTATTGACAAAAAGATAGCATTCTCTTATTGACAAAAATATAGCATTCTCATGAAAATAAACTGCAGATGTAGTAGTGGTAACAGTAACAGTCATAAAAATGACATCACTAAAACGTGGGGTAGAAGGGCTCCTTCAGGATGGAGAAAAATACAACAAAAAACCCCCACCAAAAATGAACAACAGAAAAGCAATCCCACCCCCCCAAAAAAAAAATCCCCAACCAAAAAGACAAAACTCCAAAGCCAGTCCATTTCTGTGAAGTTTTTTTACTCTGATGACTGGTTGGAAGTCAGGAGTCTAAGGAGAATTTAGGAAGCTAAAAATTCTGTTCAGTTTGGCCACTAGCACACAGGACTTGCCTAGATCATTTGCACGGTCACAGCCTTCTGCTGATCCAAGAACAATCCCTGCTTCAGCCTTTAGCAGAGAGGGAAGCTCAGGCAAACCCAAGCCAGTCCCAGGTGCCCTCAGAGGCAGCAGGAACACCCAGAGCTCTCTCGCTGCCTCGGAGCACAGCACTGCCTCTGGGGAGTCCTAAATGGCCCTGTGACGCCGAGCTCAGGAGGAGCATTTGGTACAGCTCTGCTGACACCTGCACACAACACACTGTCCCTCAGATAAGAAACACCCCAGACGTACCCAGCAGCTCCGGGTACTCCTCCTCAATCTCCTGTTCCGGGGATGTGCCCGAGCCTGAGTTCCCAGGTTTCACAGAAGGGCTTCCTCGAGGTGATGCTGCTGCAGCAGCAGGTTCAGAGCCCATGATGTGCTGGACCTGGAGCATTTCTGGTGGGCACTGCTCCTGTGCCTGACTCCTAACTTGGGGTTCTTCATTGCCACACATTCCCTGCAAGTCTTCGCAGGCTGCCCGGTGAGATGTCAATGCTTGCACCTCAAGTCAAACAGAACAAAGCAGTCAGACACTACAGCTTGTCCCTGTCAGCCAGGAGTCATTGACTGTGAGGAAAGGCAAAGAACAGATTGACAGGGGATACAACGGCTTGTTTCAATCCTCCATCTGGGTCACCAAGTTCCACTGTAAAAACACCTCAAGAAAAAAGGAGAGCAGGAACAGGCCAGCAGGAATCAATTTGGATGACTGCTGGCCAAAAGGCCAAAGGACAAGTTTCACTGTCCAGGGCAGATGTTGAGATTCAGCACACCAGGAAATGTCCTTCAGAGTGACTGTGATACACACACTACAGTAGCATGGCACTCAGAGGCATGGCCCCACTCCCTGCTGCTCTGCACTGGAAAGGCAAGAAGGGCAGAAACCACCAGATTGGTGACTGCAGTGGCTGCATCCCTTTCACTCACTTGGTTTTGCAGAGACTGATGGAAGCGATTAAGTTTCTCTCTGATGATTTTCATTTCTTCCTCCAGCCGCTTATGCCTTGCCTTGATCATACTGTGAGCTGTCTGAAGCTCTGCATCCAGCTGTTCCTTCATGTTCTCTAACAAACAAAAGAGAGGACATTTCATGAGTGGAGTGACTGCCACTCTTTCATTCACCTGGTTTTGTTGATCACCCCTCTGCTGATGGAGATTCTCCTCTTGAATTCTTCCCATGTCTTCCTTGTTCTTTCTCTTCACTGCCATGATGTCACTCTGAGCTTCGGGCAGCTCTGCTTGTGGCTCTGCCTTGATGTTCTGTACACACAAAAGCAGAGCAAGTGACTGAGAGCTGCCATCAGGCTCAGCTTTTTTCCTCTTGCAGCCTCAAAATCACATTTATTCAGCCCCTTCTTTCTGCTTCCCTCCCCACATCTGCCTCCATTGCAAACCTCCTGTCCCAGGGCTGATCTCTGCAGATTGCAAGGCTCTGTGCTTCCATTGCCTGTGGGACTCCTGGCCTTCTCAGTCCCAGGAGCTCTGCTTTATGCCCCTCTCCCTGCCCTTCCCTCTGTGCCCTGGCCAGTCAGGCTTACCTGGCCATTCTCCTGTGGCTCTTCCACCTGCTGCCTGAGCTGCTCTTCCTGCTCTCGGGCAGGGAACAGCTCTCCCTGAGTCTGGCATGGCATCTCAGATAAGGCAGTGTGCTCCTGCTCTTTCTCTAGAGGCACCTGTACAGAAAGCAGGAGAAGATGGGTTTCAACTTCCCATACGCCCTTTGTGGGCCAAGACTCACAGACTGCTGGGCTCACACGTTCCCAAAGCACTGTGCTGCTGCTCTCCTGGGTCATTCTCTGCCCGAGGGGAGGCTCAGATTCCAAAGTGACCCTGGCCCTACAATCAGGGGCCATCTGGGACTGAAGCTCCAGCAGCCTCTCAGGCAGCTGACAGGGAAGGGGTGGCATTTCTCAAGGGTCTCGTGAGGGCCTCCCTCTGCTTCTGCCATGTCCTGTTTGTCTTTCAGTAGTGACTGACACCCCGCCCTGTCCCACAGCTCCATCCTGGCTCTGCAGGGGCTTCCTGGGTGAGCTCACTCCTTGTGAGAGACACTTCTGGAGTTCACTTTCTCTTCAGGCCTGCACCAGCATTCCTCCCTCCTGACATCCACACTCTTGTTAGAAAACCGGGTCATCCAGGAGATGAGGATGCAAAGATCTCTGATGGAAGTCAGAGAACCTCTGTGGCCACCTCAGTATATGGAGGAGGACCAAGGTGTTTCTTCTCCTTCTTTTTTCAACGGAGAATTCTGACCAGCAGTAACAGAGTTTCTCATAGGGCCCATTAATGAATGCACTCACACAGCCCTGGGGATGCCAGTGAAGGAAACCATGTGTCATGTAATGCATGTACGAGCAAAGTCACCAGACCCCAGCTACAGCATGGGATAGTTCCACTCCCTTAGGACATGCAAAAATTTAAAGGATTAAAAGAAGGCTTCAGGTCAGAAAAGACTGGAGCAGGAAAACATGAGGGGAAAAACAACCATCTCTGGAGGGGGAAACATCTCTGCCTGCTCAGGATCAGTCAGTGGAACTTGTCTCTACTCCTCTCCTGAAGGGATGCCTTTAGGGGAGCTTTGCACCTTCCACTGCTTTGGAGCAGAGCCAGGAAGATTCAAATAGACAGATAGACAGATCTCACTTTTATAATCTCTCTTTACCGTGCTGTGGTATTTACATTCTTGGAACAGAGAGAGATATAATTCTCTCTCCTAGGTTTTTTTTTAAGGGAAGGTAATGAGAAACTTAGAGAAGAAAACAATTATTATCTATACTTGCTGTTCTTGTTGTTTAGTACATGTAGAATGTGTTATAGTGATTGTTTACTGAAAGTGATTTGTCAAGTGGATTTTAGTGATAGTTGTTTAGCCTGATTAGCTAATTAGATAAAATCTGTGTTGTGACTGTCTGGAGACAGTCACGAGTTTTTCTTTAGTAGCTTTTTAGTATAGTATCTCTATAGTATAGTTTTAATATAGTACTAGTGTAATATAACATAGCTTAAGAAAGCATTTGTTTAACCTTCTAAATCATAGAGTCAAAGCACATTATTCCCCATGGGGGGGTCACCCTGAATCAATCCTGTCCTTTCTGTCGCTACACACATCAGCACTTGGCAGCAGTGCCCCGATCAGCAGCCATCCTGAACTTGCTCTCCTGTTGCTTCAGTAACCCACACTCTCGGGGAATCTGGAGCGTGTGGGTCCTTATGGAATGCAATCAGACCCAGAGCATTGGAGTAGGAACTGCACTCTTTGTGCATCTGTGCTCAGGCAAGTTCTTCTCTTGGACTTGACAACACTGATGGGGCTGAAGTGGCTGGAATCCGAAATGCAGCCCAGCCCCTCCCAGCTCCTCTAATCTCTGAGGGCCAGCTGGAATGCAAGGGCATTGATTTCCTGCTCAATTCCCAAACACAACACTGATTCCCAAACACAACACTGATTCCCTGGGCTGCCAAAAGACACAGGAGCCATTAACTTGAAAAGGATGGGCAAGCCCTACTGGCTGGTCTGGCACCAGGGCACCAGAACAGCTCGTTCTGCCCCAACATCCCTGCCCCAAACTATGTGTTCTTGTGCAAAAATACTGCATTGTCCAGAACTGCCCCCTTGAAAACTAAAATTCTAGCAGAATTTCTGCCAGTACTGTAAAAGGGTAGGAAAGATTGAGAAATAGCTCCCTTGCTCCCTGGAGAAGGAGAAATTGCACAAGGGTTCTCCTTCTAGCAAACAAATAAACAAAATATGAAAGTGTTACCTACTGCAGTGTCTAAAGCACTTGGATGCAGTGAAGGGATGTTTGGCAGGGAGACAGCCCTTGTGCTGAGCATTGGCTCTATGGATCCAAGGCAGGGATCTATGGAAGTCTGCCTGAAGGTCCCTCATGAGCCCCCATTGTCCAGGCTAAAGCTCCCTCAGCACCTCCTCCCTGGCCTTGTGCTGCACCCCTTGCCCAGCTCCCCTGTCCCTCTGTGCCCACGCTGCAGCCCCTCCATGACTTTCTGCTTCCCAGGGCCCACAGCTGCACACAGCACTCCAGCTGTGGCCGCAGCGCTGCCCAGCACAGGCCACGCTCCCTGCCCTGCTCCTGCTGCCCCACTGCTGCTGGCACAGCCACCGTGCCCTTGGCCTTCTGGGCCCCCTGGCCCCACGCTGCCTCATCTTCAGCTGCTCACGGCCGCCAGCCCTGCGTCCTTTGGGCCCACGCAGCTCCCCAGCCACAAAGGTGCCCATTGCACTTCAGATACTGCAGGCACCATTGCAAGATGGCCTTCCTGTTCTACCACCTCATGTTCCAAGTAGATGTCATCAGTTTTGATAGGAGTAGGATTCTAAGTACCTCTGTTTAAATTAAAATTATCCAATTCAACTGTAGAGGAAATTGCTCTTAATTAAATTTTCCCTTTCTGCTGTCACCAAGCATTGTTCTCTTTTCAAAATTAGGTTTTTAGTTCTTCAAATTCTGAGAAGGAAATTTAAAAATATCTATCTCTGCCTTTGTTACTTTTGTCTCAGGCATGAAAATGGATTTTCTTTTGGCCTTCCTAGCTGGCCCTGTACAGTCTGTTGCTACTGGCCAAGCTCACATCTTCCTCTAAAATTCTTAAACACTAGGAACATGAAATGTTCCTTTCTCACTCACCGCAGGATCTTCAGCACTGCTGAATACACACTTCAGGTGTCCTGTAGTGGGAAGGGAAAATGAACCAGATGCTGTCAGAAAACTGCCTGGGCTGCTGAATCCCACAGAACAAGTCAACCCAAACAGAGATGATTTCCCGTTTCACAACATCCCTCCAGCAGACACATTTCATTCACACAGCCAGCAAGGGATCAGGACAATATTCTTGGTTGTGCCTACACTTCAGCCTGTTTTGCCAGTAAATGAATACAAATATGACCAAGAAAATGCAAATTGTTCTTTCACACTCAGTGCTCCTCTTCTACCAAAGACATATAACAGCTTCTGAAATCCTTTTCTTGAGGTTCTTTTTATTTTTCATCAGTTGCATGCACCAGTTCTCATTAACTTGCTTGAAACAGTTGCTCAGAAAAGCTTCCCTAAAATCCCCCTGATCTGTGGCAGACACTCACTGCTTTGGAGTTTGCATTTCCTTGCAAAGGGAATCACTATTTTAGCACTTTGAAAAAGGTCAAGTTAGAAAGTCAAATCCTTTCATGACAAAATTTAAAAAGAAATAAGCTTTCTCTGAATTCTGGGAACAACTGCAGAGTTTTTAGAAGGCATTCCAAGAAGCTCTGCCAGTCTACAATTTCAAAGGTGTCTTGCTTGTCCCAGCAACCTGAGGAAATGGCAGACTCTGCTTCCACAGACTCTCCTGTGGAGGGAACGGAAGCCCTGCAGGTTCCCCTGCAAATGCTGCCCCTGTGGCTACAGACACCCCCTTTTTAGCTGAAAGCCTTGACAGGAGCTTTACCAAACCACTGGCATCCTAATGCTCTTTCCCTTTCAAAATCAGAAACTCAGCCACCAAGAAAGAGCAGGAAGACATACAAAAGCCAGGTTAGGTTACATCCTAACCTAAGTAGAAGGGAAACCTCTACTTACGGGTGAATTGTGTCATGTAATACATGGAGAAATAAATGCCCTATACAGCAAAACCTGCCATGGCCAGTTGGTGAAACATGGTCATTTTTGAAAGTTAGGTAAATAATAGAAAAAACAATGCTCTTGTCAGTGGGCAGCCATCCACTGACAAATTCCCCAACCAGAAAAGTTCGCAACTGAGCAAAGACTAGGGCTGCTCTGACACTCAGGCCTTCCCTGCACCAAGGCAACCTTCTGATGTCACTACATCAACGTGGCAACCATGCCCTGACATCACAAAGCAAACGCTCCATGTTGGTCTGTGAATTTATGCACAGCAATAACCAACCTTTCCTACAGCAAACACAAAAGAGCCAGGGAAGTTCTCCTCTGTCACAAAGGAGCACAAATTCCCTTCATGGGCCAAACCCTGTTGTTCAGGGATCCAAGAGGAATTCCAAGGGTGCCCCAAGCACCTACAGCCTGTACCCCAGCTGAGCACTCAGATGGGACACAAGCAAAGGAAACCAGACCAAGACAATGGCCCACAGCATTGCACATGTGAGAAATGACTCTCACTTTTAAAATTTTAAAGTTTTAGTAAACTTTAACAAAGGACTGAATAAGGAAAAATTGCAGCATTGGGAGTCCCTGTGACTAACAGCCATGTGTTCATCTACAAAAAGGATGCTCTGCCTTTTTATACCCTTAGCCCCTCCAAAAGTTTTGTCAGTCAACTCTTTCTCTGCTGTCCATTGGTGGGGATTACTTTCTTGCATCCTGACTGGAGGTCAGGTGTTGTTACACCCTGCCTGCTGGTCACAAGCCAGCCCTCCCCAAATGCCCTGACTACCAAGGCTGTTACAAGGGGGACGGGAAAGAGGACTATGGGAGGATATATTACAATATAATCACTACACATTTGAACATCCACATAACATCTGCTTCTTAATTGTCAGAGCCAACCATTGCATTACTCGTCTGGAACACACAGAACCAGGAGAGAGGCCACTGTTGGCATCACAGCTGAAATGTTTCCTAACAAATCTCCCCACATATTTGCACCTTTATTGGACATGCCCAGGGCTCCGGTGCGGGTACATCTCTGCCTCTCTTCCCCTTTGGCAGCAGTCGAACTGGCAGCATCTGCCCGCCAGCAGCAGCTGCTCCAAGCTGGGAACGCCACTGGCCATGCTGATTTCTAGAGGCTTCTGTGTGCCAGGGGAAGCCAAGGCAGGAGCGGGTTGAACGGTGCTGGCGCTGCTGCTGCTCTGTGCCAGAGAGCCCCGGCTGGGCAGGGCACGGTGCCCACTGCGCTGCGGGCTCCTTCTCCTTCCACAGCTGGGCACACCTGGCAACAAGGCATGGCAACTTGTGGGCAAGCCAAGGGGTTTCTGGGGCTGCCCTGCTCTGCACACACCCAGCACACCTGCAGCACACAATTTTACCCCTCAAACAGGTAAACCAAAGGGAAACAGCTGGAAAAGATTTCATTTCAACCATTCTTTATGCTTCAATAGAAATGACCAAAATGAAAGTTACCGAGCAGGGCCGATCCACACTGCCAGCTCAGTGTGAGAACAGAGGCATTACTTTATTTCAGTGCTGGGTGTGTGAGGAATCACTTCCCTGAAACATGCACACCCACGGGTTAGTATCCACGGAACTAAGACATTACTTTCATTACTTTTATTCATTCCTTTGCTCAAACTCACAGGCTAAACATTCTCACAAAGTGTTTGACATCTTTAAATCACTTCCCCAAAATTACTGACATTTCGAGTAGGCATCTCTTGAGGGTCTCTGGTGGTCACGGGGTGAACATCCCGTTCCTCAAATTCTCCTTCCATGGTTAAGAGCCTTCTTCTGCTTGAATGCATTGCAGCTACCTCCTCAGCAGGCCCACTGTCTTTATTCTCAAGGCTAAGACATCCACTTGCACACATTGACCACTGCTGTGAGGGAAGGTACGACTAAGCACTGCCTGGTAAAGCTTAACAAATTCACAATTTGTTGCAGGTCAACACTTCCCCAACATATCTCGTTCCTTCTCTGGGAATCAAACACAAGCATTTTGTGATTACTGAGCCCAAGGCCGCCTCCAACCCTGCTGTCACCCAGCAGCCCTTCTCTCCTCACAAACAGCAGGGCCAGCAGTGCCTTCCCTCACTGGCTCAGTCCCCAGCTGTGTCAGGAGTTCTCTGTCACACACTGCAGGACCATCCTGGACTGTTTGCTCTCCGCTGCACTCTGTTGCCAGCAGACGTCCCCACCCTGTTCCATGCCCCTTGCAGAACCCTGCACCTGCTGTCCATGGGCACCTGGCAAGGGGAGGCACTCACGGCAGAGATGCACCAGCTGCACTGGGCAGGAACCAAAACCCTCTGGGGCACAGCTGCTGGCCTGTGTCTGGCACAGCTCTGCACGCCCCACTCCTCACGGGCTCTGGGCTGGAAATGCAATTGCACTTTCTGCCCCATGGAGAAACACCGGGGCTGCACAAACAACGGCCAGCAGGCCACATCCCAAAGGCACTGCAGCATGGAGCTGAGAAGGAAGAACACCCTTCCACAATTCCTAACCACACCAAAACCAACATATTGGGACTTTTAATCTTCTGAATGTAGAGCTGATTCACAGGGTGACAAGGGAATCCTCCAATGGAGTTGAAGTTTGGTAGAGTTTTTATTCTGAGTCCTACTCAGACTGTTGATTTGAAAATTTATTTGAAAATATTTTTTAAAAGGCTGTGCAGTCATACGGTTTTGTTCTAATACCAAAATGGCTAGATGAAATGTACTGGCATTTTAATTACATCCAAACTGATTAGTCTGTAAAAGCTTTCCTGCAGAATAGCCACTAAACAAGAAATGAAAATCTGTGGACTGTTGACTTTGCAAATTTCTACTAAACTTATCAGACAATGAGGCATTTTCTGTCAGATCATAGAGCAAATTAATTCCTATGGATAACTTGATTTGGATAAACCTGTTGATTTCAAATTAAAACTGCCAGCACATACTAAGTGGAAATCTGAATACTCACTTCTATGAGCTCTGAATTATTAGATAGTCATTGTTTGCCATATTAACAAAAATAGCATTCTGGCTATTTTTTTACTTACAGTCAGCTCTTCAACACTCTTTGTAACACCAGAATGAGAGTTTGTAGCAATGTGAACCATGGGTTGGTGGAGCATTGCAGAAGGCTCCTATGTCAGCACTAGATGTTCACATTTACCATAGCATCACTTCTTGCCTTTAATTCCAAGCTACAGCTCAGTTCCTGCAGTACAGATTCACACTTGTAGTCTGTATTTGCAGCTGGTTCTTACTTTCCTGTCCAGAAAAAAAATAATGCTTGGATCTCAAATCAAAATAAAACGAGGAGAGAGTCAGGTTCTGGATAGGTATAGCAAGAACTAAGAGATTTATTTGCAAATATGTGGAAGAGTTGTTTGTACATGCTGCAAAACCAGCAGATTAAAAACTTGCACTCTAACTTGCAAGCTGAGGTTTGCCTGTTCTTTCTGGACTGATTTCTTGAGGCCAGACACTGAACCTAACCAGTAAGAAAATCAAAACCACAGGAGTAGTTTGGAGAATATTGTAAATTATTCTGTCATTATGCTTTTTGCCAAAAAGTTCTGGCCATCATCCGATTGGAGTAATTAGAGGAGATCGAAGCCATCATACTGTGCCTGTGCACACAATTCCTTCCCAGGAGTAATCCATGAAGCAACGCTGACAAATCCACACCAGCAGCTGTTGCCACACAGTCATGAAGCAGAGAATATGTATTTCTGCTACACTTGGACAGCTGAAGATGCCTCTGCTGAGCTAATTTTAGTGACTGCCCACCACAGATGAGACCTTGGGGTCAGTCTCCAGCAAGTCAGGGCAGTTAATATTCTGCCTAAATGAAGTAAGTCTAGCAATACATAGACCATGGAGCCTGATGAAAGCCAGCAGCTGTGGGAGATTTAATTTGTTTCCGTATCTTTCTTTTTAGTCATTAATTACAATCAATTATTTAAAGCATGGAAACTTTTGGCATACCATTGGCTGGAACGTTGGTCAGTCTTCCATTCATGACTCCTCTGAAAGCATCGCCCCAGTGTTTTTATCAGTAGCTCTTCCATCATCATGGCTCACACAGCATTTCCTGCAGCTCTTGCTGGAGTCAGGGAAAGGCACCAGGAGAAGGGGCAGAAAGCTGTGTGCAGAGACTGTGTCAGCTGAAGAGACATTTGTTTCCTCTGGTTTGGCTGAATGGCTGCAGGAACCCTGCTGGCACTGCTGGCGGGGTGGCCTTTGGCAGGGCTGGGCAGAGTTTGGGGCCCAGGATCCCTCCTCTCGGTGGGACACCAGGGTGAGCAGCCCCTGTCCCAGCCAGGAGCAGAGGTTCTGTGGCTCTGCCCTGGGCATAGGGACCTGCCACTGCCACGAGCTCCTGCCGCGGCTCCTCTGGGGCAGCTCCTGCTCTGCAGCGATGATGGGCACAGCTGGGGGTGGCTGCAATGGAGGGTGGCTTCCAGTGGGCTCTGTTGGTCTGCCACACTGGAGCCAGCAGAGCTTCTGGAAGGAGTCTCCTCTTGTGAGCTGCTGGAGCTGGAGCTGGCAGTGGCCACAGAGCCGCTGTGTTCATCCCTGACAGGCCCAGAGCACAGCAGCCTCTGGGCCTCCTTGCTGCACGATGGCAGTGTGGAGGCCATGGGCCAGAGGTTCAGTGTGTGTGACTCAGTTTCCTGATAAACTGTGCTAAGAAAACCCTGCACCCCTCCTGCCAGATCTAAGACACTCCAAGAAATCTGTTGGCACATTGGGAACTCAGAATTGTTTGCATTTTGAACAATTGTCCTGTGAGCGCTTTTGATTGTTTTTGTCATTTTGTGTTGATTCAGTTGATCCTTCAGAGAAGCTTTCCTTATAATATAAAACAGGAGGAATTGTGGAGACCCTGGGGGGCATTCCCTGGTCTAGGGAGGCACAAGAAGCTTCCCTCAAAATGCTGTTAGACCCCATTGGCTCCTTCCCCTGTTCCTGTGTCTGTTCCTGTGTTCCTGAGCCACACCTTCCCTATTCCCTGATTGGCCCCCTTATCTTTGTACTGCCCCAAGATCAGGGTCAGCCCCCAGGCCCCTGTGGAGACAAAGTGAGACCCTCTGTGTGTGGGTGCTGGGAGCTGAACATCTCCCTGCACAGCTGAATAAAACATCTGTGGAGATTATGCAAAGGTCCTTTTTGCTTCTCTACCCTGGACTATGCTAGCAGCAATTCAGACTGCTCCAGAGGAGAAGCTGCAGTACTGGCACCAAGGTTTTGGCAACTTGACCATAGGCACAGAGGGCGTGCAGGATGCTGCTCTATGAATTCCTTAACCAGCCATCTCTGGTGCTGGCATATTCCCTCCAGCTTCTGGTGCAGCCAGGGCCACCTTTGGTCCAGTAGATGACATTGTTATTTGAAAAATTCGGCCCACTCCTTGGGCAGGAGGCCATCCACAGGCTCTGGCCCTGCAGCCCCCTGCTCAGCTGGGGACAGTGTTCCCTGTGGGGAAGATGGAGCAGCCATCACAGGTTCTTGGGGGCTGCTTTCAGCAAGGGGGCGTCAGGGTCCATCCTAGTGAACAGATGACCTGATGGTTCGTAGGAATGATCTCAGAGTGCAAAAACCAACACGGTACAAGGGGGCTTGCAGTGATAATCAAATAAAATGTGGTTTTATTGAAATAACTACAGCAAAAATGTGATAGAGGGAGTAAGGGAGAGAAAAAGATAGAGAAAGAGAGAGAGAGAGAGAGAGAGAGAGGGAGAGGGAGAGGGAGAGGGGACATAGCTACCAACGCAGAGATGAAGCCTTTGGTCCAGTCCAGCTGAGGATCCACCTTCTACGCTGGTGAGATCTCAAAGGCTCTAGCTAACTCAGAGGTTTTTATTACTGAAAATTGTGACGGGGGGGGAAACAGTAGGGAACAGATGTAACAGGTAGTCCATATTCTCAGCAGTAAATGAGCTTGATTGATGTAACAGGCAGTCAATGTTCTCAGCAGTAAGCGAGAGCCATTGTATTCTCGGTCCAGTGGTCACACTCTGCAGGCAAACATGTGGCTTCGGTCAGCTTGCCTCTCCCACACACCTCCCCCGGGCTGGGGGTTTCAGTCCCAGTCCTTGGTGTCCCAGATGGTGTCCAACTCCCCAGAATTTGTTCAGAAAGCAGCCAGTCAGACCCTGGGGATCATGGTGGAGAATGTGACTCCTGCACAAGCAATGACGGCTCTCATGGACATGGGAGCCAAGTAGGTTCTTCTTCTTTTAGTGATGTTCTTCACCTTTGTGTGTGTGGGAGGGAGAAGGGATGAGACAGAATGGGAATGGTGGAAGGGAAGAATCCTGTATCCTGCATCTTCTGTGAACTCAGTGACTTGATTCTCCAACCAACCTCACTTCTTTCCTCTTGTCACCTATTTCTGCCCTCCTGCAGCCCATTACTTCTCGGAATCACAGAAGTGTAGAATATGGGGAGTCGGAAGGGGCCCATCAGGACCATCGAGTCCAGCTCCTGGCCTTGCCCAGAACAGCCCAAGGGTCACACCAAGTGCCTGAGATTGTTGTCAAAATGCTCCTTCAACCCTGTCAGGCTTGGTGCTGTGACCACTGCCCTGGGGAGCCTGTTCCAGTGCCCAGCCACCCTCTGGGTGAAAAACCCTTTTTCCTGATATCCAAACTAAAGCTCCTCTGACTCAGCTTCCTGCTGCTTCCTGGAGTTCTCCCAGTCTGTCAGATTTTCCTAGATGTGGTGACTGATGGGGAAAGGAAAGTGCCTGCAAAGGCCAAGGATAGAGCCTTGTGCTTTTGTGGGCAGAGGGACAATTGCAATTGCAGCTGTGAGCAGTGTTTGGTATTTCACAGTGCTAACCACAGAGGACAGGACAGCCTGGCTAAACTGCCTGCCACCCTTTCCTCAGCTTTGCAATAGGGTAAAACATTCAGATGGATCCGTTGCCAAGCCCCAGAGAAGAAATAGGCTGCATTGCTGGATATTCTGCAACTTCATAGCCCACAACGTGTTCTCCCTGCATTTGTTGTTTTCCAAAGTTCTGCAGATTTGGGGATACATGGGTGAAAAGAGCCTCAATCCTGCTGCAGGTCTCTGTGGTGTGCATCTGCCCCTGCTCTCTCCATTGCCCTTCCTACTCATGGCATGGGGGGCCTGGAGCAGCTCCAGGTTGAGGACAAGGTGAAGGGCAATCATGGCTCAGCCTCACACAGAGGTGAGGGGAGAGCTGGGCCAATCTCTGCTGGCAGGAAGGGTCTTGTGGCAGCCCAGAGAGGCTGTGCACATTGCCAGGGAACAGCTGTGCCCTGCATGTGCCCCTGCAATGAGCTGTGCTGCTGCCAGTGCCCCTGGAGCTGTGGGGCTGCTGAGCTGTTGGGCAGGCAGAGGAGCAGGAGGGTGCATGTGCAGCTGAGCCATTCCTGGGGAGCACAGGGCTCTGGGCTCCCTGCTGTCCCAGGGCAGCCCCGAGGCCAGGCTGGGCCTGTGCCAGCTCTGGGCAAGTGGCTCAGGGTGTGCCCTGGCCTGCCTCAGTGTCTGCCAGCAGGAGCATGTTTCCCTGTGCAGCTGTTTGGACATTTCCAGGAAATGTGTCCCAGGAAATATGGAGCTTCAGATGCTTTAGGTTTGCATTGTGGCCTCTGTTTAACTTTGTGTCTCCATTTTGCAGATCTGACTGGTTACAGTCTTACTGAGAAGTTTTCTCGGGACACTTCCGATGTTCCCTCACCCACAAAGTCCTCGCCTTCCGTCCAGAAAAGCTCTCTGTCCTCCAAGCTCAGGAAGAAGCTGCCGCCTGTATGGAGAGTGTTTGAAGAATAGGATTGATGCGTTAGGCTTGATAGTTACAGATGTACATATGTTCTGATCTTTAGATGTAGTTTTGAACTAATGTGTTTTGATTCTGTCTTTAAGTTTTGATGACATGTTTTTAATTCTATATATTTCATTTTGATGATGAAAAAAAGTAAATAAATAAACAAAATTGAAAAAACCAAAAGGAGAATGTGAGATCAGGACCTGCCAGCCTAGAGATTATGGGAGTGCAGCTCACTTGGTGTGCCAGTGTCTCACCACATCCTTTCCTCATTGGGCCTCTCCTCTTCCTCTTTGGCCATGTTTTCTTTGTGTCATTTGTGCTGCTCTTTGTTACTTGGCATTACAACAGGGCCACCATTGACCTGTCTGGGGGACAATGGATCCAAAAGATCCTGTCTAGTCAAAGGTTTTCTACCTAGGTGTGTTCTGTGCTCACCAAAGTCCTGAGCAAAGAAACCAAGAGAAGTGTGCCCAAATCCCAAAGCTTTGCTCCTTTGCAATCTCCCACAGATCTGGCTCACAGGTGACTTCAATCACAATTGCATAGGTAAGAAGAGGTTGTGTATTTCACTGGGAAAAGATGCACTGTTTTCGCAAAATCACCTGTATGTATATTTACCGGGGACAGCAGTGCAGCTGTGTTGTTTGCACCTTGTTTGCAGAAGGATGAGAGCACTGGGAGGCCAATAACAAGTGACAAGGGTTCCTCAAATCTGAACTTCAGTCTGGCTGCCATTCAGCCCAGAGCTAGGGGATCATTTGTTCCCATGGACCAGTGCTTGCCAGTGGAAAGAATTCCTGCACAGCTGGAAGAAGCAATTCTGGATTCAGCTCCAGCTATTGGTGGGCGGCATGATCATTGACAATGCTGCCCTTCCAGAAATTATTCTGCAGTTTCCTTTCATAGTCATTTGAAGCTTTGAAACTTCACATTTCAATTTGCTTTGCCTTAGGGAAAAACACTTCTGGGCCCAGTGCAAACTGTAACCTTTTGGCAGCAAAGTCCTCATGGTTGCCCGCTTCTGATGTTACACAATATCACCTGGCTGCATGTGTTTGTCCCTGCCTAGCTCTGGGTCTAGTCCTGGCCTAGTAAAGCCCAGGCAGGGTGGCACATTGCAGGGAAAATTGGTCCATGAGCTTATGGGGTTGCCATCAGCAGCAGAGTGAATGTGCCCTTTGGGAATTTCTCTGGAGACAAAATTAGGGACCTGCTCCATGCCACAATATTCTCTTAGATCTTTCTAAAATATCGTAGAAAAGGCTGTGAAACTTCACATCTCCTTGCACACTCACTGTTTGAAGAGGGGCATTTTTGTCCCTCCTCAAAGTCATTGCTCTTGCACATGAGAAACAAGAACATCCACCAACAGGAATGATGCATGGTCCTGCTGCTGCTGCTGCTGCAGAGCTCTGGGCAGTTCAGACCTGGGTATTACCAATATGAGCACTTAGTTAGCATTTCATACTCCTTCAAGCTGTCCAGATCTCAGGGCTTTTTGTTTCAAAGCAGCCACTGCATCATCTCTAGAGAAGAACAGGAAATGGGAAACAGCCACTGCCAGCCTTGCAAGGGTGTGGGGGAAAACCTGAGGTGTCTGCATCAAAAGATGAATGGGAAGAGTGTAATTGCCAAAGCAAACGCTTCATTAGGATAGCAGGAGCAGTTCTTTACTGCATGTTTGCATGAAGATCATTTGGGATCTCCTTTTTGTATCTCATGCAGAAAAGGAGTTCTTAATAATACCACGCCACTTAAACCAGATTGGGATGCAGCTCTGTAGTGGTTCACAATGAAGCAGACTGCCTGCTGTGCCACTGCCAGCCCTGCTGAGCCTGCGAGGGACCAGAGTGTATCCCATGCCTGTTTTGCCTCCAAGCAAAGCTTGGTTTTCCTCATTAGTGTGGAGTAAATACAGGAGTAATAAAATGGACAATTAGACTGGCCGCTTTGGAGGATATGCTCATGCTTTCACATATCAGTCCTGTACCTCATGCTCCCAAGGCTTGTTACTCATCATAAAGTATTTTAACAAAAAAACTTCAGCTCTCATGTTACATCTGAAGAAAATTGCACAAGATCATCAAGAATTCTGCTGTCAGGAACAAGACAAGAGCCTTCCGACACTCACCTGCAGCTGTCCTGGATTGCTGCAGCCCTTTGTGAAAAGCTGCTGCAGACAGAGTGTTTGGAGTTTGTTTGTGCCTGTATGAAAGATCTGTGGAGCAGTGTGCAGGGCTCTCCTGGCAGGAAACTGTTTGTCCAAGCCCAGGGACACGGTGCCGGCAGGAGCGGAGCGGCCCCGCTCCCAGCCCGAGAGTCTGTGGGCTGAGCCACGCCGGGGAGAAAAGGCAGCGAGGGGCTCCAGCCCAGCTGCTTCACTGCCCTGCCCGCCCCATGGAGCTCTGCCATGGGTGAAAGCCGACGCCGGACGAGCCCCTGAGCTTCCATCAGCTGCTGGAACTGCCCCGTGACAGCTCCTGTTCTTCCGAGAGAGACCCCAGCGCCTTCTTGTGACGCGTGTCATGGGGGGATTCTGTTTGTTAATAAACTGTTGGGGGTTTTCCACTTTCATCTCTCAGTAATAATTTCCTATTGCTGAAAAGGGGTTGTTGGAACACTTCAGAGGAGACGACTTATTGCACAATATCCTGTTTGAAGTTGTCTGAAACAGTGTGAGACAGATGGCTTCACACAGGAGCATCCCCAAGGCTGCTGAGGGGAAGACACAGAGGGAGACAAACCCAGTATTTGTGAGGGAACTCCTTGACACCAAACCAACCTGAGCTGTCAAACAGCAGACCTGAGGTTTTGAGACATGGGCCAAAGGGGAAACCTTTCAGGGTGTTTGGTCCAGGCTGGGTTATGCTCAGGGCAAAGGTGTGTCAGTGTGTTGGATAATACTCTTTTCTTGACCTAGAGATGGGGACACTGAGAGGTGTTTTAAAAACTTTTATTCCATTTTCAGTCTCATGAGAAGGGTGAGACAGTACAGATGTTATAATACACGCCATCACAATCAGAAGCCAACTATTTCCTAATTATAATACATTATAATTAGGTTTTTTGGTCTATCAGCCTTTTGCCATGCCATGTTGTGAATGCCTTAAAGCCAATTATTAAAACTGCCCCTCGTGGGTCCCACTACAATGCATCTTTCATAGCTCTGTCCTATTCCACGGCATTTTTAAGTTAGCATTTCTTGTCTCAAGGTTTATATACAGATTCATACTCTGTGGGCATTCTACTAGGCCCTAAAAGCTTTCTAGATATCCATTTCCCACATCAGTGCACTTGGCTCCTTCTCTCCTCATTGTGCCTGGCAAGCACAGGAGCCCAGAGCTCCTGCAGAACCCATCCCAGCACTCAGTGGGAGCAAACTTGTGTCCAGTCCTCGCCTGGAGCTGTGGTGCCCAGCATTCCACCACATTGGAATGAGGAACTGTTCCTGCTCTTTCAGAAGGAGCTAAGGAGCTCTGGCCTTCAGATCAATTGTCTGCAGGCTCCTGCAGTGCCTGGTGCTGCTCCCCTGCCAGAGGCACCCCAGGCCAGGGGGGCACATCTGGGCTGCTGTGTCTGGCTCTGGGGCTCCCTGTTCTGGGCAGTGAGGAGGAGCTGCAGAGGCTCTGCAGGACGGACAGGATGGGCTTTGGGGCTGGCAGGAGAAGCTGAGGGACCTGGGCTGCTGGAGCTGCTGAAGAGGAGGTCCAGGGCTCCTCCTGCAACTGCTCCAAGGGTGGTTTCAGAGAGTCCCAGAATCAGCAAGGGTTGAACAGGCCATGGAGATCATCAAGTCCAGCCCGTGCCCTGACACCGCCTTGCCTCCCCTGAGCCTCCTCCAGGATAAACGACCCCAGCTCCCTCAGCCGCTCCTCACAGGACTTGTGCTCCAGACCCTTCCCCAGCCTTGTTGCCCTTCTCTGGACACACTCCAGCCCCTCCATGTCCTTCCTGAATTGGGGGGCCCAGAACTACAAACAGCACTCGAGGTGCTGCCCAAGCAGTGCTGAGTTCAGGGGAAGAATCCCTGCCCTGCTCCTGCTGGCCACACCATTCCTGAGCCAGGCCAGGAGCCATTGGCCTCCTTGCCCACATGGGCACTCTGCTGGCTCATGTCCAGCCTGCTGTCCATCAGTCCCTGCAGGTCCCTTTCTGCCTGGCTGCTGTCCAGCCCCTCTGGCACCTTGTTGAGGGAGGGAGGCAGGGAGGGAACGGGTCCAGATCCAGTCCTTCCTGAAATGTGGTGTTTGCTGGCACTGCCAGTTCCCAGATTTTGATATTTCCCTATTCTGGCACAGCCCAAGTGCAGCAACTTGCTGGCAAAGAAAGTCAAAACCAAGCAAAGACCTGGTACCTACAGCAACCTGATCTCGGGTTTGCTGACACCCCCAGTACCCAGATAAGGAATGTTTCAGATGCCTGCACAGCACAATTCCAGCAGTTTGCTGGCAGAGAAAATTAGCATCTGGCAATTTCCCAGTGCCAGCAAAACCTGGCTGCAAAAAATGCAGCAATTTTCTGGAAAGAAAGCCAGAACCCAGCAGCTTCCCGGCGCTGCCACCAGCACCGCCCAGGTCTGGTGTTTGCTGGGCAAGTGCCCAGATCTGGAAATTTCCCAGGGCTGGCACAGCCCAAGTCCAGCAATTTGCTGGCACAGAAAGCCAAAATCTGGCAATTTCCTGATGCCAATACAGGTGCCCAGACCTGGTGTTTGCTGCCACTGCCAGTGCTCAGATTTGGAAATGTCCCTATTCTGACACAGCCCAAGTGCAGCAATTTGCTGGCACAGAAATCCAAAACCTGTGGCAGCTTCCTGCTACTGGGTCTGGCACCACCCCCACATCTTGTGTTTCTTGTAACCAGAACCCAGATTTGGAAATTTCTCAGTGCCAGCAGAGCTCAAATCTGGCAGATTTCTGTCGTTGGCAATGACACCACCCAGATCTGGTGTTGGCTGGCAAGTGCCAGCGCCCAGATCTGAAAACTTCCTGGTGCTGGCACAGCCCAAGTCCGGGGATTTGCTGGCACAGAAAGCCAAAATTTAGAAATCTGCAGGTTCTGGCACCAGCATCATCCAGCTCTGGTGTTTGCTGGGACTGCCAGTGCCCAGATTTGGAAATTTCCCGATGCCTTCACAGCCCAGGTCTAGCAATTTGGTTTTAGGTAGCTTAGGAAGCGAAGTTCCTTGGACTGTGGCTTTCCTTTTTCTTGGAACTGTTTAAACCTTCTCTGGACTGAAAACCCAGACAAACACCGGCAGCAGCTCACACCTGTGGCCCACCGAGCTCTGGGACGCTGCATTCCAGCGCCAGAGGGACTTAGAAGAGACCGAGTGAGCCAACTACAACCCACAAAGAGGACTTTCTGAATTTGCCATCTCTTCACCACTGTCAGAGGTTTTATTTAATATTATTCATTTTTCATGCTTGTGAATACTTCACTTGTTAAATAAACTGGGGTTTTTTCACTTTTCTTGAGGGAAGTCTTTTCCTGAACTAGTAGGGGGAGGGGCCATTTGAACTTGCTTTTTAGACGGACCCCTTTTGGAGATTTCCTCCCAAAATTTGCCCTAAGCCAGCACAAACAGTCATCATGCAAATTTCACCAGTGGCATAATTTCCTGATGGAAAATCTTGTGACAGAAGCTTGACCTTGTTCTCCATGAGAGATTCTTAGGAAGAGCAGACAGGAGAAGATTCCTGGAAAAGTGAAACAGCTTTCCAGAAGTGAAATGAAAATGAAAGAAACAATCCAAGATGCTTTCCTCTATTTATTTCTATGCTCCCCTTTTCTATGTTGCATCCCAGTAATTCCAGATGCACCTCACCTCTAAGATTGGTGACTTAGTGATTTTTAGACACTAAAATACCATGAGCCACACACAGTTTTCCTTCCCCTGTTTTTACAGGAAAGCAACACTGGAGATGTAAGTGCAGTGCTGGGCTCAGTTAGGAATCCTACCCCAAGGGAAGGTGCCCCAACAGTGTTTGACCCTCAGCAAGGACAATGCACAGCAGCGAGCGAGGGGATCGCTGTGCCAGTGTGCAGGAGTCGGGGCTCTGCATCTGGGCTCAGGGCTGCAAAGTTCCCGTGTTTGGGCAGACGGAGGGGCTGTCCCCGGGGCGCGCGGGGCTCGAACGTGGGGCTCGTGGGGCGAGCGGGGAACGGACACGGGGACGAACGGCCCCGGTGCTTCAGTTGCAGCGGCGGCAGCGGCGGCGGCAGCAGCAGCGGCAGCAGCAAAGAAATATTTTGATTACTCTCTTTCTTTCTCTTCTCTCTTTCTTTCTCTTCTCTCTTTCTTTCTCTCTCTCTCCCTTTACCGCTGTCGGGCACCCTTCTCCCGCGGTCCCTTGCCCGACGTCCCTCTCCTCTCCCCGCCTCCCTCTCCCCTGCAGGGCCGGGCCATGCCCCCGGCCCGCCCCCGGCCCCGGGCGGGGCTGCCCCGTGCCCGGCCCCGGCCGTCCCGCCGCGGTCTCGCCTCCGCCCGGCTCTGGCCGTACTGGCGGTGGCGCTGCTGGGCGGGCATCAGTGCGTGGGGCGGGGGCGGCATCGCCGCCCTTTGCCTTCGCCTGGCCCGAGCCCGGCCCCGGCCCCGACCCCGGCCCCGGCCCCGGCCCCGGCCCCGGCCCCGGCCCCGGCCCCGGCTCCTCCCGGGGCCCGCGGAGCACACAGGCGGCGCGGCCGCTCCCGCCGCCTCCGCTGCGGCTTCCCCGGCCCGAGCTCCGCCGCTCGGCAGCGCGGCCGCCGTCCCCGAGCCTCCCGTGCCGCGTTCCGAAGAGCGAACGCCTGGGCATGGCCGGCCCGGGGCGGGTGAGGGGCGCTCGGGGGCCGTTGCTGGCCCCGGGCCGAGCGCTGACCGCCGCGTCCCGCCCGCAGGGACGGCGCAGGAGGCCCTGCAGGAGCGGTACCGGCTGGGATCGCTGCTGGGGCGCGGCGGCTTCGGCAGAGTCTTCACGGCCACGAGGATCTCGGACGGCGCCCCGGTGAGCGGCGGGGCCGGCGGCGGGCGCAGGAGGAGGGGATGGAGGAGGAGGAGGGCAGAGGGCGGAGGATGGGGCTCGCAGTGCGGGCGGCGAGCTCACCCCGCTGCTGCCCTTGGCTTGCAGGTGGCCATCAAAAGGGTGCCACGGAACCGCGTCCGGCACTGGGGCGAGCTGGTGAGTGAGCGGGGCCAGCAGCCGGGGCTGCCGGCCGGGGATGAGCCGGGGCCCGGCACGGTGGGAGCCGCCAGGACGCCCCGAGGGAGAGCGGGCGTGGGGCCAGCGCAGGGCTCAGAGCACCCTGGGCTGGCTGAGGGCTTCCCCAGGCCTGGCACGGCATCGGCCCCACTGACGGCATCGTGCTCCTCCCGCAGCCCGACGGCACCAGCGCACCCCTGGAGATCGTGCTGCTGGCCAAGGTGTCCACTGGCTGCCCCGGTGTGGTCCAGCTGCTGGAGTGGCTCGAGCTCCCCAACTGCATCGTGATGGTGCTGGAGCGGCCAGAGCAGTGTCAGGACCTGCAGCGTTTCATTCGGGCACGGCGGTTCCTGCCCGAGGAGGAGGCGCGGGAACTGTTCCGCCAGGTGCTGGAGGCCGTGCGGCACTGCACCAGCTGCGGGGTCCTGCACAGGGACATCAAGCTAGAGAACATCCTGGTTGACCTGGACACCGGGCAGGCCAAACTGATTGACTTTGGCTGTGGCACCTACCTGCAGGACACAGTCTACACTCACTTTGCAGGTGAGCCTACACAGGGCTGTGCTCCCGCTGCTGACATCTCATGGCCCAACATCTCCCAGTCCAAGCTGGCTGTGGCAGCAGGGATTCTCCCTTTTGCTGCCAGTCAGGGCACTGAATCTTCAGCTGAGTTGCTTTAGAGCGGGGCTGGGTGGGCAGCCATCTTCCATCCCTGCTGGCAGCCTTTGCCAGCCACTCTGCCCAGGACTGGGGCTGGGCTGGGGCTGCCAGCCCGACCAAAACCCCCGTGGGTGGGGTAGCAGAGAGGGAGGGCGGAAGCTGTGCCCCAGCCACTTTGGTGTGCAGATGAGAGGAAGGGCTTGGACGGCTCCACTCGCCCTGTTTGCCTTGGCTTCATTATATTTTTGGGGCAATGCAGGCAGGGAGGATAAGGGCAGGTTTTTTCCCCAGCATGGAGTGGGTTTTTCCTTTGCATGTCATGGTCAGGCCTAGCCAGGGCTGCCCTCTTCCAGCACCAGAGGCTTCTTTTCCAACCCTAACTTTGTGCACAAGTCCCAGGTGCTGGCGAGAGGGCAGTGGTCACCCTGTGTGCCCCTGATGCAGCCCCCGCAGGCGCAGGGACGCTGGGGCCAGGCTCTGGGAGCAGCAGCATCCCCCTGATTAACTCCATCTGTATTCCATAGGAACACTGTCCTACAGCCCCCCAGAATGGAACGACTTTGGGTGGTACCATGGCGAGCCAGCTACCATCTGGTCCCTGGGCATCCTGCTGCACCAGATGGTCTGCGGGGAGCACCCTTTCAGGAGGGGCCAGAACCTCAGCTGGGGCCAGCTCCCGCTGCCACAACGGCTCTCTCAAGGTGGATCCTCTTCTCTGGGCATGGGGGGAATGCCAGTGCTGGGAGACAGCAGCGGGGTCGTGGGCATCCCGCTCTGGCAGCTGCTGAGGAGGTGGCACATGCGCTGCTCTCCTCCAAAACAGGGAATTGATGGGAAAGTTTAGACCCAGCTCTGAGCACATCCAGCATGGCCTGGGCACGGGAATAGTGGGGTAAAGCAGACAGGAGCCTTCTCTGGCTGACCGTCACTTTCTGCTTTCTCTCCCCAGAGTGCAAAGACCTGATCACGTGGTGTTTATCTGTGAACTCCTTGGACAGACCTGCACTGGAAGACCTGTTCTGTGATCCTTGGATGTGGGATATTCCTCTGCCATAGAAGAAGGGAGAGAGCCACAGGCACACTTTGATCCAGAGCCCTGGTAAGTTCCAGCTCCACACATGCCTTGGCAATGAGAAGCAAAGGAACCCAGAGCTTTTTGTGCTGCCAGTGTCACTGCACCGGGGTCATGGGATGGGAACACACAGCCCTTGTGCTGGAGCTGAGCTGCTCTGCCCAGCACTGGTGGCCGCCATCCCAGTTGGTTTTGCTTGTCCTGGTTCCCTGACAGCTGGGGCCCTGGGCAGAGCCCTGAGAGCCTGGTCTGCCCCCAGGGAAGGAGAAGGAGCCCCTGGAGAAGCTGTACCGGGTGGGGCTGCTGCTGCTGCTGCTGCTGCTGCTGCTGCTGGAGACAGCAAGGGTGACATCAAGGATGACAAGCTCTTCCTCAGCCTGGCCACGGGAGGCTGAAGGTGATGCACTTTGATTCTGGCACCTTCTTCAAAGCCAAACTCCACAGGGAATTTGCAGGTGAGTCCCCACCCGGGGAAATTCTGCCAGATGTGGGCATGACCCAACGTGGCGGGGAACCAAAGGCTCCCTTTGCTGGGGCAGATGCGACTCATTCTTCAGTGGCTGCCCAGCTGCTTTTGGCAGGGCTGGGAGGATGGGCTGGGGTGGGCACGAAATGGGAGTGGGCTCCTGGCTCTGCCAACAGCCCCCAGCACCCACCGTGCCCCGGGCTGGAGCTGGGGCTGGGGCAGCCAGCCCAACACAAACCAACCCCCATGGTGGGAGCAGAGGTGGGGCTCCAGAACCTGTGCACAGCTGCTTTGCTGTGCAGGCAAGGAAGGGCTGGGCTGCTCCACTGCCCTTGTTTGCTTCAGGGTCAACATGATTTTGGGGGGCAGTGCAGGGGGGAAGAGAGAAAGTGTGGGTTTCTCACAGCCATGGCTGGGTTTTTCCCTACCATGTAGGGGTTGGGCCTTCCTCAAGGCCCTGACAGACATAAGAGTTTTTACCGTTTTTCTTGTTTTCCCTTTTTGTCTCTAAACACTTTTCAATAATGTGTTGTTTGTTATTCCAGAGGAAGCATTCGAGGTGATCCAGTGTGGATGGGGAAGTGCTGGGGAGCAGCTGTGGCATGGATGGGCCGTGCCCTTGGAGAAGGCTGAGGCCATGGTTTGGGAGCAGCTTTTCTTGCAGCCATGGGTGGCATGAGGTGGGTCCCTGTGTGCTTGGCAGGGTGGGATCAGAGCTTTTGGGAGCTGGCAGCGAGCACAGGAGCATCCTGCTCTGGGCAGCTGCTGAGGGCTGGATGTGCCGTGGCTGGCTGCAGTCTGGGCACATGTGCTGCCCTCCTGCTCTTTGCCAAAGGCAGCAGGGATGGGCAGCTCTGGGCACAGCTCTGGGCACAGCCAGCATGGCCTGGGCACCGCAGGCCTTGGCACAAGGGCACAGGAGCCCGCAGCTGACGGGCGGTTTCTGCTTTCTCTACTTGCAGCTGGGCTCTGTGGGTGCTGAGGCTGCTCTGGGCTCTGCCAGGGCTCTGCTGGGCTCAGCCCTGGGCCCAGCTGGGCTGGCTCTGCCCTCACATTGCTCTGACAGCTCTGCATCAGACAAGCCCATTGCGAGCACAGCGCCTGAGCTTTCTGCTTTGGCAGGTGAGTGAGACTCTGCTGCAGGCCCAGAGATTGCAGCTGGGGACACACATCCAATTGGCAAGGACCCAAACTCTCCACAGTCCCAGCTGAACGCCTGGATCTGCACAGGGTGTTTTGTCTGTCCCATTCTTCCTTCTTGACTGGCTGGAATTGTGCAATTGCACTTTGTTCCTCCTCTAGCAGTGCCACGAGTGGGCCAAATGCTGGCGAGTGGGCCATGTTCCTGAGGCAGTGCAGTCTGGAGCTGGTGGATGGAGAATTGCCCTTCTGCACTGCCAAACAAGAGCAAAAAGCCATAAGTGGGACTTTGTGACTCTAAGAAACTCCTGGCAGTTTCAAAGAAAATGTGCAGCTCATTCCCAGGCTGAGAAGGAAGGTCATCTTCTAAAGGATTTGGGCTTTAACAGAGTTTCCATTCCCAGTCCTGCTTGGAGCTGGAAGGGCACAAATCAATTTCCTCTTGCTTTGACCACAATTTCAAATACCAGTGTTGGGAACAAAGCCCAAAATCTTTTAAAAGGTTGCTGAGATCAGTAAGATGGATCCATGCTATCAGCACATTTACAATGTAAAGAACTGAGTTCTCTTTTTAAAAAGATAATTTACCTCTTAATGCAAATAATGTAACTTTGCATTTATGTTTTGGTTTTTTCACTGACATGTTATGTTTTTTCACTAACACTTGGATTTTATTCTTATCTTTTACAATTTACCTGTTGCTTTTTTTCTTTTTCTTTTTTTTCCCTTTCAGTAGAAAACATTTCCTACAGAAGAAATGTCCTTTGCTCCTGGTTCCTGTGTGGAGCAGCTCCCTTCCTGCTGGCTGAGCTGCTCAGGCACAGCCCGGCAGCTCCTGGCCTTGCAGGGCTGAGGCTTTTCCCCGTTGCTGGGCACAGACTGATGGAGCAGCGCTGCTGAACACGGGCACACAGAGGGACCAGCAGCAGCTGCCTTTGGCCACCTGAGGCTCCAAGGCCCAAACTCTGAGCAGCCAGGGCTGGAAGAGACTGGCAGGATCTGATCCCTGACTCTGGGCAGACAGGGCTGCACAAATGACCCCACAGCAGCAGCAGCAGCAGCAGCAGCAGCAGATGGAGCTGACTTTGAGCACAGCCCCTGCCCCTCTTCCCTCCCATGTGCAGCGGTGTCACAGCAGCCTGAGGCACCTGGGAGCCCCCAGTGGCAGCAGGGACTGGAGATGGCAGCCCTGGGCTCCTGGAGGCTGTGCAAGGAACGGAGCTGGGCACTCCCTGTGCATGGGGAGCTTCCAGATGGAAAAGGCTGCTGTGCCCAGGCAGCTGCAAGGGCACAGAAAGGAGGCTCTGGAGCACTGGATCTGTGCCAGTGCCACAGTCCTGGGCAGCAGCCAGCAAGCCCTGGGGGAACAGAGGGCACAGCAAGAGGGACAGAAGCAGGCAAGGGCAGAGACTGGAGAGAGCCAGGCCTGGGAGCAGGAACAGCTGCTCCATTGCACTCTTGGAGAAAGCTCTTGGCTGGTTCAAAGCAGTGAAAGGCGTGAAGGGCAGAGAGGAGGCCACAGCAAACAATGCTCCTGTTTGCACAGCCTCCCCTCTCCGTGTCCCAGAAGGAATTGCATGGACTGTGTTCTTCTCTCCAAGCCGACTCGTTCAGCATGAGCAGCTCAGCACCAGGAGCTGAAGCCTCAGGCCACAGAAGCTGGGCAAGAGGGAACTTTTGGAGCAAAGGAATGCTGCTAAAATAGCCCCAGCTGAATGCAGTGGATATAATCATGGAATCACAGAATCCTTTCTGTTGGAAAAGCCCTCTGAGCTCACCCAGTGCAGCCGGGCACCCAGCAGTGCCAAGCCCAGCACTAAACCACGTCCCTGAAGTGCCAAGGCCTGGACACCAGCTCTGAGTGAGGCCTGGACAGCAGGCCCTGAGCCAAAGGTGGCCTCTGGATGAACCTTCCAAGCAAAGGTTATCTTTGTATCTGCTCCCTAATGAAATGGGCATGGTTTTTAGCACTGAGATAGATGTAGCCACTCATTAGTGAAACATGTATTGACCTTTGTGTATTTAGAAGCCAGACAAGGCCATGAAATCTGACATCTGGCCTTGTTTGGGGCTGTATGGTCAAAGTCAGCTCCCTTGGTTCCTCCTTGAGCCCTGGCCAGGCTTTGGGAGGGACCCAAGAGGAGGATGAAAGCAGATGTTGCCACACTAGCAGTGCTGTCAGTTTGTTCATTCAGCACTGTCAGAGCTGGGCCCTCTCCTAGCGGGGTTGGAGCCTCACCTGGGGCTGGAGGCACCTGCAGGAATTCCCAGTGCCCAGGAGTGGCTCTGCAGCCCTTGGCTGTGACAGCTTCCCCAGCTGCTGTGTGGGTCTGGGGGATGGTAAAGGCTGAGGGTAAATGCTGCTGGATCTTTCTTAATCACTGCTGCAATCTTTGGTGGGGATGGTTGGGTGCATTGCTGAGCTGCTCCTTTTGTGATTCTTTGCTGCTCTGAACTGCAGGAAATGACACTGATTCCTTCAGTTGGAGTCTGTGTCTCTGCTGCTGACTTTGCCCACTGGTAAAACAAAACTGGCACAGTCTGGCCAGATCCCAACAAAATGTCACTTGTTCAATGTCAATGTGAGGAATCAGTCCCATCAGAAATTCCCAGCTGGGAAGCCCTTCCCTGGAGTTCCCTGGCTCTAGTGTGGGCTGAGGTCAGAGCCCTGTAGGAGCAGTGAGGCAGTCAGGTAAAAGAAGCTGCACTCCTGGATGGCTTCAAATGCACCCAAAAATTGCAAATGGAAAAGGAAAAGACCTTGTGGGTTTGGGCAGGTAAAGATGAATTTGTTGTGAGTACATAGGAAACAGCACCTTCAGAAGGAGCAATTATTGTTGGAATGCTCCCACATGGAGCAACAGAAAAAGGTTTTAATCTTGAGCTCAGATGCATTTGTACAAGTGAAATATCAATATAATAAATAACAATATATTTATAGAATAAGAAGGCATTAATATATATGTCTGTATATATATATTTATATATATATGTTTGTATCTATCTGTCTATATGTATATCAATATGTGTATCTATATTTAAAATAATAATAATGTGAAATAGTGCTGACAATACTAATTTGGTAGCTTTGGCTGCTCATGGATGTAACACTAAATACCCTACAGAACAGGATTGGCCAGGACCCTAATGTCAGTGGTCAACTTTGTGAGATTGTATACAATGAAAAAGGGGGAAAGGGAGGAAATTGGCTATTTTTGCAGGGGTTGCTGATACTGTGATGCAGAGTGCTTTGTCTGTTCCTGTGAAAAATACAGTGATTTTGCCTGCAGGGTTTTTCATGTACCAGATTATGCACAAGCTGCAGGATTGGTTGCACGGGTAAAGGGGTTGTTAAAAGAGCAGCTGGAAAAATGAGGAGATGGGAACCTTTGTCCATGGAGAACCCATCTCCCAGATGTGCTCCATGCCCTTCACAATGGCCCACTGGGGAAATGGACCCCCCTGGCTGTGCACGGCTGCCCCCAGTTTGCAAATCCAGCCATGGGCAGTGAGACTTGGGCTGCCTGGGAAATTGTTCTGGCTGTGATGGCCTCTGGCAGGGCCAGCCCAGCAGCTGCAGGGCTGGGCCCTCATGCATTGGAATTAATGTGGAGAAATTCAAAGCAAATGAGAGCTATCAGTACTGAAACAGGAATTCAGATTCCTCCAGGACACTTTGCTTTGGTAACTGCTCCCTTGGAGCTTGGCCTTGCAAAGTTTTCCTGTCATGGCAGGAGGAAATGATGCAGAATATCAAGGAGAAATTACAGTAATTCTGTAAACAATAACAAACAAGATTGGATTGTTCAACCCCATGACAGACTAGCACAATTATTGATCTTGCAATTTTAAGAACGTTTGTGAAAAAAGGAGATCCACCTCCAGTCACCACTGTTTGTGCAAATTAAGGGTTTGGATGCAGCAGCCCTAATAATGGAGCCAGAGTGTGGGTCCAGAGGCCAAATGGCCCTCCCGAGGCAGCTGAAGGAGCAGCTCCTGGGAAAGACAACTCTGAGTCCTGAAACCTGGACAGGAACAATGGGAATGTGTCCCTGCAGCCAAGGATTCTGTGTGAGAACAAGTAGATCTGACAGGAGATTGTTTTACACATCCTGCCAGACCAGATCTCCCTGTTTGCCCCAAGGGCCCCTTTGGAACATGCTCTGATCCACGGGGCTCCATGGGAAGGCTGCTGTGACACTGAGGGACTTGCACAGGAATTCCATCCAGGAGCCTGGGTGCCCCTCAGGGACTGGGACCCGGCCCCTTCCAGCCAGAGGGGAAAGGGCCCCCCCAAGCCTTGTTAGCCACAGCCAGCATGGGAAAGCTGAACAGCAAAGGGCCTGGGGGCATTATTCTGGAATTAAAAAGGTGCCAGCTCCATGCACAACAGAATTCTTGTTCCTAATTGGAATGAGATTGAAAAAAAAGAATGAAGAACAGTGTCACTAAAGTACTACTGATGTCTGTAAGGTGTACCTTGATAGTCAGCCAGAATCTTTGTCTCCACAAACACCTCTAGTGTTTCACCAAGGGATTGGTCATCAAAATGTAATGATGGGTTATGATGGGTTGCTGAGCTTCTTTTGTAATTCTTTGCTAATGATGATGTGCTTTGCTGAGCTTATCCTTTTGTAAATCTCTGCAGCTGTGCATGATATAAATGATGACACAATTCCTTCAGTTGGTGTCTGTGTCTTTGGTCGTGACCCTGCCCACTGGTGAAACAGGGCCCCCTTTTGCCTAAGTGTTCCCTGGCAAGGCAAAAGCCCTCCCTCCAAAATTCCCCCCTTCCTCCCTGTTCCCCCCTTCACACCCTGAGCATGATGTGCTCTGGTCTGGGGTATGCCCGGGGTCAGTTGGGGTCCCCGGTCCTGGCTGTGTCCCCTGCCCAGCTCCCCCGCAGCCTCAGCCCCTGGGGCCAGCAAGGGCTGGGGGACAGCAGGGAAACCACTCAGCTTTGTCCTGGCCTCTGCACTCAGCCAGAAAGTTTGTTCCCATCAGCTGGGAGTTTCCTGTGCCACTGCAGACGCTGTTGCTCAGAGCCAGGGCTGCCTGGCAGCCACCCCCAAACTGCCCTGAGCATTTCCTTGGCTTCATCTTTGCTTTCTTTACTCTTCGTGCTACAAATTTCTTCCTGTTCCCCACTCCAGGGGACCCAGAACTGGACACAGCCTTTGAGGTGCTGCCCAACCAGTGCCCAGCACAGGGGAAGAATCCCTGCCCTGCTCCTGCTGGCCACACCATTCCTGATCCAGCCAGGAGCCATTGGCCTTCTTGCCCACCTGGGTACTCTGCTGGCTCATGCTCAGCCTGCTGTCCATCAGTCCCTGCAGGTCCCTTTCTGCCTGGCTGCTGTCCAGCCACTCTGTCCCCAGCCTGTATTGCTGCAGGGGTTGTTGTGGGCAAAGTGCAGGACCCAGCACTTGGACTTGTTAAACCTCACCTTGTTGGATCACACATCCCTGTTAAACCACACGTGGATCCAGCCTGTCCAGGGCCCTCTGCAGAGCCCTCCTACCTCCATCCTCCAGCAGATCCAAACTCACACCCAGTTTGGTGTCATCTGCAGATTTGCTGATGCTGGACACAATCCCCTCATCCAGACGATTCCATGCAGACATTGGAATCCATGCTGGCAGGCTCTGACCCCTCGGCCATCCTGTGGGTGCCCTGTGATGGCACTCAGGGTGATCTGTTCCATAACCTTGCCGGGCACCCAGGTCAGGCTGACAGGCCTGGAGTTCCCCAGCTCCTCCTTCCAGCCCTTCTTGGGGATGGGCTCACACTGGCACCTCCAGTCCTCTGGGCCCTCCCTACTGAGCCAGCACTGATGGTAAATGATGGAGAGCAGCTTGGGGAGCTCATCCACAGCTCCCTCATCCCCCTGGGATGGATTCCATCCAATCCAACACACCTGTGAGCATCTGAGTGGCTCAGCAGGTCACCAACTGCTCCCTCCTGGATTACACGGGGGGCTGTTCTGCTCCCTGTGCCCATCTACCAGCTCAGCAGAGCACTTGTCCTGAGGACAGCCTGTCCTAATATTGAAAATTGAGAGAAACAAGATGTTAAGTAGCTCTGCCTTCTCCTTATCTTTAGTTTCTATATTCCCCACTGCATCCAATAAAGAGTAGAGGTTCTCCTTATCCCATGTTTTGTTATTAAATTAATTGTGGAAACATTATCTATTTTTTTTTCACTGAAGTGGTCAGGTTAAACTCTAATTGAGCTTTCAGCTCTTGACTTTTTTTCTGCACGACTTCACAACATCCTTAAACATTTCCTAAGCTGCTTGACCTTCTGTCCAAAGTTGATGCACCTCTTGTTACCCTTGAGTTCCCACAAAATCTCCATGGCCAGCCAGGACAGTCATTTTCCTCACTAGCTCATCTTTTGCCACACTGGGACAGGCTGCTCCTTCCCCCTTAAGATTACTTCCTTGAAATATGTCCATCCTTCCTGGACCCCTTTTTTTAAAGGGATGTTTTCCTTAAAAAAAATCAGGACCTGATTCCGTACTCCCCAAATCTGCATCCTAAAGAGGCCAAAGTCTGCCCTTCCTAATTCCAGTGTAGAAGTTTTGTTGCTGCCCCTCCTTCTTTCATAGAATATTGAAAACTTGATTGTTTCATGGTCACTGTGCCCCAGGCAGCCTCCGAGCCCCAAATCTGCCATCAGCCCTTCTCTGTTTGTGAACAGCAGTAGCAGACAGAGCTTTCCTTGGGAGTGGGAGTGTTACCAAAAATTCAGTAAAATAGAAAACTCCTTCACACCAATGCAGCAATAAAAAGCAGTATTATTTATTCAGGGGGATGCACGGGGGACAGCTCCTCCCAAAGCCATGCAGGCTGAAAGCAGGAAAATTTCTGTTTATATTCTGTATTTTGCATACATATTCATTGATTGTCCCAGTCTAAATATATATTTGATAATCATTTTCCCCAAATCATTCATGTATTTCCCCTCCCCTGTTCTCCTGGGGGTCTCTCTTTTGATCCCTGGTGATCATGGACCCCAAGGTTCCAGTGGCCCTGGCTGTGCTAGCAGGACACTGAAGCTGGTGAACTTCCAGTTCCCCTTCTCACACAATGGGCATTGTGTGGTTTCCATAGGCCTGGGGTTGTGGAGAACAAGCTCCAGGTGTCAGCTCCGCTGGTATAGACAATTTATCATCTCATGACATAATAGACTGCCTCTGTGACATCACAGAGCAGGCTGTGATATCACAGGGCAGATGTCGGACATCACACAGCAGACTATGACATCACAGATTTGGCTGTACCATCAGAGACCAGTTGTGTGACATTAGAGACTGGGCTGTGGCATCACAGAGCAGGCTGTGACATCCCAGAGGGGCTGTGTGACATCCCAGCAGGGCTGTGTCAGGTCACAGGGTTGGTCACTCTGCCCCAGCTCCCCCTCACAGTTTCTCCCAACAAGTCCAATGCTGTCCATGCCCAGCAGGGTCCCTGTCCCCCGGGATCCCCCCGGCCCACCTGGAGCCACAGCCTCCACCAAAGGATGTTCCACAGGATCCACCCCAGAGCCTGACAGGGGACAAGGGGCCAGGGCTGTGTGACCAGGACATCAAGGATGGGGATTATCCAGGTCACTGTGGCCTAGTTTTGGTTCCCAAGGACAGGAAAGATGTCTGGCAGCTGGAGCAAGGTCTGGGAAGGGCCTCCAAGGTGGGGCTGGAGCCCTTGGGCTGTGAGCAGAGGCTGAGGGAGCTGGGCTGGTCCAGCCTGGAGCAGGGAAGGTTGAGGGGCTCCTCATCCCAGCCTGGCAGTGCCAGCGAGGAGGGGATGGAGAACACAGAGCCAGGCTCTTCACGAGGGGGGCCTGGTGGGAGACAAAAGCCAGTGGGTGGAAGGGGAAAGAGGGGAGATCAGCCAGGGCATGAGGAGATGAAATGAGTCAGGCTGGTTTCAGCATTTCCTCAACACCAAGAGCAGCCTGACCTCCCTTCTCCATCCACCACTGACAGCTTGGCAAATCAGGAATTGTTGGAGCTGTTTTGCACCCACTTCAGGATGAGCATCCTGATACAAGAACTTAATTGTTCTTTTGTCAGAATTAATTTTAGTCTGGAAATCACCAGTGAATGGTGGACTCATCAGATGCTGCTGGGACCTTGCACGTATCTCAGGGAGGATTGTGATTGTTATGAAATGGTGTCCTGTTCAACTGGGGCTTGTTTGCCATGAAGAGAAATTTTCTGTGCCTCTGAGTGTCACCAGTTCCACACCCCCCAAAAGACACAAATGTGATGAGTTGTGGTTCCCACTCCAGTGGTAGCACTTGGACCTCCCTCCATAGCCAGAGCAGAGCTCCCTTATCCCACAAAGTCCCTGGCAATGCAGGGATGAAGGAAACAGGACAGGCTGTGGGGATCAGGGGCAGGGTAGGGCCAGGGATTTGGGATGTGTGTAAGCCCAGGGTAGGACCCGGCCCTTGGCTGTGGTGAACCTCGTCCAATTGTCCTGGGCCCATGGCTCCATCCTGTCCAGATCTATCTGCAGAGCTTCCTGCCCTCCAGCACAGCCACACTCCCACCCAGCTTGGGCTAACCTGGGAACTGACTGAGGGTGCCCTAGATGGCCTCATCTGGGGGAATCCACAAAATCAGAGGGTTTTGGGAAAGCTGCAAAAGGCAGGCCTCAGAGACAGTCAAACTGTGAGCAAGGCTAAGCAGCAGCCGTGAGATAGGTCAGCAGAAAAATTATTTAAAAAGTAGAAAAACAAGGACAAACAGAACAATGGTCTGTGTATTAACGCTTGTCTAGAATAACTTCCTAAGCAAAATAAAAGTATATCTAGCGAGATATTAGGAAGTTTGAAGCTCAATAATGGAGCTCTGTGCATTGTGTTTTAAGGCTTACAAGCAGGTATTGTATTCAAAATAAGCAATCAGTGTTTTAACCAAAGATACATGTGCTTATAGTTGTTGGATAGAACTACTGTCAATATGCTTTTCCTTTTTTGATTGGTCAAAAAACTTATAAAGTAAGTTGTAACATTATGTTCTTGGTCTGCTGCTTGAAATGTGAGCTGCTGGCATCTTCCCATTGTCATAACCATGTAATGAGACTGATGCTGAAAAATAAAACAGCTCAAGGCACGTTCCACAGCAGTCCCGTCCCATTTGTGATTTGTACATAGCCCTCAGCTGGCGATATCATCCACATCAGCAATAAAGAGATTTCACTGACCTAGCCCCAGTTCTGAGCCCTTGGGACACCCCTGGATGTGACTCCATTCCTCAGCTGCTCTGAGTGCCAGGGGTTGGATGAGGGAAATGGTGGGGAGGAGATAAAGTGTGATTGATTGTCAGCCAAGAAGGGTCTGGATTTTCATATCTGTTCAGACTGCATGAAGAGGTGCTGGGGATCAATATCAATTGGACATTGCTAATATCAATCTATGAGCAAAATAAGAAAACAGGAAAAAACAATTCTCTCTGCATTGTTTTAAATACAGTATATTCACTTTAAATAGACTTCTGAAATCTGTCTAGTTAACCAAAAAACACTTTTATTATTTCCAAGGGCTTTTCTTGTTCAGGTGTGTTTGGAACAAATATTTATTAGCCTTTTACATTGAATTTCTGAACGGAAGACCTCAAGAAAAAAGAGGCCTCTGGAGAAATAAAATTCATCATCAACCTCCAAGTGGCTGAGAACCCATCCCCATCAGGGCAGAAATGAACAGAAATGGGCACAGCTTTGTGGCTGCCCCAGCTTTGGCATGGGCCCTGGGCCTGCGGGAGGAGCAGCTCTTGAGGGCCCCAAGGCAGCGGCTCTTGTGCTGCCCTGGGCAGATGGGATGGCAGCAGGGGCTGCAGAGCCCTCAGCACCTCAGCCAGAGGGGAGCAGGGCAGCCAGGGAGCCTCCTTTGGCCTTGGCCAAGCACCTTCCCCCATGGTGGGGCTGAGTCCTGTGGCAGCTGCAGCTGCTGCTGTGCCCTTGCCAGGGGCTGAGGCTGTGGGGCAGTGCCCAGAGCAGCCTGGCCTGAGCAGAGCTGTGGGGCCAGAGCCGGCTGGGCTGGGGAGAGGCCCTTGGTGCTGCCCAGAGCTCAGGGAAGCTGGCAGAGTTGCAGGGAGCTGGGCTGGGCTCAGAGAGCCTGACCCAGAAACCATCAGTGTCCATCTCAGCCTGGCTGAGCGTGCAGGGGCCAAGAAGAGCAGCCCAGAGTCTGCAAGTTCTCTGGGTGGGAGCTGAGCTTGGGAGCCCTTAAGCCCTGCCAAGGGCTGGGGCTGCACCTCCAGCTCCAGAGGAGATGGGACAGATGGGAGCAGAGACAAATCATTCCTGCTGGATTCCTTCTTGTGTCTGCTTAAACAGATTACCTGGATCCATATGTAGAGGAGGTGTTTTGTGTCAGATAACACTGGTAGAACTAGAAGATTAATGTTATTTACCTGAAAATAATATTTCATGCATAATACACAATAAGTAATAAAAGACACATATGATCAGAAGAGCATCTGAGTTTTTCAGAGGAGGAGAGACTCATTGATATTTCAGAGCTCAAACCTGTTCAAATACTTTCCTCAGGGCTTCCTTGAGATGGGAGGTGACCAGCAGAGGACAAGGCCAGCCAGAGCTCTCTGTCCTGGCAGCTTTTGTCTGGGCGAACCCTTGCACATAGGGAATTTTTCAGGGGGAGTATCAGTTTTGTCCATGGACATCTGGAAAGAGGGATGGTTCTTTTCCATAGGAAGGAAAGCACAGAGCCCCAGTGCTCCAGGGGCTGATGAGAGGCAGCCCTCAACATTCCAAGATCGGCTGGACCTGTCAGTCGGACCCTGGGAGGCCAAACCAGCCAAACCTGTTTCATCTACCCTTGGTTCCAGGAGGCCCTGCAGTATCACAATGTTCTCCTTGCTTCTGCAGTGTCACAATCGCCCCATGCTTCCATGAGGCCCTGCAGTGGCCTTTTGATTCCATGGGGCCCCACAGTATCACAATGGTCTCCATGATTCCATGGGGCCTTGCAATTCCATAGTGCTCTCCATGGATCCACAGTGCCCTGCAGGATCACAACGGCCCTTTGGTTCCACGAGACCCTGAAAAGCAGCAATGGCCTCTTGGTTCCACAAAGCCCTGCTGCTTCACACTGGGCCCTTGGGACCATGCGGCCCAGCAGAGCCACACTGATGGCCTTGGTGCCGTGAGGCCCCTCAGTGTCACAATGGTCTCTTGGATCCATGGTACCTTGCAGTGTCACAATGGCTACTTCATTTCTGAAGGCCCAGAAGTGTCACAATGGTCTGCATTGTTCCATTAGGCACGTGAGGAAGCTCTCAGGAAGTCAAGGGCAGGCAGGCTTGTTGGGAAAGGCAGCTTTTGTCTGGGAGCAACCCTGGATATTGGGAAGTTTGGAGGGGGAAGCCCATTCTGGCCATGAATGCTTGAATGAGAAGGGCAGTTCTTTTCCATTTGAAGGAAAGCCCAGAGATCCAGGGTTTCAGGGGTATGTGAGAAGAGACCCTCGACATGCCAAGGGCAGTTGGACCAGTCAGGCCAAGCCAAACAGACCTGTTCCCTGTTCCCTGGGATCCATGGGGCCCTGCAGTGTCACAGTGGTGGTGTCATATTGGATCCTTGGTTCCATCAGGCCCAGATGTGTCACACTGGTCTCTTGTGTCCATGGGGATCCAGAGTGTCACAATGGTCCCTTGCTTCCATGAGGCTTTGCAGTGTCATAGGGGTCTCCTTGGTGCTGCAGTGTCACAATGGCCCCTTGGTTCCATGGGGACTCACAATGTCAGAAGGGTCTCCTTGGTTCCATGAGGCTCTGCAGAGCCCCTTGATTCAACGAGGCCTCCAAGTGTCATCATGGCCTCCAGGATTCCATGAGGCCTCACAATGTCACAATGGACCTTTGGTTTCATGGGGTCCTGCATTGTTCCATGAATCCTTAGTTCCATGGCACCCTGGAGTGTCACAATGGACTCCTTGGTTCCATGGTGCCACACAGTGTGACAACTGCCCCTTGGCCTGCCAAGACTCCAGAGTGTCACAAGTGGTTCCTTGCTTCCATGACGCCTGGAGTGTCACAATGGTCTCCATGATCCCACAAGGCCTTGCAGTGTCACAACAGACCATTGGTTTCATGGTGCCCCACGGTGTCACTGTGGTCCCCTTGGCTCCACAAGGCCCTAAAGTGCCACAATGGCCCTTTAGTTCCACAAGGCCTCCAAGTGTAAAAATGGCCTCCATGGTTCCATGAGGCCCTGCTGTGTCACAGTGGACCTTTGGTTCCATGATGCCCCAGAGTGTCACAATGGAGTTGTTGCTTCCACGGTTTTAGAATGGACACTTCATCCCATGGCCATCAACAGTGTTCACTGTTGTGCCCTTGATTCCACCAGGCCCTGCCATGCTCTAATGGCCCCTTGATTCCAGTGGGTCCCAAAGTGTCAGAACAGTCTCCATTGTTCCACGAGGCCCCACAATGTCACTGCGCTCCCCTTGGTCCCAAAGGTCCCCACAGTGGAACAATGGACTCTTAGTTCCATCAGGTTCCTCAGTCCAATGGTCTCCTTGGATCCGCAGTGTCACAGTCGCGCCTTGCCTCCATGTGGCCATGCTGTGTCACAATGGCTCATGGTTCCATGAGGCCACACAGTTTAACAAGGGACCCTTGGTTCCACGAGGCCTAGCTGTGTCACAATGGACTTGTGGTTCCGTGAGCTCTCACACTGCCAGCAGCAGTCTCCTTGGTTCTGCAGTGTCACCATGGACCCTTTGTTCCATGGGATTCTGCAGTAGAACACGGTCACCTTGGTTCCGTGAGGTTCGGCAGTGTCACAATGGACCCATGGTTCCACCAGGCCTTGCTGTGTCACAATGGCCCCTTGGTTCCAAGAGATTACTCAGGGTCACAATGGTCTCCCTGCATCCGCAGTATCACAACAGGCCATTGGTTCAATGTGGCCCCAATGTGCTCAAATGGATTTTGGTTCCATGGGGTTCTGCTGTGTCACCATGGACCCTTTGTTCCATGAGCTTGCACAGTGTCACAGCTGACTCCTTGGTTCTATGAGGCCCCGCTGTCAGCAAATCTCTTAAATATCAGAATAAGGCTCCTTAACACTCATTTGCTATTTCAGAGGGTATCGTTTATTCAGGCCTGAGGTCTAGGAGGCATAACCCTCAATCTCACATAGACATGTAATTCTACCAGTTGGCCCTGCCAGAGCCAACTTGGGCAGCACTTTGGCCATGGCTGCTGGGCCTGGGCCTGAGGCAGGAGCAGGAGACAAGTGACCCTTGCAGGCCTGGGGCCTCATTGCCTCCTTGTCCCTGCTCAGCAGCCTGGCAGGGGCCGCCCCATGCTCCTGCCCTTGCCATTGCACATCCCCACATGCCAGTGCCCATCCCGGCAAGAGCCCTGAGCAAGGAGGGAGGGACAGCATCTGCCTGGCCAGGGGCTGGGGCTCAGGCCTTGGCCCTTTGCATTCCTGACACACATCGAGCTTTGCTCAGCACCAGAGACACCTTGGCCTTGTTTGTCCCCAGCTGTCATCACTGCCTCCAGTGTTCTGCTCTAACTGGAACCTGGGGACACTTTCCAGTCGTGTCCCTCAGTGGGAGCCATTAAAACTTCAAGAAACTTTGGAATTTAAATTTAACTTTGAGTTCTTGAGAAGTTTTTTGAAGACCCTCTCAGGGACTGAGTCTGAGGTAAACAACAGCAAAGCCCTGAGAGGGTCATTAAAATTTTCCAAGTCCTGTTATGGAGAAAGATTTCAAACACCTTGTAAAAAAATACACATTCCTATTTTAAAGGAAGTATTTTATTTTATTTCTCTTTAGAGCAGATCTGGTTGCAGAATTCTGTGATTGATATTGACCCAGGGTCTCCCCTCAGCAGCTCTGGCCTGCTCACAGAAGCTGTGCCTGGAGCTCTGACCCTGTATGGACAACCTTGCTCCCCATTGCCCAGCCCCATCCTGTCTGTCCTCACTGCCCTGGGCCCTGCTGTGCTTGCAGAGCTGGCTGCACCCAGCCTAAGAGGGGTTTTCACTTTTTGGGGTTTTTTGAAGCAATCTGAAACTGCTGAGTTTCCCCAGTGCAAACAGACACAGTGCTCAGGTGTGTGCCAGCCCCAGGTGCCACCAAAGGCACTGCAGAGCTGCCCTGGGCCAGCTGTGAGGGTGGATCATCAGCCCAAGCTGCACTGGGCCCCTGCAAGGGGCTGTGGCCATGGGCACTGCAGTTACCCCACTGCTGGGTTTGGCTGCCACGGCCACCGTGAGAAATGAAACTGTCCTTGGAAACACTGGGGAGGACTGGGACATACTGGGGATCACTGGGAACACTGTGGGAGACACTGGGATGTACTGGGAGTGACACTGGGGAGGACTGGGGCAAACTGGGGACTCAAGGAATGCTGAGGGGGAATCTGGGTGGATTGGGATGGACACTGAGGGTACACTGGGACATACTGGAAGGTACCAGGATATACTGGGAGTGATACTTAGCGATACTGGGGACACTGGGGACATTGTGGGGAAGGCTGGGGACACTGGTGCATCCTGTGCATGACATTGGGGGGAAACTGAAAGGGACAGGGAAGAAACTCAGGTGTATTGGGAGGGACTGGGCTGTACTGGGAGGGATTGGAGGGGTACTGGGTTTGTACTGGGTTCTACTTGGGTTGAAATGGGCTGTACTGGGATGGAGTGGAGGCTGGTGCATGGGCTGTTCCCGCCTCCTCCCCATACCATTGGCCGAGGCTCCTGCCCATCACTTCCAGTAGCCTATCAGCGCCAGAGATCTGGGCCTGGGGGCGGTACCTCGATGGACGCCATCTTTTATTTTTGACTACAACTCCCATCATGCACCGCGGCCGGGTATAGCACGATTGCAGCCGGGACTACAAGCCCGTCAGGCCCCGCGCTCCACAGAACCCCGGGATCCGCCCCCATCTGTTCCCTAAGTGTCCGCCAGACCCTCCAGTATCCTTCAGTGCCCCCTCAGTGCCCATTCCGGACAAAAGCGTCCCCGGATCCCCTGAGTGCTCCCAACCCCACAGATGCCCGGTACAGCCACTTCTTGGAATTCATCTCCTCTCATCTCCCGCGGCCCCAGAGCCCCTCAGAACAGTCCCGCGCCAAAAAATACTGCCGTGTCCCGAGCTCTAAGGAGCCCGGTTGGAACACCCAGAGATCCTTGCAAGTGCTCCCAAACCATTTAAGTTCCCCCGAGGTCGTCAAGTCGCGGCTTGGACACAAAAGTGTCCCCCAAGAGCCTTCCCGGACCCCCAAACATCGTGTTTTAACCACTTCCGGGACTATAGCTCCCATCATGCTCCGCGCCTCACCGAGAGCCATTGCAGCTGCGCCTAGAACTCCCGTGATGCTCCGCGACCCCGTTTAACCCTTCGATACCCGCGCTTACAATTCCCATCACCCCCTGCTCCCCTGAGCGCCCCGTTGGAGTCCCCCAAGGGCCCGCCCGGATCCCGAGGGGCCCCAAATTCCCCTCCCTGACCTCCAAGAGCCCTCCTGGACCCCAAGTGCTGCCCCGCGCCCCGAACTGTCCCTCAGAATCCCTGAGTGCCCCTCCAAGTGCCCACCCGGCTCCCAAGAGTGTCCTCCAGACCCTCAAGTTCTCTCTGAATTCACTCTCCAGACCCAAAACTCCCCCAAAAGGGCCCCAGAAATGTCTCCAGGGACCCCAAAGTGCCACCCCTTGACCCTATTGGAGAAAAAGTTTACAAAAATGGTGCCAAAAGGACTACAAATATTATTAGTTACCATAAAGAGGAAGAAATAAATAGCCAATAAAGCTTAATTAATTAATGAACGGTGATGTGTTTACTTTGAACTAATGAGAAATAATTTTTTTGGTTGCTAAAATTGTCTTGATTTTTAAATATAAATATAAAAATTAGGTAGTAAAATATTGAATAATACTATCAGAATAATATTAATATAATTTTGTTACTTAATTAAATTTTATTTAGAAGGAAAAATGCTTAATTTTTTTTCATGTTTTGTGATGTGAGATATGGTGAGGTTTGGGGTGAGGAACAGCTTGTCCAAACAGGCTCAGCCTGCAAGGGGCTCATTCTTCTCCCTGCCCAGACCTCCTAAGGAGACATTCAGCATCAAGATCACCTGCGGAATGCTTCTGTCCCCTTTTCTCTGAAATAAAAATAAAAAAATATTTCCTTGACTAAAACCAAAAATCCTGATGTGCACTTTGCAATCTCCCTCCTGAAGAGAACTCCAAACTGACTCCAACCCCTGCACAAGCCCTGGAGACCCAAAGACAATGGAAGGGAGACAAAGAGCTCCTGACGGCTTTCTGTATTTTAATCAGCACCACGCTGGATTTGGGGCTGGCTCCAGGAGCCTCAGGCACGCAGAGAAGGATGGAGAAGCTGCTCAAGGAGTCAGCAGCAAAACTCCAAGTGCCTTGGAGCATGGCTGTGCCCCAGGGAGGGCAGGGAGTGCCAAAGGCTGCCCAGGGCCTGGTGAGAGCAGATCCTTGAGGGCAGGATTGCAGGGAGCCCAAGGCTCTGAGCAGGGATCTGCAATGCTGAGCAAGGCCTGGCTTGGCTGGGTTTTCTCTCCTTTCAGGAGTCTCTGGGTAGGCACTGCTTCTTTCAGGTCCATGGTCCCTGTGCTGCTCTTGGCCTGTTCTGGTTAGGGTGACGAAGGCAAAAAGCTCTGACCATGGTTATGTTTTTTTTGGTTAGAGGTGTTATTTTAGTTCTTCATTTGCATGGTGGCTTGTTGTTCTAGGGGTTTTTGTTAGGTCATTCTTTTCTGCTAGGTCTTATGGCATTTTTGTATTTGGTTATTATGACATAATCCTCTTCTTTATGGTGTCGGGTGGTTTGCCATCTTAGATGAGTGGGAGTGACAGTAAAAGGTTTTAAAATCATGAAATTTTGGGAATTAGAAAGAAGCTAGACTTAGTGGGGCCCTGGAAAATGTTGAAAAAAGACTCTGAAAATGTTAGAATTTGTGTTTGCCAGATCATGTGAAATTGCACCTGCATAAGCAGTATATGATAAAAGATATAATTGTTAGATGTCATGATTCTTTAGTAATTAAATACAATTATTGTATAATCATAAGAAGAATCCTGAGAAACTATGTTAGATGTTTGAGGGGGGGGGTCACGAGGAGCCCATGCTTGGCTGAAATCTATGTATATCTATCTAATGTATACAATAGAACAATATAAGTTTAATAATAAACATGAAAGTTATATGTGGATTGAATATAAAAGCATGTTTGTCCCGAATGCATGTTGGAGACAGATTTGGGTTTGTACCCCTGACACCCAGAGCTCTTCAATAAAAGCACCTGCATAGAATCATTCTCGTGATTATGCGCTTCTGAATGCTGACAGGAGCAGTGGGGGGAACACCTGACAGTGAGGGGATTTACATAATTATAAATCCTTTAACTGACATTGGAATTTGACATAACTATTCAACATTCAACAAACAATCTATAATTAACATAGGAACTTTATATTAACTCCTTTAACAATGAACTTTATATCAACTCCCTTAACAATGTATTCTCCACGGTTTCCCCCCCTCTAATTGTTCGATTGGGCTCAAGCCTGCATCATTTAGCAATTACTTCTTCTTGAAAGTACAATTTTTAATATTGGTTGTAAATTTGCTTGGCATCTTCACTTTCTTGATCATTCATTATCATGATTACTTTTACTTCTTTTTTATTAAGCTCTTTTGGTATCATTACACTTGCTTGTACAGCAGATGCTACAACTCGGATTATACAGGGGAGCATGCAAGGTAGGAGGATCAAACCAGCAATTTCACATTAGATGAAAAAGGTTTTTGTTCCCTAGCAGTTTTTTTAATGACCAGAAATTGTCCCACCAGCTGGTATCGAATGTAGGGGTCCACTCTTGTGTTCCAACATAAGCTAACTTCCAGATTTCCTTTGAGATATTTCTAATGACTTCAATGCGGTCATCTATTTCTAAGCAGCACTGGTGGAGTTAAATTTTCCACATATGCTTCCATCATCAGCTAATAAATAATCTACTGCTAGTCTGATTTGATACACTACAGTTCTAGTCTGGGATAGTTGGTCATTTATGTGGTCTAAAGCTAGAGAGGCTCAGTTCGATACCATCTCGAGTACTGCCTGTAATCTCAGAATCCGATTTAACCCCGTATAAATTGGGGTCCGGTGTCCCCAGGACCCATCTTGAGCCCAGGTCGCCGGTCCATAAGTGGAAATTATTTCCTGGGTGTTCCATACTGTGTTTTTCCGTGTCTGTGTTCCTCCAATTTCAATTAAGTTTCTTTTTGGGCAGCTAGATTTGTTGAAATAATCACATACTGGGACCCATAGGTTCAATCCAGACTCTTTTGGGAGTAAGAAAAGTGACGGTTTAATAATTCCAATAGTGGAAGTGCTGCTCCACTCCCCGGCTAATTCAGTGTAAGCCACATTCCCACATATCCAAACCCGGTTTTCTGGAGCTTTCCAGGAAGCATCACTGATAGTCATTGGAAATTCCCAGTACTTGGATATTTCTCTCACACCCCAGAATGGGTCTATTCCTTTTATTCCTTTATTTATTTCTTTATTTATTACTTTATTTATTCCTTTATTTAATCCTTTATTTATTCCTTTTCAAGTACACTCATGGAGTTTAGATCCTTCTCGGTAGATACACCCTGTTTCTTTCTTCCCAATGGATTTTTAGTGTTAAATTTATTATTTTAAATTATTATTATTATTATTATTATTATTATTATTATTATTATTATTATTACTATTATTATTATTACTATTATTATTATTACTATTATTAATAGTAATATAACATATTATATATATTATATTATATTATATTATATTATATTATATTATATTATATTATATTATATTATATTATATATAATGATTCTATATTTATTATTAAATATTATTATATATAACTTATATTAACTAATAAAATTAATGTTAATAATATTAAATAATATATTTTATATATGTATAATATAATATATATAATTATAGATATTATATATAGTTAATATTATTTTATATAATATATATTATATAATATATATGATATAATTATAATATATATATTAGTATATATATTATATATTATTATATATAATATAATATATATTATATACATATTATAATAATATATATAATATATATAATATATATTCATCAATATTATTATATATAATAACATATTATAATATATATTATAATATATGTAATATTAATATTATATATAACATTAGTATATAGTAATATTATTTTATGATTATTATAATAATATTAAAATAGTATTTTAAAAATTAATATTAGTTCTTATTATTTAATAAATAATATTTTAATAAATTCATAATGTTATTCATTATTTAATGAAAATTAAAATTAATAGATTGAAATGGTATTGTCTATTATTTAATAAATAATATTTATTTATACAATATATAAATAATAAATAATACTAGTATTTATTGGGTTCTCTAGGGACCTACCCAGCTACTGGATATTTTATTTTTAAATATCTCTTACAGGATTTTTCTCTTACTGCGGTTTATAAATTTATACATTTTATACATTTTCCCTTTCCTTGATATACACTCCTCTTCTCCAATTATTTTAGACTTCAATTCCCACCATTCTTTTCCTCTTTGTCCAATAGCTGGTACCTTTTGTCTTGTTTTTGTCCATTTTAAGATTTCTATTGGTCTTAAGCTGATCCCTTCCCAAGGCCAGACTTCGGCCATTTGTGTATTTCCACAGATCCAGCAATTAGTAACATTTAACTCTTTCATGATCTTTTCTACTAAATCTATGAACAAGTTTTTCCCATGAGATGTTTCTATGTCTTCTTTCTCATTTACTGATGTTGTTACTTCTTTCTCTTTTATTAAGTCTGCTGTGCCTTTTTGATTGGACTTACGTTCAAAGCAAAGCCAAGCATCTCCTATAGGACGCTTCCCAAGCAGTCATTGCAGTCATTCTATATTTTGTGAAATCCAAGAAGTCTTTTCGTGCCCTTGACAGGTTGCTAACAGAGAGAGGTTGACACAGTTTAGGTTTAAATTTGTATGTACTCATATTAAAGATCCGGTTTCTTCCCCTTTGTTAAGGAGGTAGTAACATTTAGCACATGGGCTCTTCTGACTTCCCAGCGTGATGTTAACCAGTAAGATCAGTAAGAGCATTCCCAGGAGTCTGGTATGAGGCATTCCCCTAAACTCTACAACTACAGAGCTGCACCCAGTGATTGGAGTGGCTGTTTTTAGGCGGACTGTAGTCTCACCCAGCCTTGCCTCCTGGTAATGCTTTTCTCCTACAGAAGAGCTCGTTGGTTTTATTACAGAGTTTTTTATTCTCTCAGTCAACACGTTTGACTTTTCTTTACTAATTTATTTTTGTCCTGAGGGATGTTTTATAGGAGATTGCTTTGTACACTAAGAGTGGAGTTAGCTGGGGTATTTAAATTTTTTCACCCAAAAACATGACCTAAAAACCTTGAACTCAATGGTCAGATGACTTTAAGAATTATCGGTATCCAAAATGATAGAAAAAATACTCCAAACAAATAACATGGTATTCACGCTTATGCCTAATCCTCCAAAATCACAATATACACCAAAACAGACAAAGGCTCCAACACAAACTAAAAACTGTACATTCATTAATAAACACTAACTAATAATACATGCAACAGGAAAGTATCTACTTTTCAAACTCAAAAGTAAAATATAAATAACATTAACTGCAATTTTTAACAGTTCTTAACAAGTTTTGATTATTTAAACAGTTCTTAACAAGTTTTTGACTATAGACACTCTCCAATAGTCTTTAGGTCTCCTCTGGAGGGTTAGTTTTAGATCGTCTGAGTAATTAGTCACAATCCATTCATTAGAAGACTTAGTAGGAGATGTGGTTGGTTTTGACTCTTCAGTGGGAGGTGGTACAGGTCCTTTAGTCTGGTTTATATGTGTCCACCCCTTCTCCTGGGTCTGTATGGCTGTATTGGTGGTGAGTAGGACCTGAAAAGGGCCTTCAAACTTAGAGGTTAAAGGTGCAGAGTTCCATGATTTAACTAACACCCAGTCCCCTGGATTGATGTTATGTCCCTTAGTGTCTAAGGGAGAGGTTTGAAGGACCTTTTCCCTAAGATCTTTGAATCTCCTTCCTATGGCCTTTACCTATTTTTGGGTGGCTGTCTCTCCTTCTGGATAAATTCCCGTGCTATACGGGGTTGTCAAGAAGGAGAGTCCAAACATCATTTCATAAGGTGAGTCTCCTATACCTGTTCGAGGCCTTGTTCTAATTTGTAACAGTGCTAAGGGTAGACATTTAAGCCAATTCATCTGGGTTTCTGTAACTAATTTAGTTAACACGGTTTTGATGGTTTTATTCATTCTTTCTGCTCCTCTGGAGCTCTGGGGATGCCAATGGGCTGTGCAACCTCCATTTCATTCCCAGGGCTTCAACAAATTCTTTTAAGACTTGGGCAGCAAAATGTGGACCTCAGTCAGAATCAACATTATTTATCAACCCATATCAGGGAATGATGTTTTCAAGGATTGCTTTTGTGTCTGCTTGGGCTGTCTCTGTTTTGGTCAGGAACGCTTCTACCCAATGGGTGAGGTGATCCACAATCACTAATAAGTGTCTGTGTCCCTGGACAGGGGGCATTTCTGTGAAGTCTACCTGCACACTTTGGAACAGCCACAAGGCCAACTCTCGTCTCCCAGATGAGACAGTACTCTTCTCATTACTTTCTGATTATTTGTTGGCAAGTTAAACATCCCTTGGTAACTGCCTTTGCTATGGTAGGTAGTCCCATGCACATATGAGCCCTTGGAAAGTGGTCACATAATCCTTGTATTCCCCAATGGGTCAACCAACCCATGTAACTCTGTCATCACCTTTCAGGCTGTAGCTTTATTTAAAATTTGCTGTCCATCAGGGGTCCACCATTCTCCATTTTCTTTTTGCTGTCCTCTCATCTTTTCTAACTCTCTCAATTCTTTCTTGTCAAAGATTGGTTATTCCTCTTTCCTTTCCCTACTACACGTTCCCTCTATCTTAAGAATTTTAACTGGACTTTCCTGTTCCAAAGCTACTTCTTTCACTACTTGATCAGCTAATCGATTTCCCTTTATTTCCAGGGTGTCCCCTTTTTGATGTCCTTTTATGTGAACTTTGGCTATCTCAATTGGTTTCCTTAGGGACTCTAGTACTAATTTTCTTATCTCTTCATGTATTAAATTTTTGCCTTAGAATTTAGGTACCCCCATTCTTCCCATATTTTTCCGAAGGTATGGACAATTCTCAATGCGTACTAGGAGTCAGTGTAGATTGTTCCTTTATCTTTTTCTAGTAAATCTAGTCCTCTCTTCAGGGCATAGATTTCACAACACTGGGCAGACCAATTTGAGGGTAGCTTTTTTCTCAGCTTGCATGTTCTACCCATCTATGGTTGCATACCCTGAGACCTGTTTACTGGCTACCATTCATGCTGATCCATCTGTAAATAAAATTCTCCCATATGGGAGGGGCTTATCTTCTAAATCTTCTCTCACTTTAATCTGCATTTCAATAATTTCTAAACAATCATGTTCCTGGTCTGTTAATGGCTCTCCTGTGAGGAACTGGGCTGGATTTAAACATTTTGAAGTGAATAATTGGAGGCCCTTGGTACTTATTATGATGACTTCATACTTTAGTATTTGGGCTTTGGTTAGCCACTGAGGGGCCTTGTGACTTAAAACATCTTTTACATTGTGTGGGGTATGAACCCGGATCTTCCCCTTTCAGGTTAGTTTCTGTGTTTCTTCTCTTGGGGTGGCTGTTGCTGCTATCACTTGCACACAGGCTGGCCACCCTCTGGCTACTGGATCTGGTAACTTGGAGAGAGATGCGACCGCTTCCTGCATCCTCCCCTATCCCGTGTAAGGACTCCGCAAGCTGTCCCCTCTTTCACGTTTACCAATAGGTCAAAGATCTTTCTAAGGTCTGGTAGGCTCAGTACAGGGGCAGGGGACAATTTAATTTTCAGATTCCGAAGCTGTTCCTTGTCATTTGAGGTCCAGATTACAAGCTCCGAGTTTTTTAATTTGTCATATAGAAATGTAACACTTTTAGTACACTGATCAAGCCATAATCTGAAATACCCACACAAACTTGATAATTTTCTCTTTTGGTCTTTGGGGCAGGGATGGACAGAATTCCCAACATTCTCTGGGGGCTTCACCTTTTATACCCTTGGGTGATTATATGTCCTAGATCTGTTACTTTTGTTCCACAAATTGCAGTTTCTTTTTGATACTTTTAGGCCTTTTTCCCCTAAGAAATTTAGATGCTAGTACGCTGGAACTTCTAACTTTGTCTTGTTGTCCCCCGAAACAAATAAATCATCAACATAATGTAAAATATGTACTCCATTCTCAGGTTTAAACTGTTCTAGGAGTTCTTCTAGAGCTTGCCAAAGAGATTCGGAGATTCTCCAAACCCTGGGGAAGATGTGTCCACCTTAGTTGATGTTTTCTTTTCTTTTCAATGTCCTCCCATTCAAAGGCAAACCAGTTCCGGCACTCTTCAGCCAGGGGGCACACCCAGAAGTCATCCTTTAAATCCATGACTGACAACCATGCATGCTCCTCAGGTACTTGGCTTAAAACTATGTGTACGGGTTTTGTACTACCGGGTGCCTCGCAACCATTCTTTTATTAACTTCTCTTGAATCTTGTGCTAATCAATACCTTCCATCAGCTTTTCTCAACGCTAGTATGGGAGTATTATGTGGAGACATGCATGGTGCTAAAATCCTTCCTTTAATAGCTGGTCAGTTACTGGGGCTGGTCCTTTCTTTCCCTCTGGGGAAATTGGATACTGCCTTACCCGAATGGGGGAGATGTCTTTCTGCAGCTCTACTTCTATTGGTGGAGTATTCCAACAACCAATTTTTCCCTCTCCCACCAACACATCTGGGTTGATTTCATCTATGTCTCCCTTAGTTAAGACCATTATTTGTACTACCATTTTTCCTTCTTTTGGCAATACTCCAATTCCCAATTTGATTTGTAAATCATATCCTAATAAATCACAACCTAACTTGGGGATGTAAATGAACTTAGCTCTCTTGAATTTCCTCTAATTTCTACATCTTCTATAATCTGGGCCTCCAATGGTTCTCCTTTGGCCCCTTGTACTTTGCAGACCTTTTTACCGACTGTGATTCCTGTTGTTATTTTAGTCACACATGACTTGTCTGCTCTGGTATCAACTAAAAATTCAAATTCATCATTCTGGGGACCAATCTCGAAATTTACAAAGGGCTCTTCTGGATGGTTCATTAAATTCCCCAGGGCATAGAATCCTTGACACCCCTATTCTGCATACTTCTCGTTTCTTCTTAAGATGTTCTCTAGAGCTTCTTGCTCCCAGGCTATGGCTTCATCTAATTGGCGTTTCTTACAATTTCTCTTTAGGTGTCCTTTCTCTCCACAATAATAACAATATTTGTCACTGGGTAGAGCCCTAGTCCCTTTTGGTCCAATGAAACCTTTGTCTCTTCTAAGTGGTTCTACTGGCCCATCCTTGTTGGCTCCTACATTTTCTCTGGATATGGCTACTATAATTTTAGCTTTTGTTTTTGTCTTTTTTTTCTTTTGTTCTCAGATATGCTCTTATGGCTTCTCTCAGCAGGTCATTATACTTTTTTCCTGCCAGACCTCTATTCTTTCTAACTTTCATCTGATAGCACGCCAGGATTTAGTTATAAATTCTACCTTGAGAAGGACTTGACCTTCTGGGCTATCTGGGTCAACACCAGAGTAAATCTGGAAGTTTTGCTTTAGCCTATTAAGCCATGTTGCTGGGGTCTCATCTTTTTCCTAGGTGCTGTCAAATGCTAACCTGGTATTACTCCCTCTAGGAACTGATTCTTTTATCCCTCTGGTCAGCAGGGACCAGTAATCTCTCATATTCCTTCTCCCCTCTTCTTGATTAGGGTCCCAGTCAGGCTCCACTAAAGGCATTTTTTGGTCACCTTGGGGCCTGTGTTGGTTTTCTCGCTCCAAAATTTTCATTCCTGCAGTTCTTATTATTCGAGTCTCTTCTGGGGAAAATAGGATGTTTAAGATGCACAATTCTCCCCATGTATAAATATTAGGGGCTAAAAATCAATCAATTTGATTTGCTATTCCTACTGGGTCTTCCACTAAATTTCCCAATTCTTTCCTAAAGTTTCCAACTTCAGACACAGTCAAAGGAGCGTTTACAAATCCAATTTCCCTGGCCACCCCACCCATGGGAACTTCTCTGAGGGGGAACAATTTTCCACTTCATCCACTTTGGTCCGAGTGGTAAAACATCAGCTGTGGAGGCTGACTGGGTAACTTCACTCTTGGGCATGAGATTCTGAGATGTTGTTTGGCTTCTCGTTTGTGGTGGGGGAGGCAGAGCAGGAACTTGCTGGTGAATAAGGGGTGCATGAGATGGTTGAGGTAAGGGGACAGTAGTGAAGGGTAAAGAGAGTAAGGAGAGGGTTGAGGGGAAGGTGTTGGAGGTATAACTGGGTTAGGAGGTGGTAAAGGAATGACAGCTGGGAGAGGAGGAGGAATTGGGTCCACAGCAAGAGGAATTGGAGGAAGGATTTGAGGTACTGCAAGGGTAGGAGGAAGTAAGTGGTCAAGGGGGGTCCCAGTTTTTGTTAGCCTTCCCAGCCTCTTCTTTTAGTTTCCTAGCTTGCTTTCCCTCTTTTAATTTATGGACTCTTGTATTTTCCTCCTCTGAGGTGTACTTTAGCCAACAGTTGAAGTTCTGTATGTGATGGGCCTTTTGCAGGAACTTGGGGCAAAACAGAACGTGCATCACCTTCGGACAGAGAGGCAGGTATCTCAGGATATGTTTCAGGATGTTGTTAGCTCATGCAGAACGAAAATTAGAGAGCTGAAAGCCTAAGACTTAAAAAGGCCATGTCTGTGAAGGATAATAAAAATGTTTCTGTAAGTACATTAATGGCAAAACGAGGTACAAGGACAATATCCATTCATTATTAGGGGAGATGTCGTTACCAAATATGAGGGAAAGGCTGAGGTACTTAACCCCTTCTTTGCCTCAGTTTTCAAGAATAAGTCAAGTTGTCCTCAAGAAAAGTGTTCTCCTGAGCTGGTAGATGAGAACAGGGAGCAGAACAGACCCCTGTAATCCAGGAGGAAGCAGCTGGGGACCTGCTGAGCCACTCAGATGCTCACAGGTGTCTCTGGGAGCAGATGGGATCCATCCTAGGGGGATGAGGGAGCTGTGGATGAGCTCCCCAGGCTGCTCTCCATCATTTACCATCAGTGCTGGCTCAGCAGGGAGATCCCAGAGGACTGGAGGTGCCAATGTGAGCCCATCCCCAAAAAGGGCTGGAAGGAGGAGCTGGGGAACTCCAGGCCTGTCAGCCTGACCTGGGTGCCCAGCAAGGTTTTGGAACAGATCACCCTGAGTGCCCTCACAGGGTGCCCACAGGATGGCCCAGGGATCTGAGCCAGCCAGCGTGGATTTCAATATCTGCACTGATGATCTGCATGAGGGGACTGAGTCCAGCATCAGCAAATTTGCAGATGGCACCAAGCTGGGTGTGAGTGTGGATCTGCTGGAGGGAAGGAGGGCTCTGCAGAGGGCCCTGGACAGGCTGGATCCAGGGCCCAAATCCAACAAGGTGAGGTTGAACAAGTCCAAGTGCTGGGTCCTGCACTTTGGCCACAACAACCCCTGCAGTGCTACAGGCTGGGGAGAGAGGGGCTGGACAGCAGCCAGGCAGAAAGGGACCTGCAAAGACTGATGGACAGCAGTCTGGGCATGAGCCAGCAGTGTGCCCAGGTGGGCAAGGAGACCAATGGCTCCTGGCCTGGATCAGGAATGGTGTAGCCAGCAGGAGCAGGGCAGGGATTCTTCCCCTGCGCTCCGCACTGGTGAGGCCACACCTCGAGTGCTGTGTCCAGTTCTGGGCCATCAATTTAGGAAAGCCATGGAGGGGCTGGAGCGTGTCCAGAGAAGGGCAGCAAGGCTGGTGACGAGTCTGGAACAGAAGTCTGGTTTAAAGAAGAAGAGGGAGCTGCGATTGTATAATAGGGATGCTCAGGGCAGACAATGTGGCATGAGGTTGCAGGTTAGAATTGGTGAACTCAGAAGTTTGTCCCAATAAACCTGAGTGGTTTGCCTGCCACACCCCAGCCATTGCTGGCCCAGGGGCAGATGGCGTTTGTGTTCCCTCAGGTTCATGTCCGCACACCAACAGCATGGGGGTTCTCCCGCCTGCTGTGTGCAATGCAAACAGGGGCTGCTGAGCCAGTGCTGCCGTGTCTGTGCCTGCAAGGATGGGGCACCTGTGTGAGCTGGGGGAGAGGCCAGGGCTGCAGAGGGGGGATGTTGTTGGCAGCTCCATGAGGACGCTCTGGGACGCTGCCCTGGGCTGTGCAGCGCACTGGGGATGGATCAGCCCCTGCTCTGCTGCTCCTTCCCGTCTGCCCCAGGGCCCTTGCAGAGCCCCAGCCATGCCGTTTGCCCACAGCCTGCCCACGGCCAGCCTGGGGCTGCTCACGGGGCTTTTCTGTGCTGAGCATTGGCCTGGCCATGTTCTTGAGAGAGCCTGGGCAAGGAGCCTGGAGCCCCCAGGCCCTGGCCTGAGGCGTCAGCGCTGCCCCAGCAGTGCCCATGGCCTGTCCCTGCTGCAGCCCCGGCACTGCCACCCCCAGGGCTGTGCCCGGCCCCGAGAGCACTCAGGCCCTGCAGCAACACCAGGGCCACCAGGGCAGCGGGGCAGGGCCACGGCAGCAGCACTGGCAACACCAAGTGCTGCTGCTGCTGGGCACAGCTTCTGGGCCAGCCCTGATCTGCCCCCAGCTCTGCACACAGACATTGCTGCTGCAGCTCCAGAGAAGGCAACAAAAGGGCATCTCTCCACAAAACTCGGCTGGGAGATCCTTTAGTTCTTTTAAAGCTACTGAGAAAGCAGCCCCTTTTTGACACAGTCTTTGAGAACAAGGATGGTGACAGACACAAAATGAGAAATGGCAGAAGCAATGACATTTTTTGGTTGACAATATTAAAATTCTAAAACAAAATAAAATGACCTTCAAAATGAAACCAACACGAAGGATCAAAGATGATTTTATTAGAAGTGATTTGCAGAAATTTGCCAGCAGTTTAATGTTTCTGAAACCATCCAGTCATCAGGCTCCACATTGCAGCCTTGAGCTCCTGGTTCCTCAGGCTGTAGATGAGGGGGTTCAGGGCTGGAGGCACCACTGAGTACAGAACTGACAGGGCCAGATCCAGGGATGGGGAGGACATGGAGGGGGCTTCAAGTACAAAGAAGTACCAGTGCTGATGAACACGGTGACCATGGCCAGGTGAGGGAGGCAGGTGGAAAAGGCTTTATGCCGTCCCTGCTCAGAGGGGATCCTCAGCACAGCCCTGAAGATCTGCACATAGGAGAAAACAATGAACACAAAACTGCCAAATGATAAGCAGGCACTAATAACAATGAGCCCGTATTCCCTGAGGAAGGATTTGGAGCAGGAGAGCTTGAGGATCTGTGGGATTTCACAGAAGAACTCGCCCAGGGCATTGCCATGGCACAGGGGCAGGGAAAATATATTGGCTGTGAGCAGAAGAGCAGTGAAAAAGCCACTGGCCCATGCAGCTGCTGCCATGTGGGCACAAGCTCTGCTGCCCAGGAGGGTCCCGTAGTGCAGGGGTTTGCAGATGGACACGTAGCGGTCATAGCACATGATGGTCAGAAGATAAAACTCTGCTCCAATGAAGAAGAGAAAGAAAAACAGCTGAGCAGCACATCCTGAGTAGGAGATGTTCCTGGTGTCCCAGAGGGAATTGTGCATGGCTTTGGGGACAGTGGTGCAGATGGAGCCCAGGTCGCTGAGGGCCAGGTTGAGCAGGAAGAAGAACATGGGCGTGTGCAGGTGGTGGCCGCAGGCTACGGCGCTGATGATGAGGCCGTTGCCCAGGAGGGCAGCCAGGGAGATGCCCAGCAAGAGGCAGAAGTGCAGGAGCTGCAGCTGCCGCGTGTCTGCCAATGCCAGCAGGAGGAAGTGCCTGATGGAGCTGCTGTTGGACATTTTCTGTGTCTTGGCATGGGGATCTGTAAGAAAAGTAACCATGGAATAGTTGGGTTTGGAGAGGACTTGAAATATCCCAGCACAGCCTCGGGGCACTTTTCCCCCACTGCCTGCCCAGGGCTCTGCTGCCTGGAGCTGTCCCTGCCAGCAGCTGCTTCCCTGTGCCCAGGGCTGGGCCCTGCCAGTGCTGCCAGAGCCCAGCCCAGCCCTGGGGGCTCAGCTCTGCCCTGCAGAGCCTCCCAGCTCTGGCACTGCCCAGGGGCAACTCTGGCTCTGCAGGCTCTGATGGCAACATCAGTGCAACCCTGAGGAGGCTGGAGAAGTGATATTGACACTGCCTGTGAGGGGTCCTGTGCTGATTTCTGTCACTGCTTGCTTTATTCAGAGCTGAGATCAAATTATTTATTTTTTCTGAACATGAACCGAGAGATGAATATCTACGTGCAATTTTCCATCCCAGCAACCCAAAGCAGTAGATTAATAAATTTTTCACTTTTATGCAGCCCCTGCCTTGCTGTGCTCCCTGTATAATCTACTTGGAAATGTTCTGCAGTTAAATGCCGGGATGGGAGCAGTCCTGAACAATGCAGCACCCTTCCCAAACCATGAGAAGACTTCCAAGCCTTACCAGCTGTCTCCTCCCACACAGATCTTGTCCCCTGTCGGTTTTCTGTTTCTCTTGCCTGTTTTATGTCCGGAGATAGCTCAGGGATGCCAGTTGCTCGGTTTCTCAGTTGTTTAGGTGGCCTGGAAAGGCCCAGAGTGGCCTTGGGCAGCCCGACGCTTCAAAGGACGAGGAGAGACTTCTGATCTTGTCTCGGTCTCAGTGTTTATTAATTGTTTATCTAAAAGATTTTCTTTCAGCCCAACAGAGGTCTGCACAGCAAGTCAGCCATGGGCACACTCCCCAGCCCCTGGGGCGGTCAATTATCTTTATACCCAAAGTTACGTGTACAATATTTATAATTTTTCCCCAATACCTACTACTCTTATTAACCGGTGCACTTCTAGTAAAGACCAATTCCAAAGTGCCACCATCACCACAGAAGATGGAGGCAAGAAGAAGAAGAAGAAGGACAGGACACGCCCCAATTCCTCCATCTTACTTCTTTAGACCCCCCCTGTCCAGAAATCCTAAACCCTGTGTTTTATACTCTAACTAACTTATCCCTTCACCATTCACCCAGTGAAATCCTCCCAGTCCTCATACAGGTGTCATCTCCTGTGCAGGATCAAAGTCCAGCCACCAGACACTTCTGGCAAGATTCCAGGACTCCCAAGCCCCCCAAGGGTGGTCTCGGACACTCTGCACCTTCATCCTGAGGTGCTGAGATCCCACAGTCCCCCAGTGCTGGGAGCAGCTGCCAGGGCTGGCTGAGAGCTGTCCCTGGCAGGCAGCAGAGTCCCTGCCCCAGCACAGCACCCTGGGCTGCAAGACCCTGCTCTGCATGACAGCCCTGGGCAGCCCTGGCTGCTCTGCACAAGAGACAATCAGAGAGTGTACTCACAGGGTCTGCAGGCATTGGGATGTTCCAGCTTTAGGAGATGGCTCCAGGAGCTGCAGCTGCATTGTCCTGCAGCCAGAGGTTCCTGTGCCAAGGGCTGGCAGTGATTCTGCCCCAGGCACTTCTCAGCACCTTCCCAGCCCTGACTGATTGAAGCTCTCTGTGCCTCAGTGCTGTGCCCAGGGTGGCTGCAGGCAGTGCCCCAGCCCTGCTGGGCTGGAGAAAAGCTGCACATCAAGTGAAATGTGCTTTTGAAGCTCTTCTTGGTTACCAGGAGCTGCCTCTGTGCCAGCAGCCCAGCCCAACTCAGCAGCACAGACCCAGCACAAGGACTTTAACGAGCCTCTGGGGCTTTGTGCTCAGGCCCTGAACATCATTCCTGAGAGGGAGCTGAAGAAACCTCTCCAGCACTCCAAGTCAGAATCCAACTCCCAAGTTTCTTGGACTTTTAATGGGTCCCAGTGAGGGACACAACTGAGAAAGTGTCCCCAGGCCCCAGGCAGAGCAGAGAACTGGAGGCAGTGCTGACAGGTGGGGACAAAGAGAAGCAAAGTCTTGGTGCCCTGGGGCACAGCAGGGTCTGTGCCACCAAGGGCTGTGAGGAGACACCTTTTCCTGAGGCCCTGGGGCCTCCTGGCACAGCCCCAGCCAGGCTGGGCACTGTCAGCCCCTTGTTCTGCCCTCAGCATCCCCCCCTAGCCCCCATCCCAGTGGCCTCAAGGATCTGCTTGAAGGAGTCCCTGGGGAGCCTCGCTCAGGAATGGCCCTGGGGGCTCCTTAATGCTCTCTGTTGGGACTGCAGGTTTTTGAAAGGACTTTGGGTTTGGCTTTTGCCTTTGAGTCTCTGAGAGGTTTGTGCAATCATGGACCCAATTATCTGCTTTAACGAGTCCCTGGAGAGCTTTATACTGACACTCAGTGGGGCTCATTATTGGCTTTAGATACTCAAGGTTTTTAATGTACTTTATGGATTTGCGAATACTTTTAGGTACTTTTAAGGATTTCCTTGCCCACACTGAGTCTGAGAGGTTTTTGTGCCATCCTGACCTCCAGTTCTCTCCTCCAAGGAGTCCATGAGGAGCCTGTGTTGGGTATCTTCCCCGTTTCTGTTTTACTACCAAGATGGAAATGAAAGAATTTTGTAAGACTTTCTGAAAGCATCCAAACAAACATGAGACAATTACAATACAACAACAACTAGGAAAATTAAATGTTCTGTTTTAGATAGACATCATCCAACCCTTTAGTCCCTTGGATTGGAAGAGTTCATTGACCCAGTCTTTGTTTTCCACTTGAAGTTTCTTGAACTCTTCATTCAGTACTTGAATGCTCTTGTGGATTGACTCGCTGTGGATGGAGAGGTTCATGCAACACATGCCCTCAGAGTCTACACAGCCATGCCCATGTGCCCAGAATAAAAATTCTATCGCTGTTCTGCAAGGTGGCATGTCTGATGGTCTCTATGTCTGAGAGCAGGCCACTCAGTGTGAGGGAGTAGCATTGGTTTGCTTACTTAACAGGCACCCAAGATGGTCTGATTGTCCTAAAGCTTTAGCTGCAGCAACCCAAGGCAGTCCACATTGAGGGTACTACGATGCGATACCTGGATTAAAGCCTGCAAAGCCATCTCTTTGATATCATCCAATACTTCTCTAGGGATACCTGTTGCTTGATCATCTGGTCAGCTTTGCTGTCCTTCTCCGCTAGATTGTTGATTGTCAATTCCGCCCTTGCCTTATTATTAGCATAGTCTGCTATTAATTGATTTAGTAAACACTTCCATCCCCCTTCCCACAGGTTGTATTCTGTAGGAGACAACAACATGGTCTTAATACATTTTAAATCATAGGGAGTTATGATGTGCTGTAAACATGGCCCTCATTAGGCCATTAAAACGAAGTAAGTCCTTCCTATGGTCTTAAGCTGCCCTACACAGATCCTTGATTTCCCCTCAAACCAATGCCTGATTCCTGGGATTCTGCCCCCTTCTTTCATAACATACCAGGGCAATGAGGGGTTTTGAGACTCTTTGCCAGTCTCCTTCCTTAAGTGCTTCCTTCCAAATCCTTTCCTAGGGACCTTCTGGGGTTGAGGGGAAAGGTGCCTCTGGGGAATCCAAACTGTCTTCTGGGGAGGAAGAATAACTTGGAGCAGAAACATTTGGATTAGAAATAGTGTGACAGTTGGGCTTAGTATCTTTGACCATGGGGTTATATTATTGCTGGAGGGTGAGGCAAAGGGCGCTGCCATTTTGTCAAGTGTTGGGGAGGAAGGGCCTTCATTTACGATGGCAGACTTCCGGGGTAGAGTTCTGGAGGCATTGCCCACAGTGAAAGGGGAATGATTGACAGTAGGGACATGACCCACAGTTGTGGGGATGGAGTCTGGAGGCTTGTTCAGGGCGGAAGGGAAGGTTGTGGTAGCAGGAAGTGGAGGACATAAGATGGAGGGAGGATGATCCGGCTCCCAAGCCATGTTCAGGTTCCTTCCATCTTGAGTCTCCAGGACATGATACTCCAAGAGAGCATGGCCATTGCCATCTTGGACCATTGTGGAAGGTCTGAGAAAGGCATGTTTGAGGGGAGGTCCTGAGTCAGGAGTGACCAACAGTTTTGAGTTTTTGAGACATTGCTTGCTGGTGAAGGGTCTCAAGGATGGTATGGAAGATGGGGAGCATGTGGGCTGCAATGGGCTCCCTTTTGATCGAAAGGTTGTACAGTTTAAGTCCCACTGAGTCCTAAAATTCAGTGGTATGGATTTCATCAGCAGAGGCATCTGGAAAATTTTTAATGATCCACCTCATGATTGATTTTAATTTGTTCTTTGAAAATATTTTGTCACGATCTCTTAGAATTAACTTAAAGCATCCATATATGCTCCTTTCTACTTTGGACATCTGGCTGCCCATTTTTCTCCTTCTCCACCTTAGGGGCAACAGCCACCAGAACACACCAAATAAATAATGGGACTTGGGTGCATATTGTAAAAACACAGTGGCAAAATGGGCAATAAATGTCTTGCATTTCCCCAAACCCACTTGCAATCCTATACAGGTGAAACCATTTTTGCCCCTGCCGATCCCGGGCCGAGATCCCTCGAAGCAACAATGAATCCGCCAGGCCTGGCACAATCCAAAATCCCGGGGAGCACTGACCTATCCATCAGCTAACCCCAGCTGACGTGACTGACACAGGGAGCCCTGAATGTCATGGTGCCTGTTCGGGTGCCAAATGTCACAATGAGGGTGGCTGCGACAAACCTCTCTGAGTCCCTGACTTCAGCAGGGCGAGGGTGGCAAAAATGAAAAGGAGTGGGTTCGATAGAGTTTCCCAAAAAGAACTTTAATTACAGGGTGAAAAACAATAAACATGGAGAAGTCGAGCATGGTACGAGGGGCAGTATCCTAAAACCTGAGACAAAGACAAAGTCACAACATAGACACTTGCGGCTAGAAAACTAGAACAATAGAAGAAACAAGTAACCAATAAACCAATACAGGAGTAGAACTTGGACAACTTAGCATAACAACACTAAAGGCTTATGGGAAAAGTCTCAAGCTCACCCTAAGTAAATCGAATGATTCCTAGAACTAGAAACTCACGCCCAATTTTTCCGGGGTAAAATCTGTCTGACTCTAAGTTACAGCTGGGCTAACTCCCACACCGCTGCTTTGCTCTGGCCCCTGGGGACCATGCGGCCAAACAGAGCCACAATGCTGTCCTTGGTTCCACAAGGCTCTGCAGTGTCACAGTGGCCCCTTCATTTCACAAGGCTCTCAAATGTCACATTGGTCTCCATAGGAAGGAAACCACAGAACCCCCGTGTTTCAGGAGCTGATGAACGGCAGCCATCAGCAGCCAAGGCAAGCCTGACCTGTCTGTCCTGGCAGGTTTGCTTGGAGCAACCCTTGGATATTTGAAATTATGAATGCGGAGTCCTAATTTAGAACATTTGTGCCTGGAAAAGAGGGATGATTTTTCCATACAAAGAAAAGCACAGAGACCTTTCCAGTGTTTGGAAAATAGATGAGTGCTGCCACTCAGGAGTCAAAGACAAGCCAGACCTGTCTGTCCTGGCAGCTTTTGTCTGGCAGCAATCCTTGCATACACAGAAATTTGGAGGTGGAATTGTAATTATGGCCATGGATGCCTGGAAAAAATGGACAGTTCTTTTCCATAAAAAGAAAAGCTCAGAACCCCAATGTTTCAGGGGCAGATGGGAATGGCCTTCAGCATTCCAAAGACAGCCAGACCTGTCAGATGACCCCTGGGAAGCCAAGGCAGCCACACCTATTTCATGTTCCCTTGCTTCCAGAGGGCCCTGCAGTGTCACAATGGCTCCTTGCTTCCATGAGGCCCTCAGGTGTCATAACGGTCACTTGATTACACAAGTCCTTAAGGATCTTAATGGTCTCCATGGTTCCACAAGGCCCCACAGTGCCATAATGGTCTATTGGTTCCATGAAGTCCCGCTATGTCCAATGGCCCCTTGGTTCCATTGGGGCCCAGTAGTGCAACAATGATTCCCTTGGTTCCACAACTTCCCATAGTGTCACAATGGCCCCTTCCTTCCATGAGACCCTGCAGGGTCACAATTGTCTCCCTGATTCCATGGGGCCTTGCAATGCCACAATGTTCTCCATGAATCCAAAGTGCCCTTTGGCTCCACAAGGCCCTGAAATGCAGCAATAGCCTCTTGGTTCCACAAAGTCCTGCTGCTTCACACTGGCCTCTTGGGACCGTGACACCCAACTGGGCCTCATATTCTTGGTTTGAAGAGAACAGAAAGATGTGCTTGGTTCCACGAGGCCCCAGAGTGTCACAGTGGCCCCTGGGATCCATGGTACCCTGCGGGGTCACAATGCTCCTCTTGGTTCCACAAGTCCCTAAGTGTCACCATGGCCCATTGGTTCCACAATGCTCCGCAGTGTCACAATGGTCTCCATAGGAAGGAAACAAGTGAGCCCCAGTTGTGCAGGGGCAGTCACGCGAGGAGCAGTCGCCAGAGGTCAAGTTTAGCCCAACTTGTGTCATCTTGGTTTTTTAAGATTTTCTAAGCCTTCTGATGTTGACATTCTTGAAATGAACTTTCTCACACAATTTCTGTAAATAATTCATTTTTTCGCATTCCTTTTATGGAGGAGGAGAGAGTTGAAGGGCTGTTGGTTTGACCAGTATCATTGGAGAGGTGGCACTGTCACCCTCCAATCTGCTGTTACTTTTGGAAAACTATAAATATTGGACTCAGAATATAAACTTCACATTTTTTCTTCACCTTGAGAACAGCGATGTGTGCTTCTGTTCTTTCCTGTCCTCTAGTGACATCAGGGGAGTGCCAAAGTGTACTGCAGCCTAGGCTGAGACAGAGTCCGGATTGACGGTGAGGTTTTATTGTCTCCCCTTGTTGGTGCTTTGCCTTCTGTTCTTGGAGTAATGGCAACCACTGTGGGTTTCCAGGAGGATTCTCTCATTTTGTATCTCTGGAGGGAGGGTCCTGGAGTGGAATCAGGTTTCTATTTCCTGGAATGATTTTGAGCGATTGCTTCTGTGGGCCCGAGAGCGAGGGCTCTTTTCAGACTCTGCAAAGCCCTTCTCCAAGGAGGAGTGGTCCATTGTGGGGGTCGGCCTCATGGAGGCCCTCTTTGATGATTGCACCGTAGATTTGGGATCGCTGCTGGTGCAGTGGAAAAAGTGTGAGTATCTTTGGCGGGGGTCTGGTTCTTGTACCGCTCGGAGTTCCCAGTGGAGCCCTGCTGTCTCGGACATGGACGAGGGGAAGTTTGAGTTTCTGTGTGATGTAGAGCTCTCTCCCCACCCTGGGAGGGTGTGCTGAGGTACTGGTCCAACACACGGGATGGCGATGGTTCCCCCGGGCTGGATTTGGCTGTGCCAGGCTCCCTTGTGCTGCTCTGCAGTGATGCAGCTCCACAGGCTGCACCTCTCTCGGCGCCCCTCCCCTCCCCTCCTCCATGTCGGGGACAGGGGCCTTGCGCCGGTCTCATCCTGTTGCAGACATCTTTTCATTAAAATCCTTTCATTAGGATTTTTCCTCCTGAAGCTGAGACCTTTCAGTAACAAAGTGTAAACAATGGTTATCTGCTGCTGTGCAATGCAACAGTTGGATCCCTGATTAGTCTCCTGTTGATGTTTGGAATTACTGACCACTCATGGCAGAGCTGCTCTTGCTCACTGACGAGATACAGATCTTTGTTATTCATTATTTTCGATTCTATTTTTAGCTTAGCCTTCCGAGAAACCTTTTCCTTTCTATTACTTTTTAATACAGTTATAATGTAGTATATATATAATAAAATAATAAATCAAACCTTCAGATCATGGAGTCAACATTCTGATCTCTCTCTCATCTTGAAAACCCATGTGACCACCGTCACGTCTTCCCAGGCCACACTGGGTTTGCAGGCCATGCTGGCACCTGTGCCCGCCAAGGCGCCCCCTGCCAGGGCTGTGGCACAACAGGGCGCTGAGGTATTTACCTTTAGTGTGAATGCCAACATGGCTGGCGGGAGACCGGTGGGTGCCCGAGGCCATGGCGCTTCCTCACCGAATTTGTGGACACTTTCCTCGTGCCAGCTGACCGTGCGTCTGAGGAACCCCGAGCGTTTCTGGCAAGAAGCCAAAACTAAGTCCAATGAGATGTCTGAGCCTGCCTCCTCCCGGCATCTGCAGGGTCATGGAGGGGGGTCCTTTGGCTGCAAGGGGTGCAGGGGCGAGTGGTGTTGACCTGGCTCCCAGTCAATCATCTCTTCTTGTCCCTGTGGGGCTCAAGGGCCGGGACACAGCAGGTGCTGTGGCCTTGTCGGAAGGTCCCCAGGCTTTCCCTATGCTCAGGGGTGTTGCTCATAACACCCATGAACCGCTTTTGTATAAGCTGGAGAGGGAAGTCCATGATGTGGTTGCTCAGCATGGATTGGAGTCTGCTGAGGTTATGCAGACCCTCTGAAGGGTTGTTATGGATGTGCTGACACCTCATGACCTCTGTCGTGTAGCACATTCGCTTTTTGACTTGGTGCAGTTTGATGTTTTTGAGACCAAGTAGGCTCGTTTGGCAGCCCAACCGGTGGTGCTGAATGCTGCACTGGCACCGCAGGACCCCAGGCATGTGGATGTCACTGACATGCTGCTGGGCACAGGGCTTTATGAAAATGCTCAGGGGCATGTTGGCTTAGATTCCCTTGTGCTTGACCATTGCCACACATTGGGCTTTGCAGCAATTGTTCAGACCCTGAAAATGGCTGCTCCAAGGCAGCCGTTTGTGACCATTGTCCAGGGGTATGATGAGCCTTTCATGGCATTTGCAGCAAGGCTGACTGCGTCTGTGGAGAGGCAGGTTCCTATCCTGTGGCAAAGAGGATTGTGATTGCAAACCATGTGAAGTGTAATTGGAATGATGCTTGTAGGAGGGTCATAGCGGCTGTGCCTGGTTTTCCTGTTGTCTCTAAGATGGCAGAGGCCTGTGCAGACATCATCCCCTCGGTTGGAAGTTGGCTGCCGTGGCTGCCGCTGTGCAGCCAGTCTGGGCAGCACCGCAGGGCGGGCGGCCACAGCAGGGGACTGCGCAGGCTGGCAAGAAGCAGAGGAAGAAAGCACAGAAGTTCAGATTTCCCATGTTCTTATGTGGTCAGTGTGTGAGTTCGAATCACATGTCCAACGTCTGCTAGGCGACTGTTCATGTTAATGGCCAGGCTTTACCGGGCTCGGGAAATGTGAAGCGGAGCGCGCAGTAGGGACGTGCCCAGACACAAGCTTCTCTCCAGACCCTGGAGACGATGGAGGTCTCCTTTGCCGGCTTGCAGCCAGCACCCACGGATCAACAGGTGTGGATGTCTGTACCACAGCAACAGTTGTCTTAGAATCCTGTAAAATACACAAGGTACCCCTGGATGCCTTTGGTCACTTGGGCGGGGGCATGAGTGCTCTCCTGATGGGGAGGTCTAGTGCCACCCTTCAGGGCATCATTGTGCCCCTGGGGCTCATTGATGCAGATTTCACAGGGCAGATTTGTGCCATGGTCTCCACACCCACCCCCTCCCGTCACGATCCCGAAAGGGACGCGACTTGCTCAACTTGTGCCTTTTAAGTTCTCTGTTCGCAGGACAGCTGACCGGTTGCGTGTAGCTGGTGGCTTTGGATCCACTGGGCCGCCTCAAGTTTGCTGGACTGCTGTCCTGACCAAGGACCGTCCCGAGATGCTGTGTACCCTGTCTGTTCCTGGTGCGATACCGTTGGAGATCCACCTCTGTAGGCTTCTTGAAAGAGGTGCTGACATCATGCTTCTCTCCCTTGCCGCCTGGCCCCCAGAGTGGCCCCTGGATCCAGTGGGGACATCTGTTGTGGGCCTGGGAGGGACAGCGCAATGCTACATGAGCCAGCGGCCCGTGCTGGTCACGAATCTGGAGAGACAAACAGCCTGGGTTAGGCCTCATGTTACTTCAACTCCTCCCAACCTCTGGGGGAGGGATGTTCTTCGGTCTGGGGGGTGTGCATTGGGACGGGTTTTTGATGGGGGCCACTGTGATGAAGGGCGCAGAGTGTCCTATGCCTCCTATACGGTGGCTGGTGGACAAACCTGTCTGGGAGAAGCAGTGGCCCTTCCCTCAAGATAAATTGGTCGCCCTTCAGAATCTGGTGCAGGAGCAGTTGGACCAGGGTCATGTGGAGCCTTCTACGGTTCCCTGCAACACTCCTGTCCTGTACATCAAAAAGAAATCTAGGAAATGGAGGTTTTTGCAAGACCTCTGAAAGGTTAATTCCATGATGGTAAGCATGGAAACATTGCAGGTAGGTATGCCATCGCCTACCGTACGTCCTGGAGACTGGCGGGTCCTCATTGTGGATCTTAAGTATTGTTTCTTTACGATTCCTTTGCATCCTGATGACTGACCAAAGTTTGCCTTCTCAGTGCCAGCGATTAACGAGGCTGAGCCCGCACAGTGGTATCACAATGGAGAACATTGCCCCACGGCATGTGCAATTCTCCTGCCATATGCCAGTGGCATGTGGCCAGTGCCTTGATTGGAGTTCACAAGCAGTTTCCTGATGCACATCTATATTATTGTATGGACGACATTTTGGTGGCTGCATCCACCCAGGATGAGCTGCTGAGGATTCATCATCGGTTGCTTGATATTTTGCATGCTCATGGACTGCAGGTGGCTCCAGAAAAGGTTCAACAACAACCACCTTGGAAATACTTGGGGGTCAAAATTCTGGAACGGACAATCCATCACCAGGAGGTGCAATTTGTGCATTCTGTGAAGACACTGAATGATGCTCAGAAATTGGTAGGTGTCATCACTTGGTAACGTCCGTACTTGGGGCTAACCGACCCACAGCTGTCTCCTCTGTATGATTTGTTGAAAGGAGATTCTGATCTAAAGTCACCTCACACACTGACCCCTGAGGCGTATAAGGCGTTGGAGGTGGTTCAGCGAGCTGTTTCGGCTTGCCAAGTTCATCACATTGAATTCTCTGTTGATGTCACTGTGTTCATCACCACTCCAGATTCGTATCCCACAGGCATCATTGGCCAATTGAGTGACAAATGGTCTGATTCCTTGCATGTGTTGGAATGGGTTTTTCTGCCCCATCAGCTGCAGAAGACGGCAACTGCATTGTTTGAGCTGATTGCTCGCACGATAATCAAATGCCGGCAATGGTGTTTGCAATTGGTGAGCGCAGATCCTGCAAAGATCATACTCCAGGTGGAATGGGAGGATTTAACTGGTGCTTTGCAAACAGTGTGTCCCTGCAGAGTGCTCTGGAAAACTTTTAAGGGCCAATCGTTTATCATCTGCCCTGCCGTAGATCACTGCATATAGCAAAATTCACACAATTCTCTTTGCAGACCAAGAATAGTCAGGAACCCATGCAAGGACCCACCGTCTTCACTGACGGTTCAAGGAGAATAGGAAAGGCTATTGTTACCTGGAGGGATGGATCTGAGCGGCAGATTCTGGAAGCTCATGAGGATGGGTCAGCCCAATTGGTTGTAACTGAGGGCTGCTGTCATGGCATTTGAGAAATTTTCCCAGGAATCTTTCAACTTGGTCACGGATTCCGCCTATGTGGCCGATACCTCACAGAGCTTGGGTCATTCGGTTTTGAAGGAGGTCAGTAATCCTGCCTTGTTTCATTTACTGAAGACCTTGTGGTGTGCCATTCAGGCCTGGGTTCATCCATTCTATGTTCTGCATGTGAGGAGTCACACCAATTTGCCACGCTTTATAATGGAAGGTAACACCAGGGCTGACAAGTTGGCTAACCCAGCGTGGGGAGCGCCTCAGCCTGATACACTCATGCAGGCAAAGGCATCACATGGGTTTTTCCACCAAAACGCACATACCTTGCAGAAGCAGTTTCAGCTGACGCCAGCTAAGGCTCGTGACATTGTTGAGTCATGTGATGACTGCAATGCACTTGCTCCACCTTTGCCGGCTGGGGTAAATCCCAGAGGCCTTAGGGCCTTGCAACTTTGGCAGACCGATGTCACCCAGGTTGCAGAGTTTGGCCGGCTCAAGTATGTTCATGTCACGGTGGACACGTTCTCCTCTGCGATGTGGGCTTCGGCTCACAGTGAGGAGAAGGCCCGTGATGTCCTTGCCCACTGGAGGCAGGCCTTTGCCGTTCTGGGCATACCTTCTGCTGTGAAAACCGACAATGGTCCTGCTTACTCATTGCAAAAGTGTGGCAGTTCCTGCAGTTGTGGGGTGTCTTGCACAAGTTTGGTATCCCTCATTCTCCGACTGGTCAAGCTATTGTAGTATGTGCACCTGGTACTCTGGAGCAGGTTCTTCAAAAACAAAAACGGGGAATGCAGGGTGAAACCACGCACAGTCGGTTGGCAAAAGCTTTGTGCACAATCAATCATCTCACTCTACAGCAGAACTCAAATAACCCTGTCATTTTGAATCACCATCTCTCATTGCAGGCTGCGGACGAGGCACATCAGCCTTGAGTGAAGGTACAGGTGCAGAATTTAGTCACCCAACAGGGGGAAGGTCCCTATGACCTTATCGCTTCGGGGCGCGGGTATGCTTGTGTATCCAGACACACTGGGGTACACTGGGTACCTTTGAAGTGTGTTCACCCTGACCTGCAACCGCAGAGACAGAATCCAGCTGATGAGCAAGATGGAAACCGTGACCAACCTGGAAGGCATCAAGCGGGGGAATCATTGAGTGATGATTTGGATGCAGATGATGAGAGTGATTACTCTGATGATTCCTCTGCAATTGGACACTGAACAGTGTTCATGTTTTCTTTATCATATTGTTCATTTTCTTTTTTTTCTTTTTTAAAGGAAAACAGTGATATGTTGCCCTGGTTTTTTAAGATTTTCTAAGCCTTCTGATGTTGACATTCTTGTAGTGAACTTTCTCACACACTTTCTATAAATAACTCATTATTTTGCATTCCTTTATGGAGGAGGAGACAGTTGATGGACTGTTGTTTTGTCCAGTGTAATTGGAGAGGTGTCACTGTCACCCTCCAATCCACTGTCACTTTTGGAAAACTGTTAATGTTTGAGTCAGAAAATAAACTTCCCCTTTTTTCTTCACCTTGAGAACAACGATGTGAGCTTGTGTTCTTTTGTGTCCTATAATAACACTCCAAGGCCAGCGACTCCCTCTGAGTGGGGCCTCTCCCAGCCGGGAACTCTCCTGTTTGCTGCACTTGGGGATCCTGAACAACGACGGAGCCTGGGCTGATCCCCCCACTCCTCCAGGCTCTGCCCTTCACCCCCTGGGGAGATGCCAAAGCATCCACAGTGAGCATTCCCTTCCCTCAGGGGAATTGCTCACAGGTGCCTTGCACTGACTCTTTGTGTCTGTGTGCACACAGGAGTGCCTGTGCCAGGGAAATGTGGCAGAAATGCTGCTCTCTGAGGGGTTGGAGTGCCTTGGATAGCTGAATCAGTCAGGCGTGTAGGTAAGGTCTAAGTGAAGTTAAATGCTACTAAACAGTATTTAACTTAAATTATAACCTATGACTTAGCAATTTGAAATGAGGACTAACACTTAACAATATTTAACTTAGCTTATAACTTATATTAAACTTCAAAACTTAGCAAAAAAACAACTCTTAGCAGCATTTAACTTCGCTTAGACACTTGACAGCCTCATGGAACCAAGGGGCCATTGTGACACTGAGGGGACTCATGAAATCATGGAGATCATTGTGACACTATGAGGCCCCATGGAATAAGCAAAGCATTGTGACACTGCAGGGCCTCATGGAAGCAGTGAGACCATTGTGACCCTGGGGGTCCCCATAAACCAAGAGCACCATTGTGACACTGTGGGGCCTTGTGAAACCAAACGTCCTTTGTGACACTGCAGGGCTGCATGGAACCAAAGGTCCATTGTGACATTGCAGGGCCTCGTGTCATCAGTCGTCCATTGTGACACTGGGCCACCAAAGGAGACCATTGTGACACTGCAGGGCTTCACAGAACCTCGAGGCCATGGTGACATTGTGGAACTCCATTGAACCAAGGGTTCATTGCGACACTACAGGCCTGCATGGAACCAAAGCTCCAGGGTGACACAGAGTGGCCTCCTGTCATCAATGGTCCATTGTGACACAGTGGAACCAAAGAGACCATTGTGACACTGCAAACCCCCAGGGTCCGAAGGTCCATTGTGACATCGCAAGGCTCATGGAAGAGTCACATGACACTGTGGGATCTGGGGAACCACAGAGACCATTGTGACGCTGCAAGGGCTGATGGAATCAGTGGCACCATTGTGACACTGTGGGGCCTTCTGGAACCTAGGGGCCATTTTGACACTGTGGGACTCTATTGAACCAAGGGTTTATTGTGACACTGTAGGTCTTCTTGTAATCAAGGGACCATTGTGACACTGCTGGACCCCATAGAAACAGGTCACCATTTTGGCACTGTGGGGCCTCATAAATACAAGGCACCATTGTGGCAGTGTGGGGCCCCATAAAACCAAAGGAACAAAGAACAGGTCTGGGTGGTTTGGCCTCCCAGGGGCCACCTGACTGGTCCAGCTGACCCTGGCATGTTGAGGATCTCTTCTCATCTGCTGCTGAAGCACGGGGACTCCATGCTTTCCTTCCTATGGAAAAGAACTCTCCTTCTCCTCCAGGAACCCATGGTCAGATTTGGGATTTCTCCTCTGAATTTCCTTATATCCAGGGATTGTTCCCATAGGAATATTGCCAGTACAAATCTGGCTGCAGTGGTTTCACAAGGGTCACTTCCCATCTGTCCCCAAAACATTGGGGAAATCTCTGCGCTTTCCTTCCTATGGGAAAGGACTGTCCTGCTTCTCCAGGTGTCCATGGCCGAGATTGTGTTTTCACCTCCAAAATTCCCTAAATCCAAAGACTGCTCCCAGACAAAATCTACCATTCCTGAAAAGTCTGGCTGGCCTTGGCCCAGTGAGGCTCTCACCAGCCTTCCAAACACTGGGGCTCTGTGCTTTCCTTCCTATGGAAAAGAACTGCCGTTCTCTTTCAGGTGCCCATGGCCAGAACTGGGGTTCCACCTCCAACATTGCCTGTTGTGACAGACTGGAGGAGATTTTTGGCTCAAAACATTTCATGTGTGAGGGAGGAAGGGGCAGGTCCAGCCTTGACCTGCCCTGGAACCCCAATCCCCCCAGAGCCTCTATCCCAGTCCAGCAGTGGCTGCCAGTCCCTGGCACAGCACAGGCAATGCTCCACAGCCACCTCTGCAGCCCCAGCCCAGCTCCTGAGGGACCAAATGAGCCCAAGGCCCACCTGGGGGAAGGGCCCAGGAAGACCAAGTGGTATTGAAGACTGACCACAAGGCAAGCACACATCTTGACCCTACCTCCTCTTGGAATTTCCACCTGAACAGTGCTGGAATACAGGAGTTGGTAACTGTGTGTGTGCTTCTCTGCATCTTTTTGCCTTGCTCTTTTTCTGTGTCTTCTTCTTCTGTTTCTCTTGCAAATTTTGATTAACATTAAATTGAACAGGCATAGAGTTTGTGAAGTTGAATGGGCCAAGTCAATGCTTAGAGAAGTGTTTTATGTTGACTTAATGTCTGTTGTGATTTGAGATGAGAAGAATTTTAAAAAGTAAAACTTTTTCGTGTAAGTGACAATCTGTTAAACCACTAAGATACTGAACACGTCTCTGTGAAACACAAATGTTAAAGATGAAAAAGTCCAGGAATCTCCTCTGTCTTTTCCAGTCAACAAAGAAGCAGCAGGCCCTGGCCCTGGCCCCCATCTCAACCAAACCAAACCAAACCAAACCAAACCAAACCAAACCAAACCAAACCAAACCAAACCAAACCAAGCAACCCTGCCATGGGCTGAGCCCCTGCTCCCCTCCCCAGGCTGCCCCCCTCCACACTGGCCCCATTCTAACCAAACCAAACCCCAACAACTCCCAAACAGGAAAACAAGAGGCTACAAAACCCCAACCAGAACAAAGCAAGACACAGCTATTGAAATCTTACCAAGTCACCTCCCCCCAACACAACTAAAACAAAAAACCCCTACAACCTACAACCAATACAAAATAACCTTACAAGTAAAAACTTAAACATAAAAAAAGCCAAAAACCAACCATAAAACCAATTGTAGCACAACACAACAACAACTTCCACCACAAGTTACAGGCAGGTCAGATGTTAGTCCTTTCAATACTTCAATCCTCCCTCGAGTTAAAGAAAAAACAAAATGCAAGCATATTAAAAAAAAATAAAACCATCAAGATCAGTAAAGAAGAAATGAAATCCTAATTTAAAAGAAATAAAAAAATACCCTAATCTTAAAACTAAAATCCTCCTATAAACTATAAAGAAAAAACTCTTTTTCTTCACAAAACTATTTTAAAAATTCAAATTTGTATCAAACAAAAATCTCCATGCTAAAATAAACAAATTTTAAAAAACCTGCAATTTCATGAGAAGTTTAAACAGAAAAAAAAAAGTAATTCAGTATCCCCAAGAGAAGATCTCTATTCCCAGAGATAAAAATAATTTATAAAGTAAATAATAAAAACTTTATTATAACTCATCTTTAAAACAATACCCCACAAGTCAACATGGCCCATCAACAAGCTGTAAAAAAGCTTGTAGCTATAAAGACAATTTCACAATAACGAAGTTCCCCAGACAACTGTTATCCATGACAAAATGAAGTACCCCAAAACAAAAAAATTTCCTCCTGTAAAAAACCTCCATAATCTTAACAAGAAAAATTTATCACCCTAAAACTTAAAAAAAAGACAACTCTAGAAATAGTAAACCACTAGAAATTTTAAGTTTAGTTTCTTTATATTGTCAGGTTAAAAAAAATTGTAAAGAAAAAAAGTGTTCTAAAGAATTTATTTTAATTCTTACTACCTTTTTTCTTTTATTTGCTTTTAATAAATCTTTCTTTATACCCTTTTAAAATTTTAAGTCTACTTTACCTTTCTCATAATCCTATCTCACAACAAAATAAACACATAAATAATTAACCGACACTAAAACCGACCACACTCATTAATCCATTAATTAAGAAATCTCAAGATGGGAAAAATCTTAAATTAACAAACCAAAACCACTACAATGTTATCATGTTATCATTAACCCTTTGCCAAAGTTTCTCTAATTTTCTAAAGCTGCCAGTAAAGGCTGTTTGGTTGGTTTGGGCTCCTGAGAATCTCTTATTGGTATTTCTTCAGAGAGTCCAACTCAGAGTACACAAACAACTGTAATTCCTTTTAAATATTACCTTGAGAGAGTTGTTTGGGGGACGGGAGTCAGGGCTTGTGTGTCCTGCTTGGCCCAGCCCAGGCAGGGCTTTCCCAGCCACATTCCACACTCCATTTCCCAGCTGGAGCCGCTGCTGCCTCTTGAGTTGTGCTGCCCCAGCCCCAGGGACGCTCTCCTTGTCTGCCCATTCCCCCACGGTCTCTGGGCAGGGATGGCCTCAGTGGGGGCTGCTGACATCCTCAGCACCTCGGAGGCTGCTGCTGAATTTTCCTGCTCCAGAGGCTTGTTCAGCCTTCAGCTCTTCAGTGCAGGAATTCAGTGTCCCAGGGCTCATTAACATTCAGAACAGCTAAACAAGCCAAGCCTCTGGGGGTAATTTGATTTAATTTTCAAATCTTTTGTGGTTAATTAGACGAATTCCAGTAGTGTATTCAAGTTGAATAGATTCTATTTAAAGAGACAGTGAGAAAAGATTTCCTGGGTCCGATTTAGGTTTCTTCTCCCTGTTAATTTATTGATACGTGCAATCTCCAGCTGACACTGAATCCAAGTACCTCCTCCTGCAGTTTGAATAGATATGAAAGTCAAGACCCTTCATGGCTGACAATCAATCAGACTCTGTCCCTACCCCCACCCCACCATTTCCCCCATTTAAGCCCTGGCACTCAGAGCAGCCTTGTGCAAATCTGAGCTCTCTCCAGCCCAGGCTGCACCTGCAGCTTTCACTCCTTGGCTCCAACTCCCACCTGCTTTCCTTGAAGAAGGGGCTGCCCAAGACACAGAGGGATGTTCATTTCTTGTCTGCCAACAAAGCCAAGGGAAGGCACAGCTCCATCAAATGCAAAAGTCATTCCTCTGCTGGATATTGAATCCACTTTCCACAGCAGACAGTCTCAGAGCAATGGAAAACACCTTCTGTGCCCAGCACAGATCCCAAGGTCCCCCCAAACCCTTCCTGCCCCAATTCTGCCCAGATTTGCTCTTTGCACACATGAGTCACAGGCTAAAGTCAGGAGCTCCCTCCATGCCCAGAGGGAGGAAAAGAGAGAATGGGGATGAAGAACTCTCCTGTGCAGAGCCAAGGTCCAAGTGCCTCTGCAGTTGGAGACACAACTCATCAGGTTTGTGTCCTTTGGGCTCAGGGCCTGGTGACACTCAGAGGCACGGGAAGGTTTCTTGCCAACAAACACAAGTTGAATATTTGAACAGTTTAATAACCATCACAGCTCTTCCCTCAGCTCTTTGTGATGTCCCAGCAGCATTTGACATGTCCACCATCCCCAGGGGATCTCTGTTCTGTAACAGTTTTAGACAGAGACATAAGAAAATGTAATTCTGTGATAGATATAATGACAATTAGGTTGTTGTCTAATGTGATATATATTTGAACATCAGAATGTCTGGACAACTCCCTGAAGTTCAAAGCATGAAGCCATTCAGTTGAGAGGCGCTTGAATGACCAGAGAGCATATGAAGAAGGAAATCTGGGATCAATGGGAAGGTCATAGATCAGGCTGGTCGAGTGAAAAGATGTCCTTAGACATGGCCATTTAAACATGAGAACTGGAAACACTGGAAGGAAGAGGATCATGAAATATTAGACTAAGTGTTGGTGACTAACATAGAGAAGAAGACTGATATTTTTTCCTGGAATCAGTACAGAATCCAATAGATCCAGAAAATTCCTGTTCCTTTTGGAAAAATATGCCATCTCCTAAAAGTACTCGAGTCTGGTAATAAAGACTTGCTTGTATATAAGGAAAGGAACAGGTATTAAAACCTGTGCCCCTTTCCAGGCAGACATCAGCTGTGTGCCCATGAACAGGCAGTGCCACTGGTGCCCTGAGGTGCCCAGCTGGGATTGGATCTCTCTGAGAGCACCTGAAGGAGAGCAGAGCACCTTGCAAGCTGCAGGTCCCTGACAGCCCTGCAGGGCTCCTGTCCCATCAACATCTGCTCTGCTCCAGTCTGAAACAGGGCCCAGCATGGTGCCGGGATCATCAGAGAGCTGAGGTGTGTGCTGGAATTCAATGTCCTCCCCATCCCGCAGCAGCCCTGCATTTCGCTGCTGCAGCCTTGGTCTCCAGCACAGCCATGGAGGCTCTTTGGGCTCTGGATTGTTGCTGCAGCCCCAAGGGCAGCTGAGCTCTGCCTTTGGCACAGTCAGGCCTGGCCAGCGCAGGCCATGCTCAGCAATTCCCTCTGTGAGCCTGGCCTTGCTGTCAGCCCCGGCAGCGGCTGCGTGGCCCCTTTGTGGCCCTGTGCAGGCCCAGCCATGGTGGCCCAGCCCCTGTGCAGGCCCAGCCCAGGCCAGGAGCATTGCGGCTGGGAACGGCCCCTGTGCCGTGGTGCCCACAGCAGCCCTGGGGCTCTGTGCTCCATGGCCTCCCTGCTGGGCAGCCTCTGCCAGCTCCTGCAGAGCCCCTGGCACCTGTGGGGCTGCACAGACAGCCCTGCCCCGGGCTCTGCTGGCCTCTAGGCCAGCAGAGAGGCAGCCAGGGCTGGCCATGGCCAGGAACAGGCCCTGAGCCCAGCAGGAGGATGGAGCTGGGCCACAGCCAAACTCAGCCCAGGCCAAAGCTGCGCTCAGCAGCCAGGCCTGCCAATGCATGGGCACAGAGGTTTGTGCTGACAAATGCCCTGGGCCCTTTCCCTGCTCTGTCCATGTCACCAAGAGCACAGAGCAGCCTCCTCTCTGGGCCACTTGCCTGTTTGCAATGTCTTGCACAGGCGCTGGCCCTGCCCCACAAGGCCTGGCCTGAGTCCTGCCCCTGCTCGCTCAGCCAGGCTGAGATGGACCCTGATGGTTTCTGGGCCAGGCTCCCTGAGCCCAGCCCAGCTCCCTGCAAGCTGTGCCAGCTGCCCTGAGCTCTGGGCAGCACCAAGGGCCTCTCCCCAGCCCAGCCCAGCCGGCTCTAGGCCCACAGCTCCGCTCAGGCCAGGCTGTTCTGGGCACTGGCCCCCATGGGCAGGGATTCTTCCCCTGTGCTGGGCACTGGCTGGGCAGACACACCTCGAGTGCTGTGTCCAGTTCTGGGTCCCCCAATTTAGGAAGGGCATGGAGGGGCTGGAGCATGTCCAGAGAAGGACAACAAGGCTTGGGAGGAGTGTGGAACACAAGTCCTGTGAGGAGTGGCTGAGGGAGTAGCTGGGGTTGTTGATCCTGGAGAAGAGGCCCAGGGCAGACAAGGTGGTGTCAGGGCGTAGGCTGGACTTGATGATCTCCGAAGACTTTTCCAACCTTGCTGATTCTGGGATTCTCGGAAACCACCCTTGGAGCAGTTGCAGGATGAGCCCTGGGCCTCCTCTTCAGAAGCTCCAGCAGCCCAGGTCCCTCAGCTTCTCCTGCCAGCCCCAAAGCCCATCCTGTCAGTCCTGAAGAGCCTCTGCAGCCCCTCCTCACTGCCCAGAACAGGGAGCCCCAGAGGCAGACACAGCAGCCCAGATGTGCCCTCCTGGCCTGGGGTGCCTCTGGCAAGGGAGCAGCACCAGGCACTGCAGGAGCCTGCAGACAATTCCTGCAGCACTTGTAGGATGATCCTGCTGCCCAAGGCACATTCCCATGGTGCCAAGTAAGGAACTGCAATGGGGAGTGGGGCCAGAGAGGAAGGGGCAAACCGGGATTGGCTGTTTGCAGGGCAGGGAACAAGGCTGTGTTATGGGAAGAAATTTATAGTAGGAAGAGTAAAGAAAGCAAAAGTGAAGCCAAGGAAATGCTCAGGGCAGTCTGGGGGTGGCTGCCAGGCTGCCCTGGCTCTGAGCAACAGCGTCTGCAGTGGGACAGGAAACTCCCAGCTGATGGGAACAAACTTTTTGGCTGACTGCAGAGGCCCGGACAAAGCTGAGTGGTTTCCCTGGTGTCCCCCAGCCCTTGCTGGCCCCAGGGGCTGATGGCATTTGTGCTCCCTCAGGTTCATGTCCCCACAGCGACAGCATGGGGGTGCTCCCCCTGCTTTGTGCAATGCAAACAGGGGCTCCTGAGCCAGTGCTGCCGTGTCTGTGCCTGCAAGGATGGGGCACCTGCGTGAGCTGGGGGAGAGGCCAGGGCTGCAGAGGGGGGATGTTGTTGGCAGCTCGATCAGGACGCTCTGGGACACTGCCCTGGGTTGTGCAGCGCACTGGGGATGGATCAGCCCCTGCTCTGCTGTTCCTTCCCATCTGCCCCAGGGCCCTTGTGGAGCCCAAACCATGCTGTTTGCCCCCAGCCTGCCCACGGCCAGCCTGGGGCTGCTCATGGGGCTTTTCTGTGCTGAGCATTGGCCTGGGCATGTTCTTGAGAGAGCCTTGGCAAGGGGCCCGGGGCCCCCATCACCTGGGCTGAGGCGTCAGCGCTGCCCCAGCAGTGCCCATGGCCTGTCCCTGCTGCAGCCCCGGCACTGCCACCCCCAGGACTGTGCCCGGCCCCGAGAGCACTCAGGCCCTGCAGCAACACCAGGGCCACCAGGGCAGCGGGGCAGGGCCATGGCAGCAGCACTGGAAACACCAAGTGCTGCTGCTGCTGGGCACAGCTGCTTGGCCAGCACTGATCTGCCCCCAGCTCTGCACACAGACATTGCTGCTGCAGCTCCAGAGAAGGCAACAAAAGGGCATCTCTGCAGAAAACTTGGCTGAAATTTCCTTTATTGACTTTAAAGTCACCCAGCATGCAGCCCCTCATTGACACAGTCTGTGGCCACAGGCAAGGTGGAGAGAAAAAAAAAAAAAAAGGAAATGGCAGAAACAATGACATTTTTTCTGGACTATATTTAAACATAAAACAAAGGAAAAGAACCTCCACAGTTAAGCAAAAAAGAAGTAGCAAAGATGACTTTGATTTCAAGTTATATGCAGATATTGCCCAGCAGTTTAATGTTTATGAAAGCATGCAGTCATCAGTCTCCACACTGCAGCCTTGAGCTCCTGGTTCCTCAGGCTGTAGATGAGGGGGTTCAGCGCTGGAGGCACCACCGAGTACAGAACTGACAGGGCCAGATCCAGGGATGTGGAGGAAATGTTGGGAGGCTTCAAATAGGCAAATGTGGCTGTGCTGATAAACACGGATAGCACACCCAGGTGAGGGAGGCAGGTGGAAAAGGCTTTGTGCCGTCCCTGCTCAGAGGGGATCCTCAGCACAGCTCTGAAGATCTGCACATAGGAGAAAACAATGAACACAAAACAACCAAATGCCAGATAGGCACTGACAGCAAGAAGTCCCACTTCCCTGAGGTTTGAGTGTGAGCAAGAGAGCTTGAGGATCTGTGGGATTTCACAGAAGAACTGGCCCAGGGCATTGCCATGGCATAGGGGTAGGGAAAATGTATTGGCTGTGTGCAGCAGAGCAGTGAGAAAGGCACTGGCCCAGGCAGCTGCTGCCATGTGGGCACAAGCTCTGCTGCCCAGGAGGGTCCCGTAGTGCAGGGGTTTGCAGATGGACACGTAGCGGTCGTAGCACATGATGGTCAGCAGATAAAACTCTGCTCCAATGAAGAACATAAAGAAAAAGAGCTGAGCAGCACATCCAGTGTAGGAGATGTCCCTGGTGTCCCAGAGGGAATTGTGCATGGCTTTGGGGACAGTGGTGCAGATGGAGCCCAGGTCGCTGAGGGCCAGGTTGAGCAGGAAGAAGAACATGGGCGTGTGCAGGTGGTGGCCGCAGGCTACGGCGCTGATGATGAGGCCATTGCCCAGGAGGGCAGCCAGGGAGATGCCCAGCAAGAGGCAGAAGTGCAGGAGCTGCAGCTGCCGCGTGTCTGCCAATGCCAGCAGGAGGAAGTGCCTGATGGAGCTGCTGTTGGACATTTGTTGGGGCTGCACACGGGGACCTGTTCATGGAGAAAGGACAGTAAAGACTTAGGGGAGGTACCTGGAAACAAAATCAAGGCCATTTCCCATACATCCTCCTCTGTAACACACAGACATTGTCTTTAATTTTTAAGAGTTCTGAGGTTTTCTTTATAAGCTCCCCCCGTGTCTCTGCTGGTAGTTTTGGATACCAAACCATAAGCATGTCTGAGGCCCTCAGGGAGAACAGAGTGAGTTCCCTGGGTCAGGGTGATGAATGCAGACTGAGGAGAGATGGTCTGTCATTCTGATCTGTTCAGAGTTTCTTTGGGCTTTAAACTTTCTCAGGTGGAAAGTGACCACCTTCTTATGCTTCCCCTAAAATGCCACCACCTACTGCTGAGAGCAGATGCATCTACCACAGCCCAGCTCCACATTTGTAGCCAAGGACTCACTTTGCTCCTTTCACCAACCCAGCAGCATTTTCAGTGTCACAACACCTCTGCCTTTCCCCATCAATCTCATAACTCAGAGATGCTCTAGGACAGGTTTGCACCCTGGATTGAAGCTCCCAGCTTGGACTGAAATCTCAGGGACACTTCCAAGTGTCCTTATGATGGCATTGGATGAAGGGAGATGCAGCTCCTTCCCTGGCTGCCCTGACAGCATTGCCCAGAGCCGGGCACTGGGGACAGCGTCACCCTGAGCCAGCTGTGCCCCCTGCCAGAGCCCCCAGGGCCGGGCAGCTGCTCCCAGCCCTGTGCTCTGCAGAGGGAACTGGGCCCGGGGCTGCAGAGCTGCCCCACAGCTCTGCTGCAGCTCTGCCTGCACAGGAGGGGCTGCACGCCTTGGAGCCCCGGCCCTGAGAGCAGAGGCTTGGCTATGGGCACAGGAGGGAGGGGGCTTTTTCAGAGGGAGGGGCTGCACTGGAGGGGATCCTGTGGGCATCTCTAAACTCTCCCTGCCACAGCATTGCTGGGTATTGTTTTCTCTCTTTGCCTGGTCTTCCCTCTGCTTCCTGGAGATTTCCCTGCTGCAGGTGTTTCCCTGTGCCTGATCACTCCTTGCCAGCACTCACAGACCCCCAAATCTCTGTGAACTTATTGATCACTAAAAGTAACAGTTTAGATGTCTCAGGAATTTGTCAAAATTCATAATCAACCTTTAATATTTATCTCTCCTCCCTGCCATTCTCCACTAGTAGGAAACTGAGTACAAAGTATTTGGAAATGTCCTTTTTTTTTTGCCAAAATCTTTATCTTGGAAATATTGTATGACTGATCAGAACCCCTCAGCATTTTACACCTTCACGAGCATTTCACCTCCCCTGCACCAGAAATACCCAGAGTTGTACTCACAGAGTCTGTAGGCAGTGGGATGTTCCAGCTTTAGGAGTTCACTGCAGGTGCTGCAGCTGCATTTTCCTGCAGCCAGAGGTTCCTGTGCCAAGGGCTGGCAGTGATTCTGCCCCAGGCACTTCTCAGCACCTTCCGAGCCCTGACTGATTGAAGCTCTCTGTGCCTCTGTGCTGTGCCCAGGATGGCTGCAGGCAGTGCCCCAGCCCTGCTGGGCTGGCAGAAGAGCTGCTCATCAAGAGAAATGTGCTTTTGAAGCTCTCCTTGGTTACCAGGAGCTGCCTCTGTGCCAGGAGCCCAGCCCGGCTCAGCAGCACAGACATAACACAAGGACATTAATGAGCCCCTGGGGCTTTGTGCTCAGGCCCTGAACATCAGTCCCTGAGAGGGAGCTGAAGAAACCTCTCCAGAACTCCAAGTCAGAATCCAACTGCAAACTTTCTTGGACTTTTAATGGGTCCCACTGAGGGACACAACTGAGAAAGCATCCCCAGGCCCCAAGCAGAGCAGAGAACTGGAGGCAGTGATGGCAGGTGGGGACAAAGAGAAGCCAAGTCTTGGTGCCCTGGGGCACAGCAGGCTCTGTGCCACCAAGGGCTATGAGGAGACACCTTGTCCTGAGGCCCTGGGGCCTCCTGGCACAGCCCCAGCCAGGCTGGGCACTGTCAGCCCCTTGTCCTGCACTCAGCATCCCCCCCTACCCCACATCCCAGTGGCCTCAAGGATCTGCTGGAAGGAGTCCCTGGGGAGCTTTGCTCAGGAATGGCCCTGGGGGCTCCTTCATGCTCACAGAGTTTTCCAAAGGACTTTGGGTTTGGCTTTTGCCTTGCAGTCTCTGAGAGCTTTGTGCAATCATGGCCTCCAATTTTTAGCGGTAATTACTCCCTAGAGAGGCTTTCTCAGTAACAACACTCATTGGGACGCATTAATTCTTCAAGGTACTTCAGTTATTTTAAGGTACTTGGTGTTTCCCTTTTGATACTGACTCCGTGAGAGGTTTGTGCAATCATGGCCCCAATTCTCTGCTTTAACGAGTCCCTTGAGAGCTTTGCACTGACACTCAGTGGGGCTCATTAGCACTTTGAGATACTCAAGGTTTTTAAGGTACTTTATGGATTTAAGGATACTTTTAGGTACTTTTATGGATTTTTCTTCCGTCACTGAGTCTCTGAGAGGTTTTTGTGCCATCCTAGCCTCCAATTGTCTCGTCCAAGGAGTCCATGAGGATCCTGTGTTGGGTATCTTCCCCCTTTTCTCTTTTACAACAAAGATGGAACTGAAAGAATTTTGTAAGACTTTCTAAAATCATCCAAACAACCATGGGACAATTAACAACACAACAACAACCACTAAGAGAATGAATAGTCCTGTTTTAGCTAGACATCATCCAACCCTTTAGTCCTCAGGATTGGAAGAGTTTATTGAACCAATCTTTGTTTTCCACTTGAAGCTTCTTGAACCCTTCCTTCAGTACCTGAATGCTCTTGTGGATTGACTCGCTGTGGATGGAGACGTTCATGCAACATATGCCCTCAGAGTCTACACAGCCATGCCCCTGTGCCCAGAGTATAAACTCTATCGCTGTTCTGCAAGGTGGCATGTTTGATGGTGTCTGTGTCTGAGAGCAGGCCACTCAGTGTGAAGGAGGTAGCATTGGTTTGCTTACTTAACAGGCACCCAAGATGGTCTGATTGTCCTAAAGCTTTAGCTGCAGCCACCCAAGGTAGTCCACATTGAGGGTGCTACCAGCCGATACCTGGATTAAAGCTTTCAAAGCCATCTCTTTGATATCATGCAATACTTCTCTCAGGACACCTGCTGCTTGGTCACCTGGTAGGCTGTGTTGTCCTTCTCCAGCTGGATGATTGTTTGTCAATTCCGCCCTTGCCTCATTATTAGCATAGTCTGCTATTAATTGATTTAGTAAACACTTCCATCCCCCTTCCCAAAGGGTGTATTCTGTAGGTGACAACAACATGATCATAATACACTTTAAATCATATGAGGTTGAGACATGTGCTGTAAACACGGCCCTCATTAGTCCATTAAAACAAGGGAAGTCCTTCCTATGGTCTTTAGCTGCCCTACACAGATCCTTGACTTCCCCTTAAACCAACGGCTGATACCTGGGATTCTGCCCCCTTCTTTCATAACATACCGGGACAACGAGGAGTTTCGAGACTATTTGCCAGTCTCCTTCCTTTACTGCTTCTTTCTGGATCCTTTCCTGGTGATCCCCTGGCGTTGAGGGGAAAAGTGGCTCTGGGGAATCCAAACTGTTTTTTAAGGAGGAAGAATAACTTGGAGGAGAAACATTTGGATTAGAAATAGTGTGACAGTTGGGCTTAGTATCTTTGACCATGGGGTTATATTGTTGCCAGAGGGTGAGGCAAAGGGCAATGCCATTTTGTCAGGTGTTGGGGAGGAAGGGTCTTGATTTAGGATGGCATACCCCTGGGCTGGCATTCTGGAGGCATGGCCCTGGCTGAAGGTGGAATGATTGAAAGTGGGGGTGTGACCTGCAGTTCTGGGGGTGGAGTCTGGAGGTTCATTCAGGGTGGAAGAGAAGGTTGTGGTAGCAGGAAGTGGAGGAGCCAAGATGGAGGGAGGACAGTCAGGCTCAGGGGCATCTGGAAAATTTTTAATGATCCACTTCACAATTGATTTTTATTTGTTCTTTGAAGATATTTGGTCATGATCAGTGAGAATTAACTTAGAGCATCCATATATGCACCTTTCTACTTTGGAGATTCGGCTGCCCATTTTTCTCTTTCTCCACCTTAGGTGGAACAGCCACTGGAACACCCCAAATCAATAATGGGACGTGGGTAAAAACACAGTGGCAAAATGGGCAATAATTGTCCTGCGTTTCCCTAAACCCACCTGCAATCCTACACAGGTGAAACTGTCGTTGTCCCTGGGGATCCTGGCCGAGATCCCTCAAAACAATGATGAATCTGCCAGCCTGACACAATCCAAAATCCTGGGGAGCACTGGTCTATCCATCAGCCAACCACTCTGACGAGACTAAAGGTCAGGGTCTCTGTTTGGGCGGCAAAGGTCGCAGTGAGGGTGGGTGTGACAAACCTTTCTGGTTCCCCAGCTTCAGGGCAAAGGTGGTGAAAACGAAAACAAGGAGATGCTGGGGAAGATGAGACAGGAAAGCCTTATAAATATGATTGCCTGGCAAAAGATTTTGAGAATATGGAAACTATAAGTGAGATTAAAATGAAATCAAGCTTTGAGACACCAAGCCTTAGTTACTGAACAACTGGAAAAGAATGGTATGGCCAGCTGAAAGTAATCTTCCTTTGATGAAACAATACCCTCTGCTTGCAGACAGGTCCAAGGGTCAGAGCAGACCCTACTAGCTTGTCAGAAGGAGTCCAAAGAGTAGTTTTTAGGGTTTAAAATGTAGCACAGTATGGTAATGTAATCATTCTTATAGGCTGTATATAAATGCTATAAGATTTGTATCTTGTACTAGATTGGTTAGTGAAAATTAGAATATGCAGCACAGAAGAAGATTTATTGTATAGTATTGGGAACTCCCCTCCTTTTTTGGGCATCCATTTTGGGCGCCTCTTTCGAGCTCCTCTTTCGGGCCTGCTCCGAGCTGTGGCTGGCAGCTTCAAACAAGGCCCCTGCACCCACACCCTTTGCAATAAACCACAAGTTCCAAGACCTGGCTTCAGATATCTCTTGTCTCTGTCCGTCCCAACCGTCCTAGCCCCCAATGATCCTGCAAGCAGGATCAATGGAGTTGCCCAAAAAGAACTTTAGTAACAGGGTGAAAAACAATTAACATGGAGAAGTCAAGCACAGTACAAGGGTTGGGATTCAAAGACCTGAGATAAAGACGAAGCAACAATATAGTGACCAGTATCTTAATGGTCTATTGGTTCCATGAAGCCTCGCTGTGTCCAATGGCCCCTTGGTTCCATTGGGGCCCAGTAGTGCAACAATGATTCCCTTGGTTCCACAAGTTCCCAAAGTGTCACAATGGCCCCTTCCTTCCATGAGGCCCTGCAGGGTCACAATGGTCTCCATGATTCCATGGGGCCTTGCAATGCCACAATGGTCTCCATGGATCCATGGTGCCCTGCAGGATCACAATGGCCCTTTGACTCCATGAGGCCCTAAAATGCTACAATTGTCTTTTGGTTCCACAAAGCCTCACGGCTTCACATTGGCCCCTTGGGACCATGCAGCTCAACAGAGCCACAATTATGCCCTTGGTTCCACAAGGCCCCACAGTGTCACAGTGGCCCCCTGGATCCATGGTACCCTGCAGGATCAAAATGTTCCCCTTGATTCCACGAGTTCCTACAGTGGAACAGGGTCCACAAGGGCCTGCAGTGTCACCATGGCCCATTGGTTCCACAATCCTCCACAGTGTCACAACAATCAACAATCTCCATAGGAAGGAAACAAGTGAGTCCCAGTGGTGCAGGGGCAGATGAGAGGCAGTCACCAGAGGCCAAGTCTAGCCAGGTTTGACTGTATGGGCAGATTTTGTCTGGGAGTAAGCCTTGGATATAGAGAATTTTAGACATGGAATCCCAATTTTGGTGAAGGCACCTAGACAAGAAAGGCAGTTCTTTCCCACAGGAAGGAAAGCACAGAGCCCCCAGTGCTTCGCCATCAGATGGGAAGTGGCCCATGACATGTGAAATTCAGTGGGACCTGTCAGACAGCCTCCAGGAGGCCAAACCAGGCAGACTTGTTCCATGTTCCTTTGATTTCATGGAGCCCCATACTGTCACAATGGTCTCATTATTCCATGAGGTCTGGCAATGTCACAATGGCTTCTTTGTTTCATGAGCCCCAACAGAGTCACAAGGGTCCATTGTCTCCATGTAGCCCCGCTGTGTCACAATGGTTCCTTTTATATATTTGTCCCACAGTTTCATTATTGACCCTTCCTTCCACAGGGCCCCCTGAGTTGCACAACAATACCCTTGATTCTTTGAGGTTCTGTAGTGTCACCATGGTGTCCTTGGACCTGCATTGTCACAACTGACCCATGAGGTTCCGTAGTGCCACCGTGGCCACTGGCTGGATGAGATCAATGTCCCGAGACACCTTCGGATGCTCGGAACACCCATGTGGGGCCAGGGCTAGGTCAGGCCTTGGTTTGTGGTGGGACAGAACCCCACCCACAGCCCTGACCTGGCAGAGCTGTCAATCACATAGCAGACACTGTGCCAACCCCACTCTGATTGGCTGAGCTGTCAATCAATCACACACTACCAGCTGTGCCTACCCTAAATCTGATTGGACAAGCAACTGGCAGTCCCACCCCAGGGGCGGGCCCATGAAGGCCCGCGGGGTTAAAAGCCAGAGCACGAGGCCAGCCCCTGGCCTGCATCCCAGTTTCTCCTGGGGTTCTTCTGTTGGTGTAGCTGGAATCTGAGTAGTTGGTACCTATGTGTGTGTCTTTCTATGGATCTTCTGTCTTTCTGATGTTCTCTATTTGTTCTCCTTCTAATCCTACTTACCTGGAACATTTTGGGTAACTAAACATCTTAAGGGTTGAAGGTCTTTAGGTTAAATGGGCTAAGTTAATGAAGTTAATGCTTTGATAAGAGTTTTATGTTGAAGTGGATGTTGTAATAAACGCTTTGCCCAAGTTCCTTGACTGTCGATATTTTGCCAGTAAAATTTTGTGTCATTTGGACATCTTAGCTCAGCTGGTTTTTGCATGATGCTGGTATCACCGAGGCTGTGGGTTCAATCCCTGTGTGGGCCATTCACTAAAGAGGTGGACTTGATGATTCTTGTGGGTCCCTTCCTACCAAGAATATTCTTTGCATCTGCCCATGTTGACAATATCTGGTTGGTGTTTCTCCTGTGCACCAAACACAAGTCAAGGAACCTTTGGTTACCCCCAGCATTTCAGTGTTATGGGGTGTTCCAGCCCTGTAGGCTCACAGTGGCCTCTCGTTTCCCTGAGGCCCCACAGTGTCCCACTGGCCCCTTGGTTCCCTGAGGATCTGGAGTGTCAAACAGGTTTATGACATTTGTCCTTGCTGCCCCTCACATCCTGCTGCCCCACAAACAGCTCCAAGCCACCCATGAGGGACAGGCCCTGCTGGCCCAGGCTGGGCTCAGGGCTTGGCCTTTCTGCTTCCCGCAACCAGCCCAGGCCTTGCTCAGCATTGCAGTTCCCTGGTCAGAGCCTTTGGCTCCCTGCAGTCCTGGCCTCAAGGATCTGCTCTCAGCAGTCCCTGGGGAGCCTTTGGCACTCCCTGCCCTCAGTGGGGCCCAGTGATGCTCCAAGGGACTTGGAGTTTTGCTTCTGACTTCTTGAGAAGCTTCTTCAGCCTTCTCTCAATGCCTGAGGGTCCTGGACCCAGCCCCAAATCCAAATCTTCAAGTCTCCAGGGCTTGTGCAGATGATTGGAGTCAGTTTGGACTTCCTTTAAGGATGAAGATATCAAAATGCACCTCATGAAAATTTTTCTTTAATCAAGTGAGTATTTTTTTATTTCCCAGTTCAGAGAAGAGCTGATAGAGGCATTCCCCAGGTGATCTTGATGCTGAATGTCTCCTTAGGAGGTCTGGGCACAGAGAAGAATAAGCCCCTTGAGGGCTGACCCTGTTTGGACAAGCTGCTCCTCACGCCCAGCCTCACCATGTCTGACATGGCCCACCAGCCACTGACATCCCTGTGCCCTGCAGCAGAACCTTGTCCCCTGAGCTCTGCAGCTCCATGTCCCAGCCCATTGCACCATGTCCCACCTGCTCTCATCAGGGGTCTGCTTGCACACAGGCCCAGGAGAAGTTTTCCTGTTGGAAAGGAAAGAATGGAAAAGTCCGAGCTGGTTTCCGAAACAACAAACCCCACTCAGGAACCACCTGCTCAGGCCAGGCTGCCCTGGAATGGTGTCACCTTTCTCCAAGGGATAGTGTGACCAGAAATGATCTCTGGGAGCAGAATTCTCTGAGTCTTGCAGCTGAATTCTCTGTCTGTGTCCTTTCCCTGGATCTCTGTTGCAGATGGAAGCTGCTGGTGTCATCCTCACCTTTAACCTCTCTCTTGAATGCAAACAGATGTTCCCAGGTGTTTTCAGCAGGATTTGCTCAATGTTTCTACAAAACTTTTGTGTTCCTCATGGAATGAAGGGGCCGTTTTGGCACTGAGGGGTTGACATGGAAGCGAGGAGTCACTTGTGACACTCGAGTGCCATGGAACCAAGGGGCCATGGTGACACAGCAGGGCCACGTGGATCCAGTGGTGTTGGGAATTTAGCTGACTAGAGACTGGAAAAGTACAAAGCCATGGCTAATTCCAAGTTCTGCAGATAGCGTGTCCTTGGGCCTAGCTGAGTATGATAGCGGACAGAGAGATGTGAGAAGTAGAGAACGTACGCCCAAAGGAATGAGGAAGAGTCGATGGTATAGTTTAACCAATAGATCGCTTGGCTTACAGAATATTCATAAGCTTATTATTTTCTGTATAAATGTTTGATGCTTTTTTCAATAAACTGGACCTGCGATGAACCATCTGGTGTCCTGGTCTCCTTCCTTTGACAAATGGTGACCCCGAACGTTGACCCCCTCGTCTCGCACTAAAAGAAAAAGGGGGAGAACACGCCACGGTCGAGGAAGCTGGAGTTGGGTCCTGTTTGCAGCTGGGACGGTGCCGGAATTTTTAGGAGCACCCTCGGGGTTCACATCGGTGACCCGAGCCATACATGCTGCCGGAGCGTGGAAAGCTTCAAAGAGCGTGCTCACAAATAGGTATGGATAGGCAAGCAGCATATGATTTATTCGCCGCGTATCTAGAAAGGCGAGGGGTAAAGGGGATAGATTTTAAAAAGGAGCTACCAGGGTTATTAGCCTACGGATACACTAAGGGGATTTTCCTTAACCCACATACGGTTCATGAACTCGCGGAATGGAGAAAATTTGGGGATATACTATGGGAAGCGGTGTTAGAAGATGGTAAGACAGCAAAGAAATTGGTGGTGTATAATACACTGCTTCAGCATGTCTCTGAGTGCAAGGCAGCAGCTGCAGCTCGGGGCGCCTGCGGGGCTGTGCCACTCCAAACTCGGCATGGGCGCTGCACCATGGGGAGCAGCTGCAGCGAGTGGCTGCCTGAGGTGCTGCGCTGCAGCAGCGGTAGCGGAGCCACTGCGGGGGGAGCGACCCACGCTGCCACGGGTGTATCGCTGGGTGCGGCGCACGCTGCTGGCGAGTCTCGCGAAACAAGAAGCCAAGCGCGGGTGGTCGCCCGCTCCGACACAAGCGGCGCGGGACCAGAGCGCTTTTCCAGTGCCAGTGCTTCGCCCTCCGCCCCACGGCCGGCAAAATGCTTTAGTTTTAGACCTAACAGCCGTAATAAATGTGACTCTTGACAACAGAAGAAAAGATCCCTACTGCAATTAAGAAATCAGTGATAATAAACAAGCGACACTGAAGAGCATTGCTGTCAAGACATTCCTCACCTAAGTTAAAAAGATTTTTGTTCTTCCCAGCAGAGACTGTGAAAGAGAAATCAGCGTAGTGAATGTGTGAGTCAAATTTTGGCTGATTTGGCTTAGCATCCATTATGCTGTCTTAAAGTCACCTGTATTAAGATAGACTTTAAACATCAGAAGCCCAGATAACTCAGTCGGTAGAACATCAAACTCTGAATTTGTATTTTCAAAAATTTAAAAATGTTAAAGATACGTTAAAGTGATTGTATAAGTTAGCTGTAATGAGTGTACTTTTTGTATTCTTTGAGATTTGCTCGGACGTGGTAGATGTAAAAGCAAGCACTGAATTCAAAAGAATTTTTCCACAGCTATACCTTGAAAAATCTCCTTATGTTTAAGTGCATTCAAGTGTAAAAATGCTGTAGCAAACACATGAAGAAAGTTGTTTTAGCTTAGTATTTTAGAGTCAGGCCTGTAAGTAAGTTATAGTAAATGCTATATTCTATTTCTATAGTAAGTTTTATCTGTTGCTAAGTAGTTTAAGTTAAATTATCTATTAAGTGCCATTAAATGTTAAATACTGTTTAGGTTAAGTTTTGTTAAGTTTATGTCCTGTTAGGTTTAAGTGCTGTACAGTTTAATTTCTGTTAAGTTTTAGTGTTATTAAGTATAAGTGAAGTTAGATTCTGTTAAGTTTAAATTATATTAGGTTTAAGTTATGTAGATTTTAAAGTCAGTTAAGTTCTGTTAAGGTTAAGTTCTGTTAAATTTAAGTGATTTTACATGTAAGTTCTGTTGAGTTTAATTTCTGTTAAGTTTAAGTAAAGATAACTTTAAGTGATGTTAAGTTCTGTTAAGTTTAAATATTTTAAGTTTAAGTATTTTAAGTCTAAGTGCTATTAAGTTTAAGTGATGTTAGATAGATTTATGCTTTTAATGATAGGTGTTTATTTTATGACTTGTGCGCAAGGTGTTGTTGTGAACATCTGAGAAACTTTAGTTAGAAGAGACAATCAGAGGCATTTGTGAGTAGAGCCATTCCTGTTTGAAGTATATCTGCTGTTTGAGAACAGAAAGCAAACTTACGAGACAATTGACATGGGTGAAACCTGCGCACATGTTACTCCTTTAGCTTATTTTTGTAAGTTGTATTAGCACACCTGAGTTTGGTTTGAGCCTTGTAGCACATAGAATCCTTTTTGTATCTGTTATATAGCATATCCTATAAAAAGTGACAGCCTTTTCTGTTTGTTTCCCTGGCTTAGATCCCTTGTAAGGGAGAAACCTTGCTAGCGGAGAATACTGTTTGAAATACTGTTTAGTTGTTAGAATTGCCTATTTTTGTGTTGCAAAGAAGGTGACACAGTTAGCCCATAGAATTTTGCTTCTCATAAAAAATAAAAACAGGGGAAGTGTTGGGAAATTTAGGAGGCTGGAGACTGGAAAAGTACAAAGCTGTGGCTAATTCCAAGTCCTGCACCTGTGAGATAGCGTGTCCTTGGGCCTAGCTGTAGTAGGATAACAAATAGTGAAAGAGACATGAGAAAAGAGAGATGTAACGCCTAAGGAATGAGGAAGAGTTCATGGTATAGTTTAACCAATAGATTGCTTGGCTTACAGAATATTCATAAGCTTATTATTTTCTGTATAAGTGCTTGATGCTTTCTTCAATAAACTGGACCTGTGATGAACAACCTGGTGTCCTGGTCCCATTCCTACGACACCCCCAGACAGAAGAAGATCCCTCCCCCAGAGGTTGGGAGCAGTTGAAGTAACATGAGGCCTAACCCAGGCTGTCTGTCCCTCTGGGTTCGCCACCAGCATGGGCCGCAGGCTCAAGTAGCATTGCGCCGTCCCTCCCAGACCTGCAACAGGTGTCCCCACCGGATCCAGGGGCCACTCTGGAGGCCAGGCTAATAGGGAGAAAACCATGACGTCAGCACCGCTGTTGAGAAGTCGGCGGAGGTGGATTTCCGATGGCGTCGCACCGGGAACAGACCGGGTACACAGCATCTCAGGACGGTCCTTGGTCAGGACAGCAGTCCAGCGAACTTGAGGCGGCCCAGTGGATCCAAAGCCACCAGCTACATGCAACAAGTCAGCTCTCCTGCCAACAGAGGACTTAAAAGGCACAAGTTGAGCAAGTCGCGTCCCTTTCGGGATTGTGATGGGGGGTGGGTGTCGAGACCATGGCACAAATCTGCCCTGTGAAATCTGCATCAATGAGCCCCAGGGGCACAATGATGCCCTGAAGGGTGGCACTAGATTTCCCCGTCAGGAGAGCACTCATGCCCCCAGCCAAGGGATCAAAGGAATCCAGGGGTACCTTGTGTATTTTACAAGATTCTAAGACAACTGTTCCTGTGGTGCAGACATCCACACCTGCTGATCCGCAGGTGCTGGCTACAAGCCGGCAAAGGAGACCTCCATCGGCTCTGGGGTCTGGAGAGAAGTTTGTGTCTGGGCACATCCCTGCTGCGCTCTCTGCTTCATGTTTCCCGAGCCCAGTAAAGCCTGGCCATTAACATGAACAGTCCCCTTGCAGACATTGGACATGTGATTCGGCCTACCACACTGACCACATAAGAACACGAGGAATTTGACCTTCTGTGCTTTCTTACCCCGCTTCCTGCCAGGCTGCACAGTCCCCTGCTGTGGCTGCCTGCCCTGCGGTGCTGCCCAGACTGGCTGCACAGCGGCAGCCACGGCAGCCAACTTCTGACCCGAGGGGATGATGTCTGCACAGGCCTCCACCATATGGGAGACAGTAGGAAAACCAGGGACAGCCACTATGACCCTCCTACAAGCATCATTCCAATTTCACCTTGCAAGGTTTGCAATCCCAATCCTCTTTGCCACAGGATAAGACACCTACCTCTCCACAGACACAGTCAGCCTTGCCGCAAATGCCATGAAAGACTCATCAAATCAACCCCCTGGACAATGGTCACAAACGGCTGCCTTGGAGCAGCCATTTCCAGGGTCTGAACAATCACTGCCATGCCCAGCAGGTGGCACTGGTCAAGCACAAGGGGATCGTATAGAGCCTGTGCCTGAACATTGGCATAAAGCCCTGTGCCCAACAGCACGTCAGTGACAACCCCATGCCTGGGGTCCTGTGGCGCCAATGCAGCATTCTGCACCACCGCTTGGGCCACCAGATGAGCCCACTTGGTCTCAAATCACCAAATTGCACATGGTCAAAAAGAGAATGTGCCACACGATCAAGGTCATGAGGCGTCAGCATGTGCGTAGCAACCCTCCCGAGAGTCTGCATAACCTCAGCAGACCCCAAACCATGCTGAGCAACCACATCATGGACTTCCCTCTCCAGCTTATACAAGAGCGGTTCATGAGTGTTGTGAGTAAAACCCCTGAGCATAGGGAAAGCCTGGGAACCCCCTGCCAAAGCCACAGCACCTGCTGTGTTCTGCTACTTGGGCCCCACAGGGACAAGAGGGGATGACTGACTGGGAGCCAGGTCAACACCACTCACCCCCGCGCCCCCTGCAGCACCGGCAGAGCCAGAGAAGCCAGCTCCGTGACCCAGCAGATGCCGCGAGGAGGCAGGCTCAGACATCTCGTTAGTCTTAGTTTTGGCTTCTCGCCAGAAACGCACGGGGTCCCTCGGACACACAGTCACCTGGCACGAATCCACAAATTCGACGAGGAGATGCCATGGCCCCGGGAACCCACCGGCCTCCCACCGGCCGTGTCGGCATTCGCGCTAAAGGTAAATATCTCAGCGCCCTGTCGCGCCGCAGCCCCGGCAGGGGGCACCTTGGCGGGCACAGGTGCCGGCATGGCCTGCAAAGCCTATGTGGGCTGGCACATGTGACTGTGGTCACAGGGGTTTTCAGGATGAGAGAGAGACAAGAATGTTGACTCCATGATCAGAAGGCTTAATTGTTTATTTTATTATATATACACTACATTGTAACTAAACTTAAAAGGAATAGAAAGGAAAAGGTTTCTCAGGAGGCTAAGCAAAAAATAGAATTGAAAAGAATGAATAACAAAGATCTGTGTCTCGTCAGAGAGCAAGAGCAGCTCTGCCATGAGTGGTGAGTAAATCCAAACATCCACAGGAGACCAATCACGGATCCACCTGTTGCATTGCACAGCGGCAGATAACCATTGTTTATAATTTGTTGCTGAAAGGTCTCAGCTTCAGCAGGAAAAATCCTAATGAAAGGATTTTAATGAAAAGATGTCTGCAACAGGATGAGACTGGCGCAGGGCCCTGTCCCTGACATGCAGGAGGGGAGGGGTGCAGCCCATGGAGCCACATCACTGCAGAGCGGCACAGGGGAGCCTGGCACAGCCAAATCCACCCTGGGGCAACCATTGCCATCCCCCGTGTTGGACCCGTCCCCTAGCACACTGTCCCAGGGTGGGGAGAGAGCTCCACATCACACAGAAACTCAAACTCCCCCTCTTCAATGTCCGAGACAGAACGGGTCCCCTGGGAACTCCGAGGGGTACAAGAACCAGACCCCCGCCAAAGATTCTCACACTTTTTCCACTGCACTAGCAGAAATCCCACGTCTACAGTGCAGTCATCAAAGAGGGCCTCCATGAGGTGTACCCCCACGAGAGACCACTCCTCCTTGGAGAATGCCTTCCCAGAGTCCAAACAGAGCCCTTGCTCTCGGACCCACAGAAACAATCTCTCAAAATCATCCCAGGAAACGGAAACCGGTTTCCACTCCAGGACCCCCTCCAGAGGTCCAAAATGAGGGAATCCTCCTCGAAATCCACAGAGGTTGCCATCATCACCAGAACAGCAGGCAAAGCACCAAAGAGGGGTGACAATAAAACCTCACCGGCAATGCAGACTCTGTCTCAGCCTAGGCTGCAGTACACTTTGGCAGTCACCTGATGTCACTAGAGGACAGGAAAGAACAGAAGCACACATCGCTGTTCTCAAGGTGAAGGAAAAAAGAGAAGTTTATTTTCTGACTCCAACATTTATAGCTTTCCAAAAGTGACAGTGGATTGGAAGGTGACAGTGCCACCTCTCCAATGACACTGATCAAACCAACAGCCCTTCAACTCTCTCCTCCTCCATAAAGGAATGCGAAACAATGAGTTATTTACAGAAAGTGTGTGAGAAAGTTCACTACAAGAATGTCAACATCAGAAGGCTTAGAAAATCTTAAAAAAACAGGATGACACAAGTTGGGCTAAACTTGACCTCTGGTGACTGCTTCTCTGGTGACTGTCCCTGCACAACTGGGGCTCACTTGTGTCCTTCCTATGGAGCCCATTGTGACACTGCGGAGCATTGCGGAACCAATGGGCCTTGGTGACACTTAGGGACTTGTGGAACCAAGAGGAACATTGTGACCCCGCAGGGTACCATGGATCCCAGGTGCCACTGTGACACTCTGGGGCCTCTGTGGAACCAAGAACATTTTTCCGTTCTCTTCGAACCAAGAACATGTGGCCCAGTTGGGTGTCACGGTCCCAAGGGGCCAGTGTGAAGCAGCAGGGCTTTGTGGAACAAAGAGGCCATTGCTGTATTTCAGGGCCTTGTGGAGCCAAAGGGCCATTGTGATCCTGCAGGGCACTGTGGGTCCATGGAGAGCATTGTGGCATTGCAAGGCCCCATGGAATCATGGAGACCATTGTGACCCTGAAGGGTCGCATGGAGGGAAGGGGCCATTGTGACACTAAGGGAAGTTGTGGAACCAAGGGAATCATTGTTGCACTACTGGGCCCCAATGGAACCAAGGGGCCATTGGACACAGCGGGACTTCATGGAACCAATAGACCATTATGGCGCTGTGGGGCCTTGTGGAACAATGGAGACCATTAAGATCCTTAAGGACTTGTGTAATCAAGTGACCGTTATGACACCTGAGGGCCTCATGGAAGCAAGGAGCCATTGTGACACTGCAGGGCCCTGTGGAAGGAAGGGAACATGAAATAGGTGGGGCTGCCTTGGCTTCCCAGGGGTCACCTAACAGGTCTGCCTGACCTTGGAATGCGGAAGGCCATTCCCATCTGCCCCTGAAACACTGGGGCTCTGGGCTTTTCTTTATTTGGAAAGGAACTGTCCATTTTTCCAGGCATCCATGGCCAAAATTCCAATTCCACCTCCAAATATCTGTATATTCAAGGATTGCTGCCAGACAAAAGTTGCCAGGACAGACAAGTCTGGCTGGTCATTGACTCCTGAGTGGCAGCACTCATCTATTTTCCAAACACTGGAAAGGGCTCTGTGCTTTTCTTTGTATGGAAAAAAAAATTCCACTTTTCCAGGCACAAATGTCCTAAATTAGGACTCTGCATTCGTGATTTCAAATATCCAAGGGTTGCTCCAAGCAAACCTGCCAGGACAGACAGGTCAGCCTTACCTTGGCCTCTTAGATGGCTGCCGTTCATCAGCTCCTGGAACACTGGGGCTCTGTGGTTTCCTTCCTATGGAGACCAATGTGACATTTGAGAGCCTTGTGAAATGAAGGGGCCATTGTGACACTGCAGAGCCTTGTGGAACCAAGGACAGCGTTGTGGTTCTGTTTGGCCGCATGGTCCCAAGGGGCCAGAGCAAAGCAGCGGTGTGGGAGTTAGCCCAGCTGTAACTCAGAGTCAGACAGATTTTACCCTGGAAGAACTGGGCTTGAGTTTCAAGTTCTAGGAATCATTCCATTTACTTAGAGTGAGCTTGAGACTTTTCCCATAAGCCTTTAGTGTTGTTATGCTAAGTTGTCCAAGTTCTACTCCCCTATTGGTTTATTGGTTACTTGTTTCTTCTATATGGTTATTGTACTAGTTTTCTAGCCCCATGTGTCTATGTTGTGACTTCCTCTTTGTCTCAGGTTTCAGGATACCGCCCCTCGTACTGCCCATGTTTATTGTTTTTCACCCTGTAATTAAAGTTCTTTTTAGGGAAACTCCATCGAACCCACTCCTTTTCATTTTTGCCACCCTCGCCCTGCTGAAGTCAGGGACTCAGAGAGGTTTGTCGCAGCCACCCTCATTGTGACATTTGGCACCCGAACAGGCACCATGACATTCAGGGCTCCCTGTGTCAGTCACGTCAGCTGGGGTTAGCTGATGGATAGGCCAGTGCTCCCCGGGATTTTGGATTTTGCAGGCCTAGTGGATTCATTGTTGCTTCGAGGGACCTCGACCGGGGATCGGCAGGGGCAAAAACGGTTTCACCTGTATAGGATTGCAGGTGACTTTGGGGAAATGCAAGACATTTATTGCCCATTTTGCGACTGTGTTTTTACAATATGCACCCAAGTCCCATTATTTATTTGGTGTGCTCTGGTGGCTGTTGCCCCTAAGGCGGAGAAGGAGAAAAATGGGCAGTTAGATGTCCGAAGTAGAAAGGAGCATATATGGATGCTTTAAGTTAATTCTAACAGATTGTGAAAAATATTTTCAAAGAAAAAATTAAAATCAATCATGGGGTGGATCATTAAAAATTTTCCAGATGCCTCTGCTGATGAAATCCATACCACTGAATTTTAAGACTAACTGGGACTTAAACTGTACAACCTTTCGATCAAAAGGGAGCCCATTGCAGCCCACATGCTCCCCATCTTCCATACCATCCTTGAGACCCTTCAGCAACAAGCAATGTCTCAAAAACTCAATCCGTTTGTCACTCCTAACTCAGGACCTCCCCTCAAACATGCTTTTCTCAGACCTTCTATAATGGTCCAAGATGGCAACGGCCTCGTGGTCTTGGAATATCATGCCCTGGAGACTCAAGATGGAAGGAGCCTGAATGTGGCTTGGGAGCCGGATCATCCTCCCTCCATCTTGTGTCCTCCACTTCCTGCTACCACAACCTTCTCTTCCGCCCTGAACAAACCTCCAGACTCCATCCCCACAACTGTGGGTCATGTCCCTACTGTCAATCATTCCACCTTCACCCTGGGCTCTGCCTCCAGAACTCTACCCCGGAAGTCCGCCATCCTAAATCAAGGCCCTTCCTCCCCAACACCTGACAAAATGGCAGTGCCCTTTGCCTCACACTCCAGCAACAATATAACCCCATGGTCAAAGATACTAAGCCCAACTGTCACACTATTTGTAATCCAAATATTTCTCCTCCAAGTTATTCTTCCTTCCCGGAAGACAGTTTGGATTCCCCAGAGCCACCTTTCCCCTCAACCCCAGAAGGTCCCTGGGAAAGGATTCGGAAGGAAGCAGTTAAGGAAGGAGACTGGCAAATAGTCTTGAAACTCCTCGTTGCCCCGGTATGTTATGAAAGAAGGGGGCAGAATCCCAGGTATCAGCCATTGGTTTACAGGGAAATCAAGGATCTGTGTAGGGCAGCTAAAGACCATAGGAAGGACTTAGCTTGTTTTAATGGCCTAATGAGGGCCATGTTTACAGCACATCATAACTCCCTATGATTTAAAATGTATTAGGACCATGTTGTTGTTGCCTACAGAATACAACCTGTGGGAAGGGGGATGGAAGTGTTTACTAAATCAATTAATAGCAGACTATGCTAATAATGAGGCAAGGGTGGAATTGACAATCAACCATCTAGCTGGAGAAGGAGAGCAAAGCCGACCAGATGATCAAGTAGCAGGTGTCCCCAGAGACGTATTGGATGATATCAAAGAGATGGCTTTGAAAGCTTTAATCCAGGTATTGGATGGTAGCACCCCCAATTCGGACTACCTTGGGTGGCTGCAGCTAAAGCTCTAGGACAATCAGACCATCTTGGGTGCCTGTTAAGTAAGCAAACCAATGCTACTCCCTCACGCTGAGTGGCCTGCTCTCAGACATAGAGACCATCAGACATGCCACCTTGCAGAACAGTGATAGAGTTTTTACTCTGGCCACAGGGGCATGGCTGTGTAGACTCTGAGGGATGTGTTGCATGAACCTCTCCAGCCACAGCGAGTCAATCCACAAGAGCATTCAAGTACTGAATGAAGAGTTCAAGAAGCTTCAAGTGGAAAACAAACACTGGTTCAATGAACTCTTCCAATCCAAGGGATAAAAGGGTTGGATGATGTCTATCTAAAACAGGACATTTAATTTTCTTAGCTGTTGTTGTATTGTTAATTGTCTCATGTTTGTTTAGATGCTTTTAGAAAGTCTTACAAAATTCTTTCAGTTCTGTCTTTGTTGTAAAACAGAAAGAGGGAAGATACCCAACACAAGCTCCTCATGGACTCCTTGGAGGAGAGAACTGGAGGTCAGGAAGGCACAAAAACCTCTCAGACACTCAATTTTGGAAGGAAAATCCTTAAAAGTACCTAAAAAAATCCTTAAATCCATAAAGTACCTTAAAAATCTTGAGTATCTCAAAGTGCTAATGAGCCCCACTGAGTGTCAGTGCAAAGCTCTCAAGGGACTCATTAAACCATAGAATTGGGGCCATGATTGCACAAACCTCTCACAGAGTCAGTATCAAAAGGGAAACACCAAGTACCTTAAAATAACTGAAGTACCTTGAAGTATTAATGCGTCCCACTGAGCGTTGTTACTGACAAAGCCTCTCCAGGGAATAATTACTGCAGATAATTGGAGGCCATGATTGCACAAATCTCTCAGAGACTCCAAGGCAAAAGCCAAACCCAAAGTCCTTTCAAAAACCTGCAGTCCCTACAGGGAGCATTCAGGAGCCCCCAGGGCCATTGCTGAGCAAGGCTCCCCAGGGACTCCTTCCAGCAGATCCTTGAGGCCACTGGGATGTGGGCTGGGGGGGATGCTGAGGGCAGGACAAGGGGCTGACAGTGCCCAGCCTGGCTGGGGCTGTGCCAGGAGGCCCCAGTGCCTCAGGACAAGGTGTCTCCTCCCAGCCCTTGGTGGCACAGACCCTGCTGTGCCCCTGGGCACCAAGGCTTTGCTTCTTTGTCCCCTCCTGTCATCACTGCCTCCAGTTCTCTGCTCTGCCTGGGGCCTGGGGACACTTTCTCAGTTGTGCTCCTCAGTGGGACCCATTAAAAGTCCAAGAAACTTTGGAGTTGGATTCTGCCTTGGAGTCCTGGAGAGGTTTCTTCAGCTCCCTCTCAGGGACTGATGGTCAGGGCCTGAGCACAAAGCCCCAGAGGCTCATTAAAGTCCTGGTGCTGTGTCTGTGCTGCTGAGCTGGGCTTGGCTCCTGGCACAGAGGCAGCTCCTGGTAACCAAGAGGGGCTTCAAAAGCACATTTCTCTCGATGAGCAGCTCTTCTGCCAGCCCAGCAGGGCTGGGGCACTGCCTGCAACCACCCCAGGCTCAGCAGAGAGGCACAGAGAGCTTCAATCAGTCAGGGCTGGGAAGGTGCTGAGAAGTGCCTTGGGCAGAATCACTGCCAGCCCTTGGCACAGGAACCTCTGGCTGCAGGACAATGCAGCTGCAGCTCCTGGAACCATCTCCTAAAGCTGGAACATCCCAATGCCTACAGACCCTGTGAGTACATTCTCTGATTGTCTCTTGTGCAGAGCAGCCAGGGGTGCCCAGGGCTGTCCTGCAGAGCAGGGTCCTGCAGCCCAGGGCGCTGTGCTGGGGCAGGGACTCTGCTGCCTGCCAGGGACAGCTCTCAGCCAGCCCTGGCAGCTGCTCCCAGCACTGGGGGACAAGATCTGGGTGGGAGGAGACAGCTGGTCAGGCTTGGAAGTTTTGTCCTGGTGTGGAGTGGATGCTGCATTGTTCAGGACTGCTCCCAGCATGGCATTAAACTGCAGAACATTTGGAAATAGAATATACAGGGAGCACAGCAAGGCAGGGGCTGCATAAAAGAGAAAATCATGCTTTTTATTCTACTACTCTGGGTTACCTGGTTGGGAAGTTGCACACAGATATTAATCTCTCAGTTCACATTTAGGAAAAAAAAAAAGTTATCTCAGATGTGAATAAACCTGACGCTGATGAAAATCAGCACAGGGCCCCTTACAGGCAGCATCTTTGTCACTTTTCCAGTCTCCTCAGGGTTGCTCTGACTTTGCCATCAGAGCCTGCAGAGCCAGAGCTGCCCCTGGGCAGTGCCAGAGCTAGGAGGGGACTGCAGGGCAGAGCTGAGCCCCCAAGGCTGGGCTGGGCTCTGACAGCACTGGCAGGGCCCAGCCCTGGGCACAGGGAGCAGCTCCTGGAAGGGACAGCTCCAGGCAGCAGAGCCCTGAGCAGGCAGTGGGGGGAAAGTGCCCCCAGGCTGTGCTGGGATATTTAAAGTCCTCTCCAAACCCAACTATTCCATGATTACTTTTTTTACAGATCCCCATGCCAAGGCAGCACAAATGTCCAACAGCAGCTGCATCAGGCACTTCCTCCTGCTGGCATTGGCAGACACGCGGCAGCTGCAGCTCCTGCACTTCTGCCTCTTGCTGGGCATCTCCCTGGCTGCCCTCCTGGGCAACGGCATCATCATCAGCGCCATAGCCTGCGGCCACCACCTGCACACGCCCATGTTCTTCTTCCTGCTCAACCTGGCCCTCAGCGACCTGGGCTCCATCTGCACCACTGTCCCCAAAGCCATGCACAATTCCCTCTGGGACACCAGGGACATCTCCTACTCAGGATGTGCTGCACAGGTCTTTTTCTTTATGTTCTTCATTGGAGCAGAGTTTTCCCTCCTGACCGTCATGTGCTATGACCGCTACGTGTCCATCTGCAAACCCCTGCACTACGGGACCCTCCTGGGCAGCAGAGCTTGTGCCCACATGGCAGCAGCTGCCTGGGCCAGTGCCTTTCTCTATGCTCTGCTGCACACAGCCAATACATTTTCCCTGCCTCTGTGCCATGGCAATGCCCTGCACCAATTCTTCTGTGAAATCCCACATATCCTCAAGCTCTCCTGCTCCAAATCCTATCTCAGGGAACTTGGGCTCATTGCTGTAAGTTCCTGTTTGGTATTTGGCTGTTTTTTGTTCATTGTTTTCTCCTATGTGCAGATCTTCAGGGCTGTGCTGAGAATCCCCTCTGAGCAGGGACGGCACAAAGCCTTTTCCACCTGCCTCCCTCACCTTGCCGTGGTCTCCCTGTTCATCAGCACTGGCATATTTGCTGACCTAAAGTCCTCATCCATCTCGTCGCCATCCCTGGATCTGGCCCTGTCATTTCTGTACTCGGTGGTGCCTCCAGTCCTGAACCCCCTCATCTACAGCCTGAGGAACCAGGAGCTCAAAGCTGCAGTGTGGAGACTGATAACTGGATGGTTTCAGGAACATTAAACTGCTAACAAATTTTTGCAAACCATTTGTAATACAATTTATTATTGATAGTTCTTCTTGGTATCATTTTGAGGGTTATTTTTTTTTGTTTTACTTTTTAAGTATTGTCCACAAATAAACGTCATTTTTTGTGCCATTTCTCCTTTTGTTTCTTTGCACCCTCCCTTTGACCACAGACTCTGTCAATGAGGGGCTGTGCTCTCAGTGCCTTTAAATGAAGTAAAGGATCTGCAGAGATGCCCTTTTGTTGCCTTCTCTGGAGCTGCAGCAGCAATGTCTGTGTGCAGAGCTGGGGCAGATCAGTGCTGGCCCAGCAGCTGTGCCCAGCAGCAGCAGCACTTGGTGTTGCCAGTGCTGCTGCCATGGCCCTGCCCCACTGCCCTGGTGGCCCTGGTGTTGCTGCAGGGCCTGAGTGCTCTCGGGGCCGGGCACAGTCCTGGGGGTGGCAGTGCTGGGGCTGCAGCAGGGACAGGCCATGGGCACTGCTGGGGCAGCGCTGACGCCTCAGTCCAGGGCCTGGGGGCTCCAGGCTCCTTGCCCAGGCTCTCTCAAGAACACGGCCCAGGCCAATGCTCAGCACAGAAAAGCCCCGTGAGCAGCCCCAGGCTGGCCGTGGGCAGGCTGGGGGCAAACAGCATGGCTGGGGCTCTGCAAGGGCCCTGGGGCAGACGGGAAGGAGCAGCAGAGCAGGGATGATCCATCCCCAGTGCGCTGCACAGCCCAGGGCAGCGTCCCAGAGCGCCCTCATGGAGCTGCCAACAACATCCCCCCTCTGCAGCCCTGGCCTCTCCCCCAGCTCACACAGGTGCCCCATCCTTGCAGGCACAGACACGGCAGCACTGGCTCAGCAGCCCCTGTTTGCATTGCACAGAGCAGGGGAAGAACACCTATGCTGTTGCTGTGGGGACATGAAGCTGAGGGAGCAAAAATGCCATCAGTCCCTGGGGACAGGAAGGGCTGGGGGACACCAGGGAAACCACTCAGCTTTGTCCTGGCCTCTGCAGTCAGCCAGAAAGTTTGTTCCCATCAGCTGGGAGTTTCCTGTCCCACTGCAGACGCTGTTGCTCAGAGCCAGGGCTGCCTGGCAGCCACCCCCAAACTGCCCTGAGCATTTCCTCTGCTTCACCTTTGCTTTCTTTACTCTTCCTGATACAAATTTCTTCTAATTCCCCACCCCAGGGGACCCAGAATTAGACATAGCACTCGAGGTGCTGCCCAACCAGTGCCCAGCACAGGGGAAGAATCACTGCCCTGCTCCTGCTAGCCACGCCATTCCTGATCCAGGCCAGGAGCCATTGGCCTTCTTGCCCACCTGGGCACTCTGCTGGCTCATGTCCAGCCTGCTGTCCATCAGTCCCTGCAGGTCCCTTTCTGCCTGGCTGCTGTCCAGCCACTCTGTCCCCAGCCTGTAGCACTGCAGGGGTTGTTGTGGCCAAAGTGCAGGACCCGGCACTTGGACTTGTAAAACCTCACCTTGTTGGATTTGGGCCCTAGATCCAGCCTTTACAGGTCCTTGTGCAGAGCCCTCCTACCCTCCAGCAGATCAAGATTCACACCCAGCTTGGTGCCATCTGCAAATTTGCTGATGCTGGACTCAGTCTCCTCATGTAGACTATCAGTGCAGATATTGAAATCCACGCTGGCTGGCTCTGATCCCTCAGATATCCTGTGGGTGCCCTGTGATGGCACTCAGGGTGATCTGTTCCATAACCTTGCTGGGCACCCAGGTCAGGCTGACTGGCCTGGAGTTCCCCAAATCCTCCTTCCAGCCCTTCTTGGGTATGGGCTCACACTGGCACCTCCAGCCCTCTGGGCCCTCCCTGCTGAGCCAGCACTGATGGTAAATGATGGAGAGCAGCTTGGGGAGCTCATCCACAGCTCCCTCATCCCCCTGGGATGGATCCCATGTGATCCCACACACCTGTGAGCATCTGAGTGGCTCAGCAGGTCACCAACTGCTTCCTCCTGGATTCCAGGGGCTGTTCTGCTCCCTGTGCCCATCCACCAGCTCAGCAGAACACTTGTCCTGAGGACAGCCTGTCCTAATATCGAAAATTGAGAGAAAGAAGATGTTAAGTAGCTTGGCCTTCTCCTTATCTTTAGTTACTATATTCCCCACTGCATCCAATATAGAGTAGAGGTTCTCCTTATCCCATGTTTTGCTATTAATTTATTTGTGGAAACATTGTGTATTTTTTTTTCACGGAAATGGTCAGGTTAAACTCTAATTGAGCTTTCACCTCTTGACTTTTTTTCTGCACGACTTCACAACATACTTAAACATTTCCTAAGCTGCTTGACCTTCTGTCCAAAGATGATGCACCTCTTGTTACCCCTGAGTTCCCACAAAATCTCCACAGCCAGCCAGGCCAGTCATTTTCCTCACTAGCTCATCTTTTGCCACACTGGGACAGGCTGCTCCTTCCCCCTTAAGATTACTTCCTTGTAATGTGTCCATCCTTCCTGGACCTCTGTGTTTTTAAGGGATGTTTTCCTTAAAAAAAATCAATGCCTGATTCAGTACTCCCCAAATCAGCATCCTAAATAGGCCAAAGTCTGCCCTTCCTAATTCCAGTGTAGAAGTTTTGTTGCTGCCCCTCCTTCTTTTCCAGAACATTGAACCCTTGATTATTTCATGGTCACTGTGCCCCAGGCAGCCTCCAAGCCCCACATCTGCCACCAGCCCTTCTCTGTTTGTGAACAGCAGCAGACAGAGCTTTCCTTGGCAGTGGGAGTGTTACCAAAAATTCGGTAAAACAGAAAATTCCTTAACCCCAATGTAGCATTAAGAATCAGCATTCTTCATTCAGCTGGATGCACGGGGAGAGCTCCTCCCTAAGCTGTGCATGCTGAGAACAGGAAAGTTTCTGTTTATTTTCTGTATTTTGCACAGATATTAATTGATTGTCCTGGACTAAACATACATATGAATATAATTTCCCCAAAATCATTGACACATTTCCCCTCACCTTTACCCATGAGTTCTTCTGGTGGTCCCTGGTGGTTGTGGACCCCCATATTCTGGTGGGCCTGGCTGAGCTGGCAGGACAGTGAGGCTGGTGAACTTCCAGTTCCCCTTGTCAGACAATGGGCATTGTGTGGTTTCCATAGGCCTGGGGTTGTGGAGACCAAGTTCCAGGTGTCAGCTCAGCTGGTGGAGACAATTTATGATCTGGTAACATGAGGTGACAGAGTGGGCTATGATATCACAGAGTGGGTTATGTGAGATTATCAAGAACTATGACATGATAGACTGCCTCTGTGACATCACAGAGCAGGCTGTGATATCACAGGGCAGAGATCTGGCATCACAGAGCAGAATATTACATCACAGAGTTGGCTGTGACATCAGAGACCAGCTGTGTGACAGTAGACAATGGGCTGTGACATCACAGAGCAGGCTGTGACATCTCAGAGGGGCTGTGTGACATCCCATCAGGGCTGTGTCAGGTCACTGGGTTGGTCACTCCACCCCAGCTCCCCCTCACAGTTTCTCCCAACAAGTCCAATGCTGTCCATGCCCAGCAGGGTCCCTGTCCCCCGGGATCCCCCCGGCCCACCTGGAGCCACAGCCTCCACCAAAGGATGTTCCACAGGATCCACCCCAGAGCCTGACATGGGGACAAGGGGCCAGGGTTGTGTGACCAGGACATCAAGGACAGGGATTATCCAGGTCACTGAGACCTGGTTTGGGTTGCCCAGGGCAGGAAAGATGTCTGGCAGCTGGAGCAGGGTCTGGGAAGGGCCTCCAAAGTGGGGCTGGAGCCCTTGGGCTGTGAGCAGAGGCTGAGGGAGCTGGGCTGGTCCAGCCTGGAGCAGGGAAGGCTGAGGGGCTCCTCATCCCAGCCTGGCAGTGCCAGCGAGGAGGGGATGGAGAACACAGAGCCAGGCTCTTCACTGGGGCCTGGGTGAAAACAAGAGCCAATGGGTGGAAGGGGAAAGAGGGGAGATCAGCCAGGACAGGAGGAGATGAAATGAGTCAGGCTGGTTTCAGCATTTCCTCAACACCAAGAGCAGCCTGACCTCCCTTCTCCATCCACCACTGACAGCTTTGCAAATCAGGAATTGTTCGAGCTGCTCTGCACCCACTCTAGGTGAGCATCCTGATACACGAACTTATTTCTGTTTACATCAATCATAGAACCATGTTTGTCTAAATAATTCTGGTACGGAAATCACTTGTGGATGGTGGACTCATCAGATACTGCTGGGGTGTTGTACATAGCTCAGGGCAGAGTGTGGTTGATATTAAATTGTGTCCTGTTCCACTATGGTCTGTTGGCCATGAAGAGAAACTTTCTGTGCCTCTGAGTCTCACCATTTCCTGACCCCCAAAAGGACACAAACATGATGAGTTGTGATTCCCACTCCAGTGGTGGCACCTGGACCTCCCTCCATAGCCAGAGCAGAGCTCCCTTGTCCCACAAAGTCCCTGGCAAAGGAGGGATGAAGGAAACAGGTCAGGCTGTGGGGATCAGGGGCAGGGCAGAGCCAGGGAGAAGAACGACTTTTGCATTTGATGGAGCTGTGCCTTCCCTTGGCTTTGTTGGCTGACAATAAATGAACATCTCTCTGTGTCTTGGGCAGCTCATTCTCCAAGGAAAGCAGGTGGGAGCTGGAGCCAAGGAGCTGAAAGCTGCAGATGCAGCCTCGGCTGGAGGGAGCTCAGATTTGCACAAGGCTGCTCTGAGTGCCAGGGCTGGGATGGGGGAAATGGTGGGGTGGGGGTAGGGACAGAGTCTGATTGATTGTCAGCCATGAATGGTGTTGATTTTTATATCTTCAAACTGCGTGAGGAGGTGTTTAGTTTCAATGTCAAGTGGAGATTGGTATTAACAGGGAAAAAAAATAAAAAAACTAAACAGGTCCTAAAAATGTTTTCTCACAGTGTTTTTAAATAGAACATATTCGGTTGAATGCACTTCTGAAAACTCTCTTTTTAACCACACAAGATTTGGAAACTGAAAACAAATTATTCCCAGAGGCTTTGGTTGTTAAGGTGTTCTGGATGTTAATGGGCCCTGGGACACTGAATTCCTGCACTGAAGAGCTGAAGGCTGAACAAGCCTCTGGAGCAGGAAAATTCAGCAGCAGCCTCCAAGGTGCTGAGGATGTCAGCAGCCCCCACTGAGGCCATCCCTGCCCAGAGACCGTGGGGGAATGGGCAGACAAGGAGAGCGTCCCTGGGGCTGGGGCAGCACAACTCAGAGGCACCAGCGGCTCCAGCTGGGAAATGGAGTGTGGAATGTGGCTGGGAAAGCCCTGCCTGGGCTGTGCCAAGCAGGACACACAAGCCCTGACCCTTAAACGCCAAACAGTTCTCTCAAGGAGACATTTGAAAAGAATTAGAATTGCTTGTGTACTGTGAGTTGGACTCCCTAGAGATATACAAACTGGGGATTCTCAGGAACTCAAAACAACAAAACAGCCTTTACTGGCAACTTTGGAAAATCAGAGAAGCTTTGGCAAAATGTTTTTTATGGCACTGTAGTGCTTTTTGTATGTTAATTATAGATCTTTCTAATCTTGAGATTTTCTAATTAATGTACTGATGAGTATGTTGGGTTTAATGCTGGTTAATTATTTATGTATTTATCTTATTTTGAGATAGGATTACAAGAAAGGTATAATAGGCTTAAAATTTTTAAAGGGTATGAATAAAAATTTTTTAAAAGTAAAATTAAATGAAAGGTAGTAAGAATTAAAATAAATTTTTTAGAATACTTTTTGTTTCTTTACATCTTTTTCATTTTACTGAAAATGTAAAGAAAGTAAACTAGAAATTTCTAGTCAGTTCACTATTTCTAGAATCAACTTTTTTAGTTTACTCTGGGGAGAAGTTTTTCTTATAAGGTTAAAGAGACTTTTTTACAAGTGGAAAAATTAGGTTGTTTTTTGTTCTTAGTTTTGTCATGGATAACAGTTGTCTGGGGTTCTTTGTTATTGTGATGTTTTTATTGCTACAAGCTTTTTTAATGCTTGTTGATGGGTCATGTCAAATTAAGGGGTATTGTTTTAAAGATGTTAGTTTAAAGGTAATTTTTTTTATTATTTTCTTTTAAAATTATTTTTATCTCTGACAATGGAGATCTTCTCTTGGGGAACATGGATTACTTTTTTTTCCCCCTGTTTAAACGTTTTGTAAAATTACAGTTTTTTTAACATTTATTTATTTAACATGCAGGTTTTTCTTTGATTAATTTGAAATATTTTGAATAATTTGAATTATTTATAGTTTTATGTGTTATTAAGAAAAAGAGTTTTTTCTTTATAGTTTATAAGAAGATTTTAGTTTTAAGATAAAAGTATTTTTTCTTCTTTTTGGGGGGAGGGATTTAACTTTTTACTGACTTTTATGGTTTTATGGGTTTTTTTTTGTTGGTTTTTTTTTTTTTTTTTTTTAGTTGAGGGAGGATTGAAGTATTGAAAGGATTTACACCTGACCCGCTGATAACTTGTGGGGGAAGTTGTTGGTAAGTTGTATTGGGATTGCTTTTATGACTGGTTTGGGGCTTTTTATATTGTTTATATTAGTTATAGGGTTATTTTGTGTGGGTTGTAGGTTGTAGGGGTTTTAGTTTTAATTGTCCTGTGGGAGGGGACTTGATGGTAAGATTTTAATTGCTGTGGCCAGCTTTGTTCTGGTTGGGGTTTTGTAGCCTCTTTTGTTTTTCTGTTTGGGAGTTGTTGTGGTTTGGTTTGGTTAGAATGGGGCCAATGGAGGGGGGCGGTCTGGGGAGGGGGGAAGGGGCTCAGCCCATGGCAGGGCTGCTTGGTTTGGTTTGGTTGTGTTTGGTTTGGTTGGGTTTGGTTTGGTTTGGTTTGGTTTGGTTTGGTTTGGTTTGGTTTGGTTTGGTTGAGATGGGGGCTGGGGCCAGGGCCTGCTGCTTCTTTGTTGGCTGGAAAAGAAAGAGGAGGTTCCTGGGTTTTTTCATCTTTAACATTTGTGTTTAACAGAGGCGTGTTCAGTGTCTTAGTGGTTTAACAGATTGTCAGTTACACAAAATTTTTGTATTACTTTTTAAAATTCTTCTCATGTCAAACTACAACAGACATTCAATCAACAAAAAACACATCTCAAAGCAACGAGCTTTGGCCATTTGACTTCACAAACTCTAAGCCCATCCAAATTAATGTTAATCAAAACTTGCAGGTGTACAGAAACAGAAGAAGAAGACACAGAAGGAGAGAAAGAAAGAAAGATCCAGAGAAGCACAAACAGAGATCCCAACTCCTGTATTCCAGCACTGTTCAGGTGGAAATTCCAAGAGGAGGTAGGGTCAAGATGTGTGCTTGCCTTGTGGTCAGTCTTCAATTCCCCTTGATCTTGCTGGGCCCTTCCCCCAGGTGGGCCTTGGGCTCATTTGGTCCCTCAGGAGCTGGGCTGGGGCTGCAGAGGTGGCTGTGGAGCATTGCCTGTGCTGTGCCAGGGACTGGCAGCCACTGCTGGGCTGGGATAGAGGCTCTGGGGAGTTTGGGGCTCCAGGGCAGGTCAAGGCTGGACCTGCCCCTTCCTCCCTCACACATGAAAAGTTTGTATCCAACAATCTCCTCCAGTCTTTCACAATAGGAAATGTTAGAGGGGGAACCCCAGTTCTGGCCATGGGCACCGGGCTGAGAAGGACAGTTCCATAGGAAGGAAAGCACAGAGACCCAGTGTTTGGAAAGCAGCTGAAAGGCTCACTAGGCCAAGGCCAGCCAGGCTTGTCAGGAATGGCAGATTTTGTCAGGAAGCAGTCTTTGGATCTAGGGAGTTGTGGAGGTGAAGCACCAATCTCTTCCACGGACACCTGGAGAAGCAGCACAATTCTTTCCCGTAGAAAGAAAAACACGGGGCCTTCCCCAGTGTTTTGGGGAAAGATGGGAGGTGACCCTTGCAAAACCACTGCCAGAAAAACTTGTCCTGGCAATATTCCAGGGAACAATCCCTGGATAAAAGGAAGTTTGGAGGTGAAATCTCAATTCAGGCCATGGGTGCCTGGAGAAGAAGGACAGTTCTTTTCCATCAGAAGGAAAGCACAGAGCCCCAGTATTTCAGCAGCAGATGAGAAGCAACCCTCAACATGCCAAGATCAGTTGGACCAGTCAGGCAGTCCATGGGAGGCAAAACCAGCCAGACCTGTTCTGTGTTCCCTTGGCTTTATGGTGCTCCATAGTGTCACAATGGCGCCTTGGTTCCATAAGGCCCCACAGTGTCACAATGGTCCCAATGATTCCATGAGTCCCTGCAGTGTCACAGTGGTCTCTGTGGTTCCCTGTCAGGACCCAGGACATCCCTCTGGCTGTCCTGAGCAGCCAAGACCCCTGTCAGGGGTCTCAGAGACCCTGGCACAGGGCCCAAAATGCCCCTGTGGTTTTGATTATGACCCGTGGAGCAAATTACCAACCTTGTATGAAGATCAGCAACAGTTTCAATAGAATATTAGTGAAGTTTTCACAGGGTGGAAAAGTAGATTTTTGCTTTTTTGGTATGGGCGCAAGATGGAGGGAACTAAGTGTGTCCAGCCTTTCTCCTTCTTCTTGGCCTCCATCTTCTGCTGGGGTGTTGGCACTTACAGATTGTTTTAGAGTAGAAGCTCAAGGTCTAACATAGGTGATAGATTTTGGAAAGTAATTGTAAACATTGTATACATAGTTTTTGTATAAAGAGATAACACCGCTCTGTGGGCAGGCAGAATGCCTTGGGCTGTCTTTGTGAGCTGACCTCGGCAGGGCACTAGAAAATTTTTAATAGATAAGATAAAATAAACAACCTTAAGACCGAGAAATGAAGAGCCCTTACTCCTTCTTCAAGCGCTGGGCTGGGAAAAGAGACTTTCGAACTTTTCTCAGGGTCACTCTGAAAAGCTAATGATCCCGACAGTTCCCCAGGCCCGACAATGACACACGATTCCTCTGTTCCAAGCAGCCTGCAATGTTACAATGGGCCTTTGGATCCTGGGGGTTTGTGGTGTCACAATGGTCTCCCTTTGGCTCCACAGTGTCACAATGGACAATTGATAACAGGAGGCCACTCTGTGTTACCCTGGAGCTGTGGTTCCATGAAGCCTGCAGTGTCACAATGAACCCTTGGTTCAATGGAGTTCCACAATGTCACCATGGCCCCTCGGTTCTATGCAGCCTGCAGTGTCACAATGGTCTCCTTTGGTGGCCCAGTGTCACAATGGACCACTGAGGTCATGAGGCCTTGCAATATCACCCTGGACCTTTGGTTCCATGCAGCCCTGAAGTGTCACAAAGGCGTCTTGATTTCACAAGACCTCACAGTATCACAATGGTCTTCTTGGTTCTGAGAGGATCCCCAGGGTCACAATGGTCTCACTGGTTCCATGAGGCTTCAGAGTGTCACAATGCTTTCCTTATTCCATAGGGCCTCACAGTGTCCCAATGATTCTATGAATTCCTTCAGTGTCAAAATGGACCTCGGTTCCATGAGGCTCTGCTGTGCCCAAATGGTCTCTCCATTAGGTTCTATGAGGTCTTGCAATGTCACAAGGGACAGTTGGCTCCATTGGGTCTTGCAGTGTCACAATGGCCCCTTGGTTTGATGGGGCCATTGTGTCAGTGTCACAATGATCCCTACATTCCATGGAGCCACACAGAGGCAGTACTGTCCCTTTGGTTCCATGAGTCTCAGCAATGTCGCAGTGCTCTCCATGATTCCATGAGGCCCCACGGAGTCACAATGGTCCCTTGGTCTCACAGGGCCTCACAGTGTCACAATGGTCCCTTGGTCTCACAGGGCCCCACAGTATCACAATAGTCCCTTGGTGTCACAAGGCCCCACAGTGTCACAATGATCCCTTGGTTCCATGGGCCCTGTGCTGCTGTATTCCCCCCTCCCCTTCTCAGGCCACGCTGCCAGCTGAGAAATGCTCCTTGGGGCTCAGCCTTGGCCCACAGCCCCTGGGCTCAGCTCCTCTGCAGCTCATCACAAACACTGTCTGCTCTAGGCACTGTTGCTGCCCAGCCAGCTCCTGGTTTCTGTAGGAGCAGCTTTTGTTCCCTCCGTGGCACAACATCCCTGTTCTCACACTGCCAAAGAAAGCTGTTGGTGCCAAGTGCGGCCAGGATGAACCATTGCTGGGACTGAAGCCCCGCTCCTGGGGCCCTGCAAACAGCGCTCCAAAAGGAGCCCTTGGAGCTCTCCTGGGCCAGCGACTCCCTCTGAGTGGGGCCTCTCCCAGCCGGGAACTCTCCCGTTTGCTGCACTCGGGGATCCTGAACAATGACGGAGCCTGGGCCGATCCCCCCACTCCCCCAGGCTCAACCCTTTGCCCGCTGGGGAGATGCCAAAGGATCCACAGTGAGCATTGCCTGCCCTCAGGGGAATTGTTCCCAGGTGCCTTGCACTGACTCTTTGTGTCTGTGTGCACACAGGAGTGCCTGTGCTGGGGAAATGTGGCAGAAATGCTGCTCTCTGAGGGGCTTGAGTGCCTTGGATAGCTGAGTCAGTCAGATATCCAGTTATCAGTAAGCAAGTATAAGTCAAGAGGTCTAAACGAAGTTAAATGCAGCTAAGAGTTGCTCTTTTTCTAAGTTGTTACATTTAATTTATTAGCTAAGTTAAGGATTGTTAAATGTAATTCCTCTGTTAAATTTCTAACTCATAGGTTTTAAGTTAGATTAAATAGTGTTAAGTGCTGTTCTTTTGCTAAATTGGGGAGTTGAAGGTACCAGTTAAAGTTAAGGTATAAGTAAAGTCCTGTTAAGTTTGACCTCTGTTAAGCTTTTGGCCCATATTCCTTTTATCTTTGCCCTCACTGTCCTTGTGTCTCACACATACCCAGGAAGAGTTCTTGCCTGATTTCTGGTTTGATTGACTGGATTTGGTTTGGTTTTGTTGTTGCTTTGTTTCCTTGGTGCGCCTGAAGGGTCCAGTGAGGAGCAGAGTGACTCTTGCCAAGGAACTTTGTGCTGCTGTCCCTTAATATTCAATCTGTTTTTTTCTGCTCCCTTGCCGGGGATTTTTTCAGCACTCTCAAGGCCTCATCTGTAACAGGGTGAAGGAGCCCTGGCCCAGGCTCTGGCCCTGGGGGACATGGGGATGCTGCCGGGGGGTCCTTGTCCCCCTGTTCCACCCCCAGGACCCCAGCCCCCTGTCCCCATGTCATGCCCTGGGGTCGATCTCGTGGAACATCCTCTGGGGGAGGCTGCGGGGCTGGGGACCCGGGGGGACCCGGGGGGACAGGGGACCGTGCTGTGCACGAGCCGGGTTGGACTGCTCTGGGGGGAACTGTGAGGGGGGCCGGGGCAGAGTGACCTCCCCAGTGACCTCACACAGCCATCTGTGATGTCACACAGCCACCTGTGATGTCACACAGCTCTTTTGCAGTGTCACACAGTCATCTGTGATGTCACTGCCCACTCTGGGACATCACGCAGCACCCTTGTGATGTCACAGAGCCAGCTCTGGGATGTCACCCTGGAATGTCATGCACCTGCACTGTGATTTCACAGAGGACTCTGTGGTGACAGAAAGTCACTATGTGATGTCACAGCCCATCCTATGACGTTACATAGCCACCCAGTGATGTCACAACACACTCTCTGATGTCATAGAGCCAGGCTCTATGATGGCAGGATCTGCTCTGTGGCCACACCTTCTACCCTGTGATGTCAAAGACAGTTGTGTGATGTCACAAAACCCTCTCTGTGATGTCATACTGGTACTCTGTAATGGCACAGCACACACTTTGACATCACAGCCTGCTCTATGATGTCATCCAGCCATGCCATGATGTCACAGCCTGCTTTGTGATGTCACAGAATCCCCTCTGTGATGATGTAGCTGCTCATTGACCTCACACAACAAACTCTGTGCTCTCATAGCCCTACCTGTGACCTCACACAACCCACTCTGTGCTGGCCTTGGCCTCTTGGGGACCACCTCTCATCTGCTTTCAAAACACCTGGGGGCCTGTGCTTTTCTTCTCATTGAATAAAACATCTCTCAAGTCCAGGCATCCATGGCCAAAATAGAGAATCAGCCTCCAAAATCCCTTATATCCAAGGATATCTCCCAGACAAAAGCTGCCAGGTCTGTCCAGGTTCTCTTGGTTTCCTGAGGGCCAGATCTCATCTGTCTTTGAAACACTGGGGCTCTGCACTTTCCTTCTGATGGAAAAAAACTGTCCTTCTTGTCCTGATGCCCGTAGACAAAAGTGGGCTTTGGCCCCCCAAATTCTGTCCTTCCAAGGATTCTTCCCTGACCACAGGTCTGGCTGGCCTTGGCCTCCTTGGGGCTGCCTCTAATCAGCCAATGAAACACTGGGGCTCTACCCTTTCCTTCCCATGGAGAACTGTCATTCCAGTCCAGGAACCCATGGCTGAAATGGAATTCCACCCCCAAAACTCTCTGAAAATCTAAGGGTTACTGTAAGACAAAAACTGCTAGGACAGACGGGTCTGGCTGGCCTTGACTTCTGGTGACTGCTTCTCATCTGCTTTTAAATCCTGGGGTTCTGTGGTGTCCTTCCTATAGAAAAGAAGTGTCCCTCTTGTCCAGGTGCTCCTGGCCTCAAACACTTGACAATTTATAGGGACATGGGAGCCCTGTGCTCAGTGGGGTGGGGAGTGAGGACAGCAGAGGAGAGCCCTGGAAGGGATTGAAGGGTGGTTTCAGAGATGGTGGATCCTTTTCACATAGTAGAAAACAGCCAGAGAAAGAAAGAATTAATTCCAAAGGCACCTGAGGAGACCCAGACTGGACACCAGGAGACAGGAATTTCCCTGCCAGGGCAGGGCTGTGGTACAGCACGGCCCTAGCAGGAGCCTGAAGCAGCCCAAGGCTTTGTGTGGGCAGGCAGAGGCAGGCAGGAGGGCAGAGCTGTCAGCAAAGGAAGGGCCCAGCCAGGTGAGGCAGCCGGGGGATGCCGACAGCCTGCAGGGACAGAGGCGCAGGGCAGGGACACCGTGGGACAGCCTGGGCTGCACAGGGATGGGCAGCAGCTGCAAGACAGCCCTGCCAGAGCCAACTTGGGCAGCACTTTGGCCATGGCTGCTGGGCCTGGGCCTGAGGCAGGAGCAGGAGACAAGTGACCCTTGCAGGGCTGGGGCCTCATTGACTCCTTGTCCCTGCTCAGCAGCCTGGCAGGGGCCGCCCCATGCTCTGGCCCTTGGCATTGCACATCCCCACATGCCAGTGCCCATCCCGGGAAGAGCCCTGAGCAAGGAGGGAGGGACAGGATCTGCCTGGCCAGGGGCTGGGGCTCAGGCCTTGGCCCCTTTGCATTCCTCAAACACATCCAGCTTTGCTCAGCACCACAGACACCTTTGCCTTGTTTGTCCCCAGCTGCCATCACTGCCTCCAGTGTCCTGCTCTAACTGGAACATGGGGACACTTTCCCAGTGGTGTCCCTCAGTGGGAGCCATTAAAACTTCAAGAAAATTTGGAGTTTAAATTTAACTTTGTGTTATTGACTCTCAAAGAGTGAGTCTGATGTAAACAACAGCAAAGCCCTGAGAGGGTCATTAAAGTTTTCCTAGTCCAGTTATGGAGAAAGATTTCAAAGAGCAGTAATAAAATATGCATTCCTGTTTTAAAGAGTGTCTTTGATTAAATTTCTCTTTAGAGCAGAGGTGATTGCAGCATTCTGTGATTGACATTGACCCAGGGTCTCTCCTCAGCAGCTCTGGCCTGCTCACAGAAGCTGTACCTGGAGCTCTGACCCAGTGTGGACAACCTTGCTCCACATTGCCCAGCCCCATCCTGTCTGTCCTCACTGCCCTGGGCCCTGCTGTGCTTGCAGAGCTGGCTGCACTCAGCCTAAGAGGGGTTTTCACTTTTTGGGGTTTTTTGAAGCAATCTGAAACTCCTGAGTTTCCCCACTGCAAACAGACACACTGCTCAGGTGTGTGCCAGCCCCAGGTGCCACCAAAGGCACTGCAGAGCTGCCCTGGGCCAGCTGTGAGGGTGGATCATCAGCCCAAGCTGCACTGGGCCCTGCAAGGGGCTGTGGCCATGGGCACTGCACTGACCCCACTGCTGGGTTTGGCTGCCACGGCCACCGTGAGAAATGAAACTGTCCTTGGAAACGCTGGGGAGGACTGGGACATACTGGGAACGCTGGGAACACTGTGGGAGACACTGGGACATACTGGGAGTTACACTGGGGAGGACTGGGACAACCTGAGGACACTGGGGGCATTGCGGAGAAAACTGGGGACACTGGGGCATCATGTGGATCACATTGGGAGGAACTGGGAAGGACTGGGAATGAACTCAGGTGTATTGGGACGGGCAGGGCAGCACTGGGAGGGATTGGAGGGGCACTGGGGTTGAACTGGGTTCTCCTTGGAATGAAATGGGCTTTAGTGGGGTTATACTGGTCTGTACTGGAATGGACTGGACTGTCCCTGGAAGGACTGCAGGAGGGTGATTTGGCTGTTCCCGCCTCCACCACATCCCATTTGCCGAGGCTCCCACCCATCACCGTTCCCAGCCAATCATCACTAGGAATCCGGGCCTAGGGGCGTTGCCTTAGAAGGCGCCATATTTTCTTATTGCATACAACTCCCATCACACCCCGCGGCCACGATAAGCCCCATTAGAGCCGGGACTACAACGCCCATTAAGCCCCGCGCTCCACAGTACCACCCCCCCCTTCCCCCCAGGATCCGCCCCCATCTGTCCCATCAGTGTTTCCCAGACCCTCTACGATCAGTGCCCCCTCACCGCCCGGGAGCCCCCGAAAGCGCCCCGGACCCCCTGAGTGCTCCCAACCCCACAGATGCTCGGTACAGCCACTTGTGGAAATTCATCTCCTCTCATCCACTCCGGCCCCAGAGCCCCTCAGAACAGTCCCGCGCCTAAAACTCCTGCCGTGACCCGCGCCGTAAAGTGCACGGTTAGAGCTCCCCGAGCTCCCCGCAAGGACTCACGAATTTTTTAAGTTCCCGTGAGGGTTTGAAGTCGCGGCTCGGACGCAAAAGTGTCCCCCAACAGCCGTCCCGGACCCCGAAACATCGTGATCGAGCCACTTTCGGGACTTCAGCTCCCATCATGCCCCGCGGCTCCATTAAATCGTATGATACCTGCGCATACAACTCCCATTACCCCCCGCGCCCCAGAGAGTCCCGTCAGAGTCCCCCAAGGGCCCGCCCAGACCCCGAAGGGCCCCAAATTCCCCTCCCTGACCTCCAAGGGCCCCCCTGGACCCCCAGGTGCTGCCCCGGACCCTGAACTGTCCCTCGGGATCCCTGAGTGCCCCTCCAAGTGCCCACCCGGCTCCCCAGAGTGTCCTCCAGACCCTCAAGTTCTCTCTTAATTCCCTCTCCAGACCCAAAACTGCCCCAAATGTGCCCCAGAAATGTCTCCAGGGACCCCAAAGTGCCGCCCCTTGACCCTTTTAGAGAAAAAGTTTATAAAAATGGTGCCAAAAGGACTACAAATATTATTAGTTACCATAAAGAGGAAGAAATAAATAGCCAATAAAGCTTAATGAAATAAACAAGGGGGGCCAGGAGACTTCTTCTCCTGTGTAATGCCTTTATTAAAAAGTGATCAGCTCAGGATTGGGCGGCTCGACGGTCTGCAGCGTCCGTCGTCTCTCCCAGGGCGACTCAGAGGAGGAGGATATGCGCAGCTCTGTCCACTAGGGGCAGAGCTGGGGGAAATCCAGTCCTCGTGGGAGCCTTTACGGCTTGACGTCCCCGTCAGATGGTGCCCCTCCCACTCTGTCAGCTTGGTCTCACCGCCGGGGTCAACTCCCTTGGTCAGGGCGAGAGGGTCCGAAGGTGTTCCGTGTCTCTGCAGGCTCAGCACTTGGTTCCTCACGTCCAGACATCACTCCAGTCTCTCAACTCTTAGGTGGCTCGTTGTTTTTGGGGTTTCTCCATGAGTTTGGAGATGGGGGTCCCACAAAGCATTCTGGTCTTGCGAGTCACTTTGCATAACCCCCCCTACCTTCTCAGGTATCTTCCCTATTCTGAGAAAGGTAAAACTTAGCTTCGGGCAAGGTCTTCACCCAGGAGGAGGGCCATTACCTCGCCCCAGCCAGGGCTTTTACTAATACAAAAACAACCATTAACGACAACGACCCGTGATTACAATAACAAAACACACAGAACTTGGGCAGGGCCAGTGGTCTGGCTGCCTTTTTGAAACTTTTTCTCATAAAAAAATATTAACCGAATTTTTGTTCATAACAGTCCCCCCTCTTTTTCTTTGATCGAGCTTAAATTCTAAGCTCGCATCAACTCCCAATTTTTGTTTTGAATCTACTATAAATCTCTTGTGCACTTTGGTAATCATGGTTACTTAACTTTGTTACTTTCCTTGGTTTCTTCAGGTTTGTCTTCACGGCAAACACTATTTTACTGAAACAGATAAATAAGCATAGTAAAAATAGCAATCCTCCAAGTACACACACAGCGAGAAAAACTACCTTTTCCCACATATCCTTTTTGAAAATCTCTAGGTTCTCCCACCCACTGGGATCAAGTGTAGGAGTTTGATCTTCATTATTTACACATGCTAACCTTTTTATTTCGTTTGAAATGTTCCTAATAATTGAATTCTTTATTTTTAATACTGCCTGGAGCTGAATAACTTTGTTTAACATAGATATTGGGATCCGAATTTGGCTTTTACAATTTTGGATTTTCTCAATTTCTATTTCACTGTGCCTGTTCTGTTTAATTTCTCCCAAATCATTATATATAGGAACTCCCAAACTTGATCCAGTTTCTTTGGGTAATAAGAAAATTGGTTTTATCACTCCAGCGGTGCAGCTGCCAGACAAGATCAAATCTAGGGGTTCAAGGCTCCCCTGAAATGTGTTCCTAAAGGGGTTTATCTCTTTTCCAGTACACTCATATAGATACTTGTAACAAACAATTTTTCTTACCATTTTCACCATTTCTTTGCTTTTTACTAGATCTGCTGAGCTTGTTTCAGCAGTATCCCATTCAAAGCACAACCAGGCTTCCCCTATAGGGCACTCTCCTAGGAGTGGCTGCCTAAAAGTGGCAGTATTGTATACTATCCAATACACTCTCTTATTTTTTTGATAAAAGACCAATTGGGAGAGGTTAACACAATCAGGGTTAGAACTGATGTGGACTCTCGACACGGAGCTCACTTCCTCCTCACAGAGGGGTTGGTAGCATTCATTGCACGGCTCAGCTGGGCTCCCCTGAGCACCACCAGCAATCAGAGCCATCAGCACTACCCTTCCCAAGAGTCCGGTATGGGTCATCTTGCACAGCCTGCCCACCTGGCCTTGCCTCTTGGGGAATTTTACTGAGGAAAAGCTTCCAAGCTCTTTAGAGTCCCTTCTACCCGCTTCTCTGGTTAAACCTCTCTTGGTCTGTTCCCTGCCAATTTTGGTTTCCCCTCCCAGGGGAGTGTTCTGTAGAGGATTAACCTGGAGTCTTTAGAAATAAATTGGGGAACTTAACCAGAATTACTTATTTACAGTCTTAAACTTTTTACCAACATAATTTACACAGAACAGTCTTAAAACATTTTAAGCAATCTTAGAACTCTTAACAAACAATTTTTTCCCACACAGTTCAGTCTTTTTGACTCGTCCTTCTGAGAGTCAACTTTAAATCCTTTGGTCCTTTTACCACAGTGTACTCAGGTGATTTAGCTTGTGAAGCAGATGAATCTCGTCCAGCGCCGTGGGGTGAGAGTGGTGTAGACTCTGGTCCAATGCCAGAGGGGGAAGCTGATGTTGGATCCAGTCCTGTACCTGGGGGTGAGACTGGCCCTTTTATTCTTGTGATATGAGTCCAACCTTTTTCTTTGGTCCGCACAGCTGAATTTGTGATCAGGAGCACCTGGAAGGGGCCTTCAAATTTAGGCATTAATGTTCCCGTAGTCCATGATTTTATCAAAACCCAATCTCCTGGACTAATGTTGTGAACTTTTGTGTCGAGAGGGGAAGTTTGAGGAAGGTATCCTTTCTTTCTAAGTCCCTCCAGAGTTCTTCCAATTATTTCTAAATACTTTTTGGTAGCTTCTTCCCCTTCCAGATAGTCTCCTGTGCTATAAGGTGTTAACAAGAATGGCAGCCCAAACATCATTTCATAAGGTGAAATTCTTATGTCAGCCCGAGGTCTTGTTCTGATGCGCAATAGCGCTAGGGGCAAACACTTCAGCCAATTCATCTTTGTTTCCTCAATCAATTTAGTTAATACATTTTTGAGAGTTTTGTTCATTCGCTCCACCCTCCCAGAACTCTGGGGGTGCCACGGAGTATGCAACCTCCATTTCATTCCTAAAGCCTCAATTATATTTTGTAATGTTTGGGACACAAAATGTGGACCTCGGTCTGAGTCTATGGTGTTCACAATACCATATCTGGGGATAATATTCTCTAGGATTGCTTTTGCAACGACTTGAGCTGTTTCCCTCCTGGTCGGGAAGGCTTCTACCCAGTGTGTGAGATGATCAACTATAACCAGTAAATATCTGTATCCTTGCACTGGGGGCATTTCAGTGAAATCTATCTGTATGCTTTGGAAGGGTCTCAAGGCTAATTCCCTTCCTCCAGGTGCTACTTTTCTCATAACTTTCTGGTTCACTTTTTGACAAATGATACACCCTCTGGTAACAGCTTTAGCCAGGCTATATACCCCGATGCATAGGTTATTTCTTAGGAAATGATCACATAGTCCTTGGACTCCCCAGTGAGTTAATTTATGTAGTTCTGTTAGCACTGTCCGAGCCAGTGCTTTATTCAAAAACACCCGTCCATCTGAGGTTAACCACTCTCCCTGTTGTCCTTGATGTAACTTTAAATCTTTTATTGCTTCTAATTCTTCTTCACTAAATATAGGTTCCTCCCCTTTTTCAGGTGTCGTTTTTGTCTTCAAAATTTTTACTGGTTCCCCTGGTTCTAGAGCTGCTTCTTTGGCTATCTGATCAGCCAGTCGGTTTCCTTTAACTTCTAAACTGTCTCCTCTTTGGTGCCCCTTTATATGGACCACTGCTATTTCTATAGGTTTTTGTAGGGCTTCTAGTACTGATCGGACTAGGTTCTCATGGGCTAAGCTCTTTCCCTTTGAACTTAAATACCCACGTTCCTCCCATATTTTCCCAAATGTATGAACTGTCCCATACGCATATTGGGAGTCCGTATAAATGGTTCCCCGGTCCCCCTCCAGTAAGTCCAGTCCCCTTTTCAGGGCATATATTTCACAACTTTGGGCTGACCAGCTTGGGGATAGTTTCCCTTTTTCTGCAATTTGTAATGTTTCTCCATCTATAATGGCATAACCTGAAGCTCCTTTTCCATTTATTACCCTCGAAGAGCCATCTATGAATAAGCTTCTTCCAGTTGCTAGAGGCTGATCTTCCAAATCTTCTCTTACTTTTGTTTGGAGATAAACCAATTCTAGACAGTCATGTTCTAAATTCTCTATAGGCTCTCCCATTAGGAATTGTGCTGGATTGAGGGCATTTGATGTGATAAATTCTAAGTCCTCTGTATTCATTAGTATTATCTCATATTTTAATATTCTAGCATCGGTTAACCACTGTGGAGCTCTCTGTCTCAGTACTGCCTTAAGATCATGAGGAGTATGCACTTTAATTTTTCCCTGTAAGGTCAATTTTTGAGTCTCCTCTATCAGGATTGCAGTTGCTGCTACTGCCTGTATACAAACTGGCCAGCCTCTAGCCACTGGATCTAACAATTTGGATATGTAAGCCACGGGTTTCCTGCACCCTCTCCACTCTTGAGTTAATACTCCATAGGCTATACCTCCTTCTGCACTCACAAACAGGTCAAAGCCCTTCCTGAGGTCTGGTAAGCTTAGGACCGGGGCAGAAGACAATTTGTTTTTTAAGTTTTCCAATTGTTGATCATCTTCATCTGTCCAAATTAGGGGTTCTGGATCTACTAGTTTATTATACAGAAATTTCACACTCTGTGTGTATTGATCCAACCATAACTTACAATATCCGAACAAGCCCAGGAGTTTTCTCACATCTCTTTTCGTTTTTGGGGCCGGGAGAGCTAAAATACCTGAAATCCTGTCAGGGCTTAGTTTCTTATACCCTCCCCCTATTATGTGCCCCAAGTATGTTACTTCTGATTGCACAAATTGTAGTTTCCCTTGGGAAACTTTTAGTCCTTTCTCCCCCAGAAAATTCAAAAGTTTAATACTAGTTTGTCTGACCTGATCTTTTTCCTTTCCTGATACCATCAGGTCATCAACATACTGCAAGATCTGCACATCTTGTTCAGGGACAAATTGTTCCAACAAACTCTCTAAAGCTTGTCCAAAGAGATTGGGGGATTCAGTGAACCCCTGTGGTAATCGGGTCCACCTTAACTGTTGCCTCCTTTTCGTACTCGGGTCCTCCCATTCAAAGGCAAACCAATCCCTACATTCTGTTGCCAGAGGACACGCCCAGAAAGCATCCTTCAAATCTATGACAGTGAACCAAGCATGTTCTCTTGGAATTCTGCTTAGGAGACTATATGGGTTGGGCACAACTGGATGTCTTGCAATCGTTCTTTTGTTGACTTCCCTCAAATCTTGTACCAGCCTGTATTTCCCTTCAGCCTTTTTAACTGCCAGTATAGGGGTATTATGTGGTGACATGCAGGGTTCTAAAATTCCCTCCTGCAACAGTTGTTCAATGACTATAGCAAGCCCCTTCTTTCCTTCTAGGGAAATCGGATACTGTTTAACCCGTATGGGTGAGGTATCATCCTGCATTTTTATTGTTATCGGTGGAATGTCTAATAAGCCTCTCTTTCCCCCCTCAGCCCATACCTCAGGATTTATTTCTGCAACATCTCCTTGAGACAGCTTCATCACTTGTACTACCATCCTCCCTTCCCTTGGAACAATCCCAACCCCCAAAGGGCTTGCAGATCCCTTCCTAACAAACTTTTTTCTAAGTTAGGCAGATAAAGAAAATTAGCTTTACATTGCCTTGAGTTTCCAATTATTTTCACTTCTTCAATCACAGATGCTCTAAATGGTCTCCCTTCTGCACCCAATACTTCACAAAATTGTCTCCCAATTTCCATACCTTGTGGTATTTTGTTGAGACAGGACTTATCTGCCCCTGTATCAACCAAAAATTCAAATTCCTCATTTAGGGGTCCCACTTCAAAATTTACCAAGGGCTCTTCTAGATGTTTCATCGGGTCCCCTATAGTAAAAAGCCCTTGACACCCCTAGTCCTCCCCCTTAAGAATCCTTCCTAAATTGTCCTGTTCCTTGGCTATTGCCTCATCGAGACTGAGCTTTTTACAAAACCTCCTGATGTGTCCTGCCTCCCCACAGTAATAGCAATGTCGTTCTCTCAAAGGGACTCCTTGAGGTCTCTCCACCCTTCGTGCACCGGTCAGTACTGGCCTACCCTTGCCTCCCCCTGGTGGTGGACCCGCCCCCCCTGCACTTTCTCTAGCTACAGCAACCATGATCTTAGCCTTGGCCTTTGCTTTATCTTCCTCCCTTCTTAAATACACCTTTAATGCCTCTTTTAATAACTCATTAATGTCCTTCTCTTGCCAATCTTCCATCTTTTCCAGTTTTCTCCGTATATCAGGCCAAGATTTGGTAACAAATTGGACTTTTAGTAGCATCTGACCTTCTGGGGTGTCTGGGTCTATTCTAGAGTACAACTGGAAATTCCGCCTTAGGCGATTAAGCCAGGCAGCAGGAGCTTCATCTTTCTCCTGTGTACCCTCAAATGCCAATTGGGTATTAGTTCCTTTGGGAACTGACTCTTTGATCCCCCGTATTATCAAAGACCTATATTCCCTCATGGCCTTCCTCCCCTCCTCCTGATTAGGGTTCCAGTTGGGCTCTGTTAGTGGCAATTTCTGTTCACCTGTTGGCACCTGGGGTCCTGGACTGTTATCTTTCTCCCAAATTTTGATGCCAGCTGCCCTTATCATCTGGACCTCTTCCGGGGAAAATAATATACTCAGGATGGAATTCATCTCCCCCCAACTGTAGATATTTGGACCTAGAAATTGATCTACTTGGTTGTCTATGCCCACTGGGTCCTCAACTAAATGCCCCAACTCTTTCTTGAATCCTCTCACCTCAGAAGCAGTTAGGGGAGCATTCACAAAGCCAACACCTCCCGCTACTCCTCCCATAGGAACCTCTCTGAGGGGAAAGAGTCTCTCTGCCTTGGAGGTCTTGGATCTGGTGCTACAGTATGGCCCATCTTCAGATGCCAAACTACTTTGAGGGACATCTGGGTTACCCTGAACTTTCTGCCCATCAGCAGGTGTATTTGCTGATAGCTGTCTACTGGGCGAGGAGGCATTTGTGTCCCAACTAGGAGGAGGTAAAGGGACAGCAATAGGAGGGGGAGAAGAGCCTGAGTGTATAGTAAGCGGAGCTGGAGAAGGGGTGGAGAATGCAGCAGGTGGAGTAGGCACTTGTGGTGGTGCAGAAGGAACTGGAGGAGATACTGGGTTTATCATAGGGGAAGCTGAAAAGGTAGAAGGAGGAGTTTGAGCAGGTGGTAGTGAGATGGCAGCCGGGGGAGGAACCGGACCTGCCATTTGAGGTGCTTGAAGAAGAGGATTATAAGATGGAGGGGCAGAAGGAGGCAAATAATCCAGGGGGTCCCATCTTTTACTAGTTCTATCATCCCCTCCTTCATTCCCCTCTTTCTTCCTCTGTACCTTACAAATTCGCACCCCTTCATCCCCAACAGCACTCTTTAACCAGCAAGCCACATACAATAATTGCTCAGGATCAGTATCTCTTCGAGCTGTCAGATAATTATTTAATTGTTGGCACATCCACTTATCCTTTGTCCCACACCAAGGCCATCCTCCTTGCAACTCTAATTCTGGCCACGCTTCCATACAATAATGGATCATTTTCACTTTATCTAATCCCTCCGTGGCCTCTATAGAATCCCATTTCACTAACAGTTCCCCTAAGGGACTACTAGGAGGTATATCTCTCAGTCTCTTGCCAGTCTTTTTACTACTACAACATCCCATTTTTCAGGTCTCAATAAAAAATCCCAAAGGTGCCTCTACTGACCGGGAAACCCTTCTTTGAGGAGCCCCAGCCTCCTCCACTGAACTTCAAATTTCTGCCTGATGCTCAGGGCTTTATACTGAAACAACTGCCCAATCTCTTGATTGCCCAACTTCCCAGCGTCAGGTCTTACATCTATCGGGACTTACACACACGAAGCCACGGCCAAGAATCCGGGTCGTGCCTGACACCCTCAGTCAGGAGAAACGACTGCCTGATTTTTAGTTTGCCTAACCTGCCAATTTTTAGGCTTCACCGTATCAGGACTTAAACGCAAACCGCAGCCTCCTTCGCTGGGGTTTGTGCCTGACTCCTTTGTCAGGACTTACTTTGCCTGCAGGGCTTGTGAAACACCCGAATCCTTCTCGGGACTGACAAATCTTACTCGAATCCTTCTCGAGACTTACAAAAGTGCCTGACCTCCCTTTGTCAGGACTTTGGGGTGCGTGCCACTCATACACAGTAATTCACTCCGCACGCCCGGAGTGGGGGGGCCCTTTATTCCCCCTTGGGAGACGACTTCACTCACGCTAATTCCACTCGCGTCCCCCTGTTCCTGGCCGGCTTTCTCGCGAAAAAGCCGGAACCGCAGTACTGAGGGGTCCACTCTCGCTTCGAAGGTCCGGCTGCCGGCCCTCGTGTCACTCACACACACATGTGCACGTCTCCCACTCCCGCCACCGAGTTTCTCACCAGTCCGGTGCTCCTCTGCGTCGCTGTCCTGAGCCGGTCCCTCTGGTCCTGGTAGCCAGCTGTCCTCTGAAGATCCAAGATGGCCAGTCCTGAGTCCTCTTGCAGCGTGGCTATTCCGGACGAGAGCCCCCAGCTGAAATAAACAAAAGGGCCAGGAGACTTCTTCTCCTGTGTAATGCCTTTATTAAAAAGTGATCAGCTCAGGATTGGGCGGCTCGACGGTCTGCAGCATCCGTCGTCTCTCCCAGGGCGACTCAGAGGAAGAGGATATGTGCAGCTCTGTCCACTAGGGGCAGAGCTCGGGATCAGATCCTCACGGGAGCCTTTAGGGCCTGCTGATCCCATAGATGTTGCCTCGGTCCGGATCTCCAGACCCCAGTCCCGGCTCGGGGGACCTCGAGGACAGGGTGAGGAACGATGAAGGTTTCCCGCATCTCTTGCAGGCCCAGCACTCCGCTCCTCTTATCCAGACATCACTCCAGTCTCTCAACTCTTAGGTGGCTCGGTGTTTTTGGGGTTTCTCCATGAGTTTGGAGATGGGGGTCCCACAAAGCATTCTGGTCTTGCGAGTCACTTTGCATAGCCCCCCCCACCTTCTCAGGTATCTTCCCTATTCTGAGAAAGGTAAAACTTAGCCTCGGGCAAGGTCTTCACTCAGGAGAAGGGCCATTACCTCGCCCCAGCCAGGGCTTTTACTAATACAAAAACAACCATTAACGACAACGACCCGTGATTACAATAACAAAACACACAGAACTTCGGCAGGGACAGTGATCTGGCTGCCTTTTTGTAACCTTTTCTCACAAAAAAAATATTAACCGAATTTTTGTTCATAACAGGGGCATCATGTGGATCACATTGGGAGGAACTGGGAACGACTGGGAATGAACTCAGGTGTATTGGGACGGAGAGGGCTGCACTGGGAGGGATTGGAGGGCCACTGGGGTTGAACTGGGTTGTACTTGGAATTAAATGGGCTTTAGTGGGGTTATACTGGTCTGTACTGGGAATGGACTGGACTGTCCCTGGAAGGACTGTAGGGGGGTGGTTTGGCTGTTCCTGCCTCCGCCACATCCCATTTGCCAAGGCTCCCACCCATCACCGTTCGCAGCCAATCATCACTAGGAATCCGGGCCTAGGGGCGGTGCCCAAAAAGGCGCCATATTTTCTCTTTGCATACAACTCCTATCACACCCCGCGGCCCTATTAAGCCCCAATGGAGCCGGGACTACAACGCCCGTCATTCCCCGCGCTCCACAGTACCACCCCCCCGCCCCCTCCAGGATCTGCCCCCATCTGTCCCATCAGTGTTTCCCATACCCTTCACGATACCTCAGTGCCCCCTCACCGCCCATTCGGGAGCCCCCGAAAGCGCCCCGGACCCCCTGAGTGCTCCTGACCCCACAGATGCTCGGTACAGCCACTTGTGGAAATTCATCTCCTCTCATCCCCTGCGGCCCCAGAGCCCCTCAGAACAGTCCCGCGCCTAAAACTCCTGCCGTGACCCACCCGCGCCGTAAAGAGCATGGTTAGAGCTCCCCGAGCTCCCCGCAAGGACTCCCGAATTTTTGAAGTTCCCGTGAGGGTTTCAAGTCGCGGCTCGGACGCAAAATGTCCCCTAACAGCCTTCCCGGACCCCCAAACATCGTGATCGAGCTACTTTCGGGACTACAGATCCCATCATGCTCCGCGGCGCAACTCTGGCCCTATTCCAGCCGGGACTTCATCTCCCATTATGCCCCGCGCCCCACCGAGAGCCATTGCAGCTGCGCCTAGAACTCCCGTGATGCTCCGCGGCCATAATAAATCGTATGATACCTGCGCATACAAATCCCATCACCCCCCGCGCTCCAGAGAGCCCCGTCAGAGTCCCCCAAGGGCCCGCCCCGACCCCGAAGGGCCCCAAATTCCCCTCCCTGACCTCCAAGGGCCCCCCTGGACCCCCAAGTGCTGCCCAGGACCCTGAACTGTCCCTCAGAATCCCTGAGTGCCCCTCCAAGTGCCCACCCGGCTCCCCAGAGTGTCCTCCAGACCCTCAAGTTCTCTCTGAATTCCCTCTTCAGACCCAAAACTGCCCCAAATGTGCCCCAGAAATGTCTCCAGGGACCCCAAAGTGCCGCCCCTTGACCCTTTTAGAGAAAAAGTTTATAAAAATGGTGCCAAAAGGACTACAAATATTATTAGTTACTATAAAGAGGAAGAAATAAATAGCCAATAAAGCTTAATTAATTAATGAACGGTATTGTGTTTACTTTGAACTAATGAGAAATTTTTTTTTTGGTTGCTAAAATAATATTGATTTTTAAATATAAATATAAAAATTATGTAGTAAAATATTGAATAATACTATCACAATTAGAATAATAGAAATATAATTTTGTTACTTAATTAAATTTTATTTAGAAGGGAAAATGCTTAAATTTTTTTCATGTTTTGTGATGTGAGATATGGTGAGGTTTGGGGTGAGGAGCAGCTTGTCCAAACAGGCTCAGCCTGCAAGGGGCTCATTCTTCTCCCTGCCCAGACCTCCTAAGGAGACATTCAGCATCAAGATCACCTGAGGAATGCTTCTGTCCCCTCTTCTCTGAAATAAAAATAAAAAAATATTTCCTTGACTAAAACCAAAAATCCTGATGTGCACTTTGGAATCTCCCTCCTGAAGAGAACTCCAAACTGACTCCAATCCCTGCACAAGCCCTGGAGACCCAAAGACAATGGAAGGGAGACAAAGAGCTCCTGAGGGCTTTCTGTATTTTAATCAGCCCCACGCTGGATTTGGGGCTGGCTCCAGGAGCCTCAGGCACGCAGAGAAGGATGGAGAAGCTGCTCAAGGAGTCAGCAGCAAAACTCCAAGTGCCTTGGAGCATGGCTGGGCCCCAGGGAGGGCAGGGAGTGCCAAAGGCTGCCCAGGGCCTGGTGAGAGCAGATCCTTGAGGGCAGGATTGCAGGGAGCCCAAGGCTCTGAGCAGGGAACTGCAATGCTGAGCAAGGCCTGGCTGGGCTGGGTTTTCTCTCCTTTCAAGAGTCTCTGGGTAGGCACTGCTGGTTTCAGGTCCATGGTCCCTGTGCTGCTCTTGGCCTGCTCTGGTTAGGGTGACGAAGGCAAAAAGCTCTAACCATGGTTATGTTTTCTTTCGTTAGAGGTGTTATTTTAATTCTTCATTTGCATGGTGGCTTGTTGTTCTAGGGGTTTTCATTAGGTCATTCTTTTCTGCTAGGTCTTATGGCATTTTCATATTTGGTTATTATGACATAATCCTCTTCTTTATGGTGTCGGGTGGTTCGCCATCTTAGATGAGAGGGAGTGACAGTAAAAGGTTTTAAAATCATGAAATTTGGGGAATTAGAAAGAAGCTAGACTTAGTGGGGCCTTGGAAAATGTTTAAAATAGACTCTGAAAATGTAAGAATTTGTGTTTGCCAGATCATGTGAAATTGCACCTGTGTAAGCAGTATATGATAAATGATGTAATTGTTAGATGTGATGATTGTTTAGTAATTAAATATAATTATTGTATAATCATACAAAGAATCATGAGAAACTATTTCAGAAATTTAAAGGGGAGCCACGAGGAGCCCATGCTTGGATGAAATCTATGTATACAATAGAATAATATAAGTTTAATAATGAACATGAAAGTTATATAACGATAGAATATAAAAACATGTTCTTCCTGAATGCATGTTGGAGACAGATTTGTGTTTGTACCCCTGACACCCAGAGCTCTTCAATAAAAGCACCTGCATAGAATCATTGTCGTGATTATGCGCTTCTGAACGCTGACAGGAGCAGTGGGGGGAATACCTGACAGTGAGGGGATTTACATAATTACAAATCCTTTAACTAGCATTGGAACTTGACATAACTATTAAACATTCAACAAACAATCTATAATTAACATTGGAACTTTATATTAACTCCTTTAACAATGAACTTTATATCAACTCCCTTAATAATGTATTCTCTGCGATTTCCCCCTCTAATTGTTCAGTTGGGCTCAAGCATGCATCAATTAGCAAATACTTCTTGAAATTAAAATTTTTAATATTGGTTGTGAATTTGCTTTGCATCTTGATGTTCTTGATCATTCATCTTCATGATTACGTTTACTTCTTTTTCATTAAGCTCTCTTGGTATCATTACACTTGCTTGTACAGCAGATGTTACAACTTGGATTATACAGGAGAGCATGCAAGGTAGGAGGATCAAACTAGCAATTTCACATAAGCTGAAAAAGGCTGGTTTTTCCCACCAGTTTCCTTTTAATGACCAGAAATTGTCCCACCAGCTGGTATCGAATGTAGGGGTTCACTCTTGTGTTCCAACATAACTTCCAGATTTCCTTTGAGATATTTCTAATGACTTCACTGCAGTCATCCATTTCTAAGCAGCGCTGGGGGAGTTAAATTTTCCACAAATAATAAATAATCTACTGCTAGTCTGATTTGATACACCACAGTTCTAGTTTGGGATAGTTGGTCATTTATGTGGTCTAAAGCTAGAGAGGCTCGGTTCGATACCATCTCGAGTACTGCCTGTAATCTCAGAATCCGATTTAACCCTGTATAAATTGGGGTCTGGTGTCCCCAGGACCCATCTTGAGCCCAGGTCGCCGGTCCATAAGTGCAAATTATTTCCTGGGTGTTCCATACTGTGTTTTTCCGTGTCTGTGTTCCTCCAATTTCAATTAAGTTTCTTTTTCGTCAGCTAGATTTGTTAAAATCATCATATACTGGGACCCCTTGGTTCAATCCATACTCTTTTGGGAGTAAGAAAAATGACGTTTTAATAATTCCGATAGTGCAAGTGCTGCTCCACTCCCCGGGTAATTCAGTGTAAGCCTCATTCCCACATATCCAAACCAGGTTTTCTGGAGCTTTCCAGGAAGCATCACTGAGAGTCATTGGAAATTCCCAGTATTTGGATATTTATCTCACTTCCCAGAATGGTTTTATTCCTTGATTTATTCCTTGATTTGTTCCTTGATTTATTCCTTGATTTATTCCTTTTCCTTCTTGGTAGGGACACACCATTTCTTTCTTCCCAATGGATTTTCAGTATCTATTATTTTTAAAATAATAGTAATAATAATAATAATAATAATAATAATAATAATAATAATAATAATAATAATAATAATAATAATAATAATAATAATAATAATAATAATAATAATAATAATAATATAATATAGAAAATAATAACATACTATATATAATAAATTATAATATAATATATACAATATTCCTATATATAATATAATATAATATAATATAATATTATATTATATTATATTATATTATATTATATTATATTATATTACATATAACATATTATATTAACATAATAAATAATTTATAATAAATATATAACATAATATATAATATATAATATATAATATGTAATATGTAATATATAATATATAATATATAATATATAATATATAATATATAATATATAATATATAATATATAATATATAATATATAATATATAATATATATTTTAAATTTTATATTGTTTATTATTTATTATTTGTTATATTATATTACACTATATAATATTATATAGCATATAATATGTATTACATTCATTATTAATAATTATATATTTTAATTTTATACTATTAATTATTATTTCAATATTATAATCATATACATTAATATAGTATTAATTAATGTATATACTATAAATTATATAATATATTTAATAAATTATAAATAATATTTTTTATTAATATATGTGTAATATATAATATTATTTTTTTACTATTAAAATAGTTATTGTTTTAATAAGGTAATATTACTTATTATTATTTAGTAAATAATATTCTAATAAACGAATAATTTTATTATTTCTAATTTATTAAATACTACTTCCAGTATATAAATAATAAATAATACTTCCAGTATATAAAAACTTAATAATACCTCCAGTGTTTATTGGGTTCTCTAGGGACCTACCCAGCTACTGGATGTTTTATTTTTAAATATCTCTTACAGGACATTTCTCCTTCTGGGGTTTTATAAATTTATACATTTTCCCTTTCCTTGATATACACTGCTCTTCTCCAATTATTTTAGACTTTCATTCCCACCATTCTGTTCCTATTTGTCCAATAGCGGGTACTTTTTGTCTTGTTTTTGTCCATTTTAAGATTTCTATTGGTCTTAAGCTGATTCCTTTCCCAAGGCCAGACTTTGGCCATTTGTGTATTTCCACAGATCCAGCAATTAGTAACATTTAACTCTTTACTGATCTTTTCCAGTAAATCTATGAACAAGTTTTTCCCATGAGATGTTTCTAGGTCTTCTTTCTCATTTACTGATGTTGTTACTTCTTTCTCTTTTATTAAGTCTGCTGTGCCTTTTTGATTGGACTTAGGTTCAAAGCAAAGCCAAGCATCTCCTATAGGACACTCCCCAGGCAGTCCTTGCTGCTAAGTGGCTGTATTTTGTGAAATCCAGTAAGTCTTCCCTTCCCCTAGACAGGTTGCTAACAGAGGAAGGTTGGCACAGTTTAAGTTTAAATTTGTATGTACTCGTATTAAAGATCCAGTTTCTTCCCCTCTGTAAAGGGGGTAGTAACATTTAGCACATGGGCTCTTCTGACTTCCCAGCGTGATGTTAACCAGTAAGATCAGTAAGAGCATTCCCAGGAGTCTGGTATGAGGCATTCCCCTAAACTCTACAACTACTGAGCTGCACCCAGTGATTGGAGTGGCTGTTTTTAGGCGGAATGTAGACTCACCCAGCCTTGCCTCCTGGTTATGCTTTTCTCCTACAGAAGAGCTCGTTGGTTTTAGTACAGAGTTTTTTATTCTCTCAGTGTCAACAAATTTGACTTTTCTTTACTAATTTATTTTTGCCCTGAGGGATGTTCTATAGGAGATTGCTTTGTACACTAAGATTGGAGTTAACTGGTGTATTTTAACTTTTTAACACCAAAACATGCACCTAAAAACCTTGAATTCAATGGTCAGATCACCTTAAGAATATTCGGTATCCAAAATGAGAGATAAAATACTCCAAACAAATAACGAGGTATTTACTCTTATGCCTAATCCTACAAAATCACAATATACACCAAAACAAAGACTCCAACACAAACTAAAAACTGTACATTCATTAATAAACACTAACTAATAATACATGCAACAGGAAAGTATCTACTTTTCAAACTCAAAAGTAAAATATAAATAACATTAACTGCAATTTTTAACACTTCTAAACAAGTTTTGATTATTTAAACAGTTCTTAACAAGTTTTTGACTATAGACAGTCTCCAGTAGTCTTTAGGTCTCCTCTGGAGGGTTAGCTTTAGATTGAGTGATTAGTCAAATCCATTCATTAGAAGACTTAGTAGGAGATGTGGTTGGTTTTGACTCTTCAGTGGGAGGTGGTACAGGTCCTTTAGTCTGGGTTATGTGTGTCCACCCCTTCTCTTGGGTCTGTATGGCTGTATTGGTGGTGAGTAGGACCTGAAAAGGGCCTTCAAACTTAGAGGTTAAAGGTGCAGAGTTCCATGATTTAACTAACACCCAGTCTCCTGGATTGATGTTATGTCCCTTAGTGTCTAAGGGAGAGGTTTGAGGGAGATAGCCCTTTTTCCTAAGATCTTTGAACTCCTTCCTATGGCCTTTACCTATTTTTGGGTGGCTGTCTCTCCTTCTGGATAAATTCCAATGCTCTATGAGGTTATCAAGAAGGGGAGTCCAAACATCATTTCATAAGGTGAGACTCTTATACCTGTTCGAGGCCTTGTTCTAATTTGTAACAGTGCTAAGGGCAGACATTTAAGCCAATTCATCTGGGTTTCTGTAACTAATTTAGTTAACATGTTTTTGATGGTTTTATTCATTCTTTCTGCTCCTCTGGAGCTCTGGGGATGCCAATGGGCTGTGCAACCTCCATTTCATTCCCAGGGCTTCAATAACTTGTTTTAAGAGTTGGGCAGCAAAATGTGGACCTCAGTCAGAATCGACATTATTTATCAACCCATATTGGGGAATGATGTTTTCTAGGATTGCTTTTGTGGCTGCTTGGGCTGTCTCTGTTTTGGTTGGGAACGCCTCTACCCAATGGGTGAGGTGATCCACGGTCACTAATAAGTGTCTCTATCCCTGAACAGGGGACATTTCTGTGATGTCTACCTGTACGCTTTGGAACGGCCGCAAGGACAACTCTCTTCCCCCAGATCAGACAGTACTCTTCTCATTAATTTCTGATTGATTTGTTGGCAAGTTAAACATCCCTTGGTAACTGCCTTTGCTATGGTACGTACTCCCATGCACATTTGATCCCTTGGAAAGGGGTCACATAATCCTTTTATTCCCCAATGGCTCAACTCATATAACTCTGTCATCACCTTTCGGGCCAGAGCTTTATTTAAAATTTGCCGTCCATCAGGGGTCCACCATTCTCCATTTTCTTTTTGCTGTCCTCTCATCTTTTCTAACTCTCTTAATTCGTTCTCGTCAAAGATGGGTCTTTCCTCTTTTCTTTCTCTACTAGGTGTTCCCTCTATCTTAAGAATTTTAACTGGACTTTCCTGTTCCAAAGCTTCTTCTTTCACTACTTGATCAGCTAATTGGCTTCCCTTTATTTCAAGGGTGTCCCCTTTTTAATGTCCTTTTATGTGAACTTTGGCTATCTCTATTGGTGTTTTCAGGCACTCTAGTACTTGTTTTCTTAGCTCTTCTTGTACTAAATTTTTGCCTTAAGAATTAAGGTACCCCTGTTCTTCCCATATTTTTCAAATGTATGGGCAATCCCTTATGCATACCAGGAGTCGATATAGATTGTTTATATTTTACTAGTAAATCTAGTCCTCTCTTTGGGGCACAGATTTCACAGCACTGGGCAGACCAATTTGAGGGTAGCTTTCCCATTTCCTCAACTTACATGTTCTGCCCATCTATGATTGCATACCCTGTGACCTGTTTACTGGCTACCATTTGTGATGATCCATCTGTAAATAAAATTCTCCCATATGGGAGCGGCCCTTTTTCTAAATCTTCTCTCACTTTGGTCTTCATTTCAATAATTTCTAAATAATCATGCTCCAGGTCTGTTAACAGCTCTCCCATGAGGAACTGGGCTGGATTTAAACATTTTAAAGTGACACATTCAAGGCCCTTGGTACTTATTAGGATGACTCCATACTTTAGTATTTGGGAGTCGGTTAGCTACTGAGGGGCCTTGTGACTTAAAACATCTTTTACATCGTGTGGGGTATGAACCTGGATCTTCCCCTTTCAGGTTAGTTTCTGTGTGTCTTCTATTGGGGTGGCTGTTGCTGCTATCACTTGCACACAGGCTGGCCACCCTCTGGCTACTGGATCTGGTAACTTGGAGAGAGATGCGACCGCTTCCTGCATCCTCCCCTATCCCGTGTAAGGACTCCGCAAGCTGTCCCCTCTTCCACGTTTACCAATAGGTCAAAGATCTTTTTAAAGTCTGATAGGCTCAGTACAGGGGCAGGGGACAATTAAATTTTCAGATTCCAAAGCTGTTCCTTGTCATTTGAGGTCCAGGTTACAGGCTCTGATTCGTTCAATTTGCCATATGGAAATTTAACACTCCTATTATACTGATCAAGCCATAATCTGCAATGCCCAAACAAACCTAGTAATTTTCTAACATCTCTTTTGGTCTTTGGGGCAGGGATGGACAGAATTCCCAACATTCTCTTGGGGCTTCACTTTTTATACCCTTGGGTGATTATATGTCCTAGATATGTTACTTCTTGTTTCACAAATTGCAGTTTCTTTTGTGATACTTTTAGGCTTTTTTCCCCTAAGAAATTTAGGAACTGTATACTAGAACTTCTAACTTTGTCTTGTTCTCCCTCTGATGCAAGTAAATCATCAACATATTGTAAAATATTTACCCCATTCTCAGGTTTAAATTGTTCTAGGATTTCTTCTAGAGCTTGCCAAAGAGATTCGCGGATTCTCTAAACCCCTGGGGAAGACCTGTCCACCTTAGTTGCTGTTTTCTTTTCTTTTCAATGTCCTCCCATTCAAAGGCAAACCAGTTCCGGCACTCTTCAGCCAGGGGACACACCCAGAAGACATCCTTTAAATCCATGACTGACAACCATGCATGCTCCTTAGGTACTTGGCTTAAAAGGGTTTACGGGTTTTGTACTACCGGGTGCCTCGCAAACATTCTTTTATTAACTTCTCTTGAATCTTGTGCTAATCGTTAACTTCCATCAGCTTTTCTCACTGCTAGTATGGGAGTATTATGTGAAGACATCCATGGTGCTAAAATCCTTCCTTTAATAGCTGGTCAGTTACTGGAGCTGGTCCTTTCTTTCCCTCTGAGGAAATTGGATACTGCCTTACCCGAATGGGGGAGATGTCTTTCTGCATCTCCACTTCTATTGGTGGAATATTCAAACAACAATTTTTCCCTCCTCTGCCCACACATTTGGGTTGATTTCATCTATGTCTCCCTTAGTTAAGACCATTATATTTACTACAATTTTTCCCTCTTTTGGCATTACTCCAATTCCCAATTTGATTTGTAAATCATGTCCTAATAAATCACAACCGAACTTGGGGATGTAAATGAACTCTCTTGAATTTCCTCTAATTTCTACATCTTCTATAATCTGGGCCTCCAATGGTTCTCCTTTGGCCCCTCGTACTTTGCAGACCTTTTTACCGACTCTGATTCCTGTTGGTATTTTAGTCACACATTACTTGTCTGCTCCGGTATCAACTAAAACTTCAAATTCATCATTCTGGGGACCAATCTCAAAATTTACAAAGGGCTCTTCTAGATGATTCATTAAATTCCCCAGGGCATACAACCCTTGACACCCCTATTCCGCATATTTCTTGTCTCTTATTAAGATGTTCTCTAGAGTTTCTTGCTCTCAGGCTATGGCTTCATCTAATTGGAGTTTCTTACAGTTTCTCTTTAGGTGTCCTTTCTCTCCACAGAAATAACAATATTTGTCACTGGGTAGAGCCCTAGCCCCTTTTGGTCCAAGAAAACCTTTGTCTCTTCTAAGTGATTCTACTGGCCCATCCTTGTTGGCTCCCACACTTTCTCTGCCTATGGCTACCATAATTTTAGCTTTTGTTTTTGTCTTTTTTTCTTCTCTTCTCAGATATACTCCTATGGCTTCTCTCAGCAGTTCATTATACTTTTTTCCTGCCAGTCCCCTATTCTTTCTAACTTTCATCTGATATCTGGCCAGGATTTAGTTACAAATTTTATGTTGAGAAGGATCTGGCCTTTGGGGCTATCTAGGTCAACATCAGAGTAAATCTGGAAGTTTTGCTTTAGCCTATTAAGCCATGGTGCTGGGGTCTCATCTTTTTCCTGGGTGCTGTCAAATGCTAACCTGGTATTACTCCCTCTAGGGACTGATTCTTTTATCCCTCTGGTCATCAGGGACCTGTGATCTCTCATATTCCTTCTCCCCTCTTCTTGATTAGGGTCCCAGTCAGGCTCCACTAAAGGCATTTTTTGTTACCTTGGGGCCCGGGTTGGTTTTCTCGCTCACAAATTTTCATTCCTGCAGTTCTTATTATTCGAGTCTCTTCTGGGGAAAATAGGATGTTTAAGATGTACAATTCTCCTCATGTCTAAATATTAGGGGCTAAAAATCGATCAATTTGATTTGCTATTCCTACTGGGTCTTCCACTAAATTTCCCAATTCTTTCTTAAAGTTTCCAACTTCAAACGCAGTCAAGGGAGCGTTTACAAATCCAATCTCACTGGCCACCCCACCCATGGGAACTTCTCTGAGGGGGAACAATTTTTCCACTTCAGCCTCTTTGGTCTGAGTGGTAAAACATCAGCTGTGGAGGCTGACTGGTTAACTTCACTCTTGGGCATGAGATTCTGAGATGTTGTTTGGCTTCTCATTTGTGGTGGGGGAGGCAGAGCAGGAACTTGCTGGTGAATTAGGGGTGCATGAGATGGCAGAGGTAAGGGAACAGTAGTGAAGGGTAAAGAGAGTAAGGAGAGGGTGGAGGGGAAGGTGGTGGAGGTATAACTGGGTTAGGAGGTGGTAAAGGAATGACAGCTGGGAGAGGAGGAGGAATTGGGTCCACAGCAAGAGGAATTGGAGGAAGGATTTGAGGTACTGCAAGGGTAGGGTGAAGTAAGTGGTCAAGGAGGTCCCAGTTTTTGTTAGCCTTCCCAGCCTCTTCTTCTTTTACTTTATTAGCTTGCTTTCCCTCTTTTAATTTATGGACTCTTGTATTTTCCTCCTCTGAGGCGTACTTTAGCCAACAGGTGACGTTGTGTATGTGATGGGCCTTTTGCAGGAACTTGGGGCAAAACAGAACATGCATCACTTTCTGACAGAGAGGTAGGTATCTCAGGATATGTTTAAGGATGTTGTTAGCTCATGCAAAATGAAAATTAGACAGGTAAAATCTTAAGACTTAACCAGGCCACATCTTTGAAGAATAATAAAAATGTTTCTATAAGTACATTAATGGCAAAACAAGGTACAAGGACAATCTCCATTCATTATTAGGGGAGATGTGGTTACCAAATATGAGGGAAAGGCTGAGGTACTTAACCCCTTCTTTTCCTCAGTTTTCAAGAATAAGTCAAGTTGTCCTCAAGAAAAGTGTTCTCCTGAGCTGCTGGATGGGCACAGGGAGCAGAACAGCCCCTGTAATCCAGAAGGAAGCACCTGGGGACCTGCTGAGCCACTCAGATGCTTACAGGTGTCTATGGGAGGAGATGGGATCCATCCCAGGGGGATGTGGGGGCTGGTGGATGAGCTCCCCAAGCTGCTCTCCATCATTTACCATCAGTGCTGGCTCAGCAGGGAGGTCCCATAGGGCTGGAGGTGCCAATGTGAGCCCATCCCCAAGAAAGGCTGGAAGGAGGATCTGGGGAACTCCAGGCCTGTCAGCTTGACCTGGGTGCCCAGCAAGGTTTTGGAACAGATCACCTTGAGTGCCATCACAGGGCACCCACAGGATGGCCGAGGGATCAGAGCCAGCAAGCATGGATTCCAATGTATGCATGGAATGGTCTGGATGAGGGGATTGTGCCAACATCAGCAAATCTGCAGATGACACCAAACTGGGTGTGAGTTTGGATCTGATGGAGGATGGAGGTAGGAGGGCTCTGCAGAGGGCCCTGGACAGGCTGGATCCAGGGCCCAAATCCAACACAGTGAGGTTTAACAAGTCCAAGTGCCGGGTCCTGCAATTTGGCCACAACAACACCTGCAGCACTACAGGCTGGGGACAGAGAGGCTGGAGAGCAGCCAGGCAGAGAGGGACCTGCAGGGACTGATGGACAGCAGGCTGGACATGAGCCAGCAGTGTGCCCAGGTGGCCAAGAAGGCCAATGGCTCCTGATGTGGCCAGCAGGAGAAGGGCAGGGATTCTTCCCCTGTGCTGGGCACAGGTTGGGCAGCACCTCGAGTGCTGTGTCTAGTTCTGGGTCCCCTGGGGTGGGCAATTAGAAGAAATTTGTATCAGGAAGAGTAAAGAAAGCAAAGGTGAAACAGAGGAAATGCTGAGGGCAGTTTGGGGGTGGCTGCCAGGCAGCCCTGGCTCTGAGCAACAGTGTCTGCAGTGGCACAGGAAACTCCCAGCTCATGGGAACAAACTTTCTGGCTGACTGCAGAGGCCAGGACAAAGCTGAGTGGTTTCCCTGGTGTCCCCCAGCCCTTGCTGGCCCCAGGGGCTGATGGCATTTGTGCTCCCTCAGGTTCATGTCCCCACACCAACAGCATGGGGGTGCTCCCCCTGCTCTGTGCAATGCAAACAGGGGCTGCTGAGCCAGTGCTGCCGTGTCTGTGCCTGCAAGGATGGGGCACCTGTGGGAGCTGGGGGAGAGGCCAGGGCTGCAGAGGGAGGATGTTGTTGGCAGCTCCATGAGGGCGCTCTGGGACGCTGCCCTGGGCTGTGCAGCGCACTGGGGATGGATCAGCCCCTGCTCTGCTGCTCCTTCCCATCTGCCCCAGGGCCCTTGCAGAGCCCCAGCCATGCTGTTTGCCCCCAGCCTGCCCAGGGTGAACCTGAGGCTGCTCACGGGGCTTTTCTGTGCTGAGCACTGGCCTGGGTGTGTTCTTGAGAGAGCCTGGGCAAGGAGCCTGGAGCCCCCAGGCCCTGGCCTGAGGCGTCAGCGCTGCCCCAGCAGTGCCCATGGCCTGTCCCTGCTGCAGCCCCGGCACTGCCACCCCCAGGGCTGTGCCCGGCCCCGAGAGCACTCAGGCCCTGCAGCAACACCAGGGCCACCAGGGCAGCGGGGCAGCGCCACGGCAGCAGCACTGGCAACACCAAGTGCTGCTGCTGCTGGGTACAGCTGCTGTGCCAGCCCTGATCAGCCCCCAGCTCTGCACACAGACATTGCTGCTGCAGCTCCAGAGAAGGCGACAAAAGGGCATCTCTGCAGAAAACTTGGCTGGGAGTTCCTTTAGTTCCCTAAAAACCCACCAAAAGGGAATAGCTCCTCATTGGCGCAGTCTGTGACCACAGGGAAGGTGGAGAGAAAGAAAATGAGAAATAGCAGAGAAAGTGACATTTCTCTGTGTAAATATGAAAAAAATAAAAACAACAGTAAAGAACCTCCAAAATGAAAACAAAAAGGAGTATCAAAGATGGCTTTTATTACAAGTGAGTTGCACGAATTGGCCCGAAGTTTAATGTTTGTGACACCATCTCGTCATCAGTCTCCACACTGCAGCCTTGAGCTCCTGGTTCCTCAGGCTGTAGATGAGGGGGTTCAGGGCTGGAGGTACCACTGAGTACAAAACTGACAGGGCCAGATCCAGGGATGGAGAGGACCTGGATGGGGGCTTTAGGTATGTAAAAAATGAAGTGCTGATGAACAGGGTCACCACAGCCAGGTGAGGGAGGCAGGTGGAAAAGGCTTTGTGCCGTCCCTGCTCAGAAGGGATCCTCAGCACAGCCCTGAAGATCTGCACATAAGAGAAAACAATGAACACAAAACAGCCAAATGCTAAACACACACTAACAGCAATGAGCCCAAGTTCCCTGAAGTTGGACTGTGAGCAAGAGAGCTTGAGGATCTGTGGGATTTCACAGAAGAACTGGCCCAGGGCATTGCCATGGCATAGGGGCAGGGAAAATGTATTGGCTGTGTGCATGAGAGCATTGAGAAAGGCACTGGCCCAGGCAGCTGCTGCCATGTGGGCACAAGCTCTGCTGCCCAGGAGGGTCCCGTAGTGCAGAGGTTTGCAGATGGACACGTAACGGTCATAGCACATGATGGTCAGGAGGAAATACTCTGCTCCAATGAAGAACAGAAAGAAAAAGAGCTGAGCCGCACATCCTGTGTAGGAGATGTCCCTGGTGTCCCAGAGGGAATTGTGCATGGCTTTGGGGACAGTGGTGCAGATGGAGCCCAGGTCGCTGAGGGCCAGGTTGAGCAGGAAGAAGAACATGGGCGTGTGCAGGTGGTGGCCGCAGGCTACGGCGCTGATGATGAGGCCGTTGCCCAGGAGGGCAGCCAGGGAGATGCCCAGCAAGAGGCAGAAGTGCAGGAGCTGCAGCTGCCGCGTGTCTGCCAATGCCAGCAGGAGGAAGTGCCTGATGGAGCTGCTGTTGGACATTTGTGCTGTCTTGGCATAGCGATCTGTAAAAAAATTACTCATGAAATAATTGGGTTTGGAGAGACCTTGAAATATCCCAGCACAGCCTGGGGGCACTTTCCCCCCACTGCCTGCCCAGGGCTCTGCTGCCTGGAGCTGTCCCTGCCAGCAGCTGCTTCCCTGTGCCCAAGGCTATGACCTGCCAGTGCTGCCAGAGCCCAGCCCAGCCTTGGGGGCTCAGCTCTTCCCTGCAGACCCCTCCCAGCTCTGGCACTGCCCAGGGGCAGCTCTGGCTCTGCAGGCTCTGATGGCAAAGTCAGAGCAACCCTGAGGAGACTGGAAAAGTGACAAAGATGCTGCCTGTAAGGGGCCCTGTGCTGATTTTCATCAGCGTCTGGTTTATTCACATCTGAGATAACTATTTTTTTTTCCCTAAATGTGAACTGAGAGATTAATATCTGTGTGCAACTTCCCATCCAGGTAACCCAGAGTAGTAGAATAAAAAGCATGATTTTCTCTTTTATGCAGCCCCTGCCTTGCTGTGCTCCCTGTATATTCTATTTGCAAATATTCGGCAGTTTAATGCCGTGCTGGGAGCAGTCCTGAAAAATGAAGCATCCGCACCACACCAGGAGAAAACTTCCAAGCCTGACCAGCTTTCTCCTCCCACCCAGATCTTGTCCCCCAGTGCTGGGAGCAGCTGCCAGGGCTGGCTGAGAGCTGTCCCTGGCAGGCAGCAGAGTCCCTGCCCCAGCACCGCGCCCTGAGCTGCAGGACCCTGCTCTGCAGGACAGCCCTGGGCACCCCTGGCTGCTCTGCACAAGAGACAAACAGAGAATGTACTCACAGGGTCTGTAGGCATTGGGATGTTCCAGCTTTAGGAGATGGCTCCAGGAGCTGCAGCTGCATTGTCCTGTGGCCAGAGGTTCCTGAGCCAACGGCTGGCAGTGATTCTGCCCCAGGCACTTCTCAGCACCTTCCCAGCCCTGACTGATTGAAGCTCTCTGTGCCTCTGTGCTGTGCCCAGGGTGGCTGCAGGCAGTGTCCCAGCCCTGCTGGGCTGGCAGAAGAGCTGCTCATCAAGAGAAATGTGCTTTTGAAGCTCTTCTTGGTTTCCAGGAGCTGCCTCTGTGCCAGGAGCCCAGCCCAGCTCAGCAGCACAGACACAGCACAAGGACATTAATGAGCCTCTGGGGCTTTGTGCTCAGGCCCTGAACACCAGTCCCTGAGAGGGAGCTGAAGAAACCTCTCCAGAACTCCAAGTCAGAATCCAACTCCAAAGTTTCTTGGACTTTTAATGGGTCCCACTGAGGAGCACAACTGAGAAAGTGTCCCCAGGCCCCAGGCAGAGCAGAGAACTTCAGGCAGTGATGACAGGTGGGGACAAGGAGAAGCCAAGTCTTTGTGCCCTGGGGCACAGAAGGGTCTGTGCCACCAAGGGCTGTGAGGAGACACCTTGTCCTGAGGCACTGGGGCCTCCTGGCACAGCCCCAGCCAGGCTGGGCACTGTCAGCCCCTTGTCCTGCCCTCAGCATCCCCCCCTAGCCCACATCCCAGTGCCCTCAAGGATCTGCTGGAAGGAGTCCCTGGGGAGCCTTGCTCAGGAATGGCCCTGGGGGCTCCTGAATGCTCCCTGCAGGAACTGCAGGTTTTTGAAAGGACTTTGGGTTTGGCTTTTGCCTTGGAGTCTCTGAGAGGTTTCTGCAATCATGGCCTCCAATTATCTGCAGTAATTATTCCCTGGAGAGGCTTTGTCAGTAACAACACTCAGTGGGGCTCATTAATACTACAGGTAGCTTCAGTTATTTTAAGGTACTTGGTGTTTCCCTTTTGATACACACTGTGTGAGAGGTTTGTACAATCATGGCCCCAATTCTCTGCTTTAATGAGTCCCTGGGGAGCTTTGTACTGACACTCAGTGGGGCTCATTAATGGCTTTAGATACTCAAGGTTTTTAAGGTACTTTATGGATTTAAGTATACTTTTAGGTACTTTTAAGGAATTTCCTTCCAAAATTGAGTGTCTGAGAGGTTTTTGTGCCATCCTGACCTCCAGTTCTCTCCTCCAAGGAGTCCATGAGGAGCCTGTGTTGGGTATCTTCCCTCTTTCTGTTTTACAACAAAGACAAAGCTGAAAGAAATTTGTAAGACTTTCTAAAAGCATCTAAATAAACATGAGACAATTAACAATACAACAACAACTAGGAAAATTAAATGTCCTGTTTTAGATAGACATCATCCAACCCTTTTATCCCTTGGATTGGAAGAGTTTATTGAACCAGTCTTTGTTTTCCTCTTGAAGCTTCTTTAACTCTTCATTCAGTACTTGAATGCTCTTGTGGATTGACTCGCTGTGGCTGGAGAGGTTCATGCAACACATGCCCTCAGAGTCTACACAGCCATGCCCCTGTGCCCAGAATAAAAATTCTATCGGTGTTCTGCAAAGTGGCATGTTTGATGGTCTCTATGTCTGAGAGGAGGCCGCGCAATGTGAGGGAGGTAGCATTGCTTTGCTTACTTAACAGGCACCCAAGATGGTCTGATTGTCCTAGAGCTTTAGCTGCAGCCACCCAAGCTAGTCCAAACTGGGGGTGCTACCATCCAATACGTGGATTAAAGCTTTCAAATCCATCTCTTTGATATCATCCAATACTTCTCTAGGGATACCTGCTGCTTGATCATCTGGTAGGCTGTGTTGTCCTTCTCCAGCTAGATGGTTGATTGTGAATTCCGCCCTTGCCTCATTATTAGCATACTCATTGCTATTAGCATAATAAACACTTCCATCCCTCTTCCCACAGGGTGTATTCTGTAAATGACAACAACATAATATATTTTAAATCATAGGTGCCAGAATTTTGAAGCACCCTCGGGGTTCGCATCGGTGACCTGAGCCATACGTGCTGCCGGAGCCTGGAAAGCTGCAAGAGCGCTCACGAAAGAGGTATGAAAAGGCAAGCAGCATATAAGTTATCCGCCGCGTATCTAGAATGGCGAGGGGTAAAGGGGATAGATTTGTTATTAGCCTACGGATACGCTGAAAAAATTTTCCTTAACCCACATACGGTCTACGAACTCTCGGAATTGAGAAAATTTGGGGATATACTATGGGAAGCAGTGTTAGAAGATGATAAGTCAGCAAAGAAACCGAGCAAGCCATGGCGGGAGATATACAATACACTTCAGCATGTCTCTGAGTGCAAAGCAGCAGCTGCGGCTCAGGCCGGCTGCAGGGCTGTGCCGCTCCGAACTCGGCATGGGCGCAGCGGCGGTAGCGGCGGCAGCCGCGGGGGGAACGACCTGACCAGCGGTGGCTGCAGCGGAGTCAGCCTGCCGGCGAGTAAACAAAGAGCCCAGCGGGGGGGGTTCGCCCCCTCCTACACACCTGCCGCGGGACTGGAGCGCTTTTTCAAGCGGGAGCGCTTCTCCCTCCACCCCGCAGCGGGCAAAAGCTACAGTTTGAGATCTAACAGCCATAATTAATCTGACTCTTGTCAACAAAAGAAAGATTCCTACTACAATTAAGAGACCAGTGATAACAAACAAACGACACCAAGGACCATTGCGCCAGCGTTTCTCACCTAAGTTAGAAAAACCCTTTTGTTTTTCCCAGCAGGGACTGTGAAAGACAAATCAGCGTAGTGAATGCCGGAGTCAAATTTCGGCCAATTTGGCTCAGCATCCGTTATGCTGTCTTAAAATCACCTGTATTAACAGAGATTTTAAACATCAGAATCACAGACTTTAACCGGTGGAACAATAAACTCTGAAATTATATCTTGAAAAATTTAAAAATGTTAAAAATGTGTTAAAGTGGTTGTAGAAGTAAGATGCAATGAGTGTGTTTTTTGTATTTTTTAACCTTTGTTTAGATGTGATAAATGTAAAAGCAAGCACTGAATTCAAAAGAATTTCTCCACAGGTATACCTTGAAAAGAAACTTTTTATGTTTAAGTGCATTTAAGTATAAAAATGCTGCAGCAAATATGTGAAGAAACTTGTTTTAGTTTAGTATTTTAGAATCAGGCCTGTAAGTAAGTTATAGTAAATGCTATATTCTCTTTCTATAGTAAGTTTTATTTGTTACTAAGTAGTATAAGTTAAATTATCTATTAAGTGCCGTTAAATGTTAAGGTTTAGCTTTGTTAAGTTTAAATGTTTTAAGTATTTTAATTCTAGGTACTATTAAGTTTAAGTGATGTTAGATAAATTTCTGCTTTTATGATAGATGTTTATTTTATGAATTGTGTGCAAAGTGTTCTTGTGTGAACATCAGAGAAACTTTAGTTAAAAGAGAGAATCAGAAGCATTTGTGAGTAAAGCTGTTCCTGTTTGAAGTATATCTGCTGTTTGAGAATAGAAAGCAAACTTACGAGACAATCAATGCAGGTGAAACCTGCGCACATGTTACTCCTTTAGTTTACTTTTGTAGGTTGTATTAGCACACCTGAGTTTTGTTTGAGCCTTGTAGCACATAGAATCCTTTTTGTATCTGTTATATAGCATATCTTATAAATAGTGATAGCCTTTTTGGTTTGTTTCCCTGGCTTAGATCCCTTGTAAGGGAGAAACCATGCTAGCCGAGAATATTGTTTAGTTGTTAGAATTGCCTATTTTTGTGTTACAAAGAGTGTGACACAGTTAGCCCATAGAATTTTGCTTTTCTAAAAAAATAAAAACAGGGGAGATGTTGGGAATTTAGCTGCTAGAGATTGGAAAATTACAAAGCTGTGGCTAATTCCAAGTCCTGCACCTGTGAGATAGTGTGTCCTTGGGCCTAGCTGTAGTAGGATAACAAATAGTGAAAGAGGCATGAGAAAAGAGATGTAACGCCTAAGGAATGAGGAAGAGTTCATGGTATAGGTTAACCAATAGATTGCTTGGCTTACAGAATATTCATAAGCTTATTATTTGCTGTATAAGTGTTTGATGCTTTCTTCAATAAACTGGACCAGTGATGAACCACCTGGTGTCCTGGTCCCCTTCCTACAACACCCCCAGACAGAAGAAGATCCCTCCCCCAGAGGTTGGGAGGAGTTGAAGTAACATGAGGCCTAACCCAGGCTGTCTGTCCCTCTGGGTTCGCCACCAGCATGGGCCGCAGGCTCACGTAGCATTGCGCTGTCTCTCCCAGACCCGTGACAGATGTCCCCACCGGATCCAGGGGCCACTCTGGAGGCCAGGCAGCAAGGGAGAGAACCATGAAGTCAGCACCGCTGTCGAGAAGCCCGCGGAGGTGGATTTCCGATGGCGTCGCACCAGGAACAGACAGGGTACACAGCATCTCGGGAGGGTCCTTGGTCAGGACAGCAGTCCAGCAAACTTGAGGCGGCCCAGTGGATCCAAAGCCACCAGCTACACGCAACCGGTCAGCTGTCCTGCCAACAGAGGACTTAAAAGGCACAAGCTGAGCAAGTCGCGTCCCTTTCGGGTTCATGATGGGAGGGGGTGGGTGTGGAGACCATGGCACAAATCTGCCCTGTGAAATCTGCATCAATGAGCCCCAGGTGCACAATGATGCCCTGAAGGGCGGCACCAGATCTCCCCATCAGGAGAGCACTCATGCCCCCACACAAGGGATCAAAGGAATCCAGGGGAACCTTGTGTATTTTACAAGATTCTAAGACAACTGTTGCTGTGGTGCAGACATCCACACCTGCTGATCCGCGGGTCCTGGCTGCAAGCCAGCAAAGGAGACCTCCATCGTCTCCGGGGTCTGGAGAGAAGCTTGTGTCTGGGCACGTCCCTGCTGCGCGCTCCGCTTCACATTTCCCGAGCACGGTAAAGCCTGGCCATTAACATGAACAGTCGCCTTGCAGATATTGGACATGTGATTTGACCTACCACACCGACCACATAAGAACATGGGAAATCTGAACTTCTGTGCTTTCTTCCCCTGCTTCTTGCCAGCCTGCTCATTGCCCTGCTGTGGCCGCCCGCCCTGCGGTGCTTCCCAGACTGGCTGCACAGCGGCAGCCACGGCAGCCAACTTCCAACCCGAGGGGATGATGTCCGCACAGGTCTCCGCCATCTGAGAGACAGTAGGAAAACCAGGCCGAGCCACTATGACCCTCCTACAAGCATCATTCCAATTACACCTCACATGGTTTGCAATCACAATCCTCTTTGCCACAGAATCAGGAACCTGCCTCTCCACAGACGCAGTCAGCCTTGCTGCAAATGCCATGAAAGGCTCATCATCCCCCTGGCCAATGGTTGCAAGCGGCTGCCTCGGAGCAGCCATTTCCAGGGTCTGAACAATCGCTGCCATGCCCAGTGTGGGGCACTGGTCAAGCACAAGGGGATCGAAGACAACGTGCCCCTGAGCATTTTCATAAAGCCCTGTGCCCAGCAGCATGTCAGTGACATCCACACACCTGGGGTCCTGCGGCGCCAGTGCAGGATTCTGCACCACTGCTTGGGCCATCAAACGAGCCCACTTGGTCTCAAAAACATCAAACTGCACAAAGTCAAAAAGAGAATGTGCTACACGACAGAGGTCATGAGGTGTCAGCACATCCATAACAACCTTCCTGAGAGTCTGCATAACCTCAGCAGACTCCAAACCATGCTGAGCAACCACATCATGGACTTCCGTCTCCAGCTTATACAAAAGTGGTTTATGGGTGTTATGAGTAACACCCCTGAGCATAGGGAAAGCCTGGGGACCTTCCGACAAAGCCACATCACCTGCTGTGTCCCGGCCCTTGAGCCCCACAGGGACAAGAGGAGATGATTGACTGGGAGCCAGGTCAACACCACTCGCCCCTGCACCCCTTGCAGCCAGAGGAGCCCCCTCCATGACCCTGCAGATGCCGTGAGGAGGCAGGCTCAGACATCTCATCGGACTTGGTTTTGGCTTCTTGCCAGAAACATTTGGGGTTCCTCGGACGCACGGTCACTTGGCACGAGGAAAGTGTCCACAAATTCAGTGAGGAAGCGCCACGGCCCCGGGCACCCACTGGCCTCCCGCCAGCCGTGTTGGCATTCACACTAGAGGTAAATACCTCAGCGCCCTGTCGCGCCACAGCCCTGGCAGGAGGCGCCTTGGTGGGCACAGGTACCAGCACGGCCTGCAAACCCAGTGTGGGCTGGGACGATGTGATGGTGGTCACAAGGGTTTTCAGGATGAGACACAAGAATGTTGACTCCATGATGAGAAGGTTTGATTTATTATTTTATTACATATATATACTACATTTTAACTGTACTAAAATGTAATATAAAGGAAAAGGTTTCTCGGAAGGCTAAGCTAAGAATAGAATTGAAAAGAATGAATAACAAAGATCTGTGTCTCATCAGAGAACAAGAGCAGCTCTGCTGTGAGTGGTCAGTAAATCCAAACATCCACAGGAGACTAATCACGGATCCACCTGTTGCATTGCACAGCAGCAGATAACCATTGTTTTCACTTTGCTGCTGAAAGGTCTCAGCTTCGGGAGGAAAATTCCTAATGAAAGGATTTTAATGAAAAGATGCCTGCAACAGGACGAGACCGGCGCAGGGCCCTGTCCCCGACAGGGAGGAGGGGAGGGGTGCCAAGAGAGGTGCAGCCTGTGGAGCCGCATCACTGCAGAGCAGTACAAGGGAGCCTGGCACAGCCAAATCCACCCCAGGGGAACCATCGCCATCCCCTGTGTTGGACCCATCCCCCAGCACACCGTGCCAGGGTGGGGAGAGAGCTCCACATTGCACAGAAACTCAAACTTCCCCTCATCCATGTCCGAGACAGAAGGGCTCCACTGGGAACTCCGAGGGGTACAAGAACCAGACCCCCTGCCAAAGATCCTCACACTTTTTCCACTGCACCAGCAGTGATCCCACGTCTATGGTGCAATCATCAAAGAGGGCCTCCATGAGGTGTACCCCCATAAGAGACCACTCCTCATTGGAGAACGGCTTTGCAGAGTCCAAAAAGAGCCCTCACAGAAGCAATCGCTCAAAATCATTCCAGTAAATAGAAACCTATTTCCACTCCAGGACCCCCCCTCCAGAGATCCAAAATGAGGGAATCCTCCTTGAAACCCACAGCAGTTGCCATTACCCCAAGAACAGCAGGCAAAGCACCAAAGAGGGGTGACAATAAAACCTCACCGGCACTGCAGGCTTTGTCTCAGCCTAGGCTGCAGTACACTTTGGTACTCCCCTGATGTCACTAGAGGACAGGAAAAAACAGAAGCACACATCGCTGTTCTCAAGGTGAAGAAAAAATGTGAAGTGTATATTCTGACTCCAACATTTATAGTTTTCCAAAAGTGACAGCGGATTGGAGGGTGACAGTGCCACCTATCCAATGACACTGATAAAACCAACAGCCCTTCAACTCTCTCCTCCTCCATAAAATGAATGCGAAAAAATGAATTATGTACAGAAATTGTGTGAGAAAGTTCACTACAAGAATGTCCACATCAGAAGGCTTAAAAAATATTAAAAAACCAGGATGACACAAGTTGGGCTAAACTTGACCTCTGGTGACTGCTTCTCTGGTGACTGCCCCTGCACCACTGGGGCTCACTTGTTTCCTTCCTATGGAGACCATTGTGACACTGCGGAGCATTGTGGAACCAATGGGCCATGGTGACACTTAGGGACTTGTGGAAACAAGAGGAACATTGTGACCCCACAGGGTACCATGGATCCCAGGGACAACTGTGACACTCTGGAGCCTCGTGGAACCAAGAGCATCTTTCTGTTCTCGTCAAACCAAGAACACGTGGCCCAGTTGGGCGTCACGGTCCCAAGGGGCCAGTGTGAAGCAGAAGGGCTTTGTGGAACCAAGAGGCTATTGCTGCATTTCAGGGCCTTATGGAGCCAAAGGGCCATTGTGATCCTGCAAGGCACTGTGGATCCATGGAGAGCATTGTGGCATTGCAAGGCCCCATGGAATCAGGGAGACAATTGTGACCCTGCAGGGGCTCATGGAAGGAAGGGGCCATTGTGACACTATGGGAAGTTGTGGAACCAAGGGAATCATTGTTGAACTACTGGGCCCCAATGGAACCAAGGGGCCATTGGACACAGCGGGACTTGGAACCAATAGACCATTATGGCACTGTGGGGCCTTGTGGAACCATGGAGACCATTAAGATCCTTAAGGACTTGTGTAATCAAGTGACCGTTATGACACCTGAGGGCCTCATGGAAGCAAGGAGCCATTGTGACACTGCAGGGCCCTGTGGAACCAAGGGAACATGAAATAGGTGTGGCTGCCATGGCTTCCCAGGGGTCACCTGACAGGTCTGCCTGACCTTGGAATGCTGAAGGCCATTCCCATCTGCCCCTGAAACATTGGGGCTCTGGGCTTTTCTTTTTATGGAAAAGAACTTTCCATTTTTTCCAGGCATCCATGGCCAAAATTCCGATTCCACCTCCAAATATCTTTGTATTTAAGGATTGCTGCCAGACTGAAGTTGCCAGGACAGACAAGTCTGACTGGTCATTGACTCCTGAGTGGCAGCACTCATCTATTTTCCAAACACTGGAAAGGGTTCTCTGCTTTTCTTTGTATGGGAAAAAAATAATCCCTCTTTTCCAGGCACTAATGTTCTAAATTAGGACTCCACATTTGTAATTTAGAATATCCAAGGGTTGCTCCAAGTAAACCTGACAGGACAGATAGGTCAGGCTTGCCTTGGCCGCTGATGGCTTCCGTTCATCAGCTCCTGAAACACAGGGGCTCTGTGGTTTCCTTCCTATGGAGACCAATGTGACATTTGAGAGCCTTGTGAAATGAAGGGGCCATTGTGACACTGCAGAGCCTTGTGGAACCAAGGACAGCATTGTGGCTCTGTTTGGCCGCATGGTCCCAAGGGGCCAGTGCAAAGCAGCGGTGTGGGAGTTAGCCCAGATGTAACTCAGAGTCAGACAGATTTTACCCTGGAAGAACTGGGCGTGAGTTTCAAGTTCTAGGAATCTTTCCATTTACTTAGGGTGAGCTTGAGACTTTTCCCATAAGCCTTTAGTGTTGTTATGCTAACTTGTCCAAGTTCTACTCCTGTATTGGTTTATTGGTTACTTGTTTCTTCTATATGGTTATTGTACTAGTTTTCTAGCCCCAAGCGTCTATGTTGTGACTTCCTCTTTGTCTCAGGTTTTAGGATCCTGCCCCTCAAACCGTGCTCGACTTCTCCATGTTTATTGTTTTTCACCCTGTAATTAAAGTTCTTTTTGGGAAACTCCATCGAACCCACTCCTTTTCATTTTTGCCACCCTCGCTCTGCTGAAGTCAGGGACTCAGAGAGGTTTGTCGCAGCCACCCTCATTGTGACATTTGGCACCCGAACAGGCACCATGACATTCAGGGCTCCCTGTGTCAGTCACGTCAGCTGGGGTTAGCTGATGGATAGGCCAGTGCTCCCCGGGATTTTGGATTTTGCAGGCCTGGTGGATTCATTTTTGCTTCGAGAGACCTCGGCCCGGGATCGGCAGGGGCAAAAACGGTTTCACCTGCATAGGATTGCAGGTGGGTTTGGGGAAATGCAAGACATTTATTGCCCATTTTGCCACTGTGTTTTTACAATATGCGCCCAAGTCCCATTATTGATTTGGTGTGCTCTGGTGGCTGTTGCCCCTAAGGCAGAGAAGGAGAAAAATGGGCAGCTAGATGTCCAAAGTAGAAAGGAGCATATATGGATGCTTTAAGTTAATTCTAACAGATCGTGACAAAATATTTTCAAAGAACAAATTAAAATCAATCATGAGGTGGATCATTAAAAATTTCCCAGATGCCTCTGCTGATGAAATCCATACCACTGAATTTTAGGACTCAGTGGGACTTAAACTGTACAACCTTTCAATCAAAAGGGAGTCCATTGCAGCCCACATGCTCCCCATCTTCCACACCATCCTTCCATCCTTGAGACCCTTCACCAGCAAGCAATGTCTCAAAAACTCAATCCGTTGGTCACTTCTAACTCAGGACCTCCCCGCCAACATGCCTTTCTCAGACCTTCCACAATAGTCCAAGATGGCAATGGCCACGCAGTCTTGGAGCATCATGCACTGGAGACTCAAGATGAAAGGAGCCTGAATGTGGCTTGGGAGCCGGATCATCCTCCCTCCATCTTGGCTCCTCCACTTCCTGCTACCACAACCTTCTCTTCCGCCCTGAACGAACCTCCAGACTCCATCCCCACAACTGTGGGTCATGTCCCTACTGTCAATCATTCCACTTTCACCCTGGGCAATGCCTCCAGAACTCTACCCCGGAAGTCCTCCATTGTAAATCAAGGCCCTTCCTCCCCAACACCTGACAAAATGGCAGTGCCCTTTGCCTCACCCTCCAGCAATAATATAACCCCCATGGTCAAAGATACTAAGCCCAACTGTCACACTATTTCTAATCCAAATGTTTCTCCTCCAAGTTATTCTTCCTCCCTCATTGCGCCCGTATGCTATGAAAGAAGGGGGCAGAATCCCAGGTATCTGCCATTGGTTTACGGGGAAATCAAGGATCTGTGTAGGGCAGCTAAAGACCATAGGAAGGACTTACTTTGTTTTAATGGCCTAATGAGGGCCATGTTTACAGCACATCATAACTCCCTATGATTTAAAATGTATTAGGACCATGTTGTTGTCTCCTACAGAATACAACCTGTGGGAAGGGGGATGGAAGTGTTTACTAAAACAATAGCAGACTATGCTAATAATGAGGCATGGGCAGAATTGACAATCAACCATCTAGCTGGAGAAGGACAGCAAAGCCGACTAGATGATCAAGCAGCAGGTATCCCCAGAGAAGTATTGAATGATATCAAAGAGATGGCTTTGTAAGCTTTAATCCAGGTATCGCATCGTAGTACCCCCAATTTGGACTACCTTGGGTGGCTGCAGCTAAAGCTTTAGGACAATCAGACCATCTTGGGTGCCTGTTAAGTAAGCAAACCAATGCTACTCCCTCACACTGAGTGGCCTGCTCTCAGACATAGAGACCATCAGACATGCTACCTTGCAGAACAGCGATAGAATTTTTATTCTGGGCACATGGGCATGGCTGTGTAGACTCTGAGGGATGTGTTGCATGAAGCTCTCCAGCCAGAGCAAGTCAATCCAAAAGAGCATTCAAGTACTGAATGAAGAGTTCAAGAAGCTTCAAGTGGAAAACAAGACTGGGTCAATGAACTATTCCAATCCAAGGGACTAAAAGGTTGGATGATGTCTATTTAAACAGGACATTTAATTTTCTTAGCTCTTGTTGTATTGTAAATTGTCTCATGTTTGTTTGGATGCTTTTAGAAGGTCTTGCAAAATTCTTTCAGTTCCATCTTTTTTGTAAAACAAAAAAGGGGAAGATACCCAACACAGGCTCGTCATGGACTCCTTGGAGGAGAGAGCTGCAGGTCAGGATGGCACAAAAACCTCTCAGAGACTCAGTGTGGGCAAGGAAATCCTTAAAATTACCTAAAAGTATTCTTAAATCCATAAAGTATGTTAAAAACCTTGAGTATCTAAAGCCATTAATGAGCCCCACTGAGTGTCAGTACAAAGCTCTCCAGGGACTCGTTAAAGCAGAGAATTGGGGCCATGATTGCACAAACCTCTCACAGAGTCAGTGTCAAAAGGAAACACCAAGTACCTTAAAATAACTGAAGTAAGCTGAAGTACTAATGAGCCCCAATGACTGTTGTTACTGACAAAGCCTCTCCAGAGATTAATTAAATCAGATAATTGGAGGCCATGATTGCACAAACCTCTCAGAGACTCCAAGGCAAAAGCCAAACCCAAAGTCCTTTCAAAAACTTGCAGTCCCTACAGGGAGCATTAAGGATTCCCCAGGGCCATTGCTGAGCAAGGCTCCCCAGGGACTCCTTCCAGCAGATCCTTGAGGCCACTGGGATGTGGGCTAGGGGGGGATGCTGAGGGCAGGACAAGGGGCTGACAGTGCCCAGCCTGGCTGGGGCTGTGCCAGAAGGCCCCAGGGCCTCAGGACAAGGTGTCTCCTCACAGCCCTTGGTGGCACAAACACTGCTGTGCCCAAGGGCACAAAGACTTGCCTTCTCTTTGTCCCCACCTGCCATCACTTCCTCCAGTTCTCAGCTCTGCCCGGGACCTGGGGACACTTTCTCAGTTATGTCTCTCAGTGGGACCCATTAAAAGTCCAAGAAACTTTGGTGTTAGATTCTGACTTGGAGTTCTGGAGAGGTTTCTTCAGCTCCCTCTCAGGGACTGATGTTCAGGGTCTGAGCACAAAGCCCCAGAGGCTCATTAAAATCCTGGTGCTGTGTCTGTGCTGCTGAGCTGGGCTGGGCTGCTGGCACAGAGGCAGCTCCTGGTAACCAAGAAGAGCTTCAAAAACACATTTCTCTTGATGAGCAGCTCTTCTGCCAGCCCAGCAGGGCTGGGGCACTGCCTACAGCCACCCCAGGCACGGCACAGATGCACAGAGAGCTTCAATCAGTCAGGGCTGGGAAGGTGCTGAGAAGTGTCTGGGGCAGAATCACTGCCAGCCCTTGGCACAGGAACCTCTGGCTGCAGGACAATGCAGCTGCAGCACCTGCAGTGATCTCCTAAAGCTGGAACATCCCAATGCCTACAGACCCTGTGAGTACATTCTCTGATTGTCTCTTGTGCAGAGCAGCCAGGGGTGCCCAGGGCTGTCGTGCAGAGCAGGGACTTGCAGCCCAGGGCGCTGTGCTGGGGCAGGGACTCTGCTGCCTGCCAGGCACAGCTCTCAGCCAGCCCTGGCAGCTGCTCCCAGCACAGGCGGACAAGGTCTGGGTGGGAAGAGACAGCTGGTCAGGCTTGGAAGGGTTTTCTTGGTGTGGTGAGGATGCTGCATTGTTCAGGACTGCTCCCATCATGACATTTAACTGTAGAATATTTCCAAGTAGGTTATACAGGGATCACAGCAAGGCTGGGGCTGCATAATTTGGAAAATCTTGCTTTTTTAATCTACTGCTTTCTGTTGCCAGGATGAAAAATTGCACATTGATATTAATCTCTCAGTTAAGGTCCAGAAAAAGAAAATAGCTTTTTCTCAGATCTTACTAAGCCAGGCAGTGACAGAAACCTGCACAGGGCCCGCTAGAAGCTGCATCAGTTTTGCTTTTTCAGCCTCCTCAGGGTTTCTCTGACAGAGCCATCAGAGCCTGGAGAGCCAGAGCTGCCCCTGGGCAGTGCCTGAGCTGGGAGGGGTCTGCAGGGCAGAGCTGAGCCCCCAGGGCTGGGCTGGGCTCTGGCAGCACTGGCAGGGCCCAGCCCTGGGCACAGGGAAGCAGCTGCTGGCAAGGACATCTCCACGGAGCAGAGCCCTGGGAGGCAGAGGAGGAAAAGTGCCCCCAGGCTGTGCTGAGATATTTAAAGTCCTCTCCAAACCCAAGTATTCCATGATTACTTTTCTTACAGATCCCCATGCCAAGGCACAGAAAATGTCCAACAGCAGCTCCATCAGGTTCTTCCTCCTGCTGGCATTGGCAGACACGTGGCAGCTGCAGCTCCTTCACTTCTGCGTCTTGCTGGGCATCTCCCTGGCTGCCCTCCTGGGCAACGGCCTCATCATCAGCGCCGTTGCCTGCGGCCACCACCTGCACACGCCCATGTTCTTCTTCCTGCTCAACCTGGCCCTCAGCGACCTGGGCTCCATCTGCACCACTGTCCCCAAAGCCATGCACAATTCCCTCTGGGACACCAGGAACATCTCCTACAAAGGATGTGCTGCACAGGTCTTTTTCTTTGTGTTCTTCATCTCAGCAGAGCTTTCCCTTCTGACCATCATGTGCTACGACCGCTACGTGTCCATCTGCAAACCCCTGCACTACGGGACCCTCCTGGGCAGCAGAGCTTGTGCCCACATGGCAGCAGCTGCCTGGTCCAGTGGCTTTCTCAATGCTCTCATGCACACGGCCAATACATTTTCCCTGCCCCTGTGCCAGGGCAATGCCTTAGGCCAGTTCTTCTGTGAAATCCCACAGATCCTCAAGTTCTCCTGCTCCAAATCCTACCTCAGGGAACTTGGACTCATTGCATTTAGTGTCTGTTTGGTATTTGGCTGTTTTGTGTTCATTGTTTTCTCCTATGTGCAGATCTTCAGGGCTGTGCTGAGGATTCCCTCGAAGCAGGGACGGTACAAAGCTTTTTCCACCTGCCTCCCTCACTTGGCTGTTGTTTCCCTCTTTGTCAGCACTTCAGCATTTGCTTACCTGAAGCCCCCCTCCATCTCCTCCCCATCCCTTAATCTGGCCCTGTCAGTTCTGTACTCAATGATGCCTCCAGCCCTGAACCCCCTCATCTACAGCCTGAGGAACCAGGAGCTCAAGGCTGCAGTGTGGACACTGATGACTGGATGGATTCAGAAACATTTAACTGTTGGTCAATTTCTGCAAATCACTTGTAGTAAAACTAATTTTTGATACTTCTTGTTGGTTTCATTTTGGAGATCTGTTTCCTGTGTTTTAATATTTTCATATTGTCGACAAAGTAAAGCCATTCCTTGTGCCATTTCTCATTTTGTTTCTCTCCACTTTCCCTGTGGCCACAGACTGTGTCAATGAGGGGCTTTCACTGTTGGTGGCTTTAAATGAACTAAAGGATCTCCCAGCAGAGTTTTCTGCAGAGATGCCATTTTGTCGCCTTCTCTGGAGCTACAGCAGCAATGTCTGTGTGCAGAGATGGGGGCAGATCAGGGCTGGCCCAGCAGCTGTACCCAGCAGCAGCAGCGCTTGGTGTTGCCAGTGCTGCTGCCGTGGCCCTGCCCCGCTGCCCTGGTGGCCCTGGTGTTGCTGCAGGGCCTGAGTGCTCTCGGGGCCGGGCACAGCCCTGGGGGTGGCAGTGCCGGGGCTGCAGCAGGGACAGGACAAGTAATATTATTATTTCATAATATAAATAATTTGTAATATAAATAATCTCTGATAGTTCTTTTGGCTTTGTTCTTTTTTTCCCCTGTGTTTTAGTTTTTCAATATTGTCCATAAAATAAAAGCATTGTTTTTCCATCTCTCATTTTTTTTTCTCCACCTTCCCTCGAGCCACCGATTGTGTCAATGAGGAGCTGCACTGTTGGTGGCTTTAACAGAACTAAAGGATCTCCCAGCAGAGTTTTCTGCAGAGATGCCCTTTTGTTGCCTTCTGTGGAGCTGCAGCAGCAATGTCTGTGTGCAGAGCTGGGGACATATAAATGCTGAGTACAGCAGCCCTGCTCCTGCTGGCCGCACCATTCCTGATCCAGGCCAGGAGCCATTGGCCTTCTTGGCCACCTGGGCACACTGCTGGCTCATGTCCAGCCTGCTGTCCATCAGTGCCCCCAGGCCCCTTTCTGCCTGGCTGCTCTCCAGCCACTCTGTTCCCAGCCTGTAGAGCTGCAGGGGTTGTTGTGGCCAAAGTGCACGACCCAGCACTTGGTCTTGTTCAACCTCACCTTGTTTGATTTGGGCCCTGGATCCAGCCTGTCCAGAGCCCTGTGCAGAGCCATTCTACCCTCCAGCAGATCAACACTCACATCCAGCTTGGTGTAATCTGCAAAGATGTCCTTGGTTCCATGGGGCCCCTCATTGTCACAATGGCCTCTTGATTATCCCAGGCCCTGCACTGTAACACTGGTCTCCTTGGATCCATGAGACCATGCAGAGAAACAATGGTCTCCTTGGTTTCATGGGGGTGCAAAATGTGACAATGGACTCCTTGGTTCCATGGGGCTTCAAGTGTCATAATGTTCTCATTGGTGTTGCAATTTCACAGTGGCCCCTTGGTTCCATGGGGCCCCAGAGTGTCACAATGGTCCCATGGTCACATGAGGTCCCACACTGTCACCATGGTCTCTGTGGTTCTACAACTCTCCTCAGTGTCACAATGGACTCCTTGTTTCCACGAGGCCACACAGTGTCACAACGTTCTTGCAGATTTCTTGAGGTTCCATCGTGTCACAGTGGTCCCTTGATTACACAGTGTCACAGTATCCTCTTGGTTTCATGAGGCCCTGCAGTGTCACAATGTCCCCTTGGTTCTGCTGGGCTTTGGAGTCCCCCAATGCTCTCTTTGGTTTTCCACTGTCAAAATGGTGAAACTCCTTGGTTACACAAGGCCCTGCAGTGTCACAATGGCCTCTGTGGTTCCACGAGGACCTAGAGTGTCACGATGCACTCCCTGGTTCCATTTGGCCCTACAGCACCACAGTGGACCCCTGGTTCTGTGGGCCTGCACGGTATCACCATGGTCCTATTAGTTCCACAAGGCCCTGCAGTGTCACAATGGCCCCAGTGTCCCCCAGTCATCACAGAATGACAGAATCAAATAGGCTGGAAAAGACCTTTGGGATCATTCAGTACCACCAATGCCATAATACTGCCTTTTCACCCAGACCATGCCACTGAGTGCCACTGGAGAGGGACAGTGACACTGCCACCCCCTCCCCGGCCAGCCCATTCCAATGCCCACTCACCCTTTCTGTGAAGAACTTCTTATTGTCCAGCCCCAACCTCGCCTGGTGCAGCTTAAGGCTGTGTCTTCTTTACCTGCCCTCCAGCAGATCCACACTCACACCCAGCTTGGTGTCATCTGCAATTTGTGCACGGTGGACTCAATCCCCTCACCCAGATCATCAGTGAAGATATTAGACAGGACTGGGCCCAACACAGATCCCTGAGGGACAGCACCAGTGCCTGGACACCAGCTGGGTGCAGCACCATCGCCACCACTCTCTGGGCCCAGCCTCCAGCCAGCTCTTAAATCTCCCAGCGAGGAGGAAACCTGCCCAAGCTGTGGGCTGCAGCTTTTCCAGGGAATGCTGTCAGAGACAGTGTCAAAGGCTTTGCTGAAATCAAAGCACACAACATCCACAGCCTTTCCTGCATCCATAGGTGGGTCACCTGGTCATAAAAGGAGACCAGGTTGGTCAGGCAGGACCTGCAGCCCCTAAATCCACGCTGGCTGGCTCTGATCCCTCAGCCATCCTGTGGGTGCCCTGTGATGGCACTCAGGGTGATCTGTTCCATAACCTTGCCAGGCACCCAGGTCAGGCTGACAGGCCTGGAGTTCCCCAGATCCTCCTTCCAGCCCTTCTTGGGGATGGGCTCACACTGGCACCTCCAGTCCTCTGGGACATCTCCACTGAGCCAGGACTGATGGTAAATGATGGAGAGCAGCTTGGGGAGCTCATGCCCCAGCTCCCTCATCCTCCTAGGATGGATCCCATTCAATCCCATGCACCTGAGAGCATTCTGAGTGTCTCAGCCGGTCAGCAGCTGCTTCCTCCTGGATCATAGGGGGGGCTGTTCTGCTCCCTGTCCCCATTTACCAGCTCAGAAGAGCACTTGTCCTGAGAACAGCCTGTCCTAATATTGAAAATTGAGACACACATGGTGTTAAGTAGCTCAGCTTTTTTTCTCTTTAGTTTCTATATTCTCCACTACATCCAATAAGGAGTAGACATTCCCTTGTTCCTCCTTTTGCTATACACTTTTTTATACAAAGTTTTTTTAATTTTTTTTTTTTTAGGTTAAGTTCTGATTGAGCTTCACGTATCTAATTTTCTTTCGGATAACATAATGACATCCTTAAACACTTCCTGAGTTGCTGGTCCTTTTTTACACCAGAGTTCCCACAAAACCTGAATGGGCAGCCAAGCTAAACATTTTCCTCACTAGGTCATCTTTTGCCACACTGGCAGAGGCTGCTCCTTCCCACTTAGGATTACTTTATTGAAATGTGTCCATCCTTCCTGGACTCCTTTGTTTTTAAGGGCTGTTTCCCTTCAAAAAATCAGGATCTGATTTGGTACTCCCCAAGTTGGCATCCTAAACAGGTCAAAGTCTGCCCCTCCTAATTCCAGTGCAGAAGTTTTGTTGCTGCCCCTCCTTCTTTCACAGAACATTGAAAACTTGATCATTTCATGGTCACTGTGCCCCAGGCAGCGTCTGACCCCCACATCTGCCACCAGCCCTTCTCTGTTTGTGAACAGCAGCAGACAGAGCTTTCCTTGGCAGTGGGAGTGCTACCAAAAATTTGGTGAAACAGAAAACTCCTTAACACCAATGTAGCATTAAGAAGCAGCATTCATAATTCAGCTGGATGCACGGGGAGAGGTCCTTCCAAAGCTGTGCATGTTGAGAACAGGAAAGTTTCTGTTTATTTTATGTATTTTGCACAGATATTCATTGATTTTCCTGGACTAAACATACATATGAATATCATTTCCCCAAAATCATTAACACATTTCCCCTCCCCTTTACGCATGAGTTCTTCTGGTGGTCCCTGGTGGTTGTGGACCCCAATGTTCCAGTGGGCCTGGCTGAGCTGGCAGGACACTGAGGCTGCTGAACTTCCAGTTCCCCTTCTCAGACAATGGGCATTGTGTGGTTTCCATAGGCCTGGGGTTGTGGAGAATAAGCTCCAGGTGTCAGCTCACCTGGTGGAGACAATTTATGATCTGGTAACATGAGGTGACAGAGTGGGCTATGACATCACAGAGTGGGGTAGGTGAGATTATCAAGAACTATGACATGATAGACTGCCTCTGTGACATCACAGAGCAGGCTGTGATATCACAGGGCAGAGATCTGGCATCACAGAGCAGAATATTACATCACAGAGTTGGCTGTGACATCAGAGACCAGCTGTGTGACAGTAGACAATGGGCTGTGACATCACAGAGCAGGCAGCGACATCCCAGCGGGGCTGTGTGACATCCCAGCAGGGCTGTGTCAGGTCACTGGGTTGGTCACTCTGCCCCAGCTCCCCCTCACAGTTTCTCCCAACAAGTCCAATGCTCTTCATGCCCAGCAGGGTCCCTGTCCCCCGGGATCCCCCCGGCCCACCTGGAGCCACAGCCTCCACCAAAGGATGTTCCACAGGATCCACCCCAGAGCCTGACATGGGGACAAGGGGCCAGGGCTGTGTGACCAGGACATCAAGGACCGGGATTATCCAGGTCACTGTGGCCTGGGTTGGGTTGCCCCGGGCAGGAAAGATGTCTGGCAGCTGGAGCCGGGTCTGGAAAGGGCCTCCAAGGTGGGGCTGGAGCCCTTGGGCTGTGAGCAGAGGCTGAGGGAGCTGGGCTGGTCCAGCCTGGAGCAGGGAAGGCTGAGGGGCTCCTCATCCCAGCCTGGCAGTGCCAGCGAGGAGGGAATGGAGAACACAGAGCCAGGCTCTTGACAGTGGGCTGGGGGGAGACAAAAGCCAATGGGTGGAAGGGGAAAGAGGAGAGATCAGCCAGGACAGGAGGAGATGAAATGAGTCAGGCTGCTTTCAGCATTTCCTCAACACCAAGAGCAGCCTGACCTCCTTTCTCCATCTCCCACTGACAGCTTTGCAAATCAGGAATTGTTCGAGCTGCTCTGCACCCACTCCAGGATGAGCATCCTGATACAAGAACTCAGTTGTGTTTACATTGATCATAGAACCATGTTTGTCTAAATAATTCTGGTACAGAAATCACTTGTGGATGGTGGACTCATCAGATACTTCTGGGGTGTTGTACATAGGTCAGGGAAGAGTGTGATTGATATTAAATTGTGTCCTGTTCCACTATGGTCTGATGGTCATGAAGAGAAACTTTCTGTGCCTCTGAGTCTCACCAGTTCCTGACCCCCAAAATGACACAAACATGATGACTTGTGATTCCCACTCCAGTGGTGGCACCTGGACCTCCCTCCATAGCCACAGCAGAGCTCCCTTGTCCCACAAAGTCTCTGGCAAAGGAGGGATGAAGGAAACAGGAGAGGCTGTGGGGATCAGGGGCAGGGCAGAGCCAGGGAGAAGAATGACTTTTGCATTTGATGGAGCTGTGCCTTGCCTTGGCTTTGTTGGCTGACAAGAAATGAACATCCCTCTGTGTCTCAGGCAGCTCCTTCTCCAAGGAAAGCAGGTGGGAGTTGGAGCCAAGGAGCTGAAAGCTGCAGGTGCAGCCTGGGCTGGAGGGAGCTCACATTTGCACAAGGCTGCTCTGAGTGCCAGGGCTGGGATGGGGGAAATGGTGGGGTGGGGGTAGGGACAGAGTCTGATTGATTGTCAGCCATGAATGGTGTTGATTTTTATATCTTCAAACTGCGTGAGGAGGTACTTGGTTTCAATGTCAAGTGGAGATTGCTATTAACAGGGGAAAAGAAATAAACAGGTCCTAAAAAATGTTTTCTCACTGTCTTTTTAAATAGAACATATTCAGTTGAATGCACTTCTGAAATCTCTCTTTTTAACCACACAAGATTTGGAAACTGAAATCAAATGATTCCCAGAGGCTTGCCTTGCTTAGGTGTTCTGAATGTTAATGAGCCCTGGGACACTGAATTCCTGTACTGAAGAGCTGAAGGCTGAACAAGCCTCTGGAGCAGGAAAATTCAGCAGCAGCCTCCAAGGTGCTGAGGATGTCAGCAGCCCCCACTGAGGCCATCCCTGCCCAGAGACCGTGGGGGAATGGGCAGACAAGGAGAGCGTCCCTGGGGCTGGGGCAGCACAACTCAGAGGCAGCAGCGGCTCCAGCTGGGAAATGGAGTGTGGAATGTGGCTGGGAAAGCCCTGCCTGGGCTGGGCCAAGTAGGACACACAAGCCCTGACTCCCATCCACTAAAAAACTTTCTCAATGAGAGATTTAAAAGGAATTGCAATTGTTTGTTTCCTCTGGGTTGGATGCAGTGCAGAAATTCTGACAAGAGATCATCAGGAGCTCAAAAGAACAAGATGGCTTTTACTAGTTATATTAGAAAATTATGGAAACTTGGCAAATGGTTTAATATGACATTCAATGAAAAAAAAAAAAAAAACACTTATCAAAGCTTTAAATTGGACCATTCACCTTTCCAAACTCTATGCCTGTGCAGTTTTAAGTTACTCAAGACTTGCAAGAGACCAGAAATAGAAGAAATATACACAGAAAGAGAAAAACAAAAAACATATGCAGAAGCACCCACACTGCTACCAAGTCCTGGATTCCAGGAGTGTTCAGATGGAAATTCCAAGCAGAGGTAGGGTCAAGATGGGTGCTTGCCTTGTGGTCAGCCTTCAATACCCCTTGGTTTCCCTGCGCCCTTCCCCCAGGTGGGACTTAGGCTCATTTGGTCCCTCAGGAGCTGGGCTGGGGGCTGCAGAGGTGGCTGTGGAGCATTGCCTGTGCTGTGCCAGGGACTGGCAGACACTGCTGGGCTGGGATAGAGGCTCTGGGGCGATTGGGGCTCCAGGGCACAGCAGCATTGGAGTTCCAGGGCAGGGCAAGGCTGGACCTGCCCCTTCCTCCCCGGTACAAAAATGTTTTGAGCCAACAATCTCCTCCAGTCTCTCACAACAGGGAATATTGGAGGTGAAATCCCAATTCTGTCCTTGGGTGCCTGGAGGAGAAGGACAGTTCTATTCCATAGGAAGGAAAACACAGGGCTCCAGTGTTTGGAAGGCAGCTGAGAGCCTCACAAGGCCAAGGCCTGGCAGACTTGTCAATAAGGGCAGATTTTGTCTGGGAGCACTCTTTGAATTGAAGGAATTTTGGAGCTGGAAGGCCAGTCTTGGCCATGGGCACCTGGAGAAGCAGGATAGTTGTTTCCACAGGAAGGAAAGCATGGAGCCTTCCCCAGTATTTTGGGGACAGATGGGAAGTGACCCTCATGAAACCACTGGCAGCTAGACTTGTCCTGGCAATATTCCTATTGGAACAATCTCTGGATATAGGGAAATTTGGAGGTGAAATCCCAATTCTGGCCATGGGTGCCTGGTGGAAAAGAACAGTTCTTTTCCATTGGGAAGGAAAGCACGGAGTACCAGTGTTTCAGAAGCAGATGACAAGAGAGTCTTAATGTTCCAAGGTCAGCTGGACCAGCCAGGCGGCCCCTGGGAGGCCAAACCAGCAAGACCTGTTCCATCTTCCCTTGGTTTTGTGGGGCCCCATAGTGTGACAATGGTGCCTTGGATCCATGAAGCCCCACAGTGCCATAATGGTGTTACATGGCTTTGCAAGGGTTCCTCAGGGGTGAAGAGATGGACGAGAATCTTGGCTTCATGATCAGAAGGCTGGATTTATTAATTCATGATATATAGTAAATTATGACTATACTAAAAGGAATAGAGAGAAAAGTTCAGAAGCTGCTAAGCTAAGAAAAGAATAGGAATAGCAATAAACAAGAGAGCTCTCTGTGAATCTGTCCCAGAGACCTTGGTCCTGATTGGCCCTTAATTCTAAACATGGAACATGGGCCAATCATAGGTGCACCTGCTAGATTCCACAGCAGCAGATAACAATTGTTTACATTCTTCTTCTGGGTCCTCAGCTTCCCAGAAGAGGAAAAATCCCAAAGAAAGGATTTTTATGAAAAAATGTCAGTGGCATATTGGTGTCTTGTTTCCATGGGGTCCAGCAGTGTCACAATGTCCCTTAGGCTCCACAAGGCCCTGAAGTCTCACAATGGTCCCACTGATTCCATGAGGCCTTGCAGTGTCACAATGGTCCCACTGATTCCATGAGGCCTTGCAGTGTCACAGTGCTCTCCATGGTTCCCCAGGCCCCACAATGTCTTGTGACTCCTCTGCTCCACGAGGCCTGCAATGTCACAATGGACCTTAGGACCCCGAGGGTTTGCTGTGTCACAATGGTCTCCTTTGGCTCCACAGTGTCACAATGGACCATTGATGACATTAGGGCCTGCAATGTCACACTGGACCTTTAGTTCCAGACAGCCCTGCAGTGTCACAAAGGCCTCTTGTTTTCACGAGGCCCCACAGTATCACAATAGTCCTCTTGGTTCTCTGGCGACCTCCAGGGTCCCAGTGGTCTCAATGGTTCCATGAGGCCTCACAGTGACACAATGCTTTGGTTATTCCATGGGGCCTAAAAGTGTCACAATGGTCTCCATGATTCCATGGTGCCCCTCAGTGTCACAATGGTCTCCTTCATTCCATGAGGCTGTGAAGTGTCCTAATGGCCTCTCCACGGTTCCATGAGGCCCTGCAATGTCACAGTTTGGACCTTGGCTCTGTGGAGTCTTGCAGTGTCACAATGGCCCCTTGGTTCCATGACACCCCAAAGTGTCATAATGGTCTCCACAGTTTGAGGACTCCCCGCAGTGTCACAATGGACCCTTGGTTTGATGGCGCCTCTCAGTGTCACAATGATCCCTACATTCCATGGAGCCACACAGTGTCAGGACAGTCCCCTTGGTTCCATGAGGCCCAGCAATGTCACAGTGCTCTCCATGATTCAATGAGGCCCCACAGTGTCACAATGGTCCCTTGGTCTCACAGGGCCCCACCGTGTCACAATGGTCCCATGGGCCCTGTGCTGCTGCATTCCCCCCTCCCCTTCTCAGGCCGCCCTGCCAGCTCCTTGGGGCTCGGCCTTGGCCAACAGCCCCTGGGCTCAGCTCCTCTGCAGCTCATCACAAACACTGTCTGCTCCTGTGAAGGTCCGTCCGAAATGAACAGGTGACAAATGATTTTTGGGTGCAAAAATAACCAACACAAGGCACAGGGGTTTTGCAGTAACAAATCAACAAGGTGCAGTTTTATTGGTTATAACCACAGCTAAATATGCGTTTGGTTAAGGGATCCGGGGAAGAGAAGGGTAAGACAAGGAAAAAAGGGAGGAAAGAAGGTCAGGGAATGGGGTATAGCTACCAAAACGTGATGTCTTCAGGGTCCGTGGCCGAAACTCACTGGTACACGTCTTGGGGAGTACTCAAAAGGGCAGTCGAACCGCACCCCAATATATACGCTGTTCTTGGTTGGGGGAAGGGTGGCTGAAATTAGGTTTCCATGGAGGGGAGAAGAATAGGAGCAGGAGGAGGGGGTGAGACAGTTCCATTGTTTTCATGGCCGAATGCTCACGGGTACGTTAGGTTTTTCCCCCTCCCTGAGTTGGGAGGGAGTACAGTCTCAGTCTCTGGAAGGAGGTTGCCAGGGGGGTGCCATGGGGGTGCCATGGGGGTGCCATGGGGGTGCCAAAGGGGTGCCAGAGGGGTTCTTGGTTCCTTGATGAGGGGATTTGCATCTCTGTTGGTCCGTCACGGTGGTTGAAGACAGGCAAGAGGGGTCTTCTTATAGAGCGGAGGGGAACCACCCCAGAGCTCAGTCCAGTCAGGTCAGGAGTTTGGAAGAAAGTCCAGTTCAATTGTCCAGAAAAGGGCAGCATGCCCCCCTCGAGTACAGCATGGCGTGTTCTACAAACATCACTTGTGAACACACTAGATAAGCAGGAGACTTTCTTTCCCAACCGGCTCAGCAGTTTTAACCCTTCGGTAGTCTTTTCTCATGACAATTGTGAGGCAAAAAATGAAGGATTTTCGGATGGACTTCTACAGCTCCAGGCACTGCTGCTGCCCAACCAGCTCCTGCTTTCTGGAGGAGCAGCACTGAGAACTGTTTGTGTTCCCTCAGTGGCACATCCCTCTTCTCACACTGCCAAAGAAAGCTGTTGTTGCCAAGTGCGGCCAGGATGAGCCATTGCTGGGACTGAAGCCCCTCTTGTGGGGCCCTGCACACAGCGCTCCAAAAGGAGCCCTTGGAGCTCTCCTGGGCCAGCGACTCCCTCTGAGTGGGGCCTCTCCCAGCCGGGAACTCTCCCGTTTGCTGCACTCGGGGATCCTGAACAAGCACAGAGCCTGGGCTGATCCCCCCACTCCTCCAGGCTCAACCCTTTGCCCTTTGCTGGGGAGATGCCAAAGGATCCACAGTGAGCATTGCCTGCCCTCAGGGGAATTTCTCACAGGTGCCTTGCACTGACTCTTTGTGTCTGTGTGCACACAGGAGTGCCTGTGCTGGGGAAATGTGGCAGAAATGCTGCTCTCTGAGGGGCTTGAGTGCCTTGGATAGCTGAGTCAGTCAGGCCTGTAGGGAAGGTTAAATCAAAAGGCCTAAATGAAGTTAAATGCTGCTGAGAGGTTTTCTTTTGCTAAGCAGTTTCCTTTAGTATAAGCTATATGTTATGTTCAATATTGTTAAGTGTTATTCCTCTGTTAAATTATGAAGTCATAGGTTTAAGTTAGGTTACAAGCTGTTATACTCTGCTCTTTTGCTAAACTGTGAGGTTGAAAGTATCAGTTAAGGTTAATGTATTAGTAAAGTCCTGTTAGGTTTGAGCTCTGTTAAGCTTTCAAGCCATGTTCCTTTTATCCTTGCCCTTGCTGTCCTTAAGTCTCCCACACACACACACACACACATAGGGACAGTTCTCTGGTGATGATTTCTGGTTTGATTGCCTGGATTTGGTTTGGTTTTGTCGTTGCTTTGTTTCCTTGCTGTGCCTGAAGTGTCCAGCCAGGAGCAGAGTGACTCTTGTGGAGGAATTTTGTGCTGCTGTCCCTTAATATTAAATCTGGTTTTTGCTGATCCCTTGCTGGGGATGTTTTCAGCACTCTCAAGGCCTCGTTCGTAACAGGGTGAAGGAGCCCTGGCCCAGGCTCTGGCCCTGGGGGACACAGGGACACTGCCGGGGGGTCCCTGTCCCCCTGTGCCACCCCCAGGGCCCTGGCCCCCCGTCCCAGTGTCAGGCTCTGGGGTCGATCTCGTGGAACATCCTCGGGGGGAGGCTGCGGGGCCAGGGGCGGGGGGACCCGGGGGGACAGGGGACCCCGCTGTGCACGAGCAGGGTTGGACTGCTCTGGGGGGAACTGTGAGGGGGGCTGGGGCAGAGTGACCTACCCAGGGATCACACACAGGCCCTGTGATGTCACACTGCCCCTGTGATGTCACAGAGCCCATGTGATGTCACACAGCCTTCTCTGTGATGGAACACTGCCCCTTTGATGTCACAGAGCCAACTCGATGTCACCTTGTGATGTCATACAGCAGTGCTGCGACATCACAGAAGACTGATGTCACAAAGTCACCCTCTGATGTCACAATCTGTTCTGTGATGTCACAGCCTGCTCTATGATCTTCCACAGCCACCCGGTGATGTCACAACCAACTCTCTGATGCCACAGAGACACCGTCTATGACGGCAGACACTGCTCTATGGCATCACACACTGCTCTGTGATGTCACAGCCAGCTCTGGGATGTCACAGAACCTTCAAGAACCCTCAAGAACTCAGTTCTATATAAACACTGAAGTTTCTTGTACTTTGAAGAGATTCCTGTAAGGGACACGACAGGGAAAGTGTCCCCAGGCCCCAGGCAGAGCAGAGATCTGCAGGCAGTGCTGACAGGTGGGGACAAAGAGAAGCCAGTTCTTGGTGCCCTGGGGCACAGCAGGGTCTGTGCCACCAAGTGCTGGGAGGAGACACCTTGTCCTGAGGCACTGGGGCCTCCTGGCACAGCCCCAGCCAGGCTGGACACTGTCAGCCCCTTGTTCTGCCCTCAGCATCCCCCCTAGCCCACATCCCAGTGGCCTCAAGGATCTGCTGGAAGGAGTCCCTGGGGAGCCTTGCTCAGGAATGGCTCCTGGGGCTCCTTAATGCTCCCTGCAGGGCCTGCCGGTGTTTGAAAGAGCTTTGGGTTTTGCTTTTGCCTTGGAAACTCTGAGAGCTTTGTGCAGCCATGGCCTCCAATTATGTGTTGTAATTAGTCCCTGCAGAGGCTTTCTCAATAACACCACTCAGTGGGGCTCATTAATGCTTCAAGGTACTTCAGTTCTTTTAAGGTACTTGCTGTTTCCCTTTGGATACAGACTTTGGGAGAGGTTTGTGCAATCATGGCCCCAAATATCTGCGTTAATGTGTCCCTGGAGAGCTTTGTACTGACACTCAGTGGGGCTCATTAATGCTTTGAGACTCAAGGTCTTGAAGGTGCTTTGGATTTTCCTTTCCACACTGTCTGAGAGGTTTTTGTGCCATCCTGGCCACCAATTCTCTCCTCCAAGGAGTCCATGAGGAGCCTGTGGGAGGAACCTCAGTGGGAGCCATGAATGCCTGGAGACACTTTGGGTGTTTCCTCTGCCTTTGACTCCTGGCAAGGTTTGTGCAATCTCCTCCCAGGCCCTGAGGTTCAAGGGCTCAGCTCCAAATGCACAGTGAGGCTCATGAGGATCAAGCACATCCTGAGAAACCCTGGCTCTGCCTTGATTTCCCTCTGCTCCAGTGTAGTTCATTAGGAGGTTTTCCTTTGACAGTTATGGACTAATAGTTCAAAGAGCTTCCAGGAAATATGTATTCCTATTTTAAAGGGTGTCTTTTATTGCTGTTCCTATTACACAAGAGGTGATTGCAGCATTCAGTGACTGATATTGATGCAGGGACTCTCCTAAGGAGGTCTGGCCTGCTCAGAGAAGCGGTGCCTTGAGCTCTGAGCCAGTGTGGACAACCTTGCTCCACTTTCCCCAAGCCCATTGTGTCTCTCCTCACTCACCTGGAACCTGCTTTGCTTGGAGAAATGGCTGCACACAAATCCCAAAGAGGGATTTTCCTTCTTTGATTTTTGAAGCAATCTAAAACTCCTGAGTTTCCCCACTGCAAACAGACATCCTCCTCAAGTGTGTGCCAAGCCCAAGCTGCCACCAGGAGCACTCCAGACCTGCCCTGGGCCAGCTGTGAGGGTGGATCATCATCCCAACATGCAGTGGTGCCATTGCAAGGGACTGTTGCCATGGACACTGCAAGGATCCCACTGCTGGGTTTGGGTCCCATGGCAACCCCCATCAGTTCAGGTTTCCTTGGAAACCAGCCCAAGGAGCCATTTCTGAAGCCAGGTTCCATGGCCACTTGCCTGCAGAGCTGTTGCTGTCTTCAGCTGCCATGGCAACCCTGGGAGAAAGCGGTGCCAGGGCTGTTCCAGGTACAATTGCAGTGACAATTGTACCTGGAATTGGTGCCACCAGGCGCCATGGCAACGGCCACGGGGACCCGGTCCTTGGTTTGGTGCCATGGCAACCAATGCCCGGCCCTGTTGTGGTGGTTGGTGGCCATGGGAAGCTGCCCTGGGCCCTTGCTCAGGGCTGGTGTCAGTGCCCAGAGCCAGAGGGCATCCCTTGCTGGGGGCTGTGCCATGGCCACCTGCCCTGTGCCGCGCTGGCCGCTCAGGCACCAGGAACCAGCAGGTACCGGCACTGCCAGGGCCAAAGGCCAGGTCAGCCAGACAGAAAGGGGCAGGGCTGGGCACTGTTTCCATGGCAACCAGCACTGGGGGGGACACCTGGGTCACCTGGCCTGGCAGTTGCCATGGAAACCCCTGGCAGGGACTGAGGGCACAGCCCCTGGCACTGAGACACTGCTGGGCCGGGTGCTGAGCACAGGGCTGGGCACGCAGAGATGGTTTTGTTCTTGCTGAGCTGCAGCACAGCCAAGGCCTGTCCTGCCCCTCGTCAGCCACGCTGGGGAGGGGCTGGGGCTGCGGGGGAGCTGGGCAGGGGACACAGCCAGGACAGGGGACCCCAACTGAGCCCGGGCATACCCCAGACCAGAGCACATCATGCTCAGGGTGTGAAGGGGGGAAAAGGGAGGAAGGGGGGAATTTTGGAGGGAGGGCTTTTGCCTTCCCAGGTAACACCTAGGCAAGAGGGGGCCCTGTTTCACCAGTGGGCAGGGTCACTACCAAAGACACAGACACCAACTGAAGGAATTGTGTCATTTATATCATGCACAGCTGCCGAGATTTACAAAAGGATAAGCTCAGCAAAGCACATCATCATTAGCAAAGAATTACAAAAGAAGCTCAGCAATCCATCATAACCCATCATTACATTTTGATGACCAATCCCTTGGTGAAACACTAGAGGTGTTTGTGGCAGACAAATATTCTGGCTGACTATCAAGGTACACCTTACAGACATCAGTAGTATTTTAGTGACACTGTTCTTCATTCTTTTTTTTCAAACTCATTCGAGTTAGGAACAAGAATTCTGTTGTCCCTGGAGCTGGCACCTTTTTAATTCCAGAATAATGCCCCCAGGCCCTTTGCTGTTCAGCTTTACCATGCTGTCTGTGGCTAACAAGGCCTGGGGGGCCCTTTCCCCTCTGGCTGGAAGGGGCCGGGTCCCAGTGCCTGAGGGGCACCCAGGCTCCTGGATGGAATTCCTGTGCAAGTCCCTCAGTGTCACAGCAGCCTTCACATGGAGCGCCGTGGATCAGAGCATGTTCCAAAGGGGCCCTTGGGGCAAACAGGGAGATCTGGTCTGGCAGGATGTGTAAAACAATCTCCTGTCAGATCTACTTGTTCTCACACAGAATCCTTGGCTGCAGGGACACATTCCCATTGTTCCTGCCCAGGGTTCAGGACTCAGAGTTGTCTTTCCCAGGAGCTGCTCCTTCAGCTGCCTCGGGAGGGCCTTTTGGCTTCCCGACCCACACTCTGGCTCCATTATTAGGACTGCTGGATCCAAACCCTTTATCTCCACAAATGGTGGTGACTGGAGGTGGATCTCCTTTTTGCACAATCGTTCTTAAAATTGCAAGATCGATAATTGTGCTACCCTGTCATGGGGTTGACTAATCCAATCCTGGTCACTATTGTTTAACAGAATTAGTGAAATTTCAGATTGATATTCGGCATCAATTCCTCCTGCCATGACAGGAACACTTGGCAAGGCCAAGCTCCAAGGGAGCAGTTACCAAATCAAAGTGTCCTGGAGGAATCTGAATTCCTGTTTCAGTACTGATAGCTCTCATTTGCTTTAAATTTATCCTAATTAATTCCAAATCATGAAGGCCCAGCCCTGCAGCCTCTGGGCTGGCCCTGCCAGGGGCCATCACAGCCAGAACAATTTCCCAGGCAGCCCAAGTCTCACTGCCCATGGCTGGATTTGCAAACTGGGGGCAGCCGTGCACAACCAGGGGGTTTCCATTTCCCCAGTGGGCCATTGTGAAGGGCATGGAGCACATCTGGGAGATGGGTTCTCCATGGACAAAGGTTCCCATCTCCTCATTTTTCCAACTGCTCTTTCAACAACCCGTTCACCCTTTCAACCAATCCTGCAGCTTGTGCATAATCTGGTAAATGAAGAACCCTGCAGGCAAAATCACTGTATTTTTCACAGGAACAGACAAAGCATTCTGCATCACAGTATCAGCAACCCCTGCAAAAATAGCCAATTTCCTCCCTTTCTCCCTTTTTCATTGTATACAATCTCAAAAAGTTGACCACTGACATTAGGGTCCTGGCCAATCCTGTTCTGTAGGGTAGTGTTACATCCCTGAGCAGCCAAAGCTACCAAATTAGTATTGTCAGAACTATTTTACATTATTATTATTTTAAATATAGATACACACATTGATATACATATAGACAGATACAAACATATATATATAAATATATATATAAAGACATATATATTAATGACTTCTTATTCTATAAATACATATATTGTTATTTATTATATTGATATTTCACTTGTACAAATGCATCTGAGCTCAAGATTAAAACCTTTTTCTGTTGCTCCATGTGGGAGCATTCCAACAATAATTGCTCCTTCTGAAGGTGCTGTTTCCTATGTACTCCCAACAAATTCATCTTTGTCTGCCCAAACCCACAAGGTCTTTTCCATGTGCAATTTTTGGATGCATTTGAAGCCATCCAGGGGTGCAGCTTCTTTTACCCGACTGCCCCACTGCTCACACGGGGCTCCAACCTCAGCCCACACTAGAGCCAGGGAACTCCAGGGAAGGGCTTCCCATCTGGGAATTTCTGATGGGACTGATTCCTCACACTGACACTGAACAAGTGACATTTTGTTGGGATCTGGCCAGACTGGGCCAGTTTTGTTTTGCCAGTGGCCAAAGTCAGCACCAAAGACACAGACTCCAGCTGAAGGAATCAGTGTCATTTCCTGCAGTTCAGAGCAGCAAAGAATCACAAAAGGAGCAGCTCAGCAATGCACCCAACCATCTCCACCAAAGATTGCAGCAGTGATTAAGAAAGATCCAGCAGCATTTACCCTCAGCCTTTACCATCCTCCAGACCCACACAGCAGCTGGGGAAGCTGTCACAGCCAAGGGCTGCAGAGCCACTCCTGGGCACTGGGAATTCCTGCAGGTGCCTCCAGCCCCAGGTGAGGCTCCAACCCCGCTGGGAGAGGGCCCAGCTCTGACAGTGCTGAATGAACAAACTGACAGCACTGCTAGTGTGGCAACATCTGCTTTCATCCTCCTCTTGGGTCCCTCCCAAAGCCTCGCCAGGGCTCAAGGAGGAACCAAGGGAGCTGACTTTGACCATACAGCCCCAAACAAGGCCAGATGTCAGATTTCATGGCCTTGTCTGGCTTCTAAATACACAAAGGTCAATACATGTCTCACTAATGAGTGGCTACATCTATCACAGTGCTAATGACCATGCATATTTCATTAGGGAGCAGATACAAAGATAACCTTTGCTAGGAAGGTTCATCCAGAGGCCACCTTTGGCTCAAGGCCTGCTGTCCAGGCCTCACTCTGGGCTGGTGTCCAGGCCTTGGCACTTCAGGGATGTGGTTTACTGCTGGGCTTGGCACTGCTGGGTGCCCGGCTGCACTGGGTGAGCTCAGAGGGCTTTTCCAACAGAACGGATTCTGTGATTCCATTATTCTATCCACAGCATTCAGCTGGGGCTATTTTAGCAGCATTCCTTTGCTCCAAAAGTTCCCTCTTGCCCAGCTCCTGTGGCCTGAGGCTTCAGCTCCTTCAGCTCCTGGTGCTGAGCTGCTCATGCTGAACGAGACGGCTCGGAGAGAAGAACACAGTCCATGCAATCCCTTCTGGGACACGGAGAGGGGAGGCTGTGCAAGCAGGAGCATTGTTTGCTGTGGCCTGCTTTCTTCCCTTCATGCCTTTCACTGCTTTGAACCAGCCAAGAGCTTTCTCCAAGAGTGCAATGGAGCAGCTGTTCCTGCTCCCAGGCCTGGCTCTCTCCAGTCTCTGCCCTTGCCTGGTTCTGTCCCTCGTGCTGTGCCCTCTGTTCCCCCAGGGCTCGCTGGCTGCTGCCCAGGACTGTGGCACTGGCACAGATCCAGTGCTCCAGAGCCTCCTTTCTGTGCCCTTGCAGCTGCCTGGGCACAGCAGCCTTTTCCATCTGGAAGCTCCCAAGGACAGGGAGTGCCCAGCTCCGTTCCTTGCACAGCCTCCAGGAGCCCAGGGCTGCCATCTCCAGTCTCTGCTGCCACTGGGGGCTCCCAGGTGCCTCAGGCTGCTGTGACACCGCTGCACACGGGAGGCAAGAGGGGCAGGGGCTGTGCTCAAAGTCAGCTCCATCTGCTGCTGCTGCTGCTGCTGTGGGGTCATTTGTGCAGCCCTGGCCCAGAGTCAGGGATCAGATCCTGCCAGTCTCTTCCAGCCCTGGCTGCTCAGAGTTTGGGCCTTGGAGCCTCAGGTGGCCAAAGGCAGCTGCTGCTGGTCCCTCTGTGTGCCCGAGTTCAGCAGTGCTGCTCCATCAGTCTGTGCCCAGCAACGGGGAAAAGCCTCAGCCCTGCAGGGCCAGGAGCTGCCGGGCTCTGCCTGAGCAGCTCAGCCAGCAGGAAGGGAGCTGCTCCACACGGGAACCAGGAGCAAAGGACATTCCTTTGATAGGACATGTTTTCTGTTGAAAGGAAGAAAAGGAAAAAGTAAGAAAAAACTGTATAAAATGTGAAAGATAAAAACAAAACCCAAGTGTGCAGTGAAAAATCTTCTCTAACTCTGAATTAAGAGGCAACTGATCTTTTGAAAGAGAACTCAGTTCTTTACTTTGTAAATGTGCTGATGGCATGGATCCATCTTACTGACTTCAGCAGTCTTTTCAAAAAGTTTTTGGGGATTGTTTCCAATACTGTTATTTTAAATTGTGGTCGAGGCAACAGGAAATTGCTTTGTGCCCTTCCAACTCCAAGCAGGACTGGGAATGGAAACTCTGTCAAAGCCCAAATCCTTTAGAAGATGACCTTCCTTCTCACCCTGCGAATGAGCTGCACATTCCTTTTGAAATTGTCAGGGATTTCTTAGAGTCAATAAGTCCCACTGACAGCTTTTTGCTCTGGTGTGGAAGTGCAGAAGGGCAATTCTCCATACACCAGCTCCAGACTGCACTGCCTCAGGAGCACGGCCCACTCGCCAGCTTTGGCCCACTCGTGGCACTGCTAGAGGAGGAACAAAGTGCAATTGCACAATTCCAGCCAGTCAAGAAGGAAGAATGGGACAGACAAAACACCCTGTGCTGATCCAGGTGTTCAGCTGGGACTGTGGAGAGTTTGGGTCCTTGCCAGTTGGATGTGTGTCCCCAGCTGCAATCTCTGGGCCTGCAGCAGAGTCTCACTCACCTGCCAAAGCAGAAAGCTCAGGCGCTGTGCTCGCAACGGGCTCGTCTGATGCAGAGCTGTCAGAGCAATGTGAGGGCAGAGCCAGCCCAGCTGGGCCCAGGGCTGAGCCCAGCAGAGCCCTGGCAGAGCCCAGAGCAGCCTCAGCACCCGCAGAGCCCGGCTGCAAGGAGAGAAAGCAGAAACCGCCCGTCAGCTGAGGGCTCCTGTGCCCTTGTGCCAAGGCCTGCGGTGCCCAGGCCATGCTGACTGTGCCCAGAGCTGTGCCCAGAGCTGCCCATCCCTGCTGCCTTTGGCACAGAGCAGGAGGGCAGGACATGTGCCCAGCCTGCAGCCAGCCAGGGCACATCCAGCACTCAGCAGCTGCCCAGAGCCAAAAAGCAGCTGGGCAGCTGACTGAAGAATTCTTTGCATCTGCCCCAGCTAAGGGGGAACCTTTGGTGCCCAGCTGTTCCATGCCCAGATCTGGGAGCAAGCCCCTGGCTGTAGACTCACCTGCAAATTGGACCTGGAGCCTGGCTTTGAAGAAGGTGCCAGAATCCAAGTCCATCATCTTCAGCTGGCCAGGCCAAGAAGAGATTGTCATCCTTGAGGTTGTCCTTGGTGTCTCCAGCAGCAGCCCCACTTGGAACAGCTTCTCCAGGGGCTCCTTCTCCTTCCCTGGGGTCAGACCAGGCTGTCAGGGCTCTGCCCAGGGCCCCAGCCATCCATGAACCATACAAACAAAACCAGGGGGATGGTGGCCACCAGTGCTTGTCACACCGGGTCTCCAGCTCAGCTGCAGCCCAAGAGCTGCATGTTCCCTTCTGCTGACCCCTGCTCAGAGCTACAGGCAGGACAAAACCAGCCTGGTTTGCTTTGCCACTGATTGCCAAGAGATGCATGGAGCTGGTACCTTCTAGGCCCCTGGATCCAACTGTGCACGTGGATTTCTTCAGTCTGCTAGGGCAGGGAAACACCCTTCACCCAAGGATGACAGAAAAGCTCTTCTAAGGATGGCCTGTCCGAGGGTTGCATGGACAAACACCTCTTAATAACATCTTGGCACACTGGGGAGAGAAACCAGAAATCACCAGTCAGTTGGAGAAGTTGCCCCCCTGTTCCCATGCCCAGGTCATGCTGGGTGTGCCCAGAGCGAGACCTAAACTTGCCATGGATGCTCTGTTTGGAGGAGAGCAGGAGAGCAGGACATGTGCCACCTCCTCAGCAGCTGCCAGAGTGGTTTGCCCATGAGCCCACTGCTGTCTCCCAGCACTGGTATTCCCCCCGTGCCCAGAGATGAGGATCCACCTTGAGAGAGCCATCGTGGGAACAAGATCCGCCCCCGGATGATCTCCTGGCCCCTCCTGAACAGGTGCTTCCCCATGACCAGGTGGCACAGCAGGAGGCCCAGGGACCAGATCGTGGCTGCCTCGCCGTGGTAGCGTTGGTGCTGGATCCACTCTGGTGGGCTGTAGGACAGGGTTCCTGTGGAACACACACACAGCTCAGCAGGGGGATGCTGCTGCTCCCAGAGCCTGGCCCCAGCATCCCTGGGCATGTGGGAGCTGCCCCAGAGGCACACCGGCTGAGCGCTGCCCTCTTGCCAGCACTTGGGACTTGTGCACAAACTCGCGGCTGGAAAAGAAGCCACTGGTGCTGGAAGAGGGCAGCAGAAACCCTTGGAAAGCCCAACCATGACACACAAAGGAAAAACCCACCCAGTAGTGGAGAAAATCCACTCTCCTCCCCACCCGCATGGCCCCAAAAAAATGTTAATAAGCCAAGGCGAACAAGGAGAGCGGAGCAGTCCAGCCTTTCCTCGCCTGCACACCAAACCATCCGGGGCACACGGTCAGGCCTCCCTCTCTGCTGCCCCCATGGGGGTTTGTGTTGGGCTGGCTGCCCCAGCTCCAGCCCCAGCCCAGGGCACAGTGGGTGCTGAAGGCTGTCAGCAGGGCTGGGAGCTAGCCGCCCTCACACCCCACCCAGATCAACTCGGCTCCAGCATCAATCCCATCCCGGCTGCAATAGGGGGAAGCCCCAGTGCTGCACCCAGGCTGGGCCACGAGATGCCCAGGAGCACCCCCTGCGAGGGCTCACCTGCAAACTGGGTGTAGGCTGTGTCTTGGAGGAAGGCGCCACAGCCAAAGTCAATCAGTTTCAGCTGCCCGCTGGCCAGGTCGAGCAGGACATTCTCGGGCTTAATGTCCCGGTGCAGGACCCCGCAGCTGGTGCAGTGCCGCACGGCCTCCAGCACCTGGCGGAACAGCCCCCGCGCCTCCTCCTCGGGCAGGAACCCCCGCTCCGCCAGGAAACCCGAGAGCTCCTGGCACCGCTCCGGACGCTCCAGCACCAGCAGGAAGCTGTCGGGGAGCTCAAGCCACTCCAGGAGCTGAATGACACTGCCACAGCCACAGGACACCTTGGCCAGCAGCACGATCTCCAGGGGTGCGCTGGTGCCGTCGGGCTGCGGGAGGAGCACGACGCCGTCAGTGGGACCGATGCCGTGCCAGGCCTGGGGAAGCCCTCAGCCAGCCCGGGATGCTCTGCATGCCCCGCTCAACCCACGCCCGCTCTCCCCGCAGGGCTCACGGCGGCTCCCACCCTGCCGGGCCCCGGCTCCTCGCCGCCCGGCACGGCCCGGCTGCTGCCGCTGGCTCCGCTCACTCACCAGCTCGCCCCAGTGCCGGATGCGATCCCTCGGCACGCGTTTGATGGCCACCTGCGAGCGAAGGAGAGCAGCGGGGTGAGCTCGCCGCCCGTTCCCCCGCGCCCCGACCTCCTCCTCCTCCTCCCTCCTCCTCCGCCCCCTCCGCCTGCGCCCGCCGCCGGCCCCGCCGCTCACCGGGGCGCCGTCCGAGATCCTCGTGGCCGCGAAGACTCTGCCGAAGCCGCCGCGCCCCAGCAGCGATCCCAGCCGGTACCGCTCCTGCAGGGCCTCCTGCGCCGTCCCTGCGGGCGGGACGCGGCTGTCAGCGCTCGGCCCGGGGCCAGCAACGACCCCCGAGCGCCCCTCACCCGCCCCGGGCCGGCCATGCCCCGGCGTTCGCTCCCGGGAACGCGGCACGAGAGGCTCGTGGCCGGCGGCCGCGCTGCCGAGCGGCGGAGCTCGGGCCGGGGAAGCCGCAGCGGAGGCGGCGGGAGCGGCCGCGCCGCGTGTGTGCTCCGCGGGCCCCGGGAGGAGCCGGGGCCGGGGTCGGGGCCGGGGCCGGGGTCGGGGCCGGGGCCGGGGCTGGAGCCGGGACCGGGGCTGTGGCCGGGGACGGGGGCGGGGCCGTGGTCGAGTCTGGGGCCGGGCTCGGTCCAGGCGGAGGCAAAGGGCGGCGATGCCGCCCCCGCCCCAGGCACTGATGCCCGCCCAGCAGCGCCACCGCCAGCACGGCCAGAGCCAGGCGGAGGCGAGACCGCGGCGGGACGGCCGGGGCCGGGCACGGGGCAGCCCCGCCCGGGGCCGGGGGCGGGCCGGGGGCATGGCCCAGCCCTGCAGGGGAGAGGGAGGCGGGGAGAGGAGAGGGACGCCGGGCAAGGGACCCCGAGGGAAGGGTTCCCGACAGCGGGAAAGGGAGAGAGAGAGAAAGAAAGAGAGAAGAGGAAGAAAGAGAGTATTCAAAATATCTCTTTGCTGCCGCCGCTTCTGCTGCCGCCGCTACTGCTGCCGCCTCTGCTGCTGCCGCCGCCGCTGCCGCCGCTGCAACTGAGGCACCGGGGCCGTTCGTCCCCGTGTCCGTTCCCCGCTCGCCCCACGAGCCCCACGTTCGAGCCCCGCGCGCCCCGGGGACAGCCCCTCCGTCTGCCCAAACACGGGAACTTTGCAGCCCTGAGCCCAGATGCAGAGCCCTGACTCCTGCACTCTGGCTCAGTGATCCCCTCGCTTGCTGCTGTTTATTGTCCTTGCTGAGCGTCAAACACTGTCGGGGCACCTTCCCTTGTGGTAGGATTCCTAACTGAGCCCAGCACTGCACTGACACCTCCAGTGTTGCTTTCCTGTAAAAACAGGGGAAGGAAAACTGTGTGTGGCTCATGGTATTTTAGTGTCTAAAAATCACTAAATCACCAATCTTAGAGGTGAGGTGCATCTGGAATTACTGGGATGCAACATAGAAAAGGGGAGCATAGAAATAAATAGAGGAAAACATCTTCGATTGTTTCTTTCATTTTCATTTTACTTCTGGAAAGCTGTTTCAGTTTTCCAGGAATCTTCTCCTGTCTGCTCTTCCCAAGAATTTCTCATGGAGAACAAGGTCAAGCTTCTGTCACAAGATTTTTCCCATCAGGAAATTCCGTCACTGGTGAAATTTTCATGATGACTGTTTGTGCTGGCTTAGGGCAAATTTTGGGAGGAAATCTCCAAAAGGGTTCCGTCTAGAAAGCAAGTTCAAATGGCCCCTCCCCTACTAGTTCAGGAAAAGACTTCCCTCAAGAAAAGTGAAAAAAAAACCAGTTTATTTAACAAGTAAAGTATTCATAAGCATAAAAAATGAATAATATTAAATAAAACCTCTGACAGTGGTGAAGAGATGGCAAATTCAGAAAGTCCTTTCTGTGGGTTGTAGTTGGCTCACTCGGTCTCTTTTAAGTCCCTCTGGTTCTGGAATGCAGCGTCCCAGACCTCGGTGGGCCACAGGTGTGAGCTGCTGCCGGTGTTTTTCTGGGTTTTCAGTCCAGAGAAGGTTTAAACAGTTCCAAGAAAAAGGAAAGCCACAGTCCAAGGAACTGCGCTTCCTAAGCTACCTAAAACCAAATTGCTAGACCTGGGCTTTGAAGGCATCGGGAAATTTCCAATCTGGGCACTGGCGGTCCCAGCAAATGCCACAGCTGGATGATGCTGGTGCCTGAACCTGCAGATTTCCAAATTTTGAGTTTCTGTGCCAGCAAATCACTGGACTTGGGCTGTGCCAGCACCAGGAAGTTTTCAGATCTGGGCGCTGGCGCTGCCAGCAAACACCAGATCTGGGTGGTGTTGTTGGCAGAGACAGAAATCTGCCAGATTTGGGCTCTGCTGGCACTGAGAAATTTCCACATCTGGGTTCTGGTTCCATGAAACGCAAGATGTGGGGGTGATGCCAGACCCAGTAGCAGGAAGCTGCCAAAGATTTGGATTTCTGTGCCAGCAAATTGCTGCACTTGGGCTGTGCCAGAATAGGGACATTTCCAGATCTGAGCACTGGCAGTGCCAGCAAACAGCCCATTTCAGGCTCCAGGCTCCAGGAAGGACTGGGTCTGGACTCCTTCCTCTTTTCCTTCCTTCTTTCTTTCCTTCCTTCCTGGGGTCCTGCTGCCAGCAAACACCAGATTGGGCGGTGCTGGCAAGGGGAAACTGCCAGGTTTTTGCTTTCTTTGCCAGCAAATTGCCGGACATGGGTGGTGCCGGAAATGGGAAATTTCCAGATCTGGGCACTGGCAGTGCCAACAAACACCAGTGAAACTTTCTGGTCCTCGTCCGCACCGTTGTCCAGTGGTTTCCCTGAGAACCAGCTCTGGCCACTTTACAGACAGAGACTGCTTTCATCTGGTGCTATGGAAACAGAACTTTAAAGAAGGCAAACATAACAAACAGGACAACGTGCGCAATATGGAGAGTGAAGCAGAAAAAAGTCTGGGTCCAGGGTCTAGCAGGGATATTTATACATTTATTTATGGGGAGGGGTTAAGGTGGGATCTGAGAGAAGGACCCAAGAGGAAGGAACGATTAAGAATATTACACTTTTTGCAGTAAAAGTAACCAATGGTAGCAAAGAGAACTCAGAACTTTCTAGCAACAATCTGCGTGACTGAACAAGAGGATTATGGGCGGGGAGGTCCTGCTGACCCCAGCTCAAGAGGGTTTTCCCACAGCCTTAAGCTGATGTCTCCCCGCAACACACCAGATCTGGGTGATGCCGGTATCAGCACCAGGAAGCTGCTGGGCTTTGGCTTTCTTTGCCAGAAAATTGCTGCTTTTGGGTTGTGCTGGCACCAGGAAATTGCCAGATGTGGGCACTGGCAGTGACAGCACACACCAAATCTGGGTGGGGAATGTGCCAGCACCGGAAAATTGCCAAATGTGAACTTTCTGTGCCAGCAAATTGCTGGAATTATGCTGTGCAGGCATCTGAAAAATTCTGGATCTGGGCACTGGCAGCGTCAGCAAACATGAGATTGGGTTGCTTTAAGTACCAGGTATTTGCTTGATTTTGGCTTTCTTTGCCAGCAAATTGCTGGAATTGGGCTGTGCCAGCACCAGGAAATTGCCATGTTTGTGGACACTGGCAGTGCTGGAAAACACCAGATCTGGGTGGTGCCGGCCCCAGGTATTTGCCAGGTTTTGGATTTCTGTGCCAGCAAATTGCTGCACTTGGGCTTTGCCAGCACTGGGAAATTTCTGCCTCTGGGCAATGGCAGTGCTGGGAAACTCCAGGTCCAGGCAGCAACAGAGCCAGCAGTGGAAAATTGCCAGATTTTGGGTTTTTTTGCCTGCAAATTGCTGCACTTGGGCTGCACCAGCACCAGGAAATTTCTGGATCTGGGCACTGGCAGTTCCGGGCAACACCAGTTTGTGAGAGCTGAAATGAGGGATGTGGGACTCCAGGCAGCTCTTCAAAATGCAGTTTATTGTTTCCAAGGTGATACAGCAGTCCAGAGTCATGGGTGACAGTGCCTGTGCCTACAGCCGTCAGCTCCATCTGCAGGCCTGGAGACCCTTAGTTTAGGTTACAAATGCATTATATACTTTTCTTTGCTGAGCATCTTCACACAATAGAACCAATCTATACCTTAACTTTTATCTATGGCCAATCATAATTACTATCATTACCATATTCATGTTACTATTCTCCAATCACTAAAAGTTAGTACATTACAGTTTAAGCTAAAAGTTGTTTTCCAGTTTTCTTGCAGTGGAAAATTCTGAGACCTTTTTTCTACTTGCAAAATTTGCTGACTTGTTTGCCTGTGCTATCTTTCTGCTTGGTAAAATCTTCTTGTTTGAGGTGGGCTTATCCTTTGCTCTAAGTCATAAAAACCCCTTCTAACTAACATACACTTTGCCTTCTTAGCTATCCAAAAAGACTGGCTCATCAATTCTGTTCTTTTGTATCAAAACTTGCTTTCATTTATATTCGTCTTCAGACATTACATTCAAAAATCTTTCAGCCAAGCATACATATCTGTGAGACTTTCTTGTCAAACTGCATCCCTGTATAGTGGTCAAGTGCTTGAGACCAGGAGCACCTGGGCAATGGGGACAGTTCTTTCCTATAGGAAGGAAACCACGGAACCCCAGGGTTTTGAAGGCAGATGGGAAGCAGTCACCAGAGGCCAAGGCAAGCCAGACCTGTCTGTCCTTGCAGCTTTTGTCTGAAAGCAGCCCTTGGATACATGGGGAGTTTTGGGGTGGAATTCCATTTCAGCCATGGGTTCCTGGACAGGAATGACAGTTCTCCATAGAGGGGCAAGAGCCCCTCACAGCTGCTCATGGTCCCTCACAGCCCCACATGGCCCCTCACAGCCCCTCACGGCCCCTCACAACCCCTTGTGAGATGCAAAGCTGTGTTTTGTTTCAGGTACAAGCAGGCGACGTGTGTACTTGTGAATGAGACGTGTGGATACCAACAATGGGATAGTTGTGAATTCTAGTAATAACTGAGGAAAATAAAGCATGGAAAAATACCTTAGAACCTATCTTTTGTTTGCAATTAATCCTGATTGATTTAGGAGCATTGGAATGAAGGTGTTAAGATGTTGCTTTTTGCTTGCATTTAATCCATAAAAAGATCTGCAATAATAACCTTTTGAAGTATAATTTTAGAATATTACTTGTATCCTTGAAACTGTAGCTTTGGAATATGTATAAAGGAAATATGCTTATCTCACACCTTATTGAAGCAGAGAAAAACAGCTTGAAAAAGGAAGATGAACATCACCTCAAGGGTTTATGTTTTCGACCAAAGGGAAGCTGGACATCACAGTTATGAGATTAAATGCAATTAAAAGGTGGACCCATATCTGGGGAGCTGGACTCCACCAGATGGAATTAGTCTTTCTTCTTTTGGAAACTGGACCGTCACCATCTGGGAATACTCCTTTGAGATATATCCTGAGAAATTAAAATCACAATAGTTTATAGAATTGTGATGTAATAATTTGGAATAAAAATTGCTGATGAGTAAAAGATTGGAAATAGAAACTGCTGAAAAAAACTGATGGGTACCCCTGTAAATACCTGTAACCATCAATTATTGGTATGCAGTTGGAGGGAAAACTTCCCCCACTGTACCCAGCGCTGTATTGCTCATACTTTACCGTATTAAATAATAAATTGATTGCTGCTTGAATACTGGACTAGTCAAGCTTCTGATTCATAACACACTCACCGCCCCTCACAGGCCCAGTCGTGGGGCTCCTCCCAGAGGAGGGGTCGGGCCCTGCTTGTTCCCCTTTCATTTCAGTCCCTTCACAGCCACGAGTGCAGAAAGGCTGAAATGGAGCCTTTCCCCAGCATTTCCCTCGGGGTTAACTGCGGGCTGAAGCTCTGTGCTGGTGCTGGCCCGAGCGCCACCATCCCTGCAGCCGCCAGGCCTTTGCTGTCCCCCCGTGTCCGTTCCCTGTCCCCGAGTCCCGCCCGGCTCTGGCAGCAGCAGCAGCCGCAGCACAGGGGGCGCCGGCCCAGCCCAGCTGGGGCTCCTGGCCAGGAGCAGCAGCAGCGCCGGCCCCTTCCCGCCTGCTCCTGCCTCGGCTCCCAAGGGCTTTTTCCAGCTCAATTCTGGAGCAGAGCAACCAGCACCCACACAGAGCCCTGACTGCTCAGGGCCCGCCTGTGCTGCCCTGAGCCAGCCCTCAGAGGAAGAGACAGGATCGGGTTCCAGCGCTGTTTTCAGCTCTGTTTGACTCACCCTGAGGTGACAGCAGGAGGCTGCTGCTGCCTTTGCCTTGGGAATTGGGGATCATGGTTGCTCTTGGCCCTCTTGTGCTTGCCACTTGAATTTTATCCATAAACTGCAAATGCCTCTTTCAGTTGGTGCTATCCATGGTGCTTTCAGGACAGTGAAGTCAGTATTATTGTAGCAGTCATAAAGATCAGCAGATACTGGAATGCCCACCAGCCCCTGAGCACTAAGGCGAGGGGAATTAAAGCCACACAGGCCATTTGCAGAGTTCAAACAAAGCCCTGTTGCTGAAGCTGTTGAAATAGAAAAAACTGACAGAGGCCACCGCAGAAATTGCCTCCGCAGTGTGGAATTAAATTAAAAAATCCACCAGGAGAAACAGAAACCAGAACTTCTTGACTCGTTTCATTGCTCTTTCCCAGCAGCAGGAAACACAGATGCCCAGAGGCATTTTGCACTGCTGCTGCCCCCAGTTTGAGCCCAGGCTCTGCCCTGTCCCAGCGGGAATCTGAGCCCAGCCCAGGGAGCTCAGCGCACGTGGGGCCAGGCCCAGAGCCCCAGGCACGGCCGCCCATTGCAGGCAGCGGTGCAGACGGAATGTCCTGTGGACCAAACCTCCTGCTCCTGCCACAGAGCGCCAGCCTTCTCCCCCTCCTCCTCCTCTCCCAGCACGGCACAAATTCCAGCTCAGAGGAGGCTTCCCCAGACAGGGCTCGGGCTCCTGTTCCAGCCTGAGTGTCCCTGCAGAGGAACAGGGCATGTTTCAGGCACTTCCACAAGCTCAGGCTTCGCACTTCATGGAGAATCTGGGATGCAAATGGCCTTGTTAAGGAAGACAAAGACGAGGGACTGGATTAGTAGTTATTAGATAAAGATCACTTTTCTTCCAGTCAAGGTTCACCAAGTCATTCTCTGCATTTTTCCTTTTCAGATTCTTTCAGTTGGCTGCTCTGGGAGGTTCAGCCTGTTCTGGTGCTTCTCATGAACTGATTGTGCTCTTGATTTATGCACCAAGCACCAGATGTGGAATCATCTACACTGAACTCAGAAACAAACTCCCTCTGTTAGAGCATTTTCACATTCCAGATAATTTTCAAGATTTCTGCTGACAGGTTGGAATGATTATCACACAACTCTCCACTTGTGGCTGCAGGCTCTGGAGATTCTTTCTCTGCATTCAGCCAGGTTTGTATTCCCTAACGATTCCTGGTACCACCTCCTGTTTTTTTAGCCTGGAACAGTAACAATGAAAACCTCACCCACAGCACAACTCCCCAGTCCACCAGGAAAAGAAAGGACAAGATGTCAAGTTCTCCAAACCTTTGTCCTGCTTTGCTGCAAGAGTCCTGCTGCATGCACAGTGCGGAAAGCCAAGAGAAGCTGCAGGTGGTGGCACATCTTGTGACAGGAGCTCGACCTCATTCTCCAGGAAAGGTTTTTGAAAAGAACAGACGGGATTACAGAGAAGATTACCGAAAAACTGAACCAGCATTCCAGAAATGAAATGAAAATGGAAAGAAACCATCTGAAATGTTTCCCTCAATTTATTTCTATGCTCCCCTTTTCCATCTTGCACTACTTCTCCGTGTCATTCATTCCAAATGGATCTCACCTTTAAGGTTTAATGACTCAGCGAGTTTTAGACACTGTAAAATACCATGAACTGCACACAGTTTGCCTTCCCCTGTTTTTGTTGGAAAGCAATGCTGGAGCCATCAGTGCAGTACTTGGGTTGGGCACGAATCCTGCAGCCATGACCGTGGTCACAGGGGTTTTCAGGATGAGAGAGAGAAGAGAATGTTGACTCCATGATCAGAAGGCTTGATTCATTATTTTATGATATATATATATATATATATATATATATATTACATTATAACTATACTAAAAAGAAAAGCAAAGGAAAAGTTTCCTCAGAAGCTCCTAAGCAAAGAATAGAAAAGAATGATAACAAAGATCCGTGTCTCAGCAGAGAGCAAGAGCCAGCTCTGCCGTGAGTGTTCAGTACATCCAAACATCCACAGGAGACCAATCATGGATCCACTTGTTGCATTCCACAGCAGCAGATAACCATTGTTTACATTTGTTGCTAAAACTTCTCAGCTTCAGCAGGAAAAATCCTAATGAAAGGATTTTAAAGAAAAGATGTCTGCGACATGCAGGCAGGCAATGTGCCCCAGCAGTGTGTGATCCTCAGCAGGGACAATGCTCAGCAATCCTGCAGGCAGGGAATGTGCCCTGGCAGTGTGTGACCCTCATCAGGGACAATGCTCAGCAGCGTTGCTGTGCTTGGTCTCCATGGAACCACGCCAGGAGCAGCTGCTGAGCTCAGAAGCCATCGCAGCCCCTGCCCTGCTCCAGAGCCCCTTGGCAGGGTGGGCTCCTGCCCCGGCTCTGTGTGCCAGGAGCCGGCAGCGCTGGGTGCAGGGAGCCCAAGGAGGGCACAGAAACGCTGGGTGAGAAATGCTGGGGCACAGCGAGATGGGCGAGTGCAGCCGGCCAGGGCAGAGGAGCAGCACGCCCAGGGGGCACAGCCTGCAGGACAGATGGCCAAGGGGAGAAAACAGCAAACTGCTCAGGAGGGTGGAGAACAACATTTTAGTTGCAAACTTCAGAGAATGAGGTATTTGGGAAATCTGAAATCACTTGACTGTCCTGGGGTGACCTTATGATGCTTGTATCCCCACTCATCTGTTCTGTACCTTTAAGACTTTCTCTGAGGAGTGAAAGTTTCTTTTGGGTTTCTCTTATCAGGGACACAGAGACGAGCAGTACATAGGGCTGCTTTCGCTTTTTGCTTTTGGCTTTTCTGCTTTGGTTGCTGTCTCTCTGCTCTCGCTTTTGCTTCTGCTCATTAGCTAGTTTAGCTAAACAGTCAAATTCTTTCCTGGACTGTTTCTCCTCTCCTGTTTCTGTGACCATCTCGAACCTGCTCTGGACTGGGACCTGGGAACACCGAGGGTTTGCACCGTTTGGCTGCAGCAGCTGCCCCAGCGCCGGAGGGACGAAGAACAGAGCAACCACCCCCAAAAGAGACTTTCTGACATTGCCATCTTTCTCAGAGGGGTGTCATCTGGTATTGCACATTTTGTGTGCTGGGGGTGCTGTGTCTGTCAATAAAAAGGTTCTTTCCACTTCTCTCCGAGGAATTCTTCCCGAACCAGTTGTGGGGAGGGGCCGTGTGGGTTTGCTTTCTGGAAGGGCCCTCCTTTGAAGATTCTTTAACAAATTTGCCCTAAACCAGGACAAAATATTGGCACCCATCATGGTGGCGAGAGAGAGTGGAAAAACCCTGTTTTGACTGCATTTTGGTTGCATTACTCTGTGTTCCATGTTTTTTGAATTCATAATGTCTATTGGGATGAAGGTTTGCGTGCATTTCTGGTCCCTAGGGTTTTTTGAGATTTTAATACCTCTATGGTCCCTAGGTTTATTTTCTTACCCAGAAATTGCTTTAGTATTGTCCCTAATACGTAGTTTTTACATCAGAGGGGCAGTGACCACAGTAGCTATCCTGCTGGGCTTGGTGGCAATGATGTGCAAGAAGTTTATAAACATGCTAGGGTCTGCTCCAGGTATGAATGGTTCATGGCTGTGGTTATGCATCCAGTTTGTTGGAGGAGGAGCAGGAGGGAATGAGGTTTTTCAGCCTCGGCTTTCCTTCTCCTATGAATCAGTTGCATCACTGGTGAAGGATGTTCAGTTTCCCCTCAATGTTAAAGAAACCATCTTTCTGGTATTCAATTTGGTAACCTTCCTCTATACAGCCTGCTGCTTCTCTAGAATGAGGGCTGAGATTTCTAGACGGGCTGATAAGACCCCTGACTCAGAAGTAGACCCCGGTGTGCAAAATCCTAAGTGGTGTGGAAAATGGGACGATATGGGCCAAATCCTGAAGGAATTCTCTGACCCTATAGTCTGGGATTTTCCCCATGAACAAATTCAGAACCCAGCTGAGGTGGGGAATTATCTGAAAGAGAAGTACCAGGATGAGCCTAAGGAGAGGAAGGTCATTACAGTGAGCTGGGCCCTGGCCTATGCTTATCGCCCACTGCTAGATACTGTCGGGCAGCAGACAGAGGCAGGGGGGCAGGGAGATAAATCAGCAACTGTCCCCGTGACTCAGGCTGCAGCCAACAGCCCAGGCTCGAAGCCAGCAGCCAAACCAGATAGTGAGCCTAAGCCAGCAGCTAAACCAGACAATAAGCCTCAACCAATGGCTGTGGCTACCAGCACTAGAAGTGGAAAGTGCACGGACAAGACCAATCGACCAGTGGATGATGTTGATGATGATGGTGAAGGAGAAGGAGAAGGACCCTCAATGCCTCCTGACATAAAATCAGTAGTCAAAGCAGCAGATGCAAGATCAGAAGCCAATACTGAGTTCTTTTCCCTGAAGGACCTTCATGGCCTAAGGAAGGATTACACTCAAAGACCTGATGAATTCATAATTAGTTGGGCCTGCTCCAGACTGGGACCTGCGAAACACCAAGACTTTACACCTTAGTTAGTCCGTCTCTGGGATGCTGCAGGTGAGGCTACAATTCTGCATGGCACTGAAGCGAGGCATTTGGGATCCCTGTCACATGATCCTGTTATCGACCAAGGAATGATGAGGCGGGCTAATCCACACAGCCTCTGGGCAGGGGTCTTGGAAAGTGTTGCACAAAGATACCTGTGTGCAGATGATCTCTATATGCAGCAAATCCAGTGGAAGACCATAGAGCAAGGGATCCAACGCCTGAGAGAAATGGCAGTGGCAGAGATTATCTTCTCAGATGATGTAACAACTAGGAACCCAGACTTGGTACCATGCACGTCTGTGATGTGGCGAAAACTTGTACAACTTGGGCCACATGAATATGCTTCTGCCTTAGCCATCATGAAGAGGGATGAGAGGGATGAGACTGTGCTTGACATGGCAAGGAAGCTCCGAGCATATGCAGATGCTGTACATGGCCCGACACATGCCAGAATCAGAGCGGTAGAAACACGTCTGCAGAAATTAGAGGATGAGATAGAGGAGAATCATAAGAAGCTCAGAGAGGAGATTAAAGAAGACCTTCTCCAAATCTCAGCAGTACAGATCCAAGGTTCTGGTATCCAAGGCAGATGTTTCCCAGATGGAGAGAGAAGGTACACCTCATGAGCTGAGCTGTGTTTTTACCTGTGTGATTGTGGGGAAAACATGAGAAGGTGGGATAGGAAACCTACTGCTGTTCTGGCACGACGGGTGCATGAATTGAAGGAAGCCACGAGAAGGAAAACAGCTACAGTTGCCGGTAGCCGAACTGCCAGGTGTGATGATGATGACATGTCTGATCCCCTTGAAGGAACATCCAAGACATAAGTCCAGGGAAAGAAGGATAACCAGGCTTAGAGGAGCCCTGCCTCTAGCCAGGTAGAGGCTGGAGAAAATCATGTTTGTTGGTCTGTGTGGATTCGGTGGCCTGGCACATCGGAACCACAAGAGTATAAAGCTTTGGTTGATACTGGTGTTCAGTGTACATTAATCCCATTGAGACATGTGGGGACAGAGTCTGTTTCTATTGCTGGTGTGACAGGGGGATCCCAGGATTTCACTTTGGTGGAAGCTGATGTGAGCTGGACTGAAAATGAGTGGAAGAAACATCCTATTGTGAGTGGGCCAGAGGCCCCATGTATTTTAGGCATGGAGTACTTCGAAGTGGGTATTTCAAAGACCCGAAAGAACTCAGATGGGCTTTTGGCATAGCTGCTGTAGAGGCCGAAGACATTAAGCAGTTGAACATTTTGCCTGGACTATCAGAAAGCCCATCTGCAGTAGGACTCCTGAAGGTAGAAGAGCAAGAAGTGCCAGTTGCCACCTCTACAGTGCACTGTCAGCAGTATCAGACAACTCGAGATGCTGTGATTCCCATCCACAAAATGATCCGTGAGCTGGAGAGCCAAGGGGTGATCAGCAAGACTCACTCACCCTCATCTGGACTGTGCACAAGTCTGACAGAGAATGGAGATTGACTGTGGACTATTGTGGCTTAATGAAGTGACTCCTCTGCTGAGTGCTGCAGTGCTGGACATGCTGGAACTCCAGTAGAAGCTGGAGTCCAAGGCAGCAAAGTGTTTCACCATCATTGACATTGCTAACACATTTTTCTCCATTCCTCTGGCAGCAGAATGCAGGCCTCAGTTTGCTTTCACCTGGAGGGGCGTGCAGTACACCTGGTACCGACTGCCCCAGGGATGGAAGCACAGCCCCACCATTTGCCATGGACTGACCCAGGCTGCACTGGAAAAGGGTGAGACTCCAGAACACCTGCAGTACATGGATGACATCATTGTGTGGGGGAACACAACCGCAGATGTTTGAGAAATGAGAAATATTTCAGAAAGGAGAAAAAAATCCTCCAAATCCTCCTGGGAGCTGGTTTTGCTGTCAAAAAGACTAAAGTAAAGGGACCAGCTCGTGAGATTCAGTTCCTGGGAGTGAAGTGGCAAGATGGACGGTGACACATTCCTACAGACGTCATCAACAAGATCACAGCAATGTCTCCACCCACCAATAAGAAGGAGACACAAGCTTTCCTAGGTGCCATAGGTTTTGGATAATGCACATTCCTGAGTAGTGAGATCGTGAGCCCTCTTTACCTGGTCACCCACAAGAAGAACAATTTCCAGTGGGGCCCTGAGCAGCAACAAGCCTTTGTCCAGATTAAGCAGGAGATTGCTCATGCAGTAGCCCTTGGCACAGTCAAGACAGGATCAGATGTGAAGAACGTTCTCTACTCTGCAGCAGGGAAAAATGGCTTGTCCTGGAGCCTTTGGCAGAAGGTGCCTGGGGAGACTCGAGGTCGGCCACTGGGATTTTGGAGTCTTAGCTACAGAGGTTCTGAAGCCAACCACACTCCCACAGAGAAGGAGATCTTGGCTGCCTATGAAGGAGTCCAGGCTGCCTCAGAGGTGATTGGTGCAGAAGTGCAACTCCTCCTGGCACCCGACTACCGGTGCTGGGGTGGATGTTCAAAGGCAAGGTTCCTTCCACTCACCATGCCACCAGTGCTGCATGGAGCAAGTGGATTGCTCTTATCACTCAGCGTGCCTGTATAGGTAAACTGAATTTCCCTGGGATTTTGGAGGTAATTGCAAACTGGCCTAAAGGTGGGAATTTTGGTGTCACAGAAGAAAAACAAGAGCCTGTGACACAGGCTGAAAAAGCTCCTCAATATAACCAACTGCCACCAGAGGAAACCCGCTACCCTCTTTTCACTGACGGTTCCTATTGCATCGTAGGGATGAACCGGAAGTGGAAAGCAGCTGTATGGAGCCCCGCACGACAGGTTCCACAAGCTACTGAAGGAGAAGGTGGATCAAGTCAACTTGCTGAACTCAAAGCCGTTCAACTGGCCCTGGACATTGTAGAAAAAGAGAAATGGCCAAAGCTCTACCTTTATACTGATTCATGGATGGTAGCCAATGCTCTGTGGGGATGGCTGGAGAGCTGGAAAGAGGCTAACTGGCAACGTAGAGGGAAACTGATCTGGGCCGCTGATGAGTGGAAAGACCAGGGTGGGGAGGCTACCTGTGAAAGTCTGCCATGTAGATGCCCATGTACCCAAGAGTAGGGCCAATGAGGAGCACCAAAACAATGAGCAGGTAGATCAGGCTGCAAAGATAGAGGTGCCCTAGATGGATCTAGATTGGGAGCACAAGGGAGGTGTCATGGTTTAGCCCTGGCACAAAGCCAGCGCCTCCATGAGAATACCCTCTCCCTGGTGTCTGCTGTCAGATGTGACTGTCCCATTCTCGGCTGTTTTTTATGGCCTGGAAAGGCTCGGGATGGCCTAGGACAGCCCACGCTCCAACGGACGAAAAGAGTCTTCAGGTTTTTTCTCCGTCTTCAGTATTTATTAGTTTTTATCTACAAGATTTTCTCTCGGCCCGACAGAGGTCTGCACAGCACGCCAGCCATGAGCACACTGAGAGCCCTCAGGGCGATCACTTATCTTTATACCGAAAACTACGTATAAGATATTTACCTATTTTCCCCAATACCTTTCACCCTTATTGACAAGTGCACTTTTAGTAAGAACCAATCCCAATGTGCCACCACCACCACAGAAGATGGAGGCCAAGAAGAAGAAGAAGATGGACAGGACACGCCCCAATTCTTCCATCTTACCTCTCTAGACCCCCCTGTACCGAAATTCTAAAACCTGTGTTTCACACTCTAGTTAACCTATCCCTTAACCATTTATCCCAGTGAGATCCTCCCATCCTCATACAGGTGTCGTCTCCTGTGCAGGATCAAAGTCCAGCCACCAGACACTTCTGGCAACATTCCAGGACCTCCGAGCCCCCCAAGGGTTATCTCGGTGTCTCTGCATATCAGGTCTGATGTGCTGAGATCCCACATCTCCCCCTTCTGTTTGCACTAAAAAGACTTCTTTTGCTACCTGACTCATGACACGTCTTAGACATGCAAAGATGCACAGGACAACAAGTACGAGGACTAAGAGAATTATTAAGATATAGAATGCTATCTTTAAAATTCCTCTCCATATGGGAGAGATGTCAAAGAATTCTACCAGATCATCAATCCATGATCCTGTGATCTCGCCAAGTTTATTTATGCTGTCCTTTATTTTTTGAATACTTTCATGAATTGATCTGGAATGGTCTGAGAGATTCATGCAGCACATCCCTTCAAATTCTTCGCACCCATGTCCATGAGCGAGCAATAGATAATCAATCGCCGCTCTGTTTTGAAGAGTCGCCTGTCTTACACCACTGATGTCTTTTAACATGTCACTCAATGCGACAGACACAGACTGAGCATGTTTGCTCAACCAACAACCCATGCAGTCGATTTGAGTCAAGGCCACCCCTGATGATGCTTGAGGTGAGAAGATTGCTGTAACAACTCTCGCTGCCTTGTCCCAAGTAAATATTTCATCATTGCAATCTGCCGCATAATGTTGTATGGATCTTTTTTCTTTGCGCTTTTTCTCTCTTAGAGAGTTCAAATCAGGCGATAACATTGAAATTTCCCCAATGCTGCAATGGACCCCCCGTGGCATTAGCAGGAATGCCGTGCCAAATTCTGTCCCCGCAAATTAGAAACAAACCTCGTGGCAATTGCACTGGGATTTAGATTGATCCTCTGGCAGTTTTCTCTGTGTATTTGCACCATGCTGATGCATTCTTATAGAATTCATGATTGGGAGTCAAATCAACAGTTTTTGCCTTTGTGACATTCGGAGTTTCAAACTGCATGCAGAGTTCCATTGTCATGGACCCAAAAATCTCCAGTTCCTGAGGTTCTGTAGAAGCCACAGGAAGTAGATGTGTCCAGGCACACCACTCTTTCACAGGATTTTTAATGACCTGCGAGATGTTAACTGCAGAGTGCCCTGGAATTGGCCATTCGTCCACTGGCAATCCAACCATGCATGCTGAAAATGGTCTCCCTGGCCTCGAGTGTGTCAGACAAATACTATCTAGATTCGCTGCTTGAGCTAAAGCCTCCCATACATTTTGTTTTGGTTGATTAATAGGTAAATTTGCCCCATTGCTTATTGCAATGAATGAAAAAAATGATGCACATAAGCATCATGAAACTCATGACTTCACTTTTGTGTGAAATCACTGTTATGTTTTTCATTCAAGACCTCAAAGGAAAAATCCCCAAAGTCCTTAGTTTCTTTTTATTTCTCTTCTGAGTCATCTTTTGCAGTCTGAGTCTCGACTTCTGTCTGAGCACTCGTCTCTTTGTTTTCTCGGATCAGCGTTCTTCTGTTCTTGCGTTCGAAATGTCGCGCTGACACCCACTTCAGACCTCGATCTGTGGAAACACAAGCGAAACCCTTGCCCCAAGTAATTAGTTTGAAAGGACCCTCTATTTGTCCTGTCTCTGGGCTTCTGATCAAAACTAAAGGATTTTCCCTTAGCTTTGCCTGTGTGCTGTTTAGAAAAAGGCTCACGATTGGTGGATTAGGTTCTGAGGATGAACTATTTAGGAAATTCAACACATACAGCGCCTTATTTAATTTCATGTGAGGTGTTGCCTCTGGCTCACCCCTTCTTTGTCTGTCCAGAAGGGATTTCAGGGTGTGATGTGTTCTTTCAATGGTTGCCTGACCTGTGGGTGAATGTGGAATACCAAACGTATGTTTGACACCCCATGTTTTCAGGAATTTGTCAAGCACCCTGCCTGTATACGTTGGGCCATTGTCTGTTTTTATCTCCTGAGGCACACCTAATGATGCAAATGCTTGCAGAAAATGTCGACAAGCATGGTCTGCTGTTTCCCCTGCATGTGCTGAAGCAAAAACTGCACCTGAGAATGTATCTACAGAAACATGAACATTTTTGAGCCTCCCAAAGGATGGATGCTTCGTGACATCAGCTTGCCACAATTGAAGACTTTGCAGTCCCCGTGGATTGACTGCTCCGGTAGAAGAAGGTGGCTGCACAAGCTGACAGTCTGGACAAGCACTAATGATCTCCCTCGCCTGACTCTTTGTGAGACGAAAGGACTCCATCAGCGCTTGTGCATTCTGATGAAAGAACGCATGACTTAATCTTGTCTGCTTAAAAATGTCTGGCAGTGTTTGCGAAATGGGCATTGTCAACCTGTCCGCCCGAGCATTCCCTTCCGCTAAAAACCCCGGAAGTGTTGTGTGCGCTCTAATGTGCGTGATAAAATATTCTCTTTCCCTGCTCTCTAGCAGTGTTTTCAAGCTCGTCAGATATGAATATAAAAGCTCATTACTGACTTCTTTCAAGAGTGAACCCTCCAATCTCTTGACCACACCCGCAACATATGCGGAATCTGTCACCAGATTGAGGGGTTGTTTGAACAACTGAAACACTCAGACAACGGCTGCCAACTCCACAATTTGTGGAGAGCCCTGAACCATCTTCACGTCTCATTCCCAATCCCCTGTCGTTGAGTTTCTCCACATGATCACCAATTTGTGTGTCTTCCCTGAGCCATCAGTGAACACTATGATCCTGTCCAAAGGTTCTTCACTCATTCTTGTTTTCGCTCTGTAACATATTTGTGATTGTAGTATTCTATGCTGTGGAAAATGGACTGTGCAAGTTCCTGGGAAAGCTAACAACGCAATTAATAAGTCTTTCGATTGTTGCATTGCCCAATCGAAATAGTCTTGCTTCAGAGGTAATCTGATGACTGAGAATTCCCGTCCTGCCATTGTCAGCAACCTCGTTCTCGCCTTTATGATGATTTGTGCTGCCATCTCTAAATCTGTGAGAATTGTCTTTGAGGGCCTGTGTGGTAGGAAAACCCACTCTATGATTATCAAAGAGTCCTTTTGTGATTCATCCCATTGGAAGATCAAACCATGGAACTGTGTTTTCTTCCCACAGCACTGCCAACTGAAAAGGCAACATTGGAACAAATCGATGTGCCTGCCTTTTCTGTATCGCGTCTGTGACTTTCTCCAACTCTTTCTTCGCTTCTGGCGTGAGTGTCCTGGGAGATCGAATGTCTGTGTCTCCTCTCAAAAGACCGAGCAACGCTGGAATGTCGCTGTTTGTGATTCCCAAAACTGGCCTCATCCAGTTGATTTCTCCCAAAAGCTGTAGTAAATCATGCAAATTGTTGATCTTAGTGCTGATCTCCATTTTCTGAGGTTGTGTTGTTCTCTCTGAAATTTTCCACCCTAGATATTTCCAAGGCGCAACCTCCTGAATCTTCGAAATGCTGATTTCCAGACCTGCCTTTTGCACCCCTGCGATCACACAGTCAAGAGCTTCTTGCAGCTCCTGTTGTGTTGACGCTGCAATGAGCAAATCATCCATGTAATGAATGATCTTCAGCTTCGGAAATTTCTTCCGCGCTGGTGCCAAAGCTCGTGCCACGTACCATTGACAGATCGTCGGAGAATTTTTCAGTCCTTGTGGAAGGACGACCCAATGGTACCGCTGCAGAGTCGTGTGGAGAGATTTATTTATAATTGGTTAGCTGAGAAAGGCCATACTGACATAATGCCGCTGGTCAAGCTGAGAGAGGGAAGTCAGCAGTCAGTAAGCTGAAAGGAGAATTCAGCAGTCGGTGACCAATGACAGGCAAGGACAGAATGCCCTTGCCACAACATGAGGATAGGGAATAGAGATTCTTCCTAAGAATATGTAGAAAGTATCAAAAGTATAACCATAAGAATGCAGAAGTAGGCGTAGTTGCTGATATGTAACTAACCAATCCTGAGCTCAACTTTTGCAATATGTATGAAGCTCATTATGAACTATATTTAACCTGCTGTACTGATCAATAAAATTGGGCCTGTGATGATCTAATTTTTGTCCCGGTCTCCTTCCGTCGACAGAGTCGTTTCCTCGTTGATACTCGGAACTGAAAAGGCAAATCTCGGAGCATCATCTGGATGGAGAGGAATACTGAAAAAACAATCCTTGAGGTCAATGACCACAAGCAGCCAGTCTCTGGGAATCATTGAGACAGATGGAAGTCCCAGCTGAAGTGGTCCCACGTCTTCTATGACTTCATTGATCTTTCTGAGATCATGTAACAGCCTCCATTTGCCCGATAGCTTTTTCTTGATGACAAACACTGGAGAGTTCCAAGGGCTGTCTGTTGGCCTGATGTGTCCCTTCCGCAATTGTTCTTGGACCAGGTTTTTCAAAGCACTCAACTTTTTCCACTCAAGGGGCCACTGATCCACCCAAACTGGATTGTCTGTTCTCCATGTCAACTTCAATGTGGCGAGTGCTGCAGTGACCCCTATTAAAAATCCACTTCGATCTTCACGCCCCATTGTGCCAAAAGGTCTCGACCCCAGACTGTGATCGGCTTTTGGATGACAAAAGGACAAATGATCGCCATCTTGTCTCCTGGTCCCGTGACAATGACGGAATTCTCACTTTGCAGACACAGAGATGCTCCCCCTATGCCTGAGAGAGAACCCAAGGGCGCGACCAAGCTCCAACTGCGTGGCCAAAAGATGTACGATATTACCGTTACATCCGCCCCTGTGTCAAGCATACCTCTGATTGCTATTGTCCTGTCCCCACATGTCAATTGGCATGTGAGTGTGGGTCAATCTCGACCTATGTGCTTCACCCATGTTGTATGTACTTCAACATGTTCCTTCATAGGGAAACCTTCTTCGTTGAAGATTGACATGACCTCTCCAACTGCGTGTGGCGGCAAGGCAAAAGCTCTCGCAACCACAGTATTTTCCGGCACAGTCAATGGTGGACGAAGCGCTCTTGCCAGAACCATCAATTCTGTATTTTTGTCTGCAGAAACGACCGTAGGATAAACAATGAGTCCAAGGATACTGCATTTGTCTTGTCCAACTATCAAGAAATCTTGTTTTTTGTATGAATCTCCACGGATACCCGTTGTATCTCTGCATGATTTTCATCTAGAAAGCATACTGGTTTTGAAACTGCCAATGCACACTGTGCCCCTGGTGGGAGGAGGTCTGGGTCGCTATGGAATTGACTGAGGGTTTTGCTGAGGGCGTCTGCTTGTCGCTCACTGATGATTGCCCTGTCTGCTCTTGTGTCACCGCCAGCACTTGTGTCTGAGTGCGCCGGCGATTTCCCGCGCTGAGTCTTTCGTTTCCAGGATACGGTAAAGGATTTCCTTCCACGTCTGTCTGAGAATAACATTCTTTCACAGAGTGTCTTCCTGTCCTGGTTTAGGGCAAATTTGTTAAAGAATCTGCAAAGGAGGGCGCCTCCAGAAAGTAAACCCACACGGCCCCTCCCCCCAACCGGTTCAGGAAAAAATTCCTTGGAGAGAGGGGGAAAGAACCTGTTTATTTCAGGCACAGCACCCCCCAGCACACAAAATGAACAGTACCCGATGACACCGCTAAGAGAAAGATGACAAAATCAGAAAGTCTCTCTCGGGGGTGGTTGCTCTGTTCTCAGTCCCTCCGGCGCTGGGGCAGCTGCTGCAGCCAAACCTTCGGTGTTCCCGGGTCCCAGTCCGGAGCAGGTTCGAGATGGTCACAGAAACAGGAGAGGAGAAACAGTCCAGGATGGAATTTGGACTGTTTAACTAAACTAGCTAATAAGCAGAAGCAAAAGCGAGAGCAGAAGCAAGAGCAGAAAAGCAAGCAAGCAAAGCAGCAAGCTGAAAGCAAGAAGTGAAAAACAGCCCCATGTACTGCTTGTCTCTGTGTCCCTGATAAGAGAAACCCAAACAAAACTTCCACTCTTCAGAGCCAGTCTTAAAGGCACAGAACAGATGAATGGGGATACAAGCATCATAACATCACCCGAGGACATTCCACCCCTTATCCCCATATCATCAACATAGTACAACACATCATGCATTATTCATACAAAATTTCCATCTGTTTCCCCAAAATTACAAGCAATACCCATCATGCCTTCATCACATCCCCACACTGGACCTCTGAATCCAGGCCCTATATTACAGAGCTGCAGGATTCCCCCTTTTCACTTTAGTCACTTAAAGCTCCATCTATCACTTGCTCAGACCTTTGACACTTATGCATTTCCTTCTATCTCATGTCTGTATGGTTTAATGTACAGACAATGGCAGTAACATCCAATGAACAGTGATATTGCATATCATTCTTACCCCACAATCAGATCTCCCTGAGGTACATATCGTGTTGTTCAATCACTTTGCATTATCCAGCACGTGCAACCTGGTCCCTGAGCAAAGACAACCCCATGAATGGGTTTGTCTGTACTCCAGGCAAAATTGATCCACACAGTCTTCCCTTACAAACCTCTGATATGTACCACTGGGACTTTGTCTCCTTCTATTACATTCAGGGACTCAGACTGGGCAGGACCTGCTCGGTTGGTGGAACCTCGGGTCTTGCCTAACCAGGTGGCCTTTGCTAAATGCTGCTCCCAATTCTTGAAAGATCCCCCACCCAAAGCTTTCAACTGGGTTTTTAGTAGTCCATTGTAGCTCTCCACTTTTTCTGCAGCTGGTGCATGGTAGGGGATATGGTACACCCACTCAGTGCCATGTTCCCAAGCCCAGGTGTTGATAAGGCTGTTCTTGAAATGAGTCCCGTTGTCTGACTTGATCCTCTCAGGGGTGCCATGTCTCCACAGAACCCACTTTTCAAGGCCCAGGATGGTGTTCTGGGCTGTAGCATGAGACACGGGGTAGGTTTCCAACCCATCCAGTGGTGGCCTCCACCATGGTTAGCACGTAGCGCTTGCCCTGGCGTGTCTGGGGCAGTGTGATGGAGTCAATCTGCCAGGCCTCCCCATACTTGTACTTGGACCACCGCCCACCGTACCACAGGGGCTTCACTCGCTAGGCCTGCTTGATGGCAGCACACGTCTCACAGTCATGGATAACCTGAGAAATACTGTCCATGGTTAGATCCACCCCTTGGTCTTGTGCCCACTTATAGGTGGCATCTCTGCCCTGGTGGCCTGAGGCATCATGGGCCCATTGAGCTAGGAATAACTCTCCCTTATGTTCCCAATCTAGGTCTATTTTGGACACCCCTATCTTTGCAGCTTGGTCTACCTGATCATTGTTTTGGTGCTCCTCATTGGCCCTACTCTTGGGTACATGGGCATCTACATGGCAGACTTTCACAGGTAGCCTCCCTACCCTGGTAGCAATGTCTTTCCACTCATCAGCAGCCCAAATTGGTTTTCCTCTATGTTGCCAGTTGGCCTTTTTCCACCTCTCCAGCCATCCCCAAAGAGCATTGGCTACCATCCATGAATCAGTGTAGAGGTAGAGCTTTGGCCACTTCTCTCTCTCAGCAATGTCCAGGGCCAGTTGAACAGCTTTGAGTTCAGCAAGTTGGCTTGATCCACCTTTTCCTTCGGTAGCTTGTGCAACCTGTCATGCGGGGCTCCACACGGCTGCTTTCCATTTCCGGTTCATCCCTACGATGCGACAGGAACCGTCAGTGAAAAGAGCATAGCGTGTTTCCTCTGGGGCCAGTTGGTTATATGGAGGAGCTTCTTCTGCCTGTGTCACTGGTTCTTGTTCTCCATCTGTGACACCAAAATGTTCACCTTCAGGCCAATTTGTAATTACCTCAAAAATACTAGCGCAAATCAGTTTACCTATATGGGCACGCTGTGTGATAACAGCAATCCATTTGCTCCATGCAGCACTGGTGGCATGGTGAGTGGAAGGAACCTTGCCTTTGAACATCCACCCCAGCACCAGTAGTCAGGGTGCCAGGAGGAGTTGTGCTTCAGTGCCTATTACCTCCGAAGCAGCCTGGACTCCTTCATAGGCAGCCAAGATTTCTTTCTCTTGGAGTGTAGTTGGCTTCAGAGACTCTGTAGCTACGACTCCAAAATCCCAGTGGTCGACCCGGAGTCTCCCCAGGCACCTTCTGCCAAAGGCTCCAGGACAAGCCATGGTTCCCAGCTGCAGAGTAGAGCACGTTCTTTACCTCTGGTCCTGTCCTGACTGTGCCAAGGGCTACTGCATGAGCGATCTCCTGCTTGATCTGGACAAAGGCTTGTTGCTGCTCAGGGCCAGTGGAAATCGTTCTTCTTGTGGGTGACCAGGTGTAGAGGGCTCACAATCTGGATGTGCATTCTCCAAAAGCCTATGGCACCTTGGAAAGCTTGTGTTTCCTTCTTGCTGGTTGATGGAGACGTTGTTGGGATCTTACTGATGACCTCAGTGGGAATCTGACACCATCCATCCTGCCACTTTACACCCAGGAACTGGATTTCTTGGGAAGGTCCTTCGATTTTGCTCTTCTTCATGGTGAAGCCAGCTTCCAGCAGAATCTGGATCATCCACTCTCCTTTCTCAAACACTTCCATTGCCAGGTTCCCCCACACAATGATGTCCTCAATGCACTGCAGGTGTCCTGGAGCCTCACCCTTTTCCAGTGCAGCCTGGGTCAGTCCATGGCAAATGGTGGGGCTGTGCTTCCACCCCTGGGGCAGTCGGTTCCAGGTGTACTGCACGCCCCTCCAGGTGAAAGCAAACTGAGGCCTGCATTCTGCTGCCAAAGGACTGGAGAAAAATGGGTTGGCAATGTCAGTAGTGGCAAAGCACTTTGCTGCCTTGGACTCCAGCTCGTACTGGAGTTCCAGCATGTCCAGCACAGCAGCGCTCAGTGGTGGAGTCACTTCATTCAATGCACGATAGTCCACTGTCAATCTCCATTCTCTGTCAGACTTGTGCACAGGCCAGATGGGACTGTTGAAGGGTGAGTGGGTCTTGCTGACAACCCCTTGGCTCTCCAGCTCATGGATCATTCTGTGGATGGGATCATAGCATCTCGATTTGTTCAATATTGCTGGCGGTGTAATTGGTGACAATTGGCACTTGTTGCTCTGCCACCCTCAGGAGTTCTACTGCAGATGGTTTTTCTGATAGTCCAGGCAAGATGTTTAATTGATTAATGTCCTCTACCTCTACAGCAGCTATTCTGAAGGCCCACCTGAGTCCCTTTGGGTCTTTGTAAAGCTGTTCCAGAGGAAGTCTATGCCCAGAATCCACAGGGCCTCTGGGCCAGTCAAAATAGGATGTTTCTGCCACTTCTTCCCAGTCAGGTTCACCTGGGCTCCCAACAGGGTCAATTGCTGTTCCCCCCTCACCCCAGCAACAGAAACAGGTTCTGCCCCCACATGTCCTGGTGGCATCAGGGTACACTGCACACCAGTATCAATTGTATTAGTGGGGTGCCCCGATGAAGGAAGGAATGATGAATCTGACCTCATGTTCTCAGAAGGCTAATTTATTATTTTAAGATACTATATAATATTAAAGAACACTAAAGTAAACCATACTAAAGAATACAGGAAGGATACTTACATAATGCTAAAAAGCTAATTATGAAAACTCGTGACTCTCTTCAGAGTCCTGACACAGTTTGGCCCTAATTGGCCAATGAGTGAAAACACACCAGAAACCAATGAAACAATCACCTGTTCATAAAAAATTCCCAAAAACATTCCAAAGGAACAAAACACCGGAGAAGAAAATGAGATAATTCTTGTTTTCCTTTTTCTCTGAGGCTTCTCCGCTTCCCAGGAGAAAAATTCTGGACGACAGAATTTTTCAGAAAATGTGAATGCCACAAGTATCAAATAAGGCATCATATTTTTGTGGCTCTTATGTGCCAGGCCATCGGGTCCACACAATCCAGAAGATCTGTTTTTCCTGTGCCTCTTCCTGGCTAGAGTCAGTGTCCCCCTAGCCCTAGTTATCATTTCTTTCCTGGGCATACATACTAGAGGTTCCTTCAAGGGGATCTGACAGATTATACCTGGCAGCTCGGTCACAGGAGGCTGAGGCTACCTTCACTTTAGTGGAACTCTCTTGGTTGGTGTTTCCCTCTTTGAGGTGCCGCACCCGTGCTGCCAGGACAGAAGTGGGTTTCCCATCCCACATTCCCATGTCTTCCCCATGGTCATGAAGGAAGAACCACAGGTCAGCCCGTGTGGTGTACCCTCTCTCTCTAGCTGGGAAATGTTGGGCCGTGACTGCGGCCTGTGATTTGCACTGGGGCCATATGGGAACTGTTCCTCCTCACCTCCTCTCGCATCTCCCTCATCTTCTCTCTGTGGTCCTTAATAACAGCAGAGACATAATCCTACATGGGGTCATTGATCACACTCTCACAGTTTCTAAGCTTGTTGGTGACAGAACCCACTGTCTTTTGGTTATTATGGGCATTAATTATTGCAATAAAGGTGGGGTATTGGGATGGCCCCATGTTTGCCAGGCTCCACAACATTTGCCCTGGGCACCTGACCTTGTTGGGGTCATTATGCTATCCATCCCTCCCAAAGAGTACCTCCAATAATTCTGCCACTTCTCTCAGCTGTTAAATCCTTTCCTCAAGGATCTTCCAGCACATTCTATGGTGGTGCTCCTGCATTCTTTCTCTGTGGACAAACCTCTCTCTGACACTCATTAAAAGCCACTCCCAGAGAGAAAGGGACCCTGGCTCCCTTACAAAAATCTGATTGATACCTGAGTCCTGGGTCAAGGGTCCCAAATTCCTTGCCTCACCACCATCCAGCTGGACACCTGTACCCATAACTTCCCAGACCCGAAGTAGCCAGGTTGTACAAGCCTCACATCCCTGTCGTACAATGTCTTTGTGCAGATTACAGAGACTTTCGTACATCAGGGACTCGGTGATGATTGCAACCTCTGGCTCCCCGGTGGCTTGTGAGGGCCCTCCCCTATCTGGGCGCTCTGCTTTCATCTTAGATCTCCATGTTTCTAGAGGGGCAGCTGCTGCTGGCTATGACTGCCTTTGCAATTCAGCTGGAACCTTGACAGTTGTAACATCTGTGGGTTCCACTGCTGCACTATTAGACTTTCCCTCTTCAAGGCAGGGAGAGGTTTCCTCACCAGCTGGGGAAGTGTATTCCTTCAGCATCTGGCCCATCTCATGTATCTCCTTCACCAGACCCCCCACCCATTCTGGGTAGTTCACATCTGGGGTGGGCTGTGCGGCAGGGTCAGGCTCTGGGGCAGCAGCATCCCTAGATTCTGGTGGCGTGTTAGGTTCTGGGGTTGGTGTCAGGGTGGTTATCCAGGTTAGTCACCCCTTCTCTCCAAATGCTAAATAGAACAGGCTTATCAGCAACACTAGCCACTGTATGATATCATTAATATTCAGAGTGGAACTGAACCCTTCAAAAACTGGTGGGATGGACCCAAAGAAATGGCTAAAGGTTGGGGAGAAAATTTCGCCCAGTGTCATTTCCTTACAGCAGTTGCCATAATTAAAGTAACCCCAAAACCATACTGTTAGTGTATGATAGCTGTGAATCCATGTGCCTGCTTTCCAGAGGAAGGTAAAAATCCATGAATTCCTCACCTTATTCACCCATAAAACAAACCGGATAACAGACACAGTAGCCTTGGTTATAGGACCCATGTTTAAGTAAGGGCCTACAAATGGGAGAAATACAGCCACAATCGCGTGCCACCCAAACCAGGGCAAGCTGGACCACATGGTGTCGCTTAATGAGGTTTCTATAGCGGCATACACACAAATTATTAGATTATTCAAGAACTGTTATTCCCTATTTGTTTCTGTACCCTCTAGCTGCATATTGGGCGCCAAAATCTGTCTTGGTTTGGAAAGACTGGAGTCTGCTAAGGAAGGCAGGAACCTTCCTGAAACGGAGAATGTAACCCTCCCCACCCCTCGGAATTGCTATAAATTTTAAATAAGGGGCTCTCAGGCAAAAATATGGGAGCAGGAAATAACGGTTCTTTAATAGGGAAAAGAAAAAAAAGAATAAAATAAACAATGCAGTACACTAGAACAACACTGAGAGTCCAGAACCCAACCTGTGGGTCAGGGTGTTGGTGGCAGTCCAATTGGAAATGTGGCTGCAGTCCTCCTGAATTATCAGGTGTGGTTCTGTTAGAGCAAGGGGGATCTGTAGAGAAGGATGTATTCTTCCTCTGAAGATTCAGTGGAAGAAGAGACAGCTGCTGTTCCTCCGGGAATCCTGCGGAGAAAGCTGTGCTGGTGTCTCAAAATTTCTGGATTATATCCGGGTAGCAATGCTTGCTTCCTCCCACTGGGCAGAGCATCTCACAAGGGGATGTTATAATTCTTATCAGTCATGCAGTGACATTCAGTAGTCTGTTATCAGCAGATGTCCCCTCCCAAGGGAGGTGGGAATGTGGTCACTCAAAGAGAGAGATAAAGCAAACTGCCCACTTGACAAAAGATAATCTGCCATACAGATGGTAATTGAAAACATCTTGCATTGCAAACTTCAACAGAGCTAATTCCCTCCCTCTGGCTGCTACTTTTCTCATAACATTCTGGTTCACTTTTTGACAAATTAAACACTCTTTTGTAATTGATTTTGCTAGGTCATTTACACTTATGCTTAGGTTATTTCTTAGGAAATGATCACATAGTCTTTGGACTCTCCAGTGGGTCAATTATATAATACTGTTAGCACTGTCTGAACAAGTGCTTTGTTTAAAAACACCCATCCATCCGAGATTAACTACTCCCCTGGTTGCCTTTGGTGTAACTTTAAATCTTTTATAACTTCCTGTTCTTTTTCACTAAATATGGGTTCCTCTCTTCTTTCTCCCCTGTCAGGTGTGGTCTCTGCTTTAAAAACTTTCACTGGACCCCCTGGTTCTAAAGCTTCTTCCTTTGCTACCTGATCAGCCAGTTGGTTTCCTCTAACTTCAAAATTGTCTCCTTTTTGGTGCTCTTTCATATGGACCACTGCTGTTTCTGTTGGTTTCTGTAATGATTCTAATACGGACTTGACCAGGTTCTCATGGGTTAAGCTTTTTCCTTTTGAGCTTAGATATCCCGGCTCCTCCTGTATTTTCCCAAATGTGTGAACTATCCCAAATGCTTATTGGGAATCTGTATAAATGGTTCTCTGGTCTCCCTGCAGTAAGTCTAATCCTCTTTTCAGGGCATATATTTCACAACTTTGGGCTGACCAGTTTTGGGGTATTTTCCCTTTTTCATCAATTTGTAAAATTTCTCCATCTATGATGGCATAACCTGAAGCTCTTTTTCCATCTACTACCCTTGAGGAGCCATCTATGAACAAGATTCTTCCAGTTGCTAGAGGCTGATCTTCTAAATCCTCTCTTACTTTTGTTTGAAGGTTAATCAATTCAAGACAATCATGTTCTAAATTTTCTATAGGCTCTCCCATAAGGAATTGTGCTGGATTGAGGGCATTTGATGTGATGAATTCTAAATCATCTGTGTACATCAGTATTATTTAATATTTTAATATTCTTGCATTGGTTAGCCACTGCTGAGCTCTCTGGTTCAGCACTGTTTTAAGATTGTGAGGAATATGTACTTCAATTTTTCCTTTTAAGGTCAATTTTGGGTCTCCTCTATCAGGATTGTGGTTGCTGCTGCTGCTTGTATACAAACTGGCCAGCCTCTAGCCACTGAATGCAACAACTTGGAGATGTAAGCCACAGGTTTCCTGCAGCTTCCCCACTCTTGAGTTAGTACACCGTAGGCTATACTCTCTTCAGCACTTACAAACAGATCAAAGCACTTCCTGAGGTCTGGTAAGCTTAGGACCGGGGCAGAAGTTGACTTGTCTTTTAAGCTCTCCAGTTGTTGATCGTCTTCTGCTTTCCAAATTATGGGGTCTGGACCTACTAACTTATTGTATAAAATTTTACACTTTGTGTGTATTGATCTAACCATAACTTGCAGTATCCAAACATGCCTAGGAGTTTTCTCACATCTCTTTTTTTTGGAGCTGGGAGAACACTTGTGTCCCAATTAGGAGGAGGTAAAGGGACATCAGTAGGAGGGGGAGAAGAGCTTGAGTGCATGTTAAGTGGAGCTGGAGAAGGGGTGGAGAGTGAAACAGGTGGAGTATGTACTCGTGGTGGTGCAGAAGCCACTGGAGGAACCAAAGGGGGTGGTGAGGGAGTGGCCACCAGGGGAAATACCAGGTCTACCACAGAGGAAGCCAAAGAGGTAGAAGAAGGAATTAGAGGAGGCGAGAATGGGATGGTAGCCGGGGGAAAAGCCGGATCTGCCATTTGAGGTGCCTGAGGAAGAGGATGATAAGGTGGAGGGGAATCAGGAGGCCAGTAGTCCAGGAGGTCCCACCTTTTACTACTCTCTCTAACTCCAGCATCCCCTCTTTCAGTCCCCTCTTTCTTCCTCTGCACCTTACAATTTCACACACCTTCATCCCCAATAGCACTCTTTAGCCAACAAGCCACATACAATAATTGCTCAGGATCAGTATCTCCTCAAGCTGTCAGATAGTGACTCAGTTGTTGACACATCCACTTGTCTTTTGTCCTATACCACGGCCATCCTCCTTGCACATCTAACTCTGGCCAGACTTCTACACAGTAATGAATAATCTTAACCCTATCTAATCCCTCCATGGCCTCTATAGAATCTCATCTCTCTAGCAGTTGACCTAAGGCACTATGAGGAGGGTACATTACTCAGTCTTTTGCCTCTCTTCTTACTATTACATCCTCCCATTTTTTTCTGTCTCAACAGAAAAAAATCACAAAGGTACCTCTACTCAAAAAGAATGTACTAAAAGGTGACTCAAGAAAAATCTTATTTGAGGAGTCTCTGCTTCCTCCACTGAACTTCAGATTTGCCTGATCCCTTTCTTCAGGACTTTAAAAGAAAAGAAATGTCTAATTTCACGTTTGCCTAATTTCCCTAATGCTAGGACTTATGTATCAGGACTTCAAAAACTTGAGATCCTGTCTTTCCTTGCCAAGACTCGTGCCTGATCTCCTTTGTAAGGACTTAATTTGCCTGCAGGACTTGTGTGCTTGCCTAAATCCTTCTTGCAACTTGTGATTACTTCCCCCTGTCAGGACTTTTGGTCTGCGTGCCACTCATACACTATTTCCTCCACATGCCCGGTGGGGGGCCCTCTTTACCCCTTAGGAGGCGACTCATTCACGCTGATTCCACTCGCTTCCCCCCTTTCCTGGCTGGCCCCCTCGCGGGGGTTTGGAACCGCGGTACTAAGGGGTCCACACTCAGGCTGAGGGTCCGAGCTGCCAGCCCTCGTCTCGCTCACACACACTCGCTTGCCCCCTACTCCCGCCACCAGATATTTCTCGCCAGTCCAGCGCTCCTCTGCGTCACTAGTCCCAAGCCGATCTTCTCTGGTCCTGATAGCCAGCTGTCCTGGAGGTCCAGTGTGGGTGGCCATCCCAGTCCTGATGTTTTCTTCAGGCACGGCTATCCCAGACAAGCGCCCAGCTGAAATAAATAGGGCAGGAGATCTTTCTCCTTTTAATGACTTTATTAAAAATCAGCTTGCATGGGAAGGACTGACAGGTCTCATGCGTATTTTGGGGGTGGCACACAGTAGGAGGAAAAGTGCAGCTGTGTCCACTGGTCTGCGGGCAGAGCTGTGGCTTCCATCCTCACAAGAGCACCAAGAGATTCCCAGTTTTTTGGTTTGACATTCGAGGTCCTCTTTCCAGCCAACATGTTTTTAGGTTAGGGTGAGGGATAAAAAGGGTCTTAGCAGGCACTGGATTCTGTTCTTCACGTCTAGACATCACTTTGATCCCTCAATTCCGTGTTGGTTCATTCTTTTTAGGGGTTTTTGCTAAGTTTGGTGAAGGGCTTCCTCATTTGCATGCCAGCCCCAATGTCATTTGCATGCCAACTTAGTTGTCCCATCCTCTTAACTGTTCTGGGTGCCATCCTCCTGGACGCAGCAGGGTGCCGCTTGACAAAAAGGGGGATTCCCAACCATCAACAACAGGTAGTTAACAAAAAACTATTAACAACAGGTGATTACAACAACAAACAGTTAGAACTCCACCCTGGCAGCAACTGGCCCAACCTGTGAACTCTGCAACCTTTTAAAAAAATGGCTAACTTTTCTACTCATAACAGTATGACATCACAGAGAGTGTTTTGGGACATCACTGAGGGAGTTGTGCTATCACCCAGCTTCTGTGACATCATAGAGTAGGGTGTGTGGCCATAGAGGAGATCCTGCCATCATAGAGGGTGGCTCAGTGACATCAGAGACTGGGTTGTGACATCACTGGGTGGCTGTGTAACATGATAGAGCAGGTGGTGACATCAGAGAACAGATTCTGACATCATATTGGGCTTTCTGACATCACAGAGTCTTTTGTGACATCACAGTGCAACTGCCTGACATTCCAGGCTGACATCTCAGAGTTGGCTCTGTGACATCACAAAGGTGCTCTGTGACATGCTAGAGTGGGCTCTGACATCACAAGTGGCAGTGTGACATTGCAAAAAAGCTGTGTGTGATCACTGGGGGCTCTGTGAAATCACAGGATGCTGTGTGAGATCACAGGGGCTGTGTGACATCACAGGGGCAGTGTGACATCACAGGGCCTGTGTGAGGTCACTCTGCCCCAGCCCCCTCACAGCTCTCCCCAGAGCAGCCCAAGCCTGCTCGTGCACAGCGGGGTCCCCTGTCCCCTCGGGTCCCCCCGCCCCCAGCCCCTCAACCTCCCCCAGAGGATGTTCCACGAGATCGACCCCAGAGCCTGACACGGGGACGGGGGGACGGGGCCCTGGGGGTGGCACAGGGGGACAGGGACCCCCCGGCAGCATCCCCATGTCAGAGCCTGGGCCAGGGCTCCTTCTTCCTGTTACGAACAATGGCTTGAGGCCGCTGAAAAAATTCCCAGCAAAGGGAGCAGCAAAAACCAGATTTAATATTAAGGGACAGCAACACAAAGTTCCTTGGCAAGAGTCAGTTTGCTCCTGACTGGACACTTCAGGAACACCAAGGAAACAAAGCAACAACAAAACCAAACCAAATCCAGACAATCAAACCAGAAATCATCAGAGAACTGTCCCTATGTGTGTGTGACACAAGGGCAGTGAGGGCAAGGAGGAAAGGAATACGGCCCAAAAGGTTAACAGAGCTCAAATTTAACAGGACTTAACCTTAACTGATACCTTCAACTTCACAATTTAGCAAAAGAACAGAGCTTAACCGTATTTAAATTACTTACAATCAACCTATGACTTAGCAATCTAACAGAGGAATAAACTCAACGATATTCAACTTAACTTATATTCAACATAAAAACTTAGCAAAAGAAAAACTCTTAGCAGCATTTAGCTTAGCTTAGACTGCGTGACTTAACCTCACTTACAGGCCTGACTGACTCAGCTATCCAAGGCACTCCAGCCCTTCACAGAGCAGCATTTCTGCCACATTTCCCCAGCACAGGCACTCCTGTGTGCACACAGACACAAAGAGTCTGTGCCAGGCACCTGTGAGAAATTCCTCTGAGGGCAGGAAATGCTCCCTGTGGATCCTTTGGCATCTCCCCAGCAGGTGAAGGGTTGAGCCTGGAGGAGGGGGGGCGGATTGGCCCAGGCTCCATCATTGTTTGGGATCCCCGAGTGCAGCAAACGGGAGAGTTCCCGGCTGGGAGAGGCCCCACTCAGAGGGAGTCGCTGGCCCAGGAGAGCTCCAAGGACTCCTTTTGGAGCGCTGTGTGCAGGGCCCCAAGAGAGGGGCTTCAGTCCCAGCAATGGCTCATCCTGGCCGCACTTGGCACCAACAGCTTTCTTTGGCAGGGTGAGAACAGGGATGTTGTGCCACAGAGGGAACAAAAACACCTCCCAGGTCTTCTCCTACAGAACCCAGGAGCTGGTTGGGCAGCAGCAGTGGCTGGAGCAGACAGTGTTTGTGATGAGCTGCAGAGGAGCTGAGCCCAGGGGCTGCTGGCCAAGGCCGAGGCCCAAGGAGCATTTCTCAGCTGGCAGGGCTGCCTGAGAAGGGGAGGGGAGAATGCAGCAGCACAGGGCCATGGAACCAAGGGACCATTGTGACACGGTGGGGCCCTGTGAGTCCAGGAGACCATTGTGACACTGTGGAGCCTCATGGAATCATGGAGAGCACTGTGACATTGCTGGGCCTCATGGAACCAAGAGGGCTGTACTGACACTGTGGGTCCATGGAATGTAGAGATCATTGAGACATTGAGAGGCCCCATCAAACCAAGGGTCCATTGTGACACCGTGGGGCCTCATGCAACTGTGGAGACCAATGTGACACTTTGGGGTGTCATGGAACCAAGAGGCCATTGTGACACTGTGAGACCCCATGGATCCAAAGGTCCATTGTGACATTGCAAGGCCTCATGGAACCAAGGGCCATTGTGACACTGAGGGTACTCATGGAATCATGGAGACCATTGGGACACTATGAGGCCTCATGGAATAAGCAAAGCATTGTGACACTATGAGGCCTCATGGAAGCAGTGAGACCATTGTGACCCCGCGGGTCCCCACAGAACCAAGAGCACCATTATGATACTGTGGGGCCTCATGAAACCAAGAGGCCTTTGTGACACTGCAGGGCTGCATGGAACCAAAGGTCCATTGTGACACTGCAGGGCCTCGTGTCATCAGTGCTCCATTGTGACACTGGACAACCATAGGAGACCATTGTGACACTGCAGGGATGCATGGAACCTTGGGGCCATGGTGACATTGTTGAACCCCATTGAAACTAGGGTTCATTGTGATGCTGCAGGGCTGCATGGAACCAAAGCTCCAGGGTGAAACAGAGGGGCCTCCTGTCATCAATCGTCTGTTGTGACACTCTTGAGTCAAAGGAGACCATTGTGACTCCGCAAACCCCCAAGGTCCAAAGGTCCATTGTGACATTCAGGGCTCATGGAACAGAAGACTCACATGTTATTGTTGGGCCTGGGGAACCACAGAGACCATTGTGACACTGTGAGGCCTCATGGAATCATTTGGACCATTCTGACACTTGGGGCCTTCTGGAACCTGGGGGCCACTTTGACATTGTGCGACTCCACTGAACCAAGGGTCCATTATGACACTGCTGGACCCCATGGAATCAAGGCACCATTGTGACATTATGGGGCCTCTTAAAACCAAGGAGACACAGAGCATGTCTGACTGGTTTGGCCTCCCATGGACTGCCTGACTGGTCCAACAGACCTTGGCATGTTGAGGGTTGCTTCTCATCTGCTAATGAAACACTGGGGCTCCATGCTTTCCTTCCCAATGGAAAAGAACTCTCCTTCTCCTCCAGGCACCCATGGCCAGAATTGAGATTTCACCTCCAAATTTCCTTATATCCAGGGATTGTTCCCAAAGGAATATTGCCAGGACAAGTCTGTCTTGCATTGGTTTTACAAGGGTCACCTCCCATCTGTCTCCAAAACATTGGGGAAGGCTCTACCCTTTCCTTCCCATGGGAAAGAACTGTCCTGCTTCTCCAGGTGCCCATGGCTGAGATTGGACTTCCACCTCCAAAATTCCCTACATCCAAAGATAGCTCCCAGACAAAATATGTCATTTCTGAAAAGTCTGGATGGCCTTGGCCTACTGAGGCTCTCACCTGCCTTCCAAACACTGGGGCTCTGTGCTTTCCTTCCTATGGAAAAGAACTGTACTTCTTGGCCAGGTGCCCATGCCCAGAATTGGGATTTCACCTCCAACACTGCCTGTTGTGACAGACTGGAGGGGATTGTTGGCTGGAAATATTTCATGTGTGGGAGAGGAAGAAGGGGTAGGTCCAGCCTTGCCCTGCCCTGTGACCCCAGCACTGCCCTGCCCTGGAACCCCAATCCCCCCAGAGCCTCTATCCCAGCCCAGAGGTGGCTGCCAGTCCCTGGCACAGCACAGGCAATGCTCCACAGCCACCTCTGCAGCCCCCAGCCCAGCTCCTGAGGGACCAAATGAGCCCAAGTCCCACCTGGGGGAAGGGCCCAGGAAGATCAAGGGATGTTGGTGGCTGACCACAAGGCAAGCACCCGTCTTGACCCTACCTCTTCTTGGAATTTCCATCTGAACACCACTGGAATCCAGGAGTTGGTAGCTCTGTGTGTGCCTCTCTGTATCTTTTTTGTCTTTCTGTCTTTCTGTGTCTTCTTCTTCTGTTTCTCTTGCAAATTTTGATTAACATTAAATTTAACAGGCATAGAGTTTGTGAAGTTGAATGGGCCAAGTCAATGATTTGAGAAGAGTTTTCTCTTGGTTGAATGTCTGCTGTAGCTTGACATGAGAAGATTTTTAAAAAGTAATACAAAATTTTTGTGTAACTGAAAATCTGTTAAACCACTAAGATACTGAACATGCCTCTGTGAAACACAATTGTTAAAGACGAAAAAACCCAGGAACCTCCTCTTTTCTTCCCAGTCAACAAAGAAGCAGCAGGCCCTGGCCCCAGCCCCCATCTCAACCAAACCAACCCAAACCAAACCAAACCAACCCAACCCAACCCAACCCAACCCAACCCAACCAAACCAAACCAAACCAAACCAAACCAAACCAAACCAAACCAAGCAACTCTGCCATGGGCTGAGCCCCTTCCCACCTCCCCAGGCTGCCCCCTGCCCCCCCACCGGCCCCATTCTAACCAAACAAACATCAACAACTACCAAACAGGAAAACAAGAGAGGCTACAAACCCCTAACCAGAACAAAGCCAGACACAGCTAATAAAATCTTACCATCAAGTCCTCCCCCCAAGACAATTAAAACAAAAATCTCCTACAACCTACAACGCACACAAATTCAACCCTAGAACTAAAGTTAAACAAAAAACCCCACAAAAATGAACCATAAAACCAATCCTAACCCAACCACAACTTCAACCACAAGCTACTGGGAGGTCAGGTGTTAATCCTTTCAATACTTCAGTCCTCCCTCGAGTAAAAGAAAAACAAAATACAAGCATATAAAAAACAAACATAAAACCATCAAAGTCAGTAAAGAAGAAATTAAATAAAAAAAAATCTATTTTTCATTAAAATAAATAAGACTAATAAAAAATTCAAATTAATATCAAAGAAAAGCCTCCATGCTAAAAAAAGGGAACTGTTAAAATAACTGTAATTACATAAAATTTTAAACAGGCGGGAAAAAAGTAATCCAGTATTCCCAAGAGAAGATCTGTATTCCAAGAGATAAAAATAATTTTAAAAGTGAATTATGAACACTTTTACCTTTAAAGAACTATTTTTAAAACAATACCCCATAAGTCAACATGGCCCATCAACAAGCTGTAAAAAACCTTCTGGCAATAAAAATAACTTCACAATAACAAAGTCCCCCAGACCACTGTTATCCATGACAAAATTAAGAACCAGATACATAGCTATTTTTTCCTCTTGTAAAAGAATCTCCATAACCTTAACAAGAAAAACTTCTCTCCCAAAGTAAACTAAAAAAAGACTATTCTAGAAATAGTAAATAACTAGAAGTTTTAAGTTTAGTTTCTTTACATTGTCAGTAAAAATAAAGTTGTAAAAAAAAGTGTTCTAAAGAGCTTATTTTAAATATTACTACATTTTGTCTTTTAGTTACTTTTAATACCATTTTCTTTCTACCATTTAAAAATCTTAAGCCTACTTTACCTTTCTCGCAATCCTATCTCCCAAAAAAATCATAAATAATTAATTGACAATAAAACCCAACACACTCATCAATACGCTAATTAAGAAATCTCAAGATTAGAAAAATCTTGAATAAACAAACCAACAACAATGTCATAATAAACGTTTTGCCAGTTTCTCTGATTTTGTCAAGTTCCCAGTAAAGGCTGTTTTATAGTTTTAAGCCCTGAAGAATCTGTTGATGGTACTTTTCCAGTGAGTCCAACTCAGAGCACATAACTGTAATTCCTTTAGAATGTCTCCTTAAAAGAATTTTTTGGGGAATGGGAGTCAGGGCTTGTGTGTCCTGCTTGGCACAGCCCAGGCAGGGCTTTCCCAGCCCCATTCCACACTCCATTTCCCAGCTGGAGCTGCTGGTGCCTCTGAGTTGTGCTGCCCCAGCCCCAGGGACGCTCTCCTTGTCTGCCCATTCCCCCACGGTCTCTGGGCAGGGATGGCCTCAGTGGGGGCTGCTGACATCCTCAGCACCTTGGAGGCTGCTGCTGAATTTTCCTGCTCCAGAGGCTTGTTCAGCCTTCAGCTCTTGAGTGCAGGAATTCAGTGTCCCAGGGCTCATTAACATTCAGAACACCTGAACAAGCCAAGCCTCTGGGAATAACCTGATTTCAGTTTTCAAATAATTTGTGGTTAATTCAACAGATCTCAGTAGTATATCCAAACTGAATGCAATATATTTTAAAATGAGTGACAAAACATATGTTTTAGGTCTTGTAATATTTTTTCCTGTTAATTCATTAAAATGTGCAATCTCCAATTGACACTGACTCCAAGTACTGCTCCAGAGGCTTGTTCAGCCTTCAGCTCTTCAGTGCAGGAATTCAGTGTCCCAGGGCTCATTAACATTCAGAACACCTTAACAAGCCAAGCCTCTGGGGATAATTTTATTTCAGTTTCCAAATCTTGTGTGATTAACAAAGAGAGATTTCAGAAGTACATTCAACTGAATATGTTCTATTTAAAAAGACAGTGAGAAAATATTTTTTAGGTCCTATTTAGTTTTTTTTTTTTCCCCTGTTAATAGCAATCTCCAATTGACTTTGAATCCAAGTAGCTCCTCATGTAGTTGGAACGGATATGAAAATCAAGACTGTGACGTTTTTCACAGGGAAAGAGGGATGAGGGAAGAGATGAGGATCTGACTCCACGTTTCAGAAGGTTTGATTTATTATATTATGATATATAATTCATTAAAACTAGACTAAAAGAATAGCAGAAAATGTTTCATCAGAAGGCTTAGGTAAGAAGAGAAAAGAAAGAAATTATAACAAAGGTTTCTGGCTCGAGCTCCGTGTCCAAGCCAGCAGGGCTGTGATTGGCCATTAATTACAAACAACTACATGAGACTAATCACAGATCTACATGTTGCCTTCCACAGCAGCAGATAATCATTGTTTACATTTGGTTCCTGAGGTCTCTCAGCTTCTCAGGAGGAAAAATCTTAAAGAAAGGATTTTTCATAAAAGTTCTCTGCGACATAAGACCCTTCATGGCTGGCAATCAATCAGACTCTGTCCCTACCCCCACCCCACCATTTCCCCCATCCCAGCCCTGGCACTCAGAGCAGCCTTGTGCAAATCTGAGCTCCCTCCAGCCCAGGCTGCACCTGCAGCTTTCAGCTCCTTGGCTCCAGCTCCCACCTGCTTTCCTTGGAGAAGGAGTTGCCTGAGACACAGAGGGATGTTCATTTCTTGTCAGCCAACAAAGCCAAGGGAAGGCAAAGCTTCATCATATGCCAAAATCATTCCTCTGCAAGGTATTAAATCCACTTTGCACAGCAGACATCTCAGAGCAATGGAAAACACCTTCTGTGCCCAGCACAGATCCAAACAGATCCTCCCGTGCAAACCCTCCCTGCCCCAGTTCTGCCCAGATTTGCTCTTTGCACACATGAGTCACACACTGAAGTGAGGAGCTCCCTCCATACCCAGAAGGAGGAAAAGAGAGAAAGGAGATGAAGAGCTCCCCTGCACAGAGCCAAGGTCCAAGTGCCCCTGCAGTGGGAACCACAACTCATCAGGTTTGTGTCCTTTGGGCTCAGGGCCTGGTGACACTCAAAGGCACAGAAAGGTTTCTTGCCAAAAAACAGAAGTTGAACATTTGAACAGTTTAATAACCATCACAGCTCTTCCCTTGGATCTCTGGGATGTCCCAGCACCATCTGACATGTCCACCATTCCCCATGGATTGTCGTATAGCAAGAGTTTTGGACAAAGACATAAGAAATGGTAATTCTATGATAGATATAAACACAATTAGGATGCTGTCTAATGTGATTTTTATTTAAACTTCAGAAAGATTTGACAACTCCCTGATGTTCAGTGCATGAAACGAGTTAGTTGAGAGGTACTTGAATGACCAGAGAGCATCTGGATGAGAAAATCTGGGAGCGATGGAAAGGACATAGATGCAGCTGCTCTAAATGAAGAGATGTTCTTAGACAGGGCCATTTCAACAGGACAGCTGAAAATACCTGAAGGGAAGGGGTGATTAAATATTAGAGTGAGTGTTTGTGGCAAAGGCAGAGGGGAAGATGACTATTTCTTCTCCTGCCTTCAGAAGAAGAATCTAGCACATCCAGGAAATTCCTGTTCCAGGAGAGAAAACGTTTACATTTCTCAAAAGTTCTCAAAAGACCCTGAAAATAAAGATTTGCTTGTATATTAGAAACTAACAGGTATTAACACCTGTGCCCCTTTCCAGGCAGACATCAGTTGTGTGCCCATGAACAGGCAGTGCCACTTGTGCCCTGAGGTGCCCAGCTGGGATTGGATCTCTCTGAGAGCACCTGAGGGACAGCAAAGCACTTTGCAAGAGGCAGGGCCCTGACAGCCCCACAGGGCTCCTGTTCCATCAACATCTGCTCTGCTCCAGTCTGAAACAGGGCCCAGCATTGTGCTGGGATCATCAGAGAGCTGAGGTGTGTGCTGGAATTCAATGTCCTCCCCATCTCTCAGCAGCCCTGCATTTCCCTCCTGCAGCCTTGGTCTCCAGCACAGCCATGGAGGCTCTTTGGGATCTGGACTGTTCCTGCAGCCCCCAAGGGCAGATGAGCTCTGCCTTTGGCAGAGTCAGGCCTGGCCAGCACAGGCCATGCTCAGCAATTGCTTGTGTGTGCCTGGCCTTGCTGTCAGCCCTGGCAGCGGCTGCATGGCCCCTTTGTGGCCCTGTGCTGGCCCAGCCATGGTGGCCCAGGCCCTGTGCAGGCCCGGCCCAGGCCAGGAGCATTTTGGCTGGGAACGGCCCCTGTGCCGTGGTGCCCACAGCAGCCTTGGGGCTCTGTGCCCCATGGCCTCCCTGCTGGGCAGCCTCTGCCAGCTCCTGCAGAGCCCCTGGCACCTGTCAGGCTGCACAGACAGCCTTGCTCTGGGCTTTGCCAGCCTCTGGGCCAGCAGAGAGGCCAGCCAGGGCTGGCCATGGCTGGGAACCTGAGTCCCACAGGAGGATGGAGCTGGGCCACAGCCAAACTCAGCCCAGACCAAAGCTGGGCTCACCAGCTAGGGCTGCCAATGCATGGGCACAGAGGCTGGTGCTGGCAAATGTCCTGGGCCCCCTCCCTGCTCTGTCCATGCCACCAAGGGCACAGAGCAGCCTCCTCTCTGGGCCCCTTGCCTGTTTGCAATGCCTTGCACAGGTGCTGGCCCTGCCCCACAAGGCCTGGCCTGAGTCCTGCCCCTGCAAGCTCAGCCAGGCTGAGATGGACGCTGATGGTTTCTGGGCCAGGCTCTCTGAGCCCAGCCCAGCTCCCTGCAAGCTCTGCCAGCTGCCCTGAGCTCTGGGCAGCACCAAGGGCCTCTCCCCAGCCCAGCCCAGCCGGCTCTGGCCCCACACCTCTGCTCAGGCCAGGCTGCTCTGGGCACTGGCCCCATGGCCTCAGCCCCTGGCAAGGGCACAGCAGCACCTGCAGCTGCCCCAGCACTCAGCCCCAGCCATGGGGGAAGGTGCTGGGCCAAGGGCAAAGGAGGCTCCCTGGCTGCCCTGCTCCCCTCTGGCTGAGGTGCTGAGAGCTCTGCAGCCCCTGCTGCCATCCCATCTGCCCAGGGCAGCACAAGAGCTGTGGCCTTGGGGCCCTCAAGAGCTGCTCCCGCTCCAGGCCCAGGGCCCATGCCAAAGCTGTGGCAGCCACAAAGCTGTGCCCATTTCTGTTCATTGCTGTTCTGATGGCGATGGATTCTCAGCCACTTGGAGGTTGATGATGAATTTTATTTCTCCATAGGCCTCTTTTTTCTTGAGGTCTTCCATTCAGAAATTCAATGTAAAAGGCTAATAAATATTTGTTCCAAACACACCTGAACAAGAAAAGCCCTTGGAAATAATAAAAGTGATTTTTGGTTAATTACAGATTTCAGAAGTCTATTTAATGTGAAAATTCTGTATTTAAAAAAATGCAGAGAGAATTGTTTTTTCCTGTTTTCTTATTTTGTTCATAGATTGATATCAGCAATGTCCAATTGATATTGACCCCCAGCACCTCTTCATGCAGTTTGAACAGATATGAAAATCCAGACCCTTCATGGCTGACAATCAATCACACTTTGTCTCTATCTCCTCCCCACCATTTCCCTCATCCAACCCCTGGCACTCAGAGCAGCTGAGGAATGGAGTTACATCCAGGGGTGTCCCCAGGGCTCAGAACTGGGACTAGGTCAGTTCAATCTCTTTATTGCTGATCTGGATGAGGCCATCGAGAGTACCCTCAGTCAGTTCTCAGGTGAGCCCAAGCGGTGTGGGAGTGTGGCTGTGCTGGAGGGCAGGAAGCTCTGCAGATAGATCTGGACAGGATGAAGCCATGAGCCCAGGACAATTGGACAAGGTTCACCACAGCCAAGGGCCGGGTCCTACCCTGGGCTTACAACCACCCCAAATCCCTGGCCCTACCCTGCCCCTGATCCCCACAGCCTGTCCTGTTTCCTTCATCCCTGCATTGCCAGGGACTTTGTGGGATAAGGGAGCTCTGCTCTTGCTATGGAGGGAGGTCCAAGTGCTACCACTGGAGTGGGAACCACAACTCATCACGTTTGTGTCTTTTGGGGGGTTTGGAACTGGTGACACTTTGAGGCACAGAAAATTTCTCTTCATGGCAAACAGGCCCCAGTTGAACAGGACACCATTTCATAACAATCACAATCCTCCCTGAGATATGTGCAAGGTCCCAGCAGTATCTGATGAGTCCACCATTCACAGGTGATTTCCATACTAAAAGTAATCTCAGACAAAAGAACAATTAAGTTCTTGTATCAGGATGCTCGTCCTGGAGTGGGTGCAAAACAGCTCCAACAATTCCTGATTTGCCAAGCTGTCGGTGGATGGAGAAGGGAGGTCAGGCTGCTCTTGGTGGTGAGGAAATGCTGAAAGCAGCCTGACTCATTTCATCTCCTCATGCCCTGGCTGATGTCTCCTCTTTCCCCTTCCACCCACTGGCTTTTGTCTCCCACCAGCCCCCCTGTGAAGAGCCTGGCTCTGTGTTCTCCATCTCCTCCTGGCTGGCACTGTGTGGCTGGTGTGAGGAGCCCCTCAGCCTTCCCTGCTCCAGGCTGGACCAGCCCAGCTCCCTCAGCCTCTGCTCACAGCCCAAGGGCTCCAGCCCCACCTTGGAGGCCCTTCCCAGACCCTGCTCCAGCTGCCAGACATCTTTCCTGCCATGGGCAACCCATACCTGGCCACATTGACCTGGATAATCCCCATCCTTGATGTCCTGGTCACACAGCCCTGGCCCCTTGTCCCCATGTCAGGCTCTGGGGTGGATCCTGTGGAACATCCTTTGGTGGAGGCTGTGGCTCCAGGTGGGCCGGGGGGATCCCAGGGGACAGGGACCCTGTTGGGCATGAACAGCATTGGACTTGTTGGGAGAAACTGTGAGGGGGAGCTGGGGCAGAGTGACCAAGCCAGTGACCTGACACAGCCCTGCTGGGATGTCACACAGCCCCTCTGGGATGTCACAGCCAACTCTGTGATATCACAGCCCATTCTCCAATGCCCCACAGCTGATCTCTGATGGCTGGTCACAGCTGGTCACAGCCAACTCCGTGATGTCACAGTCTGCTCTGTGATGTCAGACATCTGCCCTCTGATGTCACAGCCGGCTCTGTGATGTCACAGAGGTTGTATATGATGTCATATTGCCCAAACACCTCACATGACCCACTCTGTGATGTCAAAGCCCACTCTGTGGCCTCATGTTACCAGATGATAAATTGTCTCCACCAGGTGAGCTGACACCTGGACCTTGTTCTCCATAACCCCCGGCCTATGGAAGCCACACAATGCCCATTGTGTGAGAAGGGGAAGTGGAAGTTCAGCTGTCTCAGTGTCCTCCCAGCTCAGCCAGACCCACTGGAACACTGGGGTCCACGACCACTAGAGAGACCCCCAGAAGAGAAGAACCCATGGGTATAGGGGATGGGAAATATGTTAATGATTTTGGGGAAATGATTATCATATGCATGTTTAGTCCAGGAAAATCAATGAATATGTGTGCAAAATAGAGAAAATAAAGAGAAACTTTCCTGTACTCAGACTGCATAGCTTTGGGAGGAGCTCTCCCCCGTGCATCCAGCTGAATAAAGAATGCTGATTCTTAATGCTACACTGGTGTTAAGGAGTTTTCTGTTTTACTGAATTTTTGGTAACACTCCCACTGCCTAGGAAAGCTCTGTCTGCTGCTGTTCACAAACAGAGAAGGGCTGGTGGCAGATGTGGGGTTCAGAGGCTGCCTGGGACAGAGTGACCATGAAATAATGAAGTTTTCAATGTTCTGGGAAAGAAGGAGGAACAGCAACAAAACTTCTGCAATGGAATTAGGAAGGGCAGACTTTGTCCTATTTAGGATGCTGATTTGGGGAGTACCAAATCAGGTACTGATTTTTTTGAAGGGGAAACAGCCCTTAAAAACAAACAGGTCCAGAAAGGATGGACACATTTCAAGATCGTAATTTTAAGGGGGAAGGAGCAGCCTATCCTAGTGTGGGAAAAGATGAGCGATTGAGGAAAATTACTGGCCTGGCTGCCCATGGAGCTTTTGTGGGAACTCAGGGGAAAAAAGAGAGAGCATCAACTTTGGACAAAAGTTCAGGCAACTTAGGAAATGTTTAAGGATCTTGCTAGGTCATGCAGAAAGAAAAGCTGAGAGGTGAAAGATCAATTAGAGCTTAACCTGGCCACTTCTGTGAAAAATAGTAGAATATGTTTCTACAAATAAGTTTTTAGCAAAATATGGGATAAGGAGAACCTATACCCTTTTTTTTGACACAGTGTAGAATATAGTAACTAAAGATAAGGAAAGGCTGAGCTGCTTAATACCTTGTATGTCTCAATGTTCAATATTAGGACAGGCTGTCCTCAGGACAAGTGCTCTCCTGAGCTGGTAGGTGGACACAGGGAGCAGAACAGCCCCTGTAATCCAGGAGGAAGCAGCTGCTGACCTGCTGAGCCACTCAGATGCTCACAGGTGTATGGGATTGGATGGGATCCATCCTAGGGGGATGAGGGAGCTGGTGGATGAGTTCCCCAGGCTGCTCTCCATCATTTACCATCAGTGCTGGCTCAGCAGGGAGGGCCGAGAGGACTGGAGGTGCCAGTGTGTGCCCATCCCCAGGAAGGGCTGGAAGGAGGATCTGGGGAACTCCAGGCCTGTCAGCCTGACCTGGGTGCCCGGCAAGGATATGGAACAGATCACCTTGAGTGCCATGACAGGGCACCCACAGGATGGCCGAGGGGTCAGAGCCAGCCAGCGTGGATTTAGGGGTGGCAGGTCCTGCCTGACCAACCTGGTCTCCTTTTATGACCAGGTGACCCATCTGTGGATGCAGGAAATGCTGTGGGTGTTGTGTGCCTAGACTTCAAAGGCTTTAAAACCACGAGCCACAGAATTCCCTGGAAAAACTGCAGCCCATGGCTTGGACATGTTCACCCTTCCCAGGGTAAAGAGCTGGCTGGAGGCTGGGCCCAGAGAGTGGTAGGGATGGTGCTGCACCCAGCTGGTGTCCAGGCACTGGTGCTGTTCCCCAGGGATCTGTGCTGGGCCCAGTCCTGTTTAATATCTTCACTGATGATCTGGGTGAGGGGATCGAGTCCAGCATTCACAAATTGCAGATGGCACCAAGCTGGGTGTGAGTGTGGATCTGCTGGAGGGCAGGACAAGAAGACACAACCTTAAGCTGCACGAGGGGAGGTTCAGGCTGGACAATAGGTAGAAGTTCTTCACAGAAAGGGTGAGTGGGCATTGGAATGGGCTGGCCAGGGGAGAGGTGGCAGAGTCACTGTCCCTCTCCAGTGGCACTTAGTGCCATGATCTGGGTGACAAGGGAGTATGAGGGTATTGGTTGGGCTTGATGATCCCAAAGGTCTTTTCCAGCCTATTTGATTCTGTCATTCTGTGATAATTGGGACACTCTGGGGCCATTGTGACACTGCAGGGCCTCATGGAACTAAGAGACCATGGTAACACCGTGCAGGCCCACAAAACCAGGGGTCCACTGTGGTGCTCTGGGGCCAAATGGAGCCAGGGAGTGCACCGTGACACTCTGGGTCCTCGTGGAACCACAGAGGCCATTGTAACACTGCAGGGCCTTGTGTAACCAAGGGGTTTCACCATTTTGGAACTGCAAAATCAAGGAGACCATTGGGAGACTCCAGGGCCCAGTGGAACGAAGGGGCTGTTCTGACACTGCGGGGGCCCATGGAACCAAGGGGCTCCTGTGAAACTGCAGCACCAACGAGAACATTGTGACACAGTGTAGCTCCACGGAACCGAGGACACCATTGTCATATTTGGGGCCCCATGGAACCAAGGACACCATTTTCTCTGCATGGTCACATGGATCCACGAAGACCAGCGTGGTGTGAGAAAGAGGCCTTTGTGACACTGAGGGGCCCCATGGAACCAAGGACATCTTTGCAGATGTCACCAAACTGGGTGCGAGTGTTGATCTGCTGGAGGGTAGGAGGGCTCTGCACAGTGCCTGGGACAGGCTGGATCCAGGGCTCAAATCCAAAAAGGTGAGGTTTAGGAAGACCAAGTGCTGGGTTCTACACTTTGGCCACAACAATCCCTGCAGTGCTGCAGGCTGGGGACAGAGTGGCTGGAGAGCAGCCAGGCAGAAAGGGACCTGCAGGGACTGATGGACAGCAGGCTGGACTTGAGCCAGCAGAGTGCCCAGGTGGCCAAGAAGGCCAATGGCTCCTGGCCTGGATCAGGAATGGTATGGCCAGCAGGAGCAGGGCAGTGATTCTTCCCCTGTGCTCAGCAGTGGTTGGGCAGCACATCGAGTGCTGTGTCCAGTTGTGGGCCCCCTGGATGGGCAATTAGAAGAAATGTGAAGCAGGGGGTATAAAGAAAGCAAAGGTGAAGCAGAGGAAATGCTCAGGGCAGTTTGGGGGTGGCTGCCAGGCAGCCCTGGCTCTGAGCAACAGTGTCTGCAGTGGGACAGGAAACTCCCAGCTGATGGGAACAAACTTTCTGGCTGAGTGCAGAGGCCAGGACAAAGCTGAGTGGTGTCCCTGGTGTCCCCCAGCCCTTGCTGGCCCCAGGGGCTGATGGAATTTGTGCCCCCTCAGGTTCATGTCCCCACACCAACAGCATGGGGGTGCTCCCCCTGCTGTGTGCAATGCAAACAGGGGCTGCTGAGCCAGTGCTGCCGTGACTGTGCCTGCAAGGATGGGGCACCTGTGTGAGCGGTGGGAGAGGCCAGGGCTGCAGAGGGGGGATGTTGTTGGCAGCTCCATGAGGACGCTCTGGGACACTGCCCTGGGCTGTGCAGCACACTGGGGATGGATCAGCCCCTGCTCTGCTGCTCCTTCCCGTCTGCCCCAGGGCCCTTGCAGAGCCCCAGCCATGCTGTTTGTCCCCAGCCTGCCCACGGCCAGCCTGGGGCTGCTCACGGGGCTTTTCTGTGCTGAGCATTGGCCTGGGTGTGTTCTTGAGAGAGCCTGGGCAAGGAGCCTGGAGCCCCCAGGCCCTGGCCTGAGGCGTCAGCGCTGCCCCAGCAGTGCCCATGGCCTGTCCCTGCTGCAGCCCCGGCACTGCCACCCCCAGGGCTGTGCCCGGCCCCGAGAGCACTCAGGCCCTACAGCAACACCAGGGCCACCAGGGCAGCGGGGCAGGGCCACGGCAGCAGCACTGGCAACACCAAGTGCTGCTGCTGCTGGGTACAGCTGCTGGGCCAGAACTGATCTGCCCCCAGCTCTGCACACAGACATTGCTGAACTGTGCAGAGAAGGCAACAAAAGGGGGATCTCCAGGGAAAACTTTGCTGGACTGTGGAAGTGAGGAGCGATGTTCTTGATAGCTTCATATGAAAGAAATCCTTTTTTTCATTTAAAGGTATCAAGAGCACAGCTCCTCACTGACACAGTCTACAGGTCACAGTGGACGTGTGGAGAAACAAAATGAGATATGGTAAAATTGATTGCTTTCATTTAGGGACAACATTAAAAAAGGTAAACAACCAAAAAAAAGCTCCAAAATGAAACCAACAAGAAGTATCAAAGACAACTTTGATTGCAAATTATTTTCAGAAACTGTCCAGCAGTTTAATGTTTCTTACATTGTCTAGTCATCAGTCTCCAGACTGCAGCCTTGAGCTCCTGGTTCCTCAGGCTGTAGATGAGAGGGTTCAGGGCTGGAGGCACCACCGAGTACAGAACTGTCACTGCCACATCTAGGGATGGGGAGGACATGTAGGGGGGCTTCAGGTAGGCAAAAATGCCAGTGCTGACAAAGAGGGAGACCACGGCCAGGTGAGGGAGGCAGTTGGAAAAGGCTTTGTGCCGTCCCTGCTCAGAGGGTATCCTCAGCACAGCCCTGAAGATCTGCACATAGGAGAAAACAATGAACACAAAACAGCCAAATACAAAAAAGACAGTAACAGCAAGAAGACCAAGTTCCCTGAGGCAGGATTGTGAGCAGGAGAGCTTGAGGATCTGTGGGATTTCACAGAAGAACTGGCCCAGGACATTGCCATGGCACAGGGGCAGGGAAAATGTATTGGCTGTGTGCATGAGAGCATTGAGAAAGCCACTGGCCCAGGCAGCTGCTGCCATGTGGGCACAAGCTCTGCTGCCCAGGAGGGTCCCGTAGTGCAGGGGTTTGCAGATGGACACGAAGCGGTCGTAGCACATGATGGTCAGGAGGAAATACTCTGCTGAGATGAAGAACAGAAAGAAAAAGAGCTGAGCAGCACATCCAGTGTAGGAGATGTTCCCGGTGTCCCAGAGGGAATTGTGCATGGCTTTGGGGACAGTGGTGCAGATGCAGCCTAGGTCAGTGAGGGCCAGGTTGAGCAGGAAGAAGAACATGGGCGTGTGCAGGTGGTGGCCGCAGGCTACGGCGCTGATGATGAGGCCGTTGCCCAGGAGGGCAGCCAGGGAGATGCCCAGCAAGAGGCAGAAGTGCAGGAGCTGCAGCTGCCGCGTGTCTGCCAATGCCAGCAGGAGGAAGTGCCTGATGGAGCTGCTGTTGGACATTTGCTGGGGCTGCACATGGGGACCTGTTCATGGAGAAAGGACAGTAAAGACTTAGGGGAGGTACCTGTTGTAGAAGTCCATCCGAAAATCCTTCATTTTTTGCCTCACAATTGTCATGAGAAAAGACTACCAAAGGGTTAAGACTGCTGAGCCAATTGGGAAAGAAAGTCTCCTGCTTATCTACTGTGCTCACAAGTGATGCTTGCAGAACACGCCATGCTGTACTCGAAAGGGGGCATGCTGCCCTTTTCTGGACAATTGAACTGGACTTTCTTCCAAACTCCTGACCTGGCTGGGCTGAGCTCTGGGGTGGTTCCCCTCCGCTCTATAAGAAGACCCCTCTTGCCTGTCTCCAACCACCGTGACAGACCAACAGAGATGCAAATCCCCTCATCAAGGAACCAAGAACCCCTCTGGCACCCTATTGACACCCCCATGGCACCCCCATGGCACCCCCCTGGCAACCTCCTTCCAGAGACTGGGAATGCACTCCCTCCCAACTCAGGGAGGGGGAAAACTTAACGTACATGTGAGCATTCGGCCATGAAAACAATGGACTTCTCCCCTCCATGGAAACCTAATTTCAGTTACCTTCCCCCAACCAAGAACAGTATATATATTGGGGTTCGGTCCGACTGTCCTTCGAGATCTCCCCAAGACGTGTACCAGCGAGTTTCGGCGGCGGGACCCTGAAGACATCACGTTTTGGTAGCTATACCCCATTCCCTGACCTTCTTTCCTCCCCTTTTCCTTGTCTTACCCTTCTCTTCCCCGGATCCCTTAACCAACGCATATTTAGCTGTGGTTATAATCAATAAAACTGTACCTTGTTGATTTGTTACTGCAAAACCCCTGTGCCTTGTGTTGGTTATTTTTGCACCCAAAAATCGTTCGTCACCCGTTTATTTCGGGCGGACCTTCACACCTGTAAACAAAATCAAGGCCATTTCCCATACATCCTCCTCAGTAACACACAGACATGGTCTTTAATGTTTAAGAGTTCTGAGGTTTTCTTTATAAGCTCCCCCCGTGTCTCTGCTGGTTGTTTTGGATATAAAAACATAAGCATGTCTGAGGCCCTCAGGGAGAACAGAGTGAGTTCCCTGGGTCAAGGTGATGAATGCAGACTGAGGAGAGATGGTCTGTAATTCTGACCTGTTCAGAGTTTCTTTGGGCTTTAAACTTTCTCAGGTGGAAGGTGACCACCTTCTTATGCTTCCCTTAAAATGCCACCACCTACTGCTGGGAGCAGATGCATCCACCACAGCCCAGCTCCACATTTGTAGCAAAGGACTCACTTTGCTCATTTTACCAACCCAGCAGCATTTTCTGTGTCACAACACCTCTGCCTTTCCCAATAAATCTTATAACTCAGAAATGCTCAGGTTTGCACCCTGGATTGAAGCTCCCAGCTTGGACTGAAATCTCAGGGAGATTTCCAAGTGTCCTTATGTTGGCATTGGATGAAGGAAGATGCAGCTCCTTCCCTGGCTGCACTGACAGCATTGCCCAGAGCTGGGCCCTGGGGACAGCATTACCCTGAGCCAGCTGTGCCCCCTGCCAGAGCCCCCCGTGCCCGGCAGCTTCTCCCAGCCCTGCGCTCTGCAGAGGGAACTGGGCCCAGGGCTGCAGAGCTGCCCCACGGCTCTGCTGCAGCTCTGCCTGCACAGGAGGGGCTGCACGCCTTGGAGCCCCAGCCCTGAGGGAGGCGGCTGAGCTTGGGCACAGGAGGGAGGGGGCTTGTTCAGAGGGAGGGGCTGCACTGGAGGGGGTCCTGTGGGCATCTCTAAACTCTCCCTGCCACAGCATTGCTGGGTTTTGTTTTCCCTCATTGCCCAATCTTCTCACTGCTTCCTGGAGGTTTTCCTCCTGCAGGTGTTTCCCTGTGCCTGTTCTCTCCATGCCAGCACTCACAGACCCCAAATCTCTGTTCACTCTCCTTGGCCGTACAGAACCCTGCCTGTTTGCAGGGCACTGGCTGGGGCAGGTTCTGTTTGCAGCTTGTAGAAAGGAGAGCTCAGACTGAGCCTGATGGGTCCAGCAAAGGTGATGCTGGTGCTGTCCATGGGCAGAGTGACTGAAAGCACATTAGGGATCTCCAGTGAATCTATTGATCGCTAAAACCAACAGTTTGGATATCTCAGGGACTTGAAGAATATAATGATTAGCAATTCATACTATCTTTAATATTTAACCCTCCCTTCCTGACATTCTCCAATATTAGGAAACTGAATACTTGAACTCTTAGTAAATTTCCTCACTTTAATTAAAAAGCTTGTCTTGGAAATATTCTATGACTTATTAGAACCCCTCAGCATGTCAGAGCTTCATGAGCATTTGTCCTCCTTTGCACCAGAAACACCCAGAGTTGTACTCACAGAGTCTGTAGGCAGTGGGAGGTTCCAGCTTTAGGAGATGGCTTCAGGAGCTGCAGCTGCATTGTCCTGCGGCCAGAGGTTCCTGTGGCAAGGGCTGGCAGTGATTCTGCCCTAGGCACTTCTCAGCACCTTCCCAGCCCCGAATGATTGAAGCTCTCTGTGCCTCTGTGCTGGGCCTGGGGTGGCTGCAGGCAGTGCCCCAGCCCTGCTGGGCTGGGAGAAGAGCTGCTCATCAAGAGAAATGTGCTTTTGAAGCTCTTCTTGGTTACCAGGAGCTGCCTCTGTGCCAGGAGCCCAGCCCAGCTCAGCAGCACAGACACAGCACAAGGACTTTAATGAGCCTCTGGGGCTTTGTGCTCAAGCCCTGAACATCAGTCCCTGAGAGGGAGCTGAAGAAATCTCTCCAGAACTCCAAGGCAGAATCCAACTGCAAAGTTTCTTGGACTTTTAATGGGTCCCACTGAAGGACACAACTGAGAAAGTGTCCCCAGGCCCCAGGCAGAGCAGAGAACTGGAGGCAGTGATGACAGGTGGGGACAAAGAGAAGCCAAGTCTTGGTGCCCTGGGGCACAGCAGTGTCTGTGCCATCAAGGGCTGGGAGGAGACACCTTGTCCTGAGGTCCTGGGGCCTCCTGGCACAGCCCCAGCCAGGCTGGGCACTGTCAGCCCCTTGTCCTGCCCTCGGCATCCCCCCCTAGCCCACATCCCAGTGGCCTCAAGGATCTGCTGGAAGGAGTCCCTGGGGAGCCTTGCTCACCAATGGCCCTGGGGGCTCCTTCATGCTCACAGAGTTTTTCAAAGGACTTTGGGTTTGGTTTTTGCCTTTGAGTCTCTGAGAGGTTTGTGCAATCATGGCCTCCAATTATCTGCTGTAATTAGTCCCTGGAGAGGCTTTGTCAGTAACTACACTTTGTGGGCTCATTAAGGATTCAAGGTACTTCAGTTATTTTAAGGTACTTGGTGTTTCCCTTTTGATACAGACTCTAAGAGAGGTTTCTGCAATCATGGCCGTAATTATCTGCTTTAACGAGTCCCTTGAGAGCTTTGTATTGACATGTAGTGGGGCTCATTAATACTTTGAGTTACTCAAGATTTTTAAGGTACTCTGGATTTTCCTTTCCACACTAAATCTCTGAGAAGTTTTTGTGCCATCCTGGCCTCCACTTCTCTCCTCCAAGGAGTCCATGAGGAGCTTGTGTAGCAGATGGACCTCAGTCGGATGCATCCATGATTTGAGACACTTCAGGGTTTTCTTCTGACTTTGACTCCTGGAAAAGTTTGTGCAATCTCCTCTCAGACCCTGAGGTTCCACGGCTCAGCTCCAAATGCACCATAGGGGTTATTAGGATCAAGCAAATCCTGACAAACCATGGCTCTGCCTTGATTTCCCTCTGCTCTAGTGCAGTTCATCAGAAATATTTCTGTAGTGGTTTCGGTTCACCAATTTGAGATTTCTTGGAGCATGCAGCATTTATTGATGTGGGTTGTGTTGGCTAATTTCCAGTGCACTCACTAGAATACAGTTACTCATTTCCTCCTGTGTGATAAGATTAGGAGAACGGCAAAGCAGGCTCAAAATTTTAAGAGGGTATAAGGAAAAGTTCATGAATAGCAACTAAAAGAAAGAGTAATAAGAACAAAACTTTCAGAAAACTTCTCCTCTCCCTACAACCCTTTCTTTCTTACTGACAGTAAAAAGAGACAAACCTAGAATTTTCAGTCAGTTTACCCCAACTAGAATAGTCTTTCTTGAGTTCACTTAGGGAGAGGAGTCTCTCTTTCATGCTATGGAGACCTGTCCAGAAGAGACACTTCTCTTGTCGTTCTCAATTTCCATGAATAGCAACTGCCCAGAAAAATCTGCAATTGCAACATCCCTCCCAGTTGTTCAGAGCTCTTTTACCATTGTGTTTATGGGCCATGTCAACTTATGGGGTATTAGTTAAAAGATGAGCTGTGTAAGAGCAAAGATTCTCCTCATCTGTTTCTGAAATCATCTTCATCTCTGAGGACATCTTTTTCTTCTCCCTGTCAAGGCACAGGATCTCATCACGCTTCCCTTTTTCCATGTTCTAACTTCTCATGGGATCACAGCTACTTTGACATTTGCTACTTTAGCATGGAGGCCTTTGCTGAACAAGTCATTTCCTCGTACTTTTCAATGCAATATAGGGAAAAGGAGAGTCTGATGTATCAGTTACATCCTTCTCCATGGCTTTACAAGAGGATTTCAGCCCCAAGATCAGGACATCTCCTAATCCCTCCCATCTGGGACTCAACTTCCTCTTCTCTGCCCTCGGTGTCTTCATGTTGCTCCTCTATGTGCCTGCACTTTGTCCTTTTCTCTCACTCGAGAGAGGATGGAAGCAGTGAAAGAGTTCATATCGCACCCGGGGCCTGCAGATGGTTCGTGACCCCGGCCAGGCTCAGTGCTTGCAGCTAGACCTGCTCCCTGTTCCCTTGGTTCCATGGGGCACCACAGTGTCCCAGTGGTCCCTTGCTTCCATGAGGACCTGAGGTGTCATAATGCCCCCTTGGTGACATGAGGCCCCGAAGGGTCACAATGGTCTCCATGGTTCCATCAGGCCCCACAGAATGATAACGGTCTCTGGGTTCCATGAAGCCCCGCTGGGTAACCATGGCCCCTTGGTTCCATGGGCTCCAGTGGTGCCACAATGATCGCCTTGGATCCATGGGCTCCAGTGGTGCCACAATGATACCCTTGGTTCCATGAGGTCCCCACAGTGTCCCAGGGATCTTCATGGGAAGGAAAGAACCCAGCCCCAGTGTTGCAGAGGCATCCACCAGAGGCCAAGGCCAGCCAGACTTGATGGTACTGACAGATTTACCTGGGAGCAACCCTTGGATATACAGAATTTTGGAGGTGGAATCCCAATTTCAGATATGGACACCTGGAGGAGAAGGACGGTTCTTTTACATAAGAACGAAAGCAGGGAACGCCGATATTTGAGGGGCAAATGAAAGGTGGCCATCAGAGGCCTAAGTCAGCCAGACCTCACTGTTCTAGTTGCTTTTGTATGAAAGCAACCCTTGGATATAGGGAATTTGGGAGGTGGAATCCCAATTTTGGCCATTTCTTTGTAGATAATAATGACAGTTCTTTTTCAGAGGAAGGAAAGCACGGAGCCCAAGTGTTTCAAATGCAGAAGAGGAGACAGGTGGCTCCTGTCCTGGCTCCCAAGCCAGCCAGACCTGATTGTCATGGCAGCTTTTGTCATAGAGGAGTCCTTGGATATATGGAATTTCAGAGGAGAAATCTCAGTTTTGACCTTGGACTCCTTGAGAAGAAGGATGGTTCTTTCCCAGAGGAAGGAAAGCATCAAGCACAGTGTTTTGAGGCAGGTGAGGGACAGCTCCCAAGCGGCAAGGGCAGCTAGACCTGTCTGGCTTTCATTTGGGAGCAATCCTTGGATGTACGGAGTTTTGGAGGTAGAATTCCAGGTTTGGCCATGGGCACCGGGTCAGGATGGATGGTTTTTACCAATAGGAAAGAAAAATGCCAAGTCTAAGTGTTTTTGAAGAAGATGAGAGGTGGCCACCCTTAGGCCAACACAGCCAGACCTGTCTGTCCTGGCACCTTTTGTTTAGGGGCTATCCTTGGACATAGGGCATTTTGGAGGTGCAATCTCAGTTTTGGCTATGGGTGCCTGGACAGGAAGACAAGTCCTTTTCATTACGAAGGAAAGCACAAAGCCCCAGTGTTTCAGAGGCAGATGACTGCCAGCCCTCAGAAAGCCAAGGCCAGCCAGACTTATCAGTCCTGGCAGCTTTTGTCTGGGAGCTATCCTTAGATATTGGGAATTCTGGAGGCAGATTCTCAGTTTTGGCCATAGGCACCTGGTCGAGATGGATGGTTTTTTCCCATAAGAAAGAAAAGCACATGATCCCAGTGTTTTAAAGGCAGATGAGAGGTGGCCCCTGGGTGGCCAAGGCATCCAGATCTGTCTCTCCTGGCAGATTTCATCTGGGAACAATCTTTGCATATAAGAAAATTTGGGGGAGGAATCCCAGTTTTGGCCATGGCCTGGAGGAGAAGGACAGTTCTCTCCCATAGGAAGGAAAGCCCAGAGTCCCAGTGCTTCAGGGGCAGAGGAGAAGCAGCCTTGACATGCCAAGGTCAGCCAGACCTGTCCAGCAGCCTCTGGGTGGCCAAACCAGCCACACCTGTTCCCTGTTGCCTTGGTTCCATAGGGCCCCACAGTGTCCCAATGATCTCCTTGGTTCCATGAGGCCCTGGAGTGTCACAGTGTTCTCCTTTCTTCTGTAGTGTCACAATAGCCCCATGCTTCCCTGAGGCCTTGCGATGTCACCATGGCCCCTCAGCTCCATACGGCCGCACTGTGTCCCAATGGCTCCTTGGTTCTACGGGCCCCACAGCTTCATCCTTGACCCTTGGTTCCACAGGGGTCCTGAATTTCATAATAGTCCCCCTGATTCTGTGAGGTACCAGAGTGTCACAATGGTCTCTCTGATTCCATGAGGTTCCATAGTGTCACCATGGTGTCCTTGGATCTGCATTGTTCCAATGGCCCCTTGGTTCCATGAGTTCTGTACTGTCAGCAATGGTTTTTCTGTTCCAACAGGGCCTTGATGTGTCGCAATGGCTCCTTGGTTCCAGAGTATCATGTACAGAAAATCACACTATGAAAAGCCAGTGTCCATAAAGGAGAGAGAAGAGTCCTTCAACTTTACAGGAATAAAGGGAGAGAATCCACCAGGGCACATGCCCACCGGGTTTTCTCTTTTGAGGTTTCAAACGGTGTAGCCTCTTTTCATCCTAAGCTCCTGGCTGCATGTTGCCCTCTTCTATTGCCTATTGGTTGAGGTACGAGGAAGGTACAGCCTTCCTGAATCCCCAACCCCATATTCCCCTCTTGAACTCGTAATTTTAACCCAAAGTTCATTAACTCAATCTCTTGCAAACCCACTCGCCTGTTTCAGAAGCCAAGCCATCTGGGCTCTGTAATAAACCTGTTGCTTGAAGTTAGTAGAAACATTAAGACCCAATTCAAGGATGTTAACACCCCTACATTCACTCATCAAATTGTCTGTAAAGACATCTTGCCTATCAGTCACAATGGATTCCTCAGTTCCATGGGGCTCCACAGTGTCACCAGGGCCCTGTTGGCTCCATGAGGTTCTGTAGTGTCACCGTGGTGTCCCTGGACCTGCATTGTCACAGTAGAGCCATGGTTCCTTGAGGTTCCATAGCGTCACCATGGTGTCCTTGGACCTGCATTCTCGCAGCTGACCCATGGTTGCATGAGAAGTTGGTACGTATGTGCATGTCTTTCTATAGACTGTTTGTCTTGTGATTGTGGAGCAGAGTGGTTGGCAACAAAGACAACCACTCACCCGATGTCCATGTGGCAACAGAGAGCATTTATTCCTCCAGCTCCTATTTATAAAGAGAGGTATGAAAAACCTGGTCTGGATAGCCCATTGGTCTGATCTTTTACACTGCCCAGCTCCTGGACCAGTGAGATGTCTGCAGCTTAGGATGCAATGTAATTAGTTGAGGTTCTGTAATTAGATGAGGTTGACTGACCCCTGTCAGTAAATGCAGGGGTTGGTTTTATGGAGCCGGCTGGGTTTCTTATTTATAGATGAATTAATTGCGCAGTACAAACCAGCTTGTACTGTGACATTATGTGACAACACTGTCTTTCTGTTATTCTCTATTTCTTCTCCTTCTAATCCTACTTACCTGGAACATTTTTGGGTAACCTCTTAAGGGTTAAAGGTTTTTAGGTTAAATGGCTAAGTTAATCTTACGATAAGAGTTTCATGTTGAAGTGGGTGTTGTATTAAACCCTTTGCCAAAGTTACTTGACTGTCTGTATTTTGCCAGTAGAATTTTGTGTCATTTTGATGTCTTAGCACAGTTGGTTAGAGCATGGTGCTGATATCACCGAGGCTGTGAGTTCAATCACTGTGTGGGCCATTCACTTAAGAGCTGGACTTGATGATCATTTTAAGTCCCTTCCTAGCAAGAATATTCTTTGCATTTGGCCATGTTGAGAATATCTGGTTGGTGTTTCTCGTGTGCACCAAACTCAAGTCAAGGAACCTTTTGTTACCCCCAGCATTTCAGTGTTCTGGGGTGTTCCAGCCCTGCAGGCTCACAGTGGCCTCTTGTTTCCATGAGGCCTCACAGTGTCCCACTGGCCCATTGGTTCCATGAGGATCTGCAGTGTCACACAGGTTTATGACATTTGTCCTTGCTGCCCCTCACATCCCACTGCCCCACAAACAGCCCCGAGCCACCTGTGAAGGACAGGCCCTGCTGTCCCAGGCTGGGCTCAGGGCTTGGCCTTTCTGCTTCCCCCAACGAGCCCAGGCCTTGCTCAGCACTGCAGTTCCCTGCTCAGAGCCTTTGGCTGCCTGCAATCCTGGCTTCAAGGATCTGCTCTCACCAGTCCCTGGGGAGCCTTTGGCACTCCCTGCCCTCAGTGGGGCCCTGTGATGCTCCAAGGCACTTGGAGTTTTGCTTCTGACTTCTTGACAAGCTTCTTCAGCCTTCTCCCAGTGCCTGAGGTTCCTGGACCCAGCCCCAAATCCAAATCTTCAAGTCTCCAGGGCTTGTGCAGAGGATTGGAGTCAGTTTGGACTTCCTTTAAGGATGAAGGTATCAAAATCCACCTCATGAAAATTTTTCTTTTATCAAGTGAGGTTTTTTATATTTCCCAGTTCAGAGAAGATCTGATAGAGACATTCCCCAGGTGATCTTGATGCTGAATGTCTCCTTAGGTGGTCTGGGCACAGAGAAGAATGAGCCCCTTGAGGGCTGACCCTGTTGGGACAAGCTGCTCCTCACGCCCAGCCTCACCACGTCTGACATGGCCCATCTGGCACTGACATCCCTGTGCCCTGCAGCAGAACCTTGTCCCCTGAGCTCTGCAGCTCCATGTCCCAGCCCATTGCACCATGTCCCACCTGCTCTCCTCAGGGCTCTGCCTGCACACAGGCCCAGGAGAAGTTTTCCTGTTGGGAAGGAAAGGCAAAGCCTGAGCAGGTTTTCTGAACAACGAACCCCACTCAGGAACCACCTGCTCAGTCCAGGCTGCCTGGAATGGTGTCACCTTTATCCAAGGGACAGTGTGAGCAGAAATGATCTCTGGGAGCAGAATTCTCTGAGTCTCCCAGCTGAATTCTCTGTCTGTGTCCTTTCCCTGGATCTCTGTTGCAGGTGGAAGCTGCTGGTGCCATCCTCACCTTTAACCTCTCTCTTGAATGCAAACAGATGTTCCCAGGTGTTTTCAGCAGGATTTGCTCAATGTTTCTACAAAACTTTTGTGTTCCTCATGGAATGAAGGGGCCATTTTGGCACTGAGGGGTTGACATGGAAGCGAGGAGTCACTTGTGACACTCGAGTGCCATGGAACCAAGGGACCATGGTGACACAGCAGGGCCACGTGGATCCAGTGGTGTTGGGAATTTAGCTGACTAGAGACTGGAAAAGTACAAAGCCGTGGCTAATTCCAAGTTCTGCAGATAGCGTATCCTTGGGCCTAGCTGAGTATGATAGTGGACAGAGAGACGTGAGAAGTAGAGAACGTAGGCCCAAAGGAATGAGGAAGAGTCGATGGTATAGTTTAACCAATAGATCGCTCGGGTTACAGAATATTCATAAGCTTATTATTTGCTGTATAAATGTTTGATGCTTTTTTCAATAAACTGGACCTGCAATGAACCATCTGGTGTCCTGGTCTCCTTCCTTTGACAAATGGTGACCCCGAACGTTGACCCCCTCATCTCGCACTAAAAGAAAAAGGGGGAGAACACGCCACGGTTGAGGAAGCTGGAGTTGGGTCCTGTTTGCAGCCGGGATGGTGCCGGAATTCTTAGGAGCACCCTCGGGGTTCACATCGGTGACCCGAGCCATACATGCTGCCGGAGCATGGAAAGCTTCAAAGAGCGCGCTCACAAATAGGTATGGATAGGCAAGCAGCATATGATTTATTCGCCGCGTATCTAGAAAGGCGAGGGGTAAAGGGGATAGATTTAAAAAAGGAGCTACCAGGGTTATTAGCTAAGGGGATTTTCCTTAACCCACATACGGTTCATGAACTCGTGGAATGGAGAAAATTTGGGGATATACTATGGGAAGCGGTGTTAGAAGAGGTTAAGACAGCAAAGAAATTGGGCAAGCCATGGCGGGTGGTGTACAATACACTGCTTCAGCATGTCTCTGAGCGCAAGGCAGCAGCTGCAGCTCGGGGCGCCTGCGGGGCTGTGCCACTCCGAACTCGGCATGGGCACTGCACCATGGGGAGCAGCTGCAGCAAGTGGCTGCCTGAGGTGCTGCGCTGCAGCAGTGGTAGCGGAGCCACTGCGGGGGGAGCGACCCACGTTGCCACGGGTGTATCGCTGGGTGCAGCACACGCTGCTGGCGAGTCTCGCGAAACAAGAAGCCCAGCGCGGGGGGGTCGCCCACTCTGACACAAGCGGCGTGGGACCAGAGCACTTTTCCAGCGCCAGTGCTTCTCCCTCCGCCCCACGGCCGGCAAAAAGCTTTAGATTTAGACCTAACAGCCGTAATAAATGTGACTCTTGTCAACAGAAGAAAAGATCCCTGCTGCAATTAAGAAACCAGTGATAATAAACAAGCGACACCAAAGAGCATTGCTGTCAAGACGTTCCTCACCTAAGTTAAAAAGATTTTTGTTCTTCCCAGCAGAGACTGTGAAATAGAAATCAGCGTAGTGAATGTGTGAGTCAAATTTTGGCCGATTTGGCTTAGCATCCATTATGCTGTCTTAAAGTCACCTGTATTAACATAGACTTTAAACATCAGAAGCCCAGATAACTCAGTCGGTAGAACATCAAACTCTGAATTTGTATTTTCAAAAATTTAAAAACGTTAAAGATATGTTAAAGTGATTGTATAAGTTAGATGTAATGAGTGTGCTTTTTGTATTCTTTGAGATTTGCTCGGACGTGGTAGATGTAAAAGCAAGCACTGAATTCAAAAGAATTTTTCCACAGCTATACCTTGAAAAATCTCCTTATGTTTAAGTGCATTCAAGTGTAAAAATGCTGTAGCAAACACATGAAGAAAGTTGTTTTAGCTTAGTATTTTAGAGTCAGACCTGTAAGTAAGTTATAGTAAATGCGATATTCTATTTCTATAGTAAGTTTTATCTGTTGCTAAGTAGTTTAAGTTAAATTATCTATTAAGTGCCATTAAATGTTAAATAGTGTTAAGGTTAAGTTTTGTTAAGTTTATGTCCTGTTAGGTTTAAGTGCTGTTCAGTTTAATTTCTGTTAAGTTTAAGTGTTATTAAGTTTAAGTGAAGTTAGATTCTGTTAAGTTTAAATAATATTAGGTTTAAGTTATGTAGATTTTAAAGTCAGTTAAGTTCTGTTAAGGTTAAGTTCTGTTAAATTTAAGTGATTTTACATGTAAGTTCTGTTGAGTTTAATTTCTGTTAAGTTTAAGTAAAGATAAGTTTAAGTGATGTTAAGTTCTGTTAAGTTTAAATATTTTAAGTTTAAGTATTTTAAGTCTAAGTGCTATTAAGTTTAAGTGATGTTAGATAGATTTATGCTTTTATGATAGGTGTTTATTTTATGACTTGTGCGCAAGGTGTTGTTGTGAACATCAGAGAAACTTTAGTTAGAAGAGACAATCAGAGGCATTTGTGAGTAGAGCCATTCCTGTTTGAAGTATATCTGCTGTTTGAGAATGGAAAGCAAACTCACCAGACAATCAACGCAGATGAAACCTGCGCACATGCTGCTCCTTTAGCTTATTTTTGTAGGTTGTATTAGCACACCTGAGTTTTGTTTGAGCCTTGTAGCACATAGAATCCTTTTTGTATCTGTCATATAGAATATCCTATAAATAGTGATAGCCTTTTCGGTTTGTCTCCCTGGCTTAGATCCTTATAAGAGAGAAACCTTACTATTTGAGAATACTGCTTGTAATGTAATAGTTGTAGAATTGCCTATTTTTGTGTTGCAAGGAGTGTGACACAGCCCATAGAACTTTGCTTTTTCCAAAAAGAAAACAGGGAAATGTTGGGAATTAACTTGACTAGAGACTGGAAAAGTACAAAGCCGTGGCTAATTCCAAGTTCTGCAGATAGGGTGTCCTTGGGCCTAGCTGAGTATGATAGTGGACAGAGAGACGTGAGAAGTAGAGAACATAGGCCCAAAGGAATGAGGAAGAGTCGATGGTATAGTTTAACCAATAGATCGCTTGGGTTACAGAATATTCATAAGCTTATTATTTGCTGTATAAATGTGTTGGGAATTTAGCTGCTAGAGACTGGAAAAATACAAAAACGTGGCTAATTCCAAGTTCTGCACCTGCTAGATAGCGTGTCCTTGGGCCTAGCTGTAGTATAATAACAAATAGTGAAAGAGACATGAGAAAAGAGAGATGTAACCCCTAAGGAATGAGGAAGAGTTCATGGTATATTTTAACCAATAGATTGCTTGGCTTACAGAATATTCATAAGCTTATTATTTGCTGTATAAGTGTTTGATGCTTTTTTCAATAAACTGGACCTGCGATGAACCATCTGGTGTCCTGGTCTCCTTCCTTCGACACAGTGGTTCATTGTGACCCTGTGGGTCCAAGGAGACCATGGAGACACTCCCAGAACCTCATGGAACCAAGGAGTCCATGGGGACCCACTGAAGGGCACTGCCCATCCAAGGAGGCCATTGTGACAATGCGGAAGCTCATGGAGCGAGGGAGACCATTGTGACACTGAAGAACTTCATGGCACCAAGCATCCATGGTGACACAGCAGGGCATCATGGGAACCAAGGAACCTCTGTTTGCAGTATGGACACTCATGGAACCAGGGGCTGTTGTGGCACTGCAGAACCAAAAGAGCTGCTGGACCTTGTGCCCTGGCCCTGCACAGCTCCTTGGGAAGCAGGGCAGGAGCAGCACCCTGGGAACCTCGGGAATGTCCCTCTGGGATCCATGGCACACAATCCCAGGGGCTGGAATTCCAGTTCCCAGACAAGAAAAGATGTTCCTCCCCTGGGAGGCAATGCTCTTAAGAAGGAGCCAAAGGCCAAGTGGAGCAAGATCTTACAGTGACATTTCACTGCCAGCCTTCATAACTTCACCCACAGTTGTTGTAGCTCATGGATTGGGAAGTAAATCAGGGCAGGGTCTTTGGTGGGAGCTGCCCTGGGTTAAGGGAGACACTGAGAGAGAAACAGAGCAGGCAAAGTGAGGCAGGAGAGAAAAGAGGACACCAATACAATCAGCTGAGAAGATGGCACTCTGAAAACAGAACTGGAACTGATGGAAAATGAATGGGACAGAAATCGATAGTTCTGAAAGTTTTATTTACTATCAAAATAGATCACACACACCCAGACCTACACAATCCCGATCCCACACCCTGAAATTTCGATCTCACTTCTCCCAATCTCCTTCCAACACCATCTCACCCTGGAGATTGTGGAATCAACTAGATATGGCATGGGACTGAGTTTTTCTGAGGTGGGAACAAGGCAATTTGACATGAATTGAGCCATTTTGGGGTAAAATTGAGGTGTTTTCAGTGGGATTGAATAATTTTGAGGTGACAGACCAATTTATCTTGAATTCTGGAGTGCAAGGATATGGAGAATACTTCCTGAAATCCCCCAAGAACACACAAATCTTCCAGAATATGTTCCCAAACCATAAATTCCACCTCAAACACCTGTTAAATAGTAGGATTTTAGATATCCTTGATCAATTACTTTCTTTTTTGTCATATTTCAGGTGTTTTTAAGTGATAAAGAAAAATCAGAAGAAAGTTAGGGCCAAACCAAAAGGATAACCAGCCAGGTGTCCTCCCAACATGGATCACAGGAAATGTGGGTCACCAGGGCTCTGACCAATGTGGATCCTCCCATGGGGGATGAAGCTAGAGCGGTGCACAAAGCTCTTCAGCAGTTGGAGCACTTGCAGGACTTCCCTTACCAGTGCCTCCATTGGTGTCTGGTCAAGTCAGAGCTGCCAAAGAAACTCTTCCCACACTGGGGACACTCGTAGGGCCTCTCCCCAGTGTGGATGCGCCAGTGGGTGACGGGGATGGAGTTGTCCTTGAAGCCCTTCCCACAGTCAGGGCAGCAGAAGGGCCTCTCCTCAGTGTGAATCCACTGGTGGCTGAGGAGATTGGAGCTGGTCTGAAACCTCTTGTGACACTTGGGACACTCATAGGGCCTCTCCCCAGTGTGGATTATTTGGTTTATGATCAGCTGGGACCTACGACTGAAGCTCTTCTCACATTCCCCATACTTGTAGGGAGGGCATTCCCTGGTGTGGATCCTCTGGTGGCAGCTAAGCCTGAAGCTCCAGCTGAAGCTCATCTCACTTTCCCCACACTCACAGGGCCTCTCCCCAGTGTGGATACGCTGGTGCCTGATGAGGTGGAGGTTTTGCTAGATACTCTTCCTGCAGTCAGGGCAGTGGAAGGGCCTCTCCTCTGTGGGAATATGCTGGTGGCTGAGGAGATGGGACCTGATGTGAAAACTCTTCTGACACTGGGGACACTCATAGAGCCTCTCCCTAGTGTGGATGCATTGGTGGCTCATGAGGGTGGATCTGTAGCTGAAGCTCTTCCCACATTCCCCATACTCTAAGGGCCATTCCCCGGTGTGGATCCTCTGGTGGCTGATCAGGGTGCTGCTCTGCCTGAAGTTTTTCCCACACTCCAAGAACTTGTAGGGCTTCTCCCCATCACGAATCTGCTCATGGACCACCAGCTCCAACAACCAGGGAGAGACCAGGAATGGAGGGTGGAACAAGGTTATAAAGAGAATGGGTGTTTCAGGGAGGGGTTTACACAGAACCAATAGGGAAGGGTGAAGGGATGAACTTAACATAACGGGCATGAGGGAAAACCCAATCAATACAAAGTAAGGGAGGGGCCCCAGGACCACAGCCAATCATAACCCCCCTAGGGAAGAAGATTCTGGCAAAATAGGAGGAGTGGGGGTGATTGACTGGGCCCAGGGAAGAGAAACAAAGGTACATATAAGGGTATTAGGGGGAGGAGGAATTATATAACTAAAAGGACTGACAACCCCAGTGGCAGGAGTTGCCTTGGGAACAACATATTAGACAGGTGAGAAAAACAGGGAGGGCAGAACCATTATCAAATGGGGGGGAGCAATACAGAAAATAGGGGAGTAAACAAATAAACTTAATAAACACACTACAACAAGAAACACTGCCTTAAACTGACAGAGTCAGGATATAATCTGACAAACTGTTAGTCAGGGTGGTGGCAGCAGTACCAATAAATGGTGGCTGCAGTCCTGTTGGAGTGATGAACGCGATTCTGTCAAAGCAGGGATCCTGTAGAAGCATCTGGTCTTCCTCTGAAGGTCCCGTGATGGTTATGGAGCTCTTGTCCTCTGGGAATCCAGTAGGCAAGCTGCTCCTGGTGTTGAAAGACTCAGCTTATATCCAGGTAGGAATGCTTGGATCCTCCCCCTGGGCGGAGCATCCCACAATGGGATGATGGAATTTTATCAGTCCTGCAGTGACACTCAATGGCCCATTCACAGAAGATATCTCCCTTGGAGGGCGTTATCAGGGGTGAGTCATGGAAGAGATAAAGAACAATGCCCCACCTGTTTATAGCAGTTGATGAAGATGGGGATTGAAAACATGCATTTGGTTACATCTTACATTGCATCCTGAAACACTGGGGTAATCCCTGCTCAGGGGGTGAACACCACCCCCCTTACCAGAACTGGCTCAGGTGTAAAACCCCCACCCCGGGAAGGCCACGCCCACAGGGGACAATGTCACACTTAGCCTGCTTCAGGGGAGGTCTCTGTCCCTGTCGCTCCCTTGCTCTTCCCCCCTTTTCCCTTTCCATCTCTCTGTCTACCTCACATTTACTGTTCAATAAAATCCACTTTCGGTTTGGTCTTGTTAGCACCTTAATTGGGGCAGAGGCATCTTTCTAAGAATTTTCTTAACCAAACTGCGACATTATTTTGGCACAGTGAGTTCGGGGCACTGTTGTCTGACCCCAAGTGCCTTTGACAACAACATGGCTCCCTCCTCTGAGGAGGTTGTGGTTCTCTCTGGAGGAACTTTTGGAAACTTTGACACAGCTTCCTCAGAGAGACTTATGGGAGAACTGATGAGGAAAATGGCTGTTGTAGGTGGCCAGTGAAAAAGAAAATATTTTGTTGTCTTTACTTGAAAACTTTACTAAAATCACTGCAGGAAAGGGATCATGTGGTACGAGAGAGACTGACATGGTTCATTCACCCCAAGGTGAGGAACACAAGGGGCTGCTTGAAGTCCCACAAGAAGCCCAGCTCAAGTAGCTAAATTCCCAAATAACTCCTGAGTTCACGCCCTTGGGGGCTTTGCCAAATGTGAGAGTCATTATTCTCTTCGTCCCTGTCACCTTTGTGACAGCTACACAGAACTTCTCCTTCCTTTTAAAAATCTGTATTGGGCCAAATTTGCACTTTTCTTTAATTGGAACCTGCAAGCAGCTGAGTTGGAGCTGTGCAAGAATTGATCTGACTTGTAATTGACACAGAATTACTTCTATTTTCAGTGTAATCATGTTTGGGATTTGTTTGCATTTACATCATATGTGACTTGTGGGAAAATCAAATATTCATCAAGTGATTTATGCAGAGTAAAGTTTGATTGCTGCCAAGTTTATTTTGCCCATTGCCCAGGGGATTCTCAAGGGTCTCTGTGCCTCTCGCACTGGGGGATTCTTGGGAAGACTTTGGGGGGGCTGTCGCTGTCCCTGTCACTCCAGGCCATTGCCGAGGGGTGTCCCTGTCCCTGTCACCCCAGGCCATTCCCCTGGGGGTCTCCATCATTCTCACCCCAGGGAATGCCTGGGGGGTCTCCCTCCCTCTCACCCTCCTGTCAGGGGGTGCTCGGGGCAGTCTCTGTCCCTCTCAGGGGATGCTCGGGGCTCTCTGTCCCCTCGCCCTGGGGGATGCTCGAGGGGTCTCCATCCCTCTGGCCTCAGGCAATGCCTGTGCAGGGCTGGGGACCAAGAGCTCTGTGTCCCTCTCACCGCTGAGGGCTAGGGGGCTCTCCGACCTTCTCACACCTGGGGAGGCTGGGGGGTCTCTGTCCCTCTCAGCCGTGGTGTGAATGGACCCAAACATCATCGGGGTCAGAGGGACAGAGACACCCCCAAAAACCCCCAGAAGGGCTGTGCCTGGGATTTGGTTTGGGGCTGAGGATTTAGGAAGGGACTGGAATTAGGACTGGGGTTGGAGTTGGGCCTATGATTTGGATTCGAGCTGGGATTGAGGTTAAGGCAAGACATAGGATTGGCTTTAGGGCTGGGGTTGGGATTTGGTCTGGGGCTAGTCGAGTCTGGGACTGGGATGAGGTTAAATACAGAACTGTGAGTGTGTCTCAACATGGAGTGAGATTGAGACCAGGATCAGGGTCAGGTTGGGGACTGAGATCACACAGAGCTGGGTGGGATGTCACTGCAGGATGTCCCTGGCATCGTCCCAGCCCTCCTCAGGCACCTCCAAACATGGGGGGCAGCTGGGTGCTCCAAGATCCAGGTGCTCCCACGCTGCCCCTCAATACCAGGTGAGCATTCCCTAGGGCAGCCCTGACTGTGACCCTTGGGGCTCTGGGATCAGCCCTCACGTCCCTGTGGGAGCATCTAGAGGCAGGGCGAGAGATTTCTGCCCCCCCTCTTCCCTGTGGAAGGATGACGCCCAGCTGCCCTTTTCTTCTGGTGCATCCTCCTCTCCTTCTGCATGGATATCCAGCGACAGGAGTGGAGGGAATGGCTGCAGCTGAGTCGGGGCAGGCTCAGGTTGGATGTCAGGAAAAGGTTTTTGCCCGGAGGCTGCTGGGGCCCTGCCCAGGCTCCCCAGGGAAGGGTCCCAGCTCCAGGGCTCTCTGAGCTGCAGCAGCGTTTGGACAGCGCTGCCAGGCCCAGGCTGGCATTGTTGGGGTGTCCTGTGCAGGGCCAGCAGTTGGGATTGAGGATCCTGATGGGTCCCTCCCAGCTCAGCCAATTCTGTGGTTCTGGGATCCCATGAACCTGGGGATGGGGTGGCCAATGGTTGCCATGGCAACGGGCTCTGGCTGAAGGCCTGAGCTGGTGTCCATGGCAACCACCCCTGGCATGGGGTCTCCATGGAGCTGCCAAGGGACTGACCATAGCAACAGGGGACTAGGGATGGTTGCCATGGAAACTGACCATAGCAACAGGGGGCTGGTGATGGTTGCCATGGAAACTGACCATAGCAACAGGGGGCTGGTGATGGTTGCCATGGAAACATACCATAGCAACAGGGTCCTGGTGGTGGTTGCCTGCTAAGGAACAGGCCATCACAGGGGTTCCCTGGGGACTTTCCAAGAGTCTCCAGGCTCTTCCAGAGCTGGAATGTCACAGGCAGAGACAGGGGCTCCATGAAGACCTCCCAGGGCTTTCTGGGGATGGTAAAGAGCCCTGTGGTCAGAGGCAGTCACAGCCATTCCATGGTGACATCCCAGGGGACCTTGGGCTGCAAGGGCACCGATCTGTCACAGGCACTCACGTGGGCTCCATGGTGACATCCCAGGAGTCCCCAGGCTGCCAAAGAGCCGGGATGTCCCAGACACTCACAGGGGTTTCTGTCATGGGCACAGTGGGAGCTTCAGGCAAAATTTATTAGAGAAGCTCCTGTTGGGTAACAAGGTGCAGAAAGGATTCCCAATATCCCCCATAGATCCCCAAATGTCATTGTTGAATCAGAGATGACACACACTCAGATCAGAAGGCTAAGGGCTAAAAGCCACCCTTTTTACAATCCTCTTCTTTTATACATTAGTTTGCTACACATCGACCTCATTGGTCATTTAATCAACACATTTCACATGATTGGCTAATTAAGACAACATTCTTCATTAAACAACTTTATGGAAAAAAACAACCGATTATAAATATTGTCAAGGTGCCAGTTATTGATGTTTGTTTTACATTTGGCCTTTGTGGACGCTCTCTGGATGTGGGAAACCCTCCTGTAGCAGTTCTGTGCCAGGTAAAAGGAGATGCACAGGACTTTTTTGGTCTTCAGCTTCTTGTATATTGTTATCTTCTCTAAAGTTTTCCATGCTGTGCATACCAGGCTAAGTATGCTGGATAAACACCTCAAAATGGCTCTAAAATGTATGGTTTCAAGGTCTTTTAAAGTTGTCTCACCAATTAACTCTTAAAATGTATATTATTTCTACTTATCTACCAATTACTCATCCCTTGACTGTCCACATAACCTCTACACTGTGCTTTCCTTGACCAATGACCCTGTGCCACCAACACTGCAGAACATGGAGTAGATGAAGAAGATGAAAGGGACTACATCCAAATTCCTCCATCTTGCTTCCTATCTACATCATATTAAAAATCCCAAGACCTAAATTTCTCACCCAAGGCACATGCTATACTACCCTCTAATCTATTTTGGACTTTGGTAAATTCAAATCTGTCTCAAAGTCCTGGAAGTCCTCTCTATGGGGGACGGTTAAAGGCAGCGTTTCTCTGGGGTTAGGACCCCTTTAGAGCAGACAGAGAAATATTCCCTGTGCCTTGGATTCCCACACATTTAACCTAAAACCCTTGAATCCTTGACATGTGAAGTTACCCCAAAATGCTCCAGGTAAGTAGGATTAGAAGGGGAAGAAATAGAGAACAACAGAAAGACAGAAGATCCATAGAAAGAGATGCACATAGGTACCAACTGCTGGGGTTCCAGCATCACCAACAGAGAAACCCCAGGAGAAGGCAGGATCCAGACCATGGGCTGGCCTTGTGCTCCAGCTGTTAACCCCCTGGGCCTTCATGGGCCTGCCCCTGGGGTGGGACTGCCAGTTGCTTGTCCAATCAGAGCCAGGGTAGGCACCAGCTGCTAGTGTGTGATTAATTGATTAACATCTGGGCTAATCAGAGCTGGGTTAGCACAGTCCCTGCTGTGTGATTGAGAGCTGTGCCAGACCAGGGCTGGGGGCGGGGCTCTGTCCCACCACAAACCTGACCCGGCCCTGGCCCCACACGGGCATTCCGAGCATCCCAAGGTGTCTCGGGACATCGATCTCATCCAGCCTCTGACAGCGACCACGGTGACACTACGGAACCTCATGGAACCAAGGGTCAGTTGTGACAATGCATGTCCAAGGACACCACAATGACTCTACGGAACCTCATGGAACCAAGGGGCCATGGTGACACTGTGGTGCCTCATGGAATCAAGGAGACCATTGTGAAACTTGGGAGCCCGAAGGAACCAAGGGTCCATGGTGACCTTGTGCAGCCCGTAGTGTCACAGAGGAGCCACTGTGACACAGCGAGGGCGCATGGAGCCGAGGGGCCATGGTGACACATCAGAGCTTTGTGGAACCAGGAAGCCATTGTGACATTGCAAGGCCTCATGGGAGCACAGGGCCATTGTGACACTACAGAATCAAGGAGAACATTGTGACACTCCAGGGCCCCATGGAACCAAGGAGACCATTGTGACACTGTGGTGTCCCATGAAACCAAGGGAACGTGGAACATGTCTGGCTGGCTGGGCCTCCTAGCAATCACCTGACAGGTCTGGCTGACCTTGGCATGTCGAGGGCTGCTTCTCATCAGCCCCTGAAGCACTGGGGCTCTTGGCTTTCCTTCCTATGGGAGAGAACTGTCCTTCTCCTCCAGGGGAGCATGGCCAAACTTGAATTTCTCCTCCAAATTTCTGTATGTGCACAGATTGTTCTCAGATGAAATCTGCCAGAAGAGACAGGTCTGCCTGCCTTGGCCACCCAGGGGCCACCTCTCATCTGCCTTTGAAACCCTGGGACCATGTGCTTTTCTTGCTTAGGGGAAAATAACATCTATCTCGACCAGGTGCTCATTGCCAAAATTGAGAATCTACCTCCAGAATTCCCAGTATCCAGGGATAGCTCCCCGACAAAAGCTGCCAGGACTGACAAATCTGGCTGGCCTTGTCTTCCTGAGGGCTGGAACTCAACTGCCCCTGAAACACTGGGGCTCTGTGCTTTCCTCCCTAATGAAAAGAACTCTTTTTCTGTCCAGGCACCCACGGCCAAAATTGATGTTCCACCTCCAAAATGCCCTATGTCCAAGGAGAGTCCCTAGATAAAAGGTGCCTGGACAGACAGGTGTGGCCTTGTTGGCCTAAGGGTGGCCACCTCTCATCTTCTTCAAAAACACTTAGTCTTGGCATTTTTCTTTCCTATTGGTAAAAACCATCCATCCTGACCCAGTGCCCATAGCCAAACCTGGAATTCTACCTCCAAAACTCTGTACATCCAAGGATTGCTCCCAAATGAAAGCCAGACAGGTCTAGCTGCCTCTGCCACTTGGGAGCTGTCCCTCACCTGCCTCAAAACACTGTGGCTTGATGCTTTCCTTCCTATGGAAAAGAACCATCCTTCTTCTCAAAGAGTCCAAGGTCAAAAGTGAGATTTCTCCTTTGATATCCAAGGACCCTCCATGACAAAAGTTGCCATGACAATCAGGCCTGGCTGGCTTGGGAGCCAGGACAGGAGCCACCTGTCCCCTCTTTTGCCTTTAAACACTTGGGCTCGATGCTTTCCTTCCTATGAAAAAGAACTGTTGTTCTTATCTACAAAGAAATGGCCAAAATTGGGATTCCACCTCGCAAATTCCCTATACCCAAGGGTTGCTTTCATACAAAAGACAGAACAGAACAGACTAGAACAGAAAGGTCTGGCTAGAACAGAAAGGTCTGGCTGACTTAGGCCTCTGATGGCCACCTTTCGTTTGCCCCTAAAATATCAGTGTTCCCTGCTTTCCTTCCTATGTAAAAGAACCGTCCTTCTCCTCTAGGTGTCCATGTCTGAAATTGGGATTCCACCTCCAAAATTCCCTATACCAAGGGTTGCTCCCAGGTAAATCTGTCAGTAAATCTGTCAGGTTGCTCCCTGGTAAATCAAGTCTGGCTGGCCTTGGCCTCTGGTGGATGCCCCTGCAACACTGGGGCTGGGTTCTTTCCTTGGGAAAGAAGGAAGATCCCTGGGACACTGTGGGGACCTCATGGAACCAAGGGGATCCTTGTGGCACCACTGGAGCCCATGGGACCAAGGGGATCATTGTGGCTCCACTGGAGCCCATGGAACCAAGGGGATCATTGTGGCACCACTGGAGGCCATGGAACCAAGGGGATCATTGTGGCACCACTGGAGCCCATGGATCCAAGGGGCCATGGTGACACAGAAAGGCTCCATGGACCCAGAGACCATTATGACTCTGTGGGGCCTGATGGAACCATGGAGACCACTGTGACCCTTCAGGGCCTCATGTCACCAAGGGGGCATTATGACACCTCAGGTCCTCATGGAAGCAAGGGACCACTGGGACACTGTGGGGCCCCATGGAACCGAGGGAACAGGGAGCAGGTCTGGCTGCAAGTACTGAGCCCAGCTGGGGCCACGGAACCATCTGTAGGCCCCGGGTGTGATATGAACTCTTTCAGTGCTTCCATCCTCCCTTGAGTGAGAGAAAAGGACAAAGTGCAGGCACATAGAGGAGCAACATGAAGATACTGAGGTCAGTGAAGAGGAAGTTGAGTCCCAGATGGGAGGGATGAGGAGATGTCCTCATCTTGGGGCTGCAATCCTCTAGTAAAGCTATGGAGAAGGATATAACTGATTCATCAGACTCTCTTTTTCACTGTATCACATTGAAAATTTGGGGACATGACTTATTCAGCAAAGGCCTCCATGCTAAGGTAGCAAATGTCAAAGTAGCTGTGATCCCATGAGAAGTTAGAACATGGAAAAAGGGAAGCGTGATGAGATCCTGTGCCTTCACAGGGAGAAGAAAAAATGTCCTCAGAGATGAAGATGATTTCAGAAATAGATGAGGAGAATCTTTGCTCTTACACAGCTCATCTCTTAACTAATACTCCAAAAGTTGACATGGCCCATAAACACAACTGTAAAAGAGCTTTGAACAACTGGGAGGGATGTCACAATTGCAGATTTTTCTGGGCAGTTGCTATTCATGGAAATTGAGAGCGACAAGAAAAGTGTCTCTTCTGGAGAAGTCTCCATAGCATGAAAGAGAGACTCCTCTCCCTAAGAGAACTCAAGAAAGACTATTATAGTTGGGGTAAACTGACTGAAAATTCTAGGTTTCTCTTTATATTGTCAGTAAGAAAGAAAAGGTTGTAGGGAGAGGAGAAGTCTTCTGAAAGTTTTGTTTCTATTACTCTTTATTTTAGTTGCTATTAATGAACTTTTCTTTATACCCTCTTAAAGTTTTGAGCCTGCTTTGCCATTCTCCTAATCTTATCACACAGGAGGAAATGAGTAAGTATATTCTAGTGAGTGCACTGGTAATTAGCCAACACTGAACCCACTACAATAATTGCTGCATTCTCCAAGAAATCTCAAATTGGCGAACCAAAACCACTACAGAAAGATTTCTGAGGAACTGCACTAGAGCAGAGGGAAATCAAGGCAGAGCCATGGTTTGTCAGGACTTGCTTGATCCTAATGAGCCCTGTGGTGCATTTGGAGCTGAGCCCTGGAACCTCAGGGTCTGAGAGGAGACTGCACAAACCTTTTCAAGAGTCCAAGTCAGAAGAAAATTCCAAAGTGTCTCAAACCATGGATGCATCCCACTGAGGTCCATCTGCTACACAGGCTCCTCATGGACTCCTTGCAGGAGAGAACTGGAGGCCAGGATGGCACAAAAACTTCTAAGAGATTCAGTGTGGAAAGGAAAATCCAGAGTACCTTAAAAAAATTGAGTATCTCAAAGTATTATTGAGCCCCACTAAATGTCAGTACAAAGCTCTCAAGGGACTCGTTAAAGCAGATAATTGGGGCCATGATTGCAGAAACCTCTCACAGAGTCTGTATCAAAAGGGAAACACCAAGTAACTTAAAATGACTGAAGTACCTTGAAGCATTAAGGAGCCCCACTGAGTGTTGTTACTGACAAAGGCTCTCCAGGGACTAATTACAGCAGATAATTGGAGGCCATGATTGCACAGGCCTCTCAGACACTCCAAGCCAAAAGCAAATGCCAAAGTCCTTTGAAAAACCTGCAGTCCCTGGGAGCATGAAGGAGCCCCCAGGGCCATTGCTGAGCAAGGCTCCCCAGGGACTCCTTCCAGCAGATCCTTGAGGCCACTGGGATGTGGGCTGGGGGGGGGATGCTGAGGGCAGGACAAGGGGCTGACAGTGCCCAGCCTGGCTGGGGCTGTGCCAGGAGTCCCCAGGGCCTCAGGACAAGGTGTCTCCTCACAGCCCTTGGTGGCAGAGACACTGATGTGCCCCAGAACACCAAGACTCGGCTTCTTTTGTCCCCACCTGTCATCACTGTCTCCAGTTCTCTGCTCTGCCAGGGGCCTGGGGACACTTTCTCAGTTGTGTCCCTCAGTGGAACCCATTAAAAGTCCAAGAAACTTTGGAGTTGGATTCTGACTTGGAGTTCTGGAGAGGTTTCTTCAGCTCCCTCTCAGGCACTGATGTTCAGAGCCTGAGCACAATGCCCCAGAGGCTCAGTCAAGTCCTTGTGCTGTGTCTGTGCTGCTGAGCTGGGCTGGGCTCCTGGCACAGAGGCAGCTCCTGGTAACCAAGAAGAGCTTCAAAAGCACATTTCTCTTGATGAGCAGCTCTTCTGCCAGCCCAGCAGGGCTGGGGCACTGCCTGCAGCCACCCCAGGCCCAGCACAGAGGCACGGAGAGCTTCAATCAGTCGGGGCTGGGAAGGTGCTGAGAAGTTTCTGGGGCAGAATCACTGCCAGCCCTTGGCACAGGAACCTCTGGCTGCAGCTCCTGGAGCCATCTCCTAAAGCTGGAACCTCCCACTGCCTACAGACTCTGTGAGTACAACTCTGGGTGTTTCTGGTGCAAAGGAGGACAAATGCTCATGAAGCTCTGACATGCTGAGGGGTTCTAATAAGTCATAGAATATTTCCAAGACAAGCTTTTTAATTAAAGTGAGGAAATTTACTAAGAGTTCAAGTATTCAGTTTCCTAATATTGGAGAATGTCAGGAAGGGAGGGTTAAATATTAAAGATAGTATGAATTGCTAATCATTATATTCTTCAAGTCCCTGAGATATCCAAACTGTTGGTTTTAGTGATCAATAGATTCACAGGAGATTCCTAATGTGCTTTCAGTCACTCTGCCCATGGACAGCACCAGCATCACCTTTGCTGGACCCATCAGGCTCAGTCTGAGCTCTCCTTTCTACAAGCTGCAAACAGAACCTGCCCCAGGCAGTGCCCTGCAAACAGGCAGGGTTCTGTACGGCCAAGGAGAGTGAACAGAGATTTGGGGTCTGTGAGTGCTGGCATGGAGAGAACAGGCACAGGGAAACACCTGCAGGAGGAAAACCTCCAGGAAGCAGTGAGAAGATCGGGCAATGAGGGAAAACAAAACCCAGCAATGCTGTGGCAGGGAGAGTTTAGAGATGCCCACAGGATCCCCTCCAGTGCAGCCCCTCCCTCTGAACAAGCCCCCTCCCTCCTGTGCCCAAGCTCAGCCGCCTCCCTCAGGGCTGGGGCTCCAAGGCGTGCAGCCCCTCCTGTGCAGGCAGAGCTGCAGCAGAGCCGTGGGGCAGCTCTGCAGCCCTGGGCCCAGTTCCCTCTGCAGAGCACAGGGCTGGGAGAAGCTGCCGGGCACGGGGGGGTCTAGCAGGGGGCACAGCTGGCTCAGGGTGATGCTGTCCCCAGTGCCCGGCTCTGGGCAATGCTGTCAGTGCAGCCAGGGAAGGAGCTGCATCTTCCTTCATCCAATGCCAACATAAGGACACTTGGAAATCTCCCTGAGATTTCAGTCCAAGCTGGGAGCTTCAATCCAGGGTGCAAACCTGAGCATTTCTGAGTTATAAGATTTATTGGGAAAGGCAGAGGTGTTGTGACACAGAAAATGCTGCTGGGTTGGTAAAATGAGCAAAGTGAGTCCTTTGCTACAAATGTGGAGCTGGGCTGTGGTGGATGCATCTGTTCTCAGCAGTAGGTGGTGGCATTTTAAGGGAAGCATAAGAAGGTGGTCACCTTCCACCTGAGAAAGTTTAAAGCCCAAAGAAACTCTGAACAGGTCAGAATGACAGACCATCTCTCCTCAGTCTGCATTCATCACCTTGACCAGGGAACTCACTCTGTTCTCCCTGAGGGCCTCAGACATGCTTATGTTTTTATATCCAAAACAACCAGCAGAGACACGGGGGGAGCTTATAAAGAAAACCTCAGAACTCTTAAAAATTAAAGACCATGTCTGTGTGTTACTGAGGAGGATGTATGGGAAATGGCCTTGATTTTGTTTACAGGTACCTCCCCTAAGTCTTTACTGTCCTTTCTCCATGAACAGGTCCCCATGTGCAGCCCCAGCAAATGTCCAACAGCAGCTCCATCAGCCACTTCCTCCTGCTGGCATTGGCAGACACGCGGCAGCTGCAGCTCCTGCACTTCTGCCTCTTGCTGGGCATCTCCCTGGCTGCCCTCCTGGGCAACGGCCTCATCATCAGCGCCGTAGCCTGCAGCCACCATCTGCACACGCCCATGTTCTTCTTCCTGCTCAACCTGGCCCTCACTGACCTGGGCATGATCTGCACCACTGTGCCCAAAGCCATGCACAATTCCCTCTGGGACACCAGGCACATCTCCTACACAGGATGTGCTGCCCAAGTCTTTCTGTTTTTTTTTTTTTTGCAACAGAGCTTTCCCTCCTGACCATCATGTGCTATGACCGCTACGTGTCCATCTGCAAACCCCTGCACTACGGGACCCTCCTGGGCAGCAGAGCTTGTGCCCCCATGGCAGCAGCTGCCTGGGCCAGTGCCTTTCTCAATGCTCTGGTGCACACAGCCAATACATTTTCCCTGCCCCTGTGCCATGGCAATGCCCTGGGCCAGTTCTTCTGTGAAATCCCCCAGATCCTCAAACTCTCCTGCTCCAAATCCTATCTCAGGAAATTTGGACACATTTCAGTTAGTGTCTGTTTAAGTTTTGGCTGTTTTGTGTTCATTGTTTTTTCCTATGTGCAGATCTTCAGGGCTGTGCTGAGGATCCCCTCTGAGCAGGGACGGCACAAAGCTTTTTCCACCTGCCTCCCTCACCTGGCCGTGGTCTCTCTTTTCTATAGCACTGGCACATTTGCCTACCTGAAGCCCCCCTCCATTTCCTCCCCATCCATGGATCTGGCCCTGTCAGTTCTGTACTCAGTGGTGCCTCCAGCCCTGAACCCCCTCATCTACAGCCTGAGGAACCAGGAGCTCAAGGCTGCAGTGTGGAGACTGAGGACTGGATGGTTTCAGGAACATTAACTGCTGGCCAGTATTTGCAAATCACTTGTAATAAAAGTAACCTTTAATACTTCTTGTTAGTTCCATTTTGGAGGTTCTTTGTCCTTGTTAAAAATTTTAAATATTTTCTACAAAGTGATGTCATTGTTTCTGCCAACTTGGTGTTGCCAGTGCTGCTGCCGTGGCCCTGCCCCACTGCCCTGGTGGCCCTGGTGTTGCTGCAGGGCCTGAGTGCTCTCGGGGCCGGGCACAGCCCTGGGGGTGGCAGTGCTGGGGCTGCAGCAGGGACAGGCCATGGGCACTGCTGGGGCAGCGCTGACGCCTCAGCCCAGGCTCTGGGGGCTCCAGGCTCCTTGCCCAGGCTCTCTCAAGAACACACCCAGGCCATGCTCAGCACAGAAAACCCATGTGAGCAGCCCCAGGCTGACCGTGGGCAGCCCCAGGCTGACCGTGGGCAGCCCCAGGCTGGGGGCAAACAGCATGGCTGGGGCTCTGAAAGGGCCCTGGGGGAGACGGGAAGGAGCAGCAGAGCAGGGGCTGATCCATCCCCAGTGCGCTGCACAGCCCAGGGCAGTGTCCCAGAGTCCTCATGGAGCTGCCAACAACATCCCCCCTCTGCAGCCCTGGCCTCTCCCCCAGCTCACACAGGTGCCCCATCCTTGCAGGCACAGACAGGGCAGCACTGGCTCAGCAGCCCCTGTTTGCATTGCACAGAGCAGGGGGAGCACCCCCATGCTGTTGGTGTGGGGACATGAACCTGAGGGAGCACAAATGCCATCAGCCCCTGGGGCCAGCAAGGGCTGGGGGACACCAGGGAAACCACTCAGCTTTGTCCTGGCCTCTGCAGTCAGCCAGAAAGTTTGTTCCCATCAGCTGGGAGTTTCCTGTCCCACTGCAGATGCTGTTGCTCAGAGCCAGGGCTGCCTGGCAGCCACCCCCAAACTGCCCTCAGGATTTCCTTTTCTTCCCCTTTGCTTTCTTTACTCTTCTGGTATAAATTTCTTCCTCCTGTTTGCCCAGCCTGGTTCCCTCCCCTGCAAACAGCCCATCCCTGTTTGCCCTTTCCTCTCTGGCCCCACTCCCCATTGCAGTTCCTGACTTGGCACCATGGGAATATCCCTTGGGCAGCAAGATCATCCTATATGTGCTGCAGGAATTGTCTGCAGGCTCCTGCAGTGCCTGGTGCTGCTCCGGTGCCAGAGGCACCACAGGCCAGGGGGGCACATCTGGGCTGCTGTGTCTGGCTCTGGGGCTCCCTGTTCTGGGCAGTGAGGAGGAGCTGCAGAGGCTCTGCAGGACTGACAGGATGGGCTTTGGGGTTGGCAGGAGAAGCTGAGGGACCTGGGCTGCTGGAGCTTCTGAAGAGGAAGCCGTGGGCTCATCATGCAACTGCTGCAAGGGTGGTTCCAGAGAATTTCAGAATCAGCAAGTCTGGAAAAGGCTTTGGAGATCAAGTCCAACCTGTGCCCTGATACTGCCTTGTCTCTCCTGAGCCTCCTCTTCTCCAGGATAAACAGCCCCAGCTCCCTCAGCTGCTCCTCATAGCACCTGTGCTCCAGACCCCTCCCCAGCCTTTTTGCCCTTCTCTGGACATGCTCCAGCCCCTCCATGTCCTTTCTAAATCGGGGGGCCCAGAAGTGGACACTGCATTTGAGGTACTGCTCAACCATTGCCCAGCACAGGGAAAGAGTCCCTGCCCTCGTCCTGCTGGCCACACCATGCCTGATCCATAGGAGTGCCAGGGGTCGGAGGGAAATGGTGAGGAGGTGGGACAAAAGGATATTGTTTGTCAGCCTGTTGGAGAGCCTTGATTTTCATGTCTGTTCAGACTGAATTTGAAGGTGCTGGGGGTCAATATCAATTGGACTTTGCTGATATCAATTTATAAACGGGAAAAGAAAGCAGGACAAAACAGTTCTGTCTGTATTGAGTTTGTGAGGGTCCCTAGGATGAGGTGAGAGATGAGAATCTGACTTCATGTTCTCAGAAGGCTGATATTATGTTATGTTATTTTATGTTATGTTATGTTATGCTATGTTATGTTAGTCATGTCATGTCATGTCATGTCATGTCATGTCATGTCATATTATATAACATTGCATTACCGAATGCTATACTAAAACCATACTAAGACAGGATACAGACAGAAGGCTTAACAAGAATGATAATCAAAAACTCATGACTGACTCCTCAGAGGCCACCACACCTGATGGTGATTGGTCATTAAGTAAAAACAATTCACAGGAAACCAATCAAACATGCACCTGTTGGTTAACAACCTCCAGACCACAATCCAAAGCAGCAAACACAGCAAAAGCAATTTGATAATTATTGTTTTCATTCTTTTCTGAGGCTTCTTAGCTTCCCAGGAGAAGAAATCGTGGCAAAAATATTTCTCAGAAAATCTGACAGTGGAAAGTCTGCATTGTTTTCAAAATAGTATATTAAATTTGAATACAATTGAAATATTTCTAAATAACTACAGAAGAATTTAACATTTAAAATATTCCCTGGGCATTTTCTTGTTCGAGTATTTTGAACAGATGTTTATCAGCCTTGGTCACTGGATTCCTGAACTGAAGAGCTCAAGAAAGAAGAGGTCTCTGGAGGAGTAAAATTCATTAGCAACTTCCAAGTGGCTGAGGATCCATCCCCATCAGAGCAGCAATGAACAGAAATGGGCACAGCTTTGTGGCTGCCCCAGCTTTGGCATGAGCCCTGGGCCTGGAGCAGGAGCAGCTCTTGAGGGCCCCAAGGCCGCAGCTCTTGTGCTGCCCTGGGCAGATGGGATGGCAGCAGGGGCTGCAGAGCTCTCAGCACCTCAGCCCGAGGGGAGCAGGGCAGCCAGGGAGCCTCCTTTGGCCTTGGCCAAGCACCTTCCCCCATGGCTGGGGCTGAGTCCTGTGGCAGCTGCAGCTGCTGCTGTGCCCTTGCCAGGAGCTGAGGCTGTGGGGCAGTGCCCAGAGCAGCCTGGCCTGAGCAGAGCTGTGGGGCCAGAGCTGGCTGGGCTGGACTGGAGAGAGGCCCTTGGTGCTGCCCAGAGCTCAGGGCAGCTGGCAGAGCTTGCAGGGAGCTGGGCTGGGCTCAGAGAGACTGGCCCAGAAACCATCAGTGTCCATCTCAGCCTGGCTGAGCGTGCAGGGGCAGGACTCAGGCTAGGCCTTGTGGGACAGGGCCAGCACCTATGCAAGGCATTGCAAACAGGCAAGTAGCCCAGAGAGGAGGCTGCTCTGTGCCCTTTGTGGCATGGACAGAGCAGGGAGGGGCCCCAGGACATTTGTCAGCGCCAGCCTCTGTCCTGATGTGTTGGCAGCCCTGGTTGCTGAGCCCAGCTTTGGCCTGGGCTGAGTTTGGCTGTGGCCCAGCTCCATCCTCCTGCAGGGCTCAGGGCCTGTTCCCAGCCATGGCCAGCCCTGGCTGCCTCTCTGCTGGCCCAGAGGCTGGCAAAGCCCAGGGCAAGGCTGTCTGTGCAGCCTGACAGGTGCCATGGGCTCTGCAGGAGCTGGCAGAGGTTGCCCAGCAGGGAGGCCATGGGGCACAGAGCCCCAAGGCTGCTGTGGGCACCACGGCACAGGGGACATTCCCAGCTGAAATGCTCCTGGCGTGGGCTGGGCCTGCACAGGGGCTGGGCCAGCACAGGGCCACAAAGGGGCCACGCAGCCGCTGCCAGGGCTGACAGCAAGGCCAGGCACACACAAGCAATTGCTGAGCATGGCCTGTGCTGGCCAGGCCTGACTGTGCCAAAGGCAGAGCTCAGCTGCTCTTGGGGGCTGCAGCAACAGTCCAGAGCCCAAAGAGCCTTCCATGGCTGTGCTGGAGACCAAGGCTGCAGCAGGGAATGCAGGGCTGCTGCGGGATGGGGAGGACATTGAATTCCAGCACACACCTCAGCTCTCTGATGATCCTGGCACCATGCTGGGCCCTGTTTCAGACTGGAGCAGAGCAGATGTTGATGGGCCAGGAGCCCTGCGAGGCTGTCAGGGACCTGCAGCTTGCAAAGTGCTCTGCTCTCCCTCAGGTGCTCTCGGAGTGATCCAATCCCAGCTGGGCACCTCAGGGCACAAGTGGCACTGCCTGTTCATGGGCACAGAGCTGATGTCTGGAAAGGGGCACAGGTGTTAATACCTGTTAGTTTCATAATATACAAGTAAATCTTTATTTTCTGAGTCTTTTGAGAACTTTTGAGAAATGTAAACTTTTTCTCTCCTGGAACAGGAATTTCCTGGATGTGCTAGATTCTTCTTCTGAAGGCAGGAGAAGAAATACTCATCTTCCCGTCTGCCTTTGCCACAAACACTCACTCTAATATTTAGTCACCCCTTCCCTTCAGGTATTTCCAGCTGTCCTGTTGAAATGGCCCTGTCTAAGAACATCTCTTCATTTAGAGCAGCTGCATCTATTGTCCTTTCCATCGCTCCCAGATTTTCTCATCCAGATGCTCTCTGGTCATGCAAGTACCTCTCAACTAACTCGTTTCATGCATTGAACATCAGGGAGTTGTCAAATCTTTCTGAAGTTTAAATAAATATCACATTAGACAGCATCCTAATTGTGTTTATATCTATCATAGAATTACCATTTCTTATGTCTTTGTCGAAAACTCTTGCTATACGACAATCCATGGGGAATGGTGGACATGTCAGATGGTGCTGGGACATCCCAGAGATCCAAGGGAAGAGCTGTGATGGTTATTAAACTGTTCAAATGTTCAACTTCTGTTTTTTGTCAAGAAACCTTTCTGTGCCTCTGAGTATCACCAGGCCCTGAGCCCAAAGGACACAAACCTGATGAGTTGTGGCTCCCACTGCAGGGGCACTTGGACCTTGGCTCTGTGCAGGAGAGCTCTTCATCTCCTTTCTCTCTTTTCCTCCCTCTGGGTATGGAGGGAGCTCCTCACTTCAGTGTGTGACTCGTGTGTGCAAAGAGCAAATCTGGGCAGAATTGAGGCAGGGAGGGTTTGCGCGGGAGGATCTGTTGGGATCTGTGCTGGGCACAGAAGGTGTTTTCTATTGCTCTGAGATGTCTGCTGTGCAAAGTGGATTTAATACCTTGGAGAGGAATGATTTTGGCATATGATGGAGCTGTGCCTTCCCTTGGCTTTGTTGGCTGACAAGAAATGAACATCCCTCTCTGTCTCGGGCAGCTCCTTCTCCAAGGAAAGCAGGTGGGACTTGGAGCCAAGGAGCTGAAAGCTGCAGGTGCAGCCTGGGCTGGAGGGAGCTCAGATTTGCACAAAGCTGCTCTGAGTGCCAGGCCTTGGATGGGGGAAATGGTGGGGTAGGGGTAGGGACAGAGTCTGATTGATTGTCAGCCATGAAGGGTCTTATGTCTCAGAGAACTTTTATGAAAAATCCTTTCTTTAGGATTTTTCCTCCTGAGAAGCTGAGAGACCTCAGGAACCAAATGTAAACAATGACCATCTGCTGCTGTGGAAGGCAACATGTAGATCTCTGATTAGTCTCATGTAGTTGTTTGTAATTAATGGCCAATCACAGCCCTGCTGGCTTGGACACGGAGCTCGAGCCAGAAACCTTTGTTATAATTTCTTTCTTTTCTCTTCTTACCTAAGCCTTCTGATGAAACATTTTCTGCTATTCTTTTAGTATAGTTTTAATGAATTATATACCATAATATAATAAATCAAGCCTTCTGAAACATGGAGTCAGATCCTCATCTCTTCCCTCATCCAAGAACCCCTGTGAAAAACGTCACAGTCTTGATTTTCATATCTGTTCCAGCTACATGAGGAGGTACTTGGATTCAAAGTCAATTGGAGATTGTTATTAACAGGGGAAAAAAAAACAACTAAATAGGACCTAAAAAATGTTTTCTCACTGTCTTTTTAAATAGAACATATTCAGTTGAACGCACTTCTGAAATCTCTCTTTGTTAACCACACAAGATTTGGAAACTGAAATAAAATTATCCCCAGAGGCTTGACTTGTTCAGGTGCTCTGAATGTTAATGAGCCCTGGGACACTGAATTCCTGCACTGAAGAGCTGAAGGCTGAACAAGCCTCTGGAGCAGTACTTGGAGTCAGTGTCAATTGGAGATTGCACATTTTAATGAATTAACAGGAAAAAATATTACAAGCCCTAAAACATATGTTTTGTCACTCATTTTAAAATATATTGCATTCAGTTTGGATATACTACTGAGATCTGTTGAATTAACCACAAATTATTTGAAAAGTGAAATCAGATTATCCCCAGAGGCTTGGCTTGTTCAGCTGTTCTGAATGTTAATGAGCTCTGGGACACTGAATTCCTGCACTCAAGAGCTGAAGGCTGAACAAGCCTTTGGAGCAGTGAAATTCAGCAGCAGCCTCCAAGGTGCCGAGGATGTCAGCAGCCCCCTCTGAGGCCATCCCTGCCCAGAGACCGTGGGGGAATGGGCAGACAAGGAGAGCGTCCCTGGGGCAGGGGCAGCACAACTCAGAGGCACCAGCGGCTCCAGCTGGGAAACGGAGTGTGGAATGTGGCTGGGAAAGCCCTGCCTGGGCTGGGCCAAGCAGGACACACAAGCCCTGACTCCCATCCCCCAAACAACTCTTTTAAGGAGACATTCTAAAGAAATTACAGTTATGTGCTTTGAGTTGAACTCACTGGAGAAGTACCATCAAGAGATTCTTAGTAGCCCAAAACTATAAAACAGCCTTTACTGGGAACTTGACAAAATCAGAGAAACTTTGGCAAAATGTTTATTATGACATTGTTGTTGGTTTGTTTATTCAAGATTTTTCTAATCTTGAGATTTCTTAATTAACGTATTGATGAGTGTGTTGGGTTTTATTGTCAATTAATTATTTATGTAATTTTTTTTGTTGTGAGATAGGATTGCGAGAAAAGTAAAGTAGGCTTAAGATTTTTAAATGGTAGAAAGAAAATGTTATTAAAAGCAACTAAAAGAAAAAATATAGTAATATTTAAAATAAGCTCTTTAGAACACTTTTTTTTACAACTTTATTTTTACTGACAATGTAAAGAAACTAAACTTAAATTTTCTAGTTATTTACTATTTCTAAAATAGTCTTTTTTTAGTTTACTTTGGGAGAGAAGTTTTTCTTGTTAAGGTTATGGAGATTCTTTTACAAGAGGAAAAAATAGCTTTTTTTCTGGTTCTTAATTTTGTCATGGATAACAGTGGTCTGGGGGACTTTGTTATTGTGAAGTTATTTTTATTGCCAGAGGGTTTTTTACAGCTTGTTGATGGGCCATGTTGACTTATGGGGTATTGTTTTAAAAATAGTTCTTTAAAGGTAAAAGTGTTCATAATTTACTTTTTAAATTATTTTTATCTCTTGGAATACAGATCTTCTCTTGGGAATACTGGATTACTTTTTTTTCCCCTGTTTAAACTTTTTATGTTATTACAGTTATTTTAACAGTTCTTTTAGCATGGAGGTTTTTCTTTGATATTAATTTGAATTTTTTTATTAGTTTTATGTATTTTAATGAAAAATAGGTTTTTTGGGATTTAATTTCTTCTTTACTGACTTTGATGGTTTTATGTTTGTTTTTTATATGCTTGTATTTTGTTTTTCTTTTACTCATGGGAGGACTGAAGTATTGAAAGGATTAACACCTGACCTGCCAGTATCTTGTGATTGAAGTTGTGGTTGGGTTAGGATTGATTTTATGGTTCATTTTTGTGGGGTTTTTTGTTTAACTTTAGTTCTAGGGTTGAATTTGTGTGTTGTAGGTTGTAGGAGTTTTTTGTTTTAATTGTCTTGGGGGGAGGGGACTTGATGGTAAGATTTTAATAGCTGTGGCTGGCTTTGTTCTGGTTAGGGGTTTGTAGCCTCACTTGTTTTCCTGTTTGTATTTGTTGATGTTTGGTTTGGTTTGAATGGGGCCGATGGGGGAGGAGGGGGCAGCCTGGGGAGGTGGGAAGGGGGTCAGCCCATGGCAGAGTTGCTTGGTTTGGTTTGGTTTGGTTGGGTTGGGTTGGTTTTGTTTGGTTTGGTTTGGTTTGGTTGGTTTGGGTTGGTTTGGGTTGGGTTGGGTTGGGTTGGTTTGGTTTGGTTTGATTTGGCTTGGTTGGTTTGGTTTGGTTTGGGTTGGTTTGGTTGAGATGGGGGCTGGGGCCAGGGCCTGCTGCTTCTTTGTTGACTGGGAACAAAAGAGGAAGTTCCTGGGTTTTTTCGTCTTTAACATTTGTGTTTCACAGAGGCGTGTTCAGTATCTTGGTGGTTTAACAGATTTTCAGTTACACAAAAATTTTGTATTACTTTATAAAATTCTTCTCATGTCAAACTACAACAGACATTCAATCAACAAAAAACTCTTCTCAAATCATTGACTTGGCCCATTGAACTTGACAAACTCTATGCCTGTTCAATTTAATGTTAATCAAAATTTGCAAGAGAAACAGAAGAAGAAGACACAGAAAGACAGAAAGACAAAAAAGATACAGAGAGGCACACACAGAGCTACCAACTCCTGGATTCCAGTGGTGTTCAGATGGAAATTCCAAGAAGAGGTAGGGTCAAGATGTGTGCTTGCCTTGTGGTCAGCCACCAATACCCCTTGATCTTCCTGGGCCCTTCACCCAGCTGGGGCTTGGGCTCATTTGGTCCCTCAGGAGCTGGGCTGGGGCTGCAGAGGTGGCTGTGGAGCATTGCCTGTGCTGTGCCAGGGACTGGCAGCCACTGCTGGGCTGGGATAGAGGCTCTGGGGGGATTGGGGTTCCAGGGTAGGGCAAGGCTGGACCTGCCCCTTCCTCCCTCACACATGAAATGTTTTGAGCCAAAAATTTCCTCCAGTCTGTCACAACAGGCAATGTTGGAGGTGGAACCCCAGTTCTGGCCATGGGCGCCTGAAAGAGAATGGCAGTTCTATTCCATAGGAAGGAAAGCACAGAGCCCCAGTGGTTGGAAGGCTGGTGAGAGCCTCACTGGGCCAAGGCCAGCCAGACTTGTCAGGAATGGTAGATTTTGTCTGGGAGCAGTCTTTGGATTTAGGGAATTTTGGAGGTGAAAACACAATCTCGGCCATGGACACCTGGAGAAGCAGGACATTTTTTTCCCATAGGAAGGAGAGTACAGAGCCTTCCCCAGCATTTTGGGGACAGATGGGAAGTGACCCTTGTGAAAACCACTGCAAGACAGATTTGTCCTGGCAATATTCCTATGGGAGCAATCCCTGGATATAAGGAAATTTTGAGGTGAAATCCCAATTCTGGCCATGGGTTCCTGGAGGAAAAGGACAGTTCTTTTCCATTTGGAAAAGCATGGAGCGCCAGTGTTTCAGCAGAGGATGAGAAGAGACCCTCAACATGCCAAGGTCAGCTGGACCAGTCAAACAGTGGACAGGAAGGCAAACCATCCAGACCTATTCTGTGTTCCCATGGTTTTATGGTGCCCCACAGTGTCAAAATGGTCCCTTGATTACAAGATATGAAGTCTCACAATGGACCCTTGGTTTGATGGGGTCCCACAATGTCACAATGGCCACCAGGTTCCAGAAGACCCTGAGGTGTCACAATGGTCCCAATGATTCCATGAGGCCTTGCATTGTCACAATGGTCTCCTTTGGTTCCCCAGCCTCACAATGGAGCACTGATGACAGGAGGCCCTGCAATGTCACAATGGACCTTTGGTTTCATGCAGCCCTGCAGTGTCACAAAGGCCTCTTGGTTTCACAAGGCCCCACAGTATCACAATGGTCCTCTTTGTTCTGTGGGGTCCAACAGGGTCACAGTGGTCTCACTGTTCAATGAGGCCTCGCAGTGTTGCAATGTTTTGCTCATTCCACCAGGCCTTACAGTGTCACAGTGGCCCCTTTGTTCCATGAGGCTGTGAGGTGTCTTAATCGTCTCTCTATGATTCCATGGTGCCACATAGTGTCACAAAGGTCCTTTGGCTCCATGGGGTCTCACAATGTTGCTTTGCCCCCTTGGTTCCATGACACCCCAAAGTGTAATAATGGGCTTCACAGTTCCATGAGGCCCTGTGGTGTCACAAATGGATCCTTGGTTTGATGGGACCTCTCAGTGTCACAATGATCCCGACGTTCCATGGAGCCCAACAGCATCAAAATGGTCCCCTTGGTCTTATGAGGCCCAACAAAGTCACCAGGGTCCCTTGGTGTCACAGGGCCCCACAGTGTCACAGTGGTCCCTTGGTCTCACAGGGTCCCACAGTGTCACAGTGGTCCCTTGGTCTCACAGGGTCCCACAGTGTCACAATGATCCCTTGGTTCCATGGCCCTGCACTGCTGCATTCCCCCCTGCCCTTCTCAGGCCGCCCTGCCAGCTGAGAAATGCTCCTTGGGCCTCGGCCTTGGCCAGCAGCCCCTGGGCTCAGCCCCTCTGCAGCTCATCACAAACACTGTCTGCTCCAGCGACTGCTGCTGCCCAACCAGCTCCTGGTTCCTTTAACAGCAGTCCTGGGAACTGTTTTTGTTCCCTCAGTGGCACAACATCCCTGTTCTCACACTGCCAAAGAAAGCTGTTGATGCCAAGCGCGGCCAGGATGAGCCATTGCTGGGACTGCAGCCCCTCTCTTGGGGCCCTGCACACAGCGCTCCAAAAGGAGCCCTTGGAGCTCTCCTGGGCCAGCGACTCCCTCTGAGTGGGGCCTCTCCCAGCCAGGAACTGTCCCGTTTGCTGCACTCGGGCATCCTGAACAACGACAGAGCCTGGGCCGATCCCCCCACTCCTCCAGGCTCAACCCTTCACCTCTGGGGAGATGGCAAAGGATCCTCAGTGAGCATTCCCTGCCCTCAGGGGAATTGCTCACAGGTGCCTTGCACTGACTCTTTGTGTCTGTGTGCACACAGGAGTGCCTGTGCTGGGGAAATGTGGCAGAAATGCTGCTCTCTGAGGGGTTTGAGAGCCTTGGATAGCTGAGTCAGATTCAGGCCTGTAAGTGAGGTCAAGTCATGAGGTCTAAGCTAAGTCAAATGCTTCTAAGAGTTGTTCTTTTGCTACGTATGTTAAATATAACTTATAAGCTAAGTTGAATATTGTGGTGGTTTGACCAGGAAGAAGTGGGAATTCTGGGATGTTGTGGTCAAACCAATGGGTGCTTGGATTTTGATATTGGCACCTGGTATAGCCAGTTGGTTTTAGGACACACCTCCGAGAACACCCAGGGGTTAAAAGCAGAGCTTCGGGCCCGGGAGGCTCTCTTGGGACTTCAAGGGACGGAGGACGGATCTCTCCCCCGTCCACCCGCTGCTGCTGGGCGGGGGAGGGGCAGCCATGTGGTAGGCCTGGGCCTGGACAGAGATGGGAGGTGAGGAGGCCTTGGAGGATGAAAGGGTGGAGAGCAACAAGAGACATCGGGCAGCCATTCCCCCCCCCCCCCCCCCCGCTTTGGGGACAGAGAGAGAGAGAGAGAGAGTGCAGCCTGTGTTACCTTAAAATTTAGTAAATATGTGCTGGCAGCAGGCAGCCTGGCTGAGGAGATGGGGGGGTGCAGCCAGGAGTCCAGCTGCCTGGAGGAGTTTTTTAACCCTTTTTTTGGACAATGAAAGCCTTACAGAACATTAACCCTTCCTAGACGAGTGATAAGAGTGGAGGAGGACGAAGGAAATGAACGAGTGATGGAGGTCTGGACCAGAGAGAGAGAGAGAGTGAGAGATGTTGAAAGAATGGAGAAGATGGAGTGGCATTTTATGCTGGACTCTTTTGTGTAGTCATGGACAGAGCTATGTTTCCGTGTGATACAGAGACTGAGTCCAGGGGGAGAAATGTTCCAGTGCCAAAGAAGATTCAGTGTGGGTACCCCTCGGCCCCAGGGGGTATATAAAATATGGGGGGGACGGATGTCCCAGAGGATGAGAAGGTGAGATACTGTGCTTTTCTGGAACTGGACAAAGCATCCTTAAAAAAAGACAACCCTGGAAGCAGCCCTGATCCCTGTTCGGTGGTGAGAGCACCGGAACAAGGACGGAAGAGGCCACCACGACACATGGAAGGACTCCCTCTCCTCTTGAGGAGCTGAAAGTTTGAGCAATCTAAAGGGTGGTGCCAGACGGAGTGTGAATAATTTTGGGAGTGTGGATAATTTTGGGAGATGAATTGTACGGGGATCTGGAGGAGGAGGGGGAAGTGTTTCTGTGTAGTTTTTATTCTCCTTGTGATTTCTTTTTTTTTCTTTCCTTTGTGTATGTGTAGTTTAGTGTTTGTGTGTAGTTTAGTAATTGTTTGTGTGTAGCTTAGTTAATAAAATTTTCTTTATGTTTAAGTTTGGAGCCTGCTTTGCTTATTCGTGGTCACATCTCACAGCAGACACCGGGGAGAAGGTGTACTCATGGGGGCTCTGGCTTTGCCAGGCCCAAACCATAACAAATATGCATTGCGCACCAGTATCAACCAAAGCTTTGTACTCCTGTGGTTCAGATGTGCCTGCCAACGAATCCACACAGACCAGAAAACACGATTTTCCCTGGCCTCTACCTGGCTAGAGGCAGGACCCCTCTAAGCCTGGTTATCCTTCTTTCCCTGGGCGTATGTTTTGGATGTTCCTTCGAGGGGATCAGACATATCATCATCATCATACCTGGCCATTTGGCTACGGGCAACTGGAGCTGCTTTCTTCCGGGTGGCTTCCTTCAGTTCACGCACCCGTCGTGCCAGAACAGCAGTAGGTTTCCTATCCCAACTTCTCATGTTTTCCCCACAATCACACAGGTAAAAACACAGCTCAGCTCGTGGGGTGTACCTTCTCTCACCATCTGGAAAATGTCTGCCTTGGATACCGGAACCTCGGATCTGTACTGCTGAAATTTGGAGAAGGTCCTCTTTAATCTCCTCTCTGAGCTTCTTATGCTTCTCCTCTATCTTATCCTCTAAGTTCAGCAGTCGTGTTTCTACTGCTGCAATTCTGGCATGTGTTGGGCCATGTACAGCATCTGCATATGCTCGGAGCTTCCTTGCCATGTCAAGCACAGTCTCATCCCTCTCATCCCTCTTCATGATGGCTAAGGCAGAAGCATATTCGTGTGGCCCAGGTCGTACAAGTTTTCGCCACATCACAGACGTGCATGGTACCAAGTCTGGGTTCCTAGTTGTTACATCATCTGAGAAGATAATCTCTGCCACTGCCATTTCTCTCAGGCGTTGGATCCCTTGCTCTATTGTCTTCCACTGAGTTTGCTGCACATAGAGATTGTCTGAGCACAGGTATCTTTCTGCTACTCTTCTTAGGACCCGTTCCCAAAGGCTGTGAGAGTTAGCCCCAGTCATCATTCCTTGGTCTATGACAGGATCCTGTGACAGGGATCCCAAATGCCTGGCTTCAGTGCCGTCCAGAATTGTAGCCTCGCCTGCAGCATCCCAGAGACGGACCAGCCAACTAATTATGGATTCATCAGACCTTCGAGTGTAATCCTTCCGTAGGCCACGAAGGTCCTTCAGGGAAAAGGACTCATCTGATCTTGCACCTGCTGCTTTGACTCCTGATTTTATGTCAGGAGGCATTGAGGTTTCTTCTCCTTCATCATCATCATCATCCCCTGGTCGATTGGTCTTGTCCGTGCATTTCCCACTTCTAGTACTGGTAGCAACAGCCATGGGTTTAGATGCTGGCTTCGAGCCTGGGCTGTTGGCTGCAGCCTGAGTCACGGGGACAGTTGCTGATTTATCTCCCTGCCCCCCTGCCTCTGTCTGCTGCCCGACAGTATCTATCAGTGTGCGATAAGCATATGCCAGGGCCCAGCTCACTGCAATGACCTTCCTCTCCTTAGGCTCATCTTGGTACTTCCCTTTCAGATATTTCCCCACCTCAGCTGGGTTCTGAATTTGTTCATGGGGAAAATCCCAGACTATAGGGTCAGAGAATTCCTTCAGGATTTGGCCCATATTCTCCCATTTCCCACACCACTTAGGATTTTCCACACCGGGGTTTACTCCTTAGTCAGGGGTCTCATCAGCCCATCTGACCCTAACCCTCATTCCAGAGAAGCAGCAGGCTGTATAGAGGAAGGTTACCAGACTGAATACCAGAAAGATGGTTTCTTTAACATTGAGGGGAAACTGAACATCCTTCACTAGTGATGCAACTGATTCATAGGAGAAGGAAAGCAGAGGCTGAAAAACCTCATTCCCTCCTGCTCCTCCTGCAACAAACTGGATGCATAACCACAGCCATGAACCATTCATACCTGGAGCAGAACCTAGCATGTTTATAAACTTCTTGCACATCATTGCCACCAAGCCCAGCAGGATAGCTACTCTGGTCACTGCCCCTCTGATGTAAAAACTACATATTAGGGACAATACTAAAGCTATTTCTGGATAAGAAAATAAACCTAGGGACCAGAGAGGTATTAAAAGCTCAAAAAACCCTAGGGACCAGAAATGCATGCAAACCTTTACCCCAACAGACATTATGAATTCAAAAAGCATGGCTATTAGCTGATTTAAACGAACACAGAGTAATAGCAACAAAAATGCAGTCAAAACAGGGTTTTTCCACTCTCTCGAGCCCCCAGGATGGGCCAATATTTGTCCTGGTTTAGGGCAAATTTGTTAAAGAATCTGCAAAGGAGGGCCCCTCCAGAAAGCAAAACCCACATGGCCCCTCCACCCAACTGGTTTGGGAAAAAATTCCTTGGAGAGAGGTAGAAAGAACCTGTTTATTGACAGGCACAGCACCCCCCAGCACACAAAATGAACAATACCAGATGACACCACTCTGAGAAAGATGACAAAATCAGAAAGTCTCTTTCGGGGGTGGTTGCTCTGTTCTCAGTCCCTCTGGCGCTGGGGCAGCTGCTGCAGCCACACGGTGCGAACCTTCGGTGTTCCCAGGCCCCAGTCCGGAGCAGGTTCGAGTTGGTCGAAGAAAAGGAGAAGAGAATGAGTCAAGGAAGGAATTTGGACTCTTTAGCTAGAGCTAGCTAATAAGCAGAGGCCAAAGCAGAGCAGAAGCGAGAGCAGAAAAGAGAGCAAGCAAAGCAGCAAGCCAAAAGCAAGAAGCAAAAAACAGCCCTATGTACTGCCCGTCTCTGTGTCCCTGATAAGAGAAACCCAAACAAAACTTCTACTCTTCAGAGCTGGTCCAAAAGGCACAGAACATATGAATGAGGATACAAGCATCATAATGTCACCCCAGGACAAGCTGTCACAAGGTGACAGGACAAGGACGGACAAAGAGAAAAATGATTCTCACATTTGACAAAGGCCCCCAGCCTGTGAAAGAGCAAAGGGGAAAGATCAAGGCAGTGAGAAGGACAGAGCACTCCCCTGACGTGGGTGCAAGTGTGACATTGTCCCCTGTGTGTGTGGCCTTCCCAGGGTGGGGTTTTACACCTGAGCCAGTTTGGGTAAGGGGGGTGGTGTTCACCCCCTGAGCAGGGATTACCCCACTGTTTCAGATTGAAATGTAAGATGTAACCAAATGCATGTTTTCAATTACCATCTTCATCAACTGTTATAAACAGGTGGGGCAGTGTTCTTTATCTCTTCCATGACTCAGCCCTGATAACGCCCTCCAAGGGAGATATCTTCTGTGAATGGGCCATTGAATGTCACTGCAGGACTGATAAAATTCCATCATCCCATTGTGGGATGCTCCGCCTAGGGGGAGGATCCAAGCATTCCTACCTGGATATAAGCTGAGGCTAGAAGCACCAGGAGCACCTTGCCTACTGGATTCCCAGAGGACAAAAGCTCCATAACCACCACTGGACCTTCAGAGGAAGACCAGACCCTTCTGCAGGATCACTGCTTTGACAGAATCACCTTGATCACTCCAACAGGACTGCACCCACCATTTAATGGGATTGCTGCCACCACCCTGACCAACAGGTTGTCAGGTTATATCCTGACTCTGTCAGTTTAAGGCAGTGCTTCTGTATCAGTGTCTTGATCTAAATATTTTTATTAAATTGTAATTCTGGTTTAGATCCTCCCCAGGTTTGTCTTACAACTAGTACAAAAAACAGTGTGCTCATCCCTTGTTTTCCTCCCTAAACAGGATTTCCCATCCCCAAACCTTTGCCAGATGGAGGAGGAGGATGCGAGGAACAGGAAGGAGCCCTGGGACACCCAGGCAGGTGAGGAGGAATTCAGTGCCCCTTTCCCTCTCTCTCCTGCTCCATCTCCCAGCCCAGCACAGCCTCCAGCTGCAGGACAACCCTGCTGCCAATGCCGTCCTCCCAGGGATGCACTGGGGGAATCTCCTTCCCCTTTCCTCTGGCACGGAGGCAAATCCCATTGTCTCCTTGTCCTTCCTCCCCCAGACAAGGAACTGGGGGTGGAGACTAGGCAGGACAAATCCCCATGGCAGAACCTCAAGGAAGAGGCCATTTTGAGTGACTCCAGGGAACCGGAATCCAACAGGGAAGAAAAGCCAAAGAGATCCTGCATGAGGGTGGGCTCCAAACCCAGCACAGGATGCTCTTAGGAGGAAAGACCCACTCTGAGCCAGGAAGGTGGAGAGATCTTCAGCCAGAGCTCGAAGCTGGTGGTCCACGAGCAGCTTCATCATGGGGAGAAGCCCCACAAGTGCTTGGAGTGTGGGAAGAGCTTCAGGCAGAGCAGCACCCTGATCAGCCACCAGATGATCCACACCAGAGGATGGCCCTCTGAGTGTGGGGAATGTGGGAAGGCCTTCAGCTACCGATCCATCCTCGTCATCCATCAACATATCCACACCAGGAACAGGACCTATGAATGTCCCAAGTGTCAGAAGAGGTTTCCAACCAGCTCCAATCTCCTCCTGCACCAGCGGATTCACACTGAGCAGAGGCCCTTCCACTGCCCCGACTGCAGGATGGGCTTCAAGCAGAAATCCCACCTTGTCAGACACTGGCGCATCCACACTGGGGAGAGGCCCTATGAGGGTCGGGAATGTGGGATGAGCTTTAGCCAGAGCTCCAACCTTATCTACCACCAGAGGACCCACAGCAGGGAACGTCCCTAAGAGTGTGGGTAATGTTGGTAGAGCTTCAGGCAGAAGTCCCACTTGATCTGCCACCTAAGGATCTACACTGGGGAGAAGCCCTACCAGTGTCCCCAGTATGGGAAGAGCTTCTCCATGAGCTCTCACTTGACCAGACACCTACGGACGCACTGGTAAGGGAAGCCCTGCAAATGCGCCAATTGCAGGAAGAGCTTTGTGCACCACTCCAGCTCCATCCCCCATGGGAGGATCCACGTCAGGCAGAGCCCTGGTGACCTACATTCCCTGTGATTTGCACTGGGAGGACACCTGGCTGGTTATCCTTTTGGTTTGGCCCCTAGCCAAATTTTCTTCTTATTTTTCTTTATCACTTAAAAGCACCTGAAATAGGACTAAAATGAAAGATATTGATCAAAGATATCTTAAGTTCCATCAGTTAACAGTTACTTGAGCAGGAATTTATTGTTTTGGGGCATATTCTGGAAGATTTGTGGGTTCTTGGGGGAATTCAGGAAGTGTTCTCCATATCTTTGCACTCCAAAAGTCAAGATGGATTGATATGTCACCTCAAAAAGACTGAGTCCTACTGAAAACACCACAATCTTACCCCAAAGGGCTCAATCCAACTTCAAATTGCCTTGTTTCCACCTCAAAAAAACTCTGTCCCATGCCAAAATGACTCAGTTCCATAGCCTCCAGGATGAGATGGAGTTGGAAGGAGATTGGGAGAAGTGGCATCCAAATTTGAGGGTGTGGGATCACGATTGTGTAGGTCTGGGTGTGTGTGATCTATTTTGATAGTAAATAAAACTTCCAGAATTATTCCAGATTTCTGTCCCATTCCTTTTCCATCAATTCCGGTTTGTTTTTCAGAATGCCACCTTCTCACCTGATTGTGTTTGTGCACTCCTTTCTCTCTTGCCTTTCTTTCCATGCTCTGTTTCTCTCTCAGTGTCTTCCTTGACCAAGGGCAGCTCCCACAAAAGACCCTGTCCTGAGTTAATTTCCAATCCACGAGCTACAAAAACCATGGATGAAGTTATGAAGGCTGGCAGTGAAATATCACTGTAGGATCTTACTCCACTTGGCTTTCAGCCCTTTCTTGAGAGCTTTGTCTTCAAGGGCAGGAAAATCTTTTCCTGGCTGGGAACTGGAATTCCATCACCTGGCAGTGTGTGCCGTGGATCCTGGGCATTCCTGAGGCTCCCAGGGTGTTGGTCTTGCCGTGCCTCCCAAGGAGCTGTGCAGAGCCAGGGCACAAGGTCCAGCATCTCTGTTGGTTCTGCAGTGCCACAACAGCCCCTGGTTCCATGAGTTTCCCTACTGCCAAATGCAGTTCCTTGGTTCCCATGGATGTGTCACCATGGATATTTGGTGGCATGAAGTTCTTCAGTGGCACAATGGCCTCCCTCGCTCCATGAGCTTCTGCAGTGTCACAATGGACTCCTTGGATGGGCAGTGTCACCATGGACCATTGGCTCCATGCAGCCCCGCTGGGTCACCATGGACTCCTTGGTTCCAGGAGGTTCTGGGGCTGTCTCCATGGTCTCCTGGATCCACAGTGTCACAATGGACCACTGGATCCACGTGGCCCTGCTGTGTCACCATGGCCCATTTGTTCCATGGGACTCGAGTGTCACAATTGATTCCTTGCTTCCACATGACCCCCTCACTGCAAAAAAGGGCCTCTTCGTTCCTTGAGGAACACAAAAGTTTTGTAGAAACAAGGAAAAATCCTGCTTAATACAGCTGGAAATATTTGTTTGCATTCAAGAGAGATGTTAATGGTGAGGATGGCACCAGCAGCTTCTATCTGCAAAAAAGAGATCCAGGGAAAGGACAGGGACAGAGAATTCAGCTGCAAGACTCAGAGAATTCTGCTCCCAGAGATCATTTCTGCTCACACTGTCCCTTGGAGACAATGTCCCTTGCCTACCATTCCAGGCAGCCTGGACTGAGCAGGTGGTTGCTGAGTGGGGTTTGTTGTTTAGGAAATCTGCTCAGGCTTTTCCATTCTTTCCTTCCCAAAAGGAAAACTTCTCTTGGGCCTGTGTGCAGGCAGAGCCCTGAGGAGAGCAGGTGGGACATGGTGCAATGGGCTGGGACATGGAGCCGCAGAGCTTAGGGACAAGGTTCTGCTGCAGGGCACAGGGATGCCAGTGCCAGGTGGGCCATATCAGACATGGTGAGGCTGGGGGTGAGGAGCAGCTTGTCCAAACAGGGTCAGCCCTCAAGGGGCTCATTCTTCTCCCTGCCCAGACCTCCTAAGGAGACATTCAGCATCAAGATCACCTGGGTAATGCTTCTCTCAGCTCTTCTCTGATCTGGAAAATAATAAATACTCACTTGATGAAAGAAAAAAAGTATGTGGTGCATTTTGAAATCTTCTTCCTTAGCAGAACTCCAAACTGACTCCAATCAGCTGCACAAACCCTGGAGACGGAAGGAAGGAAGGAAGGAAGGAAGGAAGGAAGGAAGGAAGGAAGGAAGGAAGGAAGGAAGGAAGGAAGGAAGGAAGGAAGGAAGGAAGGAAGGAAGGAAGGAAGGAAGGAAGGAAGGAAGGAAGGAAGGAAGGAAGGAAGGAAGGAAGGAAGGAAGGAAGGAAGGAAGGAAGGAAGGAAGGAAGGAAGGAAGGAAGGAAGGAAGGAAGGAAGGAAGGAAGGAAGGAAGGAAGGAAGGAAGGAAGGAAGGAAGGAAGGAAGGAAGGAAGGAAGGAAGGAAGGAAGGAAGGAAGGAAGGAAGGAAGGAAGGAAGGAAGGAAGGAAGGAAGGAAGGAAAGGAAGGAAAGGAAGGAAAGGAAGGAAAGGAAGGAAAGGAAGGAAAGGAAGGAAAGGAAGGAAAGGAAGGAAAGGAAGGAAAGGAAGGAAAGGAAGGAAAGGAAGGAAAGGAAGGAAAGGAAGGAAAGGAAGGAAAGGAAGGAAAGGAAGGAAAGGAAGGAAAGGAAGGAAAGGAAGGAAAGGAAGGAAAGGAAGGAAGGAAAGGAAGGAAAGGAAGGAAAGGAAGGAAAGGAAGGAAAGGAAGGAAAGGAAGGAAAGGAAGGAAAGGAAGGAAAGGAAGGAAAGGAAGGAAAGGAAGGAAAGGAAGGAAAGGAAGGAAAGGAAGGAAAGGAAGGAAAGGAAGGAAAGGAAGGAAAGGAAGGAAAGGAAGGAAAGGAAGGAAAGGAAGGAAAGGAAGGAAAGGAAGGAAAGGAAGGAAAGGAAGGAAAAGAACTCCTGAGAAATTTCCGTATTTCGATGATCGCCACAGTGGATTTGGGGCTGAGTCCAGGACCCTCAGGCACTGAGTGAAGGCTGAAGAAGCTGCTCAAGGAGTCAGAAGCAAAACTCCAAGTGCCTTGGAGCAGCACTGGGCCCCACTGAGGGCAGGGAGTGCCAAAGGCTGCCCAGGGACTGGTGAGAGCAGATCCTTGAGGCCAGGATTGCAGGCAGCCAAAGGCTCTGGGCAGGGAACTGCAATGCTGAGCAAGGCCTGGGCTGACTGGGGGAAGCAGAAAGGCCAAGCCCTGAGCCCAGCCTTGGCCAGCAGGGCCTGTCCCTCACGAGTGGCTCGGGGCTGTTTGTGGGCCAGGGGGATGTGAGGGGCAGCAAGGACGAATGTCAGAAAACTGTGTGACACTCCAGATCCTTATGGAACCAAGGGACCAGTGGGACACTGTGGGAAGTTGTGGAACCAAGGGGATCATTGTGGCACTGTTGGGGCCCATGGAACCAAGGGGCCAGTGTGACACTGTGGGGCCTATTGGGAACAAGAGGCCATTGGGAGCCTACAGGGCTGGAACACCCCAGAACACTGAAATGCTGGGGCTAACCAAAGGTTCCTCGACTTGTGTTTGGTGCACAGGAGAAACACCAACCAGACATTGTCAACATGGGCAGATGCAAAGAATATTCTTGGTAGGAAAGGAACCAACAAGAATCAGCAAGTCCACCTCTTAGGGAATGGCTCACACAGGCATTGAACCCACAGCCTCGGTGATACCAGCACCATGCAAAAACCAGCTGAGCTAAGATGTCCAAATGACACAAAATTTTACTGGCAAAATATCAAGGAACTTGGGCAAAGGGTTTATTACAACATCCACTTCAACATAAAACTCTTATCAAAGCATTAACTTCATTAACTTAGCCCATTTAACCTAAAGACCTTCAACCCTTAAGATGTTAAGTTACCCAAAATGTTCCAGGTAAGTAGGATTAGAAGGAGAACAAATAGAGAACATCAGAAAGACAGAAGATCCATAGAAAGACACACACATAGGTACCAACTACTCAGATTCCAGCTACACCAAGAGAAGAACCCCAGGAGAAACTGGGATGCAGGCCAGGGGCTGGCCTCGTGCTCTGGCTTTTAACCCCGCGGGCCTTCATGGGCCCGCCCCTGGGGTGGGACTGCCAGTTGCTTGTCCAATCAGATTTAGGGTAGGCACCGGCTGGTAGTGTGTGATTGATTGACAGCTCAGCCAATCAGAGTGGGGTTGGCATAGTGTCTGCTATGTGATTGACAGCTCTGCCAGGTCAGGGCTGTGGGTGGGGCTCTGTCCCACCACAAACCAAGGCCTGACCCAGCCCTGGCCCCACATGGGTGTTCCGAGCATCCGAAGGTGTCTCGGGACATTGATCTCATCCAGCCTCTGACAGTGACCACGGTGGCACTACGGAACCTCATGGGTCAGTTGTGACAATGCAGGTCCAAGGACACCATGGTGACACTACAGAACCTCAAAGAATCAAGGGTACTGTTGTGCAACTCAGGGGGCCCTGTGGAAGGAAGGGTCAATAATGAAACTGTGGGACAAATATATAAAAGGAACCATTGTGACACAGCGGGGCTACATGGAGACAATGGACCCTTGTGACTCTGTTGGGGTTCATGAAACAAAGAAGCCATTGTGACATTGCCAGACCTCATGGAATAATGAGACCATTGTGACAGTATGGGGCTCCATGAAATCAAAGGAACATGGAACAAGTCTGCCTGGTTTGGCCTCCTGGAGGCTGTCTGACAGGTCCCACTGAATTTGACATGTCATGGGCCACTTCCCATCTGATGGCGAAGCACTGGGGGCTCTGTGCTTTCCTTCCTGTGGGAAAGAACTGCCTTTCTTGTCTAGGCGCCTTCACCAAAACTGGGATTCTAAAATTCTCTATATCCAAGGGTTACTCCCAGACAAAATCTGCCCATACAGTCAAACCTGGCTAGACTTGGCCTCTGGCGTCTGCCTCTCATCTGCCCCTGCACCACTGGGACTCACTTGTTTCCTTCCTATGGAGATTGTTGATTGTTGTGACACTGTGGAGGATTGTGGAACCAATGGGCCATGGTGACACTGCAGGCCCTTGTGGACCCTGTTCCACTGTAGGAACTCGTGGAATCAAGGGGAACATTTTGATCCTGCAGGGTACCATGGATCCAGGGGGCCACTGTGACACTGTGGGGCCTTGTGGAACCAAGGGCATAATTGTGGCTCTGTTGAGCTGCATGGTCCCAAGGGGCCAATGTGAAGCCGTGAGGCTTTGTGGAACCAAAAGACAATTGTAGCATTTTAGGGCCTCATGGAGTCAAAGGGCCATTGTGATCCTGCAGGGCCCCATGGATCCATGGAGACCATTGTGGCATTGCAAGGCCCCATGGAATCATGGAGACCATTGTGACCCTGCAGGACCCCATGGAAGGAAGGGGCCATTGTGACACTTTGGGAACTTGTGGAACCAAGGGAATCATTGTTGCACTACTGGGCCCCAATGGAACCAAGGGGCCATTGGACACAGCGAGGCTTCATGGAAACCAATAGACCATTAAGATACTGGTCACTATATTGTTGCTTCGTCTTTATCTCAGGTCTTTGAATCCCAACCCTTGTACTGTGCTTGACTTCTCCATGTTAATTGTTTTTCACCCTGTTACTAAAGTTCTTTTTGGGCAACTCCATTGATCCTGCTTGTAGGATCATTGGGGGCTAGGACGGTTGGGACAGACAGAGACAAGAGATCTCTGAAGCCAGGTCTTGGAACTTGTGGTTTATTGCAAAGGGTGTGGGTGCAGGGGCCTTGTTTGAAGCTGCCAGCCACAGCTCGGAGCAGGCCCGAAAGAGGAGCTGGAAAGAGACACCCAAAATGGATGCCCAAAAGAGGAGGGGACTTCCCAATACTATACAATAAATCTTCTTCTGTGCTGCATATTCTAATTTTCACTAACCAATCTAGTACAAGATACAAATCTTATAGCATTTATATACAGCCTATAAGAATGATTACATTACCATACTGTGATACATTTTAAACCCTGAAAACTACTCTTTGGACTCCTTCTGCCAAGCTAGTAGGGTCTGCTCTGACCCTTGGACCTGTCTGCAAGCAGAGGGTATTGTTTCATCAAAGGAAGATTACTTTCAGCTGGCCATACCATTCTTTTCCAGTTGTTCAGTAACTACGGCTTGGTGTCTCAAAGCTTGATTTCATTTTAATCTCACTTATAGTTTCCATATTCTCAAAATCTTTTGCCAGGCAATCATATTTATAAGGCTTTCCTGTCTCATCTTCCCCAGCATCTGCTTCTTTTTGTTTTCACCACCTTTGCCCTGAAGCTGGGGAATCAAAAAGGTTTGTCACAGCCACCCTCATTGCGACCTTTGCCGCCCAAACAGAGACCCTGACATTTAGTCTCGTCAGAGTGGTTAGCTGATGGATAGACCAGTGCTCCCCAGGATTTTGGATTGTGTCAGGCTGGCAGATTCATCATTGTTTTGAGGGATCTCGGCCAGGATCCCCAGGGACAACGACAGTTTCACCTGTGTAGGATTGCAGGTGGGTTTAGGGAAACGCAGGACAATTATTGCCCATTTTGCCACTGTGTTTTTACAATATGCACCCACGTCCCATTATTGATTTGGGGTGTTCCAGTGGCAGTTCCACCTAAGGTGGAGAAAGAGAAAAGTGGGCAGCCGAATCTCCAAAGTAGAAAGGTGCATATATGGATGCTCTAAGTTAATTCTCACTGATCATGACCAAATATCTTCAAAGAACAAATAAAAATCAATTGTGAAGTGGATCATTAAAAATTTTCCAGATGCCCCTGAGCCTGACTGTCCTCCCTCCATCTTGGCTCCTCCACTTCCTGCTACCACAACCTTCTCTTCCACCCTGAATGAACCTTCAGACTCCACCCCCAGAACTGCAGGTCACGCCCGCACTTTCAATCATTCCACCTTCAGCCTGGGCCATGCCTCCAGAATGCCAGCCCAGGGGTATGCCATCCTAAATCAAGACCCTTCCTCCCCAACACCTGACAAAATGGCAGTGCCCTTTGCCTCACCCTCTGGCAACAATATAACCCCATGGTCACAGATACTAAGCCCAACTGTCACACTATTTCTAATCCAAATGTTTCTCCTCCAAGTTATTCTTCCTCCTTAAAAAACACTTTGGATTCCCCAGAGCCACCTTGCCCCTCAGCCCCAGAAGATCACAGAAAAGGATCCAGAAAGAAGCAGTAAAGGAAGGAGACTGGCAAATAGTCTCGAAACTCCTCGTTGCCCTGGTATGTTATGAAAGAAGGGAGCAGAATCCCAGCTATCAGCCATTGGTTTAAGGGGAAGTCAAGGATCTGTGTAGGGCAGCTAAAGACCATAGGAAGGACTTCCCTTGTTTTAATGGACTAATGAGGGCCATGTTTACAGCACATGTCTCAACCTCATATGATTTAAAATATATTATGACCATGTTGGTGTCACCTACAGAATACACCCTTTGGGAAGGGGGATGGAAGTGTTTACTAAATCAATTAATAGCAGACTATGCTAATAATGAGGCAAGGGCAGAATTGACAAACAATCATCCAGCTGGAGAAGGACAACACAGCCTACCAGATGATCAAGCAGCAGGTGTCCTGAGAGAAGTATTGGATGATATCAAAGAGATGGCTTTGCAAGCTTTAATCCAGGTATCGGATGGTAGCACCCTCAATGTGGACTGCCTTGGGTGGCTGAAGCTAAAGCTTTAGGACAATCAGACCATCTTGGGTGCCTGTTAAGTAAGCAAAGCAATGCTACCTCCTTCACATTGAGTGGCCTGGTCTCAGACATAGAGACCATCAGACATGCCACCTTGCAGAACAGCGATAGATTTTTTACTCTGGGCACATGGGCATGGCTGTGTAGACTCTGAGGGCATGTGTTGCATGAACCTCTCCATCCACAGCGAGTCAATCCACAAGAGCATTCAGGTACTGAAGGAAGGGTTCAAGAAGCTTCAAGTGGAAAACAAAGATTGGTTCAATAAACTCTTCCAATCCTGAGGACTAAAGGGTTGGATGATGTCTAGCTAAAACAGGACTATTCATTCTCTTAGTGGTTGTTGTTGTGTTGTTAATTGTCCCATGTTTGTTTGGATGCTTTTAGAAAGTCTTCCAAAATTCTTTCAGTTCCATCTAGGTTGTACAAGGGAAAAGGGGGAAGATACCCAACACAGGATCCTCATGGACTCCTTGGACGAGAGAATTGGAGGCCAGGATGGCACAAAAACCTCTCAGAGACTCAGTGTTGGAAGAAAAATCCATAAAAGTACCTAAAAGTATCTTTAAATCCATAAAGTACCTTAAAAACCTTGAGTATCTCAAAGTGCTAATGAGCCCTACTGAGTGTCAGTGCAAAGCTCTCAAGGGACTCGTTAAACCAGAGAATTGGGGCCATGATTGCACAAACCTCTCACGGAGTCAGTATCAAAAGGGAAATACCAAGTACCTTAAAATAACTGAAGTACCTTAAAGTATTAATGCGTCCCACTGAGTGTTGTTACTGATAAAGCCTCTCCAGGGACTAAGAACAGCAGATAATTGGAGGCCAGGATGGCAGAGACATCTCAGAGACTCAAGGCAAAAGCCAAACCCAAAGTCCTTTCAAAAACCTGCAGTCCCTGGGAGCATTCAGGAGCCCCCAGGGCCATTGCTGAGCAAGGCTCCCCAGGGACTCCTTCCAGCAGATCCTTGAGGCCACTGGGATGTGGGCTAGGGGGGGATGCTGAGGGCAGGACAAGGGGCTGACAGTGCCCAGCCTGGCTGGGGCTGTGCCACGAGGCTCCAGTGCCTCAGGACAAGGTGTCTCCTCACAGCCCTTGGTGGCACAGACCCTGCTGTGCCCAAGGGCACCAAGACTTGGCTTCTCTTTGTCCCCAGCTGTCAGCACTGCCTCCAGTTCTCTGCTCTGCCAGGGGCCTGGGGACACTTTCTCAGTTGTGTCCCTCAGTGGGACCCATTAAAAGTCCAAGAAACTTTGGAGTTGGATTCTGACTTGGAGTTCTGGAGAGGTTTCTTCATCTCCCTCTCAGGGACTGATGTTCAAGGCCTGAGCACAAAGCCCCAGAGGCTCATTAAAGTCCTTATGGGTTTCTCTGCTGCTGAGCTGGGCTGGGCTGCTGGCACAGAGGCAGATCCAGGTAACCAAGAAGAGCTTCAAAAGCACATTTCTCTTGAAGAGTAGCTTTTCTGCCAGCCTAGCAGGGCTGGGGCACTGCCTGCAGCCACCCCGGGCACAGCACAGAGGCACAGAGAGCTTCAATCACTCAGGGCTGGGAAGGTGCTGAGAAGTGCCTGGGGCAGAATCACTGCCAGCCCTTGGCACAGGAACCTCTGGCTGCAGGACAATGCAGCTGCAGCTCCTGGAGCCATCTCCTAAAGCTGGAACATCCCAATGCCTACAGACTCTGTGAGTACAACTCTGAGTATTTCTGGTGCAGGGGAGGTGAAATGCTCATGAAGCTCTGACATGCTGAGGGCTTCTGATCAATCGTAGAATATTTCCAAAACATCAATTTTGCTAAAAATGAGGAACTCTCCTAAGAGTTTTTATTCAGTTTCCTACACTGGAGAATGGCAGGGAGATGGGGATAAATATTAAAGTTTGAGTATGATTTATTATTACAAGTTCCCACAAAGAGAAATCTTGAGAAATCTGACCTGTTCCTTTAAATGATCACTAGTTTCACAAAAGATCCACAATGTGCTTTCAGCTTCTCTGCCCATGGACAGCACCAGCATCCCCTTTGCTGGACCCATCAGGCTTAGTCTGAGCTGTCCTTTCTCCAAGTTGCAAACAGAACCTGCCCCCAGCCAGTGCCCTGCAAACAGGAAGGGTTCTGTCAGGCCAAGGAGAGTGCACAGAGATTTTGGCTCTGTGAGTGCTGGCACAGAGAGATCAGGCACAGGGAAACACCTGCAGGAGGAAAATCTGCAGTAGGAAGAGAAAAGATCAAGCAATGAGAGAAAACAAAACCCAGCAATGCTATAGCAGGGAGAGTTTAAAGATGCCCACAGGATCCCCTCCAGTGCAGCCCCTCCCTCTGAACAAGCCCCCTCCCTTCTGTGCCCCAGCCAAGCCTCTGCCCTCAGGGCCGGGGCTCCAATGCTTGCAGCCCCTCCTGTGCAGGCAGAGCTGCAGCAGAGCCGTGGGGCAGCTCTGCAACCCTGGGCCCTGTTCCCTCTGCAGAGCACAGGGCTGGGAGCAGCTGCCTGGCCCTGGGGGCTCTGGCAGGGGGCACAGCTGGCTCAGGGTGACGCTGTCCCCAGTGCCCGGCTCTGGGCAATGCTGTCAGTGCAGCCAGGGAAGGAGCTGCATCTCCCTCCATCCAATGCCATCATAAGGACACTTGCAAGTCCCTCTGAGATTTCAGTCCAAGCTGGGAGATTCAATTCAGGGGGAAAACCTGCCCTAGAGCATCTCTGAGTTGTAAGATTGATGGGGAAAGGCAGAAGTGTTCTGACACTGAAAGTGCTGCTGTGTTGGTGAAATGAGCAACGTGAGCCCTCGGCTACAAGTGTGGAGCTGGGCTGTGGCGGATCCATCTGCTCTCACCAGCTTCTAGGGGTTTTTTAGAGCAACATGGGAGTGTGCAAATCCTCCATGTGAGAAAAGAGAAAGCCAGAGAAACTCCAAACAAAATGAAGTGAGAGACAATTTCTCCTCAGTCTCTACTCTTATTCTTGCCTCACGGAACTCACTCTGCTCTTCCAGAGGGCTGGAGAAAAGCTGAGCTTTTCTGATACTTAGGAATAGCAGGAAAGACATGGGGGGAGCTTTAAAAGAAAGCCACAGAACACCTGAATACCAAAAGCTGTGTGTGTGTTCCAGGGAAGGGTGTATGAGAAATGGCTTTGATTTTGGTTACAGGTAACTCCTCTCACACTTCACTGTCCTTTTCTCCATGAACAGGATCCCATGTGCAGCAACAGCAAATGTCCAACAGCAGCTCCATCAGGCATTTCCTCCTGCTGGCATTGGCAGACACGCGGCAGCGTCAGCTCCTGCACTTCTGTCTCTTGCTGGGCATCTCCCTGGCTGCCCTCCTGGGCAACGGCCTCATCATCAGCGCCGTAGCCTGCGGCCACCACCTGCACACGCCCATGTTCTTCTTCCTGCTCAACCTGGCCCTCAGCAACCTGGGCTCCATCTGCACCACTGTCCCCAAAGCCATGCACAATTCCCTCTGGGACACCAGGAACATCTCCTACAAAGGATGTGCTGCACAGGTTTTTCTGATTATCTTCTTCCTTGGAACAGAGCTTGCTCTCCTGACCATCATGTGCTACGACCGCTACGTGTCCATCTGCAAACCCCTGCACTACGGGACCCTCCTGGGCAGCAGAGCTTGTGCCCACATGGCAGCAGCTGCCTGGGCCAGTGCCTTTCTCAATGCTCTGCTGCACACAGCCAATACATTTTCCCTGCCCCTGTGCCATGGCAATGCCCTGGGCCAGTTCTTCTGTGAAATCCCACAGATCCTCAAGCTCTCCTGCTCACAGTCCAAACTCAGGAAACTGGGGGTCATTGTTGGTAGTTCCTGTTTAGGTTTGGGTTGTTTCATATTCATTGTTTTCTCTTATGTGCAGATCTTCAGGGCCGTGCTGAGGATCCCCTCTGAGCAGGGACGGCACAAAGCCTTTTCCACCTGCCTCCCTCACCTGGCTGTGATCTCCATGTTCCTCAGCACTATTCTCTTTGCTCACCTGAAGCCCCCCTCCATGTCCTCCCCATCCCTGGATCTTGCCCTGTCACTTCTGTACTCGGTGGTGCCTCCAGCCCTGAACCCCTTCATCTACAGCCTGAGGAACCAGGAGCTCAAGGCTGCAGTATGGAGACTGATGACTGGATGCTTTCAGGAACATTAAACTGCTGGCCAGTTTCTGCAAATCACTTGTAATAAACATCATCTTTGATACTTCTTATGACATTTTGAAAATTCTTTGATTTAATTTAATAATATTGTCTGATACTCTTTGGTTGGATGTGACCTACACACACGTGATTAGGGTCAAAGAAGAAAAAGTTTTTATTTTGCATGTTCTGTAGTTAATATATTTTTTAAAAAGAGTGATCTTAAGTCATGAATTACATCACAATAACTTTTTTTAATCATTGATGCAAAGCTATTACTGTCAATATAATTGGCAAAATTTCACAGAAATTTAATACGGTACATATAAATATCTACTTATGCACATATCTAGCTTACAAAAATTTTCATAAATCTTTGCTAATCTGTTCCCATGGTGACTGCCTTGTTTTCTTCCTTGCTATGAATACACTCTAAAATCACTAACTATTATTTCTTCTATTAACTCAGCTTTGCTTGCAAGCTAGCTGTAAAGCCCCTCTGTTTTGTCCACAAAGAAATATCATTGTTTGTACAATTTCTCATTTTGCTTCTCTCCACCTACCCTGCAGCCACCAACTATTTCAATGAGGGGCTGCACTCTTGATGGCTTTAAAGGAACTAAAGGATCTCCCAGCAGAGTTTTGTGCAGAGAAGCCCTTTTGTTGCCCTCTGGAGCTGCAGCAGCAATGTCTGTGTGCAGAGCTGGGGGCAGATCAGTGCTGGCCCAGTAGCTGTGCCCAGCAGCAGCAGCATTTGGTGTTGCCAGTGCTGCTGCCGTGGCCCTGCCCCGCTGCCCTGGTGGCGCTGGTGTTGCTGCAGGGCCTGAGTGCTCTCGGGGCCGGGCACAGCCCTGGGGGTGGCAGTGCTGGGGCTGCAGCAGGGACAGCCCATGGGCACTGCTGGGGCAGTGCTGATGGCTCAGGCCAGGGATTTGGGGGCTCCATGCTCCTTGCCCAGGCTCTCTCAAGAACACGCCCAGGCCAATGATCAGCATAGAAAAGCCCTTTGAGCAGCCCAGGCTGTTGCTATGGGGATATGAATATGAGGGAGCACAAATGCCATCAGCCCCTGGGGCCAGCAAGGGCTGGGGGACATCACGGAAAGCACTCAGCTTTGTCCTGGCCTCTGCAGTCAGCCAGAAAGTTTGTTCCCATCAGCAGGGAGTTTCCTGTCCCACTGCAGATGCTGTTGGTCAGAGCCAGGGCTGCCTGGCAGCCAGCCCCAAACTGCCCTGAGCATTTCCTTTGCTTAATCTTTACTTTCTTTACTTTTTCCTGATTCATATTTCTTCCCACTGCCCACCCCTGTTCCCTGCCCTGCAAACAGCCCATCCCTGTTTTCCCTTTCCTCTCTGGCCCCACTCCCCATTACAGTTCCTGACTTGGCACCATGGGAATGTCCCTTGGGCAGCAGGATCATCCTACAAGTGCTGCGCCAGCCTCTGTTCCCAGCCCTTGGCAGCCGTGGCTGCTGAGCCCAGCTTTGGCCTGGGCTGAGTTTGGCTGTGGCCCAGCTCCATCCTCCTGCGGGGCTCAGGGCCTGTTCCCAGCCATGGCCAGCCCTGGCTGCCTCTCTGCTGGCCCAGAGGCCGGCAGAGCCCGGGGCAGGGCTGTCTGTGCAGCCCCACAGGTGCCACAGGCCCTGCAGGAGCTGGCAGAGACTGCCCAGCAAGGAGGCCACAGGGCACAGAGCCCCAAGGCTGCTTTGGACACCACGGCACAGGGGCCGTTCCCAGCCGCAATGCTCCTGGCCTGGGCTGGGCCTGCACAGGGGCTGGGCCACCATGGCTGGGCCAGCACAGGGCCACAAAGGGGCCACGCAGCCACTGCCGCGGCTGACAGCAAGGCCAGGCACACACAGGGAATTGCTGAACATGGCCTGCGCTGGCCAGGCCTGACTGTGCCAAAGACAGAGCTCAGCTGTCCTTTGGGGCTACAGGAACAGTCCAGAGCCCAAAGAGCCTCCATGGCTGTGCTGGAGACCAAAGCTGCAGCAGGGAAATGCAGGGCTGCTGTGGGATGGGGAGGGCATTGAATTCCAGCACACACCTCAGCTCTCTGATCATCCCGGCACCATGCTGGGCCCTGTTTCAGACTGGAGCAGAGCAGATGTTGATGGGACAGGAGCCCTGCAGGGCTGTCAGGGACCTGCAGCTTGCAAGGTGCTCTGCTCTCCTTCAGGTGCTCTCTGAGATATCTAATCCCGGCTGGGCCCCTCAGGGCACAAGTGGCGCTGCGTGTTCATGGGCACACAGCTGATGCCTGCCTGGAAAGGGGCACAGGTTTTAACACCTGTTAATTTCATTATATACCAGCAAATCTTTATTATCTGGGTCATTTGAGTACTTTCAAGAAATGGCAAAGTTATCCCATCAGGAACAAGAAATCTCTGGATATTCTGGTTTGTTCTACTAATGGCAGGAGAAGAAATACTGATCTTCCCATCTACTTGTGTCACCAATATTCAGTCTAATATTTAATCACATTTTTTCCATCACATGTTTCCAGCCCTCCTGGTTAAATGGCCATGTCTAAGGACATCTCTTCATTTAGAGCATCTGAATCTATGTTCTTCCCATTCCTCCCAGACTTCCTTCTCCAGATGCTTTGTGGTCTTTTAAGTGCCTCTCAACTGACTGGTTTCATGCTTTGAGCTGCAGGCAGCTGCCCAATATTTCTGAAGTTCAAATAAATATATAATAAATATCTTCTTAATTGTGTTTATATCTATCACATCCTTATGTCTCTGTCTAAAACTGTTCCGCTACAGAAATCCCTGGGGGATAGTGGACATATCTGATGTGGCTGGGACATCACGGAGAGCCGAGGGAAGAGCTGTGATGGTTATTATACTGTTCAAATGTTCAACTTGTGTTTGTTGGCAAGAAACCTTTCTGTGCCTCTGAGTGTCACCAGGCCCTGAGCCCAAAGGACACAAACCTGATGAGTTTGGTTCCCACTGCAGGGGCACTTGGACCTTGGCTCTGCTCAGGAGAGCTCTTCATCCCCTTTCTCTCTTTTCTTCCCTCTGGCCATGGAGGGAGCTCCTGACTTCAGCCTGTGACTCGTGTGTGCAAAGAGCAAATCTGGGCAGAATAGGGGCAGGGAGGGTTTGCGGGGACTTTGGGATCTGTGCTGGGTACAGAAGGTGTTTTCCATTGCTCTGAGGCTGCCTGCTGTGGAAAGTGGATTTAATGTCCAGCAGATGAATGACTTTTGCCTTTGATAGAGCTGTGTCTTCCCTTGGCTTTTCTGGCTGACAATAAATGGACATCCCTCTGTGTCTCGGGCAGCTCCTTCTCCAAGGAAAGCAGGTGGGAGTTGGAGCCAAGGAGCTGAAAGCTGCAGGTGCAGCCTGGGCTGGAGGGAGCTCAGATTTGCACAAGGCTGCTCTGAGTGCCAGGGCTTGGATGGGTGAAATGGTGGGGTGGGTGTAGGGACAGAGTCTGATTGATTGTCAGCCATGAATGGTGTTGATTTTTATATCTTCAAACTGCATGAGGAGGTACTTGGTTTCAAAGTCAATTGGAGATTGGTATTAACAGGGAAAAAAAAAATAAAAAAACTCAACAGGTCCTAAAAAATATTTTCTCACAGTATTTTTAAAAAGAACATATTCAATTGAATGCACTTCTGAAATCTCTCTTTTTAACCACACAAGATTTGGAAACTGAAATTAAATTATTCCCAGAGGCTTTGGTTGTTAAGGTGTTCTGAATGTTAATGAGCCCCGGGACACTGAATTCCTGCACTGAAGAGCTGAAGGCTGAACAAGCCTCTAGAGCAGTGAAATTCAGCAGAAGCCTCCAAGTTGCTGAGGATGTCAGCAGCCCCCACTGAGGCCATCCCTGCCCAGAGACCGTGGGGGAATGGGCAGACAAGGAGAGCGTCCCTGGGGCTGGGGCAGCATAACTCAGAGGCAGCAGCGGCTCCAGCTGGGAAATGGGGTGTGGAATGTGGCTGGGAAAGCCCTGCCTGGGCTGTGCCAAGCAGGACACACAAGCCCTGACCCCTAAATGCCAAACAATTCTCTCAGGGAGACATTTGAAACGAATTACAATTGCTTGTGTACTGTGAGTTGGACTCCCTAGAGATATATGAACTGGAGATTCTCAGGAACTCAAAACAACAAAACAGCCTTTAGTGGCAACTTTGGAAAATCAGAGAAGCTTTGGCAAAATGTTTTTTATGGCACTGTAGTGCTTTTCGTTTGTTAATTATAGATCTTTCTAATCTTGAGATTTCCTAATTAATGTACTGATGAGTATGTTGGGTTTTAGTGCTGGTTAATTATTTATGTATTTATCTTATTTTGAGATGGGATTACAAGAAAGGTATAGTAGGCTTAAAATTTTAAAAGGGTATGAATAAAAATTTAGTAAAAGTAAAATTAAATAAAAGGTAGTAAGAATTAAAAGAAATATTTTAGAATATTTTTTTTCTTTACATATTTTCATTTTACTGAAAATGTAAAGAAAGTAAACTAGAAATTTCTACTCAGTTCACTATTTCTAAAATTGACTTTTTTAGTTTACTGTGGGGAGGAGCTTTTCTTATAATGTTAAGGAGATTTTTTTACAAGAGAAAAAAATAGGTTGTTTTTTGTTCTTAGTTTTGTCATGGATAACAATTGTCTGGGGATCTTTGTTATTGTGATGTTGTTTTTATTGCTACAAGCTTTTTTACAGCTTGTTGATGTGTCATGTCAAATTAAGGGGTATTGTTTTAAAGCTGAGTTGTTTAAAGGTAATTTTTTTTATTATTTTCTTTTAAAATTACTTTTATCTCTGACAATGGAGATCTTCTCTTGGGGATACTGGACTACTTTTTTTCCCCCCTCTTTAAACTTTTTGTAAAATTACAGGTTTTTTAACATTTATTTATTTAACATGCAGGTTTTTCTTAGATTAATTTGAAATATTTTGAATAATTAGAATTTTTTGTAGTTTTATGTGTTATTAAGAAAAAGAGATTTTTCTTTATAGTTTATAAGAAGACTTTAGTTTTAAGATAAAGGTATTTTTCCTTCTTTTTTGGGGGAGGGATTTAACTTTTTACTGACTTTTATGGTTTTATGGTTTTTGTTTTTGTTTTTGTTTTTTTGGTTTTTTTTTTTTTTGTTGGTTTTTTTTTTTTTTTTTTTTTTTTTTAGTTGAGGGAGGATTCAAGTATTGAAAGGATTTACACCTGACCCGCTGATAACTTGTGGGGGAAGTTGTTGGTGAGTTGTATTAGGATTGCTTTTATGACTGCTTTGGGGCTTTTTATTGTGTTTAATATTAGTTGTAGGGTTATTTTGTGTGGGTTGTAGGTTCTGGGGGTTTTAGTTTTAATTGTCTTGGGGGAGGGGACTTGATGGTAAGATTTTAATTGCTGTGGCCAGCTTTGTTCTGGTTGGGGTTTTGTAGCCTCTTTTGTTTTTCTGTTTGGGAGTTGTTGTGGTTTGGTTTGGTTAGAATGGGGCCAATGGAGGGGAGCGGTCTGGGGAGGGGGGAAGGGGCTCAGCCCACGGCAGGGTTGCTTGGTTTGGTTTGGTTTGGTTTGGTTTGGTTTGGTTTGGTTTGGTTTGGTTTGGTTTGGTTTGGGTTGGTTTGGTTTGGTTGAGATGGGGGCTGGGGCCAGGGCCTGCTGCTTCTTTGTCGACTGGAAAAGAAAGAGGAGGTTCCTGGGTTTTTTCATCTTTAACATATGTGTTTAACAGAGGCGTGTTCAGTGTCTTTGTGGTTTAACAGATTGTCAGTTACACAAAATTTTTGTATTACTTTTTAAAATTCTTCTCATGTCAAACTGCAACAGACATTCAATCAACAAAAAACACATCTCAAAGCATTGAGCTTTGGCCATTTGACTTCACAAACTCTAAGCCTGTCCAAATTAATGTTAATCAAAATTTGCAGGTGTACAGAAACAGAAGAAGAAGACACAGAAGGAGAGAAAGAAAGAAAGATCCAGAGAAGCACAAACACAGATACCAACTCCTGGATTCCAGCACTGAACAGATGGAAATTCCAAGAGGAGGTAGGGTCAAGATGTGTGCTTGCCTTGTGGTCAGTCTTCAATACCCCTTGATCTTGCTGGGCCCTTCCCCCAGGTGGGACTTGGGCTCATTTGGTCCCTCAGGAGCTGGGCTGGGGCTGCAGAGGTGGCTGTGGAGCATTGCCTGTGCTGTGCCAGGGACTGGCAGCCACTGCTGGGCTGGGATAGAGGCTCTGGGGGCATTAGGGTTCCAGGGCAGGTCAAGGCTGGACCTGCCCCTTCCTCCCTCACACATGAAATGTTTTGAGCCAAAAATCTCCTCCAGTCTGTCACAACAGGCAATGTTGGAAGTGGAACCCCAGTTCTGGCCATGGGCACCTGGCTGAGAAGGACAGTTCCATAGGAAGGAAAGCACAGAGACCCAGTGTTTGGAAAGCAGCTGAAAGGCTCACTAGGCCAAGGCCAGCCAGGCTTGTCAGGAATGGCAGATTTTGTCAGGAAGCAGTCTTTGGATCTGGGGAGTTGTGGAGGTGAAGCACCAATCTCTGCCACGGACACCTGGAGAAGCAGCACAATTCTTTCCTGTAGAAAGGAAAACACGGGGCCTTCCCCAGTGTTTTGGGGAAAGATGGGAGGTGACCCTTGCAAAACCACTGCCAGAAAAACTTGTCCTGGCAATATTCCTATGGGAACAATCCCTGGATAAAAGGAAGTTTGGAGGTGAAATCTCAGTTCAGGCCATGGGTGCCTGGAGAAGAAGGACAGTTCTTTTCCATCAGAAGGAAAGCACAGAGCCCCAGTATTTCAGCAGCAGATGAGAAGCAACCTTCCACATGCCAAGATCAGTTGGACCAGTCAGGCAGTCCATGGGAGGCAAAACCAGCCAGACCTGTTCTGTGTTCCCTTGGCTTTATGGTGCTCCATAGTGTCACAATGGCGCCTTGGTTCCATAAGGCCCCACAGTGTCACAACGGTCCCAATGATTCCATGAGTCCCTGCAGTGTCACAATGGTCTCTGTGGTTCCCTGTCAGGACCCAGGACGTCCCTCTGGCTGTCCTGAGCAGCCAAGACTCCTGTCAGGGGTCTCAGAGACCCTGGCACAGAGCCCAAAATGCCCCTGTGGTTTTGATTATGACCCGTGGAGCAAATTACCAACCTTGTATGAAGATCAGCAAGCCACAAGAGTTTAAATAGAATATTAGTGAAGCTATCACAGGGTGGAAAAGTAGATTTTTGCGTTTTTGGTATGGGGGTTCAGGAGGCAAGATAGAGGGAACTAAGTGTGTCCAGCCTTTCTCCCTCTTCTTGGCCTCCATCTTCTGCTGGGGTGTTGGCACTTACAGATTGGTTTAGAGTAGAAGCTCAAGGTCTAACATAGGTGATAGGTTTTGGAAAGTAATTGTGAACATTGTATACATAGTTTTTGTATAAAAACATAACACCGCCCTGTGGGCAGGCAGAATGCCTGGGACTGTCTTTGTGAGCTGAACTCAGCAGGGCACTAGAAAATTTTTAATAGATAAGATAAAATAAACCACCCTGAGACCGAGAAATGAAGAGCCCTGACTCCTTCTTCAAGCACCGGGCTGGGAAAAGAGACTTTCAAACTTTTCTCAGGGTCACTCTGATAAGCTAATGATCCCGACAGTTCCCCAGGCCCGACAATGACACACGATTCCTCTGTTCCAAGCAGCCTGCAATGTTACAATGGACCTTTGGATCCTGGGGGTTTGTGGTGTCACAATGGTCTCCCTTTGGCTGCACAGTGTCACAATGGACAATTGATAACAGGAGGCCACTCTGTGTCACCCTGGAGCTTTGGTTCCATGAAGCCTGCAGTGTCACAATGAACCCTTAGTTCAATGGAGTTCCACAATGTCACCGTGGCCCCTGGGTTCTATGCAGTGTGCAGTGTCACAATGGTCTCCTTTGGTGGCCCAGTGTCACCATGGACCACTGAGGTCATGAGGCCTTGCAATATCACCCTGGACCTTTGGTTCCATGCAGCCCTGAAGTGTCACAAAGGCCTCTTGGTTTCTCAAGGCCCCACAGTATCACAATGGTCTTCTTGGTTCTGTGAGGATCCCCAGGGTCACAATGGTCTCACTGGTTCCATGAGGCTTCAGAGTGTCACAATGTTTTGCTCATTCCATAGAGCCTCATAGTGTCCCAATGATTCTATGAATTCCCTCAGTGTCAAAATGGACCTTGGTTCCATGAGGCTCTGCAGTGCCCAAATGGTGTCTCCATTAGGTTCTATGAGGTCTTGCAATGTCACAAGGGACCTTTGGCTCCATGGGGTCTTGCAGTGTCACAATGGCCCCTTGGTTTTATGGGGCCATTGTGTCAGTGTCACAATGATCCCTACATTCCATGGAGCCACACAGTGTCAGTATTGTCCGTTTGGTTCCATGAGGCTCAGCAATGTCGCAGTGCTCTCCATGATTCCATGAGGCCCCACGGAGTCACAATGGTCCCTTGGTCTCACAGGGCCCCACAGTGTCACAATGGTCTCTTGGTTCCATGGCCCTGTGCTGCTGCATTCCCCCCTCCCCTTCTCAGGCCACGCTGCCAGCTGAGAAATGCTCCTTGGGGATCAGCCTTGGCCAACAGCCCCTGGGCTCAGCCCCTCTGCAGCTCATCACAAACACTGTCTGCTCCAAGCACTGCTGCTGCTTTCTGTAGCAGCAGCCCTGGGAAGTGTTTTTGTTCCCTCAGTGGCACAACATCCCTGTTCTCACACTGCCAAAGAAAGCTCTTGGTGCCAAGTGTGGCCAGGATGAGCCATTGCTGGGACTGCAGCCCCTCTCTTAGGGGCCCTGCACACAGCGCTCCAAAAGGAGCCCTTGGAGCTCTCCTGGGCCAGCGACTCCCTCTGAGTGGGGCCTCTCCCAGGTGGGAACTCTCCCGTTTGCTGCACTCGGGGATCCCGAACAACGAGAGAGCCTGGGCCAATCCCCCCACTCCTCCAGGCTCAACCCTTCAGGTGCTGGGGAGATGGCAAAGGATCCACAGTGAGCATTCCCTTCCCTCAGGGAAATTGCTCCCAGGTGCCTTGCACTGACTCTTGGTGCCTGCGTGCACACAGGAGTGCCTGTGCTGGGGAAATGTGGCAGAAATGCTGCTCTCTGAGGGGTTGGAGTGCCTTGGATAGCTGAGTAAGTCAGATAATCCAGATATCAGTAAGTAAGTATAAGTCACGAGGTCTAAACAAAGTTAAATGCTGCTAAGAGTTGCTCTTTTTCTAAGTTGTTACATTTAATTTATTAGCTAAATTAAGGATTGTTAAGTGTAATTCCTCTGTTAAATTTCTAACTCATAGGTTTTAAGTTAGATTAAATAGTGTTATGTGCTGTTCTTTTGCTAAATTGGGGAGTTGAAGGTACCAGTTAAAGTCAAGGTTTTAAGTACAGTCCTGTTAGGTTTGACCTCTGTTAAGCTTTTGGGCCATATTCCTTTTATCTTTGCCCTCACTGTCCTTGTGTCTCACACATACCCAGGAAGAGTTCTTGTCTGATTTATGGTTTGATTGCCTGGATTTGGTTTGGTTTTGTTGTTGCTTTGTTTCCTTGGTGTGCCTGAAGGGTCCAGGCAGGAGCAGAGTGACTCTTGCCAAGGAACTCTGTGCTGCTGTCCCTTAATAATAAATCTGGTTTTTGCTGCTCCCTTGCCGGGGATTTTTCAGCGCACTCAAGGCCTCGTTTGTAACAGGGTGAAGGAGCCCTGGCCCAGGCTCTGGCCCTGGGGGACACGGGGACGCTGCCGGGGGGACCCTGTCCCCCTGTCCCACCCCCAGGGCCCGGCCACCCGTCACCGATTCAGGCTCTGGGGTCGATCTCGTGGAACATCCTCTGGAGGAGGCTGCGGGGCTGGGGGCGGGGGGACCCGGGGGGACAGGGGACCCTGCTGTGCACGAGCAGGGTTGGACTGCTCTGGGGGGAACTGTGAGGGGAGCCGGGGCAGAATGACCTCCCCAGTTTCCTCACACAGCCCCTGTGATATCACAGAGCATCCCGTGATGTCACACAGCCTCCTGTGATTTCACACAGCCCCTGTGATGTCACAGAGCCAACTCTGAGATGCCACCCTCTGATGTGATACAGCTCCTCTGTGATGTCACCTAGTCACCTTATGATTTCACAATCTGTACTGTGATTTCACCGCTTGCTCTATGATGTTACTCAGTCACCCAGGGATGTCACAACCCACTCTCTGATGCCCCAGTTCCACACTCTATGATGGCAGAATTTGCTCTATGGCCTCATACCCTACTCTATGACATCACAGGCAGCTCTGTGCTGTCACAATCCCCTCAGTGATGTCACAAACCCTGTGATGTGCTACTGCCACTCTGTAATGTCACAGCACGCACTCTGACCTCACAGCCTCCTCTGTGCTGTCACACAGTTCCCTCTATGATGTAATAGCTGCTCAATGACCTCACACAACAAACTCTGTGAGGTCATAGCCCAATCTGTGACCTCACACAGCCCACTCTGTGCTGTCACACAGCCCCTTGCTGACATCCCAGCTGCTCTGTGCCTCTATGACACAGATCCAGAGGTGCTGCTGTGACACAGACCCCTCTGGGCCATCCCACAGCCCCTGCCAGTGCTGAGCCCCTGTGAGCTCTGTCTGTGCCCTGCTGGTGTCCCTGAGGGGCCCTGGCAGTGCCTCAGCCCTGCTGGGCTGTGCACAGGAGCTGCTCCTGGCCAGAGCTGTCTCTCTGCAGCGCTGCCCTTGCCAGGAGCTGCCTCTGGGGCAGGAGCCCGGCCCAGCTCAGCAGCACAGACACAGCACAGGGACTTCAATGACCCTCTGGGGCTTTGGTGCTATTTGCATCAGACTCAGTCCCACATAGTGTGCCAAAAAATTCTCAGGGACTCAAAAGGGAGTGAAACTTAAGTTTCTCATACTTTAAATGGATCCATCTGAGGGACAGGCCTGGGAAAGTGTCCCCAGGTTCCAGGTACAGCAGAACACTGGTGGCAGGGATGACAGATGGGGACAAGCAAGGGAAAGGTGTCTCTGGTGCTGAGCAAACCTGCGCCTCTATCCCAGCCCATCAGTGTCTGCCAGTCCCTGGCACAGCACAGGCAATGCTCCACAGCCACCTCTGCAGCCCCCAGCCCCGCTCCTGAGGGACCAAATGAGCCCAAGGCCCACCTGGGGGAAGGGCCCAGGAAGATCAAGGGGAATTTGAGGCTGATCACAAGACATGCACACATCTTGGCCCTACCTCCTCTTGGAATTCCATCTGAACACTGCTGGAATCCAGGAGTTGGTAGCTGTGTGTGTACTCCTCTGTATTTTCTTTTATTACTTTCTCTCTTTCTGTGTTTTCTTTTCCTTCTTCTAATTCCCTCTTCTTGCCAATTTTGAGTAACTTAAAATTGAAAACGCTTACAGTTTCTGAAGGTGAAGGAGCCAAGTTAATGCTTTGAGAAGTGTTTTGTGTTGATTGAACACCACATTAAACCTTTTGCCAAAGTTTCTCTGATTTTCTAAAGTTTCCCGTAAAAGCTGTTTTGTTGTTTTGAGCTCCTAAGAATCTTTTGTTGATATTTCTCCAATGAGTCCAACTCGGACTATGCAAAGAATTGTAATTAATTTTAAATTGCTCCTTGAGAGAGTTGTTTAGTGGATGGGAGTCAGGGCTCATGTGTCCTGCTTGGCACAGCCCAGGCAGGGCTTTCCCAGCCACATTCCACACTCCATTTCCCAGCTGGAGCCGCTGCTGCCTCTGAGTTGTGCTGCCCCAGCCCCAGGGACGCTCTCCTTGTCTGCCCATTCCCCCACGGTCTCTGGGCAGGGATGGCCTCAGTGGGGGCTGCTGACATCCTCAGCACCTTGGAGGCTGCTGCTGAATTTTCCTGCTCCAGAGGCTTGTTCAGCCTTCAGCTCTTGAGTGCAGGAATTCAGTGTCCCAGGGCTCATTAACATTCAGAACACCTAAACAAGACAAGCCTCTGGGGGTAATTTAATTTAATTTTCAAATCTTTTGTGGTTAATTAGATGAATTCCAGTAGTGTATTCAAGTTGAATAGATTCTATTTAAAGAGACAGTGAGAAAAGATTTCCTGGGTCTGATTTAGGTTTCTTCTCCCTGTTAATTTATTGATATGTGCAATCTCCAGCTGACACTGAATCCAAGTACCTCCTCCTGCAGTTTGAATAGATATGAAAGTCAAGACCCTTCAAGGCTGACAATCAATCAGACTCTGTCCCTACCCCCACCCCACCATTTCCCCCATCCCAGCCCTGGCACTCAGGGCAGCCTCGTGCAAATCTGAGCTCCCTCCAGCCCAGGCTGCACCTGCAGCTTTCAGCTCCTTGGCTCCAACTCCCACCTGCTTTCCTTGGAGAAGGAGCTGCCCGAGACAGAGAGGGATGTTCATTTCTTGTCAGCCGTGGGATCTCAGCACCTCAGGACTGATGTGCAGAGTCACCGAGACCACCCTTGGGGGGCTCGGAGGTCCTGGAATGTTGCCAGAAGTGTCTGGTGGCTGGACTTTGATCCTACATGGGAGACGACACCTGTATGAGGATGGGAGGATTTCACTGGGGTAAATGGTGAAGGGAGAAGTTAATTAGAGCGTGAAACACAGGGTTTAAGATTTCTGTACAGGGGGGTCTAAAGAAGTAAGATGGAGGAATTGGGGCGTGTCCTGTCCTTCTTCTTCTTCTTCTTGGCCTCCATCTTCTGTGGTGATGTTGGCACTTTGGGATTGGTTATTACTAAAGGTGTACTGGTCAATAAGGGTAAAAGGTATTGGGCGAAATAGGTAAATATTGTATACGTAGTTTTGAGTATAAAGATAGGTGACCGCCCCGGGGGCTCTCAGTGTGCTCATGGCTGGCGTGCTGTGCAAACCTCTGTCGGGCCGAGAGAAAATCTTTTAGATAAATAACTAATAAACACTGAAGACTGAGAAAAAACCTGAAGCCTCTTCTCGTCCTTTGGACGCGGGCTGCCCAAGGTCACCCCAAGCCTTCCTGGGTCATTAAAACAGCCGAGAAACCAACAGTCAGCCAACAAAGCCAAGGGAAGGCACAGCTCCATCAAATGTAAAAGTCATTCCTCTGCTGGATATTGAATCCACTTTCCACAGCAGACAGTCTCAGAGCAATGGAAACTTTCTGTGCCCAGCACAGATCCCAAGGTCTCCCCAAACCCTTCCTGCCCCAGTTCTGTCCAGATTTGCCCTTTGCACACACGAGTCACAGGCTGAAGTCAGGAGCTCCCTCCATGCCCAGAGGGAGAAAAGGAGAGAAAGGGGATGAAGATTCTCCTGTGCAGAGCCAAGGCCCAAGTGCTCTGGGATGTCCCAGCAGCATCTGACATGTCCACCATCCCCCAGAGATTTCTGTACAGCAACAATTTTAGACAAAGACAAAAGAAAAGGTAATTCCCTGAGATAGACATACAATTAAGATATTGACTAATATGATATTTATTTGAGCTTCAGAAAGATTGGGCAATTCCCTGAAGCTCAAAGCATGAAACCAGTCAGCTGAAGGGCACTTGAATGACCAGAAAGCACCGGGAGGAGTGCTGAGGGTTTTTTGCGGGACAATGGACATATGCAACATATGCACAATCCAGCCTTCATAGAAACTGAGTAAGGTCACCATGCCCTTGAAGGACACAAAAGAAGAAGAACATGCTCAGCAGCAGATGGTTCAGGATGCAAAGGCAGACAAGAAAACCACAGCGAGATGCATGAAGAAGAAAGACTAACTAAAATTAACTGAAATATCAAAATGCGTGCATAAAAAGGATTTAACCAATCATGTATTAGCTTGAGGTGTGAACAAGAGAGAACAGTATAAATATGGCTTGCTTTTTGTAATAAATTGGCTTCACTTGATCATATTGATCATGGTGTGATGTCCCGTTAATGATCCTCCGCACCTGGGGACCAGAAATGCATGCAAGCCTCCACCCCAAGAGACATTATGAATTCAAAAAACATGACTATTAACTGCTTTGTACCAACACAGTATTGGCAAAAAAAATGCAGTCACACCAGGGTTTTTTCCACTCTTTCTCAAGCCCCACGCGTTGGGCACCAAATCTTGTCCAGGTTTAGGGCAAATTTGGGAGAAAACCTCCAAAGGGGCCCCTCCAGAAAGCAAACCCACATGGCCCCTCCTGCCAACCCGTTCGGGAAGGATTCCTTGGAGAGAAGTGGAAAGAATCTGTTTATTTAACAGGCACGGCACCCCCCAGCACACAAAATGAACAACATCAGGTGACATCACTCTTTCACCACTCTGAAAAAGATGACAAATTCAGAAAGTCTCTCTTGGGAGTGGTCACTCTGTTATCAGTCCTTCCAGTGCTGGAGTAGCTGCTGCAGCCACAAGGTGCAAACTCTCGGTGTTTTCCAGGTCCCAGTCCGGAGCAGGTTTGAGTGGTTCCAAAAAAGGGAAAGGAAAAACAGTCCAGGGAAAAATTTGGACTGCTTAGCTAAACTAACTAATGAGCAGAAGCAAAAGCAAGAGCAAAGCAGGAGCAGAGCAGAAGCAAGAGCAAGAGCAAAGCAGAAAGCCAAGCAACAAGCAAAAGCAGCACCATGTACTGCCCTGTCTCTGTGTCCTGCCAGCCGTGGGGAAGTGGCTGATAACAAAACCAAAACAAAACTTCTCTCTTGTGAGATGCAAAGCTGTGTTTCGTGTCAGGTACAAACAGGCGACGTGTGTATTTGGAATCTGACGTGTGGACACCAACAATGGGATAGTTGCGAATTCTAATAATAACTGAGGAAAATAAAGCATGGAAAAAGGCCTTTGGAACTATCTTTTGTTTGCAATTAACCCTGGTTGGTTTAGGACCATTGGAATTAAAGTGTTAAGGATGTTGCTTTTTGCTTGCATTTAATCCATGAAAAAGCTCTGCAATAATAACCTTTTGAAGAATAATTTTAGAATATTACTTGTATCCTTGAAACTATAGCTTTGGAATATGTATAAAGGAAATATGCTTATCCCACGCCTTGTTGAAGCAGAGAAAAACAGCTTGAGAAAGGAAGATGAACATCACCTCAAGGATTTATGGTTTCGACCAAGGGAAGCTGGACATCACTGTTATGAGATTTATAGTCTCTGCAATTAAAAGGTGGACCCATATCTGGGGATCTGAACCCCACCAGATGGGATTCGTCTTTCTTCTTTCGGAAACTGGACCGTCACCATCTGGGGATACTCCTTTGAAAGTACATCCTGAGAAATTAAAATCACAATAGTATATAGAATTGTGATGTAATAATTTGGAATAAAAATTGCTGATGAGTAAAAAATTGGAAATAGAAACTGCTGAAAAAAAATGATGGGTACCCCTATAAATAGCTGTAGCCATCAATTATCGGTGTGCAGTTGGAGGGAAAACTTCCCCCACTGTACCCAGGGCTGTATTGCTCATAATTTACCATATTAAATAATAAATTGATTGCTGCTTGAATATTGGCCTAGTCAAGCTTCTTATTCATAACAGATTTGGTGCATTGGCCGGGAATTTCCAAATCCATTGAGGGAGACTCCTGATCTCAGGGAGGTGCCCCACTTTGGAGGCTTCTGCTTCCGGTTTCCCTGAGTGACGGGAGAATCTCTCAGGGCAGAGGAAATCCATAAGGTAAATTATGAGCAAAGAATTTTGAGCTCCTGGATTAGACTGCAGTAAATTCACCTGTAATAACTTGTGCACGAAGACCCAGGCAAGAAAAGGAGGCTGTAAGTATCGCTTGGTTTGGTGGGGTAAGAACGGGTGTAGGTGTGTAAGAGTGTGAATGGTGTGTGTATGAGACGTGACCTAGTCACGACACGAGTGAGGAGTTCTTCTAACCTCAGTTTTGCTACCCCGCGAGGGGGGGCGGCAGGTGAAGGAACAAAGCGTGTGGAAGGGGATTTTCTGTATATTAAAGATCGGGGGCGGTGAGATAAGATAATAAGTATGGAGAGGAATTTTTTTTTTCTTTTCCTGGTAGAGAATCAGAGGCGAGAGGCTTTAGAAGGGACTTGTGATTAGGGAAATTTCTGACTAGAAGGGACTAAGGTCTGAACAAGTGAGGTCAAAGCAAGTGAGGGAATACCCGTTCGGGGGAAAAAAAATGGGTCAATGCCAGAGCAAAAACCCAGGAGCTGGTATAAACCAGCAGGAAAATAAAGGTACTGAAAGTACTGGAAAAAGAGGGAACATTTTGCCAGATATACCCCAGGACAGCCCCCTTGGGGTAATGTTAAAATTGTGGGACAAATGTGAATCCAGGAGAGGAAAAAGTAAAGAGAAAATGATACAATATTGTATGGTAGAATGGACTAAGGAAATGCTACGACCTGATAATTTATACTGGCCAATGCATGGGTCATCTGAAGGGTGGATCTGTAAGGCCTTGAATGCCTATGTAAATAAAAAGGACCCTATTAAACAAGAAGAAAGCAATTATGCTGCTTTATGGCATGGTCCTGGCCTACTCCCCTGAATACATTAAAAACCAAAAAGAAAAGGGACCAGTGGGACCCCTTAGATAACCTTCCCCCCCCTTATGTACCACAGCCAGCTGCACTGGCAGAGGTGCCTCATCCAGCACCTAACCCAGCACCCTTTGCACCCATTCCAGCACCCCTCGCACCCAATCCAGCACCCTTTGCACCACAAGCCCCGGTGGCTCCGGTCCCAGTACTTGATTCACCACCAGCACACAGAACGAGAAGCCAGGAAAGGGCACGAGCAGAAAGCAGTGGGGATAGCAATAAAGAAGGGAAGAGGGGGCAGCTGTACCCTTTAAGGAAAGTACCATTAGCAGGAAATCAAGGGACACCAGTCATCGGGTATGTGTCAGCACCCCTGAACACCGGGGATGTAAGAGCTTTTAGAAAAGAAATGGGAAGGTTACTTGAAGATCCTCTAGGGGTGTCTGAAAGGTTAGATCAGTTTCTAGGACCCAGTATTTACACCTGGACAGAGATTCAGTCAATTTTAAGTATTTTATTTACAGCAGAGGCAGCTGATAAGACAGGCTGGCATGAGAATTTGGAATAGAGACCACCAGCAGGGACCTTTAGGAGAAATGAAATGGCCCCTGGCACCCCCTGACTGGGACCATAACAACGAAGAGGATAGGCAGAATATGGTGGATCTCGGGAATATAATTATTCAGGGAATTCGAGAAGCAGTCCCCAGAGGGCAAAATATTAGCAAGGCCCTGGATGAATGTCAGGGGAAAGATGAGTCACCCATAGATTGGTTAGAAAGAGTAAGGAAGAGTATACAAATGTATTCGAGATTAGATCCTGATACAGCAGTGGGGGAAGCATTAATCAAAACTCAGTTTGTGGCAAAATCATGGGGGGATATTAGAAGGAAACTTGAAAAGTTAGACAGCTGGCAGGAGAGAGGTTTGCAAGAATTGTTAAGGAAGCACAGAGAGTTTATGTCCAGAGAGATGAAGAAAAGGCGAAAACTGAAGATAAGGTTTTCGTGGCTGCAGTAAAGGAGGTTCAGAGCGGCGGTGCATCTTCAGGGGATGCTAAAACCACGAGAAAAATAACAGGTGAGGGTTCTAAAAGACCTACCTGCTTTTATTGTGGTATGGAAGGACATGTTAAAAGGGTTTGCAAGAAGCGGGAGGCAGACCAAAATCTGTTTGGAGAGGATTAGAGGTGTCAGGGGCTCTATTCATTAGAGACCAGACCATCACAAGAGCCCTTGCTAAAATTAAAAGTAGGTCCCCAGGTTGTAGAAGTCACCTTTTTAGTAGATACAGGTGCTGAAAGGTTGTGCAAAGGTTTCCAAAAGGATGCAAAATCAGTGGGAAAAAAGCTCATGTAATTGGAGCAAAAGGGGAGGACTTTAAGGTTCCCATTATTGAAGAAGTACTTATTGAAGCAATAGGAAAAGTGAATTTTAGTGATCTATTACCAGTTTCAGAAGCAGAATACAATCTTTTGGGGAGAGACCTGATTCTTTCGTTAAAAATTGGTGTGCAACCCCAAAATGATCAACTAATGGTACACATGTACAAACTGAAGGAACAGGATGAGAGTAAAATATGTCCTGATGTGTGGTCCACTCCTGGGGAAATCGGTAAATTGGATATAGGACCCTTAAAAATCACCATTGCAAACGCTGAGTTTCCTGTAAGAGTGAGACAATATCCTATTCCGCTAGATGGCAGTCGAGGGCTGAAGCCAGTAATTGAAGAACTCTCAGGGCAGGGCAAGTTAGAAGAATGCATGTCACCCCACAATACCCCCAAAATCCCTGTGAAGAAAAGTGACGGCAGCTACCATCTAGTCCAAGACCTAAGGGCTGTTAATCAACAAACAGCCACAAGGTTTCCTGTGGGAGCTAACCCGTATACATTACTAAGTAAGGTTTCCTCTGACTATACCTGGTATAGTGTAGTGGATTTGAAAGATGCCTTTTGGTCCTGTCCTTTAGAGGAGGGATGCAGGGACTATTTTGCCTTTGAGTGGCAAGATCCAGACACAGGGAAAAAACAACAATTAAGGCGGTCCGTTCTTCCACGAGGCTTTACAGAATCCCCAAATCTTTTTGGCCAGGCTTTAGAAAGAGTTTTACAAGATTTTGAAAGACCAGAAGGAACTAAACTAGTACAATATGTAGATGATCTATTAATTGCAGGAGAGAATCAGGAGCAAGCGAGAGAAGCAACAATCAGTCTGTTGAATTTCTTGGGAAAGAAAGGCCTAAAGGTTTCAAGGGCTAAGTTACAATTGGCTGAAGAGGAAGTGAAATATCTAGGTCACTGGCTGAGTAAAGGAACAAAGAAATTGGATCCTGAGAGAATATCGGGAATACTGACTCTGGCTTCCCCTAATACCAAAAGCGAAGTACCACAACTCTTAGAGTTATTGGGATATTGTAGACAATGGATAGATAGATATAGTCAAAATGTGAAAATTTTGTTTGAAAAACTAACAGTAATATGTCGCAGACATTTCTCCACAGAAATCCTTTCTTTCAGATTTCTGCGTCTTCGGGAGGCCAGAGGCCCCCAAAGAGGAGGTAAACAGTTATTATCAGCTGTTGTGGAATGCAACAGGGACACCTTGATTGGCTCATTTCCTATGTTTATAATTAAGGGCCAATCACCAGTGCAAGCTAGGGGACTGAGTCCTTGAACACAACTTTGTTGGAGATTCTTTTCTATCGATTCTTAGCTTAGCTAGCAGCTCTCCAAACCTCTCTCTATATATTCTATTTAGTATAGTCATAATGTATTATATATAATATCTTAATAAATATGCCTTCTGATCAAGAAACAAGATTCACCGTCTCTCTATCACCAGCAGCGCCCACTCAGGACGCTGTAATAGTAATACAGTGAAATGGAACCAGGAGGATGAAAAACAATGTAAGAGTTTGAAAGATGCTCTAATTCAAGCCCCAGTACTCAGCCTACCTAACTGAGGAGAACCTTTTCAATTATTTGTAAATACTGCTGAGGAAACTGCTTATGGAGTCCTTACCCAGCACTGGGGAGGAGACAAAAAGCCGGTGGGGTACTATTCAAAGTTACTGGACCCTGTTAGTCGAGGATGGCCAATATGTTTACAAGCTATAGTAGCAACTGCTCTTCTGGTAGAAGAAGCAAAAAAAGTTACATTTGGAGCTCCTTTAGTAATATATACCCCCATAATGTTAGAAGCATATTGCATCAAAAAGCAGAGAAGTGGCTCACTGATAGCCAGATTTAGAAGTATGAAGCTATCTTGATACATTCCCCTGAACTGGAACTTAAAGTCACTCCGGCTCAGAACCCTGCTCAATTTCTCTGTGGGGAGCCAGCTGAAGATCTTGCTCATAACTGTGTGGAATTAATTGAATTACAAACAAAAGTGAGACCAGATATAAGTGAGATGGAGCTATCTAATGGGGAAAAATATTTTATCGATGGCTATCAAGGGTGACAGAAGGGAAAAGAAATTCAGGATATGCTATTGTAGAAGAAGAAAATATGTCTGCAATAGAAAGAGGAAAAATAAGTTCAAGCTCATGAATTATTTGCTTTATACTTCGCTTTAGAACTTTTAAAAGATAAGGTGGGGACTATTTACACAGACTCAAAATATGCTTTTGGAATTGTACACACATTTGGAAAAATCTGGATGGAAATAGGTTTGATAAACACTCAAAGGAAGAAACCAATCCATCAGGAGTTAATAATCAGAGTGCTTGAAGCCCTGAAAGAACCTAAGAGAAGAGCTGTAGTACATGTAAGAGGTCATCAACGAGGTTCAAGCTACTTAGCAGAGGAAAGAACACAGCTGAACAAGCTGCAAAAGAGGCAGCATGTAAATTAAAATAACCTATCCAGCTGAACACTATAGCGGAAATTCAAGAAAAGCTGCCAAAAAGCTATAGTACTCAAGAGGAGGAAGCTATAAAAATATTAGAAGCTAAGAAAGAGCTGGGAAAATGGGTACTATCAGATGGGAGGGAGATTTTACCTAAAGCTTATGCTAGAAGGATTCTAAGCCAGTTACACCAACGTACTCATTTGGAACAAGAGCCTTATGTGATCATTTTTTAAAATATTATGGATGTATTGGAATTTTTGAGCTAGCAAAACAAATAACACAGGGTGTTCAACTTGTCAAAAAGTTAACAAAAAGGTAATGAGACAATCTTCAACCGGCAGTGGAAAAATAGCCTACAGACCATTTGAAAGGGTTCAGGTGGATTATAATGAATTACCAAGGGTGGGCAAAGGAAATACTTGTTAGTATTAGTAGATCAACTGACTCATTGGGTGGAGGCCTACCCAGCTGCCTGAGCCACGGCAAAGTTTGTAGCAAAAATATTGTTGGAACAAATCATTCCTCAATTTAAGGTTATCAGGGCCACTGATTCTGATCAGGGCTCCCACTTTCCTTCCAGCATCACAAGAGGAGTAACACAAGCCATGGGGATTTCCTGGGAATATCACACCCCTAAGCACCCCCAGAGCTCTGGGAGGGTGGAAAGAATGAACCAAAGTATAAAACAGAAATTAACAAAATTGATGATTGAGACCCAAATGTCATGAGTAAAATGTTTACCTTTAGCATTACTTAATATAAGAACACTTCCAAATGCAGATACGGGACTTTCTGCATATGAGATGCTTTATGGAATGCCCTATTCCCAGGAGATACCCCAAACATCAGTAGTTGTAGCCGATATGACTATTCAAAAATACATCCAGAGGATGGGACAACATGTCCTAGAACTAAGGGAGAAAGGGGTAATTGCTCAATCAGCCCCTCTCGGATTTAGCATACATCAAATAAAATCAGGTGACTGGGTGCTGATTAAAAGCTAGAAGAAAGAAAGTTTATCTCCCAGGTGGGAAGGTCCATATTTAACTCTGCTGACCACTGATACAGCTGTCTGAACTGCGGAAAAAGGCTGGACCCACACGTCGTGGGTCAAAGGACCAGCAGAACCACAGAGAGAGACGGAATCCCAGTGGAGAATTGCATCTACCCCCGGAGAACTGAAAATGAAGTTAAAAAGGGACTGATGTATGTCAGGAAAATGCTCCTACCTTAAGCTGCAAAACCAGTTGCACTCACGAGAGGTAGAATGTACTACTCCAAACTGTGTTATCCATGAGGTTGTTTTAAGTGTATAGGGTGTGAAGAATACTGGTATACAAACCTACCAAGGGGACAGATCCCTAATGCTCTCTGCTGTAATTGTATGAAAGAAATAGAAAAAGAAACTGATGGAACGTCATGGACTGTAGTAAGGAATGGATATATTAAAACAGGTGATAAAGATTGGTGGCGAACTTGGGTACACGGAACAAGAGCAGGAATTGATTTGCAGGAAGTACCAAAGGCCAAATTAGAAGAAACAGAGTGTGACAAGGGCAATTGGATACATGATGAATATCAAATTAAAGCAAAAGAGTGGCAGAAAGCCAATTATTGCTGGAAGAAAGGGAGGCACATACACCAACCCTATTGTAGTCATACAGCCCCGAACTTAGGGGCCAATTGGCCTAAATTAAAAAGAATCAGGCCACAACCACAATAAACAGAGATCTGAAGGCTCATGAGGCAAAAGGCAAAAATGAAACAAAAGATATCAGTGACTAAATCCCAAGGTGTAAACTCTGCTACAGAGAAGATCTACATTTTGGCCCTTGGATGCAACCCAAGGGGCCTTGAGAGAGGTAGAGAGTTAGACCCTCTGAGGATTATTTTCACTGTATTGATCATTGCATCCCAGGCAATGGGCCTTAGCCTCACTCCTGAACTCCACATAATCCATGAGCTGCAGGATCAGAGCCTATTGCTCCGGCTGTCTGTGACAAATGCAATCATACTGTCTGGATCAGGGGAAAAATGGAATCAATGTTCATGGCACATTCCCATGTCAGTGAAGTGTGCTATGAACATAACTAATTAAAGATGTGCACTATGGGTGGCAAAATATACTGGGTTGGAGAAAATTTAAAACACGGACTGAAGGTTTCTCCCAAGGATTGGCCTGTGTTTATCAACCTTCTCAAAGATGATGATGAACGAATTTGTCTGCGATACGCCAAATTCTTTTGTTTAGCAAAGGACAGAGAAGGAAGAGACCCAGAGAGTAGAATGAAACAAATTACTCAAAAACTACAAAAGCAAGAATCAGAAGCAAAAAAGTCAAGAGTAGAACAAGAAAAGCTAAATAAATTTAGTGAACAATACAAACAGTTAGAACAGCAGTATAGTGATTGGGGTTTTCTGACTTCAAATAGGAACCTTTCTGTAGATCTAATGCAAGAAATTGCCACAGAATTAGAGTTAGCCAATTGTTGGATTTGTGGGGGATAGAAATCAGCTGAAAAATGGCCATGGAGAGGTGAGAGTCTAGCTCCAGAGCAATTTCTAAAATAGAACCATACTCAAATTTCCAAAAGATTGAAACGGCCCGAAGGATGCATTTTAAACCATCAAATAATTGGAACAGTTTGCATCAGCAGAGAGGGGAGAAAATATACTGAAGTGGTTAGGTATACTCCCTGCACATCTACTTTAGCAGTAAATTCAAACAATAACACTAGAACTTGGCAGCTGACACCTCCTGATGGATACTGGAGCTTAATTAAGGAGAAAAATTGCAAATGGAACAACCAGATAAAGTTGTGATGGCATAAAAGTCCTGGAGTTAACCCTTACCAATCCCTGGAGACCCTAAGAATTTACTGGGAAAAACCTGAGGCTGTAAATGACCACAGAAAGCCCCAAATGGTATATATTGGATTTGTGGGCAAAAAGCTTACAGTGAACTGCCCCGTAGATGGAAAGGATCCTGTACTTTAGGGATTATACAACCCTCCTTCTTTGGACTACCAAAGTCCAAGAGTAACCTGCTAGGAGGACCCTTATATGAAAACCTTAACAGGGAAAAAAGAGAATTGAAACTTGAGTTTCCAAGGGAAGGAGGGGACCAAAAACGGGGAGAAGAAGAGTGGCTAGCAGAAAGAGTAATAGATTATTATGGGCCAGCCACTTGGGCTCAAGATGGAAGCTGGGGATATATGACCTTGATTTACCTATTGAACCGATTGATTAGACTACAGACAGTGGTAGAATCACTCCTCGGAGGCCCTGGACTTGTTAAGCCAGCAGTACACTCAGGTGCAGGCTTTTGTGTATCACAATCGAATAGCATCGGACTATTTGCTGGCGGAAGAAGGAGGAGTGTGTGGAAAATTCAATGAGTCCGAGTGCTGCATTGAGATTAATGATTATGGAAAAATCATCAGAGGTTTAGCAGCAGAGATCAAAAGGCTGGCTCATGTCCCAGTCCAAAAATGGAATTCCATCCTTCAAGCCTCATGGTGGGACCAGATGCTTGGAGGAGGAGCTTGATAGAAGAAAATAGGGTTCATGATATTGTGTTCATTAGTTGGGTTATTGTTTCTACCTTGCCTTTTTCCATGTTTTATCTGACTAATCCACTCAGTCATTCAAAGCATGCGGATTGCTGTGGTAGACCTGGAATCGGCTACAGGAGAGGCTGGACAATTTGAGAAAACAGCTAAGATATCCAAAATAATGAGATTAAAGACAGAAGACAAAAAGGGAAAAGGTTCCAAAGTTTTGGCCAGACTTGAAGCCCAGCAACGAATGAGTAAGACAAATGAAAATTTATACAAGCGAGGGGGACTGTGAAATACAGAGATGTGTATCATGTCAGGTACATAGAGGCAATGTGTGTATTTGTGATTGCAATATGGAGACCAACAATGGGACAGTTGCAAATTCTAATAATAACTGAGGAAAGTAAGGCATGGAAGAAGGTCTTTGAACCTATCTTTTGTTTGCAATAAACCTTGGTTGATTGAGGAGCATTTGAATTAAAGCGTTAACGATGTTGCTCTTTGCTTATAGTTAAGCCTTAAAGAGTTCTACAATATAAACCTTTTGAAGTGTAATTTTAGAATATTGCTTGTATTCTTGAAAGTATAGCTTTGGAATATATAAAAAGGAAATATGCTTATCTCACGCCATAATAAAGCAATGAAAAACAGCTTGAGAAAGGAAGATGAATATCAACTCAAGGATTTATATTTTCAACCAAGGGAAGCTGGACATCACTGTTATTAGATTTATAGTCTCTGGAATTAAAAGGTGGACCCATATCTGGGGATCTGGGCCCCACCAGATGGGATTCGTCTTTCTTCTTTCGGAAACTGGACCACCACCATCTGGGGATACTACTTTGAGATACATCCTGAGAAAAACTAAATCACAATAGTGTATGGAATTCTGACGTAAAAATTGGGAATAGAAAGTGCTGATGAGTAAAAATTAGAATACAAACTGCTGAGAAAGCTTATGTGTACCCCTATAAATAGCTGTAACCCTCAACTCTCGGTGTGCAGTTGGAAGAAAAACTCCCCCCACTGAACCAGTGCTGTATTGCTAATAGTTTACCATAAAATTTAATAAATTGATTGCTGCTTGAATATTGGCCTAGTCAAGCTTCTCATTTATGACAGGTGCAGGGCAGGGACACCGTAGCACAGCCTGGGCTGCACAGGGCACAGGCATGTGCAGCAGCTGCAAGACAGCCCTGCCAGAGCCAACTTGGGCAGCACTTTGGCCATGGCTGCTGGCCCTGGGCCTGAGGCAGGAGCAGGAGACAAGTGACCCTTGCAGGGCTGGGGCCTCATTGCCTCCTTGTCCCTGCTCAGCAGCCTGGCAGGGGCCGCCCCATGCTCCTGCCCTTGCCATTGCACATCCCCACATGCCAGTGCCCATCCCGGGAATAGCCCTGAGCAAGGAGGGAGGGACAGTGTGGTAGCTAGGGAAGAGGCGCTGCGGAAGATGTCGCGATGTCACGGAAAGCCAGGACCCTCTGCTTCCCGTAGATAAGACCCTCAGTTACTCATAGATAAGAAACTAACAATAGGAATGTGGCCCCACTAACAATAGGAGTGCTGCCCCACTAACTGTTAAGTCAGCAACTCTCTACTCCTTACTCAGTACTTTTCCATTCCCTACTAACCATAGATAAGGAAGACAAACCCCTTTTGACGTAGAGACCCCTAAGACTATAAGACCCCAGAAGAAGAAGTAATAAACGCCTTTTGACCGTCCACCACATTGGTGTCTGCGCGTGTCATTGGCCCGAACGGCCCTGGAGAGTGGGCTGTCGAGCTGTACCTCAGAACCAGGTCGCCTGCCTTGGCATAGAAGGCAACATTCTGGTGCCGGAAACCTGGGACAGCGGCTTGCGCCCGGGGGAACGGGGATTCTCCTGGAAAGAGGACAGCGGCTGTGGCAGCAGGACTGACCGCAGCGGGGGGGGACGCCTCCCGGACCCGCGTGGACCATGGAATCCACAGCGAAGGTCGTAAGTCAGGCTCATGAGCAATGGGGAATTAAAGGTGAGCTCAGGAACTCTACTCTTGCTATTGCAAGGCTCCTAGAGCTGGGGACGATTGAACGTCTGGTAAGTATATTATATTGGGAAGCGCGGGAGAAGTGCACTGCCACCTCAGCAGAGGACTCTAAGTCTGCAGGCAGTGGTAAAAACCTCAAAGCGTGAGGGAAAGTAGAAGAGGTCCTACGCAAGACGTTAGAAGAACAGGAGACGCGGGAAGCCGCGCGTATACGTTTATTAGCTACACCAAAGCCGGGGGTGGGGGCCGCGACGCAGACCGCCTCTGAGAGCGATCGGATTGAAGGCGGGAATATGCGGGGGCCGGGTGCGTTCCACCCCTTCCCGAGCCCGAGCCCAGACCCCCCGGAGCCCACAGGAGACCCCCCGGAACCCCCAGGGGACTCCCCGACCTTCCCGCGGAGCCCGCCGGGTCCTGGCCCCCCCGTGGAACAGTCCGAAAAAACCGCGGTTTCTCTATCCGTCTCTTCCCCGCCGGCCGCCGGTCCGGCGCAAGAAGAAGAGCAGCGCGCGCGATGCTTCTGGCAGGGACTCGCGGAGGAGGCGAGGAACGAGGCCGGATTGCCGGACCCCGCCGGGATCGGTAAAAACTCGCCCCCGCCATGTGCGTTTAAAAATGGCGCCGAACCACATGGCGAGGGCGGAAGGGAGGAGGCGGGGGGCAGAAATGCAATCAGCCTGCTTAACATCGCATGCGCGGGCGAGCGGGGAGACGGGGCGGTCCCCGCGGAGGAGCGTAAGACCAACCAGAGCGCTCTATTCAAATTAGGTCCTTATGGGGCAAGGACCTCCCCCAGCAGGAGGCGGAGGGACCCCAGGGGGAGGGAACGGCACCACCCCAAAAGGGAGGAGCGAGGTCAAAGCCGAACAAAACGGCACGGAGCGCCGGAAGTGTACCGGCAGTCAGCTTCCGGCTCAGAGTCAAGTAACAGCAGCTCAGACAGCTCGGGAGAGCCGACCGAGTCCGGCTGGGACTCAGAAACCGAGAGAGCAGAATTAGTGCGGTTTCGAGCGAAACCAAATAAAGCTTTAAACAATATCGGGAAACAATCGCAACACAAACTCACCGATTGGGGAAAAATAAAAGCAGCCTGTGGGGACCGGGCACCGGGAGCCTCCATGCGCGTTTTCCCGGGGGGGGTTGCCAGAGCACGGGGGAGCCAACAAAGGGCATATACCCCAGTTAACCCAAAAGAAGCCAAAGTGATTTCAGAAATAGGGATCAACTCAGCTGTAGTACCCACTCTTGAGGACGATCATTCTAACAATAACAATCTGCTCACTTTTGATATTATGCAAATAAGCCGCATGCTTTTTGATGGGGCGGGGTGGACTGTATTTAAGCAGGAATGGCAGGACGACCGCGTTAGCCCAGGCTTCCGGGGAAGGGCAGCAACTCAGCGAGCTGTCCCCAGCCGGCACAGTTTTCCCTGGCAGCACCCTCACTCCAAGCATCCCGGCACCGGGGAAACGGGACGTCCTTTCCATGCTCGGATTTCGGATTACAAATTTATCATGAGGGCCACTGCCGTGCACCCCCCGCTGCCAATCAAACTGACTTGGAAGTCATCAGACCCTGTATGGGTTGAGCAGTGGCCCCTGACAGAGCCTCGAATGGCAGCCTTGCAAGAACTGGTTGAACGCGAACTGCAAAAGGGTCACATAGAACCCTCCACCAGCCCATGGAACACCCCTGTATTCGTGATCCCCAAGAGGTCCGGACAAGGCTATCGTCTCGTCCACAACCTGAGAGAGGTGAACAAGAGGATCCGACCCCTGGGTCCAGTCCAGACACTGCTACCCACGAACTCAGCCATCCCCGCAGGGCAGCCGTGCCCAGTACTGGACATCAAGGACAGTTTCTTTTCAATACCCCTGCACCCTGAGGACAGAGAACGATTTGCCTTTTCCGTGGCGTTTCGGAACGGCGAGCAGCCCAACCTTCGCTTCCAAGGGAGAGTGCTTCCACAAGGTCTGGTCGACAGCCCGACCATATGCCAGATCACCGTGGACAAAGCACTGACGCCAGTCCGACACTCCAATCCCACCGCAACCATCATCCAGTATATGGACGACATCCTGGTTGCAGCACCATCGACAAGCCAAATAGATGACCTGGTGACCACAATCACGGAGACCCTTCAGGCCAACGGCTTCGAGATCGCAAGCGCAAAGATCAAGAGAGGACCCTGCGTGACCTTCCTGGGAGTAGGAATCACAAGCTCCTACGTGACACCCCCCAAGATGAAGATCAACCGAGAAGTCAAGACACTCCACGACGTGCGACGCCTGGTGGGATCGCTGCAGTGGCTTCGCAACATTGTCCTGATTCCTCCCGAGGTCATGGACCCTTTGTATGACCTCCTGAAAGGAAAGCACCCCTGGGAACTCAAGGAACTGACGCTGCAGGCAACGAGCTCCCTCGACTTCATCGAAAACCAGATGTCCACTGGCATGCTTGCCAGGTGGAACCCAGCCGTGCCACTGGACCTGTACGTCCACTTTACACCGAAGGGGGGAGTGGGAGCACTGGCCCAAGGACTCGCTGAAAAGGCCCGACCGATCCAATGGGTGGTCCTCGGAAGACCCGCTCGTGCATTTTCCCCAGGAATCGAATGCATCGCCAGCCTCATCATGAAAGGCAGGAGACTCGCCTTGAAACACCTAGGGACAGAGCCGACAAGCATCCACCTTCTGTTTCGCAAGCAGCCGACCTCGGAGTCAGCCACAATATCGGAGTACCTGGCCCTTGCTCTCTCCGGCTTCGGAGGAGAAATCTCCTACTCTTCCAAGCCACCCTGGATGAAGCTGCTGACCATTGTAGACATGGACATGCCGCCAAAGGTCAAGGACAGACCGCAGCCAGGACCAACGGTCTTCACAGACGCTTCCTCCACGACTTCAACCGCAGCAGCAGTGTGGCAGGCAGGAGAGCAATGGCACTGCATCAAAGCGTGTGACCCCACACTGTCAGTGCAACAACTGGAGGCAGCAGCAGTGGTTTTGGCGTGCGGACTCTTCCAAGAAGAGCACCTCAACATCGTAACGGACTCTATATTCGTGGCAAGGCTCTGCCTAGCCATGGCAGGACCAGGAGTGTCGACATCAGCAGCAGCCCTAATGCTGGAAGAAGCGCTTTCCTTGCGACAGGGCACCGTGTCAGTCATCCACATCAACAGCCATGACCCAGTCAAAGGTTACTTCCAGACTGGGAACGACAAAGCTGATGCCGCAGCGAAAGGTGTTTGGACGTTGCAAAGACCTCGTCAACTGCACGAGTCGCTCCACATCGGAGTCAAAGCACTGGCGAAGAGATGCGGAATCCCGACAGCGGACGCGAAACACGTGGTAGCCACCTGCCCTCACTGTCAGAAGTCACCCCTTTGGACCTACGGAGTCAACCTGAGAGGTCTCAAGCCCTCAGAAATCTGGCAGTCGGACTTCACCCAGTGCGAACTGATGAAGCCCCAAGCATGCCTTGCAGTGAGAGTAGACACTCATAGCGGGAAGATCATAGCCACACAGCACCCCAAAACTAACTCCAAAGCCACAATTCAGCATTGGCTGACAGCCATGGCTTGGCTTGGTATCCCCAAGCAGATCAAAACGGACAACGGGTCCAATTTAACCTCCAGACAAATACAGGAATTCGCTGCGAAATGAGGCATCACGTTAGTGCAAGGCATCCCACACAACAGTACCGGGCAGGCCATAGTTGAGAGAGCAAACCAGACCCTGAAAACCAAGACAGAAGTATTGGCAAAAGCAGAGGGCTTTGCCAATGCCATTCCCCCAGGAGATCAGGCACGCATGCTGGCAACCGCTTTGCTGGCACTGAATCAATTCCCTAGGGGAGATGAAACAAACAGTCCCATCCAAAAACACTGGGCCACTCGAACGCTAGAAGAGGGCCCACAGGTGGTAATCAGAAACGAGTTAGGCGAGTGGGAACGGGGTTGGAGGCTGATGCTCATGGGGAGAGGGTACGCGGCTGTCAAAAAGGACGGCAAAATCAGGTGGTGTCCACTTAAGTCGATTAAACCAGACCTTCATAGCGAGCAGAATGAGACTGACGAGAATTGCGAGTCTTTGTTTACAGGACCTGCTCGTGGGACGTCCTCGTGACGCGTACATCCCGGTTCCAGACGAAAGCGACAGACCACCAAGCCGTCAGGTAGCACCCGAGAGACCTGCACAGGTGAGACCCAACCATCAAGGGTGTTTCTGTGTGATTTTGCTGTTGGGGCTTGTCACCAGAGGGCAAGCCAGCCCAGACCACTACCCCCATCAGCCCTTCAGGTGGGTCATGCGACACCTTAGTAGTGGCAGAGCACTCAGAGAAATCACCACACCAAACACCCCATCCTTCGTGCTCCGCATCACAGACCTGTTTCCAGGACAGCCAAGGGTAAACCCCTATTCCCTACACGTCAAACACTCGTACCTATCCTACTGGTGCCCAGCTTCAAACCCTGGGAAAAGCTACTGCAATCACCCAGGGTGGGGATATTGTGGGCACTGGGGCTGCGAAACCATAGTTACAGATGCCAGACCATCGGGGCCTGGGTGGGACCCACAAGACCCAGACAAATTCTTACAGTTCACCTGGGCACCCATCGGTTACAAAATACCCGTCTTCTTTCGCGAAAACTCCCATCGAAACCAACTTAAAATCCCTAGCTTTCGAGCATGCACGGATTACAACATGACGGTCTTGCAGCCAGATCACCCTAGCTGGGCCACAGGCAGAACGTGGACAGTGGTCCTTCAAGGGTCAAAAGAGAGGGTGAGCGTGCAAATTATCAGGCTCCAGCCGTCAGCACCCCGAGCAGTCGGACCCAACAAAGTGGTTAAAAGCGTGCCGAAAGGGAGAAATGTAACCTACCCCAAAACCTTACCCACAGGGGTCAGCAATGTCCCGACTGGTCAAGCGGAAACCTTTCAGATGAGCCGCTTAACCGAGTCAGACGCAGACCCAATCCTTCGTATGTTAGAGGCTACCTTTGTATCCATGAACGAATCCAACCCTAACCTAACCGAATCCTGCTGGCTTTGTTACGACGTCAAACCCCCCTTTTACGAAGGAGTCGCTTTACACACTCCCTTCAGTTACTCCTCAGCCGACGCCCCTCACCAGTGCAGATGGGACACCCCTCGCAAATGAATCACCCTGAGTCAAGTCACAGGCCGAGGCAGATGCTTTGGCAATTCAACCCTAGCTAAGCGGGGAGGCAAGGTCTGCACCAAAATTGTCAAGCCTAACAGGAAAAACAATAAGTGGGCAGTCCCATCCGCATCGGGGATGTGGGTTTGCCAGCGATCCGGAGTGAGTCCCTGTGTGTTCCTTCCCAAATTCAATGACTCTAACGACTTCTGTGTCCAAGTTCTGATTGTTCCTAGGGTCTTGTACCACTCAGACGAAGAAATGTACCATCTTCTTGAGGCACCCAGCCGGATCCACAAAAGAGAAATAATAACAGGTATAACTATCGCAATGCTGCTCGGTCTGGGAGCAGCAGGAACGGCCACGGGTGTCTCAGCCCTAGCGACCCAGCATCAAGGACTGTCCCAACTGCAGGCAACGATTGACGAGGACCTGCAGAGGATCGAGAAGTCCATCTCCTATCTAGAGAAGTCGGTCTCCTCACTCTCAGAAGTGGTCTTGCAGAACAGACGAGGCCTGGACCTCCTGTTCATGCAGCAAGGGGGCCTGTGTGCCGCCTTGAGAGAGGAGTGCTGTTTCTATGCAGACCACACGGGAGTCGTGAGAGACTCCATGATGGAACTCCGGAACAGACTGGCTCAGAGGCAGAAAGACAGGGAGGCCCAACAGAGCTGGTACGAGTCCTGGTTCAATCAATCACCATGGCTAACCACTCTGATTTCTGCCCTGATAGGTCCATTGGCGATGCTGTTTCTAACGGTCACCTTCGGACCATGCCTGCTGAACAAGCTGGTCTCGTTCGTTCAGAGCCGCCTAGAACGGACCAACATCCTGTTCATAGGGCGACGACAATTGCTGTGAATTCAACCAGGGAATTCAACCAAGGAACACTGCCAGTCACAAGATTTTCCAAACTTGTCTGGCAAAGGCTTACTCAGGCTTCCCAAGACCCCTTTCCCTTGTCAAGCTACAACCTTATACCTCATTTCAGTACCTATGTACACGACTACCTCATTCATTTGTGAAAAGGGGGGGGGAGATGTGGTAGCTAGGGAAGAGGCGCTGCGGAAGATGTCGCGATGTCACGGAAAGCCAGGACCCTCTGCTTCCCGTAGATAAGACCCTCAGTTACTCATAGATAAGAAACTAACAATAGGAATGTGGCCCCACTAACAATAGGAGTGCTGCCCCACTAACTGTAAAGTCAGCAACTCTCTACTCCTTACTCAGTACTTTTCCATTCCCTACTAACCATAGATAAGGAAGACAAACCCCTTTTGACGTAGAGACCCCTAAGACTATAAGACCCCAGAAGAAGAAGTAATAAACGCCTTTTGACCGTCCACCACATTGGTGTCTGCGTGTGTCATTGGCCCGAACGGCCCTGGAGAGTGGGCTGTCGAGCTGTACCTCAGAACCAGGTCGCCTGCCTTGGCATAGAAGGCAACAGGACAGCATCTGCCTGGCCAGGGGCTGGGGCTCAGGCCTTGGCCCTTTGCATTCCTCAAACACATCGAGGTTTGCTCAGCACCAGAGACACATTGGCCTTGTTTGTCCCCAGCTGTCATCACTGCCTCCAGTGTTGTGCTCTAACTGGAACCTGGAGACACTTTCTCAGTTGTATTCCTCAGTGGTACCCATTAAAACTTGGAAAACTTCGGAGTTTCAATTTACTTTTGAGTTCTTGAAAAGTTGTTTAAATGCTCTCTGAGGGACTGAGTTTTATGAAACAACAGCAAAGCCCCAAGAGGCTCATTAAAGTCGTTGTGCTGTCTCTGTGCTGCTGAGCTTTAAAGGAACAGCTCTTCCCAGCACCAGCTCCTCTCCCAGCCCAGCAGGGCTGAGGGCTCTGCCTGCAGGCACTGAGGGGACAGGAGCCAGGCAGAGACAGGCTGAAGGCAATCAGGATTGGGAAGACATTGAGCTGAGACTTCACTTGGGGAAACATCTTCCCAGCCCTCTGCATGGTGAGTGTGTGGGTGCAGGGCAATGTCCCCCATGCTCCTGGAGAGATCTCCTGAAGGCAGCACACCCCACAGCCTGGGGGATGTTGTCAGGAGGACTCTCCCACTTTCGCTGGGGCACAGGAGGAGCCAGAGGAGGAGGATGTGCTACAGAGAGGGGCTGCCCTGGGCACCGTCAGAGGGACAGGGCAGGATGGCTCCTGCTGCCAGGTATGGCTGCAGGGGCTGAAGCTGGGGCTGCAGCCAGGGCTGCCCAGGGCTGTCCTGCAGAGCAGCTCCTGCAGCCATCAGGGCTCTTGGCCAGCCCAGGGCCTGTGCCACCTGCCAGGGGCAGCTCTCAGCCTGCCTGGCAGCTCCCCATGGACGCTGCAGGGGAGAAGTTGAAGGTGGAAGGAGCCACCCCCTTTAAGGCAGATTCCTCCTGCTCTGGAGATGGTGCTGCATGGCCAGGGCTGCTCTCAGCTTTCTCCTAAAGGGAAGGGAAAGAGGCTGTCAGCCTTGGCTGTGTCACTGAGACTCCTGCACTGTCACCCAGGGCATCAGCAGATGGGCCTCAGATCTCCCTCAGAAAGTGCCTCTTCAGCCTCCTCTCCCTACAGACAGCAGCAGCAGCACCTTGGCTTGCAGCATCTCTGTTTGTCCGGCCTGCCCTTAAGGCCCTGCTGCCAGGGAGATGCCCCTGGGCAGTGCTCTGTGCTGGGAGGGGTCTGCAGGGCAGAGCTGAGATCCCAGGGCAGGGCTGGGCTCTGGCAGCACTGGCAGGGACAAGGCTTGGATAGAGAGAAAAAGCTCCCAGTAGGCACAACTCCAGGCAGCAGAGAGCCAGAACAACCCTTGGCATTCCTCCCTGTCCAGCTGCTTAGAGGAAGGTGGAAAAACTTAGAGATGCTGAATTTTAAATCACAGCCTACAAAAAGTCCACTTTATTTTTGAATCATGTTTAAAGTTTGATCACCCTGAACTAGAGGGAGATGAAATGAGCAAAGGGCACCTCTGTGTTTCCAGCAGGTCCGACTGCTCTGGGGTACAGGCAATCCAGTTGTGCCTCTGGTACCCCTTTGTTCAAGCTGAGAGCAATGCTGAAGCAGCAACTCAAAAGGAACAGAAACCCGGAATCAAAAAAAAAAAGAAATTTAGCAAATTTCCTTCAAAACAACGTCAATAGTTTTGAGGGGATTCCAAGCTAATCTGTCCCAGCCTGTCAACACCTTCTTTCAACAGTCCACCATGCCCAGAGTGAAGGAATGTCCAACAGCAGCTCCATCAGCCACTTCTTCCTGCTGGCATTGGCAGACACGCGGCAGCTGCAGCTCCTGCACTTCTGCCTCTTGCTGGGCATCTCCCTGGCTGCCCTCCTGGGCAACGGCCTCATCATCAGCGCTGTAGCCTGCAGCCACCACCTGCACACGCCCATGTTCTTCTTTCTGCTCAACCTGGCCCTCAGCGACCTGGGCTCCATCTGCACCACTGTCCCCAAAGCCATGCACAATTCCCTCTGGGACACCAGGGACGTCTCCTACACTGGATGTGCTGCACAGGTTTTCTTCTTTCTCTACTTTATCACAGCAGAATTTTCCCTCCTGACCGTCATGTGCTATGACCGCTACGTGTCCATCTGCAAACCCCTGCACTACGGGACCCTCCTGGGCAGCAGAGCTTGTGCCCACATGGCAGCAGCTGCCTGGGCCAGTGCCTTTCTCAATGCTCTGCTGAACACAGCAAATACATTTTCCCTGCCCCTGTGCCATGGCAATGCCTTGGGCCAGTTCTTCTGTGAAATCCCACAGATCCTCAAGCTCTCCTGCTCACACTCCAAACTTAGGGAACTTGGGCTCATTGTGCTAAGTGCTCTTCTATTTTTTGCTTGTTTTGTGTTCATGGTTTTCTCCTATGTGCAGATCTTCAGGGCTGTGCTGAGGATCCCCTCTGAGCAGGGACGGCACAAAGCCTTTTTCACCTGCCTCCCTCACCTGGCCGTGGTCTCCCTGTTTGTCAGCACCTCATTTTTTGCCTACCTGAAGCCCCCTTCCATCTCCTCCCCATCCCTGGATCTGTACTCAGTAGTGCCTCCAGCCCTGAACCCCCTCATCTACAGCCTGAGGAACCAGGAGCTCAAGGATGCCTTGGGAAAACTGGTGACTGCAACTTCAGAAGCAATAAGTTCTCTTTTCTGCTACAGAGCCTTTAGAATATAACCCTTTACCATCTCAGCCTTTTTTCTGCTGTTGTTTTTACTATGATACCTTTTCTATTGTTGCAATATTTCTCACAAAATACAAATTTTGTACATATTACAAATAATGTACAAATAATATTTCTCACAAAATGTAGTATTACTCTTTGCATTCCTACAATAATATCTATTTTCTTTTTAAAACACGGAGACTTGCAAGAGGCTTGTTCCCTTGGCATTTAAATAAAAACAAGTGCCTGCCCCAACCTGTTTATCCAGGATTCTTCCTGAGCCTTTCTCTGTCTCTGCAGGGGGAGTGCCTGTGAGCAGAGGTGGAGGGAAGAGACTCCCAGCACAGCAGCACAGCCAGGGAAAATGGCCCTGGCTCTTCTCACATCTGCTGTGCCCAACTGCACCCTGTCCTTGCCAGCCCTACTGTGGCTGTAAGGCCGCAGTGCTCTGGCAGCTTGGTCACTATCCTGCTGCGTGTCCCTGCTGTGGCCACAGGCTGGGCCAGGCCGTGGGCACTGCTGGGACACAGCTGGGCTCCAGACCAGCAGCTCCAGCAGCAAAGGGCATCTCCTGAGGGCAGGGCAGGGAGGTTTCGCTCCCCTCCAGAGCTGCTGTCAGCAATGTGCTCTAGGAATGCCCTAGCACAGCAAAGCCCCGTGCCTGGGGCAGGGGGGAGTGTGCAGGGGGTGCTCACAGCAGTGTCCTGGCACAGCCAGAGCTCCTGGCATGGACCTGAGGCAGCAGCAGAGCAGGGCCTGGGCCGTGTCTTTGTTCTGGGCCAGCCTGGGAAGGTGGCCCAGGGCAATTGTCCCACACCAGCCCCTGCAACCACCATTGCCAGCACTGGCCTCTCCCCACCTGCAGGAGTTTGTTTGTCCCTGCATGGAGGGACACCAAGTGACCAGGCCAGCAGGCCATGTTTGCTCTGTGCTGAGATCTCAGCAGTGCATCGTGTGTGGGGGGAGAGAGGAACCCCAGTGAGCACAAACACCATCAGCAGTACCTGGGGCTGGCACAGTTCCAGTGGCACAAACAGGGCCTTGAGGCCACTTCACTCTGAGAGTAATGTCCTCTGGGCAAACACCTGAATTGTTTGTGGTGTTGTGGTTAGGACTGTACAGAGAGAAATATCCCAGGCAGGGAGGCTCCAGGAAGAAATGCTCAGGGCTGCCATGGACTGCATAGATAGACATTGGATAGAGTGAGGGTCTGTGGGGAGAAATCAGAGCTGCCTCCCTTCTGAACCAGCCCAAGGACCTGACAGGGCTGTGCTGTGTTCTGGGCACTGACCTGGAACTGAGGGAGGTTGAAAATGCCTTTGGTGTCAGGGCTGTTGGGAAGGCTGGGCAGTGTCACTGTGGGACCTCTCTCAAACCCCTTGGAAAGGCCAGAGCCATCCCAGAGGGTCCTGAGCACTTGGGAAGGACAGACATGGAACCAGTCTGCAAACAGGGCAGGGAGGGGGACTGGGAGAGTCACAGCCTGCTCAGGCTCAGCAGGGAAGGGGATGTGGCAAATCCTCCTGCAGCCATTCCAGGCACTGTCAGGACAGGGCAGGGACTGCAGAACCCATGTGGGAGGGAAAAGGAGGGGATGTTGTGTGCCCAGAGTTCAGCCAGGCCTGGGACAGGGTCTGCTGTGGTCTCCTCAGAGCCAGACTGGAGAGAGCTGGGCTGAAGGTGTGGAACAGGGGCTGGGTGGGAGTTTGGCTGAACAATGAGGGTCAAATGTCATCCATGGTACAGAGTCCTCTTGGCAGCCACACCCTGGTGACATCCCTCAGTGACCAGCCCCTGGCCACCACTGTGGAACATTTCTATTGTCTCTAAAATGGCATGAAATGTACTTTCAGTTCCTTTGTGGATGCTGTGAAATTGCAGGGAGTCTGTGACTGAAGTCATCTAGTAAATGGTGACTGCAAAATGTAATTGGGCAAGCTGACTGAGTTGGGTAAATTTATCTTGCCATCAGGTGCCAAGAAAGCCACAAGAAAGGGCAGAAAAAACTCATGCATCAGAAGAAAGGCAATTCAATAGGGAAAAACCCAAATCACACCAAAAACTAAAACCCCCCAAACCTAATCAAAAAACCCAATGCAAGATCCAACCACAACAACACAAAAACCTTACAAACAAACCAACCACAAAAAGAAAAAGGCCACAAAGAAAAGAAAAGCAAATTCACAGGAAATCTCCTATCAGCAGAAAGGCTGTTTAACCACCTTGTGGCAGGACAGGGTTCTGTAAGTGTAGGTGCTGTTTTGAAAGAAAACTGTCTGAAAAAAAAAAATTAATCCCCTATTTCCCTTGTTCCCCTGCTTCTCTCAGTTGATTGCTGATCATGGTGTGACATGGAATGGAACATCCCTTGGGTCCGTCCAGCCCAGCTGTCCCATCCCTGTTCCCCAGGAACACTTGCCCACCCCAGGCCCATAGGTTGGGGGAGTTGCAGACACCTCATGTGGGGCGAGCACTGAGACAGGGACAGGAGAACAGAACAACATTTACTCTTGTCAAGGACAGTAGAACAGAACAGCCCAGCCTTGGAGAAACTAATTGAGGATGTACCTTTGGCAAACAGAAGTCCCAAGAAATGCAAGTAGGATGCCAGCTCAGCTCTGCAAGGCTGACAAAACAGAAGTTATGCAGAACAATAATACTGCCCTTACTCAAAAGGAGGGGTCAAGGAACAGCCACCTAAAAAGGACACTGGATGTTGAGGACAAAACCCAAAGAACCATGAAAGGATTTGTGGTAAGGGGTGCAACTATGTCAAATAAACTCAAAGGAAGTGGGGATAGCTAATGGATACATAATCAGTGGGTGTGATAAAAACTGTTCATTCAATGCTCAGTGCACTCCAATGGAGGAAGGATGGCCCAAGTGACCACCATAGTGTAATAAATACCTGCTTTCAAATGCTCCAAACTGTGTTCAAAAGTTTCTATCCAGCAGATTTCAGTATCAGTGGTGTCCTTGACTCCATTATACCCCCAGAGTTTCACAATGGCCCCTTGGTTCCATGAGGCCCTGCTGTAGAACAATGGACCGTTGGTTCCACTGGGTTCCATACTGTCAAAATGGCCTCCTTGGTTCTGCACTGCCACAATGCTCTCCTTGGTTCCACCAGGCCTTGGTGTGTAACAACAGCCCCTTGGTTCCATCAATTGCCACAATGTCACCCTGGTCTCTTGGATCTGCAGTGTCACAATGGACAATTGGTCAGAAGCAGCCCCCCTGTGTCACCATGGATATTTGGTTCCACGGGCCCTCCACAGTGTCACAATGGCCCATTGGTTCCACAAGGTTTCACTGCATCACCATGGTCTCCTTGGATCCTCAGTATCTCCATGGACCATTGGTTCCATGTGGCCCTGCTGTTTCACAGTGGTTCCTTGGTTCCGCTGCATAATAATGGAATCTTGGTCCCTTTAGGTTCTGTACTGTCACAATGGTCTCTTTGGTTCTGGACTCTAACAATGGACCCTTGGTTCCATGAGTTTCCCTGATGTCACAATAGTCTCCTTGGTTCCACAAGGCCTTCTTTTGTTTCACTATGGATCCATGACTCCATGAGCCGGTGTCAGAATGGCCCCTTTGTCCCATAGTGCCCCACAGTGTCACTATTGTCTTCCCTTGATTCACTGAGGCCTTGCTGTGTCACAATGCTCCTTTGTTTCCATGAGGCCCCATGTGTCATAATGGTCTCCCATGGTTCCATGAGGCCCAGCTGTATCACAATGGCCTCTTTGTCCCATGAAGCCCCACAGTATCACAATTGTCCTCCCTTAATTCCATGAGGCCGCGCAAAGTCACAATGGATCTTTGATTCCATGAGTCCCACATTGTTCCAAGAATCCTTAGGTCCATGGGGCCCTGTAGTGTCACAATGGTCCCTTGGTTCCATGGTGCCACACAGGGTGACAATTGCCCTTTGGCCCAACAGGGCCTCATAGTGTCATAACGGACTCCTTGGTTCCATGGAAACACAAAGTGCCACAATGGCCCTTTGGTTTCTCAAGGCCTCAAAGTGTGAAAATGGCCTCCATGGTTCCATGAAGTCCTCCTGTGTAAAAATGGCCTTTGGTTCCATGATGCCTCATAGTGTCACAATGGTCTCATTGATTCTGCACTTTAAGAATCCCCCCTTGGTCCCTTGGACCAAGTGTCACTATTGTGCCCTTGGTTCCATGAGGCTTTGCTGTGCCAGAATGCTCCTTTGGTTCCATGAGGTCCCCTGTGTCACAATGGTCCCTGGCTTCCATGAGGGCTGGCAGTGTCACAGGGGTCTCCTTGGTGCTGCAGTATCACAACGGATCCTTGGTTCCATGGGGACTCGCAATGTCAGAAGGGTCTCCTTAAATCCATGAGGCCCTGGAGAGCCCCTTGATTCAACAAGGCCTCCAAGTGCCATCAAGGCCTCCAGGATTCCATGTGGCTCCGCAATGTCCCAATGGACCTTTGGTTCCACAGGGTCCTGCACTGTTCCATGTATCCTTAGTTCCATGGGGCCCTGGAGTGTCACAATGGCCTCCTTGGTTCCATGGTGCCGCACAGTGTGACAACTGCCCCTTGGCTTGCCAAGACCCCACAGTGTCACAATGGTTCCTTGCTTCCATCAGGTCTTGTAGTGTCAGAATCGTCTCCATGATCCCGAAAGGCCTTGCAGTGTCACCACAGACCATTGGTTTCATGCAGCCCCACACTGTCACTATAGTCCTCTTGGCTTCACAAGGCTCTGAAGTGCCACAATGGACCCTTGGTTCCACGATGCCCCAGAGTGTCACAATGGTATCCTTGGTCCCATGGTGTCAGAATCGACCCTTCATCCTATGGACACCCACAGTGTTCCCTGCAGTCCCCTTGATTCCACCAGGCCCTGCCATGCTCTACAGGCCCCTTGGTTCCATGTGGGTCCCAAAGTGTCAGAACAGTCTCCATTGTTCCATGAGGCCCTGCAATGTCCCTGTGCTCCCCTTGGTTCCACAGGGCCCCACAGTGGAACAATGGATTCTTGGTTCCATGAGGTTCCTCAGTCCCAATGGTCTCCTTGGATCCTCAGTGTCACAGTCGCCCCTTGGCTCCGTGTGGCCACGCTGTGTAACAATGGCTCACGGTTCCATGAGGCCACATAGTTTAACAAGGGACCCTTGGTTCCACGAGGCCTAGCTGTGTCACAATGGACTTGTGGTTCCATGAGCTCTCACACTGCTAGCAGCAGTCTCCTTGGTTCTGCAGTGTCACCATGGACCCTTTGTTCCATGAGGTTCCGCAGTAGAACACGGTCACCTTGGTTCCATGAGGTTCTGCAGTTTAACAATGGACCCATGATTCCACCAGGCCGTGCTGTGTCACAATGGTCCCATGGTTCAGGGAGGTTTTTCAGATCACAATGGTCTCCTTGGATCCGCAGTATCACAATTGACCATTACTTCCATGTGGCACCAATGTGCCAAAATGGATTTTGGTTCCATGGGGTTCTGCTGTGTCACAATGGACCCTTTGTTCCATGAGTTTTCTCAGTATCACAGTTGACTCCTTGTTCTGTGAGGCCTCGCCATCACCAAATCTCCAAAATATCAGAATAAGACCCACTAACACTAATTTGCTTTTTAAGAGGGGATCATTTATTCAGGCCTGAGGTCTAGTGAGGGATAGCTTCTAACATTATGTGGACATGTTATTCTACCAGCATCAGTAAGTGTGTATTACAATTTACTCACTTCAATAAAACCCACCCCAAGTTCCCAGATTCACTCCTTCGATTTTCTGTCGCTACATTTTTGAGCCAGATGTCTTCACTTCCAACCATCCTTTCTGGGAAAGCAGCCCCTGCATGCCTTGTTTCTGTGCTAAAAGTTCACAGGCACAGTAAAAATAGAATTAATCCTTTTGATATCAAGGCCAAGGCTTTGTGTGGGCAGGCAGAGGCAGGCAGGAGGCAGAGCTGGGTGAAAAGGAAGGGCCCAGCCAGGTGGGACAGCCGGGGGATGCCGACAGCCTGCAGGGACAGAGGCGCAGGGCAGGGACACCGTGGGACAGCCTGGGCTGCACAGGGCACAGGGATGGGCAGCAGTTGCAAGACAGCCCTGCCAGAGCCAACTTGGGCAGCACTTTGGCCATGGCTGCTGGCCCTGGGCCTGAGGCAGGAGCAGGAGACAAGTGACCCTTGCAGGCCTGGGGCCTCATTGCCTCCTTGTCCCTGCTCAGCAGCCTGGCAGGGGCCGCCCCATGCTCCTGCCCTTGCCATTGCACATCCCCACATGCCAGTGCCCATCCCGGGAAGAGCCCTGAGCAAGGAGGGAGGGACAGCATCTGCCTGTCCAGAGGCTGGGGCTCAGGCGTTGGCCCTTTGCATTCCTGAAACACATCCAGCTTTGCTCAGCACCAGAGACACCTTTGCCTTGTTTGTCCCCAGCTGCCATCACTGCCTCCAGTGTTCTGCTCTAACTGGAACCTGGGGACACTTTCTCAGTTGTATTCCTCCGTGGGACCCATTAAAACTTCAAGAAATTTTGGAGTTTCAATTTAATTTTGAGTTTTTTGAAGACACTCTCAGGGACTGAGTCTGATGTAAACAACATCAAAGCCCTGTGAGAATCATTAAAGTTTTCCTAGTCCAGTTATGGAGAAAGATTTCAAAAAACTTTTAAGATAGACACATTCCTATTTTAAATGAAGTATTTTATTTTCTTTCTGTTTAGAGCAGAGGTGATTGCAGCATTCTGTGATTGATATTGACCCAGGGTCTCTCCTCAGCAGCTCAGGCCTGCTCACAGAAGCTGTGTCTGGAGCTCTGACCCAGTGTGGACAACCTTGCTCCACATTGCCCAGCCCCGTCCTGTCTGTCCTCACTGCCCTGGGCCCTGCTGTTCTTGCAGAGTTGGCTGCACTCAGCCTGAGAGGGGTTTCCCCTTTTTGGGGTTTTTTGAAGCAGTCTCAAACTGCTGAGTTTCCCCAGTGCAAACAGACACACTGCTCAGGTGTGTGCCAGCCCCAGGTGCCACCAAAGGCACTGCAGAGCTGCCCTGGGCCAGCTGTGAGGGTGGATCATCAGCCCAAGCTGCACTGGGCCCTGCAAGGGGCTGTGGCCATGGGCACTGCACTGACCCCACTGCTGGGTTTGGCTGCCACGGCCACCGAGAGAAATTAAACTGTTCTTGGAAACACTGGGGAGGACTGGGACATACTGGGAACGCTGTGGGAGACACTGGGACATACTGGGAGTGACGCTGGGGGATACAGGGCCAAACTGTGGAACACTGGGGCCTTTGCGGAGAAAACTGGGGACACTGGGGCATCCTGTGGATGACATTGGGAGGGAACTGGGAGTTCCCTCCCAATCAATCAATTGAATCAATTGGGAATCAATTCAGGTGTATTGGGATGGACTGGGCTGTACTGGGAGGGACAGGAGGGGCACTGGGGTTGTACTGGGTTCTACTTGGGATGAACTGGGCTGTACTGGGGTTGTACTGGTCTGTACTAGGGATGAACTGAGCTGTACTGGGAGGGACTGGAGAGGTTGAATGGGCTGTTCCCGCCTCTGCCACATCCCATTTGCTGAGACTCCCGCCCATGACCACCCAAAGGCAATCAGTGCCTGGTTTGGGACCTCAGAAGCGGTGTCTGATATTGGCACCACCTTTTTTTTGCCTACAAGTCCTGTCATGCCCCGCGGCCCGATTGAGCCCCATTTGAGCCGGAACTACAACGCCCGTCATGCCCCGTGCTCCACAGAACCCCGGCATCTGCACCCCCTTTGTCCCTTTAGTGTCCCCCACGCCCTCCAGAATCCCTCAGTGCTCCCTCAGCGCCCATTCGGGACCCCCCAAAAGCCTCCCTGGACCCCCTGCGTGCTCCTGACCCCACAGATGCCCGGTACAGCTGCTTCTGGGAATTCATCTCCTCTCATCCCCCGCGGCCCCAGAGCCCCTCAGAACACGGTCCCACGCGTAAAACTCCTGCTGTGCCCTGCGCCATAAAGAGCCCGGATAGAGCTCCCCGAGCTCCCCACAACTCCTCCCGAACTGTTTACGTTGCCCTGAGGATCTCAAGTCATGGTTCAGACACAGAAGTTTCCCTCAAGAGCCTTTCTGGACCCCCAAACCAAGTCTTCGAGCCACTTCTGGGACTACAGCTCCCATCATGCTCCGCGGCGCATGTCAAGCGCTGTTCCAGCCGGGTCTTCATCTCCCGTCATGCCCCGCACCCCACCGAGAGCCATTGCAGTTGCGCCTCGAACTCCCGTGATGCTCTGCGGCCATTGTTAACCGTATTAGACCCGCGCTTACAACTCCCATCACCCCCCGCGCCCAAGAGAGCCCCATCAGAGCCCATCAAGGGCCCGGCCGGACCCTGAAGGGCCCCAAATTCCTCTCCCTGATGTCCAGGGCCCCCCCTGGGCCCCCAAGTGTTGCCCCGCACCCCGAACTGTCCCTCGGAATCCCTGAGGGCCCCTCCAAGTGCACACCCAGTTCCCGCAAGTGCCCTCCAAACCCTCAAGTACTCTCTGAATTCCCTCCCCAGACCTAAAAATGCCCCAAATGTGCCCCAGAAATGTCTCCATGGACCCCAAAGTGGCCTTTTTTACTCTGTCTGTGAAAATGCTAAAAAAGATAACAAATGATTCAAAATGGGACTAATTAGCATAAAGAAGGAGAAATCAATAGCCACACTGCTCAATGAATTAATGAAGGTAATTGTGTTGCTTAGAACAAATGCCCAATAAATTTTTTGCTTGCTAAAAAGGTATGAATTTTTAAATGCAAATATTAAAATTTTGTAATACGAATATAGAATAATACTATTAGAAATAAGAAAAACAATTATAATTTTAATAATTCAATAATTTTTTAAAGGGAAAATGCATAATTATTTTTTAGGTTTTGGGCTGTCAGTCTGTAAGAGACGGTCCAAAGATCCCTCATCTGCCTCACAGCCACCATCAAGGACGGAGATTGAGGCCCTGCCCAAGGACTGAGACCCTTCAAATTCTAACCCAGGGGTGCTGGTGTGATTGGAGCGGGATGTCTGCCATGGGAATCGGGATGCTTCCCATAGGAACCAGTCCTGAAACAATGGGCCCCACTCACTGCTGGCACCGGTTTGTGCTGTTCAGAACTGGACTGTCTGTACCTGTTCCCAATGGATTTACTCTCCACTGTTCCCTCCATGTGCCGTCCTTATCCCCTCCAGGCAGGAGATTATAAAAGAGCCCTGAGTTAACCAAAGACTTTGAGACTCTCCCCGACATGACCAGACAGATCTATTGGTCAGACCATGAGGATTTCATCTCTCTGTTGGTAGCTATTCCCCCCCTCCTTTTCTCCGTCTCTCTATCCTTATCTCCTTTCTGTTGCATCTGCTGTGGGCACTCAATAAAAGATGCATTTGTTTTGGTTAATACTGAAAGTCCCCTGCTGTGTGTCTTTGCACCCTGAGATCGGTGAAACGAACCATCGTGACCCCCCTTGTACCAGGGGATGGTGACATGGCCTGATGGGGTTGCTGCCCACAGCGTGTGAACGTGATCTTCTTGGTGGCGACTGCACTGCTTCATCTGCTCTTGCTTTCTGGTCTCCCTATCCCAGAATTACCTGTGCCATCTGCCTTTCTTATATTGTGGTTCTCTGTAGTTCCTTCAATAGTCATCCCTTCCTAAGTTCATTCTTGGAATAGGGGATTATCACCTCCCCATCATAGCGAGTGCATTTGAATGCACTTGAATGCATTTTGCCTGCATTCCAAATAAGGTCCCTGTTTTTGATTTACTGTGGAATCCCTGTTTGTATTTTCTACCTCTGTCGAGGATGGAATTGAAGGTACTTGAGATGATATTTGGCGTTCAGATTCAGGTGGTTTTTGTTTCTTATCAGTGACACAGCCTCACCACCATGAGTTCGGCAGCCTTTCATCTAAGGCACAAAATGGCTCACTGTCTCTTGTTACAAGGCCTGGATGGTGCCAAGGAGACCATGGTGATACTGGGGATCCAAGGAGACCGTGGTGACACCATGGACACTCATGGAACCAGGGGCATTGTGACACAGCAGGGCTTCATGGAACCAAGGAGTCAATTGGGACTCTACCAAACCTCATGGAACCAAGGGCCCATTGTGACCCTAAAGAACTTCAGGGACCCAAGAGTCTCTTGTGACACAGGGGGTACTCATGAAACCGTGGAGACCATTTTGAAACTTCAAGGCCTGATTGAACCAAAGGGTCACTCTGGCACTTCTGAGCCTTGGAACCAAAGGCACCACAGTGACACCGTGGGGCTCTGTGGAACCATGGGGCCTTGGTGACATTGTGGAGTGTCACTGAACCAACTGTCCATGGTGGCACTGCAGGGCCTGATGGAATCATGGACACCATTGTGACACTACAGGGCGTCATGGAAGCAAGGGGCCATTGTCACACTCTGGGGCCTCTTGGGATCCATGGGCAGTTGTGATACCATGGAAATTATGGCAACTGTGGCACCATGAAACCAAGGAGACCATTGTGACACTACAGGACCCCATGGAACTAAGGATTCATGGAACAGTGCAGGACACACGGAACCGAGGGGCCATTGTGAAGCTGTGGAACCAAAAGAGCCCATTGTGACACTCTAGGCCCCCGTGGATCCAAAGGTCCATTTTGACATTGCAGGGCCTCATGGAATCCTGGAGACCACTGTGAAACTTTGGGGCCTTGTTGAATTAAGTGTCCCTGCAGGGCCTGATGGAACCAATGAGACCCCATAGAGCCAAGGGTCCATCGTGACCCTGTGGTACCAAGGTGTCGTGGGTTGACCCAGGCCCAATGCCAGGCATCCATGTGGGCTGCTCACTCACTCCCCTCTGCAGCTGGACAAAGAAAATTTAATAAAGGGTTCATGGGTTGAGATAAGGACTGGGCGAGATCACTTATCAAATACTGGCCTGGAAAAACAGGCTTAGCTTAGAGATGTGAAATTCATTTATTACTAACAAAGTCAGAGCAGGAAAAGGGGAAATAAAATAAGCCCCTCACCTCTCTCCAGCTCTGCCTCCTACCCCAGCAGTGCAGGGAGACAGGGAATGAGGGTTATGGTCAGTTCATCACCCATGGCTTCTGCCCCTGCTCAGGGAGAGAAGTGGTTCCCCTGCTGCACCGTGGGTCCCTCCCAAGGGAGACAGTTCTGCAGGAGCTTCTCCCATGTGAGTCCATTTCAGGGGCAGCAGCCCTCTGCAAACTGCTGCAGAGTGAGTCCATGCCAGGGACAACAGTCCTTCCCAAACTGCTGCAGCATGGGTCACTCTTCCAGGGGGTGCATTCCTCCAGGGACAGGCTGCTCCAGCCTGGGAGCAGGGCCCCTCTCTCCATGGCTCTCGTGCAGGGTGCCTGGGTCTCCAGGGCCTGGAGCACCTCCTGCCCCTCCTTCTGCACTGACCTGGATGTCTGCAGAGTTTTTCTTCTCACATGTTCTCCCTCTGCTCTCCTCTGACTGGAGTTAAAATTGCCCCACAATCTCTATTTTGATTTCTTTCTCAATCTGTTATCACAGAGGCATTGCCACCATTTGTAACTGGCCCAGCCTTTGCCAGCAGCAGGTCCATCTTTGAAGCCACCAGGAATTGGCTGTGCCAGACATGGTGGAAGCTTCCAGCAGCTTCTCACAGGAGCCTTCCCTGTGCCCCCTGTGAAATACAAAGCTGTGTTTCGTGTCAGGTACATACAGGCAACGTGGTATTTATGATTGTAATGGGTGGAAACCGACCATGGGACAGTTATAAAGACAAATTCTAATAATTACTGAGGAAAGTAAAGCATGGAAAACGGCCTTTGAGCCTATCTTTTGTTCGTAATTAACCTTGATAAGTCTTAATTTGATTTAGGAGCATTTGAATTAAAGCCTTAAGGATGCTGCTTTTTCACAGGAACTTTATGCTTGTAGCGGAGGCTTAAAGAGTTTTGCAATAATAACCTGTTGAAGTATAATTTTAGAATATTGGTTTTAGTAAGGGTCTTTGAAACTATAGCTTTAGAATACATGAAAGGAAACATGCTTATCTCACATCTTAACAAAACAGTGAAAAGCAGCTTGAGAAAGGAAGATGAACATCAACTCAAGGATTAATAGTTTCAACCAAGGGAAGCTGGACATCACTGTTATGAGATTTATAGTCTCTGCAATTAAAAGGTAGACCCACATCTGGAATCTGGACCACACCATCTGGGATATTTCTTCCTTCTTTCAGAAACCGAACCACCACCATCTGGGGATACTGCTTTCTGGATACATCCTGAGAAAAACTAGATCACAATAGGTGTGGAATTGGGAATAGAAAACTTGGGAACAGAAACTTCTGAGAAAGCTGATGAGTACCCCTATAAATACCTGTAAGCCTCAACTATCAGTGTGCAGTTGGAGGGAAAACTTCCCCCACTGTACCCAGCACTGTATCGCTCATACTTTATCATAGTAATTAATGACTTGATTGATGCTTGAATATTGGCCTAGTCAAGCTTCTCATAACACCCCTGTGGTGGGAGCTGGGAGAGAAGAAGGGGACGCTGGCCTGTCCCTCAGAGGAGGCGTGGCTCATTTGGTAACAGCCGGTGACTCCCAGCTGAAAACTTTCAAACTCAGTGTTTTTCTGGGACACAACATTTTTCACAGGCTGATTCACGTTTGGTCAGGGGCTTCTCGCTGGGATTTGGGGTGCCTGACTGCCCTCACGTGCACCAGCGGCGTGGGGGATGTGGCTCCCAGAGGTGCTGCCTCTGTCCACAAGCCCGGAGGGGATGGGGGAGATGTGAAGAGCAGAAAACAGGAACACGGGAATTTGAATCGCGGGGTGAGGTGGGGGTGTTGGAGAGCGAGCATCGCTGACTTTTTCTAGGGTAAGAAGACCCACAGAGCCGGGATGGAGATCCCAGGGAAAACTTCTCCTTCCCAGCCACCAGTGTGCACTGGTGGTTCTGGGGGGAAGGAACAAAGTGTTCGGTCACTCCTGCTGCCGAGGCACTGGCAGCACCGTGGGGGTGGGCTGTGAGAACAAAGACCCTGCCCAGCAGGCCAGGTCTGGGCTGTTTGGCCTGCCCACCACCAGGATTGGGGGCTTTGATCCCCCTACTCAGGCCTCGGACTCTGTTCTGTGGGCCTGGTCTGGGGTCCTTGGTCTGCCCACTTGGACTGGGGCCAGGGACTCTGTCCCACCCAGTGGTGCAGGTCCAAAAAATCCTCTGCTGCTGCTGCTGCTGATCGTTCTGGAAAAAAAAAAAAAAAAAAAAAAGAAAATAAAGAAAGAATAAAAAGGTGGTTAGAGCTACCAGCTCAAAGTACTGGAAAGCCACGAGTCAGACTCAGCCTAAGTGATTCAAGTAAGGGCTGTGGCCAAGGCATTCCAGAAATTTTCTCAATATTGTTTCATAAATATCAATGGATTTTTATTTTATTTATTTTATTTTATTTAGTTAGTTAGTTATTGGTGATTTTTCTTTAGCAGTTCTTTGTTTCAGGATTCTGCAAGTCTGTTTCAGGACCAAAAGGGATCATTCAGGGATGTCAAAGATCAACATCTCCAATGACTGGGATTGTACTGGGATACTACACAGATCATACTGGGAGCAGCTGGGCCCATGCTGGGGCAGACTGCGATCACACTAAGGGAGACTGGGTCATACTGGGATCATACTGGGATCATACTGGGATGGAGTAGGAGCCTGCAGGGGGCAATTGAGACCATACTGGGGACAGATGGGATATACTGGGAGTGACTGGGATCATTCTGAGGGTGACCAGGAGCAGCTCTGAGCAACTGGGATCATGCAAGGAGCAACTGGGAGGAACTGGGAGTCACTGGGTGCATGTTGAGGGTGATTGAAAGCAACTGGACTTACACTGGGATGAACTGGGGTCATGCTGGAGGTGACTGGGATCATACTGGTAGTGTGAGTGCAGCTACACTGAGGCTGACTGGGAGTGGTTGTGAGCAAATGGGATCATGCTGGAAGGAACTGGGAGTGACTGGGAACCTGCTGGGAGTAACTGGAATATGCTGGGAGAGATTGAAACCACAGTGGGGGGAAATGGGAGCAACTGGAATCACATTGGATGATGATGGAAGCAGCTGTGCCCGTGCTGGGGTCATACTGGAACTGACTGCGATCATACTTGGAGTGACTTGAAAAGTATTAGGGATATCTGAGAATGACTGGGATCCTACTGGAATCTGCCTGGGAGTATCTAGAAAGGTGCTGGCTGTAACCGGAACCATGGTGGAGGTGACTGGCAGCAACTGGGCGCATACTGGGAATGACAGAGGGTCACAGGGCAGGACTGGAATCATACTGGGAGGATCTGGGAGTGACTGGAGTCATACTGGGGGGGACTGGGTGCAACTGGGATCATCCTGAGAGCCACTGGGATCCTGACTGGAGGGTACTGGGAGCTACTGGGCCCATGTTAAGAGGAAAATGTGGACATATTTTCAAAAGTGGGAGCAACTGGGATCAACTGGAAGGTACTGGAACCATGTTAAGGGGACTAAGGACACAACTGGGGCAACTGGGTTCGTACTGGGAGTAACTGGGACTACACTTTGGGCAACTGCCAGAAACTGGGATCATGCTGGAGGCAACTGGGAGGAACTAGGAGTAACTGGGATCATTCTGAGCTAACCAAAACCTCACTTGGCCATCTGGGATATACTGGGAGAGTCTGTGACCATACTGGGGGCACTGGAGCCACAGTGGGAACAGCTGAGACCATGCTGGGGGCAACTGGGAGTGAGTGGGACCATGCTGAGAGGGACTGGAACTATTCTAGAGAAAACTGGGATCATACTGGGAGGAACTGGGAACAACTGGGACTATTCTGGCAGCAGCTGGGATCATACTGGGATCACAGTGGGAGCAGCTGGGTCCATGCTGGCTAAGACTGGGATCACACTGTGGGTGACTGGAATCATACTGGGATTTACTGGTAGTGGCTGTGGGCAACTGGAATCAGGCTGAAGGCAACTGGGAGGAAGTGGGAATGACTGGGAGCATGCTGGGGGTGACTGGGATATACTGGGAGAGACTGGGAGTCATGAGAATCATACTGGAGGCTACTGGAGTCATGCTAACATTGACAGGGAGCAACTGGGATCCCACGTGGGGCCACTGGCATCATACTGGGAGTGACTGGGATCCTACTGGGACTATAGTGGGTGTCAATAGACCCTGACTGGGGTTACTGGGACCTACCAGGCCCATGTTGGGAGCTGCCTGCGCACACACTGGGAGGAACTGGGAACAACTGGGAATGACAGGATGCATGCTGGTGACAACTGGGATTTCCTGGCAGTGACTGGGATAAAACTGGGGGCAGCTGAACCACACTGAGGTAACTGGGAGTGCCTGGCAATGAGTACGAGTATGTTCAGGGCAACTGGGATATGCTGGGAGTGTCTGCGACCATGCAGGTGGTGACTGGGACCAAACTGGGAGCCACTGGGAATGTGCTGGGGGAACTGGGACCGTGTTGGGGGGAAACTGGGGCAAGTGTGAGTGACTGGGGTCCTGCTGGGAGAGACTGGGATTATACTGGGAGTTACTGGGACTATACTAGGCGGAACTGGTAGAACTGGGAACACACTGGATGAAAGTGAGGGCAACTGGGAGCAACTGGGACCATGTTGGGGACAAATTGCATCAAAATGGGGAATGACTGGAAACAACTGGGCTCATACTGGGAAGAGGAGGGATCCTGCCAGGAGTGAGAGGAAGTGACCAGGATCATTCTAGGAGTGACAAGGAAACTGGAAGCCCGCAGGGGCAGCAACTGGGCTCATGCTGGGAGCAGGGCTCCTGGACAGGACAGATGCAGGGGCCAAACCCAACAAGGTGAGGTTTAACAAGTCCAAGTGCCAGGTTCTGCGCTTTGGCCACAACAACCCCTGCAGCACTACAGGCTGGGGACAGAGTGACTGGACAGCAGCCAGGAAGAAAGGGACCTGCAGGGACTGATGGACAGCAGGCTGGACATGAGGCAGCAGAGTGCCCAGGTGGCCAAGAAGGCCAATGGCTCCTGGCCCGGATCGGGAATGGTGTGGCCAGCAGGAGCCAGGGCAGGGATTCTTCCCCTGTGCTCAGCATTGACTGGGCAGCACCTCAAGTGCTGTTTGCAGTTCTGGGCCCTCAGTTTAGGAAGGGCATGGAGGGGCTGGAGCGTGTCCAGAGAAGGGCAACAAGGCTGGGGAGGGGTCTGGAACACAAGTCCTGTGAGGAGTGGCTGAGGGAGCTGGGGTTATTTATCCTGGAGAAGAGGAGGCTCAGAGGTACCACAAGGCAGTGCCAGGGGACAGGTTGGACTTGATGATCTCCATGGCCTGTTCCAACCTCGCTGATTCTGGGATTCTCTGAAACCACCCTTGCAGCAGTTGCAGGATGAGCCCTGGGCCTCCTCTTCAGCAGCTCCAGCAGCCCAGGTCCCTCAGCTTCTCCTCACACCCCCAAAGCCCATCCTGTCAGTCCTGCAGAGCCTCTGCAGCTCCTCCTGACTGCCCAGAACAGGGAGCCCCAGAGCCAGACACAGCAGCCCAGATGTGCCCCCCTGGCCTGGGGTGCCTCTGGCAAGGGAGCAGCACCAGGCACTGCAGGAGCCTGCAGACAATTCCTGCAGCACTTGTAGGATGATCCTACTGCCCGAGGGTCGTTCCCATGGTGCCAAGTCAGGAACGGCAATGGGGAGTGGGGCCACAGAGGAAAGGGCATACAGGGATGGGCTGTTTGCAGAGGAGAGAACAGGGCTGGGCAAGAGGGAGAAATCTGGAACAAGAAAGAGGAGAGAAAACAAAGGTGAAGCAGAATACTCGCTCAGGGCAGTTTGGGGGTGGGTGCCAGGCAGCCCTGGCTATGAGCAACAGCGTCTGCAGTGGGACAGGAAACTCCCAGCTGATGGGAACAAACTTTCTGGCTGACTGCAGAGGCCAGGACAAAGCTGAGTGGTTTCCCTTGAGTCCCCCAGCCCTTGCTGGTCCCAAGGGCTGATGGCATTTTTGCTCCCTCAGGTTCATGTCCCCACAGCAAAAGCATGGGGGTGCTCCCCCTGCTCTGTGCAATGCAAACAGGGGCTGCTGAGCCAGTGCTGCCGTGTCTGTGCCTGCAAGGATGGGGCACCTGTGTGAGCTGGGGGAGAGGCCAGGGCTGCAGAGGGGGGGATGTTGTTGGCAGCTCCATCAGGATGCTCTGGGACGCTGCCCTGGGCTGTGCAGCGCACTGGGGATGGATCAGGCCCTGCTCTGCTGCTCCTTCCCATCTCCCCCAGGGCCCTTGCAGAGCCCCAGCCATGCTGTTTGCCCCCAGCCTGCCAAAGCCAGCCTGGGGCTGCTCACGGGGCTTTTCTGTGCTGAGCATTGGCCTGGGTGTGTTCTTGAGAGAGCCTGGGCAAGGAGCCTGGAGCCCCCGGGCCCTGGGCTGAGGCGTCAGCGCTGCCCCAGCAGTGCCCATGGCCTGTCCCTGCTGCAGCCCCGGCACTGCCACCCCCAGGGCTGTGCCCGGCCCCGAGAGCACTCAGGCCCTGCAGCAACACCAGGGCCACCAGGGCAGCGGGGCAGGGCCACGGCAGCAGCACTGGCAACACCAAGTGCTGCTGCTGCTGGGCACAGCTGCTGGGCCAGCACTGATCTGCCCCTAGCTCTGCACACAGACATTCCTGCTGCAGCTCCAGAGAAGGCAACAAAAGGACATCTCTGCAGAAAACTTGGCTGGGAGTTCCTTTATTTACTTTAAATAAAGTATTTACTTTAAATGCAGCCCCTCATTCACACAGACTGTGGCCACAGGCAAGTTGGAGAGAAAAAAAAAAAGAAGAGAAATGGCAGAAACAATGACATTTTTTCTGGACTATATTTAAACATAAACAAAGGAAAAGAACCTCCACACTTAAGCAAAAAAGAAGTAGCAAAGACGACTTTGATTACAAGCTATATGCAGATATTGCCCAGCAGTTTAATGTTTATGAAAGCATGCAGTCATCAGTCTCCACACTGCAGCCTTGAGCTCCTGGTTCCTCAGGCTGTAGATGAGGGGGTTCAGGGCTGGAGGCACCACCGAGTACAGAACTGACAGGGCCAGATCCAGGAATGGGGAGGAAATGTTGGGAGGCTTCAAATGGGCAAATGTGGCTGTGCTGATAAAAACGGATAGCACACCCAGGTGAGGGAGGCAGGTGGAAAAGGCTTTGTGCCGTCCCTGCTCAGAGGGGATCCTCAGCACAGCTCTGAAGATCTGCACATAGGAGAAAACAATGAACACAAAACAGCCAAATACCAAACAGGCACTGACAGCAAGAAGTCCCAGTTCCCTGAGTTGGGATTTGGAGCAGGAGAGCTTGAGGATCTGTGGGATTTCACAGAAGAACTGGCCCAGGGCATTCCCATGGCACAGGGGCAGGGAAAATGTATTGGCTGTGTGCATGAGAGCATAGAGAAAGGCACTGGCCCAGGCAGCTGCTGCCATGTGGGCACAAGCTCTGCTGCCCAGGAGGGTCCCGTAGTGCAGGGGTTTGCAGATGGACACGTAGCGGTCGTAGCACATGACGGTGAGCAGATAAAACTCTGCTCCAATGAAGAACATAAAGAAAAAGAGCTGAGCAGCACATCCAGTGTAGGAGATGTCCCTGGTGTCCCAGAGGGAATTGTGCATGGCTTTGGGGACAGTGGTGCAGATGGAGCCCAGGTCGCTGAGGGCCAGGTTGAGCAGGAAGAAGAACATGGGCGTGTGCAGGTGGTGGCTGCAGGCTACGGCGCTGATGATGAGGCCGTTGCCCACGAGGGCAGCCAGGGAGATGCCCAGCAAGTGGCAGAAGTGCAGGAGCTGCAGCTGCCGTGTGTCTGCCAGTGCCAGCAGGAGGAAGTGCCTGATGGAGCTGCTGTTGGACATCGGCTGGGGCTGGACGTGGGGACCTGTTCATGGAGAAAGGACAGTGAAGAGTTAGAGGAGATACCTGTAACCAAAATTCAAGCCATTTCCCATATACCCTTCCCTGAAATACACACAGAAACACTTCTGTATTTAAGAGTTCTGTGGTTTTCTTTATAAGCTCCCCACATGTCTCTCCTGGTATTCTTGGATATCGAACCCTCAGTATTTCTGCTGCCCTCTGATAGAACAGAGTGAGTTCCCTGAGGCAAGATGATGAGTGGAGCATGAGGGGAGATGGTCTGTCATGTCACTCTCTTTGGAGTTTCTCTGGGCTTTAACCATCCTCAGGTGAAGGACAGTCACTTTCTTATGCTGCCCATTAAATATCACCAGGTACTGCTGAGAGCAGAGGGATCCCCCACAACCCAGCTTCACACTTGTAGCCAAGGACTTACATTGCTCATTTCACCAAACCAGCATCATTTTCACTGTCACAACACCTCTGCCTTTCCCCATTAATCTTATAACTCAGAGATGCTCTCAGACAGGTTTGCATCTGGGATTGAAGCTCCCAGCTTGGACTGAAATCTCAGGGAGGCTTCCAAGTGTCCTTATGATGGCAATGGATGGAGGGAGATGCAGCTCTTTCCCTGGCTGCACTGACAGCATTGCCCAGAGCCGGGCACTGGGGACAGCGTCACCCTGAGCCAGCTGTGCCCCCTCCAGAGCCCCCAGTGCCGGGCAGCTGCTCCCAGCCCTGTGCTCTGCAGAGGGAACTGGGCCCGGGGCTGCAGAGCTGCCCCACAGCTCTGCTGCAGCTCTGCCTGCACAGGAGGGGCTGCATGCCTTGGACCCCAGGCCCTGAGGGCAAAGGGTTGGCTGGGGCACAGGAGGGAGGGGGCTTGTTCAGAGAGAGGGGCTGCATTTCAGGGCATCCTGTGAAGATATCAAAAGTCTCCCTACCACAGCATTGCATGGTATTGTTTTCTCTCATTGCCTGATCTTCTCTCTGCTTCCTGCAGATTTTCTTCCTGCAGGTGTTTCCCTGTGCCTGATCTCTCCCTGCCAGCACTCACAGACCCCAAATATCTGTGCACTCCCCTTGGCCTGACAGAACCCTGCCTGTTTGCAGGGCACTGGCTGGAGGCAGGTTCTATTTGCAGCTTGGAGAAAGGACAGCTCAGACTGACCCTGATGGGTCCAGCAAAGGTGATGTTGGTGCTGTCCATGGGCAGAGTGGCTGCAAGCACATTAGGGATATCCTGTGAACCTATTGATCACTAAAAGTAACACTTCAGATGTTTCTGGCATTTGTCAGAATTACTAATAAAAATTCATAAGCAAGCTTTCATATTTATTTCCTCTTGGCTACAATTCTCCAATAGTAGGAAACTGAATACCTATTTAGTGATTATAAAAGTCCTCATTTTTGTTAAATTCATTATTTTGGAAATATTCTATGACTGATCAGAACCCCTCAGCATGCCAGACCTTAATAAGCATTTCACCTCCCCTGCACCAGAAATGCCCAGAGTTGTACTCACAGAGTCTGTAGGCATTGGGATGTTCCAGCTTTAGGAGATCATTCCAGGAGCTGCAGCTGCATTGTCCTGCAGTCAGAGGTTCCTGTGCCACGGGCTGGCAGTGATTCTGCCCCAGGCACTTCTCAGCACCTTCCCAGCCCTGACTGATTGAAGCTCTCTGTGCCTCTGTGCTGTGCCCGGGATGGCTGCAGGCAGTGCCCCAGCCCTGCTAGGCTGGCAGAAAAGCTACTCTTCAAGAGAAACCTGCTTTTGAAGCTCTTCTTGGTTACCTGGATCTGCCTCTGTGCCAGCAGCCCAGCCCAGCTCAGCAGCAGAGAAACCCATAAGGACTTTAATGAGCCTCTGGGGCTTTGTGCTCAGGCCCTGAACATCAGTCCCTGAGAGGGAGATGAAGAAACCTCTCCAGAACTCCAAGTCAGAATCCATCTCCAAAGTTTCTTGGACTTTTAATGGGTCCCACTGAGGGACACAACTGAGAAAGTGTCCCCAGGCCCCAGGCAGAGCAGAGAACTGGAGGCAGTGCTGACAGCTGGGGACAAAGAGAAGCCAAGTCTTGGTGCCCTTGGGCACAGCAGGGTCTGTGCCACCAAGGGCTGTGAGTAGACACCTTGTCCTGAGGCCCTGGGGCCTCCTGGCACAGCCTCAGCCAGGCTGGGCACTGTCAGCCCCTTGTCCTGCTCTCAGCATCCCCCCCTAGCCCACATCCCAGTGGCCTCAAGGATCTGCTGGAAGGAGTCCCTGGGGAGCCTTGCTCAGCAATGGCCCTGGGGGCTCCTGAATGCTCCCAGGGACTGCAGGTTTTTGAAAGGACTTTGGGTTTGGCTTTTGCCTTGAGTCTCTGAGATGTCTCTGCCATCCTGGCCTCCAATTATCTGCTGTTCTTAGTCCCTGGAGAGGCTTTGTCAGTAACAACACTCAGTGGGACGCATTAATACTTTAAGGTACTTCAGTTATTTTAAGGTACTTGGTATTTCCCTTTTGATACTGACTCCGTGAGAGGTTTGTGCAATCATGGCCCCAATTCTCTGGTTTAACGAGTCCCTTGAGAGCTTTGCACTGACACTCAGTAGGGCTCATTAGCACTTTGAGATACTCAAGGTTTTTAAGGTACTTTATGGATTTAAAGATACTTTTAGGTACTTTTATGGATTTTTCTTCCAACACTGAGTCTCTGAGAGGTTTTTGTGCCATCCTGGCCTCCAATTCTCTCATCCAAGGAGTCCATGAGGATCCTGTGTTGGGTATCTTCCCCCTTTTCCCTTGTACAACCTAGATGGAACTGAAAGAATTTTGTAAGACTTTCTAAAAGCATCCAAACAAACATGGGACAATTAACAACACAACAGCAACCACTAAGAGAATGAATAGTCCTGTTTTAGCTAGACATCATCCAACCCTTTAGTCCTCAGGATTGGAAGAGTGTATTGAACCAATCTTTGTTTTCCACTTGAAGCTTCTTGAACCCTTCCTTCAGTACCTGAATGCTCTTGTGGATTGACTCGCTGTGGATGGAGAGGTTAATGCAACACATGCCCTCAGAGTCTACACAGCCATGCCCATGTGCCCAGAGTAAAAAATCTATCGCTGTTCTGCAAGGTGGCATGTTTGATGGTCTCTATGTCTGAGACCAGGCCACTCAATGTGAAGGAGGTAGCATTGCTTTGCTTACTTAACAGGCACCCAAGATGGTCTGATTGTCCTAAAGCTTTAGCTGCAGCCACCCAAGGCAGTCCACATTGAGGGTGCTACCAGCCGATACCTGGATTAAAGCTTGCAAAGCCATCTCTTTGATATCATCCAATACTTCTCTCAGGACACCTGCTGCTTGATCATCTGGTAGGCTGTGTTGTCCTTCTCCAGCTGGATGATTGTTTGTCAATTCTGCCCTTGCCTCATTATTAGCATAGTCTGCTATTAATTGATTTAGTAAACACTTCCATCCCCCTTCCCAAAGGGTGTATTCTGTAGGTGACACCAACATGGTCATAATATATTTTAAATCATATGAGGTTGAGACATGTGCTGTAAACATGGCCCTCATTAGTCCATTAAAACAAGGGAAGTCCTTCCTATGGTCTTTAGCTGCCCTACACAGATCCTTGACTTCCCCTCAAACCAATGGCTGATAGCTGGGATTCTGCCCCCTTCTTTCATAACATACCAGGGCAACGAGGAGTTTCGAGACTATTTGCCAGTCTCCTTCCTTTACTGCTTCTTTCTGGATCCTTTCCTGTGATCTTCTGGGGTTGAGGGGCAAGGCGGCTCTGGGGAATCGAAAGTGTTTTTTAAAGAGGAAGAATAACTTGGAGGAGAAACATTTGAATTAGAAATAGTGTGACAGTTGGGCTTAGTATCTGTGACCATGGGGTTATATTGTTGCCGGAGGGTGAGGCAAAGGGCACTGCCATTTTGTCAGGTGTTGGGGAGGAAGGGTCTTGATTTAGGATGGCATACCCCTGGGCTGGCATTCTGGAGGCATGGCCCAGGCTGAAGGTGGAATGATTGAAAGTGGGGGCGTGACCTGCAGTTCTGGGGGTGGAGTCTGAAGGTTCATTCAGGGTGGAAGAGAAGGTTGTGGTAGCAGGAAGTGGAGGAGCCAAGATGGAGGGAGGACAGTCAGGCTCAGGGGCATCTGGAAAATTTTTAATGATCCACTTCACAATTGATTTTTATTTGTTCTTTGAAGATATTTGGTCATGATCAGTGAGAATTAACTTAGAGCATCCATATATGCACCTTTCTACTTTGGAGATTCGGCTGCCCATTTTTCTCTTTCTCCACCTTAGGTGGAACTGCCACTGGAACACCCCAAATCAATAATGGGACGTGGGTGCACATTGTAAAAACACAGTGGCAAAATGGGCAATAATTGTCCTGTGTTTCCCTAAACCCACCTGCAATCCTACACAGGTGAAACTGTCGTTGTCCCTGGGGATCCTGGCCGAGATCCCTCAAAACAATGATGAATCTGCCAGCCTGACACAATCCAAAATCCTGGGGAGCACTGGTCTATCCATCAGCTAACCACTCTGACGAGACTAAATGTCAGGGTCTCTGTTTGGGCGGCAAAGGTCGCAATGAGGGTGGCTGTGACAAACCTTTTTGATTCCCCAGCTTCAGGGCAAAGGTGGTGAAAACAAAAAGAAGCAGATGCTGGGGAAGATGAGACAGGAAAGCCTTATAAATATGATTGCCTGGCAAAAGATTTTGAGAATATGGAAACTATAAGTGAGATTAAAATGAAATCAAGCTTTGAGACACCAAGCCTTAGTTACTGAACAACTGGAAAAGAATGGTATGGCCAGCTGAAAGTAATCTTCCTTTGATGAAACAATACCCTCTGCTTGCAGACAGGTCCAAGGGTCAGAGCAGACCCTACTAGCTTGGCAGAAGGAGTCCAAAGAGTAGTTTTCAGGGTTTAAAATGTAGCACAGTATGGTAATGTAATCATTCTTATAGGCTGTATATAAATGCTATAAGATTTGTATCTTGTACTAGATTGGTTAGTGAAAATTAGAATATGCAGCACAGAAGAAGATTTATTGTATAGTATTGGGAAGTCCCCTCCTCTTTTGGGCATCCATTTTGGGTGTCTCTTTCGAGCTCCTCTTTCGGGCCTGCTCCGAGCTATGGCTGGCAGCTTCAAACAAGGCCCCTGCACCCACACCCTTTGCAATAAACCACAAGTTCCAAGACCTGGCTTCAGATATCTCTTGTCTCTGTCTGTCCCAACCGTCCTAGCCCCCAATGATCCTACAAGCAGGATCAATGGAGTTGCCCAAAAAGAACTTTAGTAACAGGGTGAAAAACAATTAACATGGAGAAGTCGAGCACAGTACAAGGGTTGGGATTCAAAGACCTGAGATAAAGACGAAGCAACAATATAGTGACCAGTATCTTAATGGTCTATTGGTTTCCATGAAGCCTCGCTGTGTCCAATGGCCCCTTGGTTCCATTGGGGCCCAGTAGTGCAACAATGATTCCCTTGGTTCCACAAGTTCCCAAAGTGTCACAATGGCCCCTTCCTTCCATGGGGCCCTGCAGGGTCACAATGGTCTCCATGATTCCATGGGGCCTTGCAATGCCACAATGGTCTCCATGGATCCATGGTGCCCTGCAGGATCACAATGGCCCTTTGACTCCATGAGGCCCTAAAATGCTACAATTGTCTTTTGGTTCCACAAAGCCTCACGGCTTCACATTGGCCCCTTGGGACCATGCAGCTCAACAGAGCCACAATTATGCCCTTGGTTCCACAAGGCCCCACAGTGTCACAGTGGCCCCCTGGATCCATGGTACCCTGCAGGATCAAAATGTTCCCCTTGATTCCATGAGCTCCTACAGTGGAACAGGGTCCACAAGGGCCTGCAGGGTCACCATGGCTCATTGGTTCCACAATCCTCCACAGTGTCACAACAATCAACAATCTCCATAGGAAGGAAACAAGTGAGTCCCAGTGGTGCAGGGGCAGATGAGAGGCAGACGCCAGAGGCCAAGTCTAGCCAGGTTTGACTGTATGGGCAGATTTTGTCTGGGAGTAACCCTTGGATATAGAGAATTTTAGACATGGAATCCCAATTTTGGTGAAGGCGCCTAGACAAGAAAGGCAGTTCTTTCCCACAGGAAGGAAAGCACAGAGCCCCCAGTGCTTCGCCATCAGATGGGAAGTGGCCCATGACATGTCAAATTCAGTGGGACCTGTCAGACAGCCTCCAGGAGGCCAAACCAGGCAGACTTGTTCCATGTTCCTTTGATTTCATGGAGCCCCATACTGTCACAATGGTCTCATTATTCCATGAGGTCTGGCAATGTCACAATGGCTTCTTTGTTTCATGAGCCCCAACAGAGTCTCAAGGGTCCATTGTCTCCATGTAGCCCCGCTGTGTCACAATGGTTCCTTTTATATATTGGTCCCACAGTTTCATTATTGACCCTTCCTTCCACAGGGGCCCCTGAGTTGCACAACAGTACCCTTGATTCTTTGAGGTTCTGTAGTGTCACCATGGTGTCCTTGGACCTGCATTGTCACAACTGACCCATGAGGTTCCGTAGTGCCACCGTGGTCACTGTCAGAGGCTGGATGAGATCAATGTCCCGAGACACCTTCGGATGCTCGGAACACCCATGTGGGGCCAGGGCTGGGTCAGGCCTTGGTTTGTGGTGGGACAGAACCCCACCCACAGCCCTGACCTGGCAGAGCTGTCAATCACATAGCAGACACTATGCCAACCCCACTCTGATTGGCTGAGCTGTCAATCAATCACACACTACCAGCCCTACCCTAAATCTGATTGGACAAGCAACTGGCAGTTCCACCCCAGGGGCGGGCCCATGAAGGCCCGCGGGGTTAAAAGCCAGAGCACGAGGCCAGCCCCTGGCCTGCATCCCAGTTTCTCCTGGGGTTTTTCTGTTGGTGTAGCTGGAATCTGTGTAGTTGGTACCTATGTGTGTGTCTTTCTATGGATCTTCTGTCTTTCTGATGTTCTCTATTTGTTCTCCTTCTAATCCTACTTACCTGGAACATTTTGGGTAACTAAACATCTTAAGGGTTGAAGGTCTTTAGGTTAAATGGGCTAAGTTAATGAAGTTAATGCTTTGAGAAGAGTTTTATGTTGAAGTGGATGTTGTAATAAACCCTGTGCCCAAGTTCCTTGACTGTCGATATTTTGCCAGTAAAATTTTGTGTCATTTGGACATCTTAGCTCAGCTGGTTTTTGCATGGTGCTGGTATCACCAAGGCTGTGGGTTCAATCCCTGTGTGGGCCATTCACTAAAGAGGTGGACTTGATGATTCTTGTGGGTCCCTTCCTACCAAGAATATTCTTTGCATCTGCCCATGTTGAAAATATCTGGTTGGTGTTTCTCCTGTGCACCAAACACAAGTCAAGGAACCTTTGGTTACCCCCAGAATTTCAGTGTTATGGGGTGTTCCAGCCCTGTAGGCTCACAATGGCCTCTTGTTCCCAATAGGCCCCACAGTGTCACACTGGCCCCTTGGTTCCATGGGCCCCAACAGTGCCACAATGATCCCCTTGGTTCCACAACTTCCCACAGTGTCCCACTGGTCCCTTGGTTCCATAAGGATCTGGAGTGTCACACAGGTTTATGACATTTGTCCTTGCTGCCCCTCACATCCCCCTGCCCCACAAACCGCCCCGAGCCACTCGTGAGGGACAGGCAGTGCTGGCCCAGGCTGGGCTCAGGGCTTGGCCTTTCTGCTTTCCCCAGCCAGCCCAGGTCTTGCTCAGCATTGCAGTTCCCTGCTCAGAGCCTTTGGTTGCCTGCAATCCTGGCCTCAAGGATCTGCTCTCAGCAGTCCCTGGGGAGCCTTTGGCACTCCCTGCCCTCAGTGGGGCCCAGCCATGCTCCAAGGCACTTGGAGTTTTGCTTCTGACTCCTTGAGCAGCTTCTTCAGCCTTCTCTCAGTGCCTAAGGGTCCTGGACTCAGCCCCAAATCCACTGTGGCGATCATCAAAATGCAGAAAGCCCTCAGGAGCTCTTCTCCTTCCTTCCTTCCTTCCTTCCTTCCTTCCTTCCTTCCTTCCTTCCTTCCTTCCTTCCTTCCTTCCTTCCTTCCTTCCTTCCTTCCTTCCTTCCTTCCTTCCTTCCTTCCTTCCTTCCTTCCTTCCTTCCTTCCTTCCTTCCTTCCTTCCTTCCTTCCTTCCTTCCTTCCTTCCTTCCTTCCTTCCTTCCTTCCTTCCTTCCTTCCTTCCTTCCTTCCTTCCTTCCTTCCTTCCTTCCTTCCTTCCTTCCTTCCTTCCTTCCTTCCTTCCTTCCTTCCTTCCTTCCTTCCTTCCTTCCTTCCTTCCTTCCTTCCTTCCTTCCTTCCTTCCTTCCTTCCTTCCTTCCTTCCGACACTTCCTTCCTTCCTTCCGACACTTCCTTCCGACACTTCCTTCCGACACTTCCTTCCGACACTTCCTTCCGACACTTCCTTCCTTCCTTCCTTCCTTCCTTCCGACACTTCCTTCCGACACTTCCTTCCGACACTTCCTTCCGACACTTCCTTCCTTCCTTCCTTCCTTCCGACACTTCCTTCCGACACTTCCTTCCTTCCTTCCTTCCTTCCTTCCGACACTTCCTTCCTTCCTTCCTTCCTTCCGACACTTCCTTCCGACACTTCCTTCCGACACTTCCTTCCTTCCTTCCGACACTTCCTTCCTTCCTTCCGACACTTCCTTCCTTCCTTCCTTCCTTCCTTCCTTCCTTCCTTCCTTCCTTCCGACACTTCCTTCCTTCCTTCCGACACTTCCTTCCTTCCTTCCTTCCGACACTTCCTTCCTTCCTTCCTTCCTTCCTTCCTTCCTTCCTTCCGTCTCCAGGGTTTGTGCAGCTGATTGGAGTCAGTTTGGAGTTCTGCTAAGGAGGAAGATTTGAAAATGCACCACATATTTTTTTTCTTTAATCAAGTGAGTATTTATTATTTTCCAGATCAGAGAAGAGCTGAGAGAAGCATTACCCAGGTGATCTTGATGCTGAATGTCTCCTTAGGAGGTCTGGGCACAGAGAAGAATGAGCCCCTTGAGGGCTGACCCTTTTTGGACAAGCTGCTCCTCACCCCCAGCCTCACCATGTCTGACATGGCCCACCTGGCACTGGCATCCCTGTGCCCTGCAGCAGAACCTTGTCCCTTAGCTCTGCGGCTCCATGTCCCAGCCCATTGCACCATGTCCCACCTGCTCTCCTAAGGGCTCTGCCTGCACACAGGCCCAGGAGAAGTTTTCCTTTTGGGAAGGAAAGAATGGAAAAGCCTGAGCAGGTTTCCTAAACAACAAACCCCACTCAGGAACCACCTGCTCAGTCCAGGCTGGTAGGGCTTCTCCCCAGTGTAGATCCTTAGGTGGCAGATCAAGTGGGACTTCTGCCTGAAGCTCTACCAACATTACCCACACTCTTAGGGACGTTCCCTGCTGTGGGTCCTCTGGTGGTAGATAAGGTTGGAGCTCTGGCTAAAGCTCATCCCACATTCCCGACACTCGTAGGGCCTCTCCCCAGTGTGGATGTGCCAGTGTCTGACAAGGTGGTATTTCTGCTTGAAGCCCATCCTGCAGTCAGGGCAGTGGAAGGGCCTCTGCTCGGTGCGAATCCGCTGGTGCAGGAGGAGATTGGAGCTGGTCTGAAACCTCTTCTGACACTTGGGACATTCATAGGTCCTGTTCCTGGTGTGGATGTGTTGATGGATGACGAGAATGGATTGGTAGCTGAAGGCCTTCCCACATTCCCCACACTCATAGGGCCATCCTCTGGTGTGGATCATCTGGTGGCTGATCAGGGTGCTGCTCTGCCTGAAGCTCTTCCCACACTCCAAGCACTTGTGGGGCTTCTCCCCATGATGAAGCTGCTCATGGACCACCAGCTTCGAGCTCTGGCTGAAGATCTCTCCACCTTCCTGGCTCAGGGTGGGTCTTTCCTCCTAAGAGCATCCTGGGCTGGGTTTGGAGCCCACCCTCATGCAGGATCTCTTTGGCTTTTCTTCCCTGTTGGATTCCGGTTCCCTGGAGTCACTCAAAATGGCCTCTTCCTTGAGGTTCTGCCATGGGGATTTGTCCTGCCTAGTCTCCACCCCCAGTTCCTTGTCTGGGGGAGGAAGGACAAGGAGACAATGGGATTTGCCTCCGTGCCAGAGGAAAGGGGAAGGAGATTCCCCCAGTGCATCCCTGGGAGGACGGCATTGGCAGCAGGGTTGTCGTTCAGCTGGGGGCTGTGCTGGGCTGGGAGATGGAGCAGGAGAGAGAGGGAAAGGGGCACTGAATTCCTCCTCACCTGCCTGGGTATCCCAGGGCTCCTTCCTGTTCCTTGCATCCTCCTCCTTCATCTGGCAAAGGTTTGGGGATGGGAAATCCTGTTTAGGGAGGAAAACAAGGGATGAGCACACTGTTTTTTGTACTAGTTGTAGGGCAAACCTGGGGAGGGTCTAAACCAGAATTACAATTTAATAAAAAAATTTAGATCAAGAAAATGATACAGAAACACTGCCTTAAACTGAGAGAGTCAGGATATAACCTGACACCCTGTTGGTCAGGGTGGTGGCAGCAGTCCCATTAAATGTTGCCTGCAGTCCTGTTGGAGTGATCAAGGTGATTCTGTCAAAGCAGTGATCCTGCAGAAGGGTCTGGTCTTTCTCTGAAGGTCCAGTGGTGGTTGTGGAGCTCTTGTCCTCTGGGAATCCAGTAGGCAAGGTGCTCCTGGTGCTTCAAGCCTCAGCTTATATCCAGGTAGGAATGCTTGGATCCTCCCCCTGGGTGGAGCCTCCCACAATGGGATGATGGAATTTTATCAGTCCTGCAGTGACATTCAATGGCCCATTCACAGAAGATATCTCCCTTGGATGGTGTTATCAGGGGTGAGTCATGGAAGAGATAAAGAACACTGCCCCACCTGTTTATAACAGTTGATGAAGATGGGGATTGAAAACATGCATTTGGTTACATCTTACATTTCAATCTGAAACAGTGGGGTAATCCCCGCTCAGGGGGTGAACACCACCCCCCTTACCCAAACTGGCTCAGATGTAAAACCCCCACCCTGGGAAGGCCACACACACAGGGGACAATGTCACACTTGCACCCACGCCTGGGGAGTGCTCTGTCCCTCTCACTGCCTTGATCTTCCTCCTTTGCTCTTTCACAGGCTGGGGGCCTTTGTCAAATGTGAGAATCATTTTTCTCTTTGTCCGTCCTTGTCCTGTCACGTTGTGACAGCTTGTCCTGGGGTGACATTATGATGCTTGTATCCCCATTCATATGTTCTGTGCCGTTAAGACCGGCTCTGAAGAGTAGAAGTTTTGTTTGGGTTTCTCTTATCAGGGACACAGAGACGGGCAGTACATAGGGCTGTTTTTTGCTTCTTGCTTTCGGCTTGCTGCTTTGCTTGCTCTCTTTTCTGCTCTTGCTTCTGCTCTGCTTTGGCCTCTGCTTATTAGCTAGCTCTAGCTAAACAGTCCACATTCCTTCCTTGACTCATTCTCTTCTCCTTTTCTTCGACCATCTCGAACCTGCTCTGGACTGGGACCTGGGAACACCGAGGGTTTGCACTGTTTGGCTGCAGTGGCTGCCCCAGCGCCGGAGGGACTGAGAACAGAGCCACCACCCCCGAAAGAGACTTTCTGATTTTGTCATCTTTCTCAGAGTGGTGTCATCTGGTATTGTTCATTTTGTGTTCTGGGGGGTGCTGTGCCTGTCAATAAACAGGTTCTTTCTACCTCTCTCCAAGGAATTTTTTCCCAAACCAGTTGGGGGGAGGGGCCATGTGGGTTTTGCTTTCTGGAGGGGCCCTCCTTTGCAGATTCTTTAACAAATTTGCCCTAAACCAGGACAAATATTGGCCCATCCTGGGGCTCGAGAGAGTGGAAAAACCCTGTTTTGACTGCATTTTTGTTGCTATTACTCTGTGTTCGTTTAAATCAGCTAATAGCCATGCTTTTTGAATTCATAATGTCTGTTGGGGTGAAGGTTTGCAGGCATTTCTGGTCCCTAGGGTTTTTTGAGATTTTAATACCTCTCTGGTCCCTAGGTTTATTTTCTTATCCAGAAATAGCTTTAGTATTGTCCCTAATATGTAGTTTTTACATCAGAGGGGCAGTGACCAGAGTAGCTATCCTGCTGGGCTTGGTGGCAATGATGTGCAAGAAGTTTATAAACATGCTAGAGTCTGCTCCAGGTATGAATGGTTCATGGCTGTGGTTATGCATCCAGTTTGTTGCAGGCGGAGCAGGAGGGAATGAGGTTTTTCAGCCTCTGCTTTCCTTCTCCTATGAATCAGTTGCATCACTAGTGAAGGATGTTCAGTTTCCCCTCAATGTTAAAGAAACCATCTTTCTGGTATTCAATCTGGTAACCTTCCTCTATACAGCCTGCTGCTTCTCTAGAATGAGGGTTAGGGTTAGATGGGCTGATGAGACCCCTGACTAAGGAGTAAACCCCGGTGTGGAAAATCCTAAGTGGTGTGGGAAATGGGAGAATATGGGCCAAATCCTGAAGGAATTCTCTGACCCTATAGTCTGGGATTTTCCCCATGAACAAATTCAGAACCCAGCTGAGGTGGGGAAATATCTGAAAGAGAAGTACCAAGATGAGCCTAAGGAGAGGAAGGTCATTGCAGTGAGCTGGGCCCTGGCATATGCTTATCGCACACTGCTAGATACTGTTGGGCAGCAGACAGAGGCAGGGGGGCAGGGAGATGAATCAGCAACTGGCCCGGTGACTCAGGCTGCAGCCAACAGCCCAGGCTCGAAGCCAGCATCTAAACCCATGGCTGTTGCTACCAGTACTAGAAGTGGGAAATGCACGGACAAGACCAATCGACCAGGGGATGATGATGATGATGATGATGAAGGAAAAGGAACCTCAGTGCCTCCTGACACAAAATCAGGAGTCAAAGCAGCAGGTGCAATCAGATGCCAATATTGAGTCTTTTTCCCGGAAGGACCTTGGTGGCCTACGGAAGGATTACACACGAAGGTCTGATGAATCCATAATTAGTTGGCTGGTCCGTCTCTGGGATGCTGCAGGTGAGGCTACAATTCTGGATGGCACTGAAGCCAGGCATTTGGGATCCCTGTCACAGGATCCTGTCATAGACCAAGGAATGATGACCGGGGCTAACTCTCACAGCCTCTGGGAACGGATCCTAAGAAGCGTAGCAGAAAGATACCTGTGTGCAGACGATCTCTATATGCAGTAAACTCAGTGGAAGACAATAGAGAAAGGGATCCAACGCCTGAGAGAAATGGCAGTGGCAGAGATTGTCTTCTCAGGTGATGTAACAACTAGGAACCCAGACTTGGTACCATGCACGTCTGTGATGTGGCGAAAACTTGTACGACTTGGGCCACACGAATATGCTTCTGCCTTAGCCATCATGGAGAGGGATGAGAGGGGTGAGACTGTGCTTGACATGGCAAGGAAGCTCTGAGCATATGCAGATGCTGTACATGGCCCGACACATGCCAGAATCCCAGCAGTAGAAACACGTCTGCAGAATTTAGAGGATAAGATAGAGGAGAATCATAAGGAGCTCAGGGAGGAGATTAAAGAAGACCTTCTCCAAATCTCAGCAGTACAGATCCGAGGTTCTGGTATCCAAGGCAGACGTTTCCCAGATGGTGAGAGAAGGTACACCCCATGAGCTGAGCTGTGGTTTTACCTGCGTGATTGTGGGGAAAACATGAGAAGGTAGGATAGGAAACCTACTGCTGTTCTGGCATGACAGGTGCGTGAACTGAAGGAAGCCACCAGGAGGAAAGCAGCTCCAGTTGCCTGTAGCCGAACGGCCAGGTATGATGATGATGACATACGCCCAGGCAAAGAAGGATAACCAGGCTTAGAGGGGTCCTGCCTCTAGCCAGGTAGAGGCCAGGGAAAATCGTGTTTTCTGGTCTGTGTGGATTCGTTGGCCTGGCACATCGGAACTGCAAGAGTACAAAGCTTTGGTCGATGCTGTTGCACAATGCACATTAATCCCATCAAGACATGTGGGGACAGAGTCTGTTTCTGTTGCTGGTGTTACAGGGGGATCCCAGGATTTCACTTTGGTGGAGGCTGATGTGAACCTAATGGGAAATGAGTGGAAGAAGCATCCTATTGTGACTGGCCCAGAGGCCCCACGTATTTTGGGCATGGACTGCCTTCGAAGTGGGTATTTCAAAGACCCAAAAGGACTCAGATGGGCATTTGGAATAGCTGCTGTAGAGACAGAGGGCATCCAGTGTCGCAGACATTTTTTCACAGAAATCCTTTCTTTCAGATTTCTGCGTCTTCTGGAAGGCAGAGGCCTCAGAAGAGAATGTAAACAATTGTTATCAGCTGCTGTGGAATGCAATAGGATGCACCTGATTGGTCTCATGTTATAAACAAGCACATGTTTATGATTAAAGGCCAATCACAGAAACAAGCTGGGGACCAAGTCCCTGGACACAACTTTGTTATAGATTCCTTCTTGCTATTCTTAGCTAGCTAGCAGCTCTGCAAACTTCTCTCTTAATTCTATTTAGTGTAGTCATAATGTATTATACATGATATATCAATAAATCCAGCCTTCTGATCAAGAAACAAGATTCATAGTCTCTCTCTCACCTCCAGCGACCCATTCAGGATGCTGTAATATCTGGTGACCCTTCGTGTCAGAGCAGAAATTAATTTGATAAGACTAGAGGAGCAAAATTGCTGCACTGGGTAAAAGTCCTGTATGTGTAGCATTTGATGGTTGCTTTGAAGTGACCACAGAAGTGGATTCAAGCCAGGAGCTGAAGAACTGAAGATCCTGATTTAGACAGAGTTCACAGCCAAGGCTGACCACAAAGAGAACCTTCTTCTGGAAAACCTTCAGGAAACATGGTAGACAAGAGCAGCCTACCTGCAGAGCTGGTCAGAGCAAGCTGGACTCTTTCAAAAGGTACTGTTGGCTTTTCTATCCCTGATGAACCAGCCCTTCGTAGCTTGTGGCTTTTCGTATGGCAGACACATGCCTTGCCGAAAGAGATTCAGTTCTCCCCTTCAGAGGGGAAAAATATTGCCCTCTGGCAACACTGGTGTAGAGAAGACGGTTTCTTTCTGTCAGCAACAGATCTCTGTGAGTTCTTCCGATGGGCAAAGCTTTTTGGGTTCTTTACTGATGTCCTGTATGCTTTGGATGTTTTTGTCTGGGAGTGCATGGACTCTATTTTCCAGTTCGTCTACAGTCAGGGACGTCTTTTGACTTCTATCTACCCAGCATTTATAAAGCTCTTCCCAGTGCTGAAACGCAGAGCAGCCGTCTTTCAATGGATTTCTAACTGCTATGGGCAGACTCCGTTTCCACCGTCCCCGGGAGAAGACCCCGTGAGGGATGACTTTGGGCTTCCCGGCCCCCCCTGCTTCGCGGCGGGGGGGCTGAAGCTTCGCCGCGCGAAGAAGTTTTTTTACTCTTTCCCCAGAGCATTCTCAGAGAGAGTTTTCTCCTCCCCCCCCTTCTCTCTCACTGGGGGGATGGGAGGAGGCGGTGCTGCCACAGCTGGCCTCTCAGACTCCGCCTTCAGACATGGGGGCGGCACCGGTCTCTGAGGTTTCTCCGCCTCGGCCAGCTCCGTCACTCCAGGCAATCCCATCTCCGCCTCTCCAGGCGGTCCCGCCAACGGCTTCACCGGCCTCCCCGCCCCTGCCAGCGCCTGCGTCAGAGACTGTAGAGACAGCACTTCTGGTCCCGGCTGAGTTGCTAGGCAACGACGAGGATTCATCTCCAGCTTCCGGCTCAGCAGAGGAGGAGATCTCATCGGCCCCTTCGGCCCCTCCGCCACTTCCATCGGCCTCCTCACCACCTCAAGATGAGACAGTCCCTGTTCAGGACGGTGTTGGAGACGGCCCCAAACCGGCGGCTTGTTCGAGTTTGGATCATCCCGGACTGGCTGCTGTAGCAGCCGCCCCGGCAGGGGGTCTCTCCTTCCGTGGAGTGGGGGCTGCCCACCAGCTGACTCTGGGGGCACTGCGTTTGCTGGTTTTTAGGATCAGCATTCTCGGCAGGTTGGGGCGTGGATTTTCGGGGATGGTCCAATGGCGGCTCCCATCTCCACCGCCTCTCCTGCGTCCTAGTGGCATGGGGGGGCAGGTGCATCCCGAGAGCCCTGCCTCTGGTCCCTGGCCCGGAGGGAATGGTGATGAAGCCATGGGGCGGATGAGAGACAAACCTGATGCATTGCAGAGGGAGAGGGCACAGTTGGAGGAGACCATAGCTGGTTTGCTGTGGAGAACAAACATCTCCACACCCCAGATGGGATTTCTGGGAAGGCTTCTATTTTCCTGCTGCTGGCATGCCTCAGTGGTTTAGGGGAAAGGAAGTATCTCACTACCCGTGCTGCCCTTGTACTAGCAGCAGGGTGCAGGCCTGTGGGAATGCAGAGCCTGTGTCATGGGTTTGGCCTGGGTGTTGGGCTCAGGAAGTTTCTGGGCCAGGCCCACTGTGTGGCCTCCTGATGTTTCTGGGAATTCTGGTTTGTCCTACTTGTCCTTGTCCCCCTTTGTGGGCCAGTTTTGGGGTTCCTGGTCCATCATGGGCCAGGGCCCCCAGGGCCTTTCCTTCTCTGGCACTGCTCCGCTGCTGCTCTTTTGCTTTTCGATCAAAAAAAAAAAAATTAAAATTAAATAAAAAATACTGAAAATAGCGGGCAACAGCTCTGAAGCATTGAAGCATTAAAGGGCCAGAAAAGGACATTCCAAAAATTGTTCAAATTGTTTGAAATTGCTTAAAATTGTGTTATGCTGTTTTCAGGACCAAAAAAGATTCTTAGATATCCCAAAAGAAACAACTTCAGCTGATGGACTGTTCCTGAAACTCAGCTGCATGGACTTGAATTTTCTTTGCATTGTTTTTTTTCATTTTCTTAGATTGTAGGATTGTTTTAGTGATTTGTCAGTATTGTATATTTTACAGGTGAAGGAATTTCCTGTTCATTTCACATCAGCATTTTTCTTTTAATTTATACAATTTAGAAAGGTGAGATGTCGCAGACATTTTTTCACAGAAATCCTTTCTTTCAAATTTCTGCGTCTTCTGGAAGGCAGAGGCCTCAGAAGAGAATGTAAACAATTGTTATCAGCTGCTGTGGAATGCAATAGGATGCACCTGATTGGTCTCATGTTATAAACAAGCACATATTTATGATTAAAGGCCAATCACAGAAACAAGCTGGGGACCGAGTCCCTGGACACAACTTTGTTATAGATTCCTTCTTGCTATTCTTAGCTAGCTAGCAGCTCTGCAAACTTCTCTCTTTATTCTATTTAGTATAGTCATAATGTATTATATATGATATATCAATAAATCCAGCCTTCTGATCAAGAAACAAGATTCATCGTCTCTCTCTCACCTCCAGCGACCCACTCAGGACGCTGTAATAATCCAGCAATTGAACAGCTTGCCTGGGTTGTCTGAGAATCCATCTGCAGTAGGATGCCTGATGGGAGAAGAGCAACGAGTGCCAATTGCCACTTCCATAGTGCATCGGCGATAGTATAGGACCTCTCGAGATGCTATGATTCCCATTCATAAGATGATCCGAGAGCTGGAGAGCCAAGGGGTGGTCAGCAAGACCCACTCACCCTTCAACAGCCCCATTTGGCCTGTGCGAAAATCTGAAGGAGAATGGAGATTGACTGTGGACTACCGTGCATTGAATGAAGTGACTCCACCACTGAGTGCTGCCGTGCCTGACATATTAGAGCTCCAGTATGAGCTTGAGTCCAAGGCAGCAAAGTGGTACGCCATTATAGACATTGCCAATGCATTTTTCTCCATTCCTCTGGCAGCAGAATGCAGGCCTCAGTTTGCCTTCACATGGAGGCGAGTGCAGTACACCTGGAACTGACTGCCCCAGGGGTGGAAGCACAGCCACACCCTCTGCCGTGGACTGATCCAGACTGCACTAGAAAGCGGAGAGGCTCCAGAACATCTGCAGTATATTGGTGACATCATCGTGTGGGGGAACACAGCTGCGGAAGTGTTTGAGAAAGGGAAGGAAATCATCCAGATCCTCCTGGGAGCTGATTTCGCCATTAAAAAGAGCAAAGTAAAGGGACCAGCTCGTGAGATTCAATTCCTGGGAGTGAAGTGGCAAGATGGACGGCGTCAGATTCCTACAGACGTCATCAACAAGATCACAGCAATGTCTCCACCCACCAATAAGAAAGAGACACAAGCTTTCGTGGGCGCAATAGGTTTTTGGAAGATGCATATTCCTGAGTACAGTCAGATCATGAGCCCTCTTTACCTGGTCAGCTGCAAGAAGAACAATTTCCAGTGGGGCCCTGAGCAGCAACAAACCTTTGTCCAGATCAAGCAGGAGATTGCTCATGCAGTGGCCCTTGGCCCAGTCAGGACAGGACCAGAGGTAAATAACATGCTCTACTCTGCAGCCGGGAACCATGGCTTGTCCTGGAGCCTTTGGCAGAAGGTGCCTGAGGAGACTCAAGGTCGACCACTGGGATTTTGGAGTCGAAGCTACAGAGGCTCTGAAGCCAACTACACTCCCACAGAGAAAGAAATCTTGGCTGCCTATGAAGGAGTCCAGGCTGCCTCGGAGGTAATAGGCACTGAAGCACAACTCCTCCTGGCACCCCAACTATCAGTGCTGGGGTGGATGTTCAAAGGTAAGGCTCCTTCCACTCACCATGCCACCAGTGCTACATGGAGCAAGTGGATTCCTCTCATCACTCAGCGCGCCCGTATAGGTAAACTGAATTGCCCTGGGATTTTGGAGGTCATTACAAATTGGCCCGAAGGTGAGAATTTTGGTGTCACAGGTGAAGAGGAACAAGAACCAGTGACACGTGCTGAAGAGGCTCCTCCCTATAACCAACTGCCCCCAGAGGAAACACGCTATGCTCTTTTCACTGACGGATCCTGTCACATCGTAGGAAGGAACCGGAAGTGGAAAGCAGCCGTATGGAGCCCCACAAGACAGGTTGCACAAGCTACCGAAGGAGAAGGTGGGTCCAGGCAACTTGCTGAACTCAAAGCTGTTCAACTGGCCCTGGACATTGCTGAGAGAGAGAAGTGGCCAAAGCCACCTCTACACTGATTCATGGATGGTAGCCAATGCTCTGTGGGAATGGCTGGAGAGGTGGAAAAAGGCCAACTGGCAACATAGAGGGAAACTGATCTGGGCGGCTGATGAGTGGAAAGACATTGCTACCAGGGTAGGGAGGCTACCTGTGAAAGTCCGCCATGTAGATGCCCATGTACCCAAGAGTAGGGCCAATGAGGAGCACCAAAACAATGAGCAGGTAGACCAAGCTGCAAAGATAGGGGTGTCCAAAATAGACCTAGATTGGGAACATAAGGGAGAGTTATTCCTAGCTCGATGGGCCCATGATGCCTCAGGCCATCAGGGCAGGGATGCCACCTATAAATGGGCACGAGACTGAGGGGTGGATCTAACCATGGACAGTATTTTTCAGGTTATCCATGACTGTGAGATGTGTGCTGCCATCAAGCAGGCCAAGCGAGTGAAGCCCCTCTGGTATGGTGGGCGGTGGTCCAAGTACAAGTATGGGGAGGCCTGGCAGATTGACTACATCACACTGCCCCAGACACACCAGGGCAAGTGCTACGTGCTGACCATTGTGGAAGCCACCACTGGATGGTTGGAAACCTACCCTGTGTCTCATGCTACAGCCTGGAACACCATCCTGGGCTTTGAAAAGAAAGTTCTGTGGAGACATGGCACCCCTGAGAGGATCAAGTCAGACAACAGGACTCATTTCAAGAACAGCCTTATCAACACCTGGGCTAGGGAACATGGCACTGAGTGGGTGTACCATATCCCCTACCATGCACCAGCTGCAGGAAAAGTGGAGAGGTACAATGGACTACTAAAAACCCAGTTGAAAGCTTTGGGTGGGGGATCTTTCAAAAATTGGGAGCAGCATTTAGCAAAGGCCACCTGGTTAGTCAACACCCGGGGTTCCACCAACCGAGCAGGTCCTGCCCAGTCTGAGTCCCTGAATGTAATAGAAGGAGACAAAGTCCCAGTGGTACATATCAGAGGTTTGTTAGGGAAGACTGTGTGGATCAATTCTGCCTGGAGTACAGACAAACCCATTCGTGGGGTTGTCTTTGCTCAGGGACCAGGTTGCACGTGGTGGATAATGCAAAGAGATGGAACAACACGATGTTGTTGTTCAGGGAGATCTGACTGTGGGGTAAGAATGATATGCAATATCACTGTATATGAATAATGCATGATGTGTTGTAGTATGTTGATGATATGGGGATAAGGGGTGGAATGTCCTGGGGTGACGTTATGATGCTTGTATCCCCATTCATCTGTTCTGTGCCTTTAAGACCGGCTCTGAAGAGTGGAAGTTTTGTTTGGGTTTCTCTTATCAGGGACACAGAGACGAGCAGTACATGGGGCTGTTTTTCACTTCTTGCTTTCAGCTTGCTGCTTTGCTTGCTCCCTTTTCTGCTCTCGCTTCTGCTCTGCTTTGGCCTCTGCTTATTAGCTACTTTAGCTAAACAGTCCAAATTCCTTCCTGGACTGTTTCTCCTCTCCTGTTTCTGTGACCATCTCGAACCTGCTCCGGACTGGGACCCGGGAACACCAAAGGTTTGGCTGCAGCAGCTGCCCCAGCGCCGGAGGGACTGCGAACAGAGCAATCACCCCCGAAAGAGACTTTCTGATTTTGTCATCTTTCTCAGAGCGGTGTCATTGGGTATTGTTCATTTTGTGTGCTGGGGGGTGCTGTGCCTGAAATAAACAGGTTCTTTCCACCTCTCTCCAAGGAATTTTTTCCCGAACCGGTTGGGGGGAGGGGCCGTGTGGGTTTTCCTTTCTGGAGGGGCCCTCCTTTGCAGATTCTTTAACAAATTTGCCCTAAACCAGGACAGTCCCCAAGGTCCCCAACATCCCCAGTGCCCCCAATGTCCCCAAGGTCCCCAGTGCCCCAACATCTCCAGTGTCCCCAAGGTTTTCCAATGTCCCCAAGGTCCCCATCACCCCAAAATCTCCAATGTCCCCAGTGTCTCATCACCCCAACATCTCCAGGGTCCCCAATGTCCCCAGTGTCCAAACATCTACAATGTCCCCCAGGTGTTCCAATGTCCCCAATGTCCCATCACCCCAACATCTCCAATGTCCAAACATCTCCAAGGTCCCCAATGTCCCATCACCCCAACATCTCCAATGTCCAAACACCTCCAAGGTCCCCAAGGTTTCCAATGTCCCCAAGGTCCCCATCACCCCAACATCTCCAAGGTCCCAAATGTCCCCAACGGCCCCAACACCCTCCATATTCGCAAAGTCCCCAAGGTCTCCAAGGTCCCAAACATCTCCAGTGTCCCCAAGGTCCCCATCATCCCAATGTCCCCAGGGTCCTCAAGGTCCCCATTGCTCCAACATCCCCAATGTCCCCAGTGTCCTCCATACTCCCAAGGTCCTCAAGGTCCCCAATATCTCCAATGTCCCCAAGGTCCCATCACCCCAACATCTCCAATGTCCCCAAGGTCCCATCACCCCAACATCTCCAAGGGCCCCAAGACCCTCCATATTCCCAAGGTCCCAAAGGTCCCCAACATTCTCCAATGTCCCAAAGCCCCAATGTCCCCAAGGTCCCCATCACCCCAATGTCCCCAAGGTCCCCAATGTCCCCATTGCCCCCAAAGGTCCCCAACGTCTCCGAGGTCCCCGAGGCCCCATCACCCCAAAATCTCCAATGTCCCCAATGCCCTCCATATTCCCGAGGTCCCAAAGGTCCCCAGCTGTCTCCGATGTCCCAAGGTCTCCAATGTCCCCAGTATCCCCAAGGTTCCATCACCCCAACATCTCCAATGTCCCCAAAGGTCCCCAACATCTCCAATGTCCCAAAGGTCCCCAACATCTCCATGATTCCCAAGGTCTTCATCACCCCAACATGCCCAATGTCCCCATGGTCTCCAAGGTCCCCAACATCTCCAATGTCCCCAGTGTTCCAATGTCCCCATCACCCCAACATCTCCAATGTCCCCATCACCCCAACATCTCCAAGGTCCCCAATGTCCCCAATGTCCAAACATCTCCAATGTCTCCAACGCCCTCCATCATCACAATGTCCCCAGGGTCCCCAAGGTCCCATCACCCCAACATCTCCAATGTCCCCAGTGTCCCATCATCCCAACATCTCCAGGGTCCCCAATGTCCCCAATGTCCAAACATCTACAATGTCCCCAAGGTTTTCCAATGTCCCCAAGGTCCCAATCACCCCAACATCTCCAACATCTCCAAGGTCCCCAAGGTCTCCAAGGTCTCCTCACTCGTGTCCCCTCTCCCCCAGGCTTGTCCCCGGTGTCCTGCCACCCCGTCCCGGCGGGTGACGCGCTGCTCCTGGTGGTGGCCCAGCTGCCCTGGGTGTTCCTGTGGGGCGCCGGTGGCTTCGCGCCGCACGCCGACATCCCGCACAGGGACATCCCACACATGGACATCCCGCACAGAGACATCCCGCACGTGGACATCCCACACAGGGACATGTGGTTATGGGGGTCCATCAAGATCATGTGGTTATGGCGTCATGTGGTTATGGGGGTCCATCAAGATCATGGGAGTAACCAGGGTCATGGTGTTATGGGGTTCCATCAGGGCCATGTGGTTATGGGGGTCCATCCGGGTGATGTGGTTATGGAGGTCCATCAAGGTTATGGGGTTATGGAGGTCCATCAAGGCCATGTGGTTATGGGGGTCCATCAGGGTGATGTGGTTATGGAGGTCCATCAAGGTTATGGGGTTATGGAGGTCCATCACGGTCATGTAGTTATGGGGTTCTGTCGTAGGAAGGGTACCAGGACACCAGATGGTTCATCACAGGTCCAATTTATTGAAGATAGCAACAAACACTTATACAGCAAATAATAAGCTCATGAATATTCTGCAAGCCAAGCAATCTATTGGTTAAACTATACCATGAACTCTTCCTCATTCCTTAGGGGTTACATCTCTCTTTTCTCATGTCTCTTTCACTATTTGTTATCCTACTACAGCTAGGCCCAAGGACACGCTATCTCACAGGTGCAGGACTTGGAATTAGCCACGGCTTTGTACTTTTCCAATCTCCAGCCTCCTAAATTTCCCAACACTTCCCCTGTTTTTATTTTTTTATGAAAAGCAAAATTCTATGGGCTAACTGTGTCACACTCTTTGCAACACAAAAATAGGCAATTATAACAACTAAACAGTATTTCAAACAGTATTCTCAGCTAGCAAGGTTTCTCCCTTACAAGGGATCTAAGCCAGGGAAACAAACCAAACAGGCTGTCACTTTTTATAGGATATGCTATATAACAGATACAAAAAGGATTCTATGTGCTACAAGGCTCAAACAAAATCAGGTGTGCTAATACAACCTACAAAAATAAGCTAAAGGAGTAACATGTGCGCAGGTTTCACCCCTGTCAATTGTCTGGTCAGTTTGCTTTCTATTCTCAAACAGCAGATATACTTCAAACAGGAATGGCTCTACTCACAAATGCTTCTGATTGTCCTTTTTTAACTAGAGTTTCTCTGATGTTCACAACAACACTTTGCACACAAGTCATAAAAATAAATGCCTATCGTAAAAGGATAAATCTATGTAACGTTACTTAAACTTAATAACACCTAAACTTAAAATATTTAAACTTAATAGTACTTAACATTACTTAAACTTATCTTTACTTAAACTTAACAGATTTTTAAATCAACAGAACTAACATGTAAAATCACTTAAATCTAACAAAACTTTAACAAAACTTAACTGACTTTAAATTCTACATAACTTAAACCTAATATAATTTAAACAGAATCTAGCTTTACTTAAACTTAATAACACTTAAACTTAACAGGATATAAACTTAACAAAAGTAAACCTTAACAGTATTTAACATTTGATGGCACTTAATAGATAATTTAACTTAGATAATTAAACTACTTAGAAACGGATAATACTTACTATAGAAAGAGAATATAGCATTTACTATAACTTCCTTACAGGCCTGATTCTAAAACACTAAGCTAAAACAACTTCCTTCACGTATTTGCTGCAGGATTTTTATACTTGAATGCACTTAAACATAAGAAGTTTGTTCAAGGTATATTTGTGGAAAAATTCTTTTAAATTCAGTGCTTGCTTTTACTTTTATCACATCTAAACAAAGCTTAAAAAATGCAAAAAACACACTCATTACATCTTACTTCTACAACAACTTTAACACATTTTTAACATTTTTAAACTTTTTCAAAATACAATTTCGGAGTTTAATGTTCTACTGACTGAGTTAGTTGGGCTTCTGATATTTAAAGTCTCTTTCACAGCTTCTGCTAGGAAAAACAAATGTCCTTTTAACTTGGGTGAAAAACGTCTTGACCGTAATGGTCCTTGGTGTCCTTTCTTTATTATCACTGGCTTCTTAATTGCAGTAGAAATCTTTCTTTTGTTGACAAGAGTCACATTTATTAAGCTGTTAGGTCTCACACTGAAGCTTTTGCCGGCTGCGGGGCGGAGGGAGAGCGCTCCCGCTGGAAGAAGCGCTCCGGTCCCGCGGCGCTTGTGTTGGACGGGGCGAAACCCCCGCGGCTGCCGCCGCTGCCGCCGCTGCAGCGCAGCATTTCAGGCGGCCGCTCGCCGCGGCTGCTCCCCATGGCGGAGCGCCCATGCCGAGTTCGGAGCGGCACAGCCTCGCAGGCGCCCCGAGCCACAGCTGCTGCTGTGCACTCAGAGACACGCTGAAGTGTATTGTGTATCACCCGCCATGGCTTGCTCGGTTTCTTTGCTGACTTATCATCTGCTAACACTGCTTCCCACAGTATATCCCCAAATTTTCTCCATTCCAAAAGTTCATGTGGGTTAAGGAAAGTTTCTTCAGCATATCCGTAGGCTAATAACAAATCTATCCCCTTTATCCCTCGCCATTCTAGATATGGGGCGGATAACTTATATGCTGCTTGCCTTTTCATACCTCTTTCGTGAGCGCTCTTGCAGCTTTCCAGGCTTCCGGCAGCACGTATGGATCAGGTCACCGATGTGAACCCCGAGGGTGCTTCACAATTCCGGCACCTATGATTTAAAATATATTATGTTGTTGTCATTTACAGAATACACCCTGTGGGAAGAGGGATGGAAGTGTTTATTATGCTAATAGCAATGAGTATGCTAATAATGAGGCAAGGGCGGAATTGACAATCAACCATCTAGCTGGAGAAGGACAACACAGCATACCAGATGACCAAGCAGCAGGTATCCCCAGAGAAGTATTGGATGATATCAAAGAGATGGCTTTGAAAGCTTTAATCCAGGTATTGGATGGTAGCACCCCCAATTTGGACTGCCTTGGGTGGCTGCAGCTAAAGATTTAGGACAATCAGACCATCTTGGGTGCCTGTTAAGTAAGCAAACCAATGCTACTCCCTCACATTGAGTGGCCTGCTCTCAGACATAGAGACCATCAAACATGCCACCTTGCAGAACAGCGGTAGAATTTTTATTCTGGGCACATGGGCATGGCTGTGTAGACTCTGAGGGCATGTGTTGCATGAACCTCTCCAGCCACAGTGAGTCAATCCACAAGAGATTTCAAGTACTGAATGAAGAGTTCAAGGAGCTTCAAGTGGAAAACAAAGACTGGGTCAATGAACTCTTCCAATCCAAGGGACTAAAGGGTTGGATGATGTCTATCTAAAAGAGGACATTTAATTTTCCTAGTTTTTGTTTTATTGTTACTTGTCTCATGTTTGTTTAGATGCTTTTAGAAAGTCGTACAAAATTCTTTCAGTTTTGTCTTTGTTGTAAAACAGAAAGAGGGAAGATACCCAACACAGGCTATTTATGGACTCCTTGGAGGAGAGAACTGGAGGTCAGGATGGCACAAAAACCTCTCAGACACTCAATTTTGGAAGGAAATTACTTAAAATTACCTAAAAGTATACTTAAAACCATAAAGTACCTTAAAAACCTTGAGTATCTCAAGCCATTAATGAGCCCCACTGAGTGTCAGTACAAAGCTCCCCAGGGACTCGTTAAAGCAGATAATTGGGGCCATGATTGTAAAACCTCTAAAACAGTGTGTATCAAAAGGGAAACAGAAAGTACCTTAAAAAATCTGAACTACCCTGTAGTATTAATGAGCCCCACTGAGTGTTGTTACTGACAAAGCCTCTCCAGGGACTAATTAAAGCAGATAATTAGAGGCAATGATTGCACAAACCTCTCAGAGACTCAAGGCAAAAGCCAAACACAAAGTCCTTTCAAAAACCCGCAGTCCCTAATAGGAGCATGAAGGAGCCCCCAGGGCCATTGCTGAGCAAGGCTCCCCAGGGACTCCTTCCAGCAGATCCTTGAGGCCACTGGGATGTGGGCTAGGGGGGATGCTGAGGGCAGGACAAGGGGCTGACAGTGCCCAGCCTGGCTGGGGCTGTGCCAGGAGGCCCCAGGGCCTCAGGACAAGGTGTCTCCTCACAGCCCTTGGTGGCACAGACTCTGCTGTGCTCCAGGGCACCAACACTTGACTTCTCTTTGTCCCCACCTGTCATCACTGCCTCCAGCTCTCTGTTCTGCCTGGGGCCTGGGGACACTTGCTTAGTCGTGAACCTCAGTGGGACCCATTAAAAGTCCAAGAAACTTTGGAGATGGATTCTGACTTGGAGTTCTGGAGAAGTTTCTTCAGCTCCTGCTCAGGGACTGATGTTCAGGGCCTGAGCACAAAGCCCCAGAGACTCATTAAAGTCCTTGTGCTGTGTCTGTGCTGCTGAGCTGGGCTGGGCTCCTGGCACAGAGGCAGCTCCTGGTAACCAAGAAGAGCTTCAAAAGCACATTTCTCTTGATGAGCAGCTCTTCTGCCAGCCCAGCAGGGCTGGGGCACTGCCTGCAGCCACCCTGGGCACAGCACAGAGGCACAGAGAGCTTCAATGGGAAGGTGCTGAGAAGTGGCTGGGGCAGAATCACTGCCAGCCCTTTGCACAGGAACCTCTGGCCGCAGGACAATGCAGCTGCAGCTCCTGGAGCCATCTCCTAAAGCTGGAACATCCCAATGCCTGCAGACCCTGTGAGTACATTCTCTGATTGTCTCTTGTGCAGAGCAGCCAGGGGTGCCCAGGGCTGTCCTGCAGAGCAGGGTCCTGCAGCCCAGGGCGCCGTGCTGGGGCAGGGACTGTGCTGCCTGCCAGGGACAGCTCTCAGCCAGCTCTGGCAGCTGCTCCCAGCACGGGGGGACAAGATCTGGGTGGGAGGAGACAGCTGGTCAGGCTTGGAAGTGTTCTCCTTGTGTGTGGAGGATGCTGCATTGTTCAGGACTGCTCCCAGCATAACATTTAACTGTAGAGTATTTCCAAGTAGGTTATACAGGGAGCACAGCAAGGCTGGGGCTGCAGAAATTGGAAAATCTTGTTTTTTTAATCTACTGCTTTCTGTTGCCAGGATGAAAAATTGCACATTGATATTATTATCTCAGTTAAGGTTCAGAAAAAGAAAATAGCTTTTTCTCAGATCTTACTAAGCCAGGCAGTGACAGAAACCTGCACAGGGCCCCCTAGAAGCTGCATCAGTTTTTCTTTTTCAACCTCCTCAGGGTTGCTCTGACAGAGCCATCAGAGCCCTGGACAGTGCCAGAGCTGGGAGGGGTCTGCAGGGCAGAGCTGAGCCCGCAGGGCTGGGCTTGGCTCTGGCAGCACTGGCAGGGCCCAGCCCTGGGCACAGGGAAGCAGCTGCTGGCAGGGACAGCTCCAGGCAGCAGAGCCCTGGGCAGGGAGTGGAGGAAAAGTGCCCACAGGCTGTGCTGAAATATTTAAAGCCCTCTCCAAACCCAAGTATTTCATGATTACTTTTTTACAGATCCCCATGCCAAGACACAGAAAATGTCCAACAGCAGCTCCATCAGCCACTTCCTCCTGCTGGCATTGGCAGACACACGGCAGCTGCAGCTCCTGCACTTCTGCCTCTTGCTGGGCATCTCCCTGGCTGCCCTCCTGGGCAACGGCCTCATCATCAGTGCCGTAGCCTGCGGCCACCACCTGCACACGCCCATGTTCTTCTTCCTGCTCAACCTGGCCCTCAGCGACCTGGGCTCCATCTGCACCACTGTCCCCAAAGCCATGCACAATTCCCTCTGGGACACCTGGAACATCTCCTACACTGGATGTGCTGCACAGCTCTTTTTCTTTGTGTTCTTCATCTCAGCACAGTTTTGCCTCTTGACCATCATGTGCTACGACCGCTACGTGTCCATCTGCAAACCCCTGCACTACGGGACCCTCCTGGGCAGCAGAGCTTGTGCCCACATGGCAGCAGCTGCCTGGGCCAGTGGCTTTCTCAATGCCCTCATGCACACAGCCAATACATTTTCCCTTCCCCTGTGCAAGGGCAATGCCCTGGGCCAGTTCTTCTGTGAAATCCCACAGATCCTCAAGCTCTCCTGCTCACACTCAAACCTCAGGGAACTTGGGCTCATTGCATTTAGTTTCTGTTTGGTATTTGGTTGTTTTGTGTTCATTGTTTTCTCCTATGTGCAGATCTTCAGGGCTGTGCTGAGGATCCCCTCTGAGCAGGGACAGTACAAAGCTTTTTCCACCTGCCTCCCTCACCTGGCTGTTGTTTCCCTCTTTTTGAGCACTTCAGCATTTGCTTACCTGAAGCCCCCCTCCATCTCCTCCCCATCCCTTAATCTGGCCCTGTCAGTTCTGTACTCAGTGATGCCTCCAGCCCTGAACCCCCTCATCTACAGCCTGAGGAACCAGGAGCTCAAGGCTGCAGTGTGGAGACTGATGACTGGATGGTTTCAGAAACATTTAACTGTTGGTCAATTTCTGCAAATCACTTGTAATAAAACTCAGTTTTGATACTTCTTGTTGGTTTCATTTTGGAGATCTGTTTCCTTTGTTTTAATATTTTCATATTGTCAACAAAGTAAAGCCATTCCTTGTGCCATTTCTCATTTTGTTTCTCTCCGCTTTCCCTGTGGCCACAGACTGTGTCAATGAGGGGCTACAGTCTTGGTGGCTTTAAATGAACTAAAGGATCTCCCAGCAAAGTTTTCTGCAGAGATGCCCTTTTGTTGCCTTCTCTGGAGCTACAGCAGCAATGTCTGTGTGCAGAGCTGGGGGCAGATCAGGGCTGGCCCAGCAGCAGTGCCCAGCAGCAGCAGCACTTGGTGTTGCCAGTGCTGCTGCCGTGGCCCTGCCCCGCTGCCCTGGTGGCCCTGGTGTTGCTGCAGGGCCTGAGTGCTCTCGGGGCCGGGCACAGCCCTGGGGGTGGCAGTGCTGGGGCTGCAGCATGGACATGCCAAGTAATATAATTTTTTCCTAATATAAATAATTTATAATATAAATAATCTTTGATAGTTCTTTTGGCTTTGTTCTTTTTTTCCCCTGTGTTTTAGTTTTTCAATATTGTCCATAAAATAAAAGCATTGTTTTTCCATTTCTCATTTTTTTTTCTCCCCTTTCCCTCGAGCCACCGATTGTGTCAATGAGGAGCTGCACTGTTGGTGGCTTTAACAGAACTAAAGGATCTCCCAGCAGAGTTTTCTGCAGAGATGCCCTTTTGTTGCCTTCTGTGGAGCTGCAGCAGCAATGCCTGTGTGCAGAGCTGGGGACATATAAATGCTGAGTACAGCAGCCCTGCTCCTGCTGGCCACACCATTCCTGATCCAGGCCAGGAGCCATTGGCGTTCTTGCCCACCTGGGCACTCTGCTGGCTCATGTCCAGCCTGCTGTCCATCAGTCCCTGCAGGTCCCTTTCTGCCTGGCTGCTGTCCAGCCACTCTGTCCCCAGCCTGTAGAGCTGCAGGGGTTGTTGTGGCCAAAGTGCACGACCCAGCACTTGGTCTTGTTCAACCTCACGTTGTTGGATTTGGGCCCTGGATCCAGCCTGTCCAGGGCCCTGTGCAGAGCTCTCCTACCTCCATCCTCTATCAGATCCAAACTCACACCCTGTTTGGTGTCATCTGCAGATTTGCTGATGCTGGACACAATCCCCTCATCCAGACCATTCCATGCAGACATTGGAATCCACGCTGGCTTGCTCTGACCCCTCGGCCATCCTGTGGGTGCCCTGTGATGGCACTCAGGGTGATCTGTTCCATAACCTTGCCAGGCACCCAGGTCAGGCTGACAGGCCTGGAGTTTCCCAGCTCCTCCTTCCAGCCCTTCTTGGGGATGGGCTCACATTGGCACCTCCAGTCCCCTGGGACCTCCCTGCTGAGCCAGCACTGATGGTAAATGATGGAGAGCAGCTTGGGGAGCTCATCCACAGCTCCCTCATCCCCCTGGGATGGATCCCATGTGATCCCACACACCTGAGAGCATCTGAGTGGCTCAGCAGGTCAGCAGCTGCTTCCTCCTGGATTACAGGGTGGCTGTTCTGCTCCCTGTGCCCATCTACCAGCTCAGCAGAGCACTTGTCTTGAGAACAGCCTGTCCTGATATCAAAAATCGAGAGAAACAAGATGTTAAATAGCTTGGCCTTCTCCCTATCTTTAGTTACTATATTCCCCACTGCATCCAATAAAGAGTAGAGGTTCTCCTTATCCCATGTTTTGCTCTTAATTTAATTGTGGAAACATTGTCTATTTTTTTTTCACGGAAATGGTCAGGTTAAACTCTAATTGAGCTTTCACCTCTTGACTTTTTTTCTGCACAATTTCACAACATCCTTAAACATTTCCTAAGCTGCTTGACCTTCTGTCCAAAGTTGATGCACCTCTTGTTACCCTTGACTTCCCACAAAATCTCCACGGCCAGCCAGGCCAGTAATTTTCCTCACTAGCTCATTTTTTGCCACACTGGGACAGGCTGCTCCTTCCCCCTTTAGATTACTATCTTGAAATGTGTCCATCCTTCCTGGACCCCTTTGTTTTTAAGGGATGTTTTCCTTAAAAACAATCAGTGCCTGATTCAGTACTCCCCAAATCTGCATCCTAAACAGGTCAAAGTCTGCCCTTCCTAATTCCAGTCCAGAAGTTTTGTTGCTGTCCCTCCTTCTTTCCCAGAACATTTAAAACTTGATTATTTCATGGTCACTGTGCCCCAGGCAACCTCCAAGCCTCACATCTGCCACCAGCCCTTCTCTGTTTGTGAACAGCAGCAGACAGAGCTTTCCTTGGCAGTGGGAGTGTTACCAAAAATTCAGTAAAAAAGAAAACTCCTTAACACCAATGCAGCATAAAAAAGCAGCATTATTTATTCAGGGGGATGCACAGGGGAAAGCTCCTCCCAAAGCCCTGCAGGCTGAGTAAAGGAAAGTTTCTGTTTATATTCTGTATATTGCACACATATTCATTGATTTTCCCAGACTAAACATAAATATGATAATGGTTTCCGCAAAATCATTCACATATATCCCCTCTCCTTCACCCATGTGTTGTTCTGTCTTGGGGTCTCTCTGGTGGCCCCTGGTGGTCATGGACCCCAGTGTTCCAGTGGGCCTGGCTGAGCTGGCAGGACACTGAGGCTGGTGAACTTCCAGTTCCCCTTCTCACACAATGGGCATTGTGTGGTTTCCATAGGTCTGGGGTTGTGGGGAACAAGCTCCAGGTGTCATCTCACTTGGTGTAGACAATATACCATCTGGTAACATGAAGTCACAGATGAGGTTATGACATCACAGAGTGGGTTAGGTAAGGTGTTTGAGCAGCTATGACATCATATACTGCCTCTGTGACATCACAGAGCCAGCTGTGACAGGGCAGAGGTCTGACATTCCAGAGCCGACTGTGACATCACAGATTTGGCTGTAACATCAGAGACCAGCGGTGTGACATTTGAGACTGGGCTGTGACATCACAGAGCAGGCTGTGACATCCCAGCAGGGCTGTGTCAGGTCACTGGGTTGGTCACTCTGCCCCAGCTCCCCCTCACAGTTTCTCCCAACAAGTCCAATGCTCTTCATGCCCAGCTGGGTCCCTGTCCCCCGGGATCCCCCCGGCCCACCTGGAGCCACAGCCTCCACCAAAGGATGTTCCACAGGATCCACCCCAGAGCCTGACATGGGGCAATGGGCCAGGGATGTGTGACCAGGACATCAAGGACGGGGATTATCCAGGTCACTGTGGCCTGGGTTGGGTTGCCCATGGCAGGAAAGATGTCTGGCAGCTGGAGCAGGGTCTGGGAAGGGCCTCCAAGGTGGGGCTGGAGCCCTTGGGCTGTGAGCAGAGGCTGTGGGAGCTGGGCTGGTCCAGCCCGGAGCAGGGAAGGCTGAGGGGCTCCTCATGCCAGCCTGGCAGTGCCAGTGAGGAGGGGATGGATGGAGAACACAGAGCCAGGCTCTTAGCGGGGGGCTGGGGAGAGAGAAAAACCAATTGGTGGGAGGGGAAAGAGGGGATATCAGATAGGACAGGAGGAGATGAAATGAGTCAGGCTGGTTTCAGCATTTCCTCAACACCAAGAGCAGCCTGACCTCCCTTCTCCATCCACCACTGACAGCTTTGCAAATCAGGAATTGTTGGAGCCGTTTTCCCTACACTCCAGAAGGAGCATCCTGATACAAGAACTTAATTGTGTTTTTACCTATCACAAAACACTGTTGGTCTGAAATTAATTTTAGTATGGAAATCACTTGTGGATATTGAACATCAGATGCTGCTGGGACATTGCACATGGCTCAGGGAAGAGCGGGATTGTTGTTAAATTGTTTCCTGCTCAACTGTGGTCTGTTTGCCATGAAGAGAAACTTTCTGTGCCTCTGAGTCTCACCAGTTCCTGACCCCCAAAGGACACAAACTTGATGAGTTGTGGTTCCCACTCCAATGGTGGCACTTGCACCTCCCTCCATATTCAGAGCAGAGCTTCCTTGTCCCAGAAAGTCCCTGGCAATGCAGGGATGAAGGAAACAGGACAGGCTGTGGGGATCGGAGCAGGGCACAGCCAGGGATTTGGAGCCTGGTTTTGAGCCCAGGGCAGGGCTTGTCCGCTGGCCTTGGTGAACCTCATCCAGCTGTCCTGGGCCCATGGATGGCTCCAGCCTGTCCAGATCCCTCTACAGAGCTTCCTGCCCTCCAGCACACCCACACTCCCACCCAGCTTGGGCTCACCTGGGAACTGACTGAGGGTGCCCACAGTGGCCTCATCCAGATCAGCAATAAAGAGATTTCACTGACATGGCCCCAGTTCTGAGCCATGGGGACACCCCTGGATGTGACTCCATTCCTCAGCTGCTCTGAGTGCCAGAGGTTGGGTGAGGGAAATGGCGGGGTGGGGGTAGGAACAAAGTGTGATTGATTGTCAGCCATGAAGGGTCTTGATTTTTTTATCTATTCAGACTGCATTTGAAGGGGTTAGGGGTCAATATCAACTGGACATTGCTGATACCAATCTATAAACAAGAAAAGAAAACTGGACAAAACCAGTTCTCTCTGCTTAGTTTTCAATATACCATATTCATTTTAAATACACCTCTGAAATCTGACTAAATAACCACAGAACAATTGAAAACTTCAAATTTTCCCAGGGGGTTTTCTTGTTTAAATGTTTTAAACAAATGTTTAATAGCCCTTTTCACTGAATTTCTCAACTGAGTAGCTCAGGAAAGAGAAGCCCTCTGGAGGAGTAAAATTCATCAGCAACCTCCAAGTGGCTGAGGATCCATCCACATCAGAGCAGCAATGAAGAGAAATGGGCACAGCTTTGTGGCTGCCCCAGCTTTGAGATGGGCCCTGGGCCTGGAGCAGGAGCAGCTCTTGAGGGCGCCCTCACAAGGCTGGGCTCACAAGGCCCCCCTCACAAGGCCAGGGCTCTTGTGCTGCCCTGGGCAGATGGGATGGCAGCAGGGGCTGCAGAGCTCTCAGTACCTCAGCCCAAGGGGAGCAGGGCAGCCAGGGAGCCTCCTTTGGCCTTGGCCAAGCACCTTCCCCCATGGCTGGGGCTGAGTTCTGTGGCAGCTGCCGCTGCTGCTGTGCCCTTGCCAGGGGCTGAGATCATGGGGCAGTGCCCAGAGCATTTGTCACAGCCAGCCTCTGTTCCCGGCCCTTGGCAGCCCTGGCTGCTGAGCCCAGCTTTGGCCTGGGCTGAGTTTGTCTGTGGCCCAGATCCATTCTCCTGTGGTGCTCAGGGCCTGTTCCCAGCCTTGGCACCCCCTGGCCGACCTCTCTGCTGCCCCAGAGGCCAGCAGAGCCCGGGGCAGGGCTGTCTGTGCAGCCCCACAGGTTCCAGGGGCTCTGCAGGAGCTGGCAGAGACTGTCCAGCAGGGAGGCCATGGGGCACAGAGCCCCAAGGCTGCTGTGGGCACCACGGCACAGGGGCCGTTCCCAGCCGCAATGCTCCTGGCTTGGGCTGGGCCTGCACAGGGGCTGGGCCACCATGGCTGGGCCAGCACAGGGCCACAAAGGGGCCACACAGCCGCTGCCGGGGCTGACAGCAAGGCCAGCAACGCACAAGCAATTGCTGAGCATGGCCTGTGCTGGCCAGGCCTGACTGTGCCAAAGGCAGAGCTCAGCTGCCCTTGGGGGCTGCAGGAACAGTCCAGAGCCCAAAAAACCTCCGTGGCTGTGCTGGAGACCAAGGCTGCAGGAGGGAAATGCAGGGCTGCTGCGGGATGGGGAGGGCATTGAATTCCAGCACACACCTCAGCTCTCTGATGATCGTGACACCATGCTGGGCCCTGTTTCTGACTGGAGCAGAGCAGATGTTGATGGGACAGGAGCCCTGCAGGGCCATCAGGGACCTGCAACTTACAAGGTGCTCTGTTCTCCCTCAGGTGCTCTCTGAGAGATCCAATCCCAGCTGGGCACCTCAGGGCACAAGTGGCACTGGCTGTTCATGGGCACATAACTGATGTCAGCCTGGATAGGGGCACAGCTTTTATTACCTGTTAGTTTCATAATATACAAGCAAATCTTTATTATCTGGGTCATTTAAGTACTGTTAAGAAATGGCACAGTTTTCCCATCTGGAACAGGAATTTCCTGGAGGTGTACAGATGGCAGGAGGAAAAATACTGATCTTGCCTTCTACTGGTGTGACCAATATTTTGTTTATTACTTCCTCTCCATTTTCCTTCAGGTGTTTTCAGCTCTTCTGTTGAAATGGCCATGTCTAAGCACATCTCTTCCTTTACAGCAGGTGGATCTATGTGCTTCTACTGCTCTCTGTTTTCCTCCTCTAGATGCTCTCTGGTCATTCAAGTGCCTCTCAATGACTGGCTTCATGCTTTGAGCTGGACGAAATTGCCCAATATTTCTGAAGTTCAAATAAATATATAATAAATATCATCTTAATTGTGTTTTTATCTATCACAGAATTACCTTATGTCTTTGTCTAAAACTGTTCCTGTACAGAAATCCCTTGGGGATGGTGGACATGTCAGATACCGCTGGGACATCACAGAGAGCTGAGGAAAGAGCTGTGATGGTTATTAAACTGTTCAAATATTTAATTTGTGTTTGTTGGCAAGAAACCTTTCTGTGCCTCTGAGTGTCACCAGTCCCTGACACCAAAGGACACAAACCTGATGAGTTGTGGTTCCCACTGCAGGGGCACTTGGACCTTGGCTCTGCACAGGAGAGCTCTTCATCTCCTTTCCCTCTTTTCCTCCCTCCGGAGGGAGCTCCTGACTTCAGTGTGTGACTCGTGTGTGCAAAGAGCAAATCTGGGCAGAATCAGGGCAGGAAGGGTTTAGGGGGACCTTGGGATCTGTGCTGGGCACAGAAGGTGTTTTCCATTGCTCTGAGACTGTCTGCTGTAGAATGTGGATTTAATACCCAGCAAAGGAATGACTTTTGCATTTGATGGAGCTGTGGCTTGCCTTGGCTTTGTCGGCTGACAATAAATGAACATCCCTCTGTGTCTCAGGCAGCTCCTTCTCCTAGGAAAGCAGGTGGGAGTTGGAGCCAAGGAGCTGAAAGCTGCAGGTGCAGCCTGGGCTGGAGGGAGCTCAGATTTTCACAAGGCTGCTCTGAGTGCCAGGGCTGGGATGGGGGAAATGGTGGGGTGGGGGTAGGGACAGAGTGTGATTGATTGTCAGCCATGAAGGGTCTTGATTTTCATATCTATTCAAACTGAATGTGGATCTACTTGGATTCACTGTCAGTAAGAGACTGCACAGACTGATTTGTGAACAGGAAATGTCCCAAACAGGACCTTAAAAATCTTTTCTCACTGTCTTTTTAAATATAAGGCATTCACTTAGAACACACTACTGAAATCTATCAAATTAACCAGAAATATTTGAACACTTAAATCAAATCAACACTTAAATCAAACTCCAGAGGCTTGGGTTCTTAAGGTGTTCTGAATGTTAATGATCTTTGGGACACTGAATTCCTGCACAGAAGAGCTGAAGGCTGAACAGGAAGGCTCTGCATCAGGAAAATTCAGCAGCAGCCTCCAAGGTGCTGAGGATGTCAGCAGCCCCCACTGAGGCCATCCCTGCCCAGAGACCGTGGGGGAATGGGCAGACAAGGAGAGCGTCCCTGGGGCTGGGGCAGCACAACTCAGAGGCAGCAGCGGCTCCAGCTGGGAAATGGAGTGTGGAATGTGGCTGGGAAAGCCCTGCCTGGGCTGGGCCAAGCAGGACACACAAGCCCTGACCCCCATCCCCTAGATTACTCTCTCGAGAAAACATTTAAAAGGAATTACAATTGTTTGTTTCCTCTGAGTTGGACTCCTTGGAAAATACCAACAAGAGGTTCTCAGGCACTCAAAACAACCAAACAGCCTTTACTGGGAACTTTAGAAAATCAGAGAAACTTTGGCAGAAGGTTTATTATGACATTGTAGTGGTTTTGGTTTGTTAATTTAAGATTTTTCTAATTGTGAGATTTCCTAATTATTGTATTGATGAGTGTGGTGGGTTTTAGTGTCATTTAATTCTTTATGTATTTATTTTGTTGTGAGATTGGATTACGAGAAAGGTAAAGTATGCTGAAAAATTTAAAAGGGTTTAAAGGAAAATTTTATTAAAAATAAATTTAACAGAAAATGTAGTAAGAATTAAAATAAACTCTTTAGAGCACTTTTTTATTCTCTACAACTTTTTCTTTTTCCTGACAATGTAAAGAATGTAAACTTAAAATTTCTACTTAATTTACTGTTTGTAGAATACTCTTTTTTATAGTTTAATTCTAAAATGTTGTAAAGATGAGTTGTTTAAAGGTAACAGTTTTTATTATTTACTTCTAATTTTTTTTTTTTTATCTCTAGGAATAGAGGTCTTCTCTTGGGGATACTGGATTACAATTTGAATTCTTGTTTTTAGTTTTATGTGTAATAAAACAAAAGAGTTTTTTCTTTAGAGTTTACAAGAGGGTTTTAGTTTTAAGATTAAGGTATTTTTTTCTTCTTTTTTATTTGAGTGTTAATTTCTTCTTTACTGATTTTCATAATTTAATATTTGTTTTTATATGCTTGTATTTTGGGGTTTTCTTATACTTGATGGAGGATTGAAGTATTGAAAGGACTAATACCTCACCTGCCAGTAACTTATGGTGGAAGTTGTGGTTGGACCCTGTCAGGATTGGTTTTATGGTTTGTTTTTAGGTTTTTTGTGTTTCATTTTAGTTGTAGGGTATTTTGTATGGGTTGCAGGTTGTAGAGGTTTATGATTTGAAAGGTGTTGGGGGAAGGGGACTTGATGGCAAGATTTTAATAGGTGTGGCTACCTTTGTTGTGGTTAGGGTTTTGTAGAACCTTTCTTTTTCCTGTTTGCTAGTTGTTGGGGTTTAGTTTGGTTAGAATGGGGCCAATGGGGGAGCAGCCTGGGGGGTTGGGGGGAAGGGGCTCAGGCCACGGCAGGGTTAATTTGGTTTGATTGAGATGGGAGCCAGGGCCAGGCCCCGCTGCTTTTTTATTGACTGGAAAAGAAAGAGGAGGTTCCTGGGTTTTTTCATCTTTAACAAATATGTTTCCCAGAGCATGTTCAGTATCTTTAATAGATTGTCAGTTGCACAAAAAGTTTTGAATTGCTTTTTAAAATTCTTCTCATGTCAAACTATGACAGACTTTCAATCAAAAAAAAAATTGCTTTTCAAAGCATTGACTTGGCCCATTCAACTTCACAAACTCTAAGCCTGTTCAATTTAATGTAATTCAAAATTTGCAGGAGCACAGAAACAGAAGAGTCAGAAAGAGAGAAAGACCAAAAAGATATAGAGAGGCACACACAGAGCTACCAACTCCTGGATTTCAGTGGTGTTCAGATGGAAATTCCAAGAAGAGGTAGGGTCAAGATGTGTGCTTGCCTTGTGGTCAGCCGTCAATATCCCTTGGTCTTCATGAGCCCTTCCCCCAGGTGGGCCTTGGGCTCATTTGGTCCCTCAGGAGCTGGGCTGGGGGCTGCAGAGGTGGTCATGGAGCATTGCCTGTACTGTGCCAGGGACAACAGCCTGCAGGGACAGAAACGCAGGGCAGGGACACCGTGGGACAGCCTGGGCTGCACAGGGCACAGGGATGGGCAGCAGCTGCAAGACAGCCCTGCCAGAGCCAACTTGGGCAGCACTTTGGCCATGGCTGCTGGGACTGGGCCTGAGGCAGGAGCAGGAGACAAGTGACCCTTGCAGGGCTGGGGCCTCATTGCCTCCTTGTCCCTGCTCAGCAGCCTGGCAGGGGCCGCCCCATGCTCCTGCCCTTGCCATTGCACATCCCCACATGCCAGTGCCCATCCTGGGAAGAGCCCTGAGCAAGGAGGGAGGGACAGGATCTGCCTGGCCAGGGGCTGGGGCTCAGGCCTTGGCCCTTGGCATTCCTGAAACACATCCAGCTTTGCTCAGCACCAGAAACACTTTGCCTTGTTTGTCCCCAGCTGCCATCACTGCCTCCAGTGTTCTGCTCTAACTGGAACCTGGGGACACTTTCTCAGTTGTGTCCCTGACAGGAATCTCTTCAACGTGCAAGAAACTTCAGCATTTCAATGTAACCGAGTTCTTGAGTGTTTTGTGACATCACTGAGGAAGTTGTGACATCACAGAGCTGGCTGTGACATCACAGAGTAGGATGTGAGGCAATAGAGCCGACTCTGCCATCATAAAGTGTTAATCTGTGGCATCAAATATTGGTTTGTGACATCACCAGATGGGTGTGCAACATCAGAGATCAGGCTGTGACCTCACAGAACAGACTATGACATCACAGAAAAGACAGTGACATCACATGGTGACTTTATGACAACACAGTGTCGCCTATGACATCACAGAGATGGCTGTATCACATCTCAGGGTGACGTCCCAGATGACTGTGTGACATCACAGGAAGGCTGTGTGACATCACAGGCTGTTGTATGACATCACAGGGGGTGTGTTCCATCAGAGATGGCTGTGTGACAGCACATGGGACTGTGTGACATCACAGGGTCTGTGTGAAGTCCCTGGGTAGGTCACTCTGCCCCGCCCCCCTCAGAGCTCCCCCCAGAGCAGTCCAAGCCTGCTCGTGCACAGCGGGGTCCCCTGTCCCCCCGGGTCCCCCCAGCCCCGGCCCCGCAGCCTCCCCCAGAGGATGTTCCACGAGATCGACCCCAGAGCCTGACACAGGGACGGGGCCCGGGGCCCTGGGGGTGGCACAGGGGGACAGGGACCCCCCGGCAGCGTCCCCGTGTCCCCCAGGGCCAGAGCCTGGGCCAGGGCTCCTTCACCCTGGTACGAATGAGGCCTTGAGAGCGCTGAAAAATCCCCGGCAAGGGAGCAGCAAAAACCAGATGTAATATTAAGGGACAGCAGCACAAAGTTCCTTGGCAAGAGTCACTCTCCTCCTGACTGGACACTTCAGGCACACCAAGGAAACAAAGCAACAACAAAACCAAACCAAATCCAGGCAATCAAAACAGAAATGAACTGAGAACTGTCCCTGTGTGTGTGTGACACCAGGGCAGTGAGGGCAAGGATGAAAGGAATACGGCCCAAACGGTTAAAAGAGCTCAAACTTAACAGGACTTAACCTTAACTGATACCTTCAACTTCACAATTTAGCAAAAGAACAGAGCTTAAAAGTATTTAACCTTACTTACAACCTATGATTTAGCAATCTAACAGAGGAATAACACTTAAGAATATTCAACTTAACTTATATTCAACATAAAAACTTAGCAAAACAAAAACTCTTAGCAGCATTTAGCTTAGCTTAGACTTCATGACTTAACCTCACTTACAGGCCTGACTGAGTCAGCTATCCAAGGCACTCAAGGCCCTCAGAGAGCAGCATTTCTGCCACATTTCCCCAGCACAGGCACTCCTGTGTGCACACAGACACCAAGAGTCAGTGCCAGGCACCTGTGAGCAATTCCCCTGAGGGTAGGAAATGCTCACTGTGGATCCTTTGGCATCTCCCCGGCGGGCAAAGGGTTGAGCCTGGAGGAGGGGGGGGGGGGGGGCGGATCGGCCCAGGCTCCATCATTGTTCGGGATCCCCGAGTGCAGCAAACGGGAGAGTTCCCGGCTGGGAGAGGCCCCACTCAGAGGGAGTCGCTGGCCCAGGAGAGCTCCAAGGGCTCCTTTTGGAGCGCTGTTTGCAGGGCCCCAAGAGAGGGGCTTCAGTCCCAGCAATGGCTCATCCTGGCCGCACTTGGCACCAACAGCTTTCTTTGGCAGTGTGAGAACAGGGATGTTGTGCCACGGAGGGAACAAACACAGTTCCCAGGGCTGATCCTACAGAACCCAGGAGCTGTTTGGGCAGCAGCAGTGCCTGGAGCAGACAGTGTTTGTGATGAGCTGCAGAGGAGCTGAGCCCAGGGGCTCCAAGGCCGAGGCCCAAGGAGCATTTCTCAGCTGGCAGGGCGGCCTGAGAAGGGGAGGGGGGAATGCAGCAGCACAGGGCCCATGGAACCAAGGGACCATTGTGACACTGTGGGGCCCTGTGAGACCAAGGGACCACTGTGACACTGTGGGGCCCTGTGAGACCAAGAGACCATTGTGACACTGTGGGGCCTCATGGAATCATGGAGAGCACTGTGACATTGCTGGGCCTCATGGAACCAAGAGGGCTGTACTGACACTGTGGGTCCATGGAAGGTAGGGATCATTGTGACACTGAGAGGCCCCATCAAACCAAGGGTCCATTGTGACACCGTGGGGCCTCATGCAACTGTGGAGACCATTGTGACACTTTGGGGTGTCATGGAACCACGAGGCCATTGTGACACTGTGAGACCCAATGGATCCAAAGGTCCATTGTGACATTGTAAGGCCTCATGGAAGCAAGGGCCATTGTGACACTGAGGGTACTCATGGAATCATGGAGACCATTGTGAAACTATGAGGCCTCATGGAATAAGCAAAGCATTGTGACACTGCAGGGCCTCATGGAAGCAGTGAGACCACTGTGACCCCACGGGTCCCCACAGAACCAAGAGCACCATTGTGATACTGTGGGATCTCATGAAACCAAGAGGCCTTTGTGACACTGCAGGGCTGCATGGAACCAAAGGTCCGTTGTGACACTGCAGGGCCTCGTGTCATCAGTGCTCCATTGTGACACTGTGCAACCAAAGGAGACCATCGTGACACTGCAGGAATGCAATGAACCTTGGGGCCATGGTGACATTGTTGAACCCCATTGAAACTAGGGTTCATTGTGATGCTGCAGGGCTGCATGGAACCAAAGAGGTTCCTGCACAGAGGGGCCTCCTGTCATCAATCGTCCGTTGTGACACTCTTGAGTCAAAGGAGACCATTGTGACTCTGCAAGCCCCCAAGGTCCAAAGGTCCATTGTAACATTCAGGGCTCATGGAACAGAAGAGTCACATGTTATTGTGGGGCCTGGGGAACCACAGAGACCACTGTGACACTGCGAGACCTCATGGAATCATTTGGACCATTCTGACACTTGGGGCCTTCTGGAACCTGGGGGCCACTTTAACATTGTGCGACTCCACTGAACTAAGGGTGCATTATGACACTGCTGGACCCCATGGAATCAAGGCACCATTGTGACATTATGGGGCCTCTTAAAAACAAGGAGACACAGAGCATGTCTGACTGGTTTGGCCTCCCATGGACTGCCTGACTGGTCCAACTGACCTTGGCATGTTGAGAGGGTCGCTTCTCATCTGCTAATGAAACACTGGGGCTCCGTGCTTTCCTTCCCAATGGAAAAGAACTCTCCTTCTCCTCCAGGCACCCATGGCCAGAATTGGGATTTCACCTCCAAATTTCCTTATATCCAGGGATTGTTCCCATAGGAATATTGCCAGGACAAGTCTATCTTGCATTGGTTTTACAAGGGTCACCTCCCATCTGTCTCCAAAACATTGGGGAAGGCTCTGCACTTTCCTTCCCATGGGAAAGAACTGTCCTGCTTCTCCAGGTACCCATGGCTGAGATTGGACGTCCACCTCCAAAAATCCCTACATCCAAAGATAGCTCCCAGACAAAATATGTAATTTCTGAAAAGTCTGGACAGCCTACTCAGGCTCTCACCTGCCTTCCAAACACTGGGGCTCTGTGCTTTCCTTCCTATGGAAAAGAACTGTACTTCTTGGCCAGGTGCCCATGCCCAGATGTTGTAGTGTGTTGGTATGTTCTGTTTCTCCCCCTTTGTTTATGATGGTTCTGTCCTCTCAGTTTTCCCCACCCTAGTTTCTGTCCATTATTTAGTTACTATGGTTGCCCCCTTTGTCATATAATTTCCCCGCCCTGTATCTCCTAATATGTATAATTTTCCCTCCTCCCTGGGCCCAGTCAATCACTCCCCGCCACTCCCAGGTTTCCAGAATGTTCCTCTCAGTGGGAGTAGTGATTGGCTGAGGTCCCGGGGCCCCTCCTTTACAATCTATCGATTGGTTCTCCCTTATAGTCTGTTATGTTAAGCTTGACCCCTGACTTCCCCTAATTGGTTTTTTGTAAATCCCACCTCCAGTTACCACCTCCCTTTATAATCCCATGCCCAACCTTTTTTTCTCCGTCACTCCCTGCTGGTCGACCCCCCTGGACATTAAACCAGTTTGGACCCCAGCGAGTGTCCGGCTCTTTTCTGCTCCGCCCTTTTCAGCAGCTTTACCCCGAGACCTCGACCTGCAGGCACAGCCCAAGGCTTCTACTGCCGAGGGGTGCCTGAAGCTGCCAGTCCTGGGGCCTTGCCACCGGGGCTGACACCCCCTGCTGCAGTGGGACTGTTGGCCACCTTCTCAGCTAGCCAGGTCACAGGGTCTCTGGCTGCGGTCATTGCTGCAGATTGGCGCCCACGCGGGGCCCTCGCTCGGACCCCGTGGACGAGGTCATCGGACCTTTGGACACTAATCTACCACCGGTCGCAGCAGGCTCCGTTTTAGGAGCGGCGCTCCCGGTGGACCCGGAGCTACAACTCCCCTCACCCAAGGAGAGCTCCGAGGGCGGAGTCCTGCCTCTACCGGATCTTCTTTTCGCCGTTCGTCTGATTGGTAAGCCCCTGCCTTGGGGGTCTTCCCTCCCACCTTTTTAATCTCCCCGGGACCTAAGCCCTGCTTTGGGGACAGCTCCCAACCCCTCTTTTCCTTACACCCCTTCCTTTGTTGTTCTAACTTTCCAGTGGGAGTGCTACTCATGCCCTTCTTGGAACCGGTAGCCTAGCAGTCATGCCCTACTGGGACCGCTACTAGAGAAGCTCCTACTTCCCTAAAATCACTTTCCTGCTGTCTTGCTGTTGGGGGCTCATGCCTGCTTTGGGACCGGTCTTCTAGGCAAGTGGCAGCGTGGGAGCAGGCGGATGAGCAGTTCTTGTTTTAGTTGTTTTTTACTTCGGTTTAGGCAGTCGGTGTCATCAGAGGAGTGCTCTTTTCTTTATTTTCTCTGTTGTTTTCTTTTAATTTACGCGATGGGTGCGCGTCAGAGCTCTCCTCAAAAAAGAGCCTTTCATCAAGTTAAAAGTTTGTTGCTTGGGGGAGGTTTAGATCCCCCGAAAGTTGCCTTAAAGAGCTTAGTAAAGTGGATTTTTTCTCAGTTCCCCAACACTACCCCAGAGCAAATTAAAGACCCCCTCTATTGGAAAGCTGTTTTAGCAAAATTAGATCAAGAGGTCAGCTCTGGGGAGGCAAAGCTTTACCCGGCCGCTTACTGGGCAGGTAAAGTTTTGCAATTGTTGTCTCAGCAGAGAGAACTGAGAAAAAATCCATCAGTGCCGCGGTTGAACCCCAGTTCCCCCAGTTCTGTTGTCCCTACCCCGTCTACCTCACCCCATGTCCCTCGGTCGGAGCCCTTGAGGGGGGTCCTCAAGGCCAACCCACAGCAGAGGCTCCATCTTCCCTCTGCCCCCTCTCGATCGGTCCGACCTGACCCTCCAAAAGGAGGACTCCGAGGAGATCCTGGCCAGACTCCTCGGAGCAGGTTTTCCTACCCCTTTTCCCAACCTCCCCAGTACCCGGTTAACATTCCCAAGAGTGTTCGGTTTAATGTCCCCCCAGTTAATGTCCCACCGCCTCCACAAGATGGCTCCTATGGAGCTCAAGATGGAGGCGGCCACGTGCATTTTCCCGCGGATTTTTCCTCTCCTTCCCATAATCCTTTCGCCCCTCAGTCAAATCCTTTCCTATCCCAAGACTCAACCTTTCCTCCCCTGCCTCCACCCTCTGTTCCTCCCTGCGCTCCACCTCTCAATTGCCCCTCCTTCACACTGCCTCCTGTCTCCACCCCGCCTCCGGACTCCACCTCGGAGGCAGAGAAAATCCAGCCGCCACCCCCAGTTCCGCCACGCCCATCAGCCGGCCCTTCCCAGATGCCAGGCCCCGCCTCTGCCTCCCTCCTTTCCGGTTCCCACGCCTCCCCTTCCGGTTCCCACGCTTTGTGTTCCGGGGGGGGGGGGAATGGGTAACCGGAAGCCAGGGCGAGCCCCTGTTTTTGAAGCCGCCCCGGTTACCTACCGCCTGAGCGGGGAAGGGAGCTCCCAGGCTCAGTGGGTGCCAATTGCACAAGATCGGATCAAAGATCTGTGCAAGGCCCAGAGAGAGTACTCCCGGGAATCGGAGTATTTCCGGGGACTTCTCTGTTCGGCCCTTGCACCGGGAGATCTGATCCCTGCTGACCTGAGAGCCCTCTTTTCCAGCCTTTTAGGACCTATGGAGTTTAGGGCCTGGGCAGTAGAGTGGGGGAGGGAAGTCTCGGAAGTTCTCCCAGCTCTCTGGGAGAACCAAGAGACTGCACATGACGCGGATGGCCAACTGATATCCACGAATCATCTGGTGGGTACAGGGGCATGGGCCAGTGGGGCGATTCAGGCGCGGGTGCTCTTCCCGACTCAGATCACCGAGTCCTGTCGAGCTGCAGAGAGGGCCTTTTTCAAGCTGCCAGCGGTCTTCTCTCAGCAAGACGAGGAAGAGCCCCAGCAGGGGCCACAGGAGCCCTATTTACGTTTCTTAGAAAGGCTTTACAGGTACGTGGAGACTCAAGCTTCCGAGGAGGGAGAAAGAGAAAACCTGTTGCGGCGGATGGCGTTCAAGAACGCAAACTCTGAATGCCGGAGAGCCATCCGAACCCTCCCCCGTAGTCCACGGCCTACCATCGAGCAAATGATGAAGGTCGTGGCACGAGAAGTCCCACTGCCAGGAGCGCCTGACTCCAGACTTAAGAACAAGTGGAACTCAGTGGCGTTCGCGTCGACTTCCAGCGCCGATGAAGAAGATTACGGCGCAGCAGCAGCTGGAATGTCGACCCCAGGAGCAGCAAAGAGACATCCAGGGACCCACCCGTGTCATTTATGCGGGAAAACGGGGCACTGGATGCCTGACTGCCCACTGCGGCAAGAGTTTTTAACATTTAAAAGGAAGGAGTGTCCTGCTGGGAAGCAGGAAGAAAAACAACAAAAAAACTAAAAAAGCGAGCGCAGCCCCTCCCTGCGCCATGATACAAATAAGGCGGGCAAAGTTACACCAAGCAGGGAGGAGGGAACAGGGAGAAGCCCGCCACATGCCTCTACTGGATGTGACTTTACAATACCGGACTTGACTTACTGTACCTGTTGGCTTCAGCCTCAACCTGCTTTAACCACCACCTCTTCATTTTCTCCTTTTAGGCTGCAGCTGACCCGCGAAATACATCTCCCGGACACTGATTTCCACCTGGTGACTGCCGACATCCAACATCCCGGCAGCTGGAGGAGACTTGGACGGAGCAGGTGGATCATTGTTGGGGACACCAAACATACACCAATCAATCTTCACATAGTCCCGGGTTTAGTAACAACTGACCGGGACAGATTCGCACTAGGGCTGTACTGCGTCCAGCCCCCGCTTTCTCTCCCCAAGGGCCAAATCATCGCCCAAGCCATTCCAGTGCCGGAGGAGGTGCAGGATTCCCGGCCATCTAAGGGGTCCTCACCTCCAATGGTTGCTTGGGCCCAAGTTGTGGGGAGAGAAAAGCCCAGGCTGACATGTCAACTGTCCCTGGGCTCAGACCGTAAGATCGTGCGGGGGTTACTGGACACAGGGGCAGATGTGACGATCATTCCCTCTAGGGATTGGCCGTCACATTGGGATTTGCAAAACGCAGCCGGACACATACAAGGTGTAGGGGGTCTAAAATTGGCGAAGCAATCAAAGAGCATTGTACAAATTACGGGGCCAGATGGGCAATTGGCTTCTGTACGCCCATTTGTTTTGGATTATACCGAGCCCCTGTGGGGAAGGGACCTGCTAGCCCAATGGGGAGCCAGAATTGACCTCCCAAAGGCTCCCCAGGTTTTTCGGGCAGTGGCCACTGAGGAGCGCCCTACCTGGAAGCTGGATTGGCGATCAGATGAGCCAGTACAGGTAGTGCAGTGGCCACTTAATAAACAAAAATTGAAGGCGCTCAACGAGCTCGTTCAGGAGCAGCTGCTCAAAGGCAACCTGGTGGAGACCATGTCACCTTGGAACTCCCCAGTGTTTGTCATCAAAAAACCTAATAAAGACAAGTGGCGGCTCCTGACCGACCTCCGCCAAATTAATGAACAAATAATTGATATGGGTCCCCTCCAACCAGGGATGCCATCCCCTACAATGCTCCCCCAAAATTGGAATTTGGCTATAATTGACATAAAAGATTGTTTTTTCCAAATTCCTCTACATCCTGATGATGCCCCGCGTTTTGCGTTCACGGTTCCCTCCATCAACCGTGAGTCCCCGGCCAAGTGCTATCACTGGCGAGTTCTTCCACAAGGAATGAAAAACAGCCCTGTGATCTGCCAGTGGTACGTCGCTTCGCTGTTGTCTCCTGTCCGTACAGCCCTCGGGGATGTCGTCCTGTTACATCACTATATGGATGACATCCTCGTCTGCGCCCCAACAGATGATCTACTTGCCCATGCGCTTGACCTGACAACCAGTGCGTTGGTTGCTGCAGGGTTCGAGCTCCAAGCAGAAAAAATTCAAAGGATGCCGCCTTGGAAGTACCTGGGCCTTGAAATCACCAAGCGGACCATTGTTCCGCAGAAATTGGCCATCCGGACGAAAGTCCAGACCCTAGCGGATGTTCACCAACTGTGTGGGTCTTTAAATTGGGTGAGACCCTGGCTAGGTATACCAACAGAAGACCTAGCCCCCCTTTTCAATTTATTGAAAGGGGGAGAGGAGCTGAGTTCTCCTAGGGAACTCACCCCAGAGGCTCAGGTAGCCCTGGAGAAGGTTCAGAAAATTATTTCGGCCAGGCAGGCCCACCGCTACCATCCGGGCCTGCCATTCAAATTCATTATTCTGGGGAAGCTGCCACATCTTCACGGCTTGATCCATCAGTGGGACAAGAGTTTAAAGGACCAGGGTCTGGGTGACCCCCTCTTAATCATAGAGTGGGTGTTCCTCAGTCACCACAGGTCCAAAAGGATGACAAGGCCACAAGAGCTGATGGCCGAACTGATCCGAAAGGCGAGATCTCGGATCAGGGAGTTGGCAGGCTGTGATTTTGCATGCATTCACCTTCCAATTTAATTGGTTTCGGGCCAACTTAAATTAAAGACCTTCAATGAACTGCTGGAAACCAATGAAATGCTACAATTCGCACTAGATAGCTACACTGGCCGTGTTGCAGTCGATCGGCCGGCCCATAGACTTTTTAATTCGGAGTTTAAATTATCAATCAAAGGGATTCAGAGTAAGAAGCCTCTAGATGTTCTGACAGTATTTACCGACGCGTCCGGAGCATCCCACAAGTCTGTAATGACTTGGAAGGATCCTCAGACTCAGCGGTGGGAGGCTGATGTTGCCGTTGTGGAGGCTTCTCCACAAGTAGCTGAGTTGGACGCAGTCGTCCGAGCATTTGAGAGGTTTCATGGTCCCTTCAATTTGGTCACAGATTCCGCATATGTAGCTGGTGTAGTATCTAGAGCGGAATCAGCAGTTCTGCAGGAGGTCTCTAACCAAAAATTGTTTAATTTGCTCTCAAAACTCGTAGAATTAGTCTCCCACCGAGAGCATCCGTTTTTTATAATGCATGTAAGATCACACACTGATCTGCCAGGGTTCATCGCTGAGGGCAACCGTCGGGCCGATTCTTTGGCCGCGGCTGCTGTCACGGTGGGCCCGCTCCCAGATGTGTTCGGCCAGGCTAAGATCAGCCATCAGCTCTTTCATCAAAATGCGCCAGGACTGGTCAGGCAATTCCATCTCACGCAGGACCAGGCCAAGGCGATCGTGGCCACATGTCCCCAATGCCAAGCACATCAAATGCCTACCATCGCAGCTGGGGCAAACCCCAGGGGCTTGGCAAGCTGTGAAGTGTGGCAGATGGACGTGACACACATCCCGTCCTTTGGGAGGTTGTGTTACGTCCATGTCTCCATTGATACCTTCTCAGGAGCTATCTTTGCCTCTGCCCACACAGGTGAGAGGGCGGCAGACGTCCAGAAGCATTTGCTTCTGGCGTTTGCTGTCCTGGGCATCCCTAGGGTTCTAAAAACTGACAACGGCCCAGCGTATACCTCTAAGGAGCTGCGGAGCTTCCTGCAACAATGGGGAATAGAACACAAAACCGGCATCCCCTATTCCCCGACAGGCCAAGCCATGGTGGAGAGGGCCCACCAGAGCCTTAAAAGGATCTTAGAGAAACAACGTGCGGCAATGAAGGTGGAGACCCCCCACGTCCGGTTGTCGAGAGCTTTATACACCTTAAACTTCCTAAACTGCTCTTTTGACAACCTGAATCCTCCAGTTGTCCGGCACTTCGGCAGTCACCAACAGCTGCAGCCGAAGGCCAGGCCTCCGGTTCTGATAAGGGATCCGGAGACCTGGCGGATGGAAGGGCCATATGACCTAGTTACCTGGGGGAGGGGATATGCTTGCGTGTCCACTCCCTCAGGGCCGAAATGGATACCGTCAAAATGGGTCAAGCCCTTCCTCCCCAAGCAGGCAAAAACATCCGAGGCTGTGCAACAGGTGCAGGAGGCATGCTGGCGGCGGAGGAGGAAACCTCCCACTTCTTCTCACCTTTATTTTCTCCACAGGTTCCCTCTGACCGGGTCCCCTTCCTCTCCACCATTGATTCGCGCCCCTTTCCAAGTTGTTTTTGATTCCCGACCTTCCTCCCCTGTCTCCGATTCTTCCCCCGAACTTAATTTACTTTTTGGGACAGAACCATCTCTTTAAGAAAATATTTAAGTTATAACCATGCTTGTTTTGTTTTTTTCAGTTTGTCTCCCTTTGCCTGGCCCTCACCACACCAGAATGGCCCAGCTCAGCCCTCAACTGTGGCAGCGCCCAAGTGCTCCTTTACATCTCCTGATCTTCTGCCTCCTCCTTCCACCCTGGGCAGCGTGGGGCTGGGGCTTGGGCAGTTGGGCCAGTTCTGTTCTAGAATCAGCTATGAAGGTTGTTTTAGTTTTATTTTTACTTTTGATTTGCTTTTCTCTGGTCCGTGGGCTGGTCCAAAGACTTGTTAATAAGATCACAGCTCCAAGTGTCAACCAAGTGGTAGCGGGAGAATCCGCAGAGGGAGACACCTTTCCTTCGGAGGCAGAGGAAGCCGCAGATGAAGAAGAGCCCGCCGCGCCTCCCTTATACCACCAGGAGCTGTGTTATGAAAAAGAAGACGCCTGGACTGATCAGCCCCGGAATCCAGCCTTTTGAACCTTTTAGTACAGATTTTTCCGTTCTTTTCAATTTTATTTAACAAAAAACGGGGAGATGTTGTAGTGTGTTGGTATGTTCTGTTTCTCCCCCTTTGTTTATGATGGTTCTGTCCTCTCAGTTTTCCCCACCCTAGTTTCTGTCCATTATTTAGTTACTATGGTTGCCCCCTTTGTCATATAATTTCCCCGCCCTGTATCTCCTAATATGTATAATTTTCCCTCCTCCCTGGGCCCAGTCAATCACTCCCCGCCACTCCCAGGTTTCCAGAATGTTCCTCTCAGTGGGAGTAGTGATTGGCTGAGGTCCCGGGGCCCCTCCTTTACAATCTATCGATTGGTTCTCCCTTATAGTCTGTTATGTTAAGCTTGACCCCTGACTTCCCCTAATTGGTTTTTTGTAAATCCCACCTCCAGTTACCACCTCCCTTTATAATCCCATGCCCAACCTTTTTTTCTCCGTCACTCCCTGCTGGTCGACCCCCCTGGACATTAAACCAGTTTGGACCCCAGCGAGTGTCCGGCTCTTTTCTGCTCCGCCCTTTTCAGCAGCTTTACCCCGAGACCTCGACCTGCAGGCACAGCCCAAGGCTTCTACTGCCGAGGGGTGCCTGAAGCTGCCAGTCCTGGGGCCTTGCCACCGGGGCTGACACCCCCTGCTGCAGTGGGACTATTGGCCACCTTCTCAGCTAGCCAGGTCACAGGGTCTCCGGCTGCGGTCATTGCTGCACCCAGAATTGGGATTTCACCTCCAACACTGCCTGTTGTGACAGACTGGAGGAGATTGTTGGCTGGAAATATTTCATGTGTGGGGGAGGAAGAAGGGGTAGGTCCAGCCTTGCCATGCCCTGGAACCCCAGCCTTGCCCTGCCCTGGAACCCCAATTCCCCCAGAGCCTCTATCCCAGCCCAGCAGTGTCTGCCAGTCCCTGGCACAGCACAGACAATGCTCCACAGCCACCTCTGCAGCCCCAGCCCAGCTCCTGAGGGACCAAATGAGCCCAAGTCCCACCTGGGGGAAGGGCCCAGGAAGATCAAGGGGTATTGGTGGCTGACCACAAGGCAAGCACACATCTTGACCCTACCTCTTCTTGGAATTTCCATCTGAACACCACTGGAATCCAGGAGTTGGTAGCTCTGTGTGTGCCTCTCTGTATCTTTTTTGTCTTTCTGTCTTTCTGTGTCTTCTTCTTCTGTTTCTCTTGCAAATTTTGATTAACATTAAATTGAACAGGCATAGAGTTTGTGAAGTTGAATGGGCCAAGTCAATGATTTGAGAAGAGTTTTTTGTTGGTTGAATGTCTGTTGTAGTTTGACATAAGAAGAATTTTAAAAAGTAATACAAAATTTTTTGTGTAACTGAAAATCTGTTAAACCACTAAGATACTGAACACGCCTCTGTGAAACACAAATGTTAAAGACGAAAAAACCCTGGAACCTCCTCTTTTGTTCCCAGTCAACAAAGAACCAGCAGGCCCTGGCCCCAGCCCCCATATCAACCAAACCAACCCAAACCAAACCAAACCAAACCAAACCAAACCAAACCAAACCAAACCAAACCAAACCAAACCAAACCAAACCAACCCAAAAAACCCCAACCCAACCAAACCAAACCAAACCAAACCAAACCAAGCAACTCTGCCGCGGGCTGAGCCCCTTCCCACCTCCCCAGGCTGCCCCCTGCCCCCCCATTGGCCCCATTCTAACCAAACCAAACGCCAACAACTACCAAACAGGAAAACAAGAGAGGCTACAAACCCCTAACCAGAACAAAGCCAGCCACAGCTATTAAAATCTTACCATCAAGTCCCCTCCCCCCAAGACAATTAAAACAAAAAACACCTACAACACACACAAATTCAACCCTAGAACTAAAGTTAAACAAAAAACGCCACAAAAACGAACCATAAAACCAATCCTAACCCAACCACAACTTCAACCACAAGCTACTGGCAGGTCAGGTGCTAATCTTTTCAATACTTCAGTCCTCCCTCGAGTAAAAGAAAAACAAAATACAAGCATATAAAAAACAAACATAAAACCATCAAAGTCAGTAAAGAAGAAATTAAATCCCAAAAAACTTTTTTTTCATTAAAATACAAAAAACTAATAAAAAAATTCAAATTAATATCAAAGTAAAACCTCCATGCTAAAAGAAAAGAATTGTTAAAATAAATGTAATTACATAAAAAGTCTAAACGGGAAAAAAAAGTAATCCAGTATTCCCAAGAGAAGATCTGTATTCCAAGAGATAAAAATAATTTTAAAAGTAAATTATGAACACTTTTACCTTTAAAGAACTATTTTTAAAACAATACCCCATAAGTCAACATGGCCCATCAACAAGCTGTAAAAAACCTTCTGGCAATAAAAATAACTTCACAATAACAAAGTCCCCCAGACCACTGTTATCCATGACAAAATTAAGAACCAGATAAAAAGCTATTTTTTCCTCTTGTAAAAGAATCTCCATAACCTTAACAAGAAAAACTTCTCTCCCAAAGTAAACTAAAAAAAGACTATTCTAGAAATAGTAAATAACTAGAAATTTTAAGTTTAGTTTCTTTACATTGTCAGTGAAAATAAAGTTGTAAAAAAAGTGTTCTAAAGAGCTTATTTTAATTATTACTACATTTTTTCTTTAATTACTTTTGATAACATTTTCTTTCTACCATTTAAAAATCTTAAGCCTATTTTACCTTTCTCGCAATCCTATCTCACAAAAAAACCCCATAAATAATTAATTGACAATAAAACCCAACACACTCGTCAATACGCTAATTAAGAAATCTCAAGATTAGAAAAATCTTGAATAAACAAACCAACAACAATGTCATAATAAACGTTTTGCCAAAGTTTCTCTGACTTTGTCAAGTTTCCAGTAAAGGCTGTTTTATAGTTTTAAGCTCTGAAGAATCTCTTGATGGTACTTCTCCAGTGAGTTCAACTCAAAGCACATAACTGTAATTCCTTTAGAATGTCTCCTGAAAAGAGTTTTTTTGGGGGATGGGAGTCAGGGCTTGTGTGTCCTGCTTGGCCCAGCCCAGGCAGGGCTTTCCCAGCCACATTCCACACTCCATTTCCCAGCTGGAGCCGCTGCTGCCTCTGAGTTGTGCTGCCCCAGCCCCAGGGACGCTCTCCTTGTCTGCCCATTCCCCCACGGTCTCTGGGCAGGGATGGCCTCAGTGGGGGCTGCTGACATCCTCAGCACCTTGGAGGCTGCTGCTGAATTTTCCTGCTCCACAGGCTTGTTCAGCCTTCAGCTCTTGAGTGCAGGAATTCAGTGTCCCAGGGCTCATTAACATTCAGAACACCTGAACAAGCCAAGCCTCTGGGAATAACCTGATTTCAGTTTTCAAATAATTTGTGGTTAATTCAACAGATCTCAGTAGTATATCCAAACTGAATGCAATATATTTTAAAATGAGTGACAAAACATATGTTTTAGGTCTTGTAATATTTTTTCCTGTTAATTCATTAAAATGTGCAATCTCCAATTGACACTGACTCCAAGTACTGCTCCAGAGGCTTGTTCAGCCTTCAGCTCTTCAGTGCAGGAATTCAGTGTCCCAGGGCTCATTAACATTCAGAACACCTTAACAAGCCAAGCCTCTGGGGATAATTTTATTTCAGTTTCCAAATCTTGTGTGATTAACAAAGAGAGATTTCAGAAGTGCATTCAACTGAATATGTTCTATTTAAAAAGACAGTGAGAAAACATTTTTTAGGTCCTATTTAGTTTTTTTTTTTTCCCCTGTTAATAGCAATCTCCAATTGACTTTGAATCCAAGTAGCTCCTCATGTAGTTGGAACGGATATGAAAATCAAGACTGTGACGTTTTTCACAGGGAAAGAGGGATGAGGGAAGAGATGAGGATCTGACTCCACGTTTCAGAAGGTTTGATTTATTATATTATGATATATAATTCATTAAAACTAGACTAAAAGAATAGCAGAAAATGTTTCATCAGAAGGCTTAGGTAAGAAGAGAAAAGACAGAAATTATAACAAAGGTTTCTGGCTCGAGCTCCGTGTCCAAGCCAGCAGGGCTGTGATTGGCCATTAATTACAAACAACTACATGAGACTAATCAGAGATCTACATGTTGCCTTCCACAGCAGCAGATGATCATTGTTTACATTTGGTTCCTGAGGTCTCTCAGCTTCTCAGGAGGAAAAATCTTAAAGAAAGGATTTTTCATAAAAGTTCTCTGCGACATAAGACCCTTCATGGCTGACAATCAATCAGACTCTGTCCCTACCCCCACCCCACCATTTCCCCCATCCAAGCCCTGGCACTCAGGGCAGCCTTGTGCAAATCTGAGCTCCCTCCAGCCCAGGCTGCACCTGCAGCTTTCAGCTCCTTGGCTCCAGCTCCCACCTGCTTTCCTTGGAGAAGGAGTTGCCTGAGACACAGAGGGATGTTCATTTCTTGTCAGCCAACAAAGCCAAGGGAAGGCACAGCTTCATCATATGCCAAAATCATTCCTCTGCAAGGTATTAAATCCACTTTGCACAGCAGACATCTCAGAGCAATGGAAAACACCTTCTTGCCCAGCACAGATCCCAACAGATCCTCCCGTGCAAACCCTCCCTGCCCCAATTCTGCCCCGATTTGCTCTTTGCACACATGAGTCACACACTGAAGTGAGGAGCTCCCTCCATACCCAGAGGGAGGAAAAGAGAGAAAGGAGATGAAGAGCTCTCCTGCACAGAGCCAAGGTGCAAGTGCCCCTGCAGTGGGAGCCACAACTCATCAGGTTTGTGTCCTTTGGGCTCAGGGCCTGGTGATACTCAGAGACACAGAAAGGTTTCTTGCCAAAAAACAGAAGTTGAACATTTGAACAGTTTAATAACCATCACAGCTCTTCCCTTGGATCTCTGGGATGTCCCAGCACCATCTGACATGTCCACCATGCCCCATGGATTGTTGTATAGCAAGAGTTTTGGACAAAGACATAAGAAATTGTAATTCTATGATAGATATAAACACAATTAGGATGCTGTCTAATGTGATATTTATTTAAACTTCAGAAACATTTGACAACTCCCTGATGTTCAATGCATGAAACGAGTTAGTTGAGAGGTACTTGAATGACCAGAGAGCATCTGGATGAGAAAATCTGGGAGCAATGGAAAGGACATAGATGCAGCTGCTCTAAATGAAGAGATGTTCTTAGACAGGGCCATTTCAACAGGACAGCTGGAAATACCTGAAGGGAAGGGGTGATTAAATATTAGAGTGAATGTTTGTGGCAAAGGCAGAGGGGAAGATGAGTATTTCTTCTCCTGCCATCAGAAGAAGAATCCAGCACATCCAGGAAATTCCTGTTCCAGGAGAGAAAATGTTTACATTTCTCAAAAGTTCTCAAAAGACCCAGAAAAATAAAGATTTACTTGTATATTATGAAACTAACAGGTATTAACACCTGTGCCCCTTTCCATACATCAGCTGTGTGCCCATGAACAGGCAGTGCCACTTGTGCCCTGAGGTGCCCAGCTGGGATTGGATCTCTCTGAGAGCACCTGAGGGAGAGCAGAGCACCTTGCAAGCTGCAGGTCCCTGACAGCCCCGCAGGGCTCCTGTCCCGTCAACATCTGCTCTGCTCCAGTCTGAAACAGGGCCCAGCATTGTGCTGGGATCATCAGAGAGCTGAGGTGTGTGCTGGAATTCAATGTCCTCCCCATCCCGCAGCAGCCCTGCATTTCCCTCCTGCAGCCTTGGTCTCCAGCACAGCCATGGAGGCTCTTTGGGCTCTGGACTGTTCCTGCAGCCCCCAAGGGCAGCTGAGCTCTGCCTTTGGCACAGTCAGGCCTGGCCAGCGCAGGCCATGCTCAGCAATTGCTTGTGTGTGCCTGGCCTTGCTGTCAGCCCCGGCAGCGGCTGCGTGGCCCCTTTGTGGCCCTGTGCTGGCCCAGCCATGGTGGCCCAGCCCCTGTGCAGGCCCAGCCCAGGCCAGGAGCATTGTGGCTGGGAACGGCCCCTGTGCCGTGGTGCCCACAGCAGTCTTGGGGCTCTGTGCCCCATGGCCTCCCTGCTGGGCAGCCTCTGCCAGCTCCTGCAGAGCCTGTGCCACCTGTGGGGCTGCACAGACAGCCCTGCCCCGGGCTCTGCCGGCATCTGGGCCAGCAGAGAGGCAGCCAGGGCTGGCCATGGCTGGGAACAGGCCCTGAGCCCCGCAGGAGGATGGAGCTGGGCCACAGCCAAACTCAGCCAAGGCCAAAGCTGGGCTCAGCAACCAGGGCTGCCAAGGGCTGGGCACAGAGGTTTGTGCTGACAAATGCCCTGGGCCCCCTCCCTGCTCTGTCCATGCCACCAAGGGCACAGAGCAGCCTCCTCTCTGGGCCACTTGCCTGTTTGCAATGCCTTGCACAGGCGCTGGCCCTGCCCTACAAGGCCTGGCCTGAGTCCTGCCCCTGCATGCTCAGCCAGGCTGAGATGGACACTGATGGTTTCTGGGCCAGGCTCTCTGAGCCCAGCCCAGCTCCCTGCAAGCTCTGCCAGCTGCCCTGAGCTCTGGGCAGCACCAAGGGCCTCTCCCCAGCCCATCCCAGCTGTCTCTGGCTCCACAGCTCTGCTCAGGCCAGGCTGCTCTGGGCACTGCCCCATGGCCTCAGCCCCTGGCAAGGGTGCAGCAGCAGCTGCAGCTGCCACAGGACTCAGCCCCAGCCATGGGGGAATGTGACTGGCTAAGGCCAAAGGAGGCTCCCTGGCTGCCCTTCTCCCCTCTGCCTGCGGTGCTGAGATCTCAAGGGCCCAAATCCCTGGCCCTACCCTGCCCCTGATCCCCACAGCCTGTCCCATTTCCTTCATCCCTGCATTGCCAGGGACTTTTTGGGACAAGGGAGCTCTGCTCTGTGCATGGAGGGATGAGGAAGTGCCACCACTAGTGTGGGAACCACAACTCATCAGGTTTGGGTCCTTTGAGGACTAGGAACTGGTGAGACTCAGAGGCACAGAAAGTTTCTCTTCATGACAAACAGACCACACTTGAAGAAGACATAATTTAATAACAATCTTGCTCTTCCCTGAGCTATGTGCAATGTCCCAGCAGTGACTGATGAGTCCTCCAAACACAAGTGATTTCCATATTAAAAGTAATTTTAGACAAACGTGGTTCTGTGATAGATATACACACAAATGAGTTCTTGTATCAGGATGCTCGTCCTGGAGTGGGAGCAAAGCAGCTCCAACAATTCCTGATTTGCAAAGCTGTCAGTGGTGGATGGAGATGGGATGTCAGGCTGCTCTTGGTGTTGAGGAAATGCTGAAACCAGCCTGACTCATTTCATCTCCTCCTGATCCTGGCTGATCTCCCCTCCTTCCCCTTCCACCCATTGGCTTTTGTCTCCCCCCAGGCCCCCTCCTGAAGAGCCTGGCTCTGTGTTCTCTATCCCCTCCTCACTGGCACTGCCAGGTTGGGATGAGGAGCCCCTCAGCCTTCCCTGCTCCAGGCTGGACCAGCCCAGCTCCCTCAGCCTCTGCTCACAGCCCAAGGGCTCCAGCCCCACCTTGGAGGCCCTTCCCAGACCCTGCTCCAGCTGCCAGACATCTTTCCTGCCCTGGGCAACCCAACCCAGGCCACATTGACCTGGATAATCCCCATCCTTGATGTCCTGGTCACACAGCCCTGGCCCCTTGTCCCCATGTCAGGCTCTGGGGTGGATCCTGTGGAACATCCTTTGGTGGAGGCTGTGGCTCCAGGTGGGCCGGGGGGATCCCAGGGGACAGGGACCCTGCTGGGCACGAACAGCATTGGACTTGTTGGGAGAAACTGTGAGGGGGAGCTGGGGCAGAGTGACCAACCCAGTGACCTGACACAGCCCTGCTGGGATGTCACAGCCTGCTCTGTGATGTCACAGCCCAGTCTCAAATGTCACACCGCTGGTCTCTGATGTTACAGCCAAATCTGTGATGTCACAGTCGGCTCTGGAATGTCAGACCTCTGCCCTGTCACAGCTGGCTCTGTGATGTCACAGAGGCAGTATATGATGTCATAGCTGCTCAAACACCTTACCTAACCCACTCTGTGATGTCATAACCTCATCTGTGACTTCATGTTACCAGATGGTATATTGTCTACACCAAGTGAGATGACACCTGGAGCTTGTTCTCCAAAGCCCCAGGCCTATGGAAACCACACAATGCCCATTGTGTGAGAAGGGGAACTGGAAGTTCACCAGCCTCAGTGTCCTGCCAGCTCAGCCAGGCCCACTGGAACACTGGGGTCCATGACCACCAGGGGCCACCAGAGAGACCCCAAGACAGAACAACACATGGGTGAAGGAGAGGGGATATATGTGAATGATTTTGCGGAAACCATTATCATATTTATGTTTAGTCTGGGAAAATCAATGAATATGTGTGCAATATACAGAATATAAACAGAAACTTTCCTTTACTCAGCCTGCAGGGCTTTGGGAGGAGCTTTCCCCTGTGCATCCCCCTGAATAAATAATGCTGCTTTTTTATGCTGCATTGGTGTTAAGGAGTTTTCTATTTTACTGAATTTTTGGTAACACTCCCACTGCCAAGGAAAGCTCTGTCTGCTGCTGTTCACAAACAGAGAAGGGCTGGTGGCAGATGTTGGGCTCAGAGGTTGCCTGGGGCACAGTGACCATGAAATAACGAAGTTTTCAATGTTCTGGGAAAGAAGGAGGGGCAGCAACAAAACTTCTACACTGGAATTAGGAAGGGCAGACTTTGACCTGTTTAGGATGCAGATTTGGGGAGTACTGAATCAGGCACTGATTTTTTTTTAAGGAAAACCTCCCTTAAAAACAAAGGGGTCCAGGAAGGATGGACACATTTCAAGATAGTAATCTAAAGGGGGAAGGAGCAGCCTGTCCCAGTGTGGCAAAAAATGAGCTAGTGAGGTAAATGACTGGCCTGGCTGGCCGTGGAGATTTTGTGGGAAGTCAAGGGTAACAAGAGGTGCATCAACTTTGGACAGAAGGTCAAGCAGCTTAGGAAATGTTTAAGGATGTTGTGAAATTGTGCAGAAAAAAAGTCAAGAGGTGAAAGCTCAATTAGAGTTTAACCTGACCATTTCCGTGAAAAAAAAATAGACAATGTTTCCACAATTAAATTAAGAGCAAAACATGGGATAAGGAGAACCTCTACTCTTTATTGGATGCAGTGGGGAATATAGAAACTAAAGATAAGGAGAAGGCAGAGCTACTTAACATCTTGTTTCTCTCAATTTTCAATATTAGGGCAGGCTGTCCTCAGGACAAGTGCTCTGCTGAGCTGGTAGATGGGCACAGGGACCAGAACAGCCCCTGGAATCCAGGAGGAAGCAGTGATTGACCTGCTGAGCCACTCAGATGCTCACAGGTGTGTGGGATCAGATGGGATCCATCCCAGGCAAATGAGGGAGCTGTGGATGAGCTCCCCAAGCTGCTCTCCATCATTTACCATCAGTGCTGGCTCAGCAGGGAGGGCCCAGAGGACTGGAGGTGCCAATGTGAGCCCATCCCCAAGAAGGGCTGGAAGGAGGATCTGGGGAACTCCAGGCCTGTCAGCCTGACCTGGGTGCCCACCAAGGTTATGGAACAGATCACCTTGAGTGCCATCACAGGGCACCCACAGGATGGCCAAGGGATCAGAGCCAGCCAGCGTGGATTCCAATGTCTACATGGAATGGTCTGGATGAGGGGATTGTGTCCAACATCAGCAAATCTGCAGATGACACGAAATTGGGTGCGAGTTTGGATCTGCTGGAGGATGGAGGTAGGAGGGCTCTGCACAGGGCACTGGACAGGCTGGATCCAGGGCACAAATCCAACAAGGTGAGGTTTAACAAGTCCAAGTGCCGGGTCCTGCAATTTGGCCACAACAACCCCTGCAGCACTATAGGCTGGGGACAGAGTGGCTGGAGAGCAGCCAGGCAGAAAGGGACCTGCAGGGACTGATGGACAGCAGGCTGGACATGAGCCAGCAGAGTGCCCAGGTGGGCAAGAAGGCCAATGGCTCCTGGCCTGGATCAGGAATGGTGTGGCCAGCAGGAGCAGGGCAGGAATTCTTCCCCTGTGCGGGGCACTGCTTGGGAAGCACCTCAAGTGCTGTGACTAGTTCTGTGTCCCCTGGGGTGGGGAATTAGAAGAAATTTGTATCAGGAAGAGTAAAGAAAGCAAAGGTGAAGCAAAGGAAATGCTCAGGGCAGTTTGGGGGTGGCTGCCAGGCAGCCCTGGCTCTGAGCAACAGCGTCTGCAGTGGGACAGGAAACTCCCAGCTGATGGGAACAAACTTTCTGGCTGACTGCAGAGGCCAGGACAAAGCTGAGTGGTTTCCCTGGTGTCCCCCAGCCCTTGCTTGCTCCCAGGGGCTGATGGCATTTGTGCTCCCTCAGGTTCATGTCCCCACAGCAACAGCATGGGGGTGCTCCCCCTGCTGTGTGCAATGCAAACAGGGGCTGCTGAGCCAGTGCTGCCGTGTCTGTGCCTGCAAGGATGGGGCACCTGTGTGAGCTGGGGGAGAGGCCAGGGCTGCAGAGGGGGGATGTTGTTGGCAGCTCCATCAGGACACTCTGGGACAATGCCCTGGGCTGTGCAGCGCACTGTGGATGGATCAGCCCCTGCTCTGCTGCTCCCTCCCATCTGCCCCAGGGCCCTTGCAGAGCCCCAGCCATGCTGTTTGCCCCCAGCCTGCCCACGGCCAGCCTGGGGCTGCTCACAGGGCTTTTCTGTGCTGAGCATTGGCCTGGGTGTGTTCTTGAGAGAGCCTGGGCAAGGAGCCTGGAGCCCCCAGGCCCTGGGCTGAGGCGTCAGCACTGCCCCAGCAGTGCCCATGGCCTGTCCCTGCTGCAGCCCCGGCACTGCCACCCCCAGGCCTGTGCCCGGCCCCGAGAGCACTCAGGCCCTACAGCAACCCCAGGGCCAGCAGGGCAGCGGGGCAGGGCCACAGCAGCAGCACTGGCAACACCAAGTGCTGCTGCTGCTGGGCACTGCTGCTGTGCCAGCACTGATCTGCCCCCAGCTCGGCACACAGACATTGCTGGTGCAGCTCCAGAGAAGGAACAAAAGGGCATCTCTTCTGAAAACTTGGCTGGGAGATCCTTAATTCCTTTAAAGCCATAAGGAAACCAGCCTCTCATTGACACAGTGTTTGGCCACATGGAAGGTGGAGAGAAACTAAATGAGAAATGGCAGAAAGAATGACATGATTTTGTGGACCATATGAAAACAGTAAAAGAAAAGAAAAAACAACCAACCAAACAAACAAGAAGTGTCAAAGGTGACTTTCATTACAAATGATTGGCAGAAACTGGCTAGCAGTTTAATATTTCTGAAAGCATCCAGTCATCAGTGTCCACACTGCAGCCTTGAGCTCCTGGTTCCTCAGGCTGTAGATGAGGGGGTTCAGGGCTGGAGGCACCACTGAGTACAAAACTGACAGGGCCAGATCCAGGGATGGGGAGGACATGGAGCGGGGCTTCAGGTAAGTTAATGTACCAGTGCTGACGAACAGGGAGAGCACGGCCAGGTGAGGGAGGCAGGTGGAAAAGGCTTTGTGCCGTCCCTGCCCAGAGGGGATCCTCAGCACAGCCCTGAAAATCTGCACATAGGAGAAAACAATGAACACAAAACAACCAAACACCAAACAACCGCTAACAGCAAGAAGCCCAAATTCCCTGAGGTAGGATTTGGAGCAGGAGAGCTTGAGGATCTGTGGGATTTCACAGAAGAACTGGCCCAGGGCATTGCCATGGCACAGAGGCAGGGAAAATGTATTGGCCGTGTGCAGCAGTGAATAGAGAAAGGCACTGGCCCAGGCAGCTGCTGCCATGTGGGCACAAGCTCTGCTGCCCAGGAGGGTCCCGTAGTGCAGGGGTTTGCAGATGGACACGTAGCGGTCGTAGCACATGATGGTCAGGAGGGAAAGCTCTGCTGAGATGAAGAAGAGACAGAAAAACAGCTGTACAGCACATCCTGAGTAGGAGATGGTTCTGGTGTCCCAGAGGGAATTGTGCATGGCTTTGGGGACAGTGGTGCAGATGGAGCCCAGGTCGCTGAGGGCCAGATTGAGCAGGAAGAAGAACATGGGCGTGTGCAGGTGGTGGCCGCAGGCTACGGCGCTGATGATGAGGCCGTTGCCCAGGAGGGCAGCCAGGGAGATGCCCAGCAAGAGGCAGAAGTGCAGGAGCTGCAGCTGCCGCGTGTCTGCCAATGCCAGCAGGAGGAAGTGGCTGATGGAGCTGCTGTTGGACATTCCATTCTGGGCATTGTGGACTGTAGAAACAAGACATTGAAAAGCTGAGACAAGCTCTTGGAATCAACCCTATAGGGTTATTTTAGGAATTCTCTCAAAGCTACCTCTTTACCTGTGGGGAAACTTCACTCAATATGTTTATTCTTGAGCTTGGGTTTATGTTCCTGGGTTACTGATTCATCTTAAGCACTGCTCTCAGCCTGAACCCTGGGGAAGCCCACAGGGAAAACAGGGCTCCCTCTGCCCCATTGCAGTCAGACCTGCTGGTCCCCACACAGGTGTACTTTGCCCATTCCACCTCCCTCTTGTTCAGGGTGATCCAACATAAACTGAGCTTGAAAAATTAAGTCGAGTTTTTAAAGACTCCAGTTTAAAAGTCAATTTATCTAAGCCCTTCTCTCTTTCCCTACGCAGCTGGACAGGGAGGGATGCCAAGGGTTGGTCTGGCTCTCTTCTGTCTTGAGTTGGGCCTACTGGGAGTTGTTTCTCTCTATCCAAGCCTTGTCCCTGCCAGTGCTGCCAGAGCCCAGCCCAGCCCTGGGGGCTCAGCTCTGCCCTGCAGACCCCTCCCAGCACAGAGCACTTCCCAGGGGCATCTCCCTGGCACCAGGGCCTTAAGGGCAGGCCAGACAAACAGAGATGCTGCAAGCCAAGGTGCTGCTGCTGCTGTCTGTAGGGAGAGGAGGCTGAGGAGGCATTTTCTGAGGGAGATCTGAGGCCCATCTGCTGATGCCCAGGGTGACAGTGCAGGAGTCTCAGTGACACAGCCAAAGCTGACAGCCCCTTTCCCTTCCCTTCAGGAGAAAGCTGAGAGCAGCCCTGGCCATGCAGCATCATCTCCAGAGCAGGAGGAATCTGCCCTGATGGGAATGACACCTTCCACCTCCAACTTCTCCCCTGCAGCATCCATGGGGAGCTGCCAGGCAGGCTGAGAGCTGCCCTTGGCAGGTGGCACATGCCCTGGGCTGGCCAAGAGCCCTGAGGGCTGCAGGAGCTGCTCTGCAGGACAGCCCTGGGCAGCCCTGGCTGCAGCCCCAGCTTCAGCCCCTGCAGCCGTCCCTGGCAGCAGGAGCCGTCCTGCCCTTTCCCTCTGACGGTGCCCAGGGCAGCCCCGCTCTGCAGCACATCCTCCTCCTGTTCCTCCTGTGCCACAGAGAAACTGGGAGACTCATCCTGAAACATCCCCCAGGCTGTGGGGTGTGCTGGCTACAGGAGATCCCTCCAGGAGCACAGGTGACATTGCCCTGCACCCACACACTCACCATGCCCAGGGCTGTGAAGATCTTTCCCCAAGTGAAGTCTCAGCTCAATGTCTTCCCAATCCTGATTGCCTTCAGCCTTTCTCTGCCTGGGTCCTGTCCCCTCAGTGCCTGCAGGCAGAGCCCTCAGCCCTGCTGGGCTGGGAGAGGAGCTGGTCCTGCGAAGAGCTGTTCCTTTAAAGCTCAGCAGCACAGACACCGCAGAAGGATTTTAATGAGACTCTTGGGGCTTTGGTGTTGTTTACCTCAGACTCAGTCCCTTGGAGTATCTTCAAAAACTTTTCAAGAACTTGAAGTTAAATTTACACTGCAAAGTTTATCAAGTTTTAATGGGTCCCACAGAGGGACATGACTGAGAAAGCGTCCCCAGGTTCCAGTTAGAGCAGAACACTGGAGGCAGTGATGTGATTTATTAAAAATGTATGGATATTGATCTTGTACCGATATCCAACAATGATGGACAAAGACTCTCCAACACTTTAATTTAGAAAGTGTATGTTTAGTGCAACGCTGTGCAGCGTGCAGGATAGCTGGGACAAGGAGGCAATGAGGTTCCAGGCCTGCAAGGGTCACTTGTCTCCTGCTCCTGCCTCAGGCCCAGGCCCAGCAGCCATGGCCAAAGTGCTGCCCAAGTTGGCTCTGGCAGGGCTGTCTTGCAGCTGCTGCCCATCCCTGTGCCCTGTGCAGCCCAGGCTGTCCCACGGTGTCCCTGCCCTGTGCCTCTGTCCCTGCAGGCTGTCGGCATCCCCTGGCTGCCCCACCTGGCTGGGCCCTTCCTTTGCTGACAGCTCTGCCTCCTGCCTGCTTCTGCCTGCCCACACAGAGCCTGGGGCTGACCCAGACTTCTTCTGGGGGATGTGCTGCACCACAGTCCTGCCCCGAGACAGAAATTCCTATCTCCTCATGTCCAGTCTTGGCCTCCCCTTCTGTATTTGTGGTATAATTTCTCTATCTGGCTCTTTCCCACTAGGGAGAAAACGCTTCGCCATTTCTGAATCCACCCTTCCACCCCTTCCAGGTCACTCCTGTTTTGTCCTCAGTCACTTCACAACTGAGCCCTGGGCCATCAGTCTACATGGGTTATGTTCTTGAGGCCTGCAAACACCAGCTTGGGAGATCTTTGGGCCCTCTCAAAGGTGTTTTCAGATGAAAATATTCTGTTCATAGTCTAAGAATATCATTAGAGGCCAAGGCCAGGCTAACGTGTCTGTTCTGGCAGCTTTTGTCTTGCAGCACTCCTGGGATAGATGGAATTTTAGCTGCCTAATTCCAATTTTTGCCATGGCCCCTGGAAAAGAAGGCCATTTTTTTTCCACAGGAGGGAAGGCACACAGCCCTGCTACTTCTGAGGCAGATGAGATGTGGCCACCAGAGGACAAGGCCAGGCAGAGCTGGCTGGTTTTTTTCTGGGTATCTTTCCCTTGCATACAGGAAATTTTTAGTGGGGAATACCAATTTTGTCCATGGGTGTCTGAAAAGAGAGACAGTTCTTTCTATAGGAAGGAAAGCATGGAGCCCCAGTGTTTCATGGGCAGATGAGAGGCAGCCCTTGACATTCCAAGATCTGCCGGACCTGTCAGGTCCCCCCTGAAATGCCACATCAGCCAGAGCTTTTCCATGTTCCTCTCATTCCATGGGGCCCCACAATGTCCCAGTGGTTCCCTTGCTTCCATGAGGCCCTGAGGTGTCACAATGGCCCCATGGTTACACGAGGCCCTGAAGGGTCCTAATGTTCTCCATGGTTCCACGAGGCCCCTCTGAGCCGTGGTGGTCTCTTGGTTCCATGAGGCCCTGGTGTCACCATGGTATCTCAAAGTGTCACAATGGTCTCCATGGTTCCACCAGGCCCTCACAGTGTCAGAGTGGTCTCCATAGGAAGGAAACAACCAAGCCCCAGTGTTCCAGGGGCAGATGAGGGGCAGCCACCAGAGCCCAAGGGCAGCCAGATTAGACAGAGCTGGCAGATTTTGTCTGGGAGCCAGCCTTGCATATAGGAAATTGTAGATGCAGAATACCAGTTTCAGACATGAACATCTGGATGAGAAGGACATTTTTTTTTCCCTAGGAAGGAATGCACGGAACAATGGTGTTTCAGGGCCAGGTAAAAGGCTGCCATACTTGACCAAGGCCAGCCAGACCTCTCTGTCCTGGCACAGAGCCCAGTGTTTCTGTCTGAAAGCAACCCTTGGATATTGGGAATTTTGCTAGTGGAATCAAAATTTCGGCCATTTCTGCATTGATTAGAAGAACAGTTCTTTTCCATTGGAAGGAAGGCATGGAGCCCCAAGTGTTTCAGGGGCAGAAGTAGAGAAAGAAGACTCCTGAGAGGCCAAAACAGCCAGACCTGTTTGTCCTGGCAGCTTTCATCATGGAGGAATCCATGGACATATGGAATTTAGGAGGTGGAATCTCAGTTTCCACCATGGGCACCTGATAGACATGGATGGTTTTTCCATAAGAAAGAAAAGTGTGAAGTCCAAGTTTCTTGGAAGAAGACGAGAGGTGACCACCCATGGGCCAAGAGAGCCCAATCTGTCTCTCCTGACACCTTTCATCTGGGGGAAATCCTTCAATGTAGGGAATTTTGGACGTGGAATCTCAATAATGGCTGTGGGCACCAGGACAGGAAGGAGAGTTCTTTTCCTTAGGATAGAAAGCACAGAGCCCAGTGTTTCAAAGGGAGATGAGAGACAGCTCTTCAGAAACCAAGGCCAGCCAGACTTGCCCCTCCTGGCAGTTTTTGTCTGGGAGAAATCCCTGGATATAGGGAATTCTGGAGGTGGTTTCTCAACTTTGGCCATGGGTGCCTCGATGTGAAAGGTGTTTTTTTCCCATAAAAGCACATGGTTCCAGTGCTTCAAAGGCACATGAGAGGTGGCTCCCAGGTGACCAAGCCAGCCAGATCTATCTGTCCTGGCAGATTTCATCTGGGAACAATCTTTGCATATATGGAAATTTGGAGGAGGAATCCTGATTTTGGCCATGGGCACCTGAAGGAGGACAGTTCTGTCCACAGGGAGGAGAGCCCAGAGTCCTAGTGCTCCAGGGGCTGATGAGCAGCAGCCCTCGACATGCCAGGGTCAGCTGGAGCTGTCAGGTGGCCCCCAGGTGTCCCAGCCAGGCAGGCCTTGATGCCTTTAGAGGCTGCCTAGAACAGAGGCTGGACAGTGTTACAGGAATAAAGTAGGGATTTATTAAAAGGCCTTCAAAGGATACACCTGGGGCAGTACAAGAGCCCGGCTGAGGGTACACCCAAGATGGACAATGGGTCACACATTTTCACACTTTCATAAGTTTTGGACCATTTCTATATTGAGGTTAATTATCCAATTACAGCTTCAGTTTATGAAGTTCCATCCTCCCAGTCTGCTCTCCTCAAATCACTGCACTTTTTGGGCCTGAAGCTGCCACAGTGTCCTTGGCTCTCCTAGGTTTCTAAGTTTCCTATTCCAGTTATGGAGAAATATTTCAAAGAGCTTCTAAAAATATGCACTCCTATTTTAAAGGATGTATTTTATTACTGCTGTCTCTGGAGAAGAGTTGATTGCAGCATTCTGTGATTGATATTGACCCAGGGTCTCTCCTCAGGAGCTCTGGCCTGCTCACAGAAGCTGTGCCTTGAGCTCTGACCCAGTGTGGACAACCTTGCTCCACATTGCCCAGCCCCATCCTGTCTGTCCTCACTCCCCTGGGACCTGCTGTGCTTTCAGAGCTGGCTGCACTCAGCCTAAGAGGGTTTTCCCTTTCTGGGTTTTTTTGAAGCAATCTGAAATTCCTGAGTTTCCCCACTGCAAACAGACACACTGCTCAGGTGTGTGCCAAGACCAAGCTGCCACCAATAACTTTCCCCTCACCCAAGGAAGAACTGTGCAGGAAATGTTCTAGACCTTTGCACTCCATGGTTCCACGAGGCCTTGCTCTGTGACAATGGACTTTTGGTTCCATGAGGTTCTGTACTCAACAGTGGTATCCTTAGTTCCAAGTGTCACCATGGCTCTTTGGTTCCATGGGGCCCTGCTGTGTCACAATGGGCTCCATGATTCCATGATTAATGCAAAAGTTTTGCATAAACAACGAGCAACACCATGGTCTCCTTGGATCCGCATTGTCACAACGAACAATGTGTTCCATGAGATCCCAAACTGTCACAATGGATATTTGGCTCCATGTGGCACCTCTGTGTCACAAACGGCCCTTGGTTCCATCAAGCCCCACAGTGTCACAGGGGTTTCTTTGATTCCATCTGCCCCAAAATTTCACAGGATTTTCCCTTTTCCTGCAGCAACCAGCAGCACATCCCAGTGCCAGGGTCAAATGTCTGGCAAGAAGGAGCAAGGAGGGACATTTGGAGTAATGGATTTTGCCTTCCCACATCTCAGTGATGTGGGATGGGTCCCTGCTGTCCTGGAGATGGATGAACACCAGCCTGACCATGGCAGGGGGTAAAAGAAAACAGCCTCTGTCCATGGAACTGCCACAGCCGAGAGGTCCGGAGAAGGCTGGGTTTAAAAGACTCTCACCAGCACAGGAAACATCAACCTAGCACATTTTCTTGAAAACTGACATTTTAGAGCATTCTTTTATACAGACATGGACCACCAAATACCAAGTTAAACAGTTTTGGCTTTCTCTGGGCCCTGAGACCAGCTGGAATATTTTCAGCAGTCTGTGCTGTTCCATCCTGTTATAAATGGTCAAATCGATAGCCAGACTTATAAGAAAATATAGCAAAGATTTATTAATTTGTCTGTGAGACCAAAGTTTGGTCGTCAAAACCACCTCAGCAAAGGGTCAGCGTCGAGCCTGGGTGAACAGCCACCTCAGCCAAGGGTCAACGTTGAGCCTGGACCTGACCTCTGAATGTCAGAGTCTCCCCCTGTTCATGAATGCTGCCTTCATGCAGCAAATTTTTATACAGTTTATTCTGCCGGGGGCATTGATGACTGAATGTTCTTTGTGTCTCTTCACATGCAGAATCATGGCTTTACATGTTCAGAGGTAGACAAAGACTCAGTCTAGGTGTCTGGATGTTGTCAGAAGATTTCAGGGAAGTCAGCATTCACGTGCATCAGGGTGGTGCCTTCAATCGTCTGGTAGATGTAATCATCAAGGCGATAATCACACTTGAGTGGTCCCAGTTACCAGGGGAAGCCAGAAATTATTGCCTTGGAAGCTTCTATTCTTACATTAACAAAACCCAATGTCATCTCAATGAAGTCCGGGAACTAGATGTATATGAATAGGACAATGCACCCAGCCAGGATGTTCAAAAGACATACTTTAGATCTTACACGATTTTATACATTAACAGCATGAATTATCTCCACCATATACTACAAGCCAGATGTCTTCTTCTCCTCTTCTAACCATCCTTTCTGGGAAAGCAGCCCCTGCATGCCTTGTTCCTGTGCTGAAAGTTCACAGGCAGGGGAAAAATGGAATGAACCCTTTTGGTATCAGCCTAAGGCTTTGTGTGGGCAGGCAGAGGCAGGCAGGAGGCAGAGCTGTCAGCAAAGGAAGGGCCCAGCCAGGTGGGGCAGCCGGGGGATGCCGACAGCCTGCAGGGACAGAGGCGCAGGGCAGGGACACACTGCGACAGCCTGGGCTGCACAGGGCACAGGGATGGGCAGCAGCTGCAAGACAGCCCTGCCAGAGCCAACTTGGGCAGCACTTTGGCCATGGCTGCTGGGCCTGGGCCTGAGGCAGGAGCAGGAGACAAGTGACCCTTGCAGGCCTGGGGCCTCATTGCCTCCTTGTCCCTGCTCAGCAGCCTGGCAGGGGCCGCCCCATGCTCCTGCCCTTGCCATTGCCAATCCCCACATGCCAGTGCCCATCCTGGGAAGAGCCCTGAGCAAGGAGGGAGGGACAGGATCTGCCTGGCCAGGGGCTGGGGCTCAGGCCTTGGCCCTTGGCATTCCTCAAACACATCCAGGTGTGCTCAGCACCAGAGACACCTTTGCCTTGTTTGTCCCCAGCTGTCCTCACTGCCTCCAGTGTTCTGCTCTAACTGGACCCTGGGGACGCTTTCTCAGTCGTGTCCCTCTGTGGGACCCATTAAAACTTCAAGAAACTTCAGAGTTTCAATTTAGTTTTGAGTTCTTGAGTTGTTTTTGAACACTCTCTCAGGGACTGAGTTTGATGTAAACAACACCAAATCCCCAAGAGGCTCATTAAAATCCTTCTGCTGTGTCTGTGATGCTGCTTTAAAGGAACAGCTCTTCGCAGGACCAGCTTGTCTACCAGCCCAGCAGGGCTGAGGGCTCTGCCTGCAGGCACTGAGGGGACAGGAGCCAGGCAGAGGCAGGCTGAAGCCAATCAGGACTGGGAAGACATTGAGCTGAGACTTCACTTGGGGAAAGATCTTCACAGCCCTGTACATGGTGAGTCTGTGGGTGCAGGGATTTGTCCCCTTTGCTCCTGGATGGATCTTCCTGAAGCCAGAACACCCCACAGCCTGAGGGATGTGTCAGGAGGACTCTCTGAGTTTCTCTGTGGCAGAGAAGGAGGAGTAGGAGGAGGAGGAAATGCTGCAGAGCGGGGCTGCCCTGGGCACCATCAGAGAGAAAAGGCAGGATGGCTCCTGCTGTCAGGGACAGCTGCAGGGGCTGAAGCTGGGGCTGCAGCCAGGGCTGCCCAGGGCTGTCCTGCAGAGCAGCTCCTGCAGCCCTCAGGGCTCTTGGACAGCCCAGGGCATGTGCCATCTGCCAGGGGCAGCTCTCAGCCTGCCTGGCAGCTCCCCATGGACGCTGCAGGGGAGAAGTCTGAGGGGGAATGAGCCACCCCCATCAGGGCAGATTCATCCTGCTGTGGAGATAGTGCTGCATTGCCAGGGCTGCTCTCAGCTTTCTCCTAAAAGGAAGGGAAAGGGGCTGTCATCTTTGGCTGTGTCACTGAGACTCCTGCACTGTCACCCTGGGCATCAGCAGATGGGCCTCACATCTCCCTCAGAAAGTGCCTCCTCAGCCTCCTGTCCCTACAGACAGCAGCAGCAGCACCTTGGCTTGCAGCATCTCTGTTTGTCTGGGCTGCCCTTAAGGCCCTGCTTCCAGGGAGATGCCCCTGGGCAGTGCCCTGTGCTGGGAGGGGTCTGCAGGGCCGAGCTGAGCCCCCAGAGCTGGGCTGGGCTCTGGCAGCACTGGCAAGGACAAGGCTTGGATAGAGAGAAACAGTTCCCAGTAAGCACAACTCTAGGCCGCAGAGAGCCAGGCCAGCCCTTGGTATCCCACCATGTCCAGCTGCATAGGGAGAGAGAGAAGAGTTGGAGAGATTGATTTTGAAACTTGAGTCTTCAGAAAACACCATGTTATTTTTAAAAGCAGTTTTAAATTGGTACATCCTGTACTAGAGCGAGGGGAAATGAGCAAAGGGCACCTGTGTTGGAACAGCAGGTCTGACTGCACTAGGGCACAGGGAGCCCTTTTTTCCATCTGGGCTCCCCAGTGTTTAGCCTGAGAGCAATGCTAAAAACTGGACTTCTGTCCCTTCTGAAAAACACACAGTTACTTAGCAACCTAAACCTACACTTAAAAAAAAAAAAAGATAAATGAAATTTCCCCAAAGAAAGAGAAGACATTTTTAGTGCTTGTGTAAGAAAATTGCATAGCATTGACAATGTTGTCTTTGAACAGCTCAAAATGTCCAGAATGAAGAAATGTGCAACAGCAGCTCCATCAGGCACTTCCTCCTGCTGGCATTGGCAGAGACGCGGCAGCTGCAGCTCCTGCACTTCTGCCTCTTGCTGGGCATCTCCCTGGCTGCCCTCCTGGGCAACGGCCTCATCATCAGCGCCGTAGCCTGCGGCCACCACCTGCACACGCCCATGTTCTTCTTCCTGCTCAACCTGGCCCTCAGCGACCTGGGCTCCATCTGCATCACTGTCCCCAAAGCCATGCACAATTCCCTCTGGGACACCAGGACCATCTCCTACTCAGGATGTGCTGCTCACATTTTCTTCTTTGCCTTTTTCATCTCAGCAGAGCTTTCCCTCCTGACCATCATGTGCTACGACCGCTACGTGTCCATCTGCAAACCCCTGCACTACGGGACCCTCCTGGGCAGCAGAGCTTGTGCCCACATGGCAGCAGCTGCCTGGGCCAGTGCCTTTCTCCATGCTCTGCTGCACACAGCCAATGCATTTTCCCTGCCTCTGTGCAAGGGCAATGCCCTGGGCCAGTTCTTCTGTGAAATCCCACAGATCCTCAAGCTCTCCTGCTCACACTCCACCTTCAGAAAAATTTGGATTTCATTGCTTGGTGTCTGTTTAGCTTTGGGTTGTTTTGTGTTCGTTGTTTTCTCCTATGTGCAAATCTTCAGGGCTGTGCTGAGGATCCCCTCGGAGGAGGGACGGCACAAAGCCTTTTCCACCTGCCTCCCTCACCTGGCCGTGGTCTCCCTGTTGCTCAGCACTGGCTTTTTAGCCTACCTGAAACCCCCCTCCATGTCCTCCCCATCTCTGGATCTGGCCCTGTCACTTTTGTACTCAGTGTTTCCTCCGTCCCTGAACCCACTCATCTACAGCCTGAGGAACTGGGATCTCAAGAAGGCCCTGAGAAAATTGATTGTACTGTATTTTCAGAAGCATTTCAGAACCATTTTCTGAAGCAGAGCCTTCAGAATGTAACTCTTTAGAATCTCATCCTTTTTTCCCCTATTTCTCTATTTTTATTTGGTAACTTTTTTCTATTGTTGTTATGTTTTTTACAAAATACTGCAGTATTGAACTTAGCATTTCTACATTAATATCTACCTTCTTTTGAAATATGAAGACTTGCAAGAGGCTTTTTCGCTTGAGATTTAAATAAAAACAAGTGCTTGCCCTGACCTGTGTGCCCGGTATTCTTCCTGTGCCCTTCTCTTTCCCTGCAGGGGCAGTGCTTGTGAGCAGGGGTGGAGGGTAGAGACTCCCAGCACAGCAGCACAGCCAGGGATAATGGCCGTGGCTCTTCCCCCATCTGCTGTGCCCAACTGCACCCTGTCCTTGCCAGCCCTGCTGTGGCTGTAAGGCCGGAGTGCTCCTGCAGCTTTGTCACTGTCCTGCTGCGTGTCCCTGCTGTGGCCACAGGCTGGGCCAGGCCGTGGGCACTGCTGGGACACAGCTGGGCTCCAGCACAGCAGCTCCAGCAGCAAAGGGCATCTCCTGAGGGCAGGGCAGGGAGGCTTTGCTCCCCTCCAGAGCTGCTGTCAGCGATGTGCTCCAGGAATGCCCTGGCACAGCAAAGCCCAGTGCCTGGGGCAGGGGTGGAGTGTGCAGGGGGGGCTCACAGCAGTGTCCTGGCACAGCCAGAGCTCCTGGCATGGACCTGAGGCAGCAGCAGAGCAGGGCCTGGGCTGTGTCTTTGTTCTGGGCCAGCCTGGGAAGGTGGCCCAGGGCAATTGTCCCACACCAGCCCCTGCAACCACCATTGCTAGCACTGGCCTCTCCCCACCTGCAGGAGGTTGTTTGTCCCTGCACAGAGGGACACCAAGTGACCAGGCCAGCAGGCCATGTTTGCTCTGTGCTGAGGAGATCTCAGCAGTGCATCATGTGTGTGTGGGGAGAGAGGAACCCCAGTGAGCACAAACACCATCAGCAGCACCCGGGGGCTGGCACAATTCCAGTGGCACAAACAGAGCCTTGAGGCCATTTCACTCTGAGAGTAACGTCCTCTGGGAAAACACCTGAACTCTTTGCAGGGTTGTGGTTAGGACTGCATAGAGACAAATATCCCACGCAGGGAAGCTCCAGGATAAAATGCTCAGGGCTCTTATGGACTGCACAGAGAGACATTGGATAGAGTAAGGGTGTGTGGGGAGAAATCAGAGCTGCCTCCCTTCTGAACCAGCCCGAGGACCTGGACAGGGCTGTGCTGTGTTATGGGCACTGAGCTGGCACTGAGGGATGTGGAAAAGGCCTTTGGTGTCAGGGCTGTTGAGAAGGCTGGGCAGTGTCACTGTGGGACCTCTCTCAAACCCCTTGGAAAGGCCAGAGCCATCCCAGAGGGTCCTGGGCACTTGGGAAGGGCAGACATGGAACCAGTCTGCAAACAGGGCAGGGAGGGGCACTGGGAGAGTCACAGCCTGGGCAGGCTCAGCAGGGAAGGGGATGTGGCAAATCCTCCTGCAGCCATTCCAGGCACTGGCAGGACAGGGCAGGGACTACAGAACCCACGTGGGAGGGAAAAGAAGGGGATGTTGTGTGCCCAGAGTTCAGCCAGGCCTGGGACAGGGTCTGCTGTGGTTTCCTCAGAGCCAGAATGGAGAGAGCTGGGCTGAAAGCGTGGAACATGGGCTGGGTGGGAGTTTGGCTGAACAATGAGGGTCAGATGTCATCCATGGTACAGAGTCCTCTTGGCAGCCATGCCCTGGTGACATCCCTCAGTGACCAGCCCTTGGCCACCGCTGTGGAATATTTCTATTGTCTCTACAATGCCATGAAATGTGCTTTCAATTCCTTTGTGGATGCTGCCAAATTGCAGGGAGTCTGGGACTGAACTCATCTAGTTAATGGTGACTGCAAAATGTAATTGGGCAAGATGACTGAGTTGGGTAAATTTATCTTGCCATCAGGTGCCAAGCAAGCCACAAGAAAGGGCAGAAAATACGTATGCTTCAAAAGAAAGTCATTTCAATAGGGTAAAACCCCAACCCAATGAAAAAATGAAAAACTCAAACCAAATCAAAAAACCCAAAGCAACACCCACCCACAACAACACAAAAACCCCACAAACAAATCAACCACAAAAAGAAAAAGCCACAGAAGAAAAGCAAATCCACAGGAAATCTCCTACTAGCAGAAAATGTTTAACCACCTTGTGGCATGTGAGGATTCTGCATGTGTAGGTGCTGTTTTGAAAGAAAAAACATCTTAAATAAGAAATTAATCCCGTACCCTACTTGCCCCTCTGCTTCTCTCAGTTGATTGCTGATCAGGTGTGACATGGAATGGAACATCCCTTGGGTCAGTCCAGCCCAACTGTCCCATCCCTGTTCCCCAGGAACACTTGCCCACCCCAGGTCCATAGGTTGGGCGGTTGCAGACGCCTCATGCGGGGTGAGCACTGAGACAGGGACAGGAGAACAGAACAACATTTACTCTTGTCAAGAACAGTGGAACAGAACAGCCTTGGAGAAACTGATTGAGGATGTACCTCTGGCAAACAGAAGCCACACAAAATGCAAGCAGGATGCCAGCTCAGCTCTGAAAGGCTGACAAAGCAGAAGCTATGCAGGACAATAATATTGCCCTTACTCAAAACAGGGAGGTCAAGGAACAGCCTCCTAAAAAGGATACTGGATGTTGAAGACAAAACCCAAAGAACCACATAAGGACTCTAAATGAGGAGTGCAACAATGTCAAATAAACTCAAAAGTAGTGGGGATAGTTAATGGATGCATAATCAGTTTGTGTGATAAAAAATAAATTTCATTTGATGCTCAGTGCACTCAAATGGAGGAAGGATGGCCCAAGTGACGCCCATGCTGCAATACTAAATACCTGCTTTCAAATACTCCAAACTCTGTTCAGAAGTTTCTATCCAGTGGGTTTCAGTATCAGTGGTGTCCTTGACTCCATTACGCCCCAAGTTTCACAATGGCCCCTTGGTTCCTTGAGGCCCTGCTGTAGAAGAATAGACCCTTGGTTCCCTTGGGTTCCGTACTGTCAAAATGGCCTCCTTGGTTCTGCACTGCCACAATGCTCTCCTTGGTTCCACAAGGCCTTGGTGTGTCACAGACCCTTGGTTCCATCAACTGCAAGAGTGTTACCCTGGTCTCTTGGATCTGCAGTGTCACAATGGACAATTGTTCACAAGCAGCCCGGCTGTGTCATCATGAATATTTGGATCCATGGGGTCCCACAGTGTCACAACAGTCCCTTGGTTCCACAAGGCCTCCCTGTAAGACAATGGCCCTTCAGTTCTACGAGGTTCTGTATTGTCACCATGGTTTCTTGGTTCTGGACTGTAGCAATGGACCTTGGTTCCACGAGATTCCATGATGTCACAATGATCTCCTTGGTTCCACGAGTTTCCATAATGTCACAATGGTCTCCCTGGTTCCACAAGGCCTTGCTGTGTCACAATGGACCCATGGTTCCATAAGCCTCCATGGTGTCACCATGGTCTCCTCAGATCCTCATTGTCACAATGGACAATTGGCTTCATGGGTCCCTGCTGTGTCACAATAAACCCTCAGTGCCATGAGGTTCTATGGTGTCACCATGGTCTGCCTGGTTCAACGAGGCCCTGGAGTGTCACGATGGCTGCTTAGTTCCAAGACCTTCCACAGCAACAACAATGGTCTCCTTGTTTCTGCAGTGTCACAATGGACCCTGGTTCCATGAGGTCCCTAAATGTCACTGGTCCCCTGAGTTCCATGTGGCCCTGCTGTGTCACCACGGCCCCTTGGTTCCATGAGTTTCTGTACTGTCAGCAATGGTTCCTTTGTTCCAATGAGGTCCTCCTGGGCCAAGATGGACATTTGTTTCCATGATGCACCACAGTGTCACAGTGGTCTGTGGAGAGTTTTGTTAACAGTTGGTTAGCTGAGAAAGGCCATGCTGACATAATGCCGCTGGTTAAGCTTGAAAGGGAAGTCAGCAGTCAGTGACCAGTGACAGGCAAGGACATGATGCCCTTGCTGCAACATGAGGATAGGGAAGAGAGATTCTTGCTGAGAATATGCAGAAAGTATCAAAAGAATAACCACAGAAATGCAGAAGTAGGTGTAGTTGCTGATATGTAACTAACCAATCCTGAGCTCAGCTTTTGCAATATGTATGAAGCTTATTATGAACTGTATTTAACCCGCTGTATCGATCAATAAATTGGACCTGCGATGAACCAATTGGTGTCTGGGTCTCCTTCCATCGACAAATGGTGACCCCGAACGTCTGCCCTCTTGTCTCGGATTAAAAGAAAAAGGGGGGAACACGCCATGGTCAAGGAAGTTGGGTTTGGGTCCTTGCAGCTGGGACGGTGTCGGAATTTGAAGCACCCTCGAGGTTCACAACGGTGAATCGAGCCAATATGTGCTGCCGGAAGGCTGGAGAGCTGCAACAGCGTGCGCTGATTAATAGGTATGGATAGGCAAGCGGCATATGATCTTTTCGCCGCGTATTTAGAACTGTGAGGAGTAAAGGGGATAGATTTAAAAAAGGAATTACCAGGGTTACTGGCTTACGGCCATGCTAAAGGCATTTTCGCTAACCCGCATACAGTTCATGAGCTAGTAGAGTGGAAGAAGTTTGGGGATATCCTGTGGGATAGAGTGTTAGACGATGATAAGTCAGCAAAGAAATTAGGCAAGCTATGGCGGGTGGTGTATAACACATTGCTTCAGCATGTCTCTGAGGGAAACGCAGCAAAAAGGGCAACAGAAGCTCATAAGAGGAATATAGGGTACGGTCGTGAGGATGATACCCTGGCGCCTTCTGTAACTAATATACTTATGCCTAAGAGTCCCCAGCAAAGTGGTGTGGAGGATTTCCCTATAGACACAGTGGAACCGTCTGCACCCTTCCTGTTAGGGAGGGAGGGCGAGTTGGATGGTGGAGGTAAGAGCAAGCCAGCTTTGCCTCCGCTGCTAGCTTCAGGCGGGTCGGATGGTGGGGCTGGGAGCAAGCCAGCTTCGCCTCCGCTGCCAGCTTTGCCTCCGCCACTTCCCCCGAGCGAGCCGGCTCCGGCGGGGGGGCCGCTTCCCCTGCGCGAGCCAGCTCCGGTTTCACTGTCAGCTCCAGCGGGGGGGCCGCTTCCCTCGCGCGAGTCAGCTTCTGCTCCACCGCCTCCCCCGTGCGCAAACTCGGTGTCTGCACCGAAGCCCCAGCAGCACAGCACCCTTAAATAGTCAGATCCCATCCCAGGGGCACACCTTGATCTTTGGGGGGAGATGGCTAAACAGAGGAGGGAAGCTTGGGCTGCTTTGGCAAAAGAAGTAATGCAAATGGGGGATGGCGAGGCGGTGGAAGTAGCTTCTAGTCTTGCATGTCCGGTCACATACACACCGCAGTATGATGCACAGGGGAACGTTACGCATAATACAGCGGCATATACTCCCCTAGATTGGAAGTTGTTAGCCCAGCTACGTTCTACGGTTAGTCAGTTTGGAGTAAAAAGTAAACATGTTAGGCAAATGCTAGATTACCTTTTTAATACTCAGGTTTTATGCCCAAATTATTTAAGAGGAATAGTTGGTTGATATTCATTCAGCATCAGCAGTTATTGTTTAATGCACATTGGCAGGTGTTGGTGAATGAGTCGGTTGCTGTACAACGAGCCCAGGGAGACCCGTTACATGGAGTAACAGTAGAGGAGCTTTTGGGCTTAGGGGCATATTTGCGTACAGAGGCACAGATGATATCGGGAGCAGATAAACTTAGAGAGGCTATGCGGTTAGTGCATGCTGCAATAGATATGGTTAAAGAGCCAGGAGGGTTACTGGCTTATATGGGTATTAAACAGCGTAGAGAAGAATCATTTGGAAATTTTATCGATAGAGCAGCTACTGCCATAGATCGGGCTGGTGTTGCAGAATACATGAAGGGGGCGCTATTGAAACAGTGTGCCTTGCAAAATAGCAATCAAGAAACACAAAGAGTGTTAGCTACTTCAGGAGCAAATTGGACCATTGAGGAGGTATAGAGCGAATGGCATTAATGCCAACAGCTTCGCAGGCTTTTATAGCAGAAGCTTTAAAGGAATTAGGATTAGGGTTACAAAAGCAAGCAGAGTCTACTCAAAATCAGGTGTTAGCTGCTCTTGCTTCTCTCCGAAGTGGCTCACTGGCATTCATGCAAGGAGGTTCGAAACCATTCATCAAGTATTACCGATGCGGCAATGAAGGACACACCCGCCAAACATGCCGAGCGACTGGCATATGGTGTCAACACTGCCAATCTAGTTCCCACAATTCTACGGCTTGTAGGCGCCGGTCGGGAAACGATTGGTGGAGCACGAATCATGGGGGCCGCGCCCAGACACAAGTTGCCGCCGTGACATCAGAGACACCAGCAGCTGCCGTAACATTGCTGCCACCTCCTGTCTGCAACCCGCAACAGCAGGGAGCCTTGGTTAGGACTTAGCAGCAGCAGTAGATGTCATGCTAATGACGAATCGGCCTGAGAGGATACCAACTGGAGTAAAGGGTCCTCTTATATTAAATGGACAAAGATGTGGAGCACTATTGCTGGGACGTTCCTCTACAACTATGTTGGGATTATTTGTTTTGCCTGGTGTTATTGATGCAGACTTTACAGGGAAAATACAAATCATGGTTTACACCCTTTATCCTCTGATTAAAATAACAAAAGGACAACGCATCACGCAATTGGTACCACTATCACAAATGACATCAAGAATACAATCATTTACTGGGCAAACACGGAATGAGAAGGGTTTTGGCTCTACTGGTGTTACACTTTTAACTGTGGATTTACAAAATAGACACAAACAAAAAGTTGAAATTACCCATGGGCATCAAAGCATAACCCTTTATGGATTATTGGATACAGGAGCAGATACCAGCATCATTTCTCCAGAAGCGTGGCCACAACATTGGCCTCTATTTCCATCATCAAACATGCTCACAGGAGTAGGAGGATTTACATTGGCAAGCAGATCACCGCCTTTGTCTGTGTGCATTGATAATCAACAAGTATCTGCTGTGTTTTCAATTGTTCAGCTGACTCCTACAGTTTCTTGCTTAATTGGAAGGGACATTTTAACACAATTGGGAATGGTGTTAACTAATAATCACTCTTTGGGGTAATTGCCATTGCTTGGACTTTCCCCATCCCACTCACCTGGAAGACAGACACAACGGTGATGGTTAAGCAATGGCCATTAAAAGGGGAAAGCCTTATGCATGCTCATGAATTGGTAACGGAACAATATAAAAAGGGACATCTACGACTGTCCACGAGCCCTTGGAATACACCTATTTTTGTAATTAAGAAGAAATCAGGGAAATATCATTTGATACATGATTTACGAGCTGTAAATGACAAGATGGAACCAATGGGGGCATTACAGCCTGGTCTTCCAAATCCAGCTATGATCCCAGAACACTGGCCACTTTTAATTATTGACCTAAAGGATTGTTTTTTCACTATTGGGCTGCATCCTGATATATGAAGAGATTTGCTTTTACTTTACCGGCAATATATTGTGGAGAACCAGATAAAAGATGTGAATGGACGTCTCTTCCGCAAGGCATGCGCAATTCTCCGACTTTATGTCAGCTTTATGTTGATGCTGCATTACAGCCACTACGTCGTAAATGGCCAGCAACTATAATATATCATTACATGGACGATATTTTGTTTGCACAGCAACAGCCATTCTCCTCTTTACAGATTGACACCATTAAAAATACTCTTGCAGAATATTCGCTTGTTATTGCTACAGAGAAAATTCAGATCATAAAGCCCTGGAAATATTTGGGATGGACTTTGATGGATCAAATAGTAATACCTCAAAAATTGGAATTACAATTGGACATTAAAACTCTACATGATGCACAGAAGTTGCTGGGAGACTTACAGTGGCTGAAGCCCATTGTGGGAATAACAAGTAATTTATTAGAAACCCTACGGCCTTTGTTAAAGGGCGTGGACCCTACTACTCCTGTATACCTGACAAAGGAGCATCATCTTGCCTTGCAGCAAATTAGTAACTGTGTACAACAAGGCTATGTGTCTCGTCGACAACTCGACCACCCCATTGACCTTACTATCTGGAATAGCCCTTGCCACTTGCTTGGTGCTCTCTCTCAAGAACAGAAGAAAATGGGGGAGATACGGGTTTTGGAATGGTTGTCACCACCACTACAGCATAAGAAAACAATTTTTTCAAAAATCGAACAATTGGCTGCATTAATCAAAAAGGGGCATCTCAGAATTCTTGAAGTGGATGGTAGAGAACCTGCTACCATTAGATTGCCTATGGAAAAAGAAACCTTGGACTGGTACTTGATTAATTCGAAGGATTTACAGGAAGCATTATTGACATCGTCTGCTAAAGTAGAGACCAGCAAATTAGTGCCTAGAGTTTTGCAATGGATGACAGAATGGAACTGGATCACTCGACCTTTGAGAGAAGAACACCCTATAGAAGGAGCTATTACAGCTTTTACAGATGCAGGAAAGAAATCAAGGCGTGCTGCTGTCACCTGGCAAGAAAAAGGACAATGGAAGCATCAACTCCTCACAGAAGACCCTGCAGATAGCTTACAAACTTTGGAATTGTTAGCAGTAGTATGGGCGGTGTCCAACTTACAGGAGCCTTTAAATGTGGTCACAGACTCTATGTATGTTGCAGGAGTAGTTTGACGAATGGAGGAAGCAGCAATCAAGGAAGTGAATAATAAACGATTGTATGAGTTACTGGTACAATTAAGGAAAGCTTTACGGGAAAGAAATGCAGCGTATTCTGTGATTCATATTAGGAGCCATAAATGGTCTGAAGGTTTAGGAGAAGGGAATGAATGTGCAGACAAATTGGTTACCCTGCCCATTGATAACTTTTGTCCCATTGATAAGCATACATTGGCCAAAGAAGCACATAGTAGATATCATCAAAATGCAAAAGGATTAGCAAGGCACTTTGAGCTGAGTTTGTCAGAGGCTAAGGCCATTGTTTGAGCATGTCCAACATGTAGTTATCATAATGGTGGAATAGGTTTAGGCATCGGGGTTAATCCTCGAGGTTTAGAAATAAATGAGAAATGGCAAATGGATGTTACACACATAGCTAGATTTGGTAGAGTCAAGTATGTGCACATCACTATAGATACATATAGTCATTACATATGGGCTACGGCTCAGGCAGGACAGAAAGCTATACGTGTTATCAGACACCTGTTAAGTTGCTTCGCTGTTATGGGAGTCCCAACGAGTATCAAAACGGATAATGGTCCAGCTTATGTAAGTGCTAGGGTCCAGAAATTTTTGAATCAGTGGTCTGTTAAGCTTGTGACAGGTATTCCACACTCCCCTACTGGACAGGCAATAGTGGAAAGAGCAAACGGTACCTTTAAACAGTAGTTTGAAAAACATCAAGATTTGAGAGATCCACAGGCATGTTTGGCTAAGGTTTTGTATGTGATTAATCACTTATGTATTTTTGGGGAAGACAATACCCCTCCTGCAATTAAACATCATCCGAGGTCAGGTCAGGAAAATACTAAGGAAACAGAGGTCTGGGTTAAGTATAAGAACCCAAGTACAGGATTATGGGAAAAACCTGCAAAAGTATTATATTGGGGTCGGGGGTATCTTTGTGTTTCCTCACCTACAGGGCCTTTGTGGGTGCCTGCTAAGTGGACTAAACCTGTTTTTGGTGCAGCCTCTGGTGGACCACCTCACGGAGGAGGACAAGGAGCAACTGGGGAAGAAACTGCCTCTAGTGCTACGACCGCTACTGTTACAGTTGAAGGGACACTCAAAAGCGGTGGACAGAGCACTGACACGTCACTGTTGGACAGCCCAGGAGCTGATTAGTTTCATTGACTCATTATCAACTTTTCACTTAACAAATCCAGAAAAAGAACTTTGCCTTGACTGTCACGATCCACATTGTGCTGCCTGGATAGCCCTATGTTGTGGGGGTTGTGATAGAACTTTTTGGTTAGAACAATCATTATTGTGGGATTTGTGGTGTCACACTTGTGAGCACGAGCACAGGTGGCGTAAAAGCTGGCAAGATGAATTAAGGAGACAAACAGGGCAAAACGCATATATAGCTTTAAATCTTTATGAGTCTCCTGAACAGAAAATTCTTGCTTATTATCGATGGGAGGTACAATGTGTTGTGAATAGAATTAAGGTTCAGAGTAAATCACGTATAGTCTCTGTAAGGTGTAGAAAATTAGTGCCTTTAACACAGCGCTCGATTGTAGGGCCCTTCAGGGGAAATCCTGAAAAAGCACTAGACTGCTGCATTGAAAATTTGCAAAAATTGAGTTTGCAAGTGACAGGACCAGTAAAATTAGGAGCAGCAAGATTGAAGACAGATAAGAAAAAGCAGGCAAAAAAGGGAATCGACCTCATCTGAGTAAGGATATCAGTGATTGCTAATTAATTTTCTATGATTAGGACAATTTTACAGTTGTGGGACCCTCGGGAGGATATAGTTGTTGAAGAAGATAACGAACAAGGACTATGATTACGAAATAAGATACGCCTTGTGTTAAAGAAAGAGCTTGAACTATTAGCCTCATATAGTAAAAAAGCTGAAGAGGCTTTGCAATCACCACCATTGAATTGGTTGTATTGGGTTGAAGAACCAGACTTTTATACTGGTCCTTACTTACATTCACTTCCTTGTTATGTTTGTAAAAGGGATGTTGATAAGTGCTATGCATGGATAGCTTTACATTGTGCAGATTGTAATCAGGTTTATTGGTACTCACAGAGGTCAATAGGATATTTATGGTGTGGACCTTGTTTTGGAAAGTGGATTCGAAATTTTCTCTGGGTTACAACTCTTGAGCAAAGTACTGGCCTGCCAGGATGGACAGGATTACAGCTTTTTGAGAGTGCAGAACAAGTGGTTATAGCATATCTTAGGTGGAAGTTGCAGGAAATACTTAGAATATTTGAAATTACTAGAGCCTCACGCATCATAGCAGCTCGCTGTAAAGCTGATTTGCCTTCAAACTTACCTCATGCTATACCTGTAAGCAGGGATGCTGATTTGGAATTAGATCAGTGTATTCAAAAATTGACTCAGCCTTACAATAGACATTCTAGAAAACCAGGGAAAAGACAATGAAGAAAGGAAAAACAGAGAAAGCAGAAAGAAAAATGAGGTTTGTTTTTATTATACTGCTCAATGTTGTAACAAGTGAAGCAGTAGAAATAACACATTTTAGTCAGCCAAGAGAAAATTTATGGGTGACACTTGCTAATCAAATTAACCAATCATCGCTTTGTCTTAGTCTTGGAGGAGTCACTAACCCATTTTGAACATGCCTGGTGGGACTTACGGTGTGGTCTCCTGGAGAATTTTGCAGTTTGATAAACAATCAAACCTTATGTATGTCTAACATGTCAAACATCACATTGCCAGTACAACAAGGGTATACTGCAGGTCAGAGTGATGGCTATTGTCAATGCTTACTAATCCAATCACTTAACACCTCTTTGCATTCTCCTCCTGAGGAATTGGATCTTTTTGGCAGTACAAACGCCAGTATGTCTAACACTACAGCTGGCGGATGGTTTAGCTTCGAATTTTCGGGTGCTCAGAATATAAACCGACCTAAAGAAACATGGGCCACCCTAGATTCATTCCTGAATGTGAGTGGAATCTCTCTGCAGCATTACAGTAAATGTAATAGCACAAATATCCCGGCACCAATGAAATTACCCACAGGAATATTTTTGATTTGTGGAGACAGGGCGTGGAATGGTATACCAGCTAAACCACATGGTGGACCCTGTTATTTGGGAAAATTGTCATTGTTTCACCCTAATGTGTCCTTGCTAATGCAGCTGAGTCAAAATCCAAACAGGAAAAGATGTAGTACACATGACTTAGACTGCAGCCAGATAGGAGATCCACAGTTTTGGGGTACATTCAAAGAAGTGGTAGTTTCAACTATCCTGCTAGGAGGATCTGCCAACAAAGCTATGAATTTAGCAAAACAATTAGGATGCTGGGCAAAGGATGAGCTAAACAAGATATCACAAATTCTAGACATGCTAACTGCAGATGTGCAAAGTGTTAACCATGCTGTTTTGCAAAATAGAGCTGCTGTAGATTTCTTGCTCTTAGCACAAGGGCATGGATGTGAAGAGTTTGAGGGAATGTGTTGCATGAATCTGTCTGATCATTCGGTGTCCATTAACACTAAGATAAAAGAACTGCAACAGGGACTTCACAGTCTCAAGGAAGAAGAAGGTTTAGGAATTGACGAATGGCTTAAAAGCTTAGGACTTGGGCCATGGGTGAGAAACCTTGTGATCTATGCTATAGGAATATTGGGTGTAATTTTACTGGTTTTGCTTATTTTGCCTTGTATTTTTAAATGTATTCAAAACATGGTCAGCCATACAATAGCAAAAACCTGGCAGACTAATCTCCTTGCTCAAGAAGAAAATGGGGGAAATGTGGAGAGATTTATTAATAGTTGGTTAGCTGAGAAAGGCCATACTGACATAATGCCGCTGGTTAAGCTGAAAAGAGAAGTCAGCAGTCAGTGACGAATGACAGGCAAGGACAGAATGCACTTGCCGCAACATGAGGATAGGGAAGAGAGATTCTTCCTGAGAATATGTAGAAAGTATCAAAAGTAGAACCATAAGTATGCAGAAGTAGGCGTAGTTGCTGATATGTAACTAACCAATCCTGAGCTCAACTTTTGCAATATGTATGAAGTTCATTATGAACTGTATTTAACCTGCTGTACCGATCAATAAAATTAGACCTGTGATGATCTAATTCATGTCCGGGTCTCCTTCTGTCGACAGCTATATCCGGCCGCGGGGCATGACGGGAGTTGTAAGCAAAAATAAAATATGGCGCCAATGTAGGCACCGCCCCTAGTCCCGGAACCCTTGCGCTGATTGCTGCAGCTGCTGATGGGCGGGAGCATCAGCAAATGGGAAGCGGTGGAGGCGAGAACAGCCAATTCACCCTCCTCCAGTCCCTCCCAGTACAGACCGGTTCATCCTCAGCACAGCCCAGTACAACCCCAGTGCCCCTCCGGTCCCTCCCAGTACAGCCCAGTCCGTCCCAATACACCCAAGTTCATTCCCAGTCATTCCCAGTTCCAGTGTCATCCACAGGATGACCCAGTGTCGCCAGTTTTCTCTGCAATGTCCCCAGTGTCCCCAGTGAGTCCCAGTAGAAACCGGTGTCACTCCCAGTATGTCCCAGTGTCTCCCACACTGTTCCCAGTGATCCCCAGTATGTCCCAGTCCTCCCCAGTGTTTCCAAGGACAGTTTCATTTCTCACGGTGGCCATGGCAGCCAAACCCAGCAGTGGGGTCAGTGCAGTGCCCATGGCCACAGCCCCTTGCGGTGGCCCAGTGCAGCTTGGGCTGATGATCCACCCTCACAGCTGGCCCAGGGCAGCTCTGCAGTGGCTTTGGTGGCACCTGGGGCTGGCACACACCTGAGCAGTGTGTCTGTTTGCACTGGGGAAACTCAGCAGTTTCAGATTGCTTCAAAAAACCCCAAAAAGTGAAAACCCCTCTAAGGCTGAGTGCAGCCAGCTCTGCAAGCACAGCAGGGCCCAGGGCAGTGAGGACAGACAGGATGGGGCTGGGCAATGTGGAGCAAGGTTGTCCACACTGGGTCAGAGCTCAAGGCACAGCTTCTGTGAGCAGGCCAGGAGTGCTGAGGAGAGACCCTGGGTCAATATCAATCACAGAATGCTGCAATCACCTCTGCTCTAAAGAGAAATAAAATAAAATACATCCTTTAAAATAGGAACGTGTATTTCTTACAAGTTTTTTGAAATCTTTCTCCATAACTGGACTAGGAACACTTTAATGATTCTCACAGGGCTTTGATGTTGTTTACATCAGACTCAGTCCCTGACAGAGTGTCTTCAGAAAACTTCTCAAGAACTCAAAGTTAAATGGAAACTCTGAAGTTTCTTTAAGTTTTTATGGGGTCCCACTGAGGAACACAACTCAAAAAGTGTCCCCAGGTTCCAGTTAGAGCAAAACACTGGAGGCAGTGATGACAGCTGGGCACAAACAAGGCAAAGGTGTCTCTGGTGCTGAGCAAACCTGGATGTGTTTGAGGAATTCCAAGGGCCAAGGCCTGAGCCCCAGCCCCTGGCCAGGCAGATCCTGTCCCTCTCTCCTTGCTCAGGGCTCTTCCCAGGATGGGCACTGGCATGTGGGGATGTGCAATGCCAAGGGCAGGAGCATGGGGCAGCCCCTGCCAGGCTGCTGAGCAGGGACAATGAGGCAATGAGGCCCCAGGCCTGCAAGGGTCACTTGTCTCCTGCTCCTGCCTCAGGCCCAGGCCCAGCAGCCATGGCCAAAGTGCTGCCCAAGTTGGCTCTGGCAGGGCTGTCTTGCAGCTGCTGCCCATCCTGTGCCCTGTGCAGCCCAGGCTGTCCCACAGTGTCCCTGCCCTGCGCCTCTGTCCCTGCAGGCTGTCGGCATCCCCTGGCTGCCCCACCTGGCTGGGCCCTTCCTTTGCTGCCAGCTCTGCCTCCTGCCTGCCTCTGCCTGCCCACACAAAGCCTGGGGCTGACCCAGACTTCTTCTGGGGACGTGGGGCACCACAGCCCTGCCCTGGCAGGGAAATTCCTTTCTCCTGGTGTCCAGTCTGGGCCTCTCTATGTTCCTTTGGTGCCACTGTTTCCTTTTCATGCTTATATCCTCCATGAAGAAAAGCTCCGGAATCTCTGAAACCACCCTTCCATCCCTCTCAGGCTGCTCCTATTCTACCCTCAGTCTGCACACCACTGAGCCCAGAGCCCTCAGCCTCTTCCAGCTGGTTTTGTCATGAGGCCTCCAAACCCCATCCTGGGAGACTTTTGTGTCTTCTCCAAGGTCTGTGAAAATGGAAAAATAGTGATCAAATTTATTTTCTCCACAATCTTGCAATGACAGAACAAGGGCCAATATCTTTAAACTGAATCAGGGTGGATTTATATATCTTAAAAGTAGGAAATATTTTACAAGTATGAGGGTGGGTCGAAACTGCAGCTGATTTCCCAGAGAAGTGGATTCCCCATCCCAGGAATTGTCCAAGAGCAGGAACTTTGTGCAACCTGACCCAGTGAAACCCTCTCATCCCCAAGGACAGAATTCCCGTAGTGTGTGTTCTCTGCTGTGCTGGGTGCCCTCACAAGGCTTCTGGCCAGAATGTCTGCTGAGGGCAGCCAGGCTGCTGCAGGGGCAGTGACCTCACAGCCATCACTATGGCAGCCCTGTCCCCTGGGCCTGGCTCTCCCCTTTCCTCTGCCCCTGCCTTGGCTCTGCTGCCATGAAGGGTTTTGTCATTAATATCTTGTCCCCATGGTGCTGGGGCCAATGGCTTCCCAGTCAGGCTCCAGGAGCAGAAGTGGCTTTTCAGAGCCCAGCCAGGAATGAGCCCTGAGGCAGCAGCTCTGCAGTGGTGGCCACCAGGCCGGGCTGCCAAGGGAGGCTTCTGGCCATGGCCTGCAAGCAGCTGCTGCTGCCAAGGTGCCTTTGGTGCCTCAGGCTCTCCCTGGCACAGCTCCCAGCACGGCACTCTGCCCTTGATCCTGAGCCCTTCCCTGTGCCGGGGCTGGCCTGGGGCTTTTCCTGCAGCGGGACCTGCCCTGCTCATGGCACAGGAAAGGCAGTTCCTGCTGGAGCAGGAGGCTCTGCTTGCAATGGGCTCCAACAACTCCAGCAGGGCCCTGTTGACTTCAAAACTGCTTCCTAGAGCACTTTATTCTAATATTAGTTATAGCTCCTGAACTGTGGAGTAAATGAATGTGGTTAAGTTCTTTCTTCTAATCATGATTAGAATCAATTAGAGGAATATTTATATGAATCTATCGGGTATCCCATCATTAATTCTGTGGGACAAATTGGGTTAAAGGTTCAATTCCACCTCTCCGATCCTTTACACCTTTGACAAAGTCTGGGGCTGGGATTGGATCCAGTCACTTACAGTCTCCTCTCATTGAAGGAATTGTAGAAGTCTGGGGGCCCTGCAGGGGTTTGAGGATCCATGGTGGCTGTTCAGTGTCATTTCTCCACATCATGATTTAGCAGGAGTTTTTCCAATAAAGAAATAAAGGTTTTGCCTGAAGCTCCCACTGTGCCCATGACAGGAACCCTTGTGAGTGTCTGGGACATCCCGGCTCTTTGGCAGCCTGGGGACTCCTGGGATGTCACCATGGAGCCCCCGTGAGTGCCTGTGACAGATCGGTGCCTTTGCAGCCCAAGGTCCCCTGGGATCTCACCATGCAATGGCTGTGACTGCCTCTGACCAAAGAGCTCTTTACTCTTCCAGAAAGCCCTGGGAGATCTCCATGGAGCCCCTGTCTGTGCCTGTGACATTCCAGCTCTGGAACAGCCTGGAGATTCTTGGAAAGTCCCCATGGAATCCCTCTGAGGGTCTGTGACAAATCTGACCCTTAGCAGGCAACCACCACCAGGACCCTGTTGCTATGGTCAGTTTCCATGGCAACAATCACCAGCCCCCTGTTGCTATGGTCAGTCCCTTGGCAGCTCCATGGAGACCCCATGCCAGGGGTGGTTGCCATGGACACCAGCTCAGGCCTGCAGCCAGAGCCTGTTGCCATGGCAACCATTGGCAGCCCCATCCCCAGGCTCATGGGATCCCAGAGCCACAGAATTGGCTGAGCTGGGAGGGACCCATCAGGATCCTCCAGTCCAACTGCTGGCCCTGCACAGGACACCCCAACAATGCCAGCCCGGGCCTGGCAGCGCTGTCCAAACGCTGCTGCAGCTCAGAGAGCCCTGGAGCTGGGACCCTTCCCTGGGGAGCCTGGGCAGGGCCCCAGCAGCCTCTGGGCAAAAACCTTTTCCTGACATCCAACCTGAGCCTGCCCCGACTCAGCTGCAGCCGTTCCCTCCACTCCTGTCCCTGGGCACCAGAGGGAAGAGGTTCCCACAGCCCCAGCCAGGGACCCGCTCCCAAGGCTGTTGCCATGGCCACCAGGGCTGGGACCAGCTGGGATGCTCGGTTTCCACGGGCCGGGGTTCAGGAATGGGATTCCCCAATTTCCTGCTCCCGCTAAAACCACACTGCCCTCGCTGCCCTCCCACCTCTTGTGGAATGAACAAAAGGCAAAGATCCCAGGCTGGGATAAGAACAATTTATTGGGAACAGCAGCAAGATAAGGAACAAACAAGAACAGAAATAATACTGGCAACAGAAGGGATGAAATAAAGGGAGAACTACAACATAACTGACTGTCTCTTCCCGGCCACAATTTTCCACTGCCTGGAAAGGACACCCTTCTTCTCAGGAGAGAGAGAGAGAGAGTCCCTTTCCTGTCCCAGGCAATTTCCTGAGGTGGGAGAGAATATAATGACATGGTCATGCCACGACCCTCATGTGTTTTTTCAGAGCCACATCATGTCCATTGGCAGGGGCAGGAAAAGGTACAAGTGTTTTCCCAGACTGGATCATGGGGAATATGGATCACCAGGGCTCTGCTTAACATGGGTCCTCCATGGGGGTTGAAGCTTGAGCAGTGCACGAAGCTCATCCTGCACTTGGGGCATTGGCAGAGCTTACTTTACCAGTGCCTCCTTTGGTGCCTGGTCAAGTGAGAGCTCCGGGCGAAGCTCTTCCCACACTTGGGACACTCATAGGGCCTCTTCCCAGTGTGGATGCGCCGGTGCCTGATGAGGTTGGACTTTTGCTTGAAGCCCTTCCCACAGTCAGGGCAGAGGAAAGGCCTCTCCTTGGTGTGAATCTGCTGGTGCTGGAGGAGATGGTAGCTTGTCCGAAACCTCTTCCCACACTCGGGACACTCGTAGGGCCTCTTCCCAGTGTGGATGCGCTGGTGCCTGATGAGGTTGGACTTTTGCTTGAAGCCCTTCCCACAGTCAGGGCAGATGAAAGGCCTCTCCTTGGTGTGAATCTGCTGGTGCTGGAGGAGATGGTAGCTAGTCCGAAACTTCTTCCCACACTCGGGACACTCGTAGGGCCTCTCCCCAGTGTGGATGCGTTGGTGGGTCACAAGGTTGGATCTGTAGCTGAAGCCCTTCCCACATTCTCCACACTCGTAGGGCCATTCCCCGGTGTGGATCATCTGGTGGCTGATCAGGGTGCTGCTCTGCCTGAAGCTCTTCCCACACTCCAAGCACTTGTGGGGCTTCTCCCCATCATGAAGCTGCTCCTGGGCCATCAGCTCCAAGAACTTGCTGAAGCTCTGTCCACCTTCGTGGCTCTGGATAAGTCTTTCCTCCTCAGAGCAACCTCGGCAGGGTTTGGAGCCCCTCTTCCTGCAGGATCTCTGGGGATTTTCCTCCCCATTAGTATTCTGCACTGTGGACTCAATCAAAACAGCCTCTTCCATGAGGTTCTGCCGAGGAGATTTTTCCTCCCTGGTCTCCATCATCAGCTTTTTGTCTAGGGAAGGAATGGCAAGGAGAGGATGGGATTTGCCTCCATTCCAGAAGGAAGGGGAAGGAGATCCCCCCAGTGCATCCCCGGCAGGACGGTCTTGGCACCAAGGTTGTCCTGCAGCCGGGGGCTGTGCTGGGCTGGGAGATGGAGCAGGAGAGAGGGGGAAAGGGGCACTGATTTCCTCTTCACCTGCCTGGGTATCCCAAGGCTCCTTCCTCTTCCTCTCAGCCTCCTCCTCCATCCAATCAAGGTTTGGGAATGGGAAATCCTGTTCTGGGAAGAAAACAAAGGGTGCGCACATTGTCGTTTGTTCCGGGATCTGTGCTGGGCTGGGAGATGGAGCAGGAGAGAGGGGAAAAGGGGCACTGACTTCCTCCTCACCTGCCTGGGTATCCCAGGGCTCCTTCCTTTTCCTCGAAGCCTCCTCCTCCATCCAATCAAGATTTGGGGATGGGAAATCCTGTTCTGGGAAGAAAACAAAGGGTGTGCACATTGTCGTTTGTTCTGGTTTGAAGGCAAACTTGGGGGAGAGTCTAAGTTGGAGTTACAATTTAAAAAGAAAATTTAGATCAGGACAATGATACAGAAACACTGCCTTTAACTGACAGAGTCAGGATATAACCTGACACCCTGTTGATCAGGGTGGTGGCAGCAGTCACATTAAATGGCGGCTTCAGTCCTGTTGGAGTGATCAACGTGATTCTGTCAGAGCAGTGATCCTGTAAAAGGGTCTGGTCTTCCTCTGAAGGTCCAGTGGTGGTTATGGAGATCTTGTCCTCTGGGAATCCAGTAGGCAAGCTGCTCCTGGTGTTGCAAGGCTCACCTTATATCCAGGTAGGAATGCTTGGTTCCTCCCCCTGGGCGGAGCATCCCACAATGGGATGACGGAATTTTATCAGTCCTGCAGGGACACTCAATGGCCTATTCACAGAAGATATCTCCCCTGGAGGGCGTTATCAGGGGTGAGTCATGCAAGAGATAAAGAGCACTGCCCCACCTTTTTATAGCAGTTGATGAAGATGGGGATTGAAAACATGCATTTGGTTACATCTTGCATGGCAACCTGAAACAGTGGGGTAATTCCTGCTCAGGGCATGAATAACCCTCCCCTTACCCAAACTGGCTCAGGTGTAAAACCCCCACCCTGGGAAGGGCACACACACAGGGGACAAGGTCACACTTGCCCTGCTCCAGGGGAGGTCTCTGTCCCTTGCTCTCTCCCCCTTCTCTCTTTCTTTCCATCTGTCTCTCTACTTCACATTTACTGTTCAATAAAATCCATTTTGGATTTGGTCTCGTTAGCACCTTCCTGGCTGCAGAGGCATCTCTCTAATAATTTTCTTAACCAGATTGTGACATTGTTTTGGAACAGTGAGTTTAGGCACTGCTCTCTGACTCCAAGTGACAAAAAGCTGATGATGGAGACCAGGGAGGAAAAATCTCCTTGGCAGAACCTCATGGAAGAGGCTGTTTTGATTGAGTCCACAGAATACTAATGGGGAGGAAAATCCCCAGAGATCCTGCAGGAAGAGGGGCTCCAAACCCTGCCGAGGTTGCTCTGAGGAGGAAAGACTTACCCAGAGCCACGAAGGTGGACAGAGCTTCAGCAAGTTCTTGGAGCTGATGGCCAAGGAGCAGCTTCATGATGGGGAGAAGCCCCACAAGTGCTTGGAGTGTGGGAAGAGCTTCAGGCAGAGCAGCACCCTGATCTGCCACCAGATGATCCACACCAGGGAATGGCCCTACGAGTGTGGAGAATGTGGGAAGGGCTTCAGCTACAGATCCAACCTTGTGACCCACCAACGCATCCACACTGGGGAGAGGCCCTACGAGTGTCCCGAGTGTGGGAAGAGGTTTCGGACTAGCTACCATCTCCTCCAGCACCAGTGGATTCACACCAAGGAGAGGCCTTTCCTCTGCCCTGACTGTGGGAAGGGCTTCAAGCAAAAGTCCAACCTCATCAGGCACCGGCGCATCCACACAGGGAAGAGGCCCTACCAGTGTGCCACGTGTGGGAAGAGGTTTCACACCAGCTCCCATCTCCTCCTGCATGAGTGGATTCACACTGATGAGAGGCCATTTTGCTCTCCCAACTGTGGGAAGGGCTTCAAGCACAACTTCACCCTCATCAGGCACCGGCACATCCACACTGGGGAGAGGCCCTTCGAGTGTCCTCAGTGTAGGAAGAGCTTCACCCAGAGCTCTCACTTGACAAGACACCAACAGAGCCACCAGTAAGGGAGGCCCTGCAAATGCCCCAGCTGCAGGAACAGCTTCATGCACTGCTCTATCTTCATCACCCATGGGAGAACCCACATTGAGAAGAGCCTTGTGGTCCATTTTCCCTGTGATCCATGCTGGGAAGATGCCTGTTGTCCTGCCCCTGCCCTTGACATGATGTGGGATTGAAGAACATGAGGGTCTGGCCATGGCCCTGTCATTACATTCACTCCCACCTCAGGTTATTGCCAGGGGCAGGAAAGGAACTCTCTATGTCTCTTTCCCTGAGGAGAGGAGTGCCCTTTCCAGGCAGGGGGAAATTGTGGCCAGGGAGACCCAGTAAGTTGTGGTTTAGTTTTCCCTGTAAAGTTTTATTTATCCCTTCTCTTATTAATATTGTTTCTGTTCTCTATGTTTCTTATCTCGTTGCTGTTCCCAATGAATTGTTCTTATCCCAGCCCAGGATCTTTGCCTTTTGTGCTTTCCATGGGAGGCGGGATGGCAGCGAGGGCAGAGCAGTTTTAGCAGGAGCAGGAAATTGGGGAATCCCATTCCTGAACCCCGGCCCGTGGAAACCGAGCATCCCAGCTGGTCCCAGCCCTGGTGGCCATGGCAACAGCCTTGGGAGCGGGTCCCTGGCTGGGGCTGTGGGAACCTCTTCCCTCTGGTGCCAGGGACAGGAGTGGAGGGAACGGCTGCAGCTGAGTCAGGGCAGGCTCAGGTTGGATGTCAGGAAAGGGTTTTCGCCCAGAGGCTGCTGGGGCCCTGCCCAGGCTCCCCAGGGAAGGGTCCCAGCTCCAGGGCTCTCTGAGCTGCAGCAGCGTTTGGACAGCGCTGCCAGGCCCAGGCTGGCATTGTTGGGGTGTCCTGTGCAGGGCCAGCAGTTGGACTGGAGGATCCTGATGGGTCCCTCCCAGCTCAGCCAATTCTGTGGTTCTGGGATCCCATGAGCCTTGGGATGGGGTGGCCAATGGTTGCCATGGGAACGGGCTCTGGCTGCAGGCCTGTGCTGGTGTCCATGGCAACCACCCCTGGCATGGGGTCTCCATGGAGCTGCCAAGGGACTGACCATAGCAACAGGGGGCTGGTGATGGTTGCCGTGGAAACTGACCATAGCAACAGGGTCCTGGTGATGATTGCCATGGAAACTGACCATAGCAACAGGGTCCTGGTGATGGTTGCCCGCTAAGGGTCAGATTTGTCACAGGCCTTCAGAGGGGTTCCCTGGGGGCTTTCCAAGAGTCTCCAGGCTGTTCCACAGCTGGAATGTCCCAGGCAGAGACAGGGGCTCCATGGACACCTGCCAGGCATTTCTGGGGACTGTAAAGGGCCATGTGGTCAGAGGCAGTCACAGCCATTCCATGGTGACATCCCAGGGGACGTTAGGCTGCAAAGGCACCGATCTGTCACAGGCACTCACAGGGGCTCCACGGTGACATCCCAGGAGTCCCCAGGCTGCCAAAGAGCCAGGATGTCCCAGACACTCACAGGGGTTCATGTCATGGGCACAGTGAGACCTTCAGGCAAAATTTATTAGGGAAACTCCTGTTGGGTCACAACATGCAGAAAGGATTCCCAATAGCCTCCATAGATGCCCAAACGTCACCATTGAATCAGAGATGACACAGACTCAGATCAGAAGGCTAAGGGCTAAAAGCCACCTGTTTTTTCAATCCTCTTCTTTTATACCTTGGTTTGCTACAGGTGGACCTCACTGGTCCTTTAATCAACACATTTCACATGATTGGCCAATTAAGACAACACCCTTCAGTAAACAATTTTATGGAAAAAAGCCAACTTATTCCAAACATTGTCAGCCAAGTGTTTCCTCAAAAATCCACTCAGATAACACCATTTATTGATGTTCCTTTTATGTTGGGCCTTTCTTGGGGATCCCTGGATGGGGGAATCCCTCCTGCAGCAGTTCTATGCCAGGTAAAAAGAGATGCATGGGACTTTTTCAGTCTTCAGCTTCTTGTTTATTGTTATCTCATCTAAAGTTTTGCATGGCTGTCCACACCAGGCTCAGTGCACTGGAAAAGCACTGTAAAATGGCCCCAAAACGTACAGTTTCAAGCTCTTTTAACATTGTCTCATCCAATAAACACTTGAAAGGTGCATTATTTCTACTTATCTACCAATAACTCATCCCTTGACTGTCCACATATCCTCTGCACTGTGCTTTCCATGACCAATCACTCTGTGCTACCAACAGTGCAGAAAATAGAGCAGATGAAGAAGACAGGGACTACACCCCAATTCCTCCATCTTGCTTCCTATCTACACCATACGAACAACCCCAAAAACCTAAATTTCTCACCCAAGGAACATATTATAGTACTCTCTATTACCTATTTCACACTTTGGTAAATTCTAATCTATCTCAAAGTCTTGGAAGTTTTCTCCATGGGGGAAGTTGAAAGGCAGTGTTTCTCTGGGGGACAGGACCCCTCAGAGCAGACAGAGAAATATTCCCTGTGCCTTGGATTCTGACACATTTAACCTAAAATCCTTTAACGCTTAATATGTGAAGTTGCCCAAAAATGTTCCAGGTAAGCAGGATTAGAAGGAGGAGAAAGAGAGAACAACAGAGAGACAGAAGATCCATAGAACAACACACACATAGGTACCAACTGCTGGGGTTCCAGCATCACAAAGAGAGGAAGCACAGGAGAAGGCAGGATCCAGACCCTGGACTGCCCTCGTGCCCCAGCTTTTAACCCCCTGCTCCTTCATGGGCCCGCCCCTGGGGTGAGACTGCCAGTTGCATGTCCAATCAGAGCCATGGTAGGGACCAGCGGCTGGTGTGTGATTGATTGACAGCTCAGCCAATCAGAACTATGTTAGCCCTGCCCGTACTGTGTGACTGACAGCTCTGCCAGGCCAGGGCTGGGGGTGGGGCTCTGTCCCACCACAAACCAAGGCCTGACCCGGCCCTGGCCCCACATGGGCATTCCGAGCATCCCAAGGTGTTTCGGGACATCAATCTCATCCAGCCTCTGACAGCAACCACAATGACAGTACAGAACCTCATGGAATCAAGGGTCAGTTGTGACCTCATGGTGCCTCATGGAATCAAGGAGACCATTGTGGAACTCAGGGGCAGTATGGCTGCAAGGGTCAAAAATTAAACACTGGGGTCCATAGAAAGAAGGAACCATTGTGACACAGCGAGGCCACATGGAGCCAAGGGAACCCTGTGACTCTGTTGGGGCTCATGAAACCAAGAAGCCATTGTGACCCTGCAAGACTTCATGGAATCAAGGAGAATACTGTGACAGTGTGGGGACCCATGAAATCAAGGAACCATGGAACAGGTCTGCCTGCTTTGACCTCCTGGGGGCTGTTTGACAGGTCCCACTGAATTTGTCAAGGGCCACTTTTCATCTGACTGTGAAACACTGGGGCTCTGGGCTTTCCTTCCTATGGAAAAGAGCTCTCTTTCTTGTCTAGGCTTCTATGCCTGAAATTAGGATTCCACCTCTTAAATTCCCTATATGCAAGGGTTTCTCCCAAACAAAATCTGCCAAGACAGTCAAGTGTGGCAAGACTCAGCCTCTGGTGACTGCCTCTCATCTGCCCCGGTGCTCAGTTGTTTCCTTTCTATGGAGACCATTGTGACAATGTGGGGGGTTGTGGAGCCAAAGGGCATTGTTACACTGTAGGAACTTGTGGAACCAAGGGAATCATTGTGGCACTGTGAGTACCATGGATCCAAGGGGCCATTATGACACTGTGGAGTCTTGAGGAACTATGGGGGCCACTGTGACACTTTGGGGTCTTCTGAAATGCAGGGAACATTGTGACACTGCAGAGTACTACGGATCCAAGGGACCATTGAGACACTGTGGAGCCTCATGGAACCAAGGACATCACTGTGGTTCTGTTGGGCTGCATGGTCCCAAGGGGCCAATGTGAAGCCATGGGGCTTTGTGGAACCAAGAGACAACTGTAGCATTTCAGGGCCTCATGGAGCCAAAGGGTCATTGTGATCCTGCAGGGCACCATGGATCCGAGGGACATTGTGACACTGTGGAGCCTCGTGGAACCAAGGACATCATTGTGGCTCTGTTGGGCTGCATGGTCCCAAGGGACCATTGCAAATCAGCAATGTGAGAATTAGCCCAGCTGTAACTCAGAGTCAGCTTGAAACTCACTGGGCGTGAGTTTCAAGTCCTAGGAGTCATTCAAAGAACAAATTAAAGTCAATCATGAGGTGGATCATTAACAATTTTCCAGATGCCTCTGCTGATGAAATCCATACCACTGAATTTTGCGACTCAGTGGGAGTTGATCTGTATAATTTTTGATCAAAAGGGACCCCACTGCACCCTGCATGCTCCCCATCTTCCACACCACACTTGACCAGTAAGCAATGTGTTGAAAACTCAATCTGTTGATAACTCCTAACTCGGGAACTCCCCTCAAACCTGCCTTTCTCAAACCTTTAATGATAGTCCAAGATGGCAATGGCCATGCTGCCTTGGATCATCATGCCCTGGAGACTCAAGACAGAACGAGCCAAAATATGGCTCAGGAGCCTGACCACCCTCCCTCCATCTTGGCCCCTCCACTTCCTGCTACCACAACTTTCGCCTCTGCCCTGAAAAAAGCTCCAGACTCCACCCACACAACTACGGGTCCTGCCCTCACTGTCAATCATTCCCTCTCCACACTGGACCATGCCTCCAGTTAAGGAAGGAGACTGGCAAATAGCCTCAAAATTCCTCATTGGCCTGTCATGTTATGAAAAAAGGGGGCAGAATCCCAGGTATCAGCTACTGGTTTGCAGGGAAATCAAGGATCTTTGTATCTAAAGACCATAGGAAGGACTTACCTTGCTTTAATGACCTAATGAGGGCCATGTTTACAGCACATGTCTCAACCACCTATGATTTAAAATATATTATGTTGTTGTCACCTACAGAATACACCTGGTGGGAAGAGGGATGAAAGTGTTTATTATGCTAATAGCAATGACTATGCTAATAATGAAGCAAGGGCGGAATTGACAATCAACTATCTAGCTGGAGAAGGACAACACAGCCTACCAGATGATCAAGCAGCAGGTATCCTCAGAGAAGTATTGGATGATATCAAAGAGATGGCTTTGAAAGCTTTAATCCAGGTATCAGATGGTAGCACTCCCAATTTAAAATACTTTGGATGGCTGCAGCTAAAGCTCTAGGACAATCAGACCATCTTGGGTGCCTGTTAAGTAAGCAAACCAATGTTACCTCCCTCACAATGAGTGGCCTGCTCTCAGACATAGAGACCATCAGACATGCCACCGTGCAGAACAGCAATAGAGTTTTTACTCTGGGCACAGGGGCATGGCTGTGTAGACTCTGAGGGCATGTGTTGCATGAACCTCTCCAGCCACAGCGAGTCAATCCACAAGAGCATTCAGGTACTGAATGAAGGGTTCAAGAAGCTTCAAGTGGAAAACAAAGACTGGTTCAATAAACTCTTCCAATCCAAGGGACTAAAGGGTTGGATGATGTTTATCTAAAAAAGGACTATTAATTCTCTTAGTGGTTGTTGCTGTATTGTTAATTGTCCCATGTTTGTTTGGATGCTTTTAGAAAGTCTTACAAAATTCTTTCCGTTCCATCTTTGTTGTAAAACAGAAAGGGGGAAGATACCCAACACAGGCTCCTCATGGACACCTTGGACAACAGAACTGGAGGCCCGGATGGCACAAAAACCTCTCAGACACTCAATTTTGGAAGGAAATTCATTAAAAGTACCTAAAAGTATACTTCAATCCATAAAGTACCTTAAAAACCTTGAGCATGGCAAGGCATTAATGAGCCCCACTGAGTGTCAGTACAAAGCTCTCCAGGGACTTGTTAAAGCAGATAATTGGGACCATGATTGCACAAACCTCTCACACAGTGTGTATCAAAACGGAAACACCAAGTACCTTAAAATAACTGAAGCCACCTGTAGTATTAATGAGCCCCACTGAGTGTTGTTACTGAAAAAGCCTCTCCAGGGACTAATTACCACAGATAATTGGAGGCCATGATTGCACAAACCTCTCAGAGACTGCAAGGCAAAAGCCAAACCCAAAGTCCTTTGAAAAACTCTGTGAGCATGAAGGAGCCCCCAGGGCCATTCCTGAGCAAGGCTCCCCAGGGACTCCTTCCAGCAGATCCTTGAGGCCACTGGGATGTGGGCTAGGGGAGGATGCTGAGGGCAGGACAAGGGGCTGACAGTGCCCAGCCTGGCTGGGGCTGTGCCAGGAGGCCCCAGGGCCTCAGCACAAGGTGTCTCCTCCCAGCCCTTGGTGGCACAGATCCTACTGCGCCTCAGGGCACCAAGACTTGCCTTCTCTTTGTCCCCTCCTCTCATCACTGTCTCCAGTTCTCTGCTCTGCTTGGGGCCTGGGGACACTTTCTGAGTTGTGCTCCTCAGTGGGACCCATTAAAAGTCCAAGAAACTTTGGAGTTGGATTCTGACTTGGAGTTCTGGAGAGGTTTCTTCAGCTCCCTCTCAGGGACTGATGTTCAGGGCCTGAGCACAAAGCCCCAGGGGCTCATTAAAGTCCTGGTGCTGTGTCTGTGCTGCTGAGCTGGGCTGGGCTCCTGGCACAAAGGCAGCTCCTGGTAACCAAGAAGAGCTTCAAAAGCACATTTCTCTTGATGAGCAGCTCTTCTGCCAGCCCAGCAGGGCTGGGGCACTGCCTGCAGCCACCCTGGGCACAGCACAGAGGCACAGAGAGCTTCAGTCAGTCAGGGCTGGGAAGGTGCTGAGAAGTGCCTGGGGCAGAATCACTGCCAGCCCTTGGCACAGGAACCTCTGGCTGCAGGACAATGCAGCTGCAGCTCCTGGAGCCATCTCCTTAAGGTGGAACACCCCATTGCCTACAGACCCTGTGAGTACAACTCCTGAGTATTTCTGGTGTGGGGGAGGAAATGCTCATGAAGCTCTGACATGCTGAGGGGTTCTGGTCAGTCATAGAATATTTCAGAGGCAAAGGTTTTGATAAAAATGAGGAAATTTCCCAAGACTTTGCATTCAATTTCCTGCATTTGGCAAATGGCAGGGAAGGGTACATAAATCGTAAAGGTTGATTATGAATTAATAATTATGAATTTTGACAAGTGCCTGAGACATCCAAAATGTTCCTTTTCATGATAAATAGGGTCACAGAAAATCACTAATGTGCTTTCAGTCCCTCTGCCCATTGACAGGACCAGCATCACCTTTCCTGGACCCATCAGACTCAGTCTGAGCTGTCCTTTCTTCAAGCTGCAAACAGAACCTTCCCCCAGCCAGCGCCCTGCAAACACAGGGTTCTGTCAGGCCAAGGAGAGGGTACAGATATTTGGGGTCTGTGAGTGCTGGCAGGGAGAGATCAGGCACAGGGAAACACCTGCAGCAGGGAAATCTCCAGGAAGCAGAGAGAAGATCAGGCAAGGAGAGAAAACAAAACCCAGAAACACTGTGGTAGGGAGACTTTAGAGATCTTCACAGGACGCCCTGAAATGCAGCCCCTCCCTCTGAACAAGCCCCCTCCCTCCTGTGCCCCAGCCAAGCCTCTGCCCTCAGGGCCGGGGCTCCAAGGCGTGCAGCCCCTCCTGTGCAGGCAGAGCTGCAGCAGAGCCGTGGGGCAGCTCTGCAGCCCTGGGCCCAGTTCCCTCTGCAGAGCACAGGGCTGGGAGCAGCTGCCCGGCCCTGGGGGCTCTGGAGGGGGCACAGCTGGCTCAGGGTGACGCTGTCCCCAGTGCCCGGCTCTGGGCAATGCTGTCAGTGCAGCCAGGGAAGGAGCTGCATCTCCCTCCATCCAATGCCATCATAAGGACACTTGGAAATCTCCCTGAGATTTCAGTCCAAGCTGGGAGCTTCAATCCCAGATGCAAACCTGTCTGAGAGCATCTCTGAGTTATAAGATTGATGGGGAAAGGCAGAGGTGTTGTGACAGTGAAAATGCTGCTGGTTTGGTGAAATGAGCAACTTAAGTCCTTGGCTAAAAGTGTGAAGCTGGGCTGTGGGGGATCCATCTGTTCTCAGCAGTACCTGGTGACATTTAATGGGCAGCATAAGAAAGTGACTGTCCTTCACCTGAGGATGGTTAAAGCCCAGAGAAACTCCAAAGAGAGTGACATGACAGACCATCTCCCCTCACGCTCCACTCATCATCTTGCCTCAGGGAACTCACTCTGTTCTATCAGAGGGCAGCAGAAATACTGAGGGTTCGATATCCAAGAATACCAGGAGAGACATGGGGGAAGCTTAAAAAGAAAACCACAGAACTCTTAAATACAGATGTGTTGCTGTGTGTATTTCAGGGAAGGGTATATGGGAAATGGCTTGAATTTTGGTTACAGGTATCTCCTCTAACTCTTCACTGTCCTTTTCTCCATGAACAGGTCCCCACGTCCAGCCCCAGCCGATGTCCAACAGCAGCTCCATCAGGCACTTCCTCCTGCTGGCATTGGCAGACACGCGGCAGCTGCAGCTCCTGCACTTCTGCCTCTTGCTGGGCATCTCCCTGGCTGCCCTCCTGGGCAACGGCCTCATCATCAGCGCCGTAGCCTGCGGCCACCACCTGCACACGCCCATGTTCTTCTTCCTGCTCAACCTGGCCCTCAGCGACCTGGGCTCCATCTGCACCACTGTCCCCAAAGCCATGCACAATTCCCTCTGGGACACCAGGAACATCTCCTATACAGGATGTGCTGCTCAGCTCTTTTTCTTTCTGTTCTTCATCTCAGCAGAGCTTTCCCTCCTGACCATCATGTGCTACGACCGCTACGTGTCCATCTGCAAACCCCTGCACTACGGGACTCTCCTGGGCAGCAGAGCTTGTGCCCACATGGCAGCAGCTGCCTGGACCAGTTGCTTTCTCAATGCCCACATGCACACAGCCAATACATTTTCCCTGCCCCTGTGCCATGGCAATGCCCTGGGCCAGTTCTTCTGTGAAATCCCCCAGATCCTGAAGCTCTCCTGCTCAAATTCATACCTCAGGGAACTTAAGGTTATTGTTTTTTCCATCTCTTTAGCATTTGTCTGTTTTGTGTTCATTGTTTTCTCCTACGTGCAGATCTTCAGGGCTGTGCTGAGGATCCCCTCTGAGCATGGACGGCACAAAGCCTTTTCCACTTGCCTCCCTCACCTGGCTGTGGTCTCTCTGTTCATCAGCACTGCAGCATTTGCCTACCTTAAGCCCCTCTCCATCTCCTCCCCATCCCTGGATCTGGCCCTTTCAGTTCTGTACTCAGTGGTGCCTCCGGCCCTGAACCCCCTCATCTACAGCCTGAGGAACCAGGAGCTCAAGGCTGCTGTGAGGAGACTGATGACTGGATGGGTTTGGAAACATTAAACTTCTGGCCCATTTCTGCCAATCACTTGTAATAAAAGTCATTTTAGATACTTCTCGTTGGTTTCATTTTGGAGGTTCTTATTCTTTGTTTTACTTTTTTAATCATGTCTGATATTGTTGGATTGGATGTGACCTACGCACACGTGATTTGCGTCAAAGAAGAAAACGTTTTTATATTGTGTGTTCTCTAGTTTATATGCTTTTAACAAAGCATCATCTTAAGTCCTTAATTACATCACAAAAACTTCTTATATTCATTGGAGTAAAGCTATTAGTATCAATATATTTGCAAAAGTTTTACAGAAATTTAATAAGGCCCATATACACATTTACGTATGCACCTAGTCTAGCTTACAAAAATTTTCATGTATCTTTTATAATCTGTTCTCATGCAGATGCCTTGTTTTCTTCCTTGCTATGGATAGACTCTTAAATCATCAATTGTTATTTCATCTATGAATTCAGCTTTCCTTGTAAGCTAGCTGTCAAGCCCCACTATATTGTTCACAGAGAAATGTCATTATTAAAGCCATTTCTCATTTTGTTTCTATCCATCTTCCCTGTGGTCACAGACTGTGTCAATGAGGGGCTGCACTCTTGGTGGCTATAAATGAAGTAAAGGATCTCCCAGCAGAGTTTTCTGCAGAGATGCCCTTTTGTTGCCCTCTCTGGAGCTGCAGCAGCAATGTCTGTGTGCAGAGCTGGGGGCAGATCAGTGCTGGCACAGAAGCTGTGCCCAGCAGCAGCAGCAGCACTTGGTGTTTCCAGTGCTGCTGCCGTGGCCCTGCCCCGCTGCCCTGGTGGCCCTGGTGTTGCTGCAGGGCCTGAGTGCTCTCGGGGCCGGGCACAGCCCTGGGGGTGGCAGTGCCGGGGCTGCAGCAGGGACAGGCCATGGGCACTGCTGGGGCAGCGCTGACGCCTCAGCCCAGGCCCTGGGGGCTCCAGGCTCCTTGCCCAGGCTCTCTCAAGAACACACCCAGGCCAATGCTCAGCACAGAAAACCCCCGTGAGCAGCCCCAGACTGGCCGTGGGCAGGCTGGGGGCAAACAGCATGGCTGGGGCTCTGCAAGGGCCCTGGGGCAGACGGGAAGGAGCAGCAGAGCAGGGGCTGATCCATCCCCAGTGCGCTGCACAGCCCAGGGCAGTGTCCCAGAGCGTCCTGATGGAGCTGCCAACAACATCCCCCCTCTGCAGCCCTGGCCTCTCCCCCAGCTCACACAGGTGCCCCATCCTTGCAGGCACAGACACGGCAGCACTGGCTCAGCAGCCCCTGTTTGCATTGCACACAGCAGGGGCAGCACCCCCATGCTGTTGCTGTGGGGACATGAACCTGAGGGAGCACAAATGCCATCAGCCCCTGGGGCCAGCAAGGGCTGAGGGACACCAGGGAAACCACTCAGCTTTGTCCTGGCCTCTGCAGTCAGCCAGAAAGTTTGTTCCCATCAGCTGGGAGTTTCCTGTGCCACTGCAGATGCTGTTGCTCAGAGCCAGGGCAGCCTGGCAGCCGCCCCCAAACTGCCCTGAGCATTTCCTCTACTTCACATTTGCTTGCTTTATACCCCCTGGTTCACATTTATTCTAATTGCCCACCCCAGGGGGCCCACAACTGGACAGAGCACTCGAGGTGCTGTCCAACCAGTGCCCAGCACAGGTGAAGAATCACTGCCCTGCTCCTGCTGGCCAAACCATTCCTGACCCAGGCCAGGAGCCATTGGCCTTCTTGCCCACCTGGGCACACTGCTGCCTCATGTCCAGTCTGCTGTCCATCAGTCCCTGCAGGTCCCTTTCTGCCTGGCTGCTCTCCAGCCACTCTGTCCCCAGCCTGTAGTGCTGCAGGGGTAGTTGTGGCCAAAGTGCAGGACCCAGCACTTGGACTTGTTCAACCTCACCTTGTTGGATTTGGGCCCTGGATCCAGCCTGTCCAGGGCCCTCTGCAGAACCCTCCAACCCTCCAGCAGATCCACACTCACACCCAGCTTGGTGTCATCTGCAAATTTGCTGATGCTGGACTCAGTCCCCTCATGCAGATCATCACTGCAGATATTGAAATCCACACTGGCTGGCTCTGACCCCTCAGCCATCCTGTGGGTGCCCTGTGATGGCACTCAGGGTGATCTGTTCCATAACCTTGCTGGGCACCCAGGTCAGGCTGACAGGCCTGGAGTTGCCCAGCTCATCCTTCCAGCCCTTCTTGGGGATGGGCTCACATTGGCACCTCCAGTCCTCTGGGCCCTCCCTGCTGAGCCAGCACAGATGGTAAATGATGGAGAGCATCTTGGGGAGCTCATCCACAGCTACCCCAACCCCCTAGGATGGATCCCATCTGCTCCCAGAGACACCTGAGAGCATCTGAGTGGCTCAGCAGGTCACCAGCTGCTTCCTCCTGGATTACAGGGGCTGTTCTGCTCCCTGTGCCCATCCACCAGCTCAGGAGAACACTTGTCCTGAGGATGACCTTTCTTATTCTTGAAAAATGAGGCAAAGAAGGGGTTAGGTAGCTCAGCATTTCCGTCATATTTGGTAACCCCATCTCCCCCAATAATGAATCTAGATTGTCCTTGTACCTCTATTTGCCGTTAATTTATTTATAGAAACCTTTTTCTTATCCCTCACAGAAGTGGCCTGGTAAAGTCTTAAGCCTTCACCTCTCTAATTTTCTTTCTGCATCACCTAACAACATCCTTAAACATTTCCTGAGTTACTTGCCTCTCTGTCCGAAGGTGATGCACCTTATTTTTTCCCCAAGCTCCTGCAAAAGGCCCATCATGTACAGAACTTCACCTGTTGGCTAAAGTACACCTCAGAGGAGGAAAATACAAGAGACTGTAAATTAAAAGAGGGAAAGCAAGCTAGGAAAGTAAAAGAAGAGGCTGGGAATGCTAAAAAAAACTGGGACCCCCTTGATTACTTACTTCCTCCTACCCTTGCAGTACCTCAAATCCTTCCTCCAGTTCCTCTTTCTGTGGAACCAATTCCTCCTCCTCTCCCAGCTGTCATTCCTTTACCACCTCCTAACCCAGTTATTACTCCACCACCTTCCCCTCCACCCTCTCCTTACTCTTTTTGCCCTTCACTACTGTCCCCTTACCTGTGCCATCTCATGCACCCCTTATTCACCAGCAAGTTCCTGCTCTGCCTCCCCCACCACAAATGAGAAGCCAAACAACATCTCAGAATCTCATGCCCAAGAGTGAAGTTACCCAGTCAGCCTCCACAGATGATGTTGTAACACCCAGTCCAAAGTGGCTAAAATAGAAAAATTGTTCCCCCTCAGAGAAGTTCCCATGGGTGGGGTGGCCAGTGAGATTGGCTTTGTAAACGCTCCCTTGACTGCATCTAAATTTAGAAATTTTAAGAAAGAATTGCAAAATTTAGTGGAAGACCCAGTAGGAATAGCAAATCAAATTAATCCATTTTTAGCCCTAATATTTATCCATGGGGAGAACTGAACTCCATCTTTAACATCCTATTTTCCCCAGAAGAAACTCGAATAATAAGAACTGCAGGAATGAAAATTTGGGAGGGAGAAAACCAACCTGAGCCCACAGGTGACCAAAAAATGCCTTGAGGGGAGCCTGACTGGGACCCTAATCAAGAAGAGGGGAGAAGGAATATGAGAGATTACAGGTCCCTGATGACCAGAGGGATAAAAGAATCAGTCCCTAGAGGGAGTAATACCAGGTTTGTGTTTGATGGCACCCAGGAAAAAGACGAGAACCCAGCAACATGGCTTAATGGGCTAAAGCAAAACTTCCAGATTTACTCTTATGTTGACCCAGATAACCCAGAAGACTTTCAGTATTAACCAAAACAAATGCACCTTTTATTGAGTGCCCACAGCAGATGTAACAGAAGGATTAGAAAGGAGATAAAGGATAGAGAGACAGAGAAAAGGAGAGGGGGAATAGCTGCCAACAGAGAGAATAAATCCTAGTGGTCTGGCCAATAGATCCGTCTGGTCATGTCGGGGAGAGTCTCAAAGCCTTTGGTTAACTCAGGGCTCTTTTATAATCTACCGCCAGGAGGGGAGCAGGACGGCACATGGAGGGAACAGTGGAGAATAAATCCATTGGGAACAGGTACAGACAGTCCAGTTCTGAACAGCACAAACCGGTGCCAGCAGTGAGCGGGGCCCGTTGTTTCAGGACTGGTTCCTATGGGAAACATCTCGCTTCCCATGGCAGACATCCCGCTCCAGTCAGGCTAGCACCCCTGGGTTAGAATTTGAAGGGTCTCAGTCTCAGTCCTTGGGGAGCGCTTCAATCTCCGTACTTGACGGTGACTGTGAGGCAGAGGAGGGATCTTGGACCATCTCTTACAGACTGACATCCCAAAACATAGTAGTAATTATGCATTTCCCCTTAAAAATATAATTTATGGAATTAGGAAAATTATAACTATTTTTCTTATTTATAATAGTATTATTCTATATTTGTATTACAAATTTTTAGTATTTATATTTAAAAACCCACAGCTATATACAAGCAAAAAATTTATTGGTCATTCGTTCTAAGTAACACAATTCCCAACATTAATTCATTGAGAAGTGTGGCTATTGATTTTTCCTTCTTTATGCTAATCAGTCCTATTTTAAATCTTTTTATTATCTTTTTTATCATTTTCAAAGACAGGATAAAAGGCGCTACGTTGGGGTCCGTGGAGACATTTCTGTGGCATATTTGGGGCAGTTTTGGGTCTGGAGAGTGAATTCAGAGAGAACTTGAGGGTCTGGAGGACACTTTGAGGAGCCGGGTGGACACTTGGAGGGGCACTCAGGGATTCTGAGGGACAGTTCGGGGTCCGGGGCAGCACTTGGGGGTGCAGGGGGCCCCTTGGACGTCAGGGAGGAGAATTTGGGGCTCTTCGGGGTCCGGGCGGGCCCTTTGGGGGGCTCTGACGGGGCTCGCTGGGGCGCGGGGGCAGATGGGAGTTGTAGGCGCCGAGGTCTAATGCAGTTTAACGGGGCCGTGGAGCATCACGGGAGTTCGAGGCGCAGCTGCAATGGCTCTCGGTGGGGCGCGGGGTGTGACGGGAGATGAAGTCCCAGCTGGAACAGCACTGGACATGCGCCGCGGAGCATGATGGGAGCTGTAGTCCCGGAAGTGGCTCCAACGCTTTGTTTGGGGGTCCGGGAAGGCACTTGGCGGACACTTCTGCATCCGAGCCGCGACTTGAGATCCTCGGGGGAACGTAAACGGTTCGGGAGCGCTTGGGGGGAGCTCGGGGAGATCTAACCGGGCTCTTTAGGGCGGGGGCACGGTAGGAGTTTTAGGCGCGGGACTGTGTTCTGAGGGACTCTTGGGCCACGGTGGAGGAGAGGAGATGAATTTCCAGAAGCGGCTGTACCGGGCACCTGTGGGGTTGGGAGCACTCAGGGCGTCCGGGGACGCTTTTGGTGGGTCCCAAATGGGCGCTGAGGGGACACTGAGGGATCCCGGAGGGTCTCGGGGACACTTAAGGGACAAAGGGGGGGCGGATCCCGGGGTTCTGTGGAGCGCGAGGCATGACGGGCGTTGTAGTCCCGGCTCCAATGGGGCTCAATCGGGCCGCGGGGCATGACGGGAGTTGTGGCTACTGTAGGCACCATCCCCGAGTCTCTGATCTCTGGTGCTGATTGGCTGCTCGCGGTGATGGGCGGGAGTCCCGGCAAATGGGATGGGGTGGAGGCGGGAACAGCCCATTCAACTTATCCAGTCGCTCCCAGTACAGCCCAGTTCATCCCCCGTAAAGACCAGTACAAACCCAGTACAGCCCTGTTTATCCGAAGTAGAACCCAGTACGAGCCCAGTGCCCCTCCAGTCCCTCCCAGGACAGCCCAGTCCCTCCCAATACACCTGAGTTTATTCGCAGTCCCTCCCAGTTCATCCCAATGTCATGCACAGGATGCCCCAGTGTCTCCAGTCTTCTCTGCAATGGCCCCACTGTCCCCAGTATGTCCCAGTATCCCTGAGGGTCACTCCCAGTAGGTCCCAGTGTCTCTCCCAGCGTTCCCAGTATGTCCCAGTCCTCCCCAGTGTTTCCAAGGACAGTTTCATTTCTGTCGGTGGCCGTGGCAGCCAAACCCAGCAGTGGGGTCAGTGCAGTGCCCATGGGCACAGCCCCTTGCAGGGCCCAGTGCGGCTTGGGCTGATGATCCACCCTCACAGCTGGCCCAGGGCAGCTCTGCAGTGCCTTTGGTGGCACCTGGGGCTGGCACACACCTGAGCAGTGTGTCTGTTTGCAGTGGGAAACTCAGGAGATTCAGATTGCTTCAAAAAACCCCAAAAATGTGAAAACCCCTCTTAGGCTGAGTGCAGCCAGCTCTGCAAGCACAGCAGGGCCCAGGGCAGTGAGGACAGACAGGATGGGGCTGGGCAATGTGGAGCAAGGTTGTCCACACTGGGTCAGAGCTCCAGGCACAGCTTCTGTGAGCAGGCCCGAGCTGCTGAGGAGAGACCCTGGGTCAATATCAATCACAGAATGCTGCAATCACCTCTGCTCTAAAGAGAAATTGAATCAAAGACACCCTTTAAAACAGGAATGTATATTTTATTACTGCTCTTTGAAATCTTTCTCCGTAACTGGACTAGGAAAACTTTAATGACCCTCTCAGGGCTTTGCTGTTGTTTACGTCAGACTCAGTCCTTGACAGTGTCTTCAAAATCTTCTCAACAACTCAAAGTTAAATTTAAACTCCAAATTTTCTTGAAGTTTTATGGCACCCACTGAGGGCCATGACTGCCTGCCTCTGCCTGCCCACACAAAGGCTCCTTCTGGGGGACATGCTGCACCACAGCCCTGCCCTGGCAGGGAAATTCCTTTCTGTTTGGGTCCTGTCTATTTTCTCTATCTGCCCTTTGCATTAATTCTTTCTTTCTCTGGCTGTTCTCCATTGTGCCAAAAGGATCCAGCATCTCTGAAACCTCCCTTCAATCCCTCCCAGGGCTCCTCTGCTGTCCTCAGTCTCCACTCCACTGAGCACAGAGCTGCTTTGTGCCTGTACATGAATTTTCCATTTCAGAGGGTGTCATTTATTCAAGCCAGAGCTCTGGTGAGGGATAACTCCCAACCTCACATGGGCATGTAATTCTACCAGTGTGTTGCTTATATACAGCCACTAAATGTGAATTACAATTTACCCATTTCCATAAAACCAACCCCAAATTCCCAGATTCACTCCTTGTTTTCTCTGTCCCTTCACCCTTGAGCTGGATGTCTTCTTCTCCTCTTCCACCAATTCCTGCTGGGAAAGCATCCCCTGCATGCCTTGTTCCTGTGCTGGAAGTTCACAGGCAGGGTAAAAATGGAATGAACCCTTTTGGTATCAGCCCAAGGCTCTGTGTGGGCAGGCAGAGGCAGGCAGGAGGCAGAGCTGTCAGCAAAGGAAGGGCCCAGCCAGGTGGGGCAGCCGGGGGATGCCGACAGCCTGCAGGGACAGAGGCGCAGGGCAGGGACACCGTGGGACAGCCTGGGCTGCACAGGGCACAGGGATGGGCAGCAGCTGCAAGACAGCCCTGCCAGAGCCAACTTGGGCAGCACTTTGGCCATGGCTGCTGGGCCTGGGCCTGAGGCAGGAGCAGGAGACAAGTGACCCTTGCAGGCCTGGGGCCTCATTGCCTCCTTGGCCCTGCTCAGCAGCCTGGCAGGGGCCGCCCCATGCTCCTGCCCTTGGCATTGCACAGCCCCACATGCCAGTGCCCATCCTGGGAAGAGCCCTGAGCAAGGAGGGAGGGACAGGATCTGCCTGGCCAGGGGCTGGGGCTCAGGCCTGGGCCCTTTGCATTCCTCAAACACATCCAGGTGTGCTCAGCACCAGAGACAACTTTGCCTTGTTTGTCCCCAGCTGTCATCACTGCCTCCAGCGTTCTGCTCTAACTGGAACCTAGGGACACTTTCCCAGTGGTGTCCCGCAGTGGGAGCCATTAAAACTTCAAGAAAATTTGGAGTTTAAATTTAACTTTGTGTTATTGACTCTCAAAGACTGAATTTGATGTAAACAACAGCAAAGCCCTGAGAGGGTCATTAAAGTTTTCCTAGTCCAGTTATGGAGAAAGATTTCAAAGAGCAGTAATAAAATATACATTCCTGTTTTAAAGGATGTCTTTGAATAAATTTCTCTTTAGAGCAGAGGTGATTGCAGCATTCTGTGATTGATATTGGCCCAGGGTCTCTCCTCAGCAGCTCTGGCCTGCTCACAGAAGCTGTGCCTGGAGCTCTGACCCAGTGTGGAGAACCTTGCTCCACATTGCCCAGCCCCATCCTGTCTGTCCTCACTGCCCTGGGCCCTGCTGTGCTTGCAGAGCTGGCTGCACTCAGCCTAAGAGGGGTTTTTCCTTTTGGCAGTTTTTTGCAGCAATCTCAAACTGCTGAGTTTCCCCAGTGCAAACAGACAGTGCTCAGGTGTGTGCCAGCCCCAGGTGCCACCAAAGGCACTGCAGAGCTGCCCTGGGCCAGCTGTGAGGGTGGATCATCAGCCCAAGCTGCACTGGGCCCTGCAAGGGGCTGTGGCCATGGGCACTGCACTGACCCCACTGCTGGGTTTGGCTGCCACGGCCACCGTGAGAAATGAAACTGTCCTTGGAAACACTGGGGAGGACTGGGACATACTGGGAACGCTGTGGGAGACACTGGGACATACTGGGAGTTACACTGGGGAGGACTGGGACAACCTGAGGACACTGGGGGCATTGTGGAGAAAACTGGGGACACTGGGGCATCATCTGGATCACATTGGGAGGAACTGGGAAGGACTGGGAATGAACTCAGGTGTATTGGGACGGGCAGGGCTGCACTGGGAGGGATTGGAGGGGCACTGGGGTTGAACTGGGTTCTCCTTGGAATGAAATGGGCTTTAGTGGGGTTATACTGGTCTGTACTGGAATGGACTGGACTGTCCCTGGAAGGACTGCAGGAGGGTGATTTGGCTGTTCCCGCCTCCACCACATCCCATTTGCCGAGGCTCCCACCCATCACCGTTCCCAGCCAATCATCACTAGGAATCCGGGCCTAGGGGCGTTGCCTTAGAAGGCGCCATATTTTCTTATTGCATACAACTCCCATCACACCCCGCGGCCACATTAAGCCCCATTAGAGCCGGGACTACAACGCCCATTAAGCCCCGCGCTCCACAGTACCACCCCCCCCTTCCCCCCAGGATCCGCCCCCATCTGTCCCATCAGTGTTTCCCAGACCCTCCACGATCCCTCAGTGCCCCCTCACCGCCCGGGAGCCCCCGAAAGCGCCCCGGACCCCCTGAGTGCTCCCAACCCCACAGATGCTCGGTACAGCCACTTGTGGAAATTCATCTCCTCTCATCCACTCCGGCACCAGAGGCCCTCAGAACAGTCCCGCGCCTAAAACTCCTGCCGTGACCCGCGCCGTAAAGTGCACGGTTAGAGCTCCCCGAGCTCCCCGCAAGGACTCACGAATTTTTTAAGTTCCCGTGAGGGTTTGAAGTCGCGGCTCGGACGCAAAAGTGTCCCTTAACAGCCGTCCCGGACCCCGAAACATCGTGATCGAGCCACTTCCGGGACTTCAGCTCCCATCATGCCCCGCGGCTCCATTAAATCGTATGATACCTGCGCATACAACTCCCATTACCCCCCGCGCCCCAGAGAGTCCCGTCAGAGCTTCCCCCAAGGGCCCGCCCAGACCCCGAAGGGCCCCAAATTCCCCTCCCTGACCTCCAAGGGGCCCCCTGGACACCCAAGTGCTTCCCCGGACCCCGAACTGTCCCTCAGAATCCCTGAGTGCCCCTCCAAGTGCCCACCCGGCTTCCCCAAGTGTCCTCCAGACCCTCAAGTTCTCTCTTAATTCCCTCCCCAGACCCAAAACTGCCCCAAATGTGCCCCAGAAATGTCTCCAGGGACCCCAAAGTGCCGCCCCTTGACCCTTTCAGAGAAAACGTTTATAAAAATGGTGCCAAAAGGACTACAAATATTATTAGTTACCATAAAGAGGAAGAAATAGCCAATAAAGCTTAATTAATTAATGAACCGTATTGTGTTTACTTTGAACTAATGAGAAATAATTTTTTTGCTTGCTAAAATAGTATTGATTTTTAAATATAAATATAAAAATTGGGCAGTAAAATATTAAATAATACTATCACAATTAGAATAATAGAAATATAATTTTGTTAATTAATTAAATTTTATTTAGAAGGAAAAATGCTTAAATTTTTTTCATGTTTTGTGATGTGAGATATGGTGAGGTTTGGGGTGAGGAACAGCTTGTCCAAACAGGCTCAGCCTGCAAGGGGCTCATTCTTCTCCCTGCCCAGACCTCCTAAGGAGACATTCAGCATCAAGATCACCTGAGGAATGCTTCTGTCCCCTCTTCTCTGAAATAAAAATAAAAAAATATTTCCTTGACTAAAACCAAAAATCCTGATGTTCACTTTGGAATCTCCCTCCTGAAGAGAACTCCAAACTGACTCCAATCCCTGCACAAGCCCTGGAGACTGGATGACAATGGAAGGGAGACAAAGAGCTCCTGAGGGCTTTCTGTATTTTAATCAGCCCCACGCTGGATTTGGGGCTGGCTCCAGGAGCCTCAGGCACGCAGAGAAGGATGGAGAAGCTGCTCAAGGAGTCAGCAGCAAAACTCCAAGTGCCTTGGAGCATGGCTGGGCCCCAGGGAGGGCAGGGAGTGCCAAAGGCTGCCCAGGGCCTGGTGAGAGCAGATCCTTGAGGGCAGGATTGCAGGGAGCCCAAGGCTCTGAGCAGGGAACTGCAATGCTGAGCAGGGCCTGGCTTGGCTGGGTTTTCTCTCCTTTCAAGAGTCTCTGGGTAGGCGCTGTTGGTTTCAGGTCCATGGTCCCTGTGCTGCTCTTGGCCTGCTCTGGTTAGGGTGACGAAGGCAAAAAGCTCTGACCATGGTTATGTTTTCTTTGGTTAGAGGTGTTATTTTAATTCTTCATTTGCATGGTGGCTTGTTGTTCTAGGGGTTTTCATTAGGTCATTCTTTTCTGCTAGGTCTTATGGCATTTTCATATTTGGTTATTATGACATAATCCTCTTCTTTATGGTGTCGGGTGGTTCGCCATCTTAGATGAGTGGGAGTGACAGTAAAAGGTTTTAAAATCATGAAATTTGGGGAATTAGAAAGAAGCTAGACTTAGTGGGGCCCTGGAAAATGTTTAAAATAGACTCTGAAAATGTTAGAATTTGTGTTTGCCAGATCATGTGAAATTGCACCTGCGTAAGCAGTATATGATAAATGATGTAATTGTTAGATGTGATGATTGTTTAGTAATTAAATATAATTATTGTATAATCATACAAAGAATCATGAGAAACTATTTCAGAAATTTAAAGGGGAGCCACGAGGAGCCCATGCTTGGATGAAATCTATGTATACAATACAACAATATAAGTTTAATAATAAACATGAAAGTTATATAAGGATTGACTATAAAAACATGTTCATACCGAATGCATGTCGGAGACAGATTTGTGTTTGTACCCCTGCCACCCAGAGCTCTTCAATCAAAGCACCTCCATAGAATCATTCTCGTGATTGTGTGCTTCTGAACACTGACAGGAGCAGTGGGGGGAACACCTGACAGTGAGGGGATTAACATAAATATAAATCCTTTAACTAGCATTGGAACTTGACATAACTATTAAACATTCAACAAACAATCTATAATTAACATTGGAACTTTATATTAACTCCTTTAACAATGAACTTTATATCAACTCCTTTAACAATTGATTCTCAACAATTTCCCCCTCTAATTGTTCGATTGGGCTCAAACCGGCATCATTTAGCAATTACTTCTTCTTGAAAGTACAATTTTTAATATTGGTTGTAAATTTGCTTGGCATCTTCATGTTCTTGATCATTCATTATCATGATTACTTTTACTTCTTTTTTATTAAGCTCTTTTGGTATCATTACACTTGCTTGTACAGCAGATGCTACAACTCGGATTATACAGGGGAGCATGCAAGGTAGGAGGATCAAACTAGCAATTTCGCGTAAGATGAAAAAGGTTTTTTTTCCCCACCAGTTTCCTTTTAATGACCAGAAATTGTCCCACCAGCTGGTATCGAATGTAGGGGTCCACTCTTGTGTTCCAACATAAGCTAACTTCTGGATTTCCTTTGAGATATTTCTAATGACTCCACTGCGGTCATCCATTTCTAAGCAGAACTCAGACGAGTTAAATTTTCCACATATGCTTCCATCATCAGCTAATAAATAATCTACTGCTAGTCTGATTTGATACACTACAGTTCTAGTCTGGGATAGTTGGTCATTTATGTGGTCTAAAGCTAGAGAGGCTCGGTTCGATACCATCTCGAGTACTGCCTGTAATCTCAGAATCCGATTTAACCCCGTATAAATTGGGGTCCGGTGTCCCCAGGACCATCTTGAGCCCAGGTTGCCGGTCCATAAGTGCAAATTATTTCCTGGGGGGTCCATACTGTGTTTTTCCGCGTCTGTGTTCCTCCAATTTCATTTAAGTTACTTTTTGGTCAGCTAGATTTGTTCAAATCATCATATACTGGGACCCCTTGGTTCAATCCAGACTCTTTTGGGAGTAAGAAAAATGACGGTTTAATAATTCCAATAGTGCAAGTGCTGCTCCACTCTCCGGGTAATTCAGTGTAAGCCACATTCCCACATATCCAAACCTGGTTTTCTGGAGCTTTCCAAGAAGCATCACTGAGAGTCATTGGAAACTCCCAATATTTGGATATTTCTCTCACTTCCCAGAATGGGTTTATTCCTTGATTTATTCCTGGATTTGTTCCTTGATTTATTCCTTTTCCTTCTTGGTAGAGACACCCTGTTTCTTTCTTCCCAATGGATTTTCAGTATCTATTATTTTTTAAATAATAATAATAGTAATAATAATAATAATAATAATAATAATAATAATAATAATAATAATAATAATAATGGTAATAATAATAATAATAATATAGAAAATAATAACATAATATATATAATAAATTACAATATAATATATACTATATTTCTATATATTATATTTTATTATATATAATATATTATGATAACATAATAAATAATATATAACATAATATATAATATATAATATTTAATATATAATATATAATATATAATATATAATATATAATATATAATAAATAATATATATTATATATTATATATTATATATTATATATTTTTTTTATTTATTGTTATAATATATTACACTATATAATATTATATAGCATATAATATATAGTACATTCATTATTAATAATTATATATTTTAATTTTATACTATTACCTATTTTTTCAATATAATAATAATATATATAAAAATATTATATTAATATATGTTAATATAATATTAATTATTATATATACTATAAATTATACAATATATTAATTATTAATAATATATTTTATTAATATATGTGTAATATATAATATTATTATTTTTTACTATTAAAACCGTTATTGTTTTAATAAGGTAATATTACTTATTATTATTTAATAAATAATATTCTAATAAACAAATAATTTTATTATTTCTAATTTAGTAAATACTACTTCTAGTATATAAATAATAAATAATACTTCCAGTATATAAATAATTAATAATACTTCCAGTGTTTATTGGATTCTCCAGGGACCAACCCAGCTACTGGATGTTTTATTTTTAAATATCTCTTACAGGACATTTCTCCTACTGGGGTTTTATAAATTTATACATTTTCCCTTTCCTTGATATACACTGCTCTTCTCCAATTATTTTAGACTTTAATTCCCAGCATTCTCTTCCTATTTGTCCAATAGCTGGTACTTTTTGTCTTGTTTTTGTCCATTTTAAGATTTCTATTGGTCTTAAGCTGATTCCTTTCCCAAGGCCAGACTTTGGCCATTTGTGTATTTCCACAGATCCAGCAATTGGTAACATTTAACTCTTTACTGATCCTTTCCACTAAATCTATGAACAAGTTTTTCCCATGAGATGTTTCTAATCTATGAACAAGTTTTTCCCATGAGATGTTTCTAGGTCTTCTTTCTCATTTACTGATGTTGTTACTTCTTTCTCTTTTATTAAGTCTGCTGTGCCTTTTTGATTGGACTTACGTTCAAAGCAAAGCCAAGCATCTCATATAGGACGCTTCCCAAGCAGTCATTGCAGTCATTCTATATTTTGTGAAATCCAATAAGTCTTCCCTTCCCCTAGACAGGTTGCTAACAGAGAGAGGTTGGCACAGTTTAGGTTTAAATTTGTATGTACTCGTATTAAAGATCTGGTTTCTTCCCCTCTGTAAAGGGGGCAGTAACATTTAGCACATGGGCTCTTCTGACTTCCCAGCGTGATGTTAACCAGTAAGATCAGTAAGAGCATTCCCAGGAGTCTGGTATGAGGCATTCCCCTAAACTCTACAACTACTGAGCTGCACCCAGTGATTGGAGTGGCTGTTTTTAGGTGGACTGTAGACTCACCCAGCCTTGCCTCCTGGTTACGCTTTTCTCCTACAGAAGAGCTCGTTAGTTTTAGCAGAGAGTTTTTTATTCTCTCAGTGTCAACACATTTGACTTTTCTTTACTAATTTATTTTTGCCCTGAGGGATGTTCTATAGGAGATTACTTTATACACTAAGATTGGAGTTAACTGGGGTATTTAAACTTTTTCACACAAAAACATTCATCTAAAAACCTTGAACTCAATGGTCAGATGACTTTAAGAATTTTCGGTATCCAAAATGATAGAAAAAATACTCCAAACAAATAACGAGGTATTTACTCTTATCTCTAATCCTACAAAATCACAATATACACCAAAACAAACAAAGGCTCCAACACAAACTAAAAACTGTACATTCATTAATAAACACTAACTAATAATAAATGCAACAGGAAAGTATCTACTTACTTTTCCAACTCAAAAGTAAAATATAAATAACTGCAATTTTTAACAGTTCTTAACAAGTTTTGATTATTTAAACAGTTCTTAACAAGTTTTTGACTATAAACACTCTCTAATAGTCTTTAGGTCTCCTCTGGAGGGTAAGCTTTAGATTGTCTGAATGATTAGTCACAGTCCATTCATTAGAAGACTTAGTAGGAGATGTGGTTGGTTTTGACTCCTCAGTGGGAGGTGGTACAGGTCCTTTAATCTGGGTTATATGTGTCCACCCCTTCTCTTGGGTCTGTATGGCTGTATTGGTGGTGAGTAGGACCTGAAAAGGGCCTTCAAACTTAGAGGTTAAAGGTGCAGAGTTCCATGATTTAACTAACACCCTGTCCCCTGGATTGATGTTATGTCCCTTAGTGTCTAAGGGAGAGGTTTGAAGGACATCGCCCTTTTTCCTCAGATCTTTGAACTCCTTCCTATGGCCTTTACCTATTTTTGGGTGGCTGTCTCTCCTTCTGGATAAATTCCCGTGCTATACGGGGTTGTCAAGAAGGGGAGTCCTAACATCATTTCATAAGGTGAGACTCTTATACCTGTTCGAGGCCTTGTTCTAATTTGTAACAGTGCTAAGGGCAGACATTTAAGCCAATTCATCTGGGTTTCTGTAACTAATTTAGTTAACATGTTTTTGATGGTTTTATTCATTCTTTCTGCTCCTCTGGCGCTCTGGGGATGCCACTGGGCTGTGCAACCTCCATTTCATTCCCAGGGCTTCAACAACTTGTTGTAAGACTTGGGCAGCAAAATGTAGAGATTGGTCAGAATCAATATTATTTATCAATCCATATCGGGGAATGATGTTTTCTAGAATTGCTTTTGTGGCTGCTTGGGCTGTCTCTGTTTTGGTCAGGAACGCCTCTACCCAATGGGTGAGGTGATCCACGGTCACTGATAAGTGTCTGTGTCCCTGGACAGGGGACATTTCTGTGATGTCTACCTGCATGCTTTGGAATGGCCGCAAGGACAACTCTCTTCCCCCAGATCAGACAGTACTCTTCTCAATAATTTCTGATTAATTTGTTGGCAAGTTAAATGTCCCTTGGTAACTGCCTTTGCTATGTTAGGTACTCCTATGCACATTTGATCCCTTGGAAAGGGGTCACATAAGCCTTATATTCCCCAATGGGTCAAGTCATGTAACTCCATCATCACCTTTCGGGCTAGAGCTTTATTTAAAATTTGCCATCCATCAGAGGTCCACCATTCTCCATTTTCTTTTTGCTGTCCTCTCATCTTCTCTAACTCTCTTAATTCTTTCTCATCAAAGGTGGGTCTTTCCTCTGTTCTTTCCCCACTAGGTGTTCCTTCTATCTTAAGAATTTTAATTCGACTACCTTGTTCCAAGGCTACTTCTTTCACTACTTGATCAGCTAATCAATTTCCTTTCATTTTAAGGGTGTCCCCTTTTTGAAGTCCTTTCATGTGAACTTTGGATATCTCTGTTGGTTTCCTCAGGGACTGTATTAGTAATTTTCTTAGCTCTTCATGTATTACATTTTTGCCTTTAGAATTAAGGTACCCTGTTCTTCCCATGTTTTTCCAAATGTATGGGCAATCCCAAATGCATACTGGGAGTCAGTATAGATTGTTCTTTTGTCTTTTTCTAGTAAAGGGCACAGATTTCACAGCACCGGGCACCAATTTGAGGGTAGCTTTCCCATTTCCTCAACTTGCATGTTCTGCCCATCTATGATTGCATACCCTGAGACCCATTTACTGACTACCATTTGTGATAATCCATCTGTAAATAAAATTCTCCCATATGGGAGCGGCCCTTTTTCTAAATCTTCTCTCACTTTAGTCTGCATTTCAGTAACTTCTAAACAATCATGCTCCAGGTCTGTTAACAGCTCTCCTATGAGGAACTGGGCTGGATTTAAACATTTTGAAGTGGCTAATTCGAGGCCCTTGGTACTTATTAGTATTATTTCATGGTTTAGTATTTGGGAGTTGGTTAGCCCCTGAGGGACCTTGTGACTTAAAACAGCTTTTACATCATGTGGGGTATGAACCCGGATCTTCCCCTTTCAGGTTAGTTTCTGTGTGTCTTCTATTGGGGTGGCTGTTGCCGCTTTCACTTGCACACAGGCTGGCCACCCTCTGGCTACTGGATCTGGTAACTTGGAGAGAGATGCGACCGCTTCCTGCATCCTCCTCAATCCTGTGTAAGGACTCCGCAAGCTGTCCCCTCTTCCACGTTTACCAATAGGTCGAACATCTTTCTAAGGTCTGGTAGGCTCACTACAGGGGCAGAGGACAATTTAATTTTCAGATTCCGAAGCTGTTCCTTGTCATTTGAGGTCCAGATTACAAGCTCTGAGTTTTTCAATTTGTCATATAAAAATGTAACACTTTTAGTACACTGATCAAGCCATAATCTGCAATACCCACACAAACCTGATAATTTTCTAACATCTCTTTTGGTCTTTGGGGCAGGGATGGACAGAACTCCCAACATTCTCTTGGGGCTTCACCTTTTATACCCTTGGGTGATTATATGTCCTAGATATGTTACTTTTGTTCCACAAATTGCAGTGTCTTTTGTGATACTTTTAGGCCTTTTTCCCCTAAGAAATTTAGGAACTCTATGCTAGAACTTCTAACTTTGTCTTGTTCTCCCTCTGATGCAAGTAAATCATCAACATATTGTAAAATATGTACTCCATTCTCAGGTTTAAACTGTTCTAGGACTTCTTCTAGAGCTTGCCAAAGAGATTGGGGGATTCTGTAAACCCCTGGGGAAGATGTGTCCACCTTAGTTGCTGTTTTCTTTTCTTTTCAATGTCCTCCCATTCAAAGGCAATCCAGTTCCAGCACTCTTCAGCCAGGGGACATGCCCAGAAGGCATCCTTTAAATCCATGACTGACAACCATGCATGCTCCTCAGGTACTTGGCTTAAAAGGGTGTACGGGTTTTGTACTACCGGGTGCCTCGCAACCATTCTTTTATTAACTTCTCTTGAATCTTGTGCTAATCAATAACTTCCATCAGCTTTTCTCACTGCTAGTATGGGAGTATTATGTGGAGACATCCATGGTGCTAAAATCCTTCCTTTAATAGCTGGTCAGTTACTGGGGCTGGTCCTTGCTTTCCCTCTGGGGAAATTGGATACTGCCTTACCCGAATGAGGGAGATGTCTTTCTGCAGCTCTACTTCTATTGGTGGAATATTCCAACAACCAATTTTTCCCTCCCCCACCCACACGTTTGGGTTGATTTCATCTATGTCTCCCTTAGTTAAGACCATTATTTGTGCTACCATTTTCCCTTCTTTTGGTAATACTTCAATTCCCAATTTGATTTGTAAATCATGTCCTAATAAATTACAACCTAACTTGGAGATGTAAATGAAATTAGCTCAACACTCTCTTGAATTTCCTCCAATTTCTACATCTTCTATAATCTGGGCCTCCAATGGTTCTCCTTTGGCCCCGTGTACTTTGCAGACATTTTTACCGACTGTGATTCCTGTTGTTATTTTAGTCATACATGACTTGTCTGCTCTGGTATCAACTAAAAATTCAAATTCTTCATTCTGGGGACCAATCTTGAAATTTACTAAGGGCTCTTCTAGATGATTCATTCAATTCTCCAGGGCGTAGAACCTATTCCGCATACTTCTCATCTCTTCTTAAGTTTTTCTCTAGAGTTTCTTGCTACCAGGCTATGGCTTCATCTAATTGGAGTTTCTTACAATTTCTCTTTAGGTGTCCTTTCTCTCCACAGTAATAACAATATTTGTCACTGAGTAGAGCCCTCGCCCCTTTTGGTCCAATAAAACCTTTGTCTCTTCTAAGTGGTTCTACTCGCGTGTATTTGTTGACTCCCACACTTTCTCTGGCTATGGCTGCCATAATTTTAATTTTTATTTTTTGTCTTTTCTTCTTCTCTTCCTATATATACTCTTATGGCTTCTCACAGCAGTTCATTATACTTTTTTCCTGCCAGTCCTCTATTCTTTCTAACTTTCATCTGATATCTTGCCAGGATGTAGTGACAAATTGTACCTTGAGAAGGACTTGGCCTGTCGGAACCCAGGACACACCTCTGGGTGCCCTGGAGGACATGTGCCCCTGGCAGGGGGCTGGGGATCCCTGGCAGGGGGCTGGGGAGTCCTGGCAGGAAGCCAAAGATGCCTGGGATTTTGGTCTTAACCCATGGAGCAAATTACCACCCTTGTATGAAGAATTACAAGTCACAACATTTAAGTAGAATGATAATGAATCTGTCACAGGGTATAAAATGGTATTTTGGGGATTTTTATATAGAGGTCTAGGAGGCAAGATGGAGGGACTTGGGTGTTGTCCTATTCTTCTTCCTTCTTCTTCTTAGTCTCCATGTTCTTGGTGATGGTGGCATTTTAGGATTGGTTTAGAGTAGAAGTAGATTGTCTAACATAGGTGATAGGTATTGGGAAATAATGATAAATAAAGTACACGTAGTTCATAGTATAAAATGTAGACACCAGCCCTGGGATGGGGAGTGTGCCTCTGTCTGACCTGCTAAAAACATCTCGGCAGGCCAGAGAAAAAATGTTATAGATAAGAAACAATAAACAACCTTGGAAACCAGAGCCAAAGGATTCAGACTCCTTGGAAACATCAGGCTGAGAAAAAAGGATTCTTAGGGTCATCCCCGACTGCAGGGAACCCAAGATTGGCCTTCTGGGCTGTCTGGGTCAACATTAGAGTAAATCTGGAAGTTTTGCTTTAGCCTATTAAGCCATGGTGCTGGGGTCTCATCTTTTTCCTGGGTGACGTCAAACGCTAACCTGGTATTACTCCCTCTAGGGACTGATTCTTTTATCCCTCTGGTCATCAGGGACCTGTGATCTCTCATGTTCCTTCTCCCCTCTTCTTGATTAGAGTCCCAGTCAGGCTCCACTAAAGGCATTTTTTTTTTGTCACCTAGGGGCCTGGGTTGGTTTTCTTGCTCCCAAATTTTCATTACTGCAGTTCTTATTAATCGAGTCTTTTCTGGGGAAAATAGGATGTTAAAGGTGGAGTTCAATTCTCCCCATGTATAAATATTAGGGCTAAAAATCGATCAATTTGATTTGCTATTCCTACTGGGTCTTCCACTAAATTTCACAATTCTTTCTTAAAATTTATAACTTCGGATGCAGTCAAGGGAGCATTTACAAAGCCAATCTCACTGGCCACCCTGCACATGGGAACTTCTCTGAGGGGGAACAATTGTCCCGCTTCAGCCTCTTTGGACCTGGTGTTACAACATCAGCTGTGGAGGCTGACTGGTTAACTTCACTCTTGGGCATGAGATTCTGAGATGTTGTTTGGCTTCTCATTTGTGCTGGGGGAGGCAGAGCAGGAACTTGCTGGTGAATAAGGGGTGCATGAGATGGTAGAGGTAAGGGAACAGTAGTGAAGGGTAAAGAGAGTAAGGAGAGGGTTGAGGGGAAAGTTGTGGAGGTATAACTGGGTTAGCAGGTGGTAAAGGAATGACAGCTGGGAGACGAGGAGGAATTGGTTCCACAGAAAGAGGAATTGGAGGAAGGATTTGAGGTACTGCAAGGGTAGGAGGGAAGTAAGTGATCAAGGAGGTCCCAGTTTTTGTTAGCCTTCCCAGCCTCTTCTTCTTTTACTTTCCTAGCTTGCTTTCCCTCTTTTAATTTATAGACTCTTGTATTTTCCTCCTCTGAGGTGTTCTTTAGTCAACAGGTGACGTTCTGTATGTGATGGGCCTTTAGCAGGAACTTGGGGCAAAACAGAACATGCATCACCTTTGGACAGAGAGGCCAGTAACTCAGGAAATGTTTAAGGATGTTATTAGGTCATGCAGAAAGAAAATCAGAGAGGTGAAAGCTTAAGGCTTAACCAGGCCACTTCTGTGAAGAATAATAAAAATGTTTCTATAAGTACATTAATGGCAAAAGGAGGTACAAGGACAATCTCCATCCATTATTGGAGGAGATAAGGTTACCAAAAATGAGGGAAAGGCTGAGGTACTTAACCCCTTCTTTGCCTCAGTTTTCAAGAACAAGACAGGTTGCACTTAGGAGAAGTGTTCTCCTGAGCTGGTGGATGGGAACAGGGAGCAGAACAGCCCCCTGTATTTCAGGAGGAAGCAGCTGGGGACCAGCTGAGCCACTCAGATGCTCACAGGTGTCTCTGGGAGCAGATGGGATCCATCCCAGGGAGATGAGGGAGCTGTGGATGAGCTCCCCAAGCTGCTCTCCATCATTTACCATCAGAGCTGGCTCAGCAGGGAGGTCCCAGAGCACTGGAGGTGCCAGTGTGAGCCCATCCCTAAGAAGGGCTGGAAGGAGGAGCTGGAGAACTCCAGGCCTGTCAGCCTGACCTGGGTGCCCAGCAAGGTTATGGAACAGATCACCCTGAGTGCCATCACAGGGCACCCACAGGATGGCTGAGGGATCAGAGCCAGCCAGCGTGGATTCCAATATCTGCATTGATGATCTGCATGAGGAGACTGAGTCCAGCATCAGCAAATTTGCAGATGACACCAAGGTGGGTGTGAGTGAGGATCTGCTGGAGGGTAAGACGGCTCTGCAGAGGGCCCTGGACAGGCTGGATCCAGGGCCCAAATCCAACAAGGTGAGGTTGAACAAGACCAAGTTCCAGGTCTGTGGGATCTCAGCACCTCAGGATGAAGGTGCAGAGTGGCCGAGACCACCCTTGGGGGGCTCGGGAGTCCTGGAATCTTGCCAGAAGTGTCTGGTGGCAGGACTTTGATCCTACACAGGAGATGACACCTGTATGAGGACTGGGAGGATTTTACTGGGTGAATGGTGAAGGGATAAGTTAGATAGAGTGTAAAACACAGGGTTTAGGATTTCTGTACAGGGGGGTCTAGAGAAGTAAGATGGAGGAATTGAGGCGTGTCCTGTCCTTCTTCTTCTTCTTCTTGGCCTCCATCTTCTGTGGTGATGGTGGCACTTTGGGATTGGTCTTTACTAGAAGTGCACCGGTTAATAAGAGTAGTAGGTATTGGGGAAAAATTATAAATATTGTACACGTAACTTCGGGTATAAAGATAAGTGACCGCCCCAGGGGTTGCGGAATGTGCCCATGGCTGACTTGCTGTGCAGACCTCTGTCGGGCTGAAAGAAAATCTTTTAGATAAACAATTAATAAACACTGAGACCGAGACAAGATCAGAAGTCTCTCCTCGTCCTTTGAAGCGTCGGGCTGCCCAAGGCCACCCTGGGCCTTTCCAGAACACCTAAACAACCCAGAAACCGAGCAAGTGGCATCCCTGAGCTATCTCCGGACATAAAACAGCCGGGAGAAACAGAAAACCGACAGCATAAAAGAGCAAAGAAAAGCAGCAGAAACTGACAGAAGGAGTTGAGCTTTGTCTTGCTCTCTTCCATCTTGGAGCTCCTGTAGCACGGACAGATCCCGGGAGCTGCTTCCTTCCAAGAGAGCAGCTGTCACGGGACTGGGCACCCCAGGGCTCTGCGCCCCTTATATACACCCTCAGTCACAGTGGGGCTCTCTGATGTCACAACGGTCTCTGGGCACTACCATGTCCTTCATCATCAAGGGCCCTGTGTGACAAAGGGCCACACCCAGCACCCCTTCACCAGCTGAGCCCACTGGAAGCTGCATGGAGAAGCCCCTGGCCTTGGGCACTTGCAGCCCTTGCTGTGCCCAGGCCCTTCCCACAGTCCCACTGTGCACCCACTGTGTCATGGTCCTACTTGACAGCCTGACCTGCACCCTCAGAACCCTGCCTTGGCAGAGGGGGCTGCTGTGGACACGAGCCATTGGCCAGATGGACGTGGCCAGGCACTTGTGGGCAGTGGCTCCATGTGCAGCATCAGACTGGGTATGGGGGACTGTTGAGAGTTTTTTGCAGATTGAGGAGTTCTTGCTAGACAATGGCCATATTCAGCTGATGCACAATCCAGCCGGCTTGTACTAATGGACAATGGACACATCCACAAACAGTGAATAATGGACATATTCAGAAATGGGGCCGGTATATCCTTGAAGAAGATACAAGAAGAAGAGTTGTTAAGACTCAGAAGGTTTGTCAGTGAGCTTGGGAAAGAAAGAAAAAAGTGAGCCATGGTTGGGCCAGATGACCACAGCAAGACACATGAAAAATTAGGTGATCCAAACAGCATTCTAATTTAGATGTGTGAGCAGCTAGGATTAACCAATCATGTATTAGCTAGAGACGCATGGACAGTAGAGATTTATTATAAATATAGTCTTTTTAGGGATAATAAATTTGGCTTCACTGGATCATATTGGTTATGGTGTGATGTCCCTGAACCTCCACACCACACATTTCTAGTGAGAATGCAGGCAGGCCCAATGTCACAGCACTAAAGGGACTCAAGGTCGGCAATTTTGCTGATGTGCAGAGGATCGGAGCCAACGCTCGAGGAGTGGAGAAGCTGGTCGAAAGTATCCTCACTGTCCCAGGGAGAGGGAAAGGTTACTGGAGCTCCGGTCGTAGATGACTTGAATCTCACTCTGATCAAGGTGAGCGGCCAGGGAGGAGATGGGGTCTGAACATGAAAGGGAAGGTGTTCAGAAACTCCTCCAACATATCCTCTCTAAGAGAGAACAAAAGTATGATGCTTCCAATTTGAAGGGACTATTGCACTGGGCTTGGGACCATAATCTCATAGCAGGAGCACAAGTTTCTTTTGAGATTTCGACATGGAAAGCTGTGGGGCGGATATTGTGGGATAGCATTGCATCTGGCAGGAGTGAGGCAAAAGAGGGGTCTAAATATGCTATTTTGGGGAAAATTATCATAGAGGTGTTGCAAGCCTTAAAGGCAGAGAGGAAAGCTGCTGCTGTGGCTTGCGGAGCCCTTGCCTCCGAGTCAGAACAGCCTCAGACATTTCCATAACTTCAGTTCAGCAACTGTTTTCTACCACCTTAGATATTCCCTCACACAGCCCACAACCCCTCAGCTCAGCATCGAGCATTACACCGACTGTGCCTCCAGCTCAGAGCAGGAATAAGGTGCTGCTGCCTCTTTGGGGGGGGTTAGCCTGCAGACCAAAGGACAGTTGTACTCAGAGTTTAAAAGCTGTTGACCACAGAAACGAAACATGCTGTACGGGAAAAGGATAAGGAAGGAGATGTTATTATGAATAGTGCTTCTATTGAAGAGGATTTAAAATCTTTAGTGGACAATTTGCAAAAATTGGTAATTCAACAAAAGGATTCATTTGTCTCCAAAAGAGACTATTCTTTTGAGAAAATGGACTTGTCAATGACAGTGGGTTCGGACAGACAACCAGGAAAGCGGTTACCACCCTCTCAGTTTGTCTCTGAGCCAGCGTACTTGCCGGTTAAACGAAATCCTCCTTGTCATGCTGTAAAGAATGTGGAATTAGAGTTGGAATGTGACCCTGAAATTGAAGCAGCTCATAAACAAAAGTGAAAGGGAGTTATTACAGAAGCTATTGTAGAAGGGACTTTTCTCTCCAATGATGTAGAGGCTTTTCCTGTAGTAACTAATGCTGCAAGTAGAGTTTGAGAACCTTTCAACTGGAAGATTTTAGAAAAATTGAGAGCTGCAATTTCACAATTTGCTTGAAAATCCCAATGTGCACAGTCACTTCTGCAGTATATTTTTACAACTATCACATTAATTCCAGCTGATGTGCATACCCTAATAAGACTTAGAATGCCACCCCATCAGCAGGTGATGTTTCATAAAAGCTGGGAGGAAAAGTGTGCTCAAGAAGCAGCAAGACCTAGAGTGCAGGGTGATCCTCTGTATGGTTTAACAGCACAATAGTTACTTGGCAAGGGACCCTGGGCTACTGCCCCTGCCCAGGCTAGGAGCATTGATCAAGTCTTGCAGATGAGCCAACAACTAGCATATAATGCTATCCTTGCACTTCCAGATAAGTTACACCCCATGTCTTTTACACAAATTCACCAAAGAAGAATGAAGACTTTGATAAATTTTTAGACAAATTGCATGAAGCTATCTATAATCATTCTGATTTAAATTCAGACACAAAGATACAATTGGATGGACTTTGGGATCATTTCTCCATTCCAAATGGCTTTCCCTTCAGTCACAAGAGCCTTCCATCTCTTCCAAAAATTGCCTGCTGAAACTCTTCTTCTCCCATCCAAATCAGTTCACTACTCCAGCATAACCCTTGAAGCACAGACAGATGACTCTTCAACTAATTATAGTAGAAAAGAAGGGTATTTATTGCAGCCCTGGTCACATGTGAACTAGTTTCCAAAGACACGTGCAAGGAGTTGCAGACTCCTGCTCTCTATTTCTACAGAAAAGGTTTTACATTTGGTTTCTAAGGACCCATAATACATAATTATTACCTGCCTGCTTCGCATTTTTATCAGCTGAATATCTATTACAGCTGTGCAATTGTATTCCCTTAACTGGATTGGTGGGATTTTGAAATGAGGGAGTGGTTGTATGGGAGGAAGAAAGCAGTCTTCCTCATGGTGAACTCTCCTCCCATGGCCAGTTGGCAAGGCCTTTTGACCTCCTGCTCATGGTCCAAGCCTCTCCTAACTGTTCAATTATTCTTAAGGCAAGGTCTTTCTATGGTCTCTGCTTCTTCACAATTGCTTCCTCTGTCCCTGTCACTCCTAGCTTTATGTTCCTAATATATTTGGTACTCTAACTAAGGCACATGATTTATGCTAGCTGTATTACTAACTTAGCTTCTTACCTCATTTGAAAATCTTAACTAAAATATGCAATCTTCTACTATCCCAATTCTATTCCCAGCTGGGCCCTCGACCCATCTGCACTTTTTAATTTTCCTCATTACACTTTCAGCTAACCCCTTGACTCACCTCAGGCACATCCCCGACTGCCTCTCTCCCAGCAGCTCAGAGCTGCATTGCACAGTGCTTGCTGTGCACCACAGAGCACAAAGCAGGCTGGCCTGGTGGGCCTGAATATTTCTGCCAAACACTCTGCATCTCACACCTTTGCTCTGGCTCAGTGCAGAACTGCAGGATTGCAAGCGCTTCCTCCCAGAGCTGCGTGAGGTGCTGGCTCCTTCAGATGGGCCCTGCCAAGCTGTCCCTGCCTCACGCTGGCCTCGCTTCCCTGGCACAAGTGCCGGGCCTGAAGGAGGCTGCCCTGTGCTCCAGCCTGCCGAGCAGCCCGGCTCCCTGCCCCGGTGCCCAGAGTGCTGCACACACTGCTGGCCTTTGCCAGGAGTTGCAGGGCAGCCGGCAGAAGAGGAGGAATCCTCAGCCAGCCCAGCGGCCCGTGGCTGCCCTTGGCCTTTCTCTGCTCCTTGGCACACTCCAGATGGCCAATGCCTCCAGGCCGGGCTGTGCCCAGCACGGCTGCGCTTCCCCTCGGCAGCAGCCAGCTGCCACCTGGGCTCTGAGAGCGGAGGATTCACCCGCTCCCAGCAAGAGGCACCCAGGGCCCGGCTGCTGCCTCTTGCAGCTCCAAGGGCCTCCTTCCAGCCTGCCTCTGCCGGGGCTCAGGCTGCTCCGGCCTCTGCCGGGGCTCTGCTGGGGCTCCAGCCCGGGCAAGGCCGGGCCCGCTCTCACCTCACAGGCACTGACAGCTCTGCGCCACAGGAGACCTTCCCGAGCACCCTCTCTGATCTTTCTGCTTTCTCACTTGAGCAAGGCTCTCCTCCAGCCAAAGAGATTATTGCATTTAGGGATACAAATCCAAGTGGCAGGAACCCCATTGCTCTCCAGTCACAGCTGAAGGCCTGCATCTGCACAAGATGTTTGGGCTGCCTCATTCTTCCTTTGGTTTTGCCTTCAAATGCCATTGCCCTTTCTGCCTCAACTAGAAATACCACAGCTGCGCCATAACCAGCCAGTGGGTCATATTCCAAAGGCAGTGCGGTCTGGAGAGGATGAATGAAGAAGAGCCCTCCTCACTTATGAAACCATACAAAAGAAGCCATATGTGTGACTTAGCACCAATAAAAAACAATTGGTAATTCAGAAAAAATTGTTGAATTTTCTGAAGGGGTCAGAAGGAGGAGAATCTTCCAAGTGAGTTGATGTTTCAGAAACTTTATTAATTACAACTCTAATCTATAGTTCTATGCTACAAATTTCATTAGCAACCCTACTCTACAATCCTACTCTAAATTGGTAACAGAGATAACATCTTGACATGATTGCTATGTTCTCGTCTCCTAGGGTTAGGGTTAGGGTTAGGTTTAGGTTTAGGGTTAGGGTTAGGCTTAGGCTTAGGCTTGGGTTTAGGCTTTGGCTTAGGCTTAGGGTTGGTGTTAGGGAAAGGGTAAGGGATAGAGATAGGGATAGGGTTAGGGTTTGGGTTAGCATTTAAGGTTAGGGTTAGGTTTTAGGTTTAGAGTTTAGGGTTAGGGTTATTCATCTTCTTCACTGAGTTGATGACTTGTGCCAGGATGAATGGTGGCTTGGCTGAAGTTACAAATGGATGCTGTCCACCGGAAAAAAAAATACAACAAAGAACAGTGAACCACTACTTTCCAAGCTCATTGCTTCAGGGACTCAATCAGGATACATCAAGTTCCTGGAAAGACCCAGAAAGAGGAGCAATGGGACCATCTGCTCCCCAGTCATCCCCAATGTGCAAGACCTTGCCATCACAGGCAAACCTGGCCCAGAATCCCACTCATCTGTTTATTGTGATGTCTTCATCATGCTGGGATTTTTGCCCTGCCAGTGCTCTAGAAATGGCGCTTTCTGTCCCTGGGTTATCTTCCTTTCAGGAAACTCCAATGACTCACATAGGCCCCTGCCTTTGAAAGACAGGCACTGTGCTGATTCCCACAGGGACAGAAAGCAGTGTCTGCCTTTCCATGCCCTGCCCCTCGTCTTCTGGATGGCACCTTCCTTCCCAGCAGGGCCAGCCCAGTGGCACTGGGCCCTGCAGTTCCCTCTCTGCCACACAACCTGCCAGTAACCCTGGCACAGTTCCCGTCTGCTTGAGCGTGCCAGGCAGCAGATGGGGCTGGGACAAGTCCCTCCCAGCTGTCCCTGTTTGCATGGCAGAAACCTCTGAGGGTGGGCTGGGGGGCACCAACCAGGGCCCCTCAGAGGCTCACAGTGAGCCCCCCACAGCCCCTCCTGCCCACAGCCAAATCTCTGACCCCTAGGCTGGCACTGGCTTCCTTGGGTTCCTCCACCACCAGTTCATGTCTCTGTACCCTGCATTGCTCTACTTCAATTCTTTTGCCATTAGATAAAACTGAACACTCCACCAAATCACAAAAAAGGGCAACAGACACAGTCAGAGGACAGAGCACCTCTCCTCACAGGAAATGCAGAGGGAGCTGGAGTTATTCAGTTTTGTGAAGGACAGGCCCCGGGGAGACTTTATTGCCACTTTCCAAGACTTCAGAGTGGCTTTGAAGAAAGTGCGGGACATCTTTTTTAACAGGGCCAGTTACAATAGGAATGGACAAATATTTTTAAACACAAAGGGCATCTTATCAGAGTAGGTCTAAGGAAGAACTTGTTTACTCTGAGCATGGTGCCACCCTGGCACAGCTTGCCCCAAGAGCTTGTAGGAGCCCCATCCCTGCAACCATTCTGGCTCCGGTGGCAAAGGGCTCTGAGCAACTTGATCTCTTTAAAGATGTCCCTGCTCATTGCAGGACACTTGCACCAGAGGACATTTACAGGGCCCTGCCAGCCCAGCCCAGTCTAGGATTCCTCACCATTTTCATTTGAAGAGCAGCAAGAGTGGAGGTGAGGAGGAAGGGGGCTCATCTGCTGCCTTGGGCTTGAGTGGAGGAGGAGCCCATCCCTCAGAGCCTGTTTCACCTGCAGCCCCTTCACATTTTACCTGCAGCAGCTCCTTGGCAGACCAGCGCTGCTCCTCGTCTGTCTGCAGGCAGCAGCTCAGGAAGTCACGCAGCAAAGCCGAGAGGAGCTTGGGCTGCCGCAGCTGTGGAGTCCCTACTGTGGCTATCAGGTATGTAGCCTGGAGAAAAAGCAGACACCAGGTTCCACCTCCTGCTTTCACATCTCTAAGGCTCTCCCAGATCCCTTTGTTTAACCTCTGTTCCTCAGTGGCAGTTTGTGCCCTGGCACAGACCCAGAGATGACTTTCCTTTACCAACCAAAACCACAAACCCCGATGCAGCGACAGCTTTTCCACCATCCTGCAGATCTTGCCTTGGCAGCTGATTTCATTGCCTGACCTAGTTAGTGGGAACTACATCAGCAAAAGGACATTTGCTTCTCTGAGGATTCTGCCAGCTTGAGACGGTTTTTGGAAGAGGGACTTTGCTATACTAACTAATTTCAAGGGTTAGTACATGAAAGGCATCTCTGCAGTGCTTGTTGGTCCTTTAAGCACACATGCCCTAGAACAAAACTCATCAAGCTTTTTGTGCTGTTCTTGAAAACAATGGGAATTGGAAGAAAAGAAAGGAAATCCATCAGTTAATACCCAGGTAGGGAAACAAACATTTACAATCTCCTCTTCAACACAGACACATAAAGATGCCTGCACAAATGTATTGGGATGAAAATGCCTGCTTGGGCACACAGGAGCCACTTGCAGCTCTGTCTCTCAGCAGTCTGAAAATTTCAGCTTCCCATTTTTGCAACAAAAGAAAAATTGTCTAGGTCAGAAGAAGGAGAGGTTCCATCCCTATGGTCACCCTCTAGTCATTTGGCTGCTCAAGTCACTGCACTAATGGTAGGCCCATGCCAGAAAGTGCCAGGAAACAAACAGGAGGTTTTGGCAGGCTCTCCACATCACCAGGCTCTGGCTTGGTGACATGCAGAATGTTGCTTGGGCTAGGAGAGAAACACGGTCACTGAGTGTTTCAGCAGCACTGCACAAGAAGCAGAAGAGACTCTGTGCATTACACCCTCATGCCCATGTTTTCCAGTGAGAAGAAACTGCACACAGGGTTAGGTTCCTCTCTAAAGACCACGGTTTTAGAAACTTTGTTGGGTTTGGGTTTGCTTCCTTCATTTCTGGAAAGATAACAACACTTTTAAGATGCTTTTTTCCTGTTATTAAGGCCATCTACACAGACAAAAGAACTGGAACCACTAACCCAAAGGAAAGTGTTGAGTGAGAATGGAGTTTGTTTGGAGTTTGTTTGCATATGGTAAGGCTTGAGTTTCCCCACTGATGCAACCAAAAGTACAGCAGATGCTGATGTGTTGCAGGGACATTTGTAGGAGGGGACCTTGGTGGAAGTAGTTCCAGCAGATGGCAATGGGATTTTGTCCAATGGCACACAGGACATGGGACAGGTGAGAAAGACAGTGGGATCAGTTAGTATTTGCTCCTTACCGTGCCAGAACTTTCGCTCAAGTAAGGAGGTTCTTGTTCTATCATTTCAATTCCCACAATTCCAAAAGACCATATGTCCACTTTGGGGCCATATGGTTGACCTGTCACCACTTCAGGCGCCATCCACCAAGGAGTCCCAGTTACCGAGCACCGTCTGCTCTGCTCAGGGGTGAGCTGAGTAGCGAGGCCAAAATCAGCTGAGGAGAAAACAAAATACTGGTTTTATCTTAATTCTGTGCAATTAGGAAAGCAAGCAAAAGAATTCCCCAGTAGAAGTTTGAAATTGCTCTGTTGAATCTCCTGGCATTGGCGACTTTAAAAATCCCCCCATGTTTTACACTGCCTCCAGCAGTGGCTTTTGTTCTTTGGAAACTTTAGACTTGTAACTCCCACCCTCTGGAAGGGACCCACACAGAGCAAGGCCACTCTTGACTGCTTGTGGCTCCTTCTACCTCTGTGCACGTTGCAACTGTGCCCTCAGCTCACAGCAGGGGTGCCTGCACTGCCACCAGCACCATTTTTGGGGAGCTGGCAGTCACGCCAAGCAGCCCCACACCCACATCCCTGGAACACTGCACCTGACCAAGAATATACTGACCCAGTTTGACTGAACCGTCGGTTCTGAGAAGGATGTTGTCGCTCTTCACGTCTCGATGGATCACATCGTTTGAATGAAGAAAATCCAGTCCTTGCAGGCACTGAGCGAGAAAAAAGAAACAGAAGTGCAAAAATGAGTGATGTGATTTCATCACACAAGAAGGGAAACAAAGAATCTAAAAGATTCCCTCTCCAGGGGAATGGGGAGTAATGGCAGAACAGTAATGGCCACTGAGAGGAAGAGCTTGCTGCTCCAACACTTGCAGAGCAGGACCTTTCTGAGGAAAGGCACATCAGCTTTTGAAAGAGCAACAGCACCTGCTGTTGTAGGCTGTCCCCTGCCAACCAGCCAGGATGACTCCTGCTGCAGCGCATGTGCTCAGAAGCAAAGAGCATTCTGGCTGCACTCCTATCCTTTTTAGCTGAGGACTGAGAGAAACGAGTCTCTCTCTTCTTTCTTTGCTGTTTGTTTCAAATCCTGCCACCAGCACCTTTGCTTTTACAGGCAAGGAATGCAGTGAAGACAGACTCCAGGCAAACATTTAGAGAGGCAAGGTGGAGAACAGCAAATACAAATACAAGAGACAGAGCGAGAATACAACAGCAGGAGATAAGAGTACTGGCACTGAGTACAGGGAGTGCAGGGGCACTGGCAGGCCTTTCACTTGAGATGCTTTTACATGCCCATAGCATACCAGCAACACAGAAACAAAGCTTGGCACAGGAAACCTCTCCTGTTCTGAGCCCCTGTTTCCCAGACAATCCTGCCCAAGCCCTTGGAAACACAGCTGGGATTGCTGACCTCCCGACTGATGGCTGCCATCTCATCTTCAGACAGGCAGGTCTGGCTGACGATGTCGCTCAGGACACCTCCATCCATGTACTCTATAACCAGCAAGAGTTCCTCGCCCAGAAGGTAGCTGAAAGAAGGAAACAAGGGGGTAGAGATGAACATGCATGGCTACGTTGATTTTTTGCTTCCAGGTTTCTTATTTCCAGATGCCTTTGTGACAAGGACAGAATCAAAGGAATAGACATTCCCTCTTGGCTGTGCATTATTTGCAATCTGTGCAGTCTCATAGAGAAAGACACATCTGTGAAAAAGGAGATGTCTTAGATGGGCAGCAAATGAAAAGTGCAGTTTAGAAACAGCCCAGATATAAAACATGCCAGGCATGGTGTTTCTGGAAATAAGCACCTAGTCTTCCTGGCATGCATGGCAATGGCAAAGAGGGGCAACAATCCAAGGGAAATCCACTTTAGGATGGTTCATCTGCACTTAAGAAACTTTAAAAAATCAATCCCAAATAAATGTGGAGGCAGTGAACTTTGAGGCTATTGAGTTAGGAAGATACAGCTGATCCAGGTTTTGAATAATTTTGGAGTAATTATCAAATTAGGTGTGCCAGGGAAGACTCATGCAGACAAGATGCACTCTCTTCTCATCCATTGGAGATGAGTAGAGAAATATGAATAAATAAAAATTAACAGCTTTACTTGCTGCCACTGACCAAAGTGGGTTTTTAACCTCTCATGTTTGCTTTATGTAAACACACATCCATGGGATAAGACCATGACCTCTCACCTGTCTAAATAATTCACAACATTGGGACTCCTATACCTCTTCGTGATCAATATTTCATTATAGGTTAGCTCCTTCCTCCTCACTCCTTGAAGATTTATTTTTTTTATTGCCACCTAAAATGACATTGAAAATCAGTAACTTGAGAGGTTGGTGGCACGAGACCACAAGGCACATGGAGCGAGTGATTTTGCAATGACACAGCTGAGCTGTGCCAAACTGCCTTGTGATTAGGCACTGCAGTAATTAGGAACTGACATTCCAACAGCCCATTTCTCTGCTCCCTTGGGAGCCAGTTACAGGACACGTGGGGCCACTGACATTTTGCCTTGACCACTTGGTAACAGCGGTGTCTCAGTTATCACCCACAAACCTCTGACCACACTCTCTGCTGCTTTGTTTGGGATTCAGAAGAAGTAATCCATGCCTTAATACTCTGTGAATACATCTCGTGATATGGGCAGGGCTTAGGGCTTTCAGGGACGCCTTGCAGATCTCTCCCTACGTGCAGTTCCCAAGTGCAGCACTGCAGGTGGCCAAGGAACTACCAGTAACTTTCAGATGGATTTGCTGGCAGCCAGAAATGAGAATTCAGGACTCTGAAGCTGTAGCCCCAAAGAACAGTGAGGCGCTCGCAGGCACCACCTTTGTTTTAGCAATGGAGAGCGAGTGAGCGCGTCCTTCTCTGGAAGGAACCGCTGCCCTCCGTGCCTTCCTTCCGGCAGCTGAGGAGGACAAAGTCCCAGATGTGTTCTGTGGGCTGGCACCAGTCTGTGCTTCTTGTGCCTTTTCAGCACAGCTCTGCCCAAAGCTCCAGCCACAGCTCACACCAGAGGGGAAAGCCCTCGAGTGCAGCAGAGCCTGCAGGGGCTGTTGACATTTACCTCTCCTCCTGTGGCAGTGTCGAGCGCTCTATAAACATCTCCAAACCCCCTAGAAACAAAACAGAAGCAGAGAAAGGAGAAGCTGTTGAGATCTTGCAGTGAAAGCCAGCCCACACAGGAGATCTCTGCTGGAAGTGTCAAAACCTACAGGATGCAGGAGGGCTCTGCCAGAAAGCAGATGATGCATTTTCCTCTCAAGTGCATGGGCACTGGGCCTGTTCCTGAAGCACTGGGGTTCAATTTCTAAAGGGAGTTTAGTCTTTCCTCTTGGGTTTCACTGTCTAAACAGTGTGGTTCCTATCCTGACCACAGAGTGTTTCCCTCTTCAAACCAGGGGAAAGAATTGTTCCTGGGAACTGTTATCTCACAGCTTTGATAGGGCATAGGTTGCTCTTTCAGGCAAGCAAGTTTCTTCTCTTTTCATTAGTGTGCCAGTATGATTTTGAGACATACACAAAATGCTAAAGAAATTAACACAGAGCTGTCCCACACTTGAGAGACAAGGAGACCTTCCAGGTCTTGTTCCTTGATGCAGGCAAGACCTCGGTAGCAAGGCATCTCTGACAAAGCCTTCTGAGCCCACTCACAAATTCTGAGCAGCATTGAGAGATGGGACAATCTATCCCCAGTGTGTGATCATCTTTGCAGCTGTCCTGACTTCACGCTGGATAGACATTCCACCTCAAAAACACCTGGGCCACGGTTGTGCAGGAGTAACTGCTGTTGGACTCACCCGCTGCCAATATAATTCAGATGCTTGTATTTCATCAGGGGATTTTCAGTGGTGTTCACCATTCTCCCTGAGGGAAACAAAATGCAAGATGCTGACTTTAAAGCAGAGATCCCAGCTTCCAGGAGATACAAAAGGCAGCCCCAGCGCCTGGAGCTCTGAGCCATTTGTGGTCGGCTGGGTAACAACAACCACAACCAGGCAGACAGCCCTGCAGCACAGGTGGCCAGCACAGAGACTGATTTGTACAGTCTTTTAAAGAGTTCTCTTGACAGGAAACAAAGCACAGGGACATACAATCCCAGGAGAGGAGGACATCTTCCCCACCTTTCAGCAGTTTTCCAAAGGAATGCCTTCCCATTTGCAAACCAGAGCAGCTCAAGCTGTAACCGATCCTGACGGGGCTTTCAGCATCAGGACCCTGACCTGTTTATGAGCAGGCTGAGCTCAAAGATGCCCCTCTCCCAGCTAAGGAAGGCTCCAGCCTCTGCAGTCCCTCCAGCCCTCAGGGACACGGCAGCGACCACAACAAGGCTGGCAAAGCCCAAGCATGAGCACTGACAGGCACTGATGGGAAGAAGCCGGAGTGAGCCTGAGCCCCAGACAAGCTGTTGCCCCCATTCAGGACACAGCAGGATGGGCTTTGATATCAGCCACACCGAGGCACAGATCAGTGCCCTTTTTGTCCCAACAGGTGATGGCAGACACAGAATCCACTGGGCTCTGGTCTCAGCCTCACCAGGTCTCTTATCTGAGAGCACAGCACTGGCAGCTGTTACGGGCAAGAAGCAGATTCATTGGGTTGTGCTGCAGAGTCACAAAGGGCTTCATGTGTTTTCCTAGAGACTGATCTGAGCAGGGCCTGGGCCAATGGGTAGGATTCTAACAGTCATGGGAAAGAGTGGGAATCAGGTATGGAAAAGTGCCATGGATCTGAGGGATATACCATGGCTGGGCTGGAGGCTCTCTCCTGAGAAATGCCTGCAGTACAGTTTTATCTGATCACGCCACTTGGATGTGTCTCCTGGACACATCTTGATAAGCATAAAACTAGAAGATTAAATAAAGTTTGTTATCAAAGTCACTTTTTTTTCTTTGGCGGCACATGGAAAATACCTTGTGCTCTCTATTTGTCCTGTAACCTGATGTTCTTTCAAAGTAGTTCTTATTGACAAAAAGATAGCATTCTCTTATTGACAAAAATACAGCATTCTCATGAAAATAAACTGCAGATGTAGTATTGGTAACAGTAACAGTCATAAAAATGACATCAGTAAAACGTGGGGTAGAAGGGCTCCTTCAGGATGGAGAAAAATACAACAAAAAACCCCCACCAAAAATGAACAACAGAAAAGCAATCCCACCCCCCCCCCAAAAAAAAATCCCCAACCAAAAAGACAAAACTCCAAAGCCAGTCCATTTCTGTGAAGTTTTTTACTCTGATGACTGGTTGGAAGTCAGGAGTCTAAGGAGAATTTAGGAAGCTAAAAATTCTGTTCAGTTTGGCCACTAGCACACAGGACTTGCCTAGATCATTTGCACGGTCACAGCCTTCTGCTGATCCAAGAACAATCCCTGCTTCAGCCTTTAGCAGAGAGGGAAGCTCAGCCAAACCCAAGCCAGTCCCAGGTGCCCTCAGAGGCAGCAGGAACACCCAGAGCTCTCTCGCTGCCTCGGAGCACAGCACTGCCTCTGGGGAGTTCCTAAATGGCCCTGTGACACCGAGCTCAGGAGGAGCATTTGGTACAGCTCTGCTGGCACCTGCACACAACACACTGTCCCTCAGATAAGAAACACCCCAGACGTACCCAGCAGCTCCAGGTACTCCTCCTCAATCTCCTGTTCCGGGGATGTGCCCAAGCCTGAGTTCCCAGGTTTCACAGAAGGGCTTCCTCGAGGTGATGCTGCTGCAGCAGCAGGTTCAGAGCCCATGATGTGCTGGACCTGGAGCATTTCTGGTGGGCACTGCTCCTGTGCCTCACTTCTAACTTGAGGTTCTTCATTGCCAGACATTCCCTGCAAGTCTTCGCAGGCTGCCCGGTGAGATGTCAATGCTTGCACCTCAAGTCAAACAGAACAAAGCAGTCAGACACTACAGCTTGTCCCTGTCAGCCAGGAGTCATTGACTGTGAGGAAAGGCAAAGAACAGATTGACAGGGGATACAACAGCTTGTTTCAATCCTCCATCTGGGTCACCAAGTTCCACTGTAAAAACACCTCAAGAAAAAAGGAGAGCAGGAACAGGCCAGCAGGAATCAATTTGGATGACTGCTGGCCAAAAGGCCAAAGGACAAGTTTCACTGTCCAGGGCAGCAGTTGAGATTCAGCACACCAGGAAATGTCCTTCAGAGTGACTGTGATACACACACTACAGCAGCATGGCACTCAGAGGCATGGCCCCACTCCCTGCTGCTCTGCACTGGAAAGGCAAGAAGGGCAGAAACCACCAGACTGGTGACTGCAGTGGCTGCATCCCTCTTTCACTCACTTGGTTTTGCAGAGACTGATGGAAGCGATTAAGTTTTTCTCTGATGATTTTCATTTCTTCCTCCAGCCGCTTATGCCTTGCCTTGATCATACTGTGAGCTGTCTGAAGCTCTGCATCCAGCTGTTCCTTCATGTTCTCTAACAAACAAAAGAGAGGACATTTCATGAGTGGAGTGGCTGCCACTCTTTCATTCACCTGGTTTTGTTGATCGCCCCTCTGCTGATGGAGATTCTCCTCTTGAATTCTTCCCATGTCTTCCTTGTTCTTTCTCTTCACTGCCATGATGTCACTCTGAGCTTCGGGCAGCTCTGCTTGTGGCTCTGCCTTGATGTTCTGTACACACAAAAGCAGAGCAAGTGACTGAGAGCTGCCATCAGGCTCAGCTTTTTTCCTCTTGCAGCCTCAAAATCACATTTATTCAGCCCCTTCTTTCTGCTTCTCTCCCCACATCTGCCTCCATTGCAAACCTCCTGTCCCAGGGCTGATCTCTGCAGATTGCAAGGCTCTGTGCTTCCATTGCCAGTGGGATTCCTGGCCTCCTCAGTCCCAGGAACTCTGGTTTATGCCCCTCTCCCTGCCCTTCCCTCTGTGCCCTGGCCAGTCAGGCTCACCTGGCCATTCTCCTGTGGCTCTTCCACCTGCTGCCTGAGCTGCTCTTCCTGCCCTCGGGCAGGGAACAGCTCTCCCTGAGCCTGGCATGGCATCTCAGATAAGGCAGTGTCCTCCTGCTCTTTCTCTAGAGGCACCTGCACAGAAAGCAAGAGAAGATGGGTTTCAACTTCCCCATACGCCCTTTGTGGACCAAGACTCACAGACTGCTGGGCTCACACATTCCCAAAGCACTGTGCTGCTGCTCTCCTTCTCTGCCCAAGGGGAGGCACAGATTCCAAAGTGACCCTGGCCCTACAATCAGGGGCCATCTGGGACTGAAGCTCCAGCAGCCTCTCAGGCAGCTGACAGGGAAGGGGTGGCATTTCTCAAGGGTCTGGTGAGGGCCTCCCTCTGCTTCTGCCATGTCCTGTTTTTCTTTCAGTAGTGACTGACACCCCGCCCTGTCCCACAGCTCCATCCTGGCTCTGCAGGGGCTTCCTGGGTGAGCTCACCCCTTGTGAGAGACACTTCTGGAGTTCACCTTCTCTTCAGGCCTGCACCAGCATTCCTCCCTCCTGACATCCACACTCTCGTTAGAAAACCGGGTCATCCAGGAGATGAGGATGCATGCAAAGATCTCTGATGGAAGTCAGAGAACCTCTATGGCCACCTCAGTATATGGAGGAGGACCAAGGTGTTTTTTCTCCTTCTTTTTTCAACGGAGAATTCTGACCAGCAGTAACAGAGTTTCTCATAGGGCCCATTAATGAATGCACTCACACAGCCCTGGGGATGCCAGTGAAGGAAACCATGTGTCATGTAATGCATGTACGAGCAAAGTCACCAGACCCCAGCTACAGCATGGGATAGTTCCACTCCCTTAGGACATGCAAAAATTTAAAGGATTAAAAGAAGGCTTCAGGTCAGAAAAGACTGGAGCAGGAAAACATGAGGGGAAAAACAACCATCTCTGGAGGGGGAAACATCTCTGCCTGCTCAGGATCAGTCAGTGGAACTTGTCTCTACTCCTCTCCTGAAGGGATGCCTTTAGGTGAGCTTTGCATCTTCCACTGCTTTGGAGCAGAGCCAGGAAGATTCAAATAGACAGATAGACAGATCTCACTTTTATAATCTCTCTTTACTGTGCTGTGGTATTTACATTCTTGGAACAGAGAGAGACATAATTCTCTCTCCTAGGTTTTTTTTTTAAGGGAAGGTAATGAGAAACTTAGAGAAGAAGAGAAAACAATTATTATCTATACTTGCTGTTCTTGTTGTTTAGTACACGTAGAATGTGTTATAGTGATTGTTTACTGAAAGTGATTTGTTAATTGGATTTTAGTGATAGCTGTTTAGCTTGATTAGCTAATTAGATAAAGGCTGTGTTGTGACTGTCCGGAGACAGGCACAAGTTTTTCTTTAGCAGCTTTTTAGTATAGTATGTTTCTAGTAGAGTTTTAATATAGTACTAGTGTAATATAACATAGCTTAAGAAAGCATTTCTTTAACCTTCTAAATCATAGAGCCAAAGCACATTATTCCCCACGGGGGGGTCACCATGAATCAATCCTGTCCTTTCTGTCGCTACACACATCAGCACTCGGCAGCAGTGCCCCAATCAGCAGCCATCCTGAACTTGCTCTCCTGTTGCTTCAGTAAGCCACACTCTTGGGGAATCTGGAGCGTGTGGGTCCTTATGGAATGCAACCAGACCCAGAGCACTGCACTGGGAACTGCACTCTTTGTGCATCTGTGCTCAGGCAAGTTCTTCTCTTGGACTTGACAACACTGATGAGGCTGAAGTGGCTGGAATCCGAAATGCAGCCCAGCCCCTCCCAGCTCCTCTAATCTCTGAGGGCCAGCTGGAATGCAAGGGCATTGATTTCCTGCTCAATTCCCAAACACGACACACACTGACTCCCTGGGCAGCCAAAAGACACAGGAGCTGTTAACCTGAAAGTGATGTGTTTCTGCCAGTGCTGGAAAAGGGCAGGAAAGATTGAGAAAAAGCTCCCTGGAGAAGGAGAAATTACACAAGGCTTCTTCTAGCAAACAAACAAAGAAATAAACAAACAAAATATGAAAGTGTTACCTACTCCAGTGTCTAAAGCACGTGGATGCAGTGAAGGGATGTTTGGCAGGGAAACAGCCCTTGTGCTGAGCATTGGCTCTATGGATCTAAGGCAGGGATCTATGGAAGTCTGCCTGAAGGTCCCTCATGAACCCCCATTGTCCAGGCTAAAGCTCCCTCAGCCCCTCCTCCCTGGCCTTGTGCTGCACCCCTTGCCCAGCTCCCCTGTCCCTCTGTGCCCACGCTGCAGCCCCTCCATGACTTTCTGCTTCCCAGGGCCCACAGCTGCACACAGCACTCCAGCTGTGGCCGCAGCGCTGCCCAGCACAGGGCCACGCTCCCTGCCCTGCTCCTGCTGCCCCACTGCTGCTGGCACAGCCACCGTGCCCTCGGCCTTCTGGGCCCCCTGGCCCCACGCTGCCTCATCTTCAGCTGCTCACGGCCGCCAGCCCTGCGTCCTTTGGGCCCACGCAGCTCCCCAGCCACAAAGGTGCCCATTGCACTTCAGATACAGCAGGCACCATTGCAAGATGGCCTTCCTGTTCTACCACCTCATGTTCCAAGTAGATGTCATCAGTTTTGATAGGAGTAGGATTCTAAGTACCTCTGTTTAAATTAAAATTATCCAATTCAACTGTAGAGGAAATTGCTCTTAATTAAATTTTCCCTTTCTGCTGTCACCAAGCATTGTTCTCTTTTCAAAATTAGGTTTTTAGTTCTTCCAATTCTGAGAAGGAAATTTAAAAATATCTATCTCTGCCTTTGTTACTTTTGTCTCAGGCATGAAAATGGATTTTCTTTTGGCCTTCCTAGCTGGCCCTGTACAGTCTGTTGCTACTGGCCAAGCTCACATCTTCCTCTAAAATTCTTAAACACTAGGAACATGAAATGTTCCTTTCTCACTCACCGCAGGATCTTCAGCACTGCTGAATACACACTTCAGGTGTCCTGTAGTGGGAAGGGAAAATGAACCAGATGCTGTCAGAAAACTGCCTGGGCTGCTGAATCCCACAGAACAAGTCAACCCAAACAGAGATGATTTCCCGTTTCACAACATCCCTCCAGCAGACACATTTCATTCACACAGCCAGCAAGGGATCAGGACAATATTCTTGGTTGTGCCTACACTTCAGCCTGTTTTGCCAGTAAATGAATACAAATATGACCAAGAAAATGCAAATTGTTCTTTCACACTCAGTGCTCCTCTTCTACCAAAGACATATAACAGCTTCTGAAATCCTTTTCTTGAGGTTCTTTTTATTTTTCATCAGTTGCATGCACCAGTTCTCATTAACTTGCTTGAAACAGTTGCTCAGAAAAGCTTCCCTAAAATCCCCCTGATCTGTGGCAGACACTCACTGCTTTGGAGTTTGCATTTCCTTGCAAAGGGAATCACTATTTTAGCACTTTGAAAAAGGTCAAGTTAGAAAGTCAAATCCTTTCATGACAAAATTTAAAAAGAAATAAGCTTTCTCTGAATTCTGGGAACAACTGCAGAGTTTTTAGAAGGCATTCCAAGAAGCTCTGCCAGTCTACAATTTCAAAGGTGTCTTGCTTGTCCCAGCAAACTGAGGAATTGACAGACTCTGCTTCCACAGACTCTCCTGTGGAGGGAACGGAAGCCCTGCAGGTTCCCCTGCAAATGCTGCCCCTGTGGCTACAGACACCCCCTTTTTAGCTGAAAGCCTTGACAGGAGCTTTACCAAACCACTGGCATCCTAATGCTCTTTCCCTTTCAAAATCAGAAACTCAGCCACCAAGAAAGAGCAGGAAGACATACAAAAGCCAGGTTAGGTTACATCCTAACCTAAGTAGAAGGGAAACCTCTACTTACGGGTGAATTGTGTCATGTAATACATGGAGAAATAAATGCCCTATACAGCAAAACCTGCCATGGCCAGTTGGTGAAACATGGTCATTTTTGAAAGTTAGGTAAATAATAGAAAAAACAATGCTCTTGTCAGTGGGCAGCCATCCACTGACAAATTCCCCAACCAGAAAAGTTCGCAACTGAGCAAAGACTAGGGCTGCTCTGACACTCAGGCCTTCCCTGCACCAAGGCAACCTTCTGATGTCACTACATCAACGTGGCAACCATGCCCTGACATCACAAAGCAAACGCTCCATGTTGGTCTGTGAATTTATGCACAGCAATAACCAACCTTTCCTACAGCAAACACAAAAGAGCCAGGGAAGTTCTCCTCTGTCACAAAGGAGCACAAATTCCCTTCATGGGCCAAACCCTGTTGTTCAGGGATCCAAGAGGAATTCCAAGGGTGCCCCAAGCACCTACAGCCTGTACCCCAGCTGAGCACTCAGATGGGACACAAGCAAAGGAAACCAGACCAAGACAATGGCCCATAGCATTGCACATGTGAGAAATGACTCTCACTTTTAAAATTTTAAAGTTTTAGTAAACTTTAACAAAGGACTGAATAAGGAAAAATTGCAGCATTGGGAGTCCCTGTGACTAACAGCCATGTGTTCATCTACAAAAAGGATGCTCTGGCTTTTATACCCTTAGCCCCTCTAAAAGTTTTGTCAGTCAACTCTTTCTCTGCTGTCCATTGGTGGGGATTACTTTCTTGCATCCTGACTGGAGGTCAGGTGTTGTTACACCCTGCCTGCTGGTCACAAGCCAGCCCTCCCCAAATGCCCTGACTACCAAGGCTGTTACAAGGGGGACGGGAAAGAGGACTATGGGAGGATATATTACAATACCATCACTACACATTTGAACATCCACATAACATCTGCTTCTTAATTGTCAGAGCCAACCATTGCATTACTCGTCTAGAACACACAGAACCAGGAGAGAGGCCACTGTTGGCATCACAGCTGAAATGTTTCCTAACAAATCTCCCCACATATTTGCACCTTTATTGGACATGCCCAGGGCTCCGGTGCGGGTACATCTCTGCCTTTCTTCCCCTTTGGCAGCAGTCGAACTGGCAGCATCTGCCCGCCAGCAGCAGCTGCTCCAAGCTGGGAACGCCACTGGCCATGCTGATTTCTAGAGGCTTCTGTGTGCCAGGGGAAGCCAAGGCAGGAGCGGGTTGAACGGTGCTGGCGCTGCTGCTGCTCTGTGCCAGAGAGCCCCGGCTGGGCAGGGCACGGTGCCCACTGCGCTGCGGGCTCCTTCTCCTTCCACAGCTGGGCACACCTGGCAACAAGGCATGACAACCTGGGGGCAAGCCAAGGGGTTTCTGGGGCTGCACTGCTGTGCACACACAGCACACCTGCAGCACAGAATTTTAACCCTCAAACAGGTAAACCAAAGGGAAACAGCTGGAAAAGATTTCATTTCAACCATTCCTTATGCTTCAATAGAAATGACCAAAATGAAAGTTACCAAGAAGGGCCCGATCCACACTCCCAGCTCAGAGTGAGAAAAGAGGCATTACTTTATTTCAGTGCTGGGTGTGTGAGGAATCACTGCCCTGAAACATGCACACCCACGGGTTAGTATCCATGGAACTAAGACATTACTTTCATTACTTTTATTCATTCCTTTACTCAAACTCACAGGCTAAACATTCTCACAAAGTGTTTGACATGTTTAAATCACTTCCCCAAAATTACTGACATTTAGAGTAGGGGTCTCTTGAGGGTCTCTGGTGGTCATGTGGTGAACATCCTGTTCCTCAAATTCTCCTCCCCTGGTTAAGAGCCTTCTTCTGCTTGAATGCATTGCAGCTACCTCCTCAGCAGGCCCACTGTCTTTATTCTCAAGGCTAAGACATCCACTTGCACACATTAACCACTGCTGTGAGGGAAGGTACGACTAAGCACTGCCTGGTAAAGCTTAACAAATTCACAATTTGTTGCAGGTCAACACTTCCCCAACGTCTCTCGTTCCTTCTCTGGGACTCAAACACAAGCATTTTGTGATCCCTGAGCCCAAGGCCTCCTCCAACCCTCCTGTCACCCAGCAGCCCTTCTCTCCTCACAAACAGCAGGCCCAGCAGTGCCTTCCCTCACTGGCTCAGTCACCAGCTGTGTCAGGAGTTCTCTGTCACACACTCCAGGACCATCCTGGACTGTTTGCTCTCCACTGCACTCTGTTGCCAGCAGACATCCCCGCCCTGTTCCATGCCCCTTGCAGAACCCTGCACCTGCTGTCCATGGGCACCTGGAAGGGGAGGCACTCACGGCAGAGAGGCACCAGCTGCCCTGGGCAGGAACCAAAACCCTCTGGGGCACAGCTGCTGGCCTGGGTCTGGCACAGCTCTGCACGCCCCACTCCTCATGGGCTTGGGCTGGAAATGCAATTGCACTTTCTGCCCCATGGAGAAACACCGGGGCTGCACAAACAACGGCCAGCAGGCCACATCCCAAAGGCACTGCAGCATGGAGTTGAGAAGGAAGAACACCCTTCCACAATTCCTAACCATACCAAAACCAACATATTGGGGACTTTTAATCTTCTGAATGTAGAATTGATTCACAGGGTGACAAGGGAATCTTCCAATGGAGTTGAAGTTTGGTAGAGTTTTTATTCTGAGTCCTACTCAGACTGTTAATTTGAAAATTTATTTGAAAATATTTTTTAAAAGGCTGTGCAGTCATAAGGTTTTGTTCTAATACCAATATGGCTGGATGAAATGTACTGGCATTTTAATTACATCCAAACTGATTAGTCTGTAAAAGCTTTCCTGCAGAATAACCACTAAACAAGAAATGAAAACCTGTGGACTGTTTACTTTGCAAATTTCTACTAAACTTATCAGACAATGAGGCATTTTTAGGTAGATCATAGAGCAAATTAATTCCTTTGGATAAACCTGTTGATTTCAAATTAAAACTGCCAGCACATACTAAGTGGAAATCTGAATACTCACTTCCATGAGCTCTGAATTATTAGATAGTCATTGTTTGCCATATTAACAAAAATTAACATTCTCGCTATTTTTTTACTTACAGCCAGCTCTTCAACACTCTTCAACACCAGAATGAGAGTTTGTAGCAATGTGAATCATGGCTTGGTGGAGCATTGCAGAAGGCTCTTATGCCAGCACTAAATGTTCACATTTACCATAGCATCACTTCTTGCCTTTAATTCCAAGCTACAACTCAGTTCCTGCAGTATAGATTCACATTTGTAGTCTGTATTTGCAGCTGGTTCTTACTTCCCTGTCCAGAAATAAATCATGCTTGGATCTCAAATCAAAATAAAATGAGGAGAGAGTCAGGTTCTGGATAGGTATAGCAAGAACTAAGAGATTTTTTTGCAAATATGTTGAAGAGTTGTTTATACATGCTGCAAAAACAGCAGATTAAAGACTTGCACTTTAACTTGCAAGCTGAGCTTTGCCTGTTCTCTCTGGACTAATTTCTTGAGGCCAGACACTGAACCTAGTCAGTAAGAAAATCCAAACCACAGGAGTAGTTTGGAGAATATTGTAAATTATTCTGTCATGATGCTTTTTGCCTAAAAGTTCTGGCCATCATCCAATTGGAGTAATTAGAGGAGATCGAAGCCATCACACTGTGCCTGTGCAAACAATTCCTTCCCAGGAGTAATCCATGAAGCAACGCTGACAAATCCACACCAGCAGCTGCTGCCACACAGCCATGAAGCAGAGAATATGTATTTCTGCTACACTTGGACAGCTGAAGATGCCTCTGCTGAGCTAATTTTAGTGACTGCCCACCACAGATGAGACCTTGTGCTCAGTCTCCAAGAAGTCAGGGCAGTTAATATTCTGCCTAAATGAAGTAAGTCTAGCAATACATAGACCATGGAGCCTGAGGAAAGCCAGCAGTTGTGGGAGATTTAATTTGTTTCCATATCTTTCTTTTTACTAATTTATGGCAGTCAATTATTTAAAGAATGGAAACTTATGGCACACCATTGGCTGGAAGGTTGGTCAGTCTTCCATTCATGACTCCTCTGAAAGCATCACCCCAGTGTTTTTATCAGTAGCTCTTCCATCATCATGGCTCACACAGCATTTCCTGCAGCTCTTGCTGGAGTCAGGGAAAGGCACCAGGAGAAGGGGGAGGAAGCTGTGTGCAGAGGCTGTGTCAGCTAAAGAGACATTTGTTTCCTCTGATTTGACTGAATGGCTGCAGGAACCTTGCTGGCACTGCTGGCGGGGTGGCCTTTTGCAGGGCTGGGCAGAGTTTGGGGCCCAGGATCCCTCCTCTTGGTGGGACAACGGGGTGAGCAGCCCCTGTCCCAGGCAGGAGCAGAGGTTCTGTGGCTCTGCCCTGGGCACAGGGACCTGCCACTGCCACGAGCTCCTGCCGCGTCTCCTCTGGGGCAGCTCCTGCTCTGCAGCGATGATGGGCGCAGCTGGGGGTGGCTGCAATGGAGGGGGGCTTCCAGTGGGCTCTGCTGGTCTGCCACACTGGAGCCAGCAGAGCTTCTGGAAGGAGTCTCCTCTTGTGAGCTGCTGGAGCTGGAGCTGGCACTGGCCACAGAGCCGCTGGGTTCATCCCTGACAGGCCCAGAGCAAAGCAGCATCTGGGCCTCCTTGCTGCACGATGGCACTGAGGAGGCCATGGACCAGAGGTTCAGTGTGTGTGACTCAGTTTCCTGATAAACTGTGCTAAGAAAACCCTGCATCCCTCCTGCCAGATCTAAGACACTCCAAGAAATCTGTTGACACATTGGGAACTCAGAATTGTTTGAATTTTGAACAATTGTCCTATGAGCGCTTTTGATGGTTTTTGTCATTTTGTGTTGATTCAGTTGATCCTTCAGAGAAGCTTTCCTAATAATATAAAACAGGAGGAATTGTGGAGACCCTGGGGGGGCATTCCCTGGTCTAGGGAGGCACAAGAAGCTTCCCTCAAACGCTGTTAGACCCCATTGGCTCCTTCCCCTGTTCCTATGTCTGTTCCTGAGTTCCTGAGCCACACCTTCCCTATTCCCTGATTGGCCCCCTTATCTTTGTACTGCCCCGAGATCAGGGTCAGCCCCCAGGCCCCTGTGGAGACAAAGTGAGACCCTCTGTGTGTGGGTGCTGGGACCTGAACATCTCCCTGCACAGCTGAATAAAACAACTGTGGAGATTATGCAAAGGTCCTTTTGGCTTCTTTACCCTGGACTATGCTAGCAGCAATTCAGACTGCTCCAGAGGAGAAGCTGCAGTACTGGCACCAAGATTTTGGCAACTTGACCATAGGCACAGAGGGCGTGCAGGATGCTGCTCTATGAATTCCTTAACCAGCCATCTCTGGTGCTGGCATATTCCCTCCAGCTTCTGGTGCAGCCAGGGCCACCTTTGGTCCAGTAGATGACTGTTATTTGAAAAATTCGGCCCACTCCTTGGGCAGGAGGCCATCCACAGGCTCTGGCCCTGCAGCCCCCTGCTCAGCTGGGGACAGTGTTCCCTGTGGGGAAGATGGAGCAGCCATCACAGGTTCTTGAGTGCTGCTTTCAGCAAGGGGGTGTCACGATCCGTCCTAGTGAACAGATGACTTGATGGTTTGTAGGAATGATCTCAGAGTGCAAAAACCAACACGGTACCAGGGGGTTTGCAGTGATAATCAAATAAAATGTGGTTTTATTGAAATAACTACAGCAAAAATGCGATAGAGGGATTAAGGGAGAGAAAAATATAGAGAAAGAGAGAGAGAGAGAGGGAGAGGGGATATAGCTACCAACGCAGAGATGAAGTGTATTGGTCCAGTCCAGACGAGGATCCGCCTGCTACACTGGAAAGATCTCAAAGACTCTAGCTAACTCAGAGGTTTTTATTACTGAAAATTGTGAGGAGGGGGAAACAGATACAATAGGGAACAGATGTAACAGGTAGTCTATGTTCTCAGCAGTAAGCGAGAGCCATCGTATTCTCAGTCCAGTGGTCACAATCTGCAGGCAAACATCTCACTTCGGTCAGCTTGCCTCCCCACACACCTCCCCTGGGCTGGGGGTTTCAGTCCCAGTCCTTGGAAGGAGCAGAGGGGCCTTTTAGGAGTTTCATGTCTCAGTCCTTGGTGGGGAAGCATCTTACATCTCAGTCTGTCTGTCACAGTGGTTGTAAAACAGGTGAGGGTCTTCTGTGGGAGACCACCTGAAACGCAGGAGAAGTCCAGCCAGGCCAAGGGATGGGACAGCTTCCAGAGCTGCTATTGTTGCAAATGGGGCATGGTGCCCTCTTCTTAGCATACAGCAAACACACTTGTGAAAACAATAGCTTAACACTGAGCTTTCAGGTCTCAGGGCCCGTGGCCTATGACTTTTCTCGTTCAGAGCCAGATATAGACAGGGGGGGGTCTCCTCTCCAGTGGTCTCCCAAGGACGATCTTGAGGCAGATGAGGGAAAATTCTGACAGACTCTCACAGGGAGCCAGGCTCTCTCCCTGCTGGGCTCTAGCAATTGTTTGGGGGAGCTGATGGCACATTGTATGTAGTCCTGTTGATCCTACTCAGAAAACGTAGCAGCTTCTATCATTCCTCTGCAGAGTTGGCATGCTGGATTTCTCTTTGCCCACTGCAGGATGCAGCCCAGGCAGCCCTGGTGGTGACAGGGCAGAGAAAAATTCACATCCTTCTTAGTGCCCTGGCAGATGGGGCAGCTCCATTCTGTCCCCATGGCCATGTCTGTCTGTCCCAGCAGCAGGGAAGAGCTGAGGACCATGAGCTGCTCTCATTGGCAATCTTGCTTGGCCAGAGCCCAAGCTCGAGCCAGAGTGGTTCAGGCTCTGTCAGTGCCCAAACATAAGCAGAAAGGGATGTTGTATCACAATCCATTCCTTGGTGAAGGAGCTCCATAGAAGCCTCAAGAGGCACCTCAGACACTCAACAGTCAAGGCAGTAACATATGGACAGGACACAGATGTCAGTTCATGGCTGGGAGAGCATTTCTAGACATATCCAAGGACAAATTTCCCAGGAATTCTCCACAGCTCTGGGATCTGCCCATCAGCTCTGTCAGAAGCTTCAGCAGAACAACCAAAATCCTAAAAAGCAGCTCCCAGACACTTTTCCTACCATCCTGCCTGAGTAGCCGGGTTGCTTGCTGCAAAACACTCTTTTTCTCCTCTTCCCCAATGCCCTGTGGACACTTGCAGCCAAAATAAAAAGCTCCTGGCACTCGGTGTGATGTGATAATACAGTTTTTATATTTCCATGCTGGGATGAAAGAAAGCTGTGCTGTGGGTCAGGAGAGGCCAGGACCCACTTGGCCTTCCTGCAGGCTGAGGTGGTCCCAGCAGACATCCTGCTGCTTTTTGGGGAATGTGTGAGGGGGAGTGGAGGGGGAGACAGAGAGGCCGAGATCATAAAGTGGAAACTCAGCTCCAGTGTGGCAGTGCAGACTCTCCCTGCTGAATGCCTGCTGGGGCTGGCAAAGAAGGAAAATGCCCCAATAACAGCCTGGTTGCACTGTGTCTCAGGGACAGGTACAGGGAGGTGACAACAAACAGCAGCATGGCCCGGTCGCACAGCTCCTAGGAAGCAGTGACAGAGGGGCCTCATGTGCCAGAGATTTCAGAAAGGCTGTCTTCTCAAATGGCCACTCTAAAACCCCTCTCTTTGCCTCTTTGGTTTGTGAATGCTTTTGACAGCCGCAGCATCCTGGGGCAACGCATTCCATGATTTCATTAAGCACTCATTGTTCAACTGAGCTGCCAGCCTGGTCATTTCAGAGGGTGCTGCCTCGGTGGAGAGAAAAATCAGTCTTCTGCCTTTCAGGGAGCTGAAGGAGAAGGGACTCTTCACCATCAGACACCTGGCTGGGTCCCATTCAGAGGTCCTGCTTTGTAGACTTGGTGAGGTTTGCTTGGCAGTTGCCAGCGAGATGAGAACATTGTTCTGAATTGTCCCCCATACTTCATACACAGCGTGTAGAGTAGGTATGTGCTTGTTCATCTCCATGTGTGCTCAGGGTCTGCCTTCATTTCTGGTTTAGACCTGATATTTCTAATGTCTGTCAGCTGTCTGTAGGATCTGTGGGCACATGCAGCTGTATTTACTGGCAGGTCAGGTATCTGACACTCATCTTTGAGTGTGGAGCCTTCATAATGCAATGTGCAAATGCAGAAACTGAGACACTAATGATGTTATTTGCCAGAGTCCCAGTCTCTGCCCAAGCTATAATTCAACGCTGCAAATTATTCTGTAGACCTGAGCCTGTGTTTTGTGTTTCCTGGCATAGAAGCCAGAAATTGGTGCCAGAGTAAGTGCCTTTCTGTGCTTGTGCTCTCCTGCTCTTCCTGTCCTTGTATGCTCCTCTGGACACAGTGGGATGTGTTGTCATTTCCTGGGACTTCTGTTGAAGGCAACTGGTTTTCTTTCCAAGGTGATTCTTATCATTCCCCTCCTGGCTTCCCCAGGTGACCAACCTCCGTTCCAAGGTGTCCTACTCTGCCATTGTCACTCTGGGAGAGCTCTTTGTGACCTTGAAGAAGGACATGGACTCTGAGGTGGATGAGGTTGCTCGGGTCCTTCTCCAGATGGTGTCCAGCTCCCCAGAATTTGTTCAGAAAGCAGCCAGTCAGAGCCTGGGGATCATGGTGGAGAATGTGACTCCTGCACGAGCAATGACTGCTCTCATGGACATCGGAGTCAAGTAGGTTCTTCTTTTAGTGATGTTCTTCACCTTTGTGCGTGTGGGAGGGAGAAGGGAAGAGACAGAGAATGGGAATGGTAGGAGGAAAGGGTCCTGTATCCTGCATCTTCTGTGGACTCAGTGACTTGATTCTCCAACCAACCTCACTTCTGTCCTCTTGTCACCTATTTCTGCCCTCCTGCAGCCCAATATTTCTCAGAATCACAGAAGTGTAGAATACGGGAAGTTGGATGGGCCCATCAGGACCATCGAGTCCAGCTCCTGGCCTTGCCCAGAGCAGCCCAAGGGTCACACCAAGTGCCTGAGATTGTTGTCCAAATGCTCCTTCGACCCTGTCAGGCTTGGTGCTGTGACCACTGCCCTGGGAAGCCTGTTCCAGTGCCCAGCCACCCTCTGGGTGAAAAACCCTTTTTCCTGATATCCAAACTAAAGCTCCTCTGATGCAGCTTCCTGCTGCTCCCTGGAGTTCTCCCACTCTGTCAGATTTTCCTAGATGTGGTGACTGATGGGGAAGGGAAAGTGCCTGCAAAGGCCAAGGATAGAGCCTTGTGCTTTTGTGGGCAGAGGGACAATTGCAATTGCAGCTGTGAGCAGTGTTTGGTATTTCACAGTGCTAACCACAGAGGCCCTGGGAAAACCACGTCTCCTCATGATGCCATTAACTTGAGAAATGAGGAGGGTCCTTGCCCCCATGGAGCACATGGGGGACAATCTGCTGGGCGTGGCACAGCCTGCACAGCAGGTGCAGCTCCTGCCAAAGGAGTCTTGTATGACTGTCCTGGCCTTAGAGCTCTACTTTCTATGCAAACTGATGTTTCATGTTAGCCTTGAGATGATGAATCACTTTACAGGCACCTTCACAGGCTGACTGTCATGGGACAGTTGAAGCAAATGCTGCCTTAAATGTTGGTGCTGGGCCTGATAGTTCCCAAGAGACACTCTCTAGAACAGGACAGCCTGGCTAAACTGCCTGCCACCCTTTCCTCAGCTTTGCAATAGGGTAAAACATTCAGATGGATCCATTGCCAAGCCACACAGGAAACAGGCTGCATTGCTGGATATTCTGCAACTTCATAGCCCACAACGTGTTCTCCCTGCATTTGTTGTTTTCCAAAGTTCTGCAGATTTGGGGATACATGGGTGAAAAGAGCCTCAATCCTGCTGCAGGTCTCTGTGGTGTGCATCTGCCCCTGCTCTCTCCATTGCCCTTTCTAGTCATGGCATGGGGGGCCTGGAGCAGCTCCAGATTGAGGACAAGGTGAAGGCAGTCATGGCTCAGCCTCACGCAGAGGTGAGGGGGGAGCTGGGCCAATCTCTGCTGGCAGGAAGGGTCTTGTGGCAGCCCAGAGAGGCTGTGCACATTGCCAGGGAACAGCTGCGCCCTGCATGTGCCCCTGCAATGAGCTGTGCTGCTGCCAGTGCCCCTGGAGCTGTGGGGCTGCTGAGCTGTGGGGCAGGCAGAGGAGCAGGAGGGTGCATGTGCAGCTGAGCCATTCCTGGGGAGCACAGGGCTCTGGGCTCCCTGCTGTCCCAGGGCAGCCCAGAGGCCAGGCTGGGCCTGTGCCAGCTCTGGGCAAGTGGCTCAGGGTGTGCCCTGGCCTGCCTCAGTGTCTGCCAGCAGGAGCATGTTTCCCTGTGCAGCTGTTTGGACATTTCCAGGAAATGTGTCCCAGGAAATATGGAGCTTCAGATGCTTTAGGTTTGCATTGTGGCCTCTGTTTAACTTTGTGTCTCCATTTTGCAGATCTGACTGGTTACAGTCTTACTGAGAAGTTTTCTCGGGACACTTCCGATGTTCCCTCACCCACAAAGTCCTCGCCTCCCGTCCAGAAAAGCTCTCTGTCCTCCAAGCTCAGGAAGAAGCTGCCGCCTGTATGGAGAGTGTTTGAAGAATAGGATTGATGCGTTAGGCTTGATAGTTACAGATGTACATATGTTCTGATCTTTAGATGTAGTTTTGAACTAATGTGTTTTGATTCTGTCTTTAAGTTTTGATGACATGTTTTTAATTCTATATATTTCATTTTGATGATGAAAAAAAGTAAATAAATAAACAAAATTTAAAAAACCAAAAGGAGAATGTGAGATCAGGACCTGCCAGCCTAGAGATTATGGGAGTGCAGCTCACTTGGTGTGCCAGTGTCTCACCACATCCTTTCCTCATTGGGCCTCTCCTCTTCCTCTTTGGCTATGTTTTCTTTGTGTCATTTGTGCTGCTCTTTGTTACTTGGCATTACAACAGGGCCACCATTGACCTGTCTGGGGGACAATGGATCCAAAAGATCCTGTCTAGTCAAAGGTTTTCTACCTAGGTGTGTTCTGTGCTCACCAAAGTCCTGAGCAAAGAAACCAAGAGAAGTGTGCCCAAATCCCAAAGCTTTGCTCCTTTGCAATCTCCCACAGATCTGGCTCACAGGTGACTTCAATCACAATTGCATAGGTAAAAAGAGGTCATGGATTTCACTGAGAAATGATGCACTGCTTTGGCAAAGTCACCTGTATGTATATTTACCCAGGACAGCAGTGCAGCTGTGTTGTTTGCACCTTGTTTGCAGAAGGATGAGAGCACTGGGAGGCCAATAACAAGTGACAAGGGTACCTCCAATCTGCACTGCAGCCTGGCTGCCATTCAGCCCAGAGCTAGGGTGTCATTTGTTCCCATGGACCAGTGCTTGCCAGTGGAATGAATTCCTGCACAGCTGGAAGAAGCAATTCTGGATTCAGCTCCAGCTCTTGGTGGGCTGCATGATCATTGACAATGATGCCCTGCCAGAAATTATTCTGCAGTTTCCTTTCATAGTCATTTGAAGCTTTTAAACTTCACATTTCAATTTGCTTTGCCTTAGGGAAAAACACTTCTAGGCCCAGTACAAACTGTCACCTTTTGGCAGCAAAGTCCTCATGGTTGCCAGCTTCTGATGTTACAAAATGTCACCTGGCTGAATGAGTTCGCTTAGCTCTGGGTCTAGTCCTGGCCTAGTAAAACATTTGGTAGCTCTATACCTTCCTTTCTCTTCCTCCCTCTTTTTCCTTATTTTTCCTTTTCCCCCCAGTTCCTCCTCAATGCATTTTGCTGTGGTTATTCAATAAAGGTACATTTGTTTTGGTTATAGCAGCAACTCACTCTACTGTGTCGGTGTTTTTTGCACTCTGAGATCAACCCACAAACTACCACAAAACCCGTTTGTAAGGATTGATCGTGACACTTGTATACATACTATAGAAACCTTCTGTTATGGTTTGGGCCTGGCAAAGCCAGAGCCCCCATGAGTCTACCTCTACCTGATATCTGCTGTTAGATGTGAGCAGGAATAAGCAAAGCAGGCTCCAACTTAAACATAAAGAAAAGTTTATTAGCTAAACTACACGCAATTACTAAACTACACACAATTACTAAACTACACATACACAAAAGAAAAAGAAATCACAAGGAGAATGAAAACTACACAGAAACACTTCCCCCTCCTCCTCCAGATCCCAGTACAATTCATCTCCCAAAATTATCCACACTCCCAAAATTATTCACACTCGATCTGGCACCACCCTTTAAAAAAAAAATCAAATCTTCAGCTTATGTAGAGTAGACGGAGTCCTTCCTTGTACCACGGACTTCTTATCACAATTAGCACACCGCCCGGAGTCGTGCTATCTCGTGACATCTCCTTTCCATGCCAAGGTGCTCTCACCACCAGGCATGGGATGAGGCAGAGGCCTGCTTTCAGGGTGGGCCTTTTAAGGATGCCTCGTCTCGTTCCAAGCAGAGCACACTCTCATCTCTGGGACCTTTGTCCCCCCCATTTCTTCTATACCCCCTGGGGCCGAGGGGTCTCAACATCAAACTCTCCTGGCTCCGAGCCTCCGCTTCCCCCTGCAATGCAGCCTCTGTATCACCAGGAGACAGTCCATGGATCTACAACAAAAGAGTCCAGCAAAGTTGCCACTCCATCTTCCCCCATTCCTTCAACATTTCTCTTTCTCTTTGCCAGACCCCCTTACTGGCCTGTTTCTTCCTTCATCTTCCACTCTTATCCCTTTCCTAGGAAAGGTAATGTTCCGTGAAGTTCTCACTATCCACAAGGGTTAAAAGCTCTCCCAGGCCGCTGGGCTGCTCTCTGCCCCCCCCTTCTCCTCCCAGCCGTGCTGCCGGCACATGATATCAAGTTTCAAGATAACAGTTCCAGCACAGGCTGCATTCTCTCCGTCTCCAAAAAAGGGGGCGGGGGTAAACAGGTTGCTCAATGCTCCCCCACCCTTCCACCGAATCCGGGCCTACCGTACATGGGCCACGTGGCTTTCCCCTCCCCCAGCCCAGCCAGCAACTGGGCCGGGGGAGGGAGGCCCAACCCTTCACGCCGGAAATCCCAAGAGGGCTCTGAAGGACAAGAGCCCTGCTTTTAACTCCTTGGGTTTGTGGTCTCAAGAGGCGGATCCAATGCCCCACTGGTCAAACCAGGTGCCCATCTTAAAATCCGACCACGCATTGGTGACCACAGCAAAACAACATATCCCAGATGTCCCATTTCCGGTCAAACCATGACAAGAGGGAAAAATGGGGTGAAAATGGGAGGAATAATAGGAAAAAATGTGGGGAAAATGGGTGGGAAATGGGAGGAAAAAATAGGAAAAAAACCAGAGAAAAATGGGGAAAAAATAGGGAAAAAATAGGAAAAAAAACATGGAAAAATGGGGGAAATGGAAGGAAAAAATGTGGGAAAAAAGGGGAAAAAATAGGAAAGAAACAGGGGAAAATAGGTGGAAAAATGTGGGAAAAATGGGGAAAAAATAGGAATAAAAACATGGAAAAATGGGGGGAAAATGGGGAAAAAACAGGAAAAAATGTGGGAAAAATAGGGGGGAAATGAGGAAAAAATAGGAAAAAAGACAGGGAAAAATGGGGGGGAAATGGGGAAAAATAGGAAAAATGGGGGAAAAATGGGGGGAAAATGGGACGAAAAACCAGAAAAAAATGTGGGAAAAAATGGGGGGGGAATGGGGAAAAATTGGGAAAAATGGAGGGAAATTGGAAAAATGGTGAAGAAATGGAAAGAACTGCAGAAAAATGGGGAAAATGGGGGAAAACAGGGAAAAATGGGGGAAACCAGGGAAAATCGGGGGGGGGAATGGGAAAAACTAGGGGGAAATGAGAAAAAAAATAAAAGGAAAAGGGGGAAAAGGGAGGGGAAAAGAGAGAAAAATAGGGAAAAAATGGTGAAAATGGAAAAATAGTGAAAAATGGGGAAAATTGGGTGGAAAGTGGTGAAAATATTGAGGGGAAATGGTGAAAAATGGGTTAAAAATGGTGAAAATTGGGTTAAAAATGGTGAAAATGGGTGAGGGACATCAAGATGGAGTCCGAGGACACCGAGGGTGACAATGCCACCCCAGGAGTGGCCTTGGGGACACCGAGGGTGACAATGCCAGCCCAGGAACGGCCTTGGGGACACTGAGGGTGACAATGCCAGTCTTGGAATGGCCTTGGGGACACCAGGATGGGCTGAGGGACACCAAAGTGGCCTCGGGGAGAACGATGGCCCCGAGGCCTCCTCAGATGTCCCCAAGGTCCCCAAGGTTTCCAATGTCCCCAGATGTCCCCAAGGTCCCCAAGGTCCTCAGATGTCCCCAAGGTCCCATCACCCCAACGTCTCCAATGTCCCCAAGGTCCCCAAGGTCCCCAATGTGCCATCACCCCAACATCTCCAGTGTCCCCAGTGTCCCATCACCCCAACATCTCCAATGTCCCCAAGGTTTCCAATGTCCCCAAGGTCCCCATCACCCCAACATCTCCAAGGTCCCCAATGTCCCCAACGGCCCCAACACCCTCCATGTTCGCAAGGTCCCCAAGGTCTCCAAGGTCCCAAACGTCTCCAGTGTCCCCAAGGTCCCCATCATCCCAATGTCCCCAGGGTCCTCAAGGTCCCCATTGCTCCAACATCCCCAATGTCCCCAGTGTCCTCCATACTCCCAAGGTCCTCAAGGTCCCCAACATCTCCAATGTCCCCGAGGCCCCATCAGCCCAACATCTCCAATGTCCCCAAGGTCCCATCAGCCCAACATCTCCAAGGGCCCCAACACCCTCCATATTCCCAAGGTCCCAAAGGTCCCCAACGTTCTCCAATGTCCCAAAGCCCCAATGTCCCCAAGGTCCCCATCACCCCAATGTCCCCAAGGTCCCCAATGTCCCCATTGCCCCCAAAGGTCCCCAACATCTCCGAGGTCCCCGAGGCCCCATCACCCCAACATCTCCAATGTCCCCATTGCCCTCCATATTCCCAAGGTCCCAAAGGTCCCCAGCTGTCTCCGATGTCCCAAGGTCTCCAATGTCCCCAGTATCCCCAAGGTCTCCAATGTCCCCAGTATCCCCAAGGTTCCATCACACCAACATCTCCAATGTCCCAAGGTCCCCATCACCCCAACATCTCCAATGTTCCCAATGTCACAAAAATCCCAAAGGTCCCCAACATCTCCAATGTCCCCAAGCTCCCCAAGGTCCCCAAGATCCCCATCACCCAACATCTCCAATGTCCCCAAGCTCCCCAACATCTCCAATGTCCCAAAGGTCCCCAACATCTCCATGATTCCCAAGGTCTTCATCACCCCAACATGCCCAATGTCCCCATGGTCTCCAAGGTCCCCAACATCTCCAATGTCCCCAGTGCTCCAATGTCCCCATCACCCCAACATCTCCAATGTCCACATCACCCCAACATCTCCAGTGTCCCCAAGGTCCCAATCACCCCAACATCTCCAACGTCTCCAAGGTCCCCAGGGTCTCCAAGGTCTCCTCACTCGTGTCCCCTCTCCCCAAGGCTCATCCCCGGTGTCCTTCCGCCATGTCCTGGCAGGTGACAAGCTGTTCCTGGTGGTGGCCCAGCTGCCCTGGGTGTCCCTGTGGGGCGCTGGTGGCTTTGCGCCGCACGCGGACATCCCGCACATGGACATCCCGCACGCGGACATCCCGCACATGGACATCCTGCACAGGGACATCCCGCACGCGGCCGAGCCCTTCAGGGTGGAGGGGAGTGCGTTCTTCTGTCTCACCAAGTTCCTGGGGGACGCCAAGGTGAGGAACAGGATGGGAGGGGTTGTGGGGGTTGGTGGTGGGGGCTGTTGTGGGGTTTGGGGGGGTCCATCGAGGTTATGGGGGTCCATCAGGGTTATGGGATCAGGGGTTTATGGGGGTCCATCAGAGTCATGGGGTTATGGGGGTCCATCAGGGTCATGGAGATATGGGGTTATGGGGTTCCATCAAGGCCATGAGGTTATGGGGGTCCATCAGGGTCATGGGGGTCCATCAGGGTTATGGGGTCATGTGGTTATGGGGGTCCATCATGGTTATGGAGTTATGGAGGCCCATCAAGGTCATGGGGCCACGTGGTTATGATGGTCCATAAGAGTTATGGGGTTATGGATGTCCATCAAAGTAATGGGGTTTTGGGGGGTCCATCAAGGTCATGTGGTGATGGGGGTCCATTATGGTTATGGGGTTATGGGGTTCTATCAAGGTTATGGGGTTATGGAGGTCCATCAAGGCCATGTGGTTATGGGGGTCTATCATGGTTATGGGATCATGGGGTTATGGGATATGGGGTCATGGAGTTATTGGGGTCGATCAAGGTCATGGAGTTATGGGGTTCCATCATGGTTATGGGGTTATGGAGGTCCATCAAGGTCATGGGGTCAGGGGGGGTTCATCATACTTATGGGATTATGGGGGTCCATCATGGTATGGGGTCATGGAGTTCCATCAAGGTCATGGGGTTATGGGGTTCCATCATGGTTATGGGGTCATGTGGTTATGGGGTTCCATCATGGTCATGGGGTTATGAAGGTCTATCAGGGTCATGGAGTTATGGGGTTATGGGGTTCCATCACGGTTATGGGGTTATGGAGTTCCATCATGGTTATGAGATCATGGAGTTATGGAGGTTCATCAAGGTCATGTGGTTATGGGGGTCCATCATGGTTATGGGATTATGGGGGTCCACCAGGATCATGGGGGTCCATCAAGGTCCTCGGGGTCCATCAAGGTCATGGAGTTCTGGAGGTCCATCAGGGTCATGGTGGGTCAGCAGGGTCATGGAGTTCTGGGGTAATCAAGGTCACATGGTCATGGGAGGTAACCAGGGTCATGGGGTTATGGAGCTCCATAAGGGTCATGGGGTCATGGGGGTACATGGAGGTCATGGGGTTATGCAGTTCCATCAAGGTCATGGGGTCATGGGGTTCCATTAAGATCATGTGGTCAAGGGGGGTCACCAGGGTCATGCGGGGCCACCATGGTCATGATGGTCACCACATGGCCACGGGGGCCAACTGGGATCACGTGAGCCACCTCTGACCCCCTGACCCCATGTGCAGGTAGGTGATGGTGCTGGGAGGGCTCCAAACCCACCAAACCCAAACACCCCATGGTCCCACCACACATCTCATGGTTCCACTGCTGACCCCATGGTCCCACCACAACCCCATGGTCCCACCACCCATTTCGTGGTGCCACTGCTGACACCATGGTCCCACCACCACCCCATGGTCCCACCATCCATCTCATGGTTCCACTGCTGACCCCATGGTCCCACCACCAAATCAGCTCAACACAAATCAACCCAACCCAACCAACCCAACCAACGCAACCTAACCTAACCCATCCCAACCCAACTCAACTCAACTGAGCTCAACCCCACCCAACTCAACACAACCCATGGTCCCACCACCCATCTCACGGTCCCACTGCTGACACCATGGTCTCACCACCCATCTCATGGTCCCACTGCTGACCCCATGGTCCCACCACCAGCCCATGGTCCCATCACCACCCCATGGTCCCATCACTCATCCCATGGTCCCACAACTAAAACCAAAACCCACCCAACCCAACCCAACCAACAAACCCAACCCAACCCAACCAACCCAACCCAAATCAACCCAACCAACCCAACTCAATCCAATGAACCCAACCCAACTCAATACAACCCAACCCATACCATGGTCCCACCAACATCCCATGGTCCCACCACTGACCCTACCATGTCCTGGTGATGCACTGGGGGCATTCCAAGCCAACCCAACCCAACCAACCCAACCCAACTCAACCCAATGCAATCGAACCAAACCCAACCCAACTCAACCCAACCCAACTCAACCCAACTGAACCCAACCCAACCCAACCCATCCCAACCACACCCAACCAAACCCAACCCAACCCAACTCAACCCATCCCAACCCAACCCAACCAACCCAACCCAACCCAACTAACCCAAACCAACCCAACCCAACCAACCCAACCAACCCAACCTAACCTAACCCATCCCAACCCAACCACACCATGGTTCCACTACCCATCCAATGACCCATCACCCATGCTATGGTCCCATCACCACCCCATGGTCCCACCACCACCCCATGACCCATCATCCATCCCATGGTCCCACCACCATCTCATGACCCCCCTGGTGTGCAGGTGATGCGCTGGGAGGGCTCCAACCCAACCCAACCCAACTCAACTCAACCCAACCCAATGAACCCAACCCATGGTCCCACCACTGATCTCATGACCCCATTGACCCTCCACCCACCCCATGGTCCCACCTCACACCCAGCTGATGCGCTGCGAGGGCTCCATGGCCACCAGCTTCAGGGGCGCCACGCAGATCTACGCCCACGTCACCGAGGACATCGGCACCTAGGGGACCTGTGGTGGTGGCATCTGGAGGGACGTGGCGATGGTGGCCACCATGATGTTTTGGGTATGGGGACATCAGGGGACACTTGGTGGTGGCTGGAAGGATGTGGGGATGGTGGCCAGCACAACATCATGGAGATGGGGACATCAGGAGACACTTGGTGGCATCTGGAGGGATGTGGGGACGGTGGCCACCAGATCTTGGGGAGATGGGGACATCAGGAGAATCAGGGAACATGTTGTTGTGGCACCTGGAGGGACGTGGGGATGGTGGCCACCATATCACCATGGAGATGGGGACATTCTGGGGACATCAGGGGACACATGGTGGCATCTGGAGGGACATGGGGATGGTGGCCACCATGATCTTGTTGAGATGGGGACAAGAGGAGACATCAGAGGACGCGTGGTGGTGGCATCTGGAGGGACATGGGGATGGTGGCCACCATGATCTTGTGGAGATGGGGACATTCTGGGGACACTGTGGGGACACCGTGGGGACAGCGGTGCCACCACGGCCTCGCGCAGCTGCAGGGACCGGGGGACGTCCCCATGGCTCAGGCACCTGAGGGACGCAGGGACATCGGGGACCGGACATAGCCGGACCTGGGGCCACCCTCACCCCCTGTCCCCAAGGCCACTGGTGACCCAATGTCCCCAAGGCCACCAATGACCCGATGTCCCCAAGGCCACCCTCACTCCAGTGTCCCCAAGGCCACCATCACTCAATGTCCCCACGGCCACCACTGACCCAATGTCCCCAGAGCCACTGTCACCTTGATGTCCCCTCCTGGTGCCACCATCGTCCTGATGTCCCCAAGGCCACCATCACTGACCCGATGTCCCCAAAGTCGCTGTCACCCCGATGTCACCCTTGGCTTTGTGTCCCCTCCTGGTGCCACCATGGCTCCGATGTCCCCAAGGCCACCATTGTCACCTCAGTGTCACCTCTGGTCTCGTGTCCCCTCCTGGTGCCACCATCACCCCAATGTCCCCAAGGCCACCATCACTGACCCGATGTCCCCACAGTCACTTTCACCCCAGTGTCACCCTTGGCTTTGTGTCACTCTCTGGTGCCACCAATGTCCTGATGTCCCCAAGGCCACCAATGACCCAAGGACTTGTGGTCCCTGCTGGTGCCACCATCTCCCCTTTGTCCCCAATGCCACCATTGTCACCTCAGTGTCACCGCTGCTCTCGTGTCCTCTTCTGGTGCCACCATCACCCTGATGTCCCCAAGGCCACCAATCCCCCAATGTCCCCTCCCAGTGCCACCGCTGTCCCCGTGTCCCCTCCCCCAGTGACCAAAATCCCATTTTTTCTTCCATTTTTACTCATTGCCTTTGTTGGGGACATTTGGGGACATTTGGGGCCATTTGGGGACATTTTGGGCCATTTGGGGACATTTTGGGACATTTGGGGCCATTTTGGGCTGTTTAGGGACATTTGGGGCCATTTTGGGACATTTTGGGAACATTTGGGGCCATTTGGGGCCATTTGGGGTCATTTGGGGCCATTTGGGGACACTTTGGGGACATCTCAGGCTCCTGTGGAGAAAGGGCCGGCTCAGGGGTGGCACTGTCCCCTCAGTGTCCCCTCAGTGTCCCCTCGGTGTCCCCAAAGTGTTCCCAATGTTTCCAATGACCCCAAATGTCCCCAAATCCTCCCCAGTGTCCTCAAATGTCCCCAATCCCTTCAGTGTCCCCAAATGTCCCCAAAATGTCCCAAAGTGTCCCCAATCCCCCAAATGTCCCAAATGTCCCCAACCCCCTCAATGTCCTCAAATGTCCCCAAATGTCCCCAAACCCCTTTTATGTCCCCAAGCCCATCAATGTCCCCAAATGTCCCCAATGTCCCCAACCCCCAAATTACCCCAATTGTCCCCAAAGTGCCCGAAATGTGTCCCCAATGCCCCCAAGTGTCCTCAACCCCAAATCCTTCCAATGTCCCCAAAGTGTCCCCAAATCCCCCCGATGTCCCCAAATGTCCCCAACCCCAATGCCCTCCAAATGTCCCCAAATGTCCCCAAAATGTCCCAAAGTGTCCCCAAATGTCCCAAAGTGTCCCCCAAAGTTTCCAACGACCCCAATGTCCCCAAATCCCCTCCAGTGTCCCCAACCCCAAATGTCCCCAAATGTCCCCAACTCCTTCAATGTCCCCAAGCCCCCAATGTCCCTGATGTCCCCAAATGTCCCCAGAGGGTCCCCAAATGTCCCCAGATGTCCCCAAATGTCCCCAATGTCCCCAATGTCCCCAGGTCCCACCTGGCCTTGTTGCGGCACTTGCACTGCCCACCTGAGGGGACACGGAGGGGACACAGGGGACAATGACACAGGGGACAGTGACACAGGGGACAATGACAGTGACACAGATGACAGTGACAAGGACAATGACACACAGGTGACACAGGTGACACAGGTAACAGTGACACAGGGGACACAGGGAGGTGACAGAGACAGGTGACACAGGGGACACACGGGTGACACAGGTGACACAGGTGACACACGGGTGACACAGGTGACACAGGTAACAGTGACACAGGGGACACAGGGAGGTGACAGAGACAGGTGACACAGGGGACACTGGGGACACACAGGTGACACAGGGAGGTGGCACAGAGGGGACACAGGTGAAAATGATACAGGGAGGTGACACAGGTGACACACAGGTGTCACTGAAGAGCACGGCGATCCCCAGCACGCTCAGCACACACAGGTGACAGTGACACAGGTGACAGTGACACACAGGTGACACACAGGTGACAATGTCACTGAGCAGCACAGCAATCTCCAGCACACACAGGTGACACATGACACAGATGACAATGACAATGACACACAGGTGACAATGACAGTGACCCAGGTGACACAGGTGTCACTGAAGAGCACGGCGATCCCCAGCATGCTCAGCACAAACAGGCGATAGTGACACAGGTGACAGTGACAGTGACACAGGTGACACTCAGGTGACACAGGTGACAATGTCACTCACTGAGCAGCACGGTGATCCTCAGCACACACAGGTGACAATGACACACAGGTGACAATGACAATGACACACAGGTGACACACAGGTGACAGTGACACACAGGTGACACAGGTGACACTGACAGAGGTGACACAGGTGACAGAGGTGACAATGACAGTGACACACAGGTGACAATGACAATGTCACACAGGTGACAATGACACAGGTGACACAGGTGACAGTGACAATGACAGAGGTGACAGTGACAGTGACACTCAGGTGACAATGACAATGTCACTCACTGAAGAGCACAGTGATCCCCAGCACGCTCAGCACACACAGGTGACACAGGTGACAATGACAGTGACACAGGTGACACAGGTGACACAGGTGACACAGGTGACAATGACAATGTCACTCACTGAACAGGACAGCGATCCCCAGCATGCTCAGCACACACAGGTGACACACAGGTGACAATGACACACAGGTGACAGTGACACACAGGTGACAGTGACACAGGTGACAGTGACAATGACACACAGGTGTCACTCACTGAACAGGACAGCAATCCCCAGCACACACAGGTGACAGTGACACACAGGCGACACAGGTGACAATGACACAGGTGACAATGACACACAAGCGACACAGGTGACAATGACACAGGTGACAATGACAATGACACACAGGTGACACAGGTAACAATGACACAGGTGAGAGTGACACACAGGTGACACAGGTGACAGTGACACACAGGTGAGAGTGACACACAGGTGACACAGGTGACAATGACACACAGGTGACACACAGGTGACAATGACAATGACAATGTCACTCACTGAACAGCACAGCGATCCCCAGCACGCTCAGCACACGGAGGTGACACAGGTGACAATGACAGTGACACTCAGGTGTCACTCACTGAACAGGACAGTGATCCCCAGCACGCTCAGCACACACAGGTGACAATGACACGGGTGGCACAGGGAGGTGACACAGGTGACAATGACAGTGACACTCAGGTGTCACTCACTGAACAGGACAGCGATCCCCAGCACGCTCAGCACCGTGGCCACCACGAGGCCACCGACGCGCAGGTGACACCAGTCTGGGGACACACGGGGCCACCTGGGGACACCTTGGGGCACTTTGGGGGACACCTGGGGACACTTTGGGGGACATTTAGGGGACTATTTGGAGACACTTTAGGACGTTTTGGGGACATTTGGGGACATTTGGGGACAGCTGGGGACACCTGTGACACACCTGGAGACAACTTGGGGTCACCTGGGGACACCTTGGGGACAGCTTGGGGACACCTTAGGGACATCCTGGGTCCATTTGGGGACATTTGGGGACATTTTGGGGCCATTTGAGGCCATTTGGGGCCATTTTGGGACATTTTGGGGCCCTCCCAGTTTGTCCCAGTTTGTCACTCACTGTACTGGAACGGACTGGAGGCACCTGGGGGGGAGGGGAGGGGTCAGAGACCAGTACGGACCAGTATGGACCAGTATGGACCAGTATGTACCAGTATGGACCAGTATAAAGCAGTACGGACCAGTATGGACCAGTATGGACCAGTATGTACCAGTATGGACCAGTATGGACCAGTACGGACCAGTATGGACCAGTATAAAGCAGTACGGACCAGTATGGACCAGTACGGACCAGAATGGACCAGTATGGACCAGTATAAACCAGTATAAACCAGTACGGACCAGTATGGACCAGAATGGACCAGTATAAACCAGTATGGACCAGTACGGCCAGTATAAACCAGTATAAACCAGTATGGACCAGTATAAACCAGTACGGACCAGTTTGGACCAGTATGGACCAGTATAAACCAGTATGGATGTTGCCTTCTGGATCAAGGCAGGTGACCTGGTTCTAAGGCACAGCTCGACAGCCCTCTCTCTCCAGGGCCGTTCGGGCCAATGACACACGCAGACACCAATGTGGTGGACGGTCAAAAGGCGTTTATTACTTCTTCTCATGGGGTCTTATAGTCTTAGGGGTCTCTACGTCAAAAGGGGGTTTGTCCTTCTTATCTATGGTTAGTAGGGAATGGAAAAGTACTGAGTAAGGGATGGAAAGTTACTGGCATTACTGTTAGTGGGGCCACATTCCTACTGTTAGTGGGGCCACATTCCTTGGGTAATCTCTTATCTTAGAGGAACAAAGGGTCCTGGCTTTCCGTGACATCGCGTGATCTTCCGCAGCGCCTTTTCCCTATCTACCACATGCAGACCATTGTGACACCAGAAGGCCTCATGGAAGCAAGGAACCATTGTGACATTGTGTGGGCTTGGCAGGCCAAGGGGCAGTTGTCACACTGTGTGGCACCATGGAACCAAGGAGGCCATTGTGACACTCCAGGGCCCCATGGAACTAAGGATTCATGGAACAATGCAGGACCCCATGGAACCAAAGGTCCATTGGGACATTGCGGGGCCTCATGGAATCCTGGAGGCCATGATGACACTTGGAGGCCTCGTTGAATCAAGGGGCTCTGCAGGGCCTCATGGAACCAAGGAGACCCTTCTGACATTGTGAGTCCCCGTGGAACCAAGGGTCCATTGTGACACTGCAGCACCAAGGAGACCCTGTGACGCTGCCAGGCCTCATGGAAGCAAGGGACCATTGTGACACTGTGAAGACCCATGGAAACAAGAGGCCAGTGGGTCACATCTGGGCCTGATGGAACCAAGGATCCAATATGACATCACCACTGTGACACGCAGGGCCCCATGGAAACAAGGGAACAGGGAACAGGTCTGGTGTGCTTGGCCTGACTGGTCCAACTGCCCTTGGCATGTCGAGGGTCTCTTCTCATGTACCCCTGAAACCCTGGGGCTCTGGGCTTTCCTTCAAATGGAAAAGAACTGCCTTTCTCATTCAAGCATCAATGGCCAAAATGGGATTCCCCCTCCAAAATTCCCAACATCCAGGGATTGCTTCCAGACAAAAGCTGCCATTACAGACAGGTCTGGCTGCCCTTGTCTTCTTTAGAGCTGACTCTCACCTGCCTTCAAACACTGGGGCTCAGTGCTTTCCTTCCTATGGAAAAGAACTGTCTCTCCTGCCCAGGTGGCCATATCTGAATTTGGTATTTTTCCTCCAAAATTCCTATGTTCAAGGGTTTTTTCTCCCAGACAAAAGCTCCCAGGACAGACAGCTCTGGCTGGCCTTGGCCTCTGGGGGTTGCCTGAATTCTGCCCTGAAACACTGGGGCTCTGCCCTTTCCATCCTAAGGGAAAAGAACCATCCTTCTTCTCCAGGTGCCCATGGCTGAAACTGGGATTCCACCTTCAAAAGTCCAATGTCCAATTATTGCTCCTACACAAAAGCTGACATTACAGACAGGTCTGGCTGGCCTTGGTCTCTGGTGCCTGCAGTTCATCAGCCCCTGAAGCACTGGGGTTCTGTGCTTTCCTTCCTATGGAAAAGAATCTTCTTATTCCTCAATGGCCAAAATTGCTACTCCTCCTAAAATATTAACTACATGAAAGGTTTCTCCCAGACAAAACCTGCCAGCTCTCCCTGGTGTTGTGGGCTCTGATGGCCACCTGTCATCTACCCCTGAAACACTGGGGCTATCTGCCTTCCTTCCCATGGAAATAGAACAGTCTCCTCGTCCAGGGGCCGTGGCCAAATTTGAGATCTGGCCCCTACATTTCATATATCCAAGGATAGCTCCCAATCAAAAGCTGCCAGGAGAGACGAGTCCGGCTGGCTTGGCCTCCCAGAGCTGCTTCTCATCTACCATCAAACCCTGGGGCTCTCTGCTTTCCTTCAGATGGAAAAGAAAGGGCCTTTTCATCACGGGACCAGTGGCCAAAACTTGTATTCTACCTCCCAAATTCTGTGTATCCAAGGATTTCTCTCAGGCACAAGCTGCAATTCCAGCAAGGTCTGGCTCACCTTGGCCCTTGGTGGCTGCTGCTTATCTGCCTCAGAAACACTGTGCCTCTGCTTTCCTTCCAATGGAAAAGAATCGTTGTTCACATCAAAGTGCCCATGGGCAAAACTGAAATTCGGCCTAAAAAATTCCATCTATACAAGGATTGCTCCAAGGAAAAAGTAGCCAGGACACAAAGGTCTGACTGGTCTTGTCCTGAGGTGATTTTCTTAGACTACGAGCAGAATGTTTTCACATGCCAATACCTTGGAGAGGGCTGAGAGATCTCCCAAGGTGGGGTTTGGAGGCCTCAAGCACATGAGCACAATATAGGGACAAAGCATCACTGTGCTCAGTGGGGTGGAGACTGAGGACAGCAGAGGAGAGCCCTGGGAGGGACTGGATGGTGGTTTCAGAGATGGTGGCTCCTTTTGCATAGTAGAGAACAGACAAACAAAGAATTAATGCAAAGGGCAGGTAAGGAGGGCCAGACAGGACCCAAAGAGAAAGGAATTTCCCTGCCAGGGCAGGGCTGTGGCACAGCACATCCCCCAGAAGGAGCCTGGGTCAGCCCCAGGCTTTGTGTGGGCAGGCAGAGGCAGGCAGGAGGCAGAGCTGTCAGCAAAGGAAGGGCCCAGCCAGGTGGGGCAGCCGGGGGATGCCGACAGCCTGCAGGGACAGAGGCGCAGGGCAGGGACACCGTGGGACAGCCTGGGCTGCACAGGGCACAGGGATGGGCAGCAGCTGCAAGACAGCCCTGCCAGAGCCAACCTGGGCAGCACTTTGGCCATGGCTGCTGGCCCTGGGCCTGAGGCCACGAAGGAACAAGTGACCCTTGCAGGGCTGGGGCCTCATTGCCTCCTTGTCCCTGCTCAGCAGCCTGGCAGGGGCCGCCCCATGCTCCTGCCCTTGCCATTGCACATCCCCACATGCCAGTGCCCATCCCGGCAAGAGCCCTGAGCAAGGAGGGAGGGACAGGATCTGCCTGGCCAGGGGCTGGGGCTCAGGCCTGGGCCCTTTGCATTCCTGAAACACATCCAGATTTGCTCAGCACCAGAGACACCTTTGCCTTGTTTGTCCCCAGGTGCCATCACTGCCTCCAGTGTTCTGCTCTAACTGGAACCTGGGGACACTTTGTGAGTTGTGTTCCTCAGTGGGACCCATAACAACTTCAAGAAACTTTGGAGTTTAATTTAAACTTTTATGTATTGAGAAGTTTACTGAACACTCTCTCAGGGACTGAGTCTGATGTAAACAACACCAAAGCCCCGAGAGGGTCATTAAAATCCTTGTGCTGTGTCTGTGCTGCTGAGCTGGGCTGGGCTCCTGGCCCAGTGGCAGCTCCTTGAAAATGAAGAAGAGCTTCAAAAAGACATTTCTGCTGAGGAGCAGCTCCTCTCCCAGCCCAGCAGGGCTGGGGCACTGCCTGCAGCCATCCTGGGCACAGCACAGAGGCACAGAGAGCTTCAATCGGGCAGGACTGGGAAGGGGCTGAGAAGTGTCTGGGGCTGAATCACTGCCAGCCATTGGCACAGGAACCTCTGGCTGCAGGACAATGCAGCTGCAGCTCCTCCAGTGATCTCCTAAAGCTGGAACATCCCAATGCCTACAGACTCTGTGAGTAAAACTCTGAATATTCCTGGTGCAGGGGAGGTGAAATGCCCATGAAGTTTTGACATGCTGAGGAATGCTGGTCAGTCATAAAATATTTCCAATACAAGGATTTCATTAAAAATTAGGACATTTCCAAAGACTTTGTATTCAGTTTCCTAATATTGGAGAATGGCAGGGACCGGGGGGATTAATAATAAAGATTGATTATGAATTATTATGAAATTTTAAAAGTTCACAAGACATTGGAACTGTTATTTTTGTGTTCTGTAGATTCACAGGAGATCCCTAATGTACTTTCAGCCATTCTGCCCATGGACAGCACCAGAATCCCCTCTGCTGGACCCATCAGGCTCAGTCTGAGCTGTCCTTTGTCCCACGTGCAAACAGAACATGCCCCCAGGCAGTGCCCTGCAAACAGGCAGGGTTCTGTACGGCCAAGGAGAGGGCACAGAGATTTGGGGTCTGTGAGTGCTGGCAGGGAAGAGATCAGGCACAGGGAAACACCTGCAGGAAGAAAATCTGAAGGAAGCAGAGAGAAGATTGGGCAATGAGAGAAAACAATACCCAGAGATGCCGTGGCAGGGAGAGTTTAGAGATGCCCACAGGATCCCCTCCAGTGCAGCCCCTCCCTCTGAACAAGCCCCCTCCCTCCTGTGCCCCAGCCAAGCCTCTGCCCTCAGGGCCGGGGCTCCAAGGCGTGCAGCCCCTCCTGTGCAGGCAGAGCTGCAGCAGAGCCGTGGGGCAGCTCTGCAGCCCTGGGCCCAGTTCCCTCTGCAGAGCACAGGGCTGGGAGCAGCTGCCCGGCCCTGGGGGCTCTGGCAGGGGGCACAGCTGGCTCAGGGTGACGCTGTCCCCAGTGCCCGGCTCTGGGCAATGCTGTCAGTGCAGCCAGGGAAGGAGCTGCACCTCCCTTCATCCAATGCCATCATAAGGACACCTGGAATCTCCCTGAGATTTCAGTCCAAGCTTTGAGCTTCCTTGCAGGATACAAACCTGTCCTGTAGCATCTCTGTGTTATCTAAAAGCCCCACAGCGCGACACAGAATGTCTATGATGAGAAAATGCTGTTGGGTTGGTGAAATGAGCCGTGTCCTGGGTAAAAATGTGGGGCTGAGACCTTGAGAAGGGGATGGACATTTGGTGGACTGTGGGGATCCATCTGCTCTCAGCAATGTCAGGATGGTTTTTAAAGGAAACATGGGAGGGCGATCATCCTGTGTCTGGGAAAGGTGATAGCCTAGAGAATCCTGGAACAGGACAGGGCAACAGACCTCCTCCCCTTCGTCTCCACTCACCACCTTGCCTCAGAGAACTCACTGTTCTCCTGGAGCGCAGCAGAAATGCAAAGAGTTTCTGACATCCAAAAATAATCAGCAGGGGAGATGAAGAAAAGCTGTAAATAACACTAGTACATTTAAACAGACTTTACCATTCCTGTTCTCTGGCAGTGGGAGGGCAGATGCTGACAGGGCTGTCTGTGTTAACAGAGATTCAAAGTGGAAGACGAGGACAGATCCCTGTGCCCCTGCTATGTCTGCACATCAAGGCTGAACTATAAAAACCTCTGTGTGTACCTGCCCTGAACCTGAAGTCCCAATCAGGCAGCACCAGCCAGGGCTCCACCCTTGGAGCTGAAGGAAAATCTGCTGGAAATTGAAAAGGGTGTGAGAGTGTTACAGGAGAAGGGCCTATGGAAATAGGCTTTGATTTTGCTGGAAGAAGTTTCTCCCAACCGGTCACTGACTTTTCTCCATGAACAGCTCCCAATGGCCAGAGAAATCAAATGTCCAACAGCAGCTCCATCAGGCACTTCCTCCTGCTGGCATTGACAGACACGTGGCAGCTGCAGCTCCTGCACTTCTGCCTCTTTCTGGGCATCTCCCTGGCTGCCCTCCTGGGCAACGGCCTCATCATCAGCGCAGTAGCCTGCGGCCACCACCTGCACACGCCCATGTTCTTCTTCCTGCTCAACCTGGCCCTCAGCGACCTGGGCTCCATCTGCACCACTGTCCCCAAAGCCATGCACAATTCCCTCTGGGACACCAGGGACATCTCCTACTCAGGATGTGCTGCTCAGGTCTTCCTGATTTTCTTCTTCATTGCAGCAGAGCTTTGCCTCCTGACCGTCATGTGCTATGACCGCTATGTGTCCATCTGCAAACCCCTGCACTACGGGACCCTCCTGGGCAGCAGAGCTTGTGCCCACATGGCAGAAGCTGCCTGGGCCAGTGCCCTCCTCAATGCTCTGTTGCACACGGCCAATACATTTTCCCTGCCCCTGTGCCATGGCAATGCCCTGGGCCAGTTCTTCTGTGAAATCCCACAGATCCTCAAGCTCTCTTGCTCACAGTCCAACTTCAGAGAACTTGGGCTAATTGCTGTTAGTGTGTGTTTAGCATTTGGCTGTTTTGTGTTCATTGTTTTCTCCTATGTGCAGATCTTCAGGGCTGTGCTGAGGATCCCCTCTGAGCAGGGACGGCACAAAGCCTTTACCACCTGCCTCCCTCACCTGGCTGTGGTCACCATCTTCATCAGCACTTCATTTTTTACATACCTGAAGCCCCCCTCCATGTCCTCTCCATCCCTGGATCTGGCCCTGTCAGTTCTGTACTCGGTGGTGCCTCCAGCCCTGAACCCCCTCATCTACAGCCTGAGGAACCAGGAATTCAAAGCTGCAGTGTGGAGACTGATGACGGGATTGTGTCACAAACATTAAACTTCTCGCCAATTTGTGCAACTCACTTGTAAAAAAAGCCATATTTGATACTCCTTTTTGTTTTCATTTTGGAGGTTCTTTACTACTGTTTTTATTTTTTTCATATTTACACAGAGAAATGTCACTTTTTCTGCTATTTCTCATTTTATTTCTCTCCACCTTCCCTGTGGTCACAGACTGTGCTAATGAGGAGCTATTCTCTTGGTGGGTTTTTAGGGAACTAAAGGAAATCCCAGCCAAGTTTTATGCAGAGATGCCCTTTTGTTGCCTTCTCTGGAGCTGCAGCAGCAATATCTGTGTGCAGAGCTGGGGGCAGATCAGTGCTGGCTCAGCAGCTGTGCCCAGCAGCAGCAGCACTTGGTGTTGCCAGGGCTGCTGCCGTGGCCCTGCCCCGCTGCCCTGGTGGCCCTGGTGTTGCTGCAGGGCCTGAGTGCTCTCGGGGCCGGGCACAGCCCTGGAGGTGGCAGTGCCAGGGCTGCAGCAGGGACAGGCCATGGGCACTGCTGGGGCAGCGCTGACGCCTCAGCCCAGGCCCTGGGGGCACCAAGCTCCTTGCCCAGGCTCTCTCAAGAACACACCCAGGCCAGTGCTCAGCACAGAAAAGCCCCGTGAGCAGCCCCAGGCTGGCCGTGGGCAGGCTGGGGGCAAACAGCATGGCTGGGGCTCTGCAAGGGCCCTGGGGCAGACAGGAAGGAGCAGCAGAGCAGGGGCTGATCCATCCCCAGTGCGCTGCACAGCCCAGGGCAGCGTCCCAGAGCGTCCTCATGGAGCTGCCAACAACATCCCCCCTCTGCAGCCCTGGCCTCTCCCCCAGCTCACACAGGTGCCCCAGCCTTGCAGGCACAGACACGGCAGCACTGGCTCAGCAGCCCCTGTTTGCATTGCACACAGCAGGGGAGCACCCCCATGCTGTTGGTGTGGGGACATGAACCTGAGGGAGCACAAATGCCATCAGCCCCTGGGGCCAGCAAGGGCTGCAGGACTCCAGGGAAACCACTCAGCTTCGTCCTGGCCTCTGCAGTCAGCCAGAAAGTTTGTTCCCATCAGCTGGGAGTTTCCTGTGCCACTGCAGACGCTGTTTCTCAGAGCCAGGGCAGCCTGGCAGCCACCCCCACACTGCCCTGAGCATTTCCTTGGCTTCACCTTTCATTTTTTTAGTCTTCCCTGGTACACATTTCTTCCCATTGCTCACTCCTATTCCCTGCCCTGAAACAGCCCATCCCTGTTTGCCCTTTCCTCTCTGGCCCCACTCCCCATTGCAGTTCCTGACTTGGCACCATGGGAATGTGCCTTGGGCAGCAGGATCATCCTACAAGTGCTGCAGGAATTGTCTGCAGGCTCCTGCAGTGCCTCCTGCTGCTCCCTTGCCAGAGGCACCCCAGGCCAGGGGGGCACATCTGGGCTGCTGTGTCTGCCTCTGGGGCTCCCTGTTCTGGGCAGTGAGGAGGAGCTGCAGAGGCTCTGCAGGACGGACAGGATGGGCTTTGGGGCTGGCAGGAGAAGCTGAGGGACCTGGGCTGCTGGAGCTTCTGAAGAGGAGGCCCAGGGCTCATCCTGAGACTGCTCCAAGGGTGGTTCCAGAGAATCAAAGAATGAGCAAGGTTGGAAAAGACCTTGGAGATTATCGAGTCCAACCTGTGCCCTGACACTGCCTTGTCTCCCTGAGCCTCCTCTTCTCCAAGATAAACCACCCCAGCTTCCTCAGCCACTCCTCTCAGGACTTGTGTACCAGACCCCTCCCCAGCCTTGTTGCCCTTCTCTGGAAATGCTCCAGCCCCTCCATATCCCTCCTAAATTGGGGGCCCAGAACTGCAAACAGCACTCGAGGTGCTGCCCAACCAGTGCTGAGCAGAGGGGAAGAATCCCTGCCTTGCTCCTGCTGGCCACACCATTCCTGATCCAGGCCAGGAGCCATTGGTATTCTTGCCCACCTGTGCACACTGCTGCCTCATGTCCAGCCTGCTGTCCATCAGGGCCCCCAGGTCCCTTTCTGCCTGGCTGCTGTCCAGCCACTCTGTCCCCAGCCTGTAGTGCTGCAGGGGTTGTTGTGGCCAAAGTGCAGGACCCGGCACTTGGACTTGTTAAACCTCACCTTGTTGGATTTGGGCCCTGGATCCAGCCTGTCCAGGTCCCTCTGCAGAGCCCTCTTACCCTCCAGCAGATCAACACTCACACCCAGCTTGGTGTCACCTGCAAATTTGCTGATGCTGGACTCAGTCCCCTCATGCAGATCCTCACTGCAGACATTGGAATCCACGCTGGCTGGCTCTGATCCCTCGGCCATCCTGTGGGTGCCCTGTGATGGCACTCAGGGTGATCTGTTCCATAACCTTGCTGGGCACCAAGGTCAGGCTGACAGGCCTGGAGTTCCCCAGCTCCTCCTTCCAGCCCTTCTTGGGGATGGGATCACACTGGCACCTCCAGTCCTCTGGGCCCTCCCTGCTGAGCCAGCACTGATGGTAAATGATGGAGAGCAGCTTGGGGAGCTCATCCACAGCCCCCTCATCCCCCTAGGATGGATCCCATCTGCTCCCAGAGACACCTGTGAGCATCTGAGTGGCTCAGCAGGTCCCTAGCTGCTTCCTCCTGGATTACAGGGGCTGTTCTGCTCCCTGTGCCCATCCACCAGCTCAGGAGAACACTTTTCCTGAGGATGACCTTTCTTATTCTTGAAAAATGAGGCAAAGAAGGGGTTAGGTAGCTCAGCATTTCCGTCATATTTGGTAACCCCATCTCCCCCAATAATGAATGGAGATTGTCCTTGTACCTCTATTTGCCATTAATTTATTTATAGAAACCTTTTTTTTATCCCTCACAGAAGTGGCCTGGTAAAGTCTTAAGCCTTCATCTCTAATTTTCTTTCTGCATCACCTAACAACATCCTTAAACATATCCTGAGTTACTTGCCTCTCCGTTCGAAGGTGATGCACCTTATTTTTTCCCCAAGTTCCTGCAAAAGGCCCATCATGTACAGAACTTCACCTGTTGGCTAAAGTACACCTCAGAGGAGGAAAATACAACAGTCTATAAATTAAAAGAAAGAAAGCAAGCTAGGAAAGTAAAAGAAGAGGCTGGGAATGCTAAAAAAAAACTGGGACCCCCTTGATTACTTACTTCCTCCTACCCTTGCAATACCTCAAATCCTTCCTCCAATTCCTCTTTCTGTGGAACCAATTCCTCCTCCTCTCCCAGCTGTCACTCCTTTACCACCTCCTAACCCAGTTATTACTCCACCACCTTCCCCTCCACCCTGTCCTTACTCTCTTTACCCTTCACTACTGTTCCCTTACCTGTGCCATCTCATGCACCCCTTATTCACCAGCAAGTTCCTGCTCTGCCTCCCCCACCACAAATGAGAAGCCAAACAGCATCTCAGAATCTCATGCCCAAGAGTGGAGTTACCCAGTCAGCCTCCACAGCTGATGTTGTAACACCCGGTCCAAAGTGGCTAAAATAGAAAAATTGTTCCCCCTCAGAGAAGTTCCCATGGGTGGGGTGGCCAGTGAGATTGGATTTGTAAACGCTCCTTTGACTGCATCCAAATTCAGAAATTTTAAGAAAGAATTGCAAAATTTAGTGGAAGACCCAGTAGGAATAGCAAATCAAATTGACTGATTTTTAGGCCCTAATATTTAGACATGAGGAGAATCATACATCTTAAACATGCTATTTTCCCCAGAAGAGACTCGAATAATAAGAACTACAGGAATGAAAATTTGTGAGCCAGAAAACCAACCCGAGCCCCAAGGTAACAAAAAATGCCTTTAGTGGAGCCTGACTGGGACCCTAAGAAGAAGAGGGGAGTAGGAATATGAGAGATCACAGGTCTCTGATGACCAGAGGGATAAAAGAATCAGTCCCTAGAGGGAGTAATACCAGGTTAGCATTTGACAGCTCCCAGGAAAAAGACGAGACCCCAGCAACATGGCTTAATAGGCTAAAGCAAAACTTCCAGATTTACTCTAATGTTGACCTAGATAGCCCCAAAGGCCAAGTCCTTCTCAACAGACAATTTATAACTAAATCCTGGCCAGATATCTGATGAAAGTTAGAAAGAATAGAGGACTGGCAGGAAAAAAGTATAATGAACTTCTGAGAGAAGCCATAAGAGTATATCTGAGAAGAGAAGAAAAAAAGACAAAAACAAAAGCTAAAATTATGGCAGCCATAGCCAGAGAAAGTGTGGGAGCCAACAAATACAGGCCAGTAGAACCACTTAGAAGACACAAAGGTTTTATTGCACCAAAAGGGGCTAGGGCTCTACTCAGTGACAAATATTGTTATTACTGTGGAGAGAAAGGGCACCTAAAGAGAAATTGTAAGAAACTCCAATTAGATGAAGCCATAGCCTGGGACAAGAAACTCTAGAGAACATCTTAAGAAGAGACAAGAAATATGCGGAATAAGGGTGTCAAGGGTTCTATGCTCTGGGGAATTAAATGAATCATCTAGAAGAGCCCTCGGTAAATTTCGAGATTGGTCCCCAGAATGATGAATTTGAATTTTTAGTTGATACCGGAGCAGACAAGTCATGTGTGACTAAAATACCAACAGGAATCACAGTTGGTAAAAAGGTCTGCAAAGTACGAGGGGCCAAAGGAGAATCATTGGAGGCCCAGATTATAGAAGATGTAGAAATTAGAGGAAATTCAAGAGAGTGTTGAGCTAATTCCATTTACATCCCCCAGTTATGTTGTGATTTATTAGGATATGATTTACAAATCAAATTGGGAATTGGAGTAATGTCAAAAGAAGGAAAAATGATAGTACAAATAATGGTCTTAACAAAGGGAGACATAGATGAAATCAACCCAAATGTTTGGGCAGAGGAGGGAAAAATTGGTTGTTTGAATATTCCACCAATAGAAGTAGAGCTGCAGAAAGACATCTCCCCCATTTGGGTAAGGCAGTACCCAATTTCCCCAGAGGGAAAGAAAGGACCAGCCCCAGTAACTGACCAGCTATTAAAGGAAGGATTTTAGCACCATGCATGTCTCCACACAATACTCCCATACTAGCGTTGAGAAAAGCTGATGGAAGGTATCGATTAGCACAAGATTCAAGAGAAGTTAATAAAAGAACGGTTGCGAGGCACCCGGTAGTACAAAACCCATACACATCATTATAAGCCAATTACCTGAGGAGCATGCATGGTTGTCAGTCATGGATTTAAAGGATGCCTTCTGGGCATGTCCCCTGGCTGAAGAGTGCCGGAACTGGTTTGCCTTTGAATGGGAGGACATTGAAAAGAAAAGAAAACAGCAACTAAGGTGGACACATCTTCCCCAGGGGTTTGGAGAATCCCCCAATCTCTTTGGCAAGCTCTAGAAGAAGTCCTAAAACAGTTTAAACCTGAGAATGGGGTACATATTTTACAATATGTTGATGATTTACTTGCATCAGAGGAAGAACAAGACTAAGTTAGAAGTTCTAGCATACAGTTCCTAAATTTCTTAGGGGAAAAAGGCCTAAAAGTATCACAAAGAAACTGCAATTTGTGGAACAAAAGTAACATATCTAGGACATATAATCACCCAAGGGTATAAATGGTGAAGCCCCAAGAGAATGTTGGGAATTCTGTCCATCCCTGCCCCAAAGACCAAAAGATATGTTAGAAAATTATTAGGTTTGTTTGGGTATTGCAGATTATGGCTTGATCAGTGTACTAAAAGTGTTAAATTTCCATATGACAAATTGATAGACCCAGAGCCTGCAACCTGGACCTCAAAAGACGAGGAACAGTTTCGGAATCTGAAAACTAAATTGTCTTCTGCCCCTGTACTGAGCCTACCAGACCTTATAAAGAACTTTGACCTATTTGTAAACGTGGAAGATGGGACAGCTTGCGGAGTCCTTACACGGGATAGGGGAGGATGCAGGAAGCGGTCGCATCTCTCTCCAAGTTACCAGATCCAGTAGCCAGAGGGTGGCCAGCCTGTGTGCAAGTGATAGCAGCAACAGCCACCCCAATAGAAGACACACAGAAACTAACCTGAAAGGGGAAGATCCGGGTTCATACCCCACACGATGTAAAAGCTGTTTTAAGTCACAAGGCCCCTCAGTGGCTAACCAACACCCAAATACCAAACCATGAAGTCATCCTAATAAGTACCAAGGGCCTCGAATTAGTCACTTCAAAATGTTTAAGTCCAGCCCAGTTCCTCATGGGAGAGCTGTAAACAGACCTGGATCATGATTGTTTAGAAATTATTGAAATGCAGACTAAAGTGAGAGAAGATTTAGAAGATGAGCCCTTCCCATATGGGAGAATTTTATTTACAGGTGGATCATCACAAATGGTAGCCAGTAAACAGGTCTCAGGGTATGCAACCATAGATGGGCAGAACATGCAAGTTGAGGAAATGGGAAAGCTACCCTCAAATTGGTCTGCCCGGTGCTGTGAAATCTGTGCCCTGAAGAGAGGGCTAGATTTACTAGAAAAAGATAAAGGAACAATCTATACCGACTCCCAGTACGCATTCGGAATTGTCCATACATTCGGAAAAATATGGGAAGAATGGGGGTACATAAATTCTAAAGGCAAAAATTTAATACATTAAGAGATAAGAAAATTAGTACTAGAGTTCCTAAGGAAACCAATAGAGATAGCCAAAGGTCACATAGAAGGACATCAAAAAGGGGACACCCTTGAAATAAAGGGAAATCATTTAGCTGATCAAGTAGTGAAAGAAGAAGCTTTGGAACAGGAAAGTCCAGTTAAAATTCTTAAGATAGAGGGAACACCTAGTAGAGAAAGAAAAGAGGAAAGACCCATCTTTGACGAGAACGAATTAAGAGAGTTAGAAAAGATGAGAGGACAGCAAAAAGAAAATGGAGAATGGTGGACCCCTGATGGACGGCAAATTTTAAATAAAGCTCTGGCCCGAAAGGTGATGACAGAGTTATATGAGTTGAGCCATTGGGGAATAAAAGGATTATGTGACCCCTTTCCAAGGGATCAAATGTGCATGGGAGTACGTACCATAGCAAAGGCAGTTACCAAGGGATGTTTAACTTGCCAACAAATCAATCAGAAATTAATGAGAAGAGTACTGTCTGATCTGGGGGAAGAGAGTTGTCCTTGCGGCCGTTCCAAAGCGTACAGGTAGACATCACAGAAATGTCCCCTGTTCAGGGATAGAGACACTTATTAGTGACCGTGGATCACCTCACCCATTGGGTAGAGGCGTTCCCAACCAAAACAGAGACAGCCCAAGCAGCCACAAAAGCAATCCTAGAAAACATCATTCCCCAATATGGGTTGATAAATAATGTCGATTCTGACTGAGGTCCACATTTTGCTGCCCAACTCTTAAAACAAGTTATTGAAGCCCTGGGAATGAAATGGAGGTTGCACAGCCCATTGGCATCCCCAGAGCTCCAGAGGAGCAGAAAGAATGAATAAAACCATCAAAAACATGTTAACTAAATTAGTTACAGAAACCCAGATGAATTGGCTTAAATGTCTGCCCTTAGCACTGTTACAAATTAGAACAAGGCCTCGAACAGGTATAAGAGTCTCACCTTATGAAATGATGTTTGGACTCCCCTTCTTGATAACCTCATAGAGCATTGGAATTTATCCAGAAGGAGAGACAGCCACCCAAAAATAGGTAAAGGCCATAGGAAGGAGTTCAAAGATCTTAGGAAAAAGGGCTATCTCCCTCAAACCTCTCCCTTAGACACTAAGGGACATAACATCAATCCAGGAGACTGGGTGTTAGTTAAATCATGGAACTCTGCACCTTTAACCTCTAAGTTTGAAGGCCCTTTTCAGGTCCTACTCACCACCAATACAGCCATACAGACCCAAGAGAAGGGGTGGACACACATAACCCAGACTAAAGGACCTGTACCACCTCCCACTGAAGAGTCAAAACCAACCACATCTCCTACTAAGTCTTCTAATGAATGGATTTGACTAATCACTCAATCTAAAGCTAACCCTCCAGAGGAGACCTAAAGACTACTGGAGACTGTCTATAGTCAAAAACTTGTTAAGAACTGTTTAAATAATCAAAACTTGTTTAGAAGTGTTAAAAATTGCAGTTAATGTTATTTATATTTTACTTTTGAGTTTGAAAAGTAGATACTTTCCTGTTGCATGTATTATTAGTTAGTGTTTATTAATGAATGTACAGTTTTTAGTTTGTGTTGGAGTCTTTGTTTTGGTGTATATTGTGATTTTGTAGGATTAGGCATAAGAGTAAATACCTCGTTATTTGTTTGGAGTATTTTATCTCTCATTTTGGATACCGAATATTCTTAAGGTGATCTGACCATTGAATTCAAGGTTTTTAGGTGCATGTTTTGGTGTTAAAAAGTTAAAATACACCAGTTAACTCCAATCTTAGTGTACAAAGCAATCTCCTATAGAACATCCCTCAGGGCAAAAATAAATTAGTAAAGAAAAGTCAAATTTGTTGACACTGAGAGAATAAAAAACTCTGTACTAAAACCAACGAGCTCTTCTGTAGGAGAAAAGCATAACCAGGAGGCAAGGCTGGGTGAGTCTACATTCCGCCTAAAAACAGCCACTCCAATCACTGGGTGCAGCTCAGTAGTTGTAGAGTTTAGGGGAATGCCTCATACCAGACTCCTGGGAATGCTCTTACTGATCTTACTGGTTAACATCACGCTGGGAAGTCAGAAGAGCCCATGTGCTAAATGTTACTACCCCCTTTACAGAGGGGAAGAAACTGGATCTTTAATACGAGTACATACAAATTTAAACTTAAACTGTGCCAACCTTCCTCTGTTAGCAACCTGTCTAGGGGAAGGGAAGACTTACTGGATTTCACAAAATACAGCCACTTACCAGCAAGGACTGCCTGGGGAGTGTCCTATAGGAGATGCTTGGCTTTGCTTTGAACCTAAGTCCAATCAAAAAGGCACAGCAGACTTAATAAAAGAGAAAGAAGTAACAACATCAGTAAATGAGAAAGAAGACCTAGAAACATCTCATGGGAAAAACTTGTTCATAGATTTACTGGAAAAGATCAGTAAAGAGTTAAATGTTACTAATTGCTGGATCTGTGGAAATACACAAATGGCCAAAGTCTGGCCTTGGGAAAGGAATCAGCTTAAGACCAATAGAAATCTTAAAATGGACAAAAACAAGACAAAAAGTACCCGCTATTGGACAAATAGGAACAGAATGGTGGGAATGAAAGTCTAAAATAATTGGAGAAGAGCAGTGTATATCAAGGAAAGGGAAAATGTATAAATTTATAAAACCCCAGAAGGAGAAATGTCCTGTAAGAGATATTTAAAAATAAAACATCCAGTAGCTGGGTAGGTCCCTAGAGAACCCAATAAACACTGGAGGTATTATTAAGTTTTTATATACTGGAAGTATTATTTATTATTTATATACTGGAAGTAGTATTTAATAAATTAGAAATAATAAAATTATTCGTTTATTAGAATATTATTTACTAAATAATAATAAGTAATATTACCTTATTAAAACAATAACTATTTTAATAGTAAAAAAATAATATTATATATTACACATATATTAATAAAAAATATTATTTATAATTTATTAAATATATTATATAATTTATAGTATATACATTAATTAATACTATATTAATGTATATGATTATAATATTGAAATAATAATTAATAGTATAAAATTAAAATATATAATTATTAATAATGAATGTAATACATATTATATGCTATATAATATTATATAGTGTAATATAATATAACAAATAATAAATAATAAACAATATAAAATTTAAAATATATATTATATATTATATATTATATATTATATATTATATATTATATATTATATATTATATATTATATATTATATATTACATATTACATATTATATATTATATATTATATATTATGTTATATATTTATTATAAATTATTTATTATGTTAATATAATATGTTATATGTAATATAATATAATATAATATAATATAATATAATATAATATTATATTATATTATATTATATTATATTATATTATATTATATATAGGAATATTGTATATATTATATTATAATTTATTATATATAGTATGTTATTATTTTCTATATTATATTATTATTATTATTATTATTATTATTATTATTATTATTATTATTATTATTATTATTATTATTATTATTACTATTATTTTAAAAATAATAGATACTGAAAATCCATTGGGAAGAAAGAAATGGTGTGTCCCTACCAAGAAGGAAAAGGAATAAATCAAGGAATAAATCAAGGAACAAATCAAGGAATAAATCAAGGAATAAAACCATTCTGGGAAGTGAGATAAATATCCAAATACTGGGAATTTCCAATGACTCTCAGTGATGCTTCCTGGAAAGCTCCAGAAAACCTGGTTTGGATATGTGGGAATGAGGCTTACACTGAATTACCCGGGGAGTGGAGCAGCACTTGCACTATCGGAATTATTAAAACGTCATTTTTCTTACTCCCAAAAGAGTATGGATTGAACCAAGGGGTCCCAGTATATGATGATTTTAACAAATCTAGCTGACGAAAAAGAAACTTAATTGAAATTGGAGGAACACAGACACGGAAAAACACAGTATGGAACACCCAGGAAATAATTTGCACTTATGGACCGGCGACCTGGGCTCAAGATGGGTCCTGGGGACACCAGACCCCAATTTATACAGGGTTAAATCGGATTCTGAGATTACAGGCAGTACTCGAGATGGTATCGAACCGAGCCTCTCTAGCTTTAGACCACATAAATGACCAACTATCCCAAACTAGAACTGTGGTGTATCAAATCAGACTAGCAGTAGATTATTTATTATTTGTGGAAAATTTAACTCCCCCAGCGCTGCTTAGAAATGGATGACTGCAGTGAAGTCATTAGAAATATCTCAAAGGAAATCTGGAAGTTATGTTGGAACACAAGAGTGAACCCCTACATTCGATACCAGCTGGTGGGACAATTTCTGGTCATTAAAAGGAAACTGGTGGGAAAAACCAGCCTTTTTCAGCTTATGTGAAATTGCTAGTTTGATCCTCCTACCTTGCATGCTCTCCTGTATAATCCAAGTTGTAACATCTGCTGTACAAGCAAGTGTAATGATACCAAGAGAGCTTAATGAAAAAGAAGTAAACGTAATCATGAAGATGAATGATCAAGAACATCAAGATGCAAAGCAAATTCACAACCAATATTAAAAATTTTAATTTCAAGAAGTATTTGCTAATTGATGCATGCTTGAGCCCAACTGAACAATTAGAGGGGGAAATCGCAGAGAATACATTATTAAGGGAGTTGATATAAAGTTCATTGTTAAAGGAGTTAATATAAAGTTCCAATGTTAATTATAGATTGTTTGTTGAATGTTTAATAGTTATGTCAAGTTCCAATGCTAGTTAAAGGATTTGTAATTATGTAAATCCCCTCACTGTCAGGTATTCCCCCCACTGCTCCTGTCAGCGTTCAGAAGCGCATAATCACGACAATGATTCTATGCAGGTGCTTTTATTGAAGAGCTCTGGGTGTCAGGGGTACAAACACAAATCTGTCTCCAACATGCATTCAGGAAGAACATGTTTTTATATTCTATCGTTATATAACTTTCATGTTCATTATTAAACTTATATTATTCTATTGTATACATAGATTTCATCCAAGCATGGGCTCCTCGTGGCTCCCCTTTAAATTTCTGAAATAGTTTCTCATGATTCTTTGTATGATTATACAATAATTATATTTAATTACTAAACAATCATCACATCTAACAATTACATCATTTATCATATACTGCTTACACAGGTGCAATTTCACATGATCTGGCAAACACAAATTCTTACATTTTCAGAGTCTATTTTAAACATTTTCCAAGGCCCCACTAAGTCTAGCTTCTTTCTAATTCCCCAAATTTCATGATTTTAAAACCTTTTACTGTCACTCCCTCTCATCTAAGATGGCGAACCACCCGACACCATAAAGAAGAGGATTATGTCATAATAACCAAATATGAAAATGCCATAAGACCTAGCAGAAAAGAATGACCTAATGAAAACCCCTAGAACAACAAGCCACCATGCAAATGAAGAATTAAAATAACACCTCTAACGAAAGAAAACATAACCATGGTTAGAGCTTTTTGCCTTCGTCACCCTAACCAGAGCAGGCCAAGAGCAGCACAGGGACCATGGACCTGAAACCAGCAGTGCCTACCCAGAGACTCTTGAAAGGAGAGAAAACCCAGCCCAGCCAGGCCTTGCTCAGCATTGCAGTTCCCTGCTCAGAGCCTTGGGCTCCCTGCAATCCTGCCCTCAAGGATCTGCTCTCACCAGGCCCTGGGCAGCCTTTGGCACTCCCTGCCCTCCCTGGGGCCCAGCCATGCTCCAAGGCACTTGGAGTTTTGCTGCTGACTCCTTGAGCAGCTTCTCCATCCTTCTCTGCGTGCCTGAGGCTCCTGGAGCCAGCCCCAAATCCAGCGTGGGGCTGATTAAAATACAGAAAGCCCTCAGGAGCTCTTTGTCTCCCTTCCATTGTCTTTGGGTCTCCAGGGCTTGTGCAGGGATTGGAGTCAGTTTGGAGTTCTCTTCAGGAGGGAGATTCCAAAGTGCACATCAGGATTTTTGGTTTTAGTCAAGGAAATATTTTTTTATTTTTATTTCAGAGAAGAGGGGACAGAAGCATTCCTCAGGTGATCTTGATGCTGAATGTCTCCTTAGGAGGTCTGGGCAGGGAGAAGAATGAGCCCCTTGCAGGCTGAGCCTGTTTGGACAAGCTGCTCCTCACCCCAAACCTCACCATATCTCACATCACAAAACATGAAAAAAATTTAAGCATTTTCCCTTCTAAATAAAATTTAATTAAGTAACAAAATTATATTTCTATTATTCTAATTGTGATAGTATTATTCAATATTTTACTACATAATTTTTATATTTATATTTAAAAATCAATATTATTTTAGCAACCAAAAAAAAAATTTCTCATTAGTTCAAAGTAAACACAATACCGTTCATTAATTAATTAAGCTTTATTGGCTATTTATTTCTTCCTCTTTATAGTAACTAATAATATTTGTAGTCCTTTTGGCACCATTTTTATAAACTTTTTCTCTAAAAGGGTCAAGGGGCGGCACTTTGGGGTCCCTGGAGACATTTCTGGGGCACATTTGGGGCAGTTTTGGGTCTGAAGAGGGAATTCAGAGAGAACTTGAGGGTCTGGAGGACACTCTGGGGAGCCGGGTGGGCACTTGGAGGGGCACTCAGGGATTCTGAGGGACAGTTCAGGGTCCTGGGCAGCACTTGGGGGTCCAGGGGGGCCCTTGGAGGTCAGGGAGGGGAATTTGGGGCCCTTCGGGGTCGGGGCGGGCCCTTGGGGGACTCTGACGGGGCTCTCTGGAGCGCGGGGGGTGATGGGATTTGTATGCGCAGGTATCATACGATTTATTATGGCCGCGGAGCATCACGGGAGTTCTAGGCGCAGCTGCAATGGCTCTCGGTGGGGCGCGGGGCATAATGGGAGATGAAGTCCCGGCTGGAATAGGGCCAGAGTTGCGCCGCGGAGCATGATGGGATCTGTAGTCCCGAAAGTAGCTCGATCACGATGTTTGGGGGTCCGGGAAGGCTGTTAGGGGACATTTTGCGTCCGAGCCGCGACTTGAAACCCTCACGGGAACTTCAAAAATTCGGGAGTCCTTGCGGGGAGCTCGGGGAGCTCTAACCATGCTCTTTACGGCGCGGGTGGGTCACGGCAGGAGTTTTAGGCGCGGGACTGTTCTGAGGGGCTCTGGGGCCGCAGGGGATGAGAGGAGATGAATTTCCACAAGTGGCTGTACCGAGCATCTGTGGGGTCAGGAGCACTCAGGGGGTCCGGGGCGCTTTCGGGGGCTCCCGAATGGGCGGTGAGGGGGCACTGAGGTATCGTGAAGGGTATGGGAAACACTGATGGGACAGATGGGGGCAGATCCTGGAGGGGGCGGGGGGGTGGTACTGTGGAGCGCGGGGAATGACGGGCGTTGTAGTCCCGGCTCCATTGGGGCTTAATAGGGCCGCGGGGTGTGATAGGAGTTGTATGCAAAGAGAAAATATGGCGCCTTTTTGGGCACCGCCCCTAGGCCCGGATTCCTAGTGATGATTGGCTGCGAACGGTGATGGGTGGGAGCCTTGGCAAATGGGATGTGGCGGAGGCAGGAACAGCCAAACCACCCCCCTACAGTCCTTCCAGGGACAGTCCAGTCCATTCCCAGTACAGACCAGTATAACCCCACTAAAGCCCATTTAATTCCAAGTACAACCCAGTTCAACCCCAGTGGCCCTCCAATCCCTCCCAGTGCAGCCCTCTCCGTCCCAATACACCTGAGTTCATTCCCAGTCGTTCCCAGTTCCTCCCAATGTGATCCACATGATGCCCCTGTTATGAACAAAAATTCGGTTAATATTTTTTTTGTGAGAAAAGGTTACAAAAAGGCAGCCAGATCACTGTCCCTGCCGAAGTTCTGTGTGTTTTGTTATTGTAATCACGGGTCGTTGTCGTTAATGGTTGTTTTTGTATTAGTAAAAGCCCTGGCTGGGGCGAGGTAATGGCCCTTCTCCTGAGTGAAGACCTTGCCCGAGGCTAAGTTTTACCTTTCTCAGAATAGGGAAGATACCTGAGAAGGTGGGGGGGGCTATGCAAAGTGACTCGCAAGACCAGAATGCTTTGTGGGACCCCCATCTCCAAACTCATGGAGAAACCCCAAAAACACCGAGCCACCTAAGAGTTGAGAGACTGGAGTGATGTCTGGATAAGAGGAGCGGAGTGCTGGGCCTGCAAGAGATGCGGGAAACCTTCATCGTTCCTCACCCTGTCCTCGAGGTCCCCCGAGCCGGGACTGGGGTCTGGAGATCCGGACCGAGGCAACATCTATGGGATCAGCAGGCCCTAAAGGCTCCCGTGAGGATCTGATCCCGAGCTCTGCCCCTAGTGGACAGAGCTGCACATATCCTCTTCCTCTGAGTCGCCCTGGGAGAGACGACGGATGCTGCAGACCGTCGAGCCGCCCAATCCTGAGCTGATCACTTTTTAATAAAGGCATTACACAGGAGAAGAAGTCTCCTGGCCCTTTTGTTTATTTCAGCTGGGGGCTCTCGTCCGGAATAGCCACGCTGCAAGAGGACTCAGGACTGGCCATCTTGGATCTTCAGAGGACAGCTGGCTACCAGGACCAGAGGGACCGGCTCAGGACAGCGACGCAGAGGAGCACCGGACTGGTGAGAAACTCGGTGGCGGGAGTGGGAGACGTGCACATGTGTGTGTGAGTGAGACGAGGGCCGGCAGCCGGACCTTCGAAGCGAGAGTGGACCCCTCAGTACTGCGGTTCCGGCTTTTTCGCGAGAAAGCCGGCCAGGAACAGGGGGACGCGAGTGGAATTAGCGTGAGTGAAGTCGTCTCCCAAGGGGGAATAAAGGGCCCCCCCACTCCGGGCGTGCGGAGTGAATTACTGTGTATGAGTGGCACGCACCCCAAAGTCCTGACAAAGGGAGGTCAGGCACTTTTGTAAGTCTCGAGAAGGATTCGAGTAAGATTTGTCAGTCCCGAGAAGGATTCGGGTGTTTCACAAGCCCTGCAGGCAAAGTAAGTCCTGACAAAGGAGTCAGGCACAAACCCCAGCGAAGGAGGCTGCGGTTTGCTTTTAAGTCCTGATACGGTGAAGCCTAAAAATTGGCAGGTTAGGCAAACTAAAAATCAGGCAGTCGTTTCTCCTGACTGAGGGTGTCAGGCACGACCCGGATTCTTGGCCGTGGATTCGTGTGTTTAAGTCCCGATAGATGTAAGACCTGACGCTGGGAAGTTGGGCAATCAAGAGATTGGGCAGTTGTTTCAGTATAAAGTCCTGAGCATCAGGCAGAAATTTGAAGTTCAGTGGAGGAGGCTGGGGCTCCTCAAAGAAGGTTTTCCCGGTCAGTAGAGGCACCTTTGGGATTTTTTATTGAGACTTGAAAAATGGGAGGTTGTAATAGTAAAAAGACTGGCAAGAGACTGAGAGATATACCTCCTAGTAGTCCCTTAGGGGAACTGTTAGTGAAATGGGATTCTATAGAGGCCACGGAGGGATTAGATAAAGTGAAAATGATCCATTATTGTATGGAAGTCTGGCCAGAATTAGAGTTGCAAGGAGGATGGCCTTGGTGTGGGACAAAGGATAAGTGGATGTGCCAACAATTAAATAATTATCTGACAGCTCGAAGAGATACTGATCCTGAGCAATTATTGTATGTGGCTTGCTGGTTAAAGAGTGCTGTTGGGGATGAAGGGGTGCGAATTTGTAAGGTACAGAGGAAGAAAGAGGGGAATGAAGGAGGGGATGATAGAACTAGTAAAAGATGGGACCCCCTGGATTATTTGCCTCCTTCTGCCCCTCCACCTTTTAATCCTCTTCTTCAAGCACCTCAAATGGCAGGTCCGGTTCCTCCCCCGGCTGCCATCTCACTACCACCTGCTCAAACTCCTCCTTCTACCTCTTCAGCTTCAGCTAGGATAAACCCAGTATCTCCTCCAGTTCCTTCTGCACCACCACAAGTGCCTACTCCACCTGCTGCATTCTCCACCCCTTCTCCAGCTCCGCTTACTATACACTCAGGCTCTTCTCCCCCTCCTATTGCTGTCCCTTTACCTCCTCCTAGTTGGGACACAAATGCCTCCTCGCCCAGTAAACAGCTATCAGCAAATACACCTGCTGATGGGCAGAACATTCAGGGTAACCCAGAGAACCCTCAAAATAGTTTGGCATCTGAAGATGGGCCTTACTGTAGCACCAGATCCAAGACCTCCAAGGCAGAGAGACTCTTTCCCCTCAGAGAGGTTCCTATGGGAGGAGTAGCGGGAGGTGTTGGCTTTGTGAATGCTCCCCTAACTGCTTCTGAGGTGAGAGGATTCAAGAAAGAGTTGGGGCATTTAGTTGAGGACCCAGTGGGCATAGCCAAGCAAGTGGATCAATTTCTAGGTCCGAATATCTACACTTGGGGGGAGATGAATTCCATCCTGAGTATATTATTTTCCCCAGAAGAGGTCCAGATGATAAGGGCGGCTGGCATAAAAATTTGGGAGAAAGATAACAGTCCAGGACCCCAGGTGCCAACAGGTGAACAGAAGTTGCCACTAACAGAGCCCAACTGGAACCCTAATCAGGAGGAGGGGAGGAAGGCCATGAGGGAATATAGGTCTTTGATAATACGGGGGATCAAAGAGTCAGTTCCCAAAGGAACTAATACCCAATTGGCATTTGAGGGTACACAGGAGAAAGATGAAGCTCCTGCTGCCTGGCTTAATCGCCTAAGGCGGAATTTCCAGTTGTACTCTAGAATAGACCCAGACACCCCGGAAGGTCAGATGCTACTAAAAGTCCAATTTGTTACCAAATCTTGGCCTGATATACGGAGAAAACTGGAAAAGATGGAAGATTGGCAAGAGAAGGACATTAATGAGTTATTAAAAGAGGCATTGAAGGTGTATTTAAGAAGGGAAGAAGATAAAGCAAAGGCCAAGGCTAAGATCATGGTTGCTGTAGCTAGAGAAAGTGCAGGGGGGGCGGGTCCACCACCAGGGGGAGGCAAGGGTAGGTCAGTACTGACCGGTGCACGAAGGGTGGAGAGACCTCAAGAAGTTCCTTTGAGAGGACGACATTGCTATTACTGTGGGGAGGCAGGACACATCAGGAGGTTTTGTAAAAAGCTCAGTCTTGATGAGGCAATAGCCAAGGAACAGGACAATTTAGGAAGGATTCTTAAGGGGGAGGACTAGGGGTGTCAAGGGCTTTTTACTATAGGGGACCCGATGAAACATCTAGAAGAGCCCTTGGTAAATTTTGAAGTGGGACCCCTAAATGAGGAATTTGAATTTTTGGTTGATACAGGGGCAGATAAGTCCTGTCTCAACAAAATACCACAAGGTATGGAAATTGGGAGACAATTTTGTGAAGTATTGGGTGCAGAAGGGAGACCATTTAGAGCATCTGTGATTGAAGAAGTGAAAATAATTGGAAACTCAAGGCAATGTAAAGCTAATTTTCTTTATCTGCCTAACTTAAAAAAAAGTTTGTTAGGAAGGGATCTGCAAGTCCATTTGGGGGTTGGGATTGTTCCAAGGGAAGGGAGGATGGTAGTACAAGTGATGAAGCTGTCTCAAGGAGATGTTGCAGAAATAAATCCTGAGGTATGGGCTGAGGGGGGAAAGAGAGGCTTATTAGACATTCCACCGATAACAATAAAAATGCAGGATGATACCTCACCCATACGGGTTAAACAGTATCCGATTTCCCTAGAAGGAAAGAAGGGGCTTGCTATAGTCATTGAGCAACTGTTGCAGGAGGGAATTTTAGAACCCTGCATGTCACCACATAATACCCCTATAGTGGCAGTTAAAAAGGCTGAAGGGAAATACAGGCTGGTACAAGATTTGAGGGAAGTCAACAAAAGAACGATTGCAAGACATCCAGTTGTGCCCAACCCCTATAGTCTCCTAAGCAGAATTCCAAGAGAACATGCTTGGTTCACTGTCATAGATTTGAAGGATGCTTTCTGGGCGTGTCCTCTGGCAACAGAATGTAGGGATTGGTTTGCCTTTGAATGGGAGGACCCGAGTACGAAAAGGAGGCAACAGTTAAGGTGGACCCGATTACCACAGGGGTTCACTGAATCCCCCAATCTCTTTGGACAAGCTTTAGAGAGTTTGTTGGAACAATTTGTCCCTGAACAAGAAGTGCAGATCTTGCAGTATGTTGATGACCTGATGGTATCAGGAAAGGAAAAAGATCAGGTCAGACAAACTAGTATTAAACTTTTGAATTTTCTGGGGGAGAAAGGACTAAAAGTTTCCCAAGGGAAACTACAATTTGTGCAATCAGAAGTAACATACTTGGGGCACATAATAGGGGGAGGGTATAAGAAACTAAGCCCTGACAGGATTTCAGGTATTTTAGCTCTCCCGGCCCCAAAAACGAAAAGAGATGTGAGAAAACTCCTGGGCTTGTTCGGGTATTGTAAGTTATGGTTGGATCAATACACACAGAGTGTGAAATTTCTGTATAATAAACTAGTAGATCCAGAACCCCTAATTTGGACAGCTGAAGATGATAAACAATTGGAAAACTTAAAAAACAAATTGTCTTCTGCCCCGGTCCTAAGCTTACCAGACCTCAAGAAGGGCTTTGACCTGTTTGTGAGTGCAGAAGGAGGTATAGCCTATGGAGTATTAACTCAAGAGTGGGGAGGGTGCAGGAAACCCGTGGCTTACATATCCAAATTGTTAGATCCAGTGGCTAGAGGCTGGCCAATTTGTATACAGGCAGTAGCAGCAACTGCAATCCTGATAGAAGAGACTCAAAAATTGACCTTACAGGGAAAAATTAAAGTGCATACTCCTCATGATCTTAAGGCAGTACTGAGACAGAGAGCTCCACAGTGGTTAACCGATGCTAGAATATTAAAATATGAGATAATACTAATGAATACAGAGGACTTAGAATTTATCACATCAAATGCCCTCAATCCAGCACAATTCTTAATGGGAGAGCCTATAGAGAATTTAGAACATGACTGTCTAGAATTGGTTTATCTCCAAACAAAAGTAAGAGAAGATTTAGAAGATCAGCCTCTAGCAACTGGAAGAAGCTTATTCATAGATGGCTCTTCGAGGGTAATAAATGGAAAAAGAGCTTCAGGTTATGCCATTATAGATGGAGAAACATTACAAATTGCAGAAAAAGGGAAACTATCCCCAAGCTGGTCAGCCCAAAGTTGTGAAATATATGCCCTGAGAAGGGGACTGGACTTACTGGAGGGGGACCGGGGAACCATTTATACGGACTCCCAATATGCATATGGGACAGTTCATACATTTGGGAAAATATGGGAGGAACGTGGGTATTTAAGTTCAAAGGGAAAGAGCTTAGCCCATGAGAACCTAGTCCGATCAGTACTAGAGGCCCTACAAAAACCTATAGAAATAGCAGTGGTCCATATAAAGGGGCACCAAAGAGGAGACAGTTTAGAAGTTAAAGGAAACCGACTGGCTGATCAGATAGCCAAAGAAGCAGCTCTAGAACCAGGGGACCCAGTAAAAATTTTGAAGACAAAAACGACACCTGAAAAAGGGGAGGAACCTATATTTAGTGAAGAAGAATTAGAAGCAATAAAAGATTTAAAGTTACATCAAGGACAACAGGGAGAGTGGTTAACCTCAGATGGACGGGTGTTTTTGAATAAAGCACTGGCTCGGACAGTGCTAACAGAACTACATAAATTAACTCACTGGAGAGTCCAAGGACTATGTGATCATTTCCTAAGAAATAACCTATGCATCGGGGTATATAGCCTGGCTAAAGCTGTTACCAGAGGGTGTATCATTTGTCAAAAAGTGAACCAGAAAGTTATGAGAAAAGTAGCACTTGGAGGAAGGGAATTAGCCTTGAGACCCTTCCAAAGCATACAGATAGATTTCACTGAAATGCCCCCAGTGCAAGGATACAGATATTTACTGGTTATAGTTGATCATCTCACACACTGGGTAGAAGCCTTCCCGACCAGGAGGGAAACAGCTCAAGTCGTTGCAAAAGCAATCCTAGAGAATATTATCCCCAGATATGGTATTGTGAACACCATAGACTCAGACCGAGGTCCACATTTTGTGTCCCAAACATTACAAAATATAATTGAGGCTTTAGGAATGAAATGGAGGTTGCATACTCCGTGGCACCCCCAGAGTTCTGGGAGGGTGGAGCGAATGAACAAAACTCTCAAAAATGTATTAACTAAATTGATTGAGGAAACAAAGATGAATTGGCTGAAGTGTTTGCCCCTAGCGCTATTGCGCATCAGAACAAGACCTCGGGCTGACATAAGAATTTCACCTTATGAAATGATGTTTGGGCTGCCATTCTTGTTAACACCTTATAGCACAGGAGACTATCTGGAAGGGGAAGAAGCTACCAAAAAGTATTTAGAAATAATTGGAAGAACTCTGGAAGGACTTAGAAAGAAAGGATACCTTCCTCAAACTTCCCCTCTCGACACAAAAGTTCATAACATTAGTCCAGGAGATTGGGTTTTGATAAAATCATGGACTACGGGAACATTAATGCCTAAATTTGAAGGCCCCTTCCAGGTGCTCCTGATCACAAATTCAGCTGTGCGGACCAAAGAAAAAGGTTGGACTCATATCACAAGAATAAAAGGGCCAGTCTCACCCCCAGGTACAGGACTGGATCCAACATCAGCTTCCCCCTCTGGCATTGGACCAGAGTCTACACCACTCTCACCCCGCGGCGCTGGACGAGATTCATCTGCTTCACAAGCTAAATCACCTGAGTACACTGTGGTAAAAGGACCAAAGGATTTAAAGTTGACTCTCAGAAGGAAGAGTCAAAAAGACTGAACTGTGTGGGAAAAAATTGTTTGTTAAGAGTTCTAATATTGCTTAAAATGTTTTAAGACTGTTCTGTGTAAACTATGTTGGTAAAAAGTTTAAGACTGTAAATAAGTAATTCTGGTTAAGTTCCCCAATTTATTTCTAAAGACTCCAGGTTAATCCTCTACAGAACACTCCCCTGGGAGGGGAAACCAAAATTGGCAGGGAACAGACCAAGAGAGGTTTAACCAGAGAAGCGGGTAGAAGGGACTCTAAAGAGCTTGGAAGCTTTTCCTCAGTAAAATTCCCCAAGAGGCAAGGCCGGGTGGGCAGGCTGTGTGAGATGACCCATACCGGACTCTTGGGAAGGGTAGTGCTGATGGCTCTGATTGCTGGTGGTGCTCAGGGGAGCCCAGCTGAGCCATGCAGTGAATGTTACCAACACCTCTGTGAGGAGGAAGTGAGCTCCTTGTCGAGAGTCCACATCAGTTCTAACCCTGATTGTGTTAACCTCTCCCAATTGGTCTTTTATCAAAAAAATAAGAGAGTGTATTGGATAGTATACAATACTGCCACTTTTAGGCAGCCACTCCTAGGAGAGTGCCCTATAGGGGAAGCCTGGTTGTGCTTTGAATGGGATACTGCTGAAACAAGCTCAGCAGATCTAGTAAAAAGCAAAGAAATGGTGAAAATGGTAAGAAAAATTGTTTGTTACAAGTATTTATATGAGTGTACTGGAAAAGAGATAAACCCCTTTAGGAACACATTTCAGGGGAGCCTTGAACCCCTAGATTTAATCTTGTCTGGCAGCTGCACCGCTGGAGTGATAAAACCAATTTTCTTATTACCCAAAGAAACTGGATCAAGTTTGGGAGTTCCTATATATAATGATTTGGGAGAAATTAAACAGAACAGGCACAGTGAAATAGAAATTGAGAAAATCCAAAATTGTAAAAGCCAAATTCGGATCCCAATATCTATGTTAAACAAAGTTATTCGGCTCCAGGCAGTATTAAAAATAAAGAATTCAATTATTAGGAACATTTCAAACGAAATAAAAAGGTTAGCATGTGTAAATAATGAAGATCAAACTCCTACACTTGATCCCAGTGGGTGGGAGAACCTGGAGATTTTCAAAAAGGATGTGTGGGAAAAGGTAGTTTTTCTCGCTGTGTGTGTACTTGGAGGATTGCTATTTTTGCTATGCTTATTTATCTGTTTCAGTAAAATAGTGTTTGCCGTGAAGACAAACCTGAAGAAACCAAGGAAAGTAACAAGGTTAAGTAACCATGATTACCAAAGTGCACAAGAGATTTATAGTAGATTCAAAACAAAAATTGGGAGTTGATGCGAGCTTAGAATTTAAGCTCGATCAAAGAAAAAGAGGGGGGACTGTTATGAACAAAAATTCGGTTAATATTTTTTTTGTGAGAAAAAGTTTCAAAAAGGCAGCCAGACCACTGGCCCTGCCCAAGTTCTGTGCGTTTTGTTATTGTAATCACGGGTCGTTGTCGTTAATGGTTGTTTTTGTATTAGTAAAAGCCCTGGCTGGGGCGAGGTAATGGCCCTCCTCCTGGGTGAAGACCTTGCCCGAAGCTAAGTTTTACCTTTCTCAGAATAGGGAAGATACCTGAGAAGGTGGGGGGGGTTATGCAAAGTGACTCCTAAGACCAGAATGCTTTGTGGGACCCCCATCTCCAAACTCATGGAGAAACCCCAAAAACAACGAGCCACCTAAGAGTTGAGAGACTGGAGTGATGTCTGGATGTGAGGAGCGGAGTGCTGGACCTGCAAGAGATGCGGGAAACCTTCATCGTTTCTCACCCTGTCCTCGAGGTCCCCCGAGCCGGGACTGGGGGTCTGGAGATCCGGACCGAGGCACCATCTATGGGATCAGCAGGCCCTAAAGGCTCCCAAGAGGATCTGATCCCCAGCTCTGCCCCTAGTGGACAGAGCTGCACATATCCTCCTCCTCTGAGTCGCCCTGGGAGAGACGACGGATGCTGCAGACCGTCGAGCCGCCCAATCCTGAGCTGATCACTTTTTAATAAAGGCATTACACAGGAGAAGAAGTCTCCTGGCCCTTTTTGTTTATTTCATTCGGTGTTCGGGCGGGCCCTTGGGGGACTCTGGCAGGCCTCGCTGGGGCGCGGGGGCGGATGCGAGTTGTAGGCGCAGGTATCATACGATTTAATAGGGCCGCGGAGCATCACGGGAGTTCCAGGCACAACTGCAATGGCTCTCGGTGCGCCGCGGAGCATGTTGGGAGCTGTAGTCCCAGAAGTGGCTCGATCACGATGTTTGGGGGGTCCGGGACGGCTGTTAAGGGACACTTTGCGTCCGAGCTGCGACTTGAAACCCTCACGAGAACTTCAAAAATTCGAGAGTCCTTGCGGGGAGCTTGGGGAGATCTAACCGTGCTCTTTACGGCGCGGGTCACAGCAGGAGTTTTAGGCGCGGGACTGTTCTGAGGGGCTCTGGGGCCGCAGGGCAAGAGAGGAGATGAATTTCCACAAGTGGCTGTACCGAGCATCTGAGGGGTTGGGAGCACTCAGGGGGTCCGGGGCGCTTTCGGGGGCTCCCGAACTGGTGGTGAGGGGGCACTGAGGGATCGTGGAGGGTCTGAGGAACACTGATGGGACAGATGGGGGCGATCCTGGGGTACTGTGGAGCGCGGGGCTTAATGGGCGTTGTAGTCCTGGCTCCACTGGGGCTTAGTGGGGCCACGGGGTGTGATGGGAGTTGTATGCAAGGAGAAAATATGGCGCCTTCTTGGGCACCGCCCCTAGGCCCGGATTCCTAGTGATGATTGGCTGCAAACGGTGATGGGTGGGAGCCTCGGCAAATGGGATGTGGTGGAGGCGGGAACAGCCAAATCACCCTCCTACAGTCCTTCCAGGGACAGTCCAGTCCATTCCCAGTACAGACCAGTACAACCCCACTAAAGCCCATTTCATTCCAAGTAGAATCCTGTTCAACCCCAGTGTCCCTCCAATCCCTCCAAGTGCAGCCCTGTCCGTCCCAATACACCTGAGTTCATTCCCAGTCGTTCCCAGTTCCTCCCAATGTGATCCACATGATGCCCCAGTGTCCCCAGTTTTCTCCGCAATGCCCCCATTGTCCTCAGGTTGTCCCAGTCCTCCCCAGTGTCACTCCCAGTATGTCCCAGTGTCTCCCACAGCGTTCCCAGTATGTCCCAGTCCTCCCCAGTGTCACTCCCAGTATGTCCCAGTGTCTCCCACAGCCTTCCCAGTGTCCCCAGTATGTCCCAGTCCTCCCCAGTGTTTCCAAGGACAGTTTCATTTCTCTCGGTGGCCGTGGCAGCCAAACCCAGCAGTGGGGTCAGTGCAGTGCCCATGGCCACAGCCCCTTGCAGGGCCCAGTGCAGCTTGGGCTGATGATCCACCCTCACAGCTGGCCCTGGGCAGCTCTGCAGTGCCTTTGGTGGCACCTGGGGCTGGCACACACCTGAGCAGTGTGTCTGTTTGCACTGGGAAATTCAGGAGTTTCAGATTGCTTCAAAAAACCCCAAAAATGTGACAACCCCTCTTAGGCTGAGTGCAGCCAGCTCTGCAAGCACAGCAGGGCCCAGGGCAGTGAAGACAGACAGGATGGGGCTGGGCAATGTGGAGCAAGGTTGTGCACACTGGGTCAGAGCTCCAGGCACAGCTTCTGTGAGCAGGCCAGAGCTGCTGAGGAGAGACCCTGGGTCAATATCCATCACAGAATGCTGCAATCACCTCTGCTCTAAAGAGAAATTTCATAAAAGACACCCTTTAAAACAGGAATGTATATTTTATTACTGCTCTTTGAAATCTTTCTCCGTAACTGGACTTGGAAAACTTTAATGACCCTCTCAGGGCTTTGCTGTTGTTTACATCAGACTCAGTCTTTGAGAGTCAATAACACAAAGTTAAATTTAAACTCCAAATTTTCTTGAAGTTTTAATGGCTCCCACTGAGGGACACCACTGGGAAAGTGTCCCCATGTTCCAGTTAGAGCAGGACACTGGAGGCAGTGATGGCAGCTGGGGACAAACAAGGCAAAGGTGTCTCTGGTGCTGAGCAAAGCTGGATGTGTTTGAGGAATGCAAAGGGCCAAGACCTGAGCCCCAGCCCCTGGCCAGGCAGATCCCGTCCCTCCCTCCTTGCTCAGGGCTCTTCTCGGGATGGGCACTGGCATGTGGGGATGTGCAATGCCAGGGGCAGGAGCATGGGGCGGCCCCTGCCAGGCTGCTGAGCAGGGACAAGGAGGCAATGAGGCCCCAGGCCTGCAAGGGTCACTTGTCTCCTGCTCCTGCCTCAGGCCCAGGCCCAGCAGCCATGGCCAAAGTGCTGCCCAAGTTGGCTCTGGCAGGGCTGTCTTGCAGCTGCTGCCCATCCCTGTGCCCTGTGCAGCCCAGGCTGTCCCACGGTGTCCCTGCCCTGCGTCTCTGTCCCTGCAGGCTGTCGGCATCCCCCGGCTGCCCCACCTGGCTGGGCCCTTCCTTTGCTGACAGCTCTGCCTCCTGCCTGCCTCTGCCTGCCCACACAGGGCCTGGGGCTGATACCAAAAGGGTTCATTCCATGTTTACCCTGCCTGTGAACTTCCAGCACAGGAACAATGCATGCAGGGGCTGCTTTCCCAGCAGGAATGGTTGGAAGAGAAGATGAAGACATCTGGCTCAAGGGTGCAGGGATAGAGAAAACAAGGAGTGAATCTGGGAATTTGGGGTTGGTTTTATGGAAATGGGTAAATTGTAATTCACATTTAGTGGCTGTATATAAGCAACACACTGGTAGAATTACATGCCCATGTGAGGTTGGGAGTTATCCCTCACCAGAGCTCTGTCCTGAATAAATGACACTCTCTGAAATGGCAAATTCATGTACAGGCACAAAGCAGCTCTGTGCTCAGTGGAGTGCAGACTGAGGACAGCAGAGGAGACCTGGGAGGGATTGAAGGGAGGTTTCAGAGATGCTGGATACTTTTGGCACAATGGAGAACAGCCGGAGAAAGAAATAATTAATGCAAAAGGCAGATAGGGAAAACAGACAGGACCCAAACAGGAAGGAATTTCCCTGCCAGGGCAGGGCTGTAGTGCAGCATGTCCCCCAGAAGGAGCCTTTGTGTGGGCAGGCAGAGGCAGGCAGTCATGGCCCTCAGTGGGAGCCATAAAACTTCAAGAAAATTTGGAGACTAAATTTAACTTTGAGTTGTTGAGAAGTTTTTTCAAGACACTCTCAAGGATTGAGTCTGATGTAAACAACAGCAAAGCCCTGAGAGGGTCATTAAAGTTTTCCTAGTCCAGTTATGGAGAAAGATTTCAAAGAGCAGTAATAAAATATACATTCCTGCTTTAAAGAGTGTCTTTGATTAAATTTCTCTTTAGAGCAGAGGTGATTGCAGCATTCTGTGATTGACATTGACCCAGGGTCTCTCCTCAGCAGCTCTGGCCTGCTCACAGACGCTGTGCCTGGAGCTCTGACCCAGTGTGGACAACCTTGCTCCACATTGCCCAGCCCCATCCTGTCTGTCCTCACTGCCCTGGGCCCTGCTGTGCTTGCAGAGCTGGCTGCACTCAGCCTAAGAGGGGTTTTCACATTTTTGGGGTTTTTTGAAGCAATCTGAAACTCCTGAGTTTCCCAGTGCAAACAGACACACTGCTCAGGTGTGCCAGCCCCAGGTGCCACCAAAGGCACTGCAGAGCTGCCCTGGGCCAGCTGTGAGGGTGGATCATCAGCCCAAGCTGCACTGGGCCCTGCAAGGGGCTGTGGCCATGGGCACTGCACTGACCCCACTGCTGGGTTTGGCTGCTACGGCCACCATGAGAAATGAAACTGTCCTTAGAAACACTGGGGAGGACTGGGACATACTGGGGACACTGGGAACGCTGTGGGAGACACTGGGACATACTGGGAGTGACACTGGGGAGGACTGGGACATACTGGGAACACTGGGAACGCTGGGAGAGACACTGGGACCTACTGGGAGTGACCCTCAGGGATACTGGGACATACTGGGGACAGTGGGGCCATTGCGGAGAAGACTGGGGACACTGGGGCATCCTGTGCATGACATTGGGATGAACTGGGAGGGACTGCGAATAAACTCAGGTGTATTGGGAGGGACTGGGCTGTCCTGGGAGGGACTGGAGGGGCACTGGGCTCGTACTGGGTTCTACTTCGGTTAAACAGGGCTGTACTGGGGTTGTACTGGTCTGTACTGGGGATGAACTGGGCTGTACTGGGAGCGACTGGATAAGTTGAATGGGCTGTTCCCGCCTCCACCCCATCCCATTTGCCGGGACTCCCGCCCATCACCGCGAGCAGCCAATCAGCACCAGAGATCAGAGACTCTGGGACGGTGCCTACGGTAGCCACAACTCCCGTCATGCCCCGCGGCCCAATTGAGCCCCATTGGAGCCGGGACTACAACGCCCGTCATGCCTCGCGCTCCACAGAACCCCGGGATCCGCCACCCTTTTGTCCTTTAAGTGTCCCCGAGACCCTCCGGGATCCCTCAGTGTCCCCTCAGCGCCCATTTGGGACCCACCAAAAGCGTCCCCGGACGCCCTGAGTGCTCCCAACCCCACAGGTGCCCGGTACAGCCGCTTCTGGAAATTCATCTCCTCTCCTCCACCGTGGCCCAAGAGTCCCTCAGAACACAGTCCCGCGCCTAAAACTCCTGCCGTGCCCCCGCCCTAAAGAGCCCGGTTAGAGCTCCCCGAGCTCCCCCCAAGCGCTCCCGAACCGTTTACGTTCCCCCGAGGATCTCAAGTCGCGGCTCGGATGCAGAAGTGTCCGCCAAGTGCCTTCCCGGACCCCCAAACAAAGCGTTGGAGCCACTTCCGGGACTACAGCTCCCATCATGCTCCGCGGCGCATGTCCAGTGCTGTTCCAGCCGGGACTTCATCTCCCGTCACACCCCGCGCCCCCACCGAGAGCCATTGCAGCTGCGCCTCGAACTCCCGTGATGCTCCACGGCCCCGTTAAACTGCATTAGACCTCGGCGCCTACAACTCCCATCTGCCCCCGCGCCCCAGCGAGCCCCGTCAGAGCCCCCCAAAGGGCCCGCCCGGACCCCGAAGAGCCCCAAATTCTCCTCCCTGACGTCCAAGGGGCCCCCTGCACCCCCAAGTGCTGCCCCGGACCCCGAACTGTCCCTCAGAATCCCTGAGTGCCCCTCCAAGTGTCCACCCGGCTCCTCAAAGTGTCCTCCAGACCCTCAAGTTCTCTCTGAATTCACTCTCCAGACCCAAAACTGCCCCAAATATGCCACAGAAATGTCTCCACGGACCCCAAAGTAGCCCCTTTTATCCTGTCTTTGAAAATGATAAAAAAGATAATAAAAAGATTTAAAATAGGACTGATTAGCATAAAGAAGGAAAAATCAATAGCCACACTTCTCAATGAATTAATGTTGGGAATTGTGTTACTTAGAACGAATGACCAATAAATTTTTTGCTTGTATATAGCTGTGGGTTTTTAAATATAAATACTAAAAATTTGTAATACAAATATAGAATAATACTATTATAAATAAGAAAAATAGTTATAATTTTCCTAATTCCATAAATTATATTTTTAAGGGGAAATGCATAATTACTACTATGTTTTGGGATGTCAGTCTGTAAGAGATGGTCCAAGATCCCTCCTCTGCCTCACAGTCACCGTCAAGTACGGAGATTAGAGCCCTCCCCAAGGACTGAGACTGAGACCCTTCAAATTCTAACCCAGGGGTGCTGGCCTGACTGGAGCGGGATGTCTGCCATGGGAAGTGGGATGTTTCCCATAGGAACCAGTCCTGAAACAACGGGCCCCGCTCACTGCTGGCACCGGTTTGTGCTGTTCAGAACTGGACTGTCTGTACCTGTTCCCAATGGATTTATTCTCCACTGTTCCCTCCATGTGCCGTCCTGCTCCCCTCCTGGCGGTAGATTATAAAAGAGCCCTGAGTTAACCAAAGGCTTTGAGACTCTCCCTGACGTGACCAGATGGATCTATTGGCCAGACCACTAGGATTTATTCTCTCTGTTGGCAGCTATTCCCCCTCTCCTTTTCTCTGTCTCTCTATCCTTTATCTCCTTTCTAATCCTTCTGTTACATCTGCTGTGGGCACTCAATAAAAGGTGCATTTGTTTTGGTTAATACTGAAAGTCTTCTGGGTTATCTGGGTCAAGATAAGAGTAAATCTGGAAGTTTTGCTTTAGCCCATTAAGCCATGTTGCTGGGGTCTCGTCTTTTTCCTGGGTGCCATCAAACACAAACCTGGTATTACTCCCTCTAGGGACTGATTCTTTTATCCCTCTGGTCATCAGGGACCTGTAATCTCTCATATTCCTTCTCCCCTCTTCTTGATTAGGGTCCCAGTCAGGCTCCCCTCAAGGCATTTTTTGGTCACCTGTGGGCTCAGGTTGGTTTTCTCCCTCCCAAATTTTCATTCCTGCAGTTCTTATTATTCGAGTTTCTTCTGGGGAAAATAGGATGTTAAAGATGGAGTTCAATTCTCCCCATGGATAAATATTAGGGCTAAAAATGGATTAATTTGATTTGCTATTCCTACTGGGTCTTCCATTAAATTTTGCAATTCTTTCTTAAAATTTCTAAATTTGGACGCAGCCAAGGGAGCATTTACAAATCCAATCTCACTGGCCACCCTGCACATGGGAACTTCTTTGAGGGGGAACAATTTTTCACTTTACCCACTTTGGACCAGGTGTTACAACATCAGCTGTGGAGGCTGACTGGTTAACTTCACTCTTGGGCATGAGATTCTGAGATGTTGTTTGGCCTGTCGTTTGTGCTGGGGGAGGCAGAGCAGGAACTTGCTGGTGAATAAGGGGTGCATGAGATGGTAGAGGTAAGGGGACAGTAGTGAAGGGTAAAGAGAGTAAGGAGAGGGTTGAGGAGAAGGTGGTGGAGGTATAACTGGGTTAGGAGGTGGTAAAGGAATGACAGCTGGGAGGGGAGGAGGAATTGGGTCCACAGCAAGAGGAATTGGAGGAAGGATTTGAGGTACTGCAGGGGTAGGAGGAAGTAAGTGGTCAAGGCGGTCCCAGTTTTTGTTAGCCTTCCCAGCCTCTTCTTCTTTTACTTTACTAGCTTGCTTTCCCTATTTTAATTTATAGACTCTTGTATTTTCCTTCTCTGAGGCGTACTTTAGCCAAGAGGTGACATTCTGTATGTGATGGGCCTTTTGCAGGAACTTGGGGCAAAACAGACCGTGCATCTCCTTCCGACAGAGAGGTAGGTATCTCAGGATATGTTTAAGGATGTTGTTAGCTCATGCAGAATGAAAATTAGAGAGGTGAAAGCTTAAGACTTAACCAGGCCACTTCTTTGAAGAATGATAAAAATGTATCTATAAGTACATTAATGGCAAAACTAAGTACAAGGACAATCTCCATTCATTATTAGGGGAGATGTGGTTACCAAAAATGAGGGAAAGGCTGAGGAACTTAACCCCTTCTTTGCCTCAGTTTTCAAGAATAAGTCAAGTTGTCCTCAATAAAAGTGTTCTCCTGAGCTGGTGGATGGGCACAGAGAGCAGAACAGCCCCCCTGTAATCCAGGAAGAAGAAGCTGGGGACCTGCTGAGCCACTCAGATGCTCACAGGTGTCTCTGGGAGCAGATGGGATCCATCCTAGGGGGATGTGGAGGTGGTGGATGAGCTCCCCAGGCTGCTCTCCATCATTTACCATGAGGGCTGGCTCAGTAGGGAGGTCCCAGAGGGCTGGAGGTGCCAGTGTGAGCCCATCCCCAAGAAGGGCTGGAAGGAGGAGCTGGGGAACTCCAGGCCTGTGAGCCTGACCTGGGTGCCCGGGAAGGTTATGGAACAGATCACCCTGAGTGCCATCCCAGGGCACCCACAGGATGGCCAAGGGCTGGACAGGGGCCAGGCAGAAAGGGACCTGGGGGCACTGATGGACAGCAGGCTGGACATGAGGCAGCAATGTGCCCAGGTGGGCAAGAAGGCCAATGGCTCCTGGGCTGGATCAGGAATGGTGTGGCCAGCAGGAGCAGGTCAGTGATTCTTCCCCTCTGCTAAGCCCTTGTGAGGCTCACCTCGAGTGCTGTGTCCAGTTCTGGGCCACAATTTAGGAAGGCCATGGAGGGGCTGGAGCATGTCCAGAGAAAGACGTCAAGGCTGGGGAGGGGTCTGGAAAACAAGTCCTGTGCGGAGCAGCTGAGGGAGCTGGGGTTGTTTATCCTGGAGAAGAGGAGGCTCAGGGAGACAAGGTGGTGTCAGGACACGGGTTTGACTTGATGATCTCCAACGTCTTTTCCAACCTTGTTGCTTCTGGCACACTGTGAAACCACCCACGGAGAAGTTGCAACAGCGTCTGCAGTGGGACAGGAAACTCCCAGCTGATGGGAGCAAACTTTCTGGCTCACTGCAATGGCCGCGACAAACCTGAGTGGTTTCCCTGGTGTCCCCCAGCCCTTGCTGGCCCCAGGGGCTGATGGCATTTGTGCTCCCTCAGGTTCATGTCCCCAAAGCAAAAGCATGGGGGTGCTCCCCCTGCTGTGTGCAATGCAAACAGGGGCTGCTGAGCCAGTGCTGCCGTGTCTGTGCCTGCAAGGATGGGGCACCTGTGTGAGCTGGGGGAGAAGCCAGGGCTGCAGAGGGGGGATGTTGTTTGCAGATCCATGAGGATGCTCTGGGACACTGCCCTGGGCTGTGCAGCGCACTGGGGATGGATCAGCCCCTGCTCTGCTGCTCCTTCCCATCTGCCCCAGGGCCCTTGCAGAGCCCCAGCCATGCTGTTTGCCCCCAGCCTGCCCATGGCAAGCCTGGGGCTGCTCACGGGGCTTTTCTGTGCTGAGCATTGGCCTGGGTGTGTTCTTGAGAGAGCCTGGACAAGGAGCCTGGAGCCCCCAGGCCCTGGGCTGAGGCGTCAGCGCTGCCCCAGCAGTGCCCATGGCCTGTCCCTGCTGCAGCCCCAGCACTGCCACCCCCAGGGCTGTGCCCGGCCCCGAGAGCACTCAGGCCCTGCAGCAACACCAGGGCCAGCAGGGCAGCGGGGCAGGGCCACGGCAGCAGCGCTGGCAACACCAAATGCTGCTGCTGCTGGGCACAGCTGCTGTGCCAGCACTGATCTGCCCCCAGCTCTGCACACAGACATTGCTGCTGCAGCTCCAGAGAAGGCAACAAAAGGGACATCTGTGGTGAAAACTTTACCTGGAGATCCTTTATTTTATTTAAAGCCTCTGAGAGCACAGCTCCTCATTGACACTGTCTGGGGCCACAGAAAAGGTGGTGATAAAATGATTAAGGGCAGATGCAATGACCTTGCTTTATGAACATCTTTGCAATCTAAAGCAAAGGAAAAAATAACTCAATAATCAAACCAAGAAGAATTATTAAAGATGGCTTTTGGTATTTGAACTTTACTGAAATTGGCCCGCAGTTAAATGTTTCTGAAATTTCCCAGTTATCATTTTGCACACTGCAGCCTTGAGCTCCTGATTCCTCAGGCTGTAGATGAGGGGATTCAGGGCTGGAGGCACCACCGAGTACAGAACTGACAGGGCCAGATCCAAGGATGGGGAGGAGATGGAGGGGGGCTTCAGGTAGGAAAATGTGCCTGTGCTGACAAAGAGGGAGACCACAGCCAGGTGAGGGAGGCAGGTGGAAAAGGCTTTGTGCCGTCCCTGCTCAGAGGGGATCCTCAGCACGGCTCTGAAGATCTGCACATAGGAGAAAACAATGAACACAAAACAACCGAATACCAGACAGACAATGACAGCAAGAAGTCCCACTTCCCTGAGTTGGGATTTGGAGCAGGAGAGCTTGAGGATCTGTGGGATTTCACAGAAGAACTGGCCCAGGGCATTGCCATGGCATAGGGGCAGGGAAAATGTATTGGCTGTTTGCAGCAGAGCATTGAGAAAGGCACTGGCCCAGGCAGCTGCTGCCATGTGGGCACAAGCTCTGCTGCCCAGGAGGGTCCCGTAGTGCAGGGGTTTGCAGATGGACACGTAGCGGTCATAGCACATGATGGTCAGGAGGAAATACTCTGCTGAGAGGAATAACACAAAGAAAAACAGCTGTACAGCACATCCTGAGTAGGAGATGTTCCTGGTGTCCCAGAGGGAATTGTGCATGGCTTTGGGGACAGTGGTGCAGATGGAGCCCAGGTCGCTGAGGGCCAGGTTGAGCAGGAAGAAGAACATGGGCGTGTGCAGGTGGTGGCTGCAGGCTACGGCGCTGATGATGAGGCCGTTGCCCAGGAGGGCAGCCAGGGAGATGCCCAGCAAGAGGCAGAAGTGCAGGAGCTGCAGCTGCCGCGTGTCTGCCAATGCCAGCAGGAGGAAGTGCCTGATGGAGCTGCTGTTGGACATTCCTTCACTCTGGCCATAGTGGACTGGTGAAAGAAGACATTGACAAGCTGGGACAGATTTCCTTTTTGATTTCAGATTTCTGCTCCTTCTGAGTTACCGCTTTATCTTCAGCATTGCACTCAGCCTAAATACTGGAGAGACCTGAGGGAAAAGAGGGCTTCCTGTGCTGCAGGGCAGTCAGACCCGCTGGAACCACACAGTTGCCCATGGTTCATTTACCCTCTTTCCATTTCAGCGCGATCACACTTTAGTATTTTTTGAAAACTAAAAAGGACCTTTTGAATTCTCCAGTTTCAAAATTATTTTCTCCATGCCCTTCTCTCTTTCCCTATGCAAATAATCAGGAAGCGATACCAAGGGTTGATCTGTCTCTCTGCTGCCTCGAGTTGTGCCTACTGGGAGCTGTTTCTCTCTATCCAAGCCTTGTCCCTGCCAGTGCTGCCAGAGCCCAGCCCAGCTCTGGGGGCTCAGCTCTGCCCTGCAGACCCCTCCCAGCACAGAGCACTGCCCAGGGGCATCTCCCTGGCAGCAGGGCCTTAAGGGCAGGCCAGACAAACAGAGATGCTGCAAGCCAAGGAGCTGCTGCTGCTGTCTGTAGGGAGAGGAGGCTGAGGAGGCACTTTCTGAGGGAGATCTGAGGCCCATCTGCTGATGCCCAGGGTGACAGTGCAGGAGTGTCAGTGACACAGCCAAAGATGACAGCCCCTTTCCCTTCCCTTTAGGAGAAAGCTGAGAGCAGCCCTGGCCATGCAGCACCATCTCCACAGCAGGAGGAATCTACCCTGATGGGGGTGGCTCCTTCCACCTCCAACTTCTCCCCTGCAGTGTCCATGGGGAGCTGCCAGGCAGGCTGAGAGCTGCCCTTGTGAGGTGGCACATGCCCTGGGCTGGCCAAGAGCCCTGAGGGCTGCAGGAGCTGCTCTGCAGGACAGCCCTGGGCAGCCCTGGCTGCAGCCCCAGCTTCAGCCCCTGCAGCCGTCCCTGGCAGCAGGAGCCATCCTGCCCTGTCCCTCTGACGGTGCCCAGGACAGCCTAGGTCTGCAGCATGTCCTCCTCCTCCTCCTCCTCCTGTGCCACAGAGAAACGGGGAGAGTCCTCCTGACACATCCCCCAGGCTGTGGGTTGTGCTGGCTTCAGGAGATCCCTCCAGGAGCAAAGGGGTCATTGCCCTGCACCCACACACTCACCATGCACAGGGCTGTGAAGATCTTTCCCCAAGTGAAGTCTCAGCTCAATCTCTTCCCAATCCTGATTGCCTTCAGCCTGTCTCTGCCTGGCTCCTGCCCCCTCAGTGTCTTCAGGCAGAGCCCTCAGCCCTGCTGGGCTGGGAGAGGAGCTGGCTCTGGGAAGAGCTGTTCCTTTAAAGCTCCGTAGCACAGACACAGCCCAAGGACCTTAATGAGCCTCTTGGGGATTTGGTGTTGTTTACATCAAACTCAGTCCCTGAGAGAGTGCTCAAAAACTTCTCAAGAACTCAAAATTAAATTGAAACTCTGAAACTTCTTGAAGTTTTAATGGTTCTCACTGAGGAACACGACTGAGAAAGTGTTCCCAACTTCCAGTTAGTGCAGAACACTGTAGGCAGTGATGACAGCTGGGCACAAACAAGTCAATGGTGTCTCTAGTGCTGAGCACACCTGGATGTGTTTTAGGAATGCCAAGGGCCAAGCCCTGAGCCCCAGCCCCTGGCCAGGCAGATCCTGTCCCCCCCTCCTTGCTCAGGGCTCTTCCCGAGATGGGCACTGGCATGTGGAGATGTGCAATGGCAAGGGCAGGAGCATGGGGCGGCCCCTGCCAGGCTGCTGAGCAGGGACAAGGAGGCAATGAGGCCCCAGGCCTGCAAGGGTCACTTGTCTCCTGCTCCTGCCTCGGGCCCAGGCCCAGCAGCCACGGCCAAAGTGCTGCCCAAGTTGGCTCTGGCAGGGCTGTCTTGCAGCTGCTGCCCATCCCTGTGCCCTGTACAGCCCAGGCTGTCCCACGGTGTCCCTGCCCTGCGCCTCTGTCCCTGCAGGCTGTCGGCATACCCCGGCTGCCCCACGTGGCTGGGCCCTTCCTTTGCTGACAGCTCTGCCTCCTGTCTGCCTCTGCCTGCCACACAAAGCCTTGGGGTGACCCAGACTCCTTCTGGGGGATGTGTTGCACCACAGCCCTGCACTGGGATAGAAATTCCTTTCTCCATGTGCCTGGTCTGGACCTCCGCAGGTGATCTGTGTGGCATCATCTTTTTCTCAGGCTGTTTCATACAATGAAGAAGAACTCTACCATCTCTGAAAGCACCCTCCAAGCCCTCTCAGGCTACTCCTGATGTGTTCTCAGTTTTCACAGCACTGAGGCCAGGGCCATCAGTCTCTCTGGGTCATGTGCTTTAAGCCTCCAAATCCCATCTTGGGCAGATTTTTTGTCCTTTCACAGTCTTTTCAGATTAAAATATGAAAAGAAAAACTGAAATATTTTTATAGGCCTCTAGTGTCAGAGGAAGGGACATAGCCTTTAAAATGCTCAAGGAGAAATTCAGATTTGATATAAGAAAGAAATATTTTGTGGTGTGGTTGACAACTTGTAAAAACGTTGTCTATAGAAATGAATGCCCCATCCCAAAGAGTGTTCAAGGTCAGGAGTTTTGGTCATCTGTTCCAGTGGTAGTTATGCTTTCTCACAGCAAGAAGGCTGCAGTAGATCATATTTCAGGGCTATCTCAATTTAAAAAACAGAAGATAAATAATGTAAGGAACATTCTGACACCTCTTCATGAAAGACTCGCCAAAGAGGTCAATGACAGAGCTTTCCAGGATGACTTCACCAGTTGAACATTGAGGGTTCTGCATCAGGTCTGAGGTTCATGATAGAAATCCACAAAGGACATTTGGAGAATGTGCAAGATTTCCCATGGAATGCCTAAGAAAGGACCACAGGAAGGGAAAGGGTGGCACCATGGTGGTTTGTGGCGGAACAAACATGAATCAACAGAGAAAAGGAGATGAAAGAGCTGGTCATGTGTGAACATGATGGTCAGTGCCCATCCCTGGCCATGCCCTACAGCTGATCCCCACAGCCTGTGGCATTTCCTAAACATTCCATTGCCAGGAACTGTCTGGGACAAGGGAGCTCTCTCTGCTCTGGGTACCAAGGGATGTCCAAGTGTCACATACTGGAGTGGGGACCACAAATCATCAGGTCCTGTGTCCTCTGGGGACCCAAGCACTGGTGTGTGTGGGGCTGGGTGTAACCATCAGGGAACATCAAACCAGAGCAACCAGCGAGCAGCAGAGGCCAGGGAGCTGCTGTGTGAGATCAGCTCCTGCAGGGATCCACATGGTCTGCGTGTCTCTGCAGCTCTGCCTCTCCTCCTGCCATGGCAGAGCACACAAACAGCCCATCTCTGTGTCCCTTCTCCACTGACTGTGCTTTGGCCTGGCATGGAGGAGTCCCTGTGCATTTCCCTCCCCCATGGCTCTGCCCTTCCTTATCCAGCAGCTGGGGGGGAAGCAGGGCTGGGGCACTGCAGGGACCAGGCTGGCTCTCACAGGACTGTTGTGGTTGAAGAATGGTGCTCTCCAATTTGCTACTTCCACTACAAACCCAGACTGATATTCCCACCATCATCTCCATACCACAGGGGCTTTGCCTGCCTGGCCGGGCCCTGCTTGATCTCAGCCCACGTTACATAGTCAGGGATAACCTAGGGATGGTGTCCATGGTTAAATCCATCCCTTGCTCACGAGCCCATCTGGAGGTTGCATCTTTTCACTGATGACCTGAAGTGTCCAGAAATAACTCACCCTTGTGTGGCCAGTCCAGACCCTCCTGAGACATTTTAATCCTGGCAGCCTTATCCTCCTGTCCATTGTTGCGATGATCTTCAGTGCCCAACTCTTGGGCAGGTGCGCATTCACAGGAGTGCAATATATGGTAGGGATAATTAATGCTATTGATGTATGGTATAAAATATTGTGAAATCCAAACCATGTCTTTTGACTACCCCGGCCAGGAGCAGCTGTCTTATTTAGATTCAACTAGTTCCTGGACGCATGTTAGGATAATGATCGACACCTTAACGTAAAAATAGAAGCTTCCAGGATGATGATCGTTGGTTTCCCGAGTTGTCGGGAGCCACCCAAAAGTGATTATCTCCCTGCTTATTGCATCTCTCAAGATAGTCAGCGATGCCACCCTGATACATCTGAATATACGGCTCCTCCGAAGCTGATCAACACCAATTGCACACCTGGACGAGGCTTTTGTCCACCTCTGCACATGGAAAGCAACAGCGATGCATGTGAAGAGACAAAGGAAATTTGGTCATCTTTGCCTCGGGCAGAATAAACTGTATAAGAACTCACTGCTCGAAGCCACGAGCGTGAACTGGGGGTACTCTGACACTTGGGAGCTCAGATCCGTGTTCACCCGGTGCCGATCTCAGGCTCGATGCTGTCTCTTTGGCTGTGGTGGTTTCAAAGACTGAACTTCAGACTTACAGACAAATTATTAACTCTTTGTAAAGTTTTGCTAATTTTGGCTCACAATTTGATCATTTATAGCAATCTGGTTGTTGGGATCGGCGGGAGAAATGTGGCATGCAATATGAGTGATCGGCAAGTCTAAATCTTTATTGATAGTTCATTGGTGTTAATGAAGCTTATACATACTGCAAAGGTGAGCTCACTATTGGTTAGTTACTTTTTAGCTAACTACACCGACTTCTGCATTCTTGTATTTATTATTTTGAAAATATTCTTCATATTTCTGCTAAAGATCTTCTTCTCTATGCTGTTGTTGCACCAAGGGCACAATGTCTTTGCCTGTTATTGGACACTAACTTCTGACTCCTATACTTGTCATCTTCTAGCTTGAGCAGCAGTATTATGTGGACATGACCTTTCTCAGCTAACCAACTGTCCACAAAGCTCTTCACATCTGGTGATTCCGACGTGATTTGAATTTGGGGTTCGGGACCCCTTCCTGCCTAGAGGGTGCCCCACTGATTTCAGCAGTCTGAGAAGGATTGGAGTCTGTGAGGCTAATCAAAAATCACCAAACTGAAACCGGAGCCACAGCAAAAGAGGGATAAAAATGGGCCCAATTCTCAGAAAACTCAGCAAGATCCAGGGGATCTCCGAGCCCAAGGTGCTTTTTTTTCCACTCGGAAATCAATGTGCATGAAGAATCCACATGGGAAAAGGAACTGTCAGTATCGTGTGGTTGAGTGGGGTGTGACCAAACGTGTGTGAGACATGATTCTGTCACGCAGCATGTGTGGACACCACGATCGCAGTTCCACATCCCGCGAGGGACATGGTTGGTCAAGGGGAAAGCGGATGCTTTTTCCTAATACACATGGGACCCGGGACTTGTAGGGAGTTTGAGGGGGGAAATCCATCACAGTTGGTTCAGAAAGGAGAAAAGACGGTCCTGGCAAATTCCAGGAGCCCGTCTGTTAGCATTCAAAAACACATAATCACGGAGCGATTATATGCGGTGCTTTTTATTAAGAGCTCTGGGAATCGGGGTATATTCAACCCAAATCTGACTCCGACCATACATCCGAAATGATCATGTTTTATACTCCATCGCTACATAACTTTCATGTTAATTATTAAACTTATATTGTTCTATTGTATACATAAATTTAGCCCCTCTCTGAATTTCTAACATAGTTTCTCACTATTCTTCTTATGGTTATATAATAATTACATTTAATTACTAAACAATCATCACATCTAACAATTATATAATTTATCATACTGCTTACGCAGGTGCAGTTGATCTGGGAAAGCACAAAGCCTAACATTTTAGATTCTATCTTTAACTTTTTCCAGGGCTCCACTATCATTCTTCCCCCTTTGAAAGCATTTTCACTTCACTATAGGTGTAAATGTTTTCACTTGATACCGTCCTTTATTCCTCAGTTCGTACTTGGTTCTTCAAATCCAGGGTTGATGTAAACGTTGTCGTGGATGCTGTTACGAACTGGAGAACCAGAAGATGGTGGGCGTGGATCTCGTGTTAGTGCCTTTATTATCCTCTGGTTCCAGGATGTTTTCTTCTGTATCTCTCCCTTTAAGATGCTGTAAACTAACCAAATTGCTAAGAATACAATTAGTAAGATTATCACACTCTCAATGATAGATTTAATCCATGAACTCACATTCCACCCCAATCCTTTAAAGATTTTTCCTAACCAGCTTGTAGCCAAATCCTTTTGCTCTTCTTGTGCTTCGTGATCTATTTGTTTCAACTGATTTATGTCATATTCTACATCTGCAGTTACATTTGGGATATGAATGCAGCAATGATCGACTTGTCCCTTTAAAAATCCACATACTCCATGCTCTTTCAGGAGTAACATATCTAGGGCCAATCGATTTTGTAAAGTCATTTTTGTGGTGACTTGTAATTGTATATTTAATTCTTTAAATCCTTCCCGGGTGACTCTTGCCAGTCTACCTACCTGACCTGTAAGTTTGTACAGCATCTCTCTGCTCTTATGGTTTGCTATAGGACCAAGCAATGACTCTAGGGCCCATCCAAATTTCACTCCACTAGAGGGTCCTTGCCAAGTGTCATCTGGATTTTCATTGTCTAGAACTTCTCCTCTTGCTCTTATCTGCAGAAGTTCATGTTTTCCATTAAATGGGGACTTTTTCCAAATTGGACATAAGGTTGGCAGGCCTAAAGTAATCTCCTTTACTTTCCCGTCTACAGGCAGATGTGTTGTCCAGGTACCATCACTTGCTGCCCATACAAATTGTCCTGGACCTCGGACTGTAACCCTGGTACACCCTGTAATTACTCTATAATTCACTCTGCCTTGTTTATGTTTAATCCCTCTGCAAGCACAACCAGTTTGTAGGACTATTGCCAGGGGTGGCATCTGTTTTATCTCTTCATCATCCGAAGTGCAGTCGTAAGTTTTATTACATGCCCACCAACTTACTTTGTTTGCCCTCATTCTGCTACTAGTGTCAGTGTTCATTATTGCCGGATCTGTTTCATTCTCGGGGCCTTCCCACTTAATACACCAAGGGGTGTTTGCCATATATTGGAATCTTTGAAGAATACTCACAGACCACACACTGTCCCAAGGTTCTATTTGATCTTTCCTATCCTTGGCCTCACATTCCCATAGCAGAGTGGTTTCTGTAACTTGCCTCAATTCGGGTACCTGTTTACATGTAATTGTTTTGTTCTTTTGTATTTCAGGTAGTTTTGATGTTATGATTCCCCAATTTACTGGGTCTCCTGCTGCCTTTGGTATTGGCAGACAGGCAGTTATTCGGCTGGTGTTTTGCATTTTGGCAAAATCTTTGACTAATCAAATCATTACATTCTCAGCCCTAACTGCATTAGAAACCTTTATCACCTGTGTTTCTGTTTGTACCTCTCTCTTCATTCTAGAATGAAGAGTGGTTAGTTCATCATTTTGCATTCCACATCCCAAAGACATTAATGACCATAACGTTAGCACAATTACTGATAGCATTCTGAAAGCAATTAAACACGTCTTATCTGCAGCCTTTGTTAATTCCAGAGTTTATACAGTCTGTGATCCAGGATGGACTTTCTTCACTCGGGTATAGTGGATCCAGGGTTCCACACCAGCTACTTTGACTGCTGTAAAGGTGGTCAGTAGTACCTGATGGGGTCCACTCCCCTTTTCTTTCAGCGGTTCCTCGTTCCAGTTCTTGATGTACACCTCATCTCCTGGATGTATGTTATGAACTGGGTTCTCAAGAGTCAGTGGTCTATTCCACACGAGGATACTCCGGAGCCAAGCTAAAGTTTTCCCAAGAGACAGAACATAATTATATACGTCCTGCTTTCCTGTAACGTGTACATTAGGGTTAGGCTCAGGAGATTCATATGGTTCCCCATACAATATCACATAAGGACTGACTGACATCCCACTCCTAGGCTTTATCCGAATCCTCAACAGTGCTATTGGCAAAGCCTGGGGCCACTGCAATTTGGCTTCTTGGCATATTTTACTGATTTGCCTTTTTAGTGTCTGATTCACCCTCTCTACTTGTCCACTTGACTGGGGTCTCCACGGTGTGTGGACGTCCAAGTTTATCCCCAGCAACCTACTTACCTCTCTTACTACTGTAGCTATGGAATGGGGTCCCCTATCTGATGATACCCCTAGGGGTACCCCAAACCTGGGAATAATCTCCTGTAGTAACCACTCAACTGTTTCCTTTGCTTGGTTCATGCGACAGGGAAGGGCTTCTGGCCACCCAGAGAATGTGTCAACCCCCACTAACAGGTATTTGTATCCTCGAGTCCTTGGTAGCTCTACAAAATCTACCTGCCAATAGTCTCCTTGCTCTATTCCTATCCAAATTCTTCCTAGCTGTGCCTGTCGCCTGGCCACTGGGTTGTTTTTCAAGCAGATATCACATTTTGGCATTACTGATTTTGCCATTGTAAACATCCGTACTGAAATTAAACTCTGCTTTAGCAATTTTACCAATGCCTCTGCTCCCAGTGACATTTGTTATGTTTAATTTGTAGAACTTCTCTCATTATCAAGCAGGGTACCACTATTTGTCCTTGTGCAGTTACATACCATCCCTCTGAATTCTTTTGTGCATTTAGTAAACGTGCCAGTCTCTCATCTTCTACTGAATATTTTGGTTTTGGAGGCAAATTGAATTAGGATACATTAAGCTTCAAAGGTATCAATGCTATTGTTTGTACCTCCCGAGCAACCTGTCGGGCTGCCCAGTCTGCCTTTCAATTTCCCTCACAGATTTTGGAGTTTCCTGATTGGTGTGCTTTGCAGTGTATGATTGCCACTTGTTCAGGTTTTTGTACTGCCTTTATCAATTGCAGGACTGCATCCTGATGTTTAATGTGGGTACCCCAAGAAGATAACAGTCCTCTTTCTTTCCGCAGTGCTCCGTGTACATGCACCACTCCAAAAGCATATTTTGAGTCAGTCCAGATATTTACCTTCTTCCCTTCACTTAATTCTAGTGCCCTGGTTAAAGCAACCAGTTCTGCCTTCTGGGCAGATGTATTTGGTGGTAATGCCTTTGCTCCACTACTGTATTGACTGTTGTTACTGCATATCCAGCGTATCTGGTTCAGTTTTCCACGAAGCTGCTCCCATCTGTAAACAGCTCCCACTCCGGCTGCTCTAGTGGGATAGTGGGACATCTTTCAGGTCTTCTCTTGCTGAATAGGTGTACTCTATTACTCCTACACAGTTGTGTTCTAATGGGCCTTCTTCAGTTGTGGTACCTAGGAACAAAGCTGGATTCAAAAGGTTAGTTGTTTTTAATGTGACATTGTCCTGCTCAGTCAGGACTACCTGGAATTTCATCATCCTGCTGGGAGATAGCCAATGGCCCCCCTTTTGCTCTAAGACAGTGGTTACCATGTGTGGTACATAGACATCTATGTGCCTTCCCATAGGAAGTTTCCTGGCTTCTTGTATCAGGATCACAGTAGCTGCGACTGCCCGCAGACACGGGGGCTACCCGGCACTTATGCTGTCGAGTTGTTTGGAAAAGTAGCCCACTGGCCTTTTCCAGCTTCCCAGACGTTGGGTCAGGACTCCTAGTGCTAGGCACAGCCTTTCATGTACAAACAGCTGAAAATCTTTTGACAGATCAGGTAACCCTAATGCTGGAGCAGTTATCAGTCCTTCCTTTAATTTTAGGAAGTCCTTCCTTTAATTTTAGGAAGGCTTCTTTCTGTGGTTTGCCCCAGGTGAATGGCTGCATCTTCTGAGCTTCATACAGGGGTTTCGCAATCAGTCCCTAGTCCATGATCCACAAGCGACACCATCCTGCCATCCCAAGGAAGACTCGCAGCATGTAAATTCTGGGGCTCTGGAATAGCACAAATTGCTTGGATATGGTTAGTACCTAGCTTTCGTTGCCCTTGTGAAATTTAAATCACAGTGGTTACCTTTATACAGGTTGCTTTTTCTTCTGTAGCTATTAGTATATCATCAACATACTGCAACAATAAGTATTGGTCTCTAGGTACTTGCCCAATTTTGCTTCAAATCTCCAGTTCCTTTGACAGTTAGTTTCCAAATAAGGTCGGTGAGTTCTTGTCGTGTCCAGGTGAGCTGGGTCTTTCTTCCGTTCCCTGGGTTTTTCCACTCAAAGACAGTTTCCTACTTTCTTTGTCAAAGGGTATGCAGAGAAAGGCATCTTTTAAATCAATTACAGTAAACCACTTATATATCCCCTTTATGGATGTTAGCAATGTGTGAGAATTTGTTACCACTGGATAAATGCCTTTTTATTTCTTGCTTTCAAATCCTGCGCTAACCTATATTCACCTATTTGGTTTCTTTACTGGAAATATTGGTGGGTTAAATTCTATTGTATATTTGTGGTGAGTTCTTGAACTCGTTCCACAGGTTCAGTTAGTTATATTCTCCTAACACCATGGCTTTGGCAGCATTTCCCTGCTGGAACTGATTGTCCTGGTGAAACAATTCTGGACAATCTCGCTTCCAATGTCCCACCCCCTTGCAATATGCACATTGATTCAGGCTTAACCCCTGGGTAACTGGTCTCCTACCCCGACGATTCCTGTTACGTCCCCTGAAATTTGGGTTCCCTTTTCCATGTATTACTGCCAAAACATTCTACTGCTCCTTTTTACTAACTTCTCTTTTGAGATTGTTATATACCTTCCAAGCAACCTTCCTTAAGCCTCTCCAAAAACGCAGTGGGAGATTCCTTCTTTTCCTGTCGAACCTCATATAGTTTGGATTAATTTATGGTTTTGGGCACAGCATTCTGAACTCCTATTTGGATCCACACTTGATATTTCCGTAATTTCCTCATATCGCACAATAAATTAGGGTCCCAATTTGGATCCTCAATTGGGAAATTCACATCTAAATTCCCTGTTACTAGTCCATTTCTAATATCCTCTCTTGCCCTCTCTTTGGCTGCCTTAAGTACCATTTCTTTTTCAGTAGAATCCATCAGACTATCTAATATCACTTGTATGTCATCCCAGTCAGGATTTTGAGTTTTCATAACCATTTTTACTACGCGTGCCACTTTATCAGGATTTTCTCTATAAGTTCCGGCTGACTGTTTCCAAATGACTAGGTCTGCCGGGGAAAAAGGCACTTTTACAAATACTGTCCCTTCCACTCCGACACCTTGTCGCAAGGGGGCAATCACAGTCCGTTTTTGTTTGCTTATGCCATCTCTATGCACAACTGGAGCAAGCTTTGCCCGATCCTGGGTTCTATGAGCTATTGGGGTCACTGATTCATTACCATTGCTATCTTTTTCACTCGCATACCTCTTTCCCCTTTCTATCACAGTTAGGTTTTGCTCATCTTCCGAGGAAGGGGGATAGGGTGACGATGGGAGAGGAGGATAAAGAGGGAAAGGTGTACTAGATGAAACAGGTTCAGGGGTAGGTGTGTGAGGAGCAGGTAGTGGGATAGGGACAGATGAAACAGGTGGGATAGGGTTAGGTTCTCTTGTTCCTATTGGAGCTACTTGTAAATCAGTATCTGTATAATTTTCTCTACTCAAGCTTTCTCTTGACACCAAGTGTTCTAAACAAGGTTCCTCACAAACCCCACACTTTGCAGATGTTTTAACCATTAATAATCCACATTCATTCTGCCATTCTGGCTTTCCCCGTAAGTAGAAAAACAGATCAACATATGGGACTTCACCCATTTTCCTTCTTGTTTACAAAACGACATTAACTGCGAAATAGTGTTATATTGCAGAGTACCGTATTTTGGCCATTTTTCGCCATTCTCCAAGGCATATTCTGGCCACCATGAATTACAATAATCAATCAACTTAGTTTTACGTAATCCTTCCCCAAAGTTACCTTGTTTCCAATGTGCTAATAAGCACCCTAAAGGAGAAGTTTGTGGGATAGGGGTGTTACTGCCCAAAATCCCTTTAAGTTTCTCCATTTCAAAAATACCACAAATGCTGAACCTGCAACGCTTTCGCGATTGTCTTACGGAACGGCGCCTAGGCTTACACCAACAGGAATTCCTTTAGCCCAACCAAGCGTAGCTTTTGCTGCGTCTTATTGGCAGGCACCCAAACCAAAGTAAAAAGCACCTTACCTTTCTCCCGGGGACGTTTGTGAGCGGTGGAAGCGGTCGCGGCCGATGGGCTCCCCGAGAATCCCTCGGTGCCGGCTAGAGCGTGATCGAGTCGCGAACTCGCTCAGCAGCACTCACAAGGGTCCCATCTGGGTTCGCCAAAATGTTAACGTTCAAAAACACATAATCACAGAGCGATTATATGTGGTGCTTTTTATTAAGAGCTCTGGGAATCGGGGTATATTCAATCCAAATCTGACTCCGACCATACATCCGAAATGATCATGTTTAATACTCTATCGTTACATAACTTTCATGTTAATTAATAAACTTATATTGTTCTATTGTATACATAAATTTAGCCCCTCTCTGAATTTCCAACATAGTTTCTCACTATTCTTCTTATGGTTATATAATAATTACATTTAATTACTAAACAATCATCACATCTAACAATTACATAATTTATCATACTGCTCACACAGGTGCAGTTGATCTGGGAAAGCACAAAGCCTAACATTTTAGATTCTATCTTTAACTTTTTCAAGGGTTCCACTATCACCAGGATGTCCCCAAAGTGTTCCCAGGGGGGTACCAAAGTGACCCCACAATGGCCGCCATGATGTCCCCAGGGTCATTCCCAGATGTCCCCAGGGTGCTCTCAGGGTGTCCCCGAGGTGTCCCTGAAATGACCCTAGGAGTTCCTGAGGTGTCCCCAAGGTGGCCCCAGGGTCACCACAAAGTGTCCCCAAGGTGTCCCCAAAGTGCCCCAAGGTGTCCCTGAGGTGTCCCCAGAGTGGCCCCGCCTCATCCACGTCAGGGGATACCAGCAGGGGGCGCCCCGGTGCTCCCAGTGCATCCCAGTTCAAACCAGTGCATCCCAGTACAAACCAGTGCATCCCAGTGCATCCCAGTGCTCCCAGTTCAAACCCTGTCCATCCCAGTGCATCCCAGTTCAATCCCTGTCCATCCCAGTGCATCCCAGTTCAATCCCTCTCCATCCCAGTGCTCCCAGTTCAATCCCAGTTCCATTGCAGTCCATCCCAGTGCATCCCAGTTCATCCCAGTGCATCCCAGTTCATCCCAGTGCTCCCACTGAATCCCAGTTCATGCCAGTGCTCCCAGTACATCCCAGTCGGTCCCAGTTTGTCCTAGTTAATCCCAGTCCATCCCAGTGACTCCCCCCAGTCCCTCCCAGTATATCCCAGTACAAAGCCGCTCTGTCCCAGTCCCTCCCAGTGCAGAGCTGAGGAAAGTGAAGGGAGACGAGCACACATCCTGATTGATGAGCATCGATCTCAGATTTATTGAACCAGCTTACACACTTTTACAGTAGTGTTAATTAAGCTCATACATATTGCAAAACCTGAGCTCATCATTGGTTACAGATTACATGCCAACCCCTCCTTTGTTGTCAATACCTGTGGTTTCTTGTTGAGGCTAATACTTATTTTTCTCATCCTGCTGTTGACTGTTATTGACCATTCTCAAGGACTCCATGTTTTCCACCATGTTTTTCTCATCACTTAGCCAAGGACACAGTGTTTATTGTTGTTAAGGAAAAAGCCTGAAAACTTGCTGCTTACAGCTGCCTTTTACTTTTTAACCAGCTGTATGTGCTCATGGCCTTTCTTTAAGCCATATCTGAACAAAACTCTCCAACATATTCCCTGCTTTTCTTTTTGCGCAAGGAGGTTAGTCTGCAAGGTTTTTTCTATCATTCTACTGATCATATCTTGATTACAATTAAAAATACAAGGCAAAATAAGCAAAAGCATTAAAAGCACACCTAGTATCCCTATAGGAAATGTCACAAGGTTCCCCAGCCATGGTCCAAGCAATGGCTTTTACTCCAAAGGGTTAAAATCACACCCAACTGAGCCATAATGTCCTGCCTTATCAGGCATTGCACGATAGGTGGTAATTGGACTACTGAAAAAGAAAGCTGTTAGCTGTTTTCATTCATGCGAACCCGGAGAGGAGACGAACGGCTAGGGCTAATGATGCTGGAATCTGCTCCAGTGTCGAGCAAGCCTGAAAATGATCCTTTCTGTCCTTGAAATTCCACTTCCACCCTTTTCTTGGGTCTCTCAGGAAGGTTCAAAGTCAGTAAGGTAAGTCCTCCAGTGGATTCAAAACTATTTTCTCCCCTCTCTTGTCCTTTTATAGTCTGTAATCCCTTAGTCATTTGGCTCAAGTGGCACCAGCTGTGCAATTCTCAGTCCTTTGTTAATTTGGAGTGGTGGGAAAGGGGTATGCACCATAACCATATAGTCCACATCAATGACACCAGGCAAAACAAATAATCCCAACGCAAATTATCTTCTGAACAGCAGAGCACCCACCGTGTGACCCTGGATAACAATAGGTCCGTGAATCCCTGTCGGAATTTTCTCTGTGGGTGCGGGGTCATCAGCGTAACTCCTACGGCGGCTGCTGGTTCCAAGCCGAGGCTCCCTGTGCTGGCGGGTTGGAGACAGGAGAGGGTGCTGATGCTGCAGCGACGGCTTGTGTCGGTGCGCGGTCACTGCGGTTCGTGCCTCCCGGTCCCCGCCTGCAAGCGCCCGTATTGTGGGTGTCCGATCGGCATTTTTGGCACCAACTAGCCATTGGAGGTAGTGCTGCCGACGCTTGAAGTGGTGCAAGAGCAGCTAACGCCTGATTTTGAGAGGTCTTTGCTTGTTCTTGTAAGCCTAGACCCAATTGTTTGATTGCATCTACTACAAAGGCTTGTGCTCCTGTTGGCATTAAAGCCATTCTCTTTAATTTCTCCTCTATAGTCCAATTGGCACCCAGAGTATTAAGCACTCTCCTAGTAGTAGAATTACAATTTTGGAGAGCACACTCCTTGAGTAATGCCTCCCTAAGATATTCTGGCACCCCAGCCCTTTCAATTGCAGCAGCAGCCTTATCAATAAATGACCCAAATGACTCTTCTGCCCCTTGCTTAATTCCTATATACATGGGTATCCCTCCTGGCTCTTTTACCCTCTCTATAGCAAGCCTGACCAACCTCATAGCCTCCCGGCACTTCTCCTGGCCCAACAGAGCTTTTGCCTCAGTACAAAGAAAAGGTCCCAGGCCCATAAGCTCATTAACTGTTATGCCATGGAGAGGGTCCCCCGGCTGCCTCTGGAGTGCCACACAATCGTTCACAAGCCCTTGCCAATGAGCATTAAATAACAACTGCTGATGTTGAGTAAAAATCAATTTAGCTAATCCACAACAATCATTCATGAGAAGGAGGCTGGTATCAAAAATATAATCTAACATCTGTTTGGCTGGCTCACTTTTTACTCCAAACTGACTAACAGTAGACCTCAGTTGAGACAGCAATACACAATCAAGAGCTGTAATAGTAGCCTGCATGCCCCCTCCCTGCTGCGGATTGAATACAACAGGACAAGACAGCTCGGTAGCAGTGCTGATAACTTCCTTATCACCCTTTTTCATAGCGTCTCTGGCAAGGTTAGCCAAAGCCAACCTCCGCTCCCTCGCAATAGCCCCCGCTAGGTCGTTTTCCACCCCAGGGATCGGCTCATTGATTTGCAGGAGAGTATCGGGTGGTCTCGGCCATGGGTCCTGTTGTTCAGGGGGTATGGAAGCCTCAGAAGTGCAGTGTTTAGCCTGGCTGGCTGAAGCAGAGGAGTGGGGCGAAGCAGGCAATGAAACCGTCCTCACTGCAGGGGCTAATGGTATTCCCCTGTCCTGATTGTATCCCCTGTCCTGATCGTAATCTTTATTACGCCCATGAGCAGTGGTAGCCTGCTGGGCAGCCTTTTTCTCAGCCTGAAGCTGCAGTAATTCATTGTGAACGACCTTCCATAATTTACCTAACTTCTTGGCAGTTTTATCGTCCTCTAAAATCGCCTCCCATAATAAATCATCGAATTTACGCCACTCCCTTAACTCGTGAACCGTATGGGGGGTTAATAAAAACTCCCCTATCTTAGCCGTAAGTCAAAAGCCCTGGTAAATCCTTCTGCAAATCTATCCCCTTAATCTTCCTTTTTTGTAAAAAGGCAGTAAATAAATCATATGCTGCTTGCCTTTCCATACCTAAATTGTCAGCGCTGTTGCAGCCTCTTCAAGGTCTGTGCAGCACGTATTGGTCGGGCTTGCCTTTACAATCACCTGAGGCACGACGCGTCTCAGCTTCTTTTTTATCCCTTTTTTTTTTTTCTTTTCTCCGCGTTTTCTGCCGTCCTGCCTCTTCAGGACTTGAGCCGTGTCTTCACTCCTCCGTGGTGCGTTGCCGTATCACGATCGGGTGTCACCATTTGATGAAGTGAAGGGAGTCAACCACATCCTTATTGATCAGCATCGAACTCCGATTTATTGATCCCACTTACACACTTTTATAGTAGTGTTAATTAAGTTCATACATATTGCAAAACCCGAGCTCATTATTGGCTACAGATTACACACCAACCGATCCTTTTGTTGTCAATACCTGTGGTTTCTTGTTGAGACTAACATTTGTTTTTCTCATCCTATTGTTGACTTGTTATTAACTGTTCTCAAGGCCTCCATGTTTTCCACCATGCTTTCTCATCACTACTCAAGGACATGATGTTTACTGTTGTTAAGAAACAAGCCTGAGAACTTGCTGCTTACAGGAACAAGCCTGACAACTTGCTGCTCACAACTACCTTTTACTTTTCAATCAGCTGTATATTTTCATGGCCTTTTTCTATAAGCCATATTTGAACAAAGCTCTGCAACAGGAGATAAAGTCCCTGTGGTACATATGAAAGGTATTTCAAGAAAGACTGTTTGGATTAATCACACCTCCGGCAAAAAAACCCATCTGTGTAATTGTTTTTGCTCAATGACCTGGTTACACTTGGTGGGAAATGCAGGAAGAAGGAGAAAGCTGTTGTGCACCAATGGGAAACCCAGTCTTAAGTGAGAACTGTGTGCCAGGTTTCATTGTGATGCAGATGGAAATAGAATGGATAATGTCCTGGATTGAAAGATAATGTGTGCGTTCTATTTGCCATCTGTTAGAGGTGAGGCAGTTATCTTCTGTTAACTGGGCAGTTTATCTCCTCCACAAACCAATCCTCCCTCCAGGGAGACATTTGCTGTTAATGGGCCATTGAGTGTCACTGCATGGCTGATAAAATTACATCATCCCATTGTGAGACGCTCTGCCCAGGGGGAGGAGCCAAGCATTCCTACCTGGATATAATCTGAGATTTTGGGATACCAGAGCAGTCTTTTCTCACTGGATTCCCAGAGGAGCAGCTTTCTTCTCCACTGCATTCCCAGTGGAAGACCAGGCCCATCTACACCACCCCTGGACTTTCAGAGAAAAACTCCACCCTTCTACAGGATCCCTGCTCCAACAGAACCACACCTGTCACTGCAGGAGGGCGGCAGCCACCATTTACTGGGACTGCTGCGAACACCCTGACCCACTGGGTGTCAGGTTGTATTCTGACTCTGTCAGTCATTTTTTTTGTTGTTTATAGGATTGCATTTGTATTTTTAGTTTTCCTAGTAAAGAGGTGTTATTCCTATTCCCATATGTTTACCTGAGAGCCTAATGATTTTAAAATGATAATAATTTGGAGGGAGGGAGTTTACATTTTCCATTTCAGGGGAGGCTTCTGCCATCCTTAGCAGACACCTGTCTTTTCAAACCACTACAAATGAATACACAGAATTGTAGAGGCCAATTTTGGCCATGGATGCCTGGAGGTGAAGGACAGTTCTTTTCCACAGGAAGGAAAGCATGGAATACTGGTGTTTCAGGACCAGATGAAAGGCAGCAATCAGAGGCCAAGGCCAGCCAGAGCTCTCTGTTCTGGCAGCTTTTGTCTGAAAGCAGCCCTTGAATATAGGGAATTCTGCAGGTGAAATCCTAATTTCAGCCATTTCTGCATAGATAAGAAGGACAGTTCTTTTTCACACACCCACACACACACACACACACACACACACACAGGAAGGAGAGCACAGAGCCCAAGTGCTTCTAATGCAGAAGAGGAGACAGGTGGCTCCTGGGAGGCCAAACCAGCCAGACCTGTTTTCTAGGCAGCTTTTGTCACCGAGAAATCCATGGATATACAGAATATGGGAGGCTGAGTTTCAGTTTCAGCCCTGGATATCCTGATGAAAAGGATGGCTCTTTTCCATTGGAAGGAAAGCACCAAGCCCCAGTGTTTCAAAGACTGGTGAGAGGCAGGCCCCAAGAGGCCAAGGGCAGCCAGACCTGTCTGTCCTGGCAGCTTTCACTTGGGAACAATCCTTGGATGGACGGAGTTTTGGAGGTGGAGTCCCAGTTTCGACCATGGGCACCTGGTTGAAATGGATGGTTTTTCTATAGGAAAAAAAAGCACAAACTACAAGTGTTTTGGAAGAAGATGAAAGATGGCCACCATAGGCCAAACCAGCCAGACCTTTCTCTCTTGGCACCTTTCATCTGGGGGAAATACTTGGATGTAGGGAATTTTGGAGGTGGAATCTCAGTTTTGGCTGTGGGCACCTGGAAAGGAAGAAGAGTTCTTTTCATTAGGATGGAAAGAACAGACCCCCAGTGTTTCAAAAGGCAGATGAGAGCCGGCCCTCAGGAAGCCAAGGCCAGCCAGACCTGTTTCTCCTGGCAGTTTTTGTCTGTGAGAAATCTGTTGATACAGGGAATCCTGGAGGTGGATTCCTAACTTTGGCCATGGGTGCCTGGATGTGAAAGGTGCTTTTTTCCCATAAGAAAGAAAAGCACATGGCCCCAGTGTTTCAAAGGCATATGAGAGGTGGACTTGGAGTGGCCAAGCCAGAAAGATCTGTCAGTCCTGGCGGATTTCATCTGGGAACAATCTTTGCATATAAGGAAATATGGAGAAAGAATCCCAATTTTGGCAATGGACACCTGGAAAGAGGGACAGTTCTCTCCCATAGGAAGGAGAACCCAGAGCCCCAGTGCTTCAGGGGCTAATGAGAAGCAGCCCTTGACATGCCAAGGTCAGCCAGACCTGTCAGGTGGCCCCCAGAAGGCCAAGCCAGTCAAACAGTCAAGATCTGTTCCATGTTCCCTGGATTCCATGGGGCCCCACAGTATCACAATGGTCTCTTTAGATCCCTGAGTCCCTCTAGTGTGACAATGTTCTCCTTGCTTCTGTAGAGTCACAATGGATCTTTGCTTCCATGAGGTCTTGCATTGTCACAATGGTTTCTTGGTTCCACAAAGCCCTGAGGTGTCACAATGTCCCTTCGACTCCATGTGGCCCCGCTGTGTCACAATGGCTCCTTGGTTCTATGGCCCAACAGCTTCATCCTTGACCCTTGGTTCCATAGGGTCCCTGAGTTTCACAACGGTCTCCTTGATTCCATGAGGTTCCAGAGTGTCTCCATGGTGTCCTTGTATCTGCATTGCCGCAATGGCCCCTTGGTTCCATGAGTTTCTGTACTGTCAGCAATGGTCACTTTGTTCCAGTGAGGCCTTGATGTGCCTCAATGGCTGCTTGGTTTGGTGACATTCCGTAGTGTCATGTACGGAAAATAACTAGGGAAAGCCAATGTGCATAAAGGAGAGAGAGGAGTCCTGCAACTTTATTTGAATAAAGGGAAAGAGTCCACCAGGGCAGATACCCACAGGGTTTTCTCTCTCAAGGTTTCAGAGGGTGCAGCCTCCTTTTATCCAAACTCCTGGCTGCACGTTGCCCTATTCCTGTCCCCATTGGCCGAAGTACTAGGAAGATTCAGCTTTCCCAAACCACCTGTCACATATCACCCTCTCAAACCTGTCATTTTACCCCAAAGTTCATAAACTCAAACCTGTCATTTTACCCCAAAGTTCATAAACTCAGGCTCATGCAGACCCACATGTCTGTTTCAGGAGCCAAGCTGTCTGGGCTCTGTAATAAAGTTAATGGAGATATTAAGACCATTTCAAAGATGTTGACACCAAAACCTTCACCCATCAAATTGCCTGTAATGAATCTTCCTTATCATTCACAATGGACTCCTCATTTCCATGAGGCCCCACTGTGTCACAAGGGCCCATTGGTTCAGTGAGGTTCCCCAGTGTCACCATGGTGTCCTTGGACCCACATTATCACATCTGACCCTTGGTTCAGTGAGGTTCCCTGGTATCATCATGGTCGCTGTCAGAGACTGGATGAGATCAATGTCCTGAGACACCTAGGGATGAGCTGTCACTCAGTCACACAGTGGGGGACAGCGTTAACCCAGCCCTGATTGCCCGAACAATCAGAAATCCCACCTGCGGGGAGCCTCAAAAGGGCCCAGGGGCTTAAAAACACAGAGGACAAGGTCAGCCCCTAGTATGAACTCTCCTTCCCCTGGGTTTGTGCCTCACCCACGCTGGAACCCCAGGAGCTGGGAGCCATATGTGTGTCCTTCTATAGAGCTTCTGTCTTTCTGTCTCTCTCTTCCCTCTCCTTCTAATGCTCTTCCTATGGAACATTTTTGGGTACCTCAGCAACTGAAGTGTTTAAAGGTTTCCAGGTTAAATGGGCCAAGTTAATGAAGTTACTGCTATGATAAGTGTTTTATGTTGAATTGGATGTTACATTGAATCCTTTTCCAAAGTTTCTTAGATTTTTGTACTTTGCCAGTAAAACTGTGTCATTTTGACCTCTTGAGAATATCTGGTTGGTGTTTCTCCTGTGCAGCAAAGTCAAGTAAAGGAGCCTTTGGTTGCCCCCACTATTTGAGTGTTCTGGGGTGTCCCAGCCCCGCAGGCTCACAATGGCCTCTTGTTTCCATGAGGACCTGCTGTGTCACCCTGGCCCTCGGTTCCCTGAGGACCTCGAGTGTCACACGGGTTTGTGGCATTTGTCCTTGCTGCTCCTTAAATCACCCTGGCCCACCAAGAGCCCCGAGCAGCCGTGAGGGACAGGCCCTGCTGGCCCAGGCTGGGCTCAGGGCTTGGCCTTTCTGCTTCCTGCAGCCAAGCCAGGCCTTGCTCAGCATTGCAGTTCCCTGCCCAGAGCCTTGGGCTCCCTGCAATCCTGCCCTCAAGGATCTGCTCTCACCAGGCCCTGGGCAGCCTTTGGCACTCCCTGCCCTCACTGGGGCCCAGCCATGCTCCAAGGCACTTGGAGTTTTGCTGCTGACTCCTTCAGCAGCTTCTTCATCCTTCTGTGAGCCTGAGGCTCCTGGACCCGGCCCCAAATCCAGCGTGGGGCTGATTAAAATACAGAAAGTCCTCAGGAGCTCTTTGTCTCCCTTCCATTGTCATTCAGTATCCAGGGTTTGTGCAGTGATTGGAGTCAGTTTGGAGTTGTCTTCAGGAGGGAGATTACAAAGTGCACATCAGGATTTTCGGTCTTAGTCAAGGAAATATTTTTTTACTTTTCATTTCAGAGAAGAGGGGATGGAAGCATTCCCCAGGTGATCTTGATGCTGAATGTCTCCTTAGGAGGTCTGGGCAGGGAGAAGAATGAGCCCCTTGCAGGCTGAGCCTGTTTGGACAAGCTGCTCCTCACCCCCAGCCTCACCATGTCTGATATCATGCACCTGGGATTGACATCCCAAAACATCCAAAAATGTTAATGGAATCTATTATTTTGTTTTTATTGTGTAACACATTATGTAGTGTTAATATTTCATTATTTATATATTAATTATATTTATAACAACAGTATTCGTTTTTATAACCTAGGTTTTGTATTTATATAAAAAACCAGTACAGTTTTAGCAGCCAAGAAAATTAATGCTCAGTATTTCTAAGTAACATAATTCCCTTAATTAATTAATTGAGCTCTATTAGCTATTTATTTATTCCTTTTTCTTATAATTAGTTATATTTGCAGTCTTTTTGTCATCTTTTTTATCATCTTTTTACAATAGAGTGTCAATGGGGGGTACATTGGGGTCCCTGGAGACATTTCTGGGGCACATTTGGGGCAGTTTTGGGTCTGGGGAGGGAATTCAGAGAGAACTTGAGGGTCTGGAGGACACTTGGGGGAGCCAGCTGGGCACTTGGAGGGGCACTCAGGGATTCTGAGGGACAGTTCGGGGTCCGGGGCAGCACTTGAGGGTCCGGGGTGCCATTGGAGGTCAGGGAGAGGAATTTGGGGCCCTTTGGGGTCCGGGCGGACTATTGGGGGGCTCTGACAGGGTGAGCGGTGATGGGAGTTGTAGGCGCAGGTATCATACGGTTTAACGGGCTCGTGGAGCATCAGGGGAGTTCAAGGCGCAGCTGCAATGGCTCTCGGTGGGGCGCGGGGCATGACGGGAGATGAAGTCCCGGCTGGAACAGCACTGGATGTACGCCGAGGAGCATGACGGGAGCCATAGTCCCGGACGTGGCTCGAACATAGTGTTTGGGGGTCCGGGAAGGCTCCTGGGGGACACTTCTGCATCCGAGCCGTGACTTGAGGTCCTCGGGGGAACGTAAATGGTTCGGGAGAACTTGTGGGGAGCTCAGGGAGCTCTAACCGGGCTCTTTAGGGTGCAGGGCATGGCGGGAGTTTAAGGCATGGGACTGTTCTGAGGGGCTCTGGGGCCGCGGGGGATGACAGGAGATGAATTCCCAGAAGCGGCTGTACCGGGCATATGTGGGATTGAGAGCACTCAGGGGGTCCAGGGACGCTTTTGGGGGGTCCCAAATGGGCATTGAAGGGGCACTAAGGGATCCTGGAGGGTCTGGGGGACACCTAAAGGACAAAGGGGTGGCGGATCCCGGGGTTCTGTGGAGCGCGGGGCATGACGGGCGTTGTAGTAGTCCCGGCTCCAATGGGGCTCAGTCAGGATGCGGGGCATGACGGGAGTTGTGGCTACCGTAGGCACTGTCCCCGAGTCTCCGATCTCTGGCGCTGATTGGCTTCAGGCAGTGATAGGCAGAAGTCTAGACGTATGGGATGCGGTGGAGGCGGGAAGAGCCCATTCAACTTCTCCAGTCCTTCCCAGTACAGCTCAGTTCATCCCAAGTAGAAGCCAGTACAACCCCAGTGCCCCTCCAATTCCTCCCAGTACAGCCCAGTCCCTCCCAATACACCTGAGTTTATTCCCAGTCCCTCCCAGTTCATCCCAATGTCATCCCAGTGTCAGGGTCTGTCCTAGTGGACAGATGACCTGATGGTTCGTATGAATGATCTCAGAGTGCAAAACACCAACACGGTACAAGGGGGTTTGCAGTGATAATCAAAACAAATGCAGTTTTATTGAAATAACTACAGCAAAAATGCGATAGATGGATTAAGGGAGAGAAAAAGAGAGAGAAAGAGAGAGAGAGAGAGAGGGAGAGAGAGAGGGGATATAGCTACCAATGCAGAGACGAAGTCCTTTGGTGCAGTCCAGCCAAGGGTCCGCCAGCTACACTGGGGAGATCTCAAAGGCTCTAGCTAACTCAGAGGTTTTTATTACTGAAAATTGTGAGGGGGGGGGGGAAACAGATACAATATGGAACAGATGTAACAGGTAATCTATGTTCTTAGCAGTAAATGAGCTTGATAGATGTAACAGGTAGTCTATGTTCTCAGCAGTAAGCGAGAGCCATTGTATTCTCGGTCCAGTGGTCACAATCTGCAGGCATGCATCTCGTTTTGGTCAGCTTGCCTCCCCACACACCTCCCCCGGGCTGGGGGTTTCAGTCCCAGTCCTTGGAAGGAGCAGAGGAGCCTTTTTAGGAGTTTCATGTCTCAGTCCTTGATGAAAAAGCTTCTCACATCTCTGTCTGTCTGTCATGGTGGTTGTAAAACAGATGAGGGTCTTCGGTGGGAGACCACCTGGAACTCAAGAGAAGTCCAGCCAGGCTGAGAGGTGGGACAGCTTCCAGAGCTGCTATTGTTGAAAACAGGGCATGGTGCCCTCTTCTTAGCATACAGCAAACACTCCTGTGAAAACAATAGCTCAAAACTGAGCTTTCAGGTCTCAGGGCCCGTGGCGTGTGACTTTTCTCCTTCAGAGCCAGATATAGATGTGGGGGGGGGGGGGGGTCTTCTCTTCAGTGGTCTCCCAAGGACGATCATGAGGCAGATGAGGGAAAATTCTGACAGACTCTCACACCCAGTGTCCCCAGTCTTCTCAGATTTGCCCCAGTGTCCCCAGCATGTCCCAGTATGCCCCAGTGTCACTCCCAGTATGTCCCAGTGTCTCTCCCAGCGTTCCCAGTGTCCCCAGTATGTCCCAGTTCCTCCCCAGTGTTTCCAAGCACAGTTTCATTTCTCTCGGTGGCCGTGGCAGCCAAACCCAGCAGTGGGGTCACTGCAGTGCCCATGGCCACAGCCCCTTGCAGGGCCCAGTGCAGCTTGGGCTGATGATCCACCCTCACAGCTGGCCCAGGGCAGCTCTGCAGTGCCTTTGGTGGCACCTGGGGCTGGCACACACCTGAGCAGTGTGTCTGTTTGCACTGGGGAAACTCAGCAGTTTGAGATTGCTGCAAAAAGCACAAAAAGGGAAAACCCCTCTTAGGCTGGGTGCAGCCAGCTCTGCAAGCACAGCAGGGCCCAGGGCAGTGAGGACAGACAGGATGGGGCTGGGCAATGTGGAGCAAGGTTGTCCACACTGGGTCAGAGCTCCAGGCACAGCGTCTGTGAGCAGGCCAGAGCTGCTAAGGAGACCCTGGGTCAATATCAATCACAGAATGCTGCAATCAACTCTGCTCTAATGAGAAATAAAAAAAATACCTCCATTAAAATAGAAATCTGTATTTCTAAAAAGTTATTTTAAATCTTTCTCCATAACTGAACTAGGAAAACTTTAATGACCCTCTCAGAACTTTGGTGTTGTTTACAACAAACTAAGTCCCTGAGAGTGTCTTCAAAAAAACTACTCAAGAACTCAAAGTTAAAATTAAACTCAAAATTTCCTTGAAGTTTTAATGGGTCCCACTGAGGGACACAACTGGGAAAGTGTCCCCAGGTTCCAGTTAGAGCAGAACACTGGAGGCAGTAATGACAGCTGGGGATAAACAAGGCAAAGGTGTCTCTGGTGCTGAGAAAACCTGGATGTGTTTCAGGAATGCAAAGGGCCAAGGCCTGAGCCCCAGCCCCTGGCCAGGCAGATCCTGTCCCTCCCTCCTTGCTCAGGGCACTTCCCGGGACAGGCACTGGCATGTGGGGATGTGCAATGCCAAGGGCAGGAGCATGGGGCGGCCCCTGCCAGGCTGCTGAGCAGGGACAAGGAGGCAATGAGGCCCCAGCCCTGCAAGGGTCACTTGTCTCCTGCTCCTGCCTCAGGCCCAGGCCCAGCAGCCATGGCCAAAGTGCTGCCCAAGTTGGCTCTGTCAGGGCTGTCTTGCAGCTGCTGCCCATCCCTGTGCCCTGTGCAGCCCAGGCTGTCCCACGGTGTCCCTGCCCTGCACCTCTGTCCCTGCAGGCTGTCGGCATCCCCCGGCTGCCCCACCTGGCTGGGCCCTTCCTTTGCTGACAGCTCTGCCTCCTGCCTGCCTCTGCCTGCCCACACAAAGCCTGGGGCTGATACCAAATGGGTTAATTCCATTTTTACCCTGCCTGTGAACTTTCAGCACAGGAACAAGCCATGCAGGGGCTGCTTTCCCAGCAAGAAAGAGGAAGAGAAGAAGAAGACATCTGGCTCAAGGGTGCAGGGATAGAGAAAAAAAGGAGTGACTCTGGGAACTTGGGATGGGTTTTTTGGAAATGGGTAAATTGTAATTCACATTTAGGGACTATATATAAGTAACACACTGGTAGAATTCCATCTCCACATAGAGTTAGGAGTTATCCCATGTTGGACCTTAGGCCTGAATAAATGATTCTCTCTGAAAGAGCAAATTAATGTTATGGAGCCTTATTCTGATATTTCAGAGATTTGTTGACAGTGGGGCCTCACAGAAACAAGGAGTCAGCTGTGACACTCTGCAAACTCATGGAACAAAGGGTCCATAGAGACATAGCAGAACCCCATGGAACCAAAATCCATTTTGGCACATTGGGGCCACATGGAAGCAATGGTCCATTGTGATAGTGCGGATCCAAGGAGACCATTGTGACCCTGAGAAATCTCTTGGAACCAAGGGGCCATTGTGACACAGCAAGGCCTGGTGGAACCATGGGTCCATTGGGACACTGCAGAACCTCACGGAACCAAGGTGACCATGTTCTACTGCAGAACCTCATGGAACAAAGGATCCATGGTGACACTGCAGAACCAAGGAGACTGCTGCTGGCAGTGTGAGAGCTCATGGAACCAGAAGTCCATTATGACACAGCAAGGCCTGATGGAACCAAGGGTCTGTTGTTTAACACTGTGGCCTCATGGAACCATGAGCCATTGTGACACAGCGTGGCCACATGGAGCCAAGGGGCCACTGTGACACCATGGATCCAACGAGACCATTGGGACTGAGGAACCTCATGGAACCAAGAATCCATTGTTCCACTGTGGGGCCCTGTGGAACCAAGGGGAGCACAGGGATATTGTGGGGCCTTATGGAATAATGGAGACTGTTCTGACACTTTGGGACCCACTGGAACCAAGGGGCCATTAGAGCATGGCAGGGCCTGGTGGAATCAAGGGGACTGCAGTGACTATGGTGGGTGTCCATGGATGAAGGGTCCATTCCAACACCCTGGGACCAAGGATACCTGTCCCGTCTCGGCTGTTCTAAAGGCCTGGTAAGGCTCTGGATGGCTTTGGGGCAGCCTGCGCTCCAAAGGATGAAAGGAGTCTTCAGGTTTTTCAATTCTTCAGTGTTGTTTATCTATTCTTATCTACAATATTTTCTCCTGGCCCGACAGAGGTCCGCACAGCAAGCCATCCATGAGCACACTGACCTCCCTCGGGGCGGCCGCTTATTTTTGTACCAAAAACTACGTGTAGGATATTTACCTTTTCCTCCCAATACCTTTCACCCTTATTGACAAGTGAACATTCAGTAAGAACCAATCTCAAAGTGCCACCATCACCACCAAAGATGGATGACAAGAAGAAGAAGAAGAAGGACAGGACACGTCCTAATTCCTCCATCTTGTCTCCTAGAACCCCCCTGTACCGAGATTCTAAAACCTGTGTTTTCACTCTATAACTAATTTATCCATTCACCACTTATCCCTGTGTGATCCTCTCATCCTCATACAGGTGTTGCGTCCCGTGCAGGATCAAAGTCTAGCCACCAAACACTTCTGGCAACATTCCAGGACTTCCGAGCCCCCCAGGGGTTACCTCGGCAACTCTGGACATCAGGAATGATGTGTTGAGTTCCCACAGATACCATTGTGACACTCTGGGGCATCATGGAACCAAAGGTCTATTGTGACACAGCAGCACCTCATGGAACCATGAAGGCCATTTTTACACTTGGAGGCCTTGTTGACTCAAGGGAGCTCTGCAGGACCTCATGGAACCAAAGAGACCCTTCTGACATTGTGAGTCCCCATGGAACCAAGGGTCCATTGTGACACTGCAGAACCAAGAAGATCCCTGTGACAATGCCAGGCCTCATGGAAGCCAGAGACCATTGTGACACAGGGGACCTCATGGAACCAAAGGAGCATTGTGACACAGCAAAGCCTCATGGAACCAAGGGCACAATAGTGACACTGTGAGGCTCCAAGGGACCAAGGGGGGATTCTTAAAGTGCAGAATCAATGAGACCATTGTGACACTATGAGGCATCATGGAACCAAAGGCCATTTTTACACAGGAGGACTTCATGGAACCAGGGAGTCCATTGTGACACTATGAGGCCCTGTTGGGCCAAAGGGCAATTGTCACCCTGTGTGGCACCATGGAACCAGAGGACCATTGTGACCCTACAGCGCCCCATGGACCTAAGGATTCTTGGAACAATGTGGGACTCATGGAATCAAAGGTCCATTGTGACTTTGTGGGGCCTCATGGAATTAAGGGAGGACAGTTGTGATACGGTGGGGATCATTGGGACAAAGGGGCCATTGTGATACAGCTGGGCCTCATGGAACCATGGGAGACCATTACGACACATGGGGCCTCATGGAAACAAAGGAGCATTGTGACACAGCAAGGCCTCAATGAACCAAGGGGAGACAAGAGTGACACTGTGGAGCTCTATGGGACAAAGGGGCCACTCTGACAGCGGCTCATGGAGTCATGGATCCATAGTGACACAGAAAGGCCTCGTGGAACCAAGGAGACCATTGTGACATCATGGAAACTCATGGAACCAAGGGTCCATTGTTGCAGTCCAGAACCAAGGACACCATTGTGGCAGTAGAGAACCTCAAGTGACCAAGATTCCATTGTTATGCAGTGGAACCAAGGAACCACTGTGACACAGCAGGGCCACATGGAACCAATGGTCCATAGAGATACTGTGGATCCAAGGAGACCATGGTGATGCAGTGGAACCTCGTGGAACCAAGGGGCCATTGTGACACTGTGGGGGGGGGGCCTTGGAACCAAATATTCGTCGTGACACAGCGGGGCTGCTTCTGACCAGCTGTCCATTGTGACACTGCAGATCCAAGAGACCAGGGTGAAACTGTGGCAGCTGATGGAACCAAGGGGCTGTTGTTACACAGCAAGGCCTGGTGGAACCAAGAAGAGCATTGTGGCAGTGCAGAACCAAGGAGGCCATTTTGACAGTTTGGAACCCAGTGGAACCAAGGGTCCATTGTTATACAGAGGGGCCTCATGGAACCAAGGGGCAATTGTGACACTACAGTGCCCCATGGAACTGAGGATTCCTGGAACAATGTGGGGCTCATGGAACCAAAGGTCCATTGTGAAATTGAGGGGCTTCATAGAACTAAGAGGGCACAATTGTGACGCTGTGGGGTCCCATGGAAGCAAGGGACAAGTGTGACGCAGCTGGGCCTCATGCAGCCTAGGGGCCACTGGGATCCTGAGGACCCAAAAGAACCAAGGGGTCATTTTTTCCCTCTGCAGCTGTGGAGACCTTGAGAGGCATACCCTGGGTTAGGGAGACACAAGAAGCTTCCCTCATAACCCATTCGACCCCATTGGCTCCTTCCCCTTGTTCTGTGTCCCTCAGCCACTCTCTCCCCATTCCTCCATTGGCCCATCGTTGTACTGCCCCCATGCCACTGATCAGCCCCTTCCTCTGGAGATACAGAAACCTGGACTCCCCCCAGGAGTCCTGCCTTGTGACCCTGAACATCTCACCACACGGCTGAATTAAACATCTGTGCATTCCATGCAAAGGCCCTTTTTGCTTCCCTGCCCTGGGCTTTATTAGCAGCTATTGCAGCTGCAACAATGGTCCATTATGGCACTGTGGATCCAAGGACACCATGGTGACACTGTGGGATCTCATGGATCCAAGGGGCCATTGTGACACTGAAGAACTTCATGGAACCCATGGTCCATTGTGACACAGCAGGGCCTCATTGGAATAAAGGAAGCATTGCTGATAGTACAGAAACTCATGGTACCGAGGAGCCGTGGTGACACAGCAGGGCCACATGGAACCCAGTAGACCAGTGAAATTTAGGGACCTTGTGGAACCAGAGTCCATTGTGACACTGAAGAAACAAGGAGACCATGGTTGATGCCGTGGAAGCTCATGGAACCAAGCAGCCATTGTGACACTCCAGGGTCTCGTTGAACCAGGCAGACCATTGTGACACCACAGAACCTCATGGCACTGAGCGTTTATTGTGACACAGCAAGGGCCATGGAGCCAGTTGTCCATTGTGACAAAATGGATCTGAGGAGACCATGGTGACACCATGGAAGCTTATGGAACAATGGGTCAATTGTGACACAGCAAGGCCTCGTGGAACCAAGGAGACCATTGTGACATCATGGAACGTCGTGGAACCAAGCGCGGGGGGGTGTGTGCAGGGGGGGCTCACAGCAGTGTCCTGGCACAGCCAGAGCTCCTGGCATGGACCTGAGGCAGCAGCAGAGCAGGGCCTGGGCTGTGTCTTTGTTCTGGGCCAGCCTGGGAAGGTGGCCCAGGGCAATTGTCCCACACCAGCCCCTGCAACCACCATTGCCAGCACTGGCCTCTCCCCACCTGCAGGAGGTTGTTTGTCCCTGCACGGAGGGACACCAAGTGACCAGGCCAGCAGGCCATGTTTGCTCTGTGCTGAGGAGATCTCAGAAGTGCATTGTGTGTGTGGGGAGATGAACCCTAGTGAGCACAAACACCATCAGCAGCACCTGGAGCTGACACAATTCCAGTGGCACAAACAGGGCCTTGAGGCCACTTCACTCTGAGAGTAACATCCTCTGGGAAAACACCTGAATTCTTTGCTGGGTTGTGGTTAGGACTGCACAGAGAGAAATATCCCAGGCAAGGAGGCTCCCGGGAAAAAATGCTCAGGGCAGCCATGGACTGCACAGATAGACATCGGATAGAGTGAGGGCCTTGGGGGAGAAATCAGAGCTGCCTCCCTTCTGAACCAGCCTGAGGACCTGACAGGGCTGTGCTGTGTTATGGGCACTGACCTGGAACTGAGGGATGTGGAAAAGGCCTTTGGTGTCAGGGCTGTTGAGAAGGCTGGGCAGTGTCACTGTGGGACCTCTCTCAAACCCCTTGGAAAGGCCAGAGCCATCCCAGAGGGTCCTGGGCACGGGAAGGGCAGACATGGAACCAGTCTGCAAACAGGGCAGGGAGGGGCACTGGGAGAGTCACAGCCTGGTCAGGCTCAGCAGGGAAGGGGATGTGGCAAATCCTCCTGCAGCCATTTCAGGCACTGGCAGGACAGGGCAGGGACTGCAGAACCCACGTGGGAGGGAAAAGGAGGGGATGTTGTGTGCACAGACTTCAGCCAGGCCTGGGACAGGGTCTGCTGTGGTCTCCTCAGAGCCAGACTGGAGAGAGCTGGGCTGAAAGAGTGGAACATGGGCTGGGTAGGAGTTTGGCTGAACAATGAGGGTCAAATGTCATCCATGGTACAGAGTCCTCTTGGCAGCCACACCCTGGTGACATCCCTCAGTGACCAGCCCCTGGCCACTACTGTGGAACATTTCTATTGTCTCTAAAATGGCATGAAATGTACTTTCAATTCTTTTGTGGATGCTGCCAAATTGCAGGGAGTCTGTGACTGAACTCATCTAGTTAATGGTGACTGCAAAATGTAATTGGGCAAGCTGACTGAGTTGGGTAAATTTATCTTGCCATCAGGAGCCAAGCAAGCCACAAGAAAGGGCAGAAAAAACTCATGCATCAGAAGAAAGGCAATTCAATAGGGAAAAACCCAAATCTAACCAAAAACTAAAACCCCCAAATCTAATCAAAAAACCCAAACTAAGATCCACCCACAACAACACAAAAACCTTACAAACAAACCAACCACAAAAAGAAGAAGGCCACAAAGAAAAGAAAAGCAAATTCACAGGAAATCTCCTATCAGCAGAAAGGCTGTTTAACCACCTTGTGGCAGGACAGGGTTCTCTAAGTGTAGGTGCTGTTTTGAAAGAAAAATATCTGAAAAAAAAATAATCCCCTATTTCCCTTGTCCCCCTGCTTCTCTCAGTTGATTGCCAATCATGGTGTTACATGGAATGGAACATCCCTTGGGTCAGTCCAGCCCAGCTGTCCCATCCCTGTCCCCCAGGAACACTTGCCCACCCCAGGCCCATAGGTTGGGGGAGTTGCAGACGCCTCATGCGGGGTGAGCACTGAGACAGGGACAGGAGAACAAAACAACATTTACTTTTGTCAAGGACAGTAGAACAGAACAGCCCAGCCTTGGAGAAACTGATTGAGGATGTACCTCTGGCAAACAGAAGTCCCAAGAAATGCAAGCAGGATGCCAGCTCAGCTCTGCAAGGCTGACAAAACAGAAGTTATGCAGAACAATAATATTGCCCTTACTCAAAAGGAGGGGTCAAGGAACAGCCACCTAAAAAGGACACTGGATGTTGAAGACAAAACCCAAGGAACCATGAAAGGATTTGTGATAAGGGGTGCAACTATTCAAATAAACTCAAAGGAAGTCGAGATAGCTAATGGATACATAATCAGTGAGTGTGATAAAACCTCTGTTCATTTGATCCTCAGTGCACTCCAATGGAGGAAGGATGGCCCAAGTGACCACCATGCTGTAATAAAGAATACCTGCTTTCAAATACTCAAAACTGTGTTCAAAAGTTTCTATCCAGTGGATTTCAGTATCAGTGGTGTCCTTGACTCCATTATGCCCCACAGTTTCACAATGGCCCCTTGGTTTCATGAGGCCCCTCTGTATAACAATGGACCCTTGGTTCCACTGGGTTCCAAACTGTCAAAATGGCCTCCTTGGTTCTGCACTGCCACAATGCTCTCCTTGGTTCCACCAGGCCTTGCTGTGTCACAACAGCCCCTTGGTTCCATCAACTGCTAGAGTGTCACCCTGGTCTCTTGGATCTGCAGTGTCACAATGGACAATTGGTCAGAAGCAGCCCCGCTGTGTCACCATGAATATTTGGTTCCAAGGCCCCCCACAGTGTCACAATGGCCCCTTGGTTCCATGAGGTTCCACTGCATCACCATGGTCTCCTTGGAACTGCAGTATCTCCATGGACCATTGGTTCCATGTGGCCCTGCTGTGTCACAGTGGTTCCTTGGTTCCGCTGCATAATAATGGAATCTTGGTCCCTTTAGGTTCTGTACTGTCACAATGGTCTCTTTGGTTCTGGACTCTAACAATGGACCCTTGGTTCCAGGAGTTTCCCTGATGTCACAATGGTCTCCTTGGTTCCACAAGGCCTTGTTTTGTTTCACTATGGATCCATGGCTCCATGAGCCGGTGTCAGAATGGCCCCTTTGTCCCATAGAGCCCCACAGTGTCACTATTGTCTTCCCTTGATTCACTGAGGCCTTGCTGTGTCACAATTCTCCTTTGTTTCCATGAGGCCCCATGTGTCATAATGGTCTCCCATGGTTCCATAAGCCCAGCTGTATCACAATGGCCCATTTGTCCCATGAAGCCCCACAGTATCACAATTATCCTCCCTTAATTCCATGAGGCCCCACAAAGTCACAATGGACCTTTGATTCCATGAGTCCCACATTGTTCCAAGAATCCTTAGGTCCATGGGGCGCTGTAGGGTCACAATGGTCCCTTGGTTCCATGGTGCCACACAGGGTGACAATTGCCCTTTGGCCCAACAGGGCCTCATAGTGTCACAATGGACTCCTTGGTTCCATGGAGACACAAAGTGCCACAATGGCCCTTTGGTTTTTCAAGGCCTCAAAGTGTGAAAATGGCCTCCATGGTTCCATGAAGTCCTCCTGTGTAAAAATGGCCTTTGGTTCCATGATGCCTCATAGTGTCACAATGGTCTCATTGATTCTGCACTTTAAGAATCCCCCCTTGGTCCCTTGGAGCCTCACAGTGTCACTATTGTGCCCTTGGTTCCATGAGGCTTTGCTGTGTCACAATGCTCCTTTGGTTCCATGAGGTCCCCTGTGTCACAATGGTCCCTGGCTTCCATGAGGCCTGGCAGTGTCACAGGGGTCTCCTTGGTTCCATGAGGCCCTGGAGAGCTCCTTGATTCAACAAGGCCTCCAAGTGTCATCATGGCCTCCAGGATTCCATGAGGCTCCGCAATGTCCCAATGGACCTTTGGTTCCACGGGGTCCTGCACTGTTCCATGAATCCTTAGTTCCATGGGGCCCTGGAATGTCACAATGGCCTCCTTGGTTCCATGGTGCCGCACAGTGTGACAACTGCCCCTTGGCCTGCCAAGACCCCACAGTGTCACAATGGTTCCTTGCTTCCATGAGGACTTGTAGTGTCAGAATCGTCTCCATGATCCCGTAAGGCCTTGCAGTGTCACCACAGACCATTGGTTTCATGCAGCCCCACAGTGTCACTATAGTCCTCTTGGCTTCACAAGGCTCTGAAGTGCCACAATGGCCCTTTGGTTCCACAAGGCCTCTGAGTGTAAAAATGGCCTCTATGGTTCCATGAGGCCCTGCTGTATCACAATGGACCCTTGGTTCCATGATGCCCCAGAGTGTCACAATGGTATCCTTCGTCCCATGGTGTCAGAATGGACCCTTCATCCCATGGACACCCACAGTGTTCCCTGCAGTCCCCTTGATTCCACCAGGCCCTGCCATGCTCTACAGACCCTTTGGTTCCAGTGGGTCCCAAAGTGTCAGAACAGTCTCCATTATTCCATAAGGCCCTGCAATATCCCTTTGCTCCCCTTGGTTCCACAGGGCCCCACAGTGGAACAATGGATTCTTGGTTCCATGAGGTTCCTCAGTCCCAATGGTCTCGTTGGATCCATGGTGTCACAGTGGCCCCTTGGCTCCATGTGGCCACGCTGTGTCACAATGGCTCATGGTTCCATGAGGCCACACTGTTTAACAACAGACCCTTGGTTCCATCAGGCCTTGCTGTGTCATAATGGACTTCTGGTTCCATGAGCTCTCACACTGCCAGCAGCAGTCTCCTTGGTTCTGCAGTGTCACCATGGACCCTTTGTTCCATGAGGTTCTGCAGTAGAACACGGTCACCTTGGTTCCGTGAGGTTCTGCAGTGTCCCAATGGACCCATGGTTCCACCAGGCCTTGCTGTGTCACAATGGCCCCTTGGTTCCAAGAGATTTCTCAGGGTCACAATGGTCTCCTTGGATCCGCACTATCACAATGGACCATTGCTTCCATGTGGCCCCAATGTGCCAAAATGGATTTTGGTTCCATGGGGTTCTGCTGTGTCTCTATGGACCCTTTGTTCCATGAGTTTGCAGAGTATCACAGTTGACTCCTTGTTCTGTGAGGCCTCGCCATCACCAAATCTCCAAAATATCAGAATAAGACCCACTAACACTAATTTGCTTTTTAAGAGGGGATCATTTATTCAGGCCTGAGGTCTAGTGAGGGATAACTTCTAACCGTATGTGGACATGTTATTCTACCAGCATGAGTAAGTGTGTATTACAATTTACTCACTTCCATAAAACCCACCCCAGATTCCCAGATTCAGTCCTTCGATTTTCTGTCGCTACATTTTTGAGACAGATGTCTTCACTTCCAACCATCCTTGCTGGGAAAGCAGCCCCTGCATGGCTTGTTTCTGTGCTAAAATTTCACAGGCACAGTAAACATTGAATTAACCTTTTTGATATCAAGGCCAAGGCTTTGTGTGGTGAGGCAGAGGCAGGCAGGAGGCAGAGCTGGGTGCAAAGGAAGGGCCCAGCCAGGTGGGGAAGCCGGGGGATGCCGACAGCCTGCAGGGACAGAGGTGTAGGGCAGGGACACCGTGGGACAGCCTGGGCTGCACAGGGCACAGGGATGGGCAGCAGCTGCAAGACAGCCCTGCCAGAGCCAACTTGGGCAGCACTTTGGCCATGGCTGCTGGACCTGGGCCTGAGGCAGCAGCAGGAGACAAGTGACCCTTGCAGGGCTGGGGCCTCATTGCCTCCTTGTCCCTGCTCAGCAGCCTGGCAGGGGCCGCCCCATGCTCTTGCCCTTGCCATTGCACATCCCCACATGCCAGTGCCCATCCCGGGAAGGGCCCTGAGCAAGGAGGGAGAGACAGGATCTGCCTGGCCAGGGGCTGGGGCTCAGGCCTTGGCCCTTTGCATTCCTCAAACACATCCAGGTGTGCTCAGCACCAGAGACACCTTTGCCTTGCTTGTCCCTGCCTGTCATCAGTTCTTCCAGGGTTCTGCTCTAACTGGAACCTGGGGACATTTTCTCAGTCATATCCCTCACAGGGATCTCTTTAAATATAAGAAACTTCACTGTTTCTACCTGACTTTAAGTTCTTGAGAAGTTCTTTGAGCCCACTGTGAGGGACTGGGTCTGACGCAAAGAGCACCGAGGCCCCAGAGGGTCATTGAAGTCCCTGTGCTGTGTCTGTGCTGCTGAGCTGGGCCGGGCTCCTGGCCCAGAGGCAGCTCCTGGCAAGGGCAGCGCTGCAGAGAGACAGCTCTGGCCAGGAGCAGCTCCTGTGCACAGCCCAGCAGGGCTGGGGCACTGCCAGGGCCCCTCAGGGACACCAGCAGGGCACAGACAGAGCTCACAGGGGCTCAGCACTGGCAGGGGCTGTGGGATGGCCCCGAGGGGGCTGTGTCACAGCAGCACCTCTTTGGCTGTGTCACAGAGCCACAGAGCAGCTGTGATGTCAGCAAGGGGCTGTGTGACAGGCCAGAGTGGGCTGTGTGAGATCACAGATTGGGCTATGACATCACAGAGGTTTTTGAGTGAGGTCATTGAACAGCTACAGCATCATAGAGGGGAATCTGTGACACCACAGAATAGGCTGTGACCCCATTGTATGGCTGTATGATGTCATAGTGCAGGCTTTGATGTGAAAGTGTGTGCTGTGATATTATAGAGCGGCAGTATGACATCACAGAGAGGGCTTTGTGGCATCACAGAGTTGGCTGTGAGATCGTAGAGTAGGATGTGAGGCCATAGAGCCGATCCTGCCATTATAGAGGGCGTCTCTGTGATATCAGAGAGTGGGTTGTGACAACACTGGGTGGCTGTGTAATATCATAGAGCAGGCTGTGACATCACAGAACAGACAGTGACATCACTGTGCAACTTTTTTTTATATCAGAGTCTTCTGTGACATCACAGAGCAGTTGTGTGACATCACAAGATGCTGTGTGACATCACAGGGGCTGTGTGACATCACAGGATGCTGTGTGACATCACAGGAGCTGTGTGAGGTCACTGGGGAGGTCACTCTGCCCCGGCCCCCCTCACAGCTCCCCCTAGAGCAGTCCAACCCTGCTCATGCACAGTGGGATTCCCTGTGCCCCCAGGTCCCACCACCAGTGTCACAATGATCCCTACATTCCATGGAACCACACACATCTATTCCATGTGTGGCATGCCAACTGTGTGGCTCCATGGAGTGTGACACTGAGAGGCCCCAACAAACCAAGGTCCATTGTGACACCGCGGGGCCTCTTGGAACTGTGGAGACCATTGTGACACTTTGGGGTATCATGGAACCAAGGGGCCATTGGGACACTGTGACACCCCATGGAGCCAAAGGTCCATTGTGACATTGCAGGGCTCATGGAATAGAGGAGTCAAGTGACATTGTGGGGCGTGTGGAACCATGGAGACCATTGTGGCACTGCAAGGCCTCATGGAATCATTGGGACCATTTTGACACTGCTGGACCCCATGGAATGCGCTGTCCCTTGGTGCCAAGACCCTCAAGAACTCAGTTGTCTCTTCTGCTAATGAAACACTGGGGCTCTGTGCTTTCCTTCCTATAGAAAAAGAACTCTCCTTCTCCTCCAAGCATCCATGCCCAAAACTGGGATTTCACCTCCAAATTTCCTTATATTCAGGAATTGTTCCAAAAGGAATATTTCCAGGACAAGTCTGGCAGGTAATGGTTTAACAAGGGTCACCTCTCATCTGTCCCTAAAACACTGGGGAAGGCTCTGTGCTTTCCCTCCTATGAAAAAGAACTGTCCTGCTTCTCCAGGTGGCCATGGCTGAGATTGGGCTTACACCTCAAAATTCCCTAAATGCAAAGACTGCTCCCAGACAAAATATGCCATTCCTGACAAGTCTGTCTGGCCTTGGCCTAGTGAGGCTTTCACCGGCCTTCCAAACACAGGGGCTCTCTGCTTTCCTTCCAATGGAAAATAATTTTCCTTCTCATCCAGATGCCCATGGCCAGAATAGGGATCTCACCTCCAGCATTGCCTGTTGTGAGAGACTGGAGGAGATTGTTGGCTGGAAATATTTCATGTGTGGGGGAGGAAGAAAGGGTAGGTCCAGCCCTGCCCTGCCCTGTGACCCCAGCACTGCCCTGCCCTGGAACCCCAATCCCCCCAGAGCCTCTCTCCCAGCCCAGCAGTGGCTGCCAGTCCCTGGCACAGCACAGGCAATGCTCCACAGCCACCTCTGCAGCCCGCAGCCCAGCTCCTGAGGGACCAAATGAGCCCAAGGCCCACCCGGGGGAAGGGCCCAGGAAAACCAAGGGGTATTTAAGGCTGACCACAGGCAAGCACACCTCTGGATCCTACCTCCTCTTGGAATTTCCATCTGAACAGTGCTGGAATCCAGGAGTTGGTAGCTATGTGTGTGCTCCTCTAAATCTTTTATGTTTTTCTCTCTTTCTGTGTCTTCTTCTTCTGTTTCTGTGTTCCTGCAAATTTTGATTAACATTAAATTGAACAGGCTTAGAGTTTGTGAAGTTGAATGGGCCAAGTCAATGCCTTGAGAAGTGTTTTATGTTGATTGAAAGTCTGTCATAGTTTGACATGAGAAGAATTTTAAAAAGTAATACAAAACTTTTTGTGTAACTGACAACCTGTTAAACCACTAAGATACTGAACACACCTCTGTGAAACACAAATGTTAAAGATGACAAAATCCAGGAACCTCCTCTTTCTTTTCCAGTCAACAAAGAAGTAGTGAGCCCCGGCCCCAGCCCCCATCTCAACTAAAGCAAAGCAAAGCAAAGCAAACCAAACCAAACCAAGCCAAGCAACCCTGCCATGGGCTGAGCCCCTTCCCCCCTCCCCAGGCTGCCCCCTCCCCATCAGCCCCACTCTAACCAAACCAAACCCCAACAACTACCAAACAAGAAAACAAAAGAGGCTACTAAACCCCAACCAGAACAAAGCTAGCCACAGCTATTAGAATCTTACCATCAAGTCCCCTCTCCCCAAGACAATTAAAACAAAAACCCCTACAACCCACAACCCATACAAAATAACCCTGCAACTAAAATTAAACACAAAACCTCACAAAAATGGACCATAAAACCAATCCTAACCCAACCACAACTTCTACCACAAGATACTGACAGGTCAGATGTTAACCCTTTCAATACTTCAATCCTCCCTTGAGTAAAAGAAAAACAAAATGCAAGCATATAAAAAACCAACATAAAGCCATCAAAGTCAGTAAAGAAGAAATTAAATCTCAAAAAATCTATTTTTCATTTAAACACATAAAACTATTGAAAAAATTCAAATTAATATCAAAGAAAAACCTCCATGCTAAAAGACAAGAACTGTTAAAATAACTGTAATTACATAAAAAATTTAAACAGGGGAAAAAAGAAGTAATCCAGAATTCCCAAGAGTAGATACATATTCCCAGAAATAAAAATAATTTTAAAAGTAAATTAAGAAAACTTTTACCTTTAAAGAACTATTTTTAAAACAATACCCCGTAAGTCAACATGGCCCATCAACAAGCTGTACAAAAGCTTGTAGCAATAAAAACAACTTCACAATAACAATTTCTCAGACAACTGTTATCCATGACAAAATTAGGTACCACAAAAATTTTTTTTCCTCCTGTAAGAAAAAATCTCCATAAATTTACCAAGAAAAACATCCCTCCCAAAGTAATCTAAAAAAAGAGACTAGTCTAGAAAGAGTAAAGCAACGAGAAATTTTAAGTTTAGTTTCTTTACATTGTCAGTAAAAAGAAAAAGTTGTAAACAAAAATAAGTGTTCTAAAGTGTTTAATTCTTACTACCTTTTTTTTTAATTACTTTTAATAAAATATTTTTCATACCCTTTTAAAATTTTAAGGCTACTTTACCTTTTTCCTAATCATATCTCACAAAAAAAGAAATACATAAATAATTAATTGACACTAAAACCCACCACACTCATCTATACATTACTTCAAAAATCCCAGGAACTCAAACATCTTTACAAACCAAAATCACTACAATGCCATGAAAAATTTTTGCCAAAGTTTGTCTGATTTTCTGAAGTTCTTCTGAGCTCCTGAGAAATTCTTGTTGGTATTTCTCCAGTGAGTCAAAGTCAGAGTACTCAAATAATTGTAATTCTTTTTAAATGTCTCCTTGAGAGAGTTGTCTGGGAGATGGGGTTTCAGGGCTTGTGTGTCCTGCTTGGCCCAGCCCAGGCAGGGCTTTCCCAGCCACATTCCACACTCCATTTCCCAGCTGGAGCCGCTGCTGCCTCTGAGTTGTGCTGCCCCAGCCCCAGGGACGCTCTCCTTGTCTGCCCATTCCCCCACGGTCTCTGGGCAGGGATGGCCTCAGTGGGGGCTGCTGACATCCTCAGCACCTTGGAGGCTGCTGCTGAATTTTCCTGCTGCAGAGGCTTGTTCAGCCTTCAGCTCTTCAGTGCAGGAATTCAGTGTCCCAGGGCTCATTAACATTGAGAACACCTTAACAAGCCAAGCCTCTGGGAATCATTTGATTTTAATTTTCAAATCTTTTGTGGTTAATTAGACGAATTCCAGTAGTCTATACAAGTTGAATAGATTCTCTTTTAAAAGACAGTGAGAAACGATTACTTAGGTCAAATTTAGGGTTTCTTTGCCTGTCAATAAATTATATGTCCTATCTCCAGCTGACACTGAATCCAAGTACCTCCTCATGCAGTTTGAGTAGATATGAAAATCAAGACCCTTCATGGCTTACAATCAATCAGACTCTGTGCCTACCCCCACCCCACCATTTCCCCCATCCAAGCCCTGGCACTCAGAGCAGCCTTGTGCAAATCTGAGCTCCCTCCAGCCCAGGCTGCACCTGCAGCTTTCAGCTCCTTGGCTCCAGCTCCCACCTGCTTTCCTTGGAGAAGGAGCGGCCTGAGACAAAGAGGGATGTTCATTTCTTGTCAGCCAACAAAGCCAAGGGGAGGCACAGCTCCATAAATGCAAAAGTCATTCCTCTGCTGGGCTCTGCCCTGCCTCTGATCCCCACAGCCTGTCCTGTTTCCATCATCCCTCCATTGCCAGGCACTCTCTGGGACAAGGGAGCTCTGCTCTGGCTATAGAGGGAGGCCCAGATGCCACCACCTCAGTGGTAACCAGAACTCACCAGGTTTGTGTCCTTTGGGGGTCAGGAACTGGTGAGACTTGGAGGCACAGAAAGTTTCTCTTCATGGCCAAAAGATCATAGTTGAACAGGATACAATTTAATAAAACTCACAGCTATGTGCAACCTCCCAGCAGTATCTGATGAGTGCACCATCCACAAGTGATTTCCATACTAAAATTATTTAGACAAATATGGTTCTATGATTGATGTAAACACAATTAAGTCCTGGTATCAGGATGTTCATCCTGGAGTGGGTGTAAAACAGCTCGAAAGATTCCTGATTTGCAAAGCTGTCAGTGGGGGATGGAGAAAGAGAGGTCAGGCTGTGTTTGGTGTTGAGGAAATGCTGAAAGCAGCCTGACTCATTTCATCTCCTCCTGTCCTGGCTGATCTCCCCTCTTTCCCCTTCCACCCATTGGCTTTTGTCTCCCCCCAGCCCCCGGTGAAGAGCCTGGCTCTGTGTTCTCCATCCCCTCCTCGCTGGCACTGCCAGGCTGGGATGAGGAGCCCCTCAGCCTTCCCTGCTCTGGGCTGGACAAGCCCAGCTCCCTCAGCCTCTGCTCACAGCCCAAGGGCTACAGCCCCACCTTGGAGGCCCTTCCCAGACCCTGCTCCAGCTGCCAGACATCTTTCCTGCCCTGGGCAACCCAAACCAGGCCACAGTGACCTGGATAATCCCTGTCCTTGATGTCCTGGTCACACAGCCCTGGCCCCTTGTCCCCTGTCAGGCTCTGGGGTGGATCCTGTGGAACATCCTTTGGTGGAGGCTGTGGCTCCAGGTGGGCCGGGGGGATCCCGGGGGACAGGGACCCTGCTGGGCATGAACAGCATTGGACTTGTTGGGAGAAACAGTGAGGGGGAGCTGGGGCAGAGTGACCAACCCAGTGACCTGACACAGCCCTGCTGGGATGTCACACAGCCCCTCTGGGATGTCACAGCCCATTCTCCAATGCCCCACTAATGGTCTGTGATAGAACAGCCTATCTGTGATGTCACAGCTGGCTGTGTAATGTCACAGAGGCAGTCTATGATGTCCTAGCCCACTCTGTGTCCTCATGCTACCAGATGATAAATTGTCTCTGCCAGGTGAACTCACACCTGGGGCTTGTTCTCCACAACCCCAGGCCTATGGAAACCACACAATGCCCATTGTGTGAGAAGGGGAACTGGAAGCTCATCAGCCTCAGTGTCCTGCCAGCTCAGCCAGGCCCACAGGAACATTGGGGTCCACGACCACCAGGGACCACCAGAGAGACCCCCAGGGTCTGGAAGAACATGGATAAAGGGGAGGGGAAATATGTTATTGATTTTGGGGAAATTTTTATCATATGTATGTCTAGTCTAGGACAATCAATGAATATGTGTGCAAAATACAGAATAGAAACAGAAACTTTCCTGTACTCAGCATGCACAGCTTTGGAAGGAGCCATCCCCCATGCATCCTGCTGAATAAAGAATGCAGCTTCTTAATGCTACATTAGGGTTAAAGAGTTTTCTGTTTTACCGAATTTTTGGTAACACTCCCAATGCCAAGGAAAGCTCTGTCTGCTGCTGTTCACAAACAGAGAAGGGCTGGTGGCAGATGTGGGGCTCAGAGGCAGCCTGGGGCACAGTGACCATGAAATAATCAAGTGTTCAATGTTCTGTGAAAGAAGGAGGGGCAGCAACAAAACTTCTGCACTGGAATTAGGAAGGGCAGACTTTGATCTATTTAGGATGCTGATGTGTGGGGTACTAAATCTGGTACTGATTTTTTTAGGGGACACAGGCCTTAAAAACCAAGGGATCCAGGAAGGATGGACACATTTCTAGAAAGTAATCTTAAGGGGGAAGGAGCAGCCTGTCCCAGTGTGGCAAAAGATGAGCTAGTGAGGAAAATGACTGGCCTAGCAGGGCATGGAGCTTTTGTCGGAACTCAGGGGAAAAAAGAGAGAGCATCAACTTTGGACAGAGGGTCAGGCAACTTAGGAAATGTTTAAGGATCTTGCTAGGTCATGCAGAAAGAAAAGCTGAGAGGTGAAAGATCAATTAGAGGTTAACCTGGCCACTTCTGTGCAAAATAGTAGAATATGTTTCTACAAATAAATTTTAAGCAAAATATGGGATAAGGAGAACCTCTACCCTTTTTTTGACACAGTGTAGAATATAGTAACTAAAGATAAGGAAAGGCTGAGCTGCTTAATATCTTGTATGTCTCAATGTTCAGTATTAGGGCAGGCTGTCCTCAGGACAAGTGCTCTCCTGAGCTGGTAGGTGGGCACAGGGAGCAGAACAGCCCCCTGTAATCCAGGAGGAAGCAGCTGCTGACCTGCTGAGCAACTCAGAAGCTCACAGGTGTGTGGGATCAGATGGGATCCATCCTAGAGGGATGAACGAGCTGGTAGATGAGCTCCCCAAGCTGCTCTCCATCATTTACCATCAGTCCTGGATCAGTGGGGAGGTCCCAGAGCACTGGAGGTGCCAGTGTGAGCCCATCCCCAAGAAGGGCTGGAAGGAGGATCTGGGGAACTCCAGTCCTTTCAGCCTTACCTGGGTGCCCAGCAAGGTTATGGAACAGATCACCTTGAGTGCCATCACAGGGTGCCCACAGGATGGCCGAGGGATCAGAGCCAGCCAGCATGGATTTAGGGGTGGCAGGTCCTGCCTGGCCAACCTGGTCTGCTTTTATGACCAGGCGACCCACCTATGGATGCAGGAAATGCTGTGGATGTTGTGTGCCTGGACTTCAAAGCCTTTAAAACCATGAGCCACAGAATTCCCTGGAAAAACTGCAGCCCATGGCTTGGACATGTTCACCCCTCCCAGGGTAAAGAGCTGGCTGGAGGCTGGGCCCAGAGAGTGGCGGGGATGGTGCTGCACCCAGCTGGTGTCCTGGCACTGGTGGTGTCCCCCAGGGATCTGTGCTGGGCCCAGTCCTGTTTAATATCTTCACTGATGATCTGGGTGAGGGGATCGAGTCCACCATGCACAAATTGCAGATGGCACCAAGCTGGGTGTGAGTGTGGATCTGCTGGAGGGCAGGTAAAGAAGACACAGCCATAAGCTGCACCAGGCGAGGTTCAGGCTGGACAATAGGAAGAAGTTCTTCACAGAAAGGGTGAGTGGGCATTGGAATGGGCTGGCCGGGGAGGGGGTGGCAGAGTCACTGTCCCTCTCCAGTGGCACTTAGTGGCATGGTCTGGGTGACAAGGCAGTATTAGGGCATTGGTTGGACTTGATGATCCCAAAGGTCTTTTCCAGCCTATTTAATTCTGTTATTCTGTGATAATTGGGACACTCTGGGGCCATTGTGACACTGCAGGGCTTCATGGAACTAAGAGGACCACGGTGACACTGTGCAGCCAGCCCTACAGAACCAGGGGTCCGCTGTGGTGCTGTGGGCCAGATGGAACCAGGGAGTGCACCGTGACACTCTGGGTCCTCGTGGAACCACAGAGGCCATTGTGACACTGCAGGGCCTCGTGTAACCAAGGGGTTTCACCATTTTGACACTGCAAAACCAAGGAGACCTTTGGGAGACTCCAGGGCCTAGTGGAACTAAGGGGCCATTAGGACACTGAGAGACCTCATGGAACCAAGGGGACATTGTGACACTTCAGGATCCTGTGTAACCAAGGGACCACTGTGACACGATGGGGCCTCAAGGGATCTGGAAGAACATTGTGACACTGTGGCCTTGGGGAAACAAGGAGTCCAATGTGACTCTGAAGGGAACTGTGGAACTCCAGAGACCATGGTGACAGCGTGGGACCTCATGTAACCATAGGGGCATTGTGACACTCTGGGGCCTCATGGAAACAAGGGGCCACTGTGAAACTGCAGCACCAATGATAACATTGTGACACTGTGAAGCCCCATGGAACCAAGTAGAACATTGTCACATTTTGGGGCCCCATGTAACCAAGGAGACCATTGTTGCTCTGCACGGTCTCATGGATCCAAGGACACCAATGCAACAGGTGTCCTTGTCAGGTGGACATCAGGTGCAGGGCCTGATGTTACAAAGAGGGCATTGTGACACTCAGGGGCCCTATGGAAACAAGGCCATCTTTGCAGATGACACCAAGCTGAGTGTGAGTGTGGATCTGCTGGAGGGTAGGAGGGCTCTGCACAGGGCTCTGCACAGGCTGGATCCAGGGCCCAGATCACACAAGGTGTGGTTTAACAAGTCCAGGTCCCAGGTTCTGCACTTTTGCCACAGCGCTACAGGCTGGGGACAGAGTGGCTGGACAGCAGCCAGGCAGAAAGGGACCTGCAGGGACTGATGGACATCAGGCTGGACAGGAGCCAGCAGTGTGCCCAGGCGGCCAAGAAGGCCAGTGGCTCCTGGCCTGGATCAGGAATGGTGTGGCCAGCAGGAGCAGAGCAGGGATTCTTCCCCTGTGCTCAGAACTTGTTGGGCAGCACCTCGAGTGCTTTGTCCAGTTCTGGGCCCCCTGGGGTGGGCAAGACAAAGAAATATGAAGCAGGAGTAAAGAAAGCAAAGGTAAAGAAAAGGAAATGCTCAGGGCAGTTTGGGGGTGGCTGCCAGGAAGCCCTGGCTCTGAGCAACAGCGTGTGCAGTGGGACAGGAAACTCCCAGCTGATGAGAACAAACTTTCTGGCTGACTGCAGAGGCCAGGACAAAGCTGAGTGGTTTCCCTGGTGTCCCCCAGCCCTTGCTGGCCCCAGGGGCTGATGGCATTTGTGCTCCCTCAGGTTCATGTCACCACACCAACAACATAGGGGTGCTGCCACTGGCTCTGTGCAATGCAAACGGGGGCTCCTGAGCCAGTGCTGCTGTGACTGTGCCTGCAAGGATGGGGCACCTGTGTGAGCTGGGGGAGAGGGGGGATGTTGTTGGCAGCTCCATCAGGACACTCTGGGACGCTGCACTGGGCTGTGCAGCGCACTGGGGATGGATCAGCCCCTGCTCTGCGGCTCCTTCCCATCTGCCCCAGGGCCCTTGCAGAGCCCCAGCCATGCTGTTTGCCCCCAGCCTGCCCACGGCCAGCTTGGGGCTGCTCACGGGTGTTTCTGTGCTGAGCATTGGCCTGGGTGTGTTCTTGAGAGAGCCTGGGCAAGGAGCCTGGAGCCCCCAAGGCCTGGCCTGAGGCGTCAGCACTGCCCCAGCAGTGCCCATGGGCTGTCCCTGCTGCAGCCCTGGCACTGCCACCCCCAGGACTGTGCCCGGCCCCGGGAGCACTCAGGCCCTACAGCAACACCAGGGCCACCAGGGCAGTGGGGCAGGGCCATGGCAGCAGCACTGGCAACACCAAGTGCTGCTGCTGCTGGCCACAGCTGCTGGGCCAGCACTGATCTGCCCCCAGCTCTGCACACAGACATTGCTGCTGCAGCTCCAGAGAAGGCAAAAAAAACGGGGTTCTCTGCAGAAAACTTTGCTGGGAGATCCTTTAGTTCCTTTAAAGGCACCAAGAGCGCAGCCCCTCATTGACACAGTCTGTGGCCACAGGGAAATTGGAGAGAAGCAAAATGAGAAATGGCACAACCATTGACATTTCTTTGTGGAGAAAATTAAGAAAATAAAACACAGACAAAAATTGTCAAAATTAAAAGAACAGGAATTATCAAAGATAACTTTTATTACAAATGATTTGTAGAAATTGGCCAGCAGTTTAATGTTTCTGATACCATCCAATAATCAGTTTCCTCACTGCAGCATTGAGCTGCTTGTTCCTCAGACTGTAGATGAGGGGGTTAAGGGCTGGAGGCACCACCGAGTACAGAACTGACAGGGCCAGATCCAGGGATGGGGAGGACATGGAGGGAGGCTTCAGGTGGGCAAATATGGCAGTGCTGACAAACAGGGAGACCACAGCCAGGTGAGGGAAGCAGGTGGAAAAGGCTTTGTGCCGTCCCTGCTCAGAGGGGATCCTCAGCACAGCCCTGAAGATCTGCACATAGGAGAAAACAATGAACACAAAACAGCCAAATGATAAACAGGCACTGACAGCAATGATCCAAAGTTCCTTGAGGTTGGATTGTGAGCAGGAGAGCTTGAGGATCTGGGGGATTTCACAGAAGAACTGGCCCAAGGCATTGCCATGGCACAGGGGCAGGGAAAATGTATTGGCTGTGTGTATGAGAGCAGTGAGAAAGCCACTGACCCAGGCAGCTGCTGCCATGTGGGCACAAGCTCTGCTGCCCAGGAGGGTCCCGTAGTGCAGGGGTTTGCAGATGGACACGTAGCGGTCGTAGCACATGATGGTCAGGAGGGAAAGCTCTGCTACAATAAAGAAGAGAATGAAAAAGAGCTGAGCAGCACATCCTGTGTAGGAGATGTTCCTGGTGTCCCAGAGGGAATTGTGCATGGCTTTGGGGACAGTGGCGCAGATGAAGCCCAGGTCAGTGAGTGCCAGGTTGAGCAGAAAGAAGAACATGGGCGTGTGCAGGTGGTGGCCGCAGGCTACAGCGCTGATGATGAGGCCATTGCCCAGGAGGGCAGCCAGAGAGATGCCCAGCAAGAGGCAGAAGTGCAGGAGCTGCAGCTGCCGCGTGTCTGCCAATGCCAGCAGGAGGAAGTGCCTGATGGAGCTGCTGTTGGACATTTGAGCTGTCTTGGCATGGGGATCTGTAAGAAAAGTAATCACGGACTACTTGAGTTTGGAGAGGACTTTAAATATCCCAGCACAGCCTGGGGGCACTTTACCCCCACTGCCTGCCCAGGGCTCTGCTGCCTGGAGCTGTCCCTGCCAGCAGCTGCTTCCCTGTGCCCAGGGCTGGGCCCTGCCAGTGCTGCCAGAGCCCAGCCCAGCCCTGGGGGCTCAGCTCTGCCCTGCAGACCCCTCTCTGCTCTGGCACTGCCCAGGGGCACCTCTGGGTCTGCAGGCTCTGATGGCAATTTCATAGCAACCCTGAGGAGGCTGAAAAACCAACAAAGATGCTGCCCTCTGAGGGGCCCTCTGCTGATCTCTCTCACTGCCTGGTTTATTCAGGTCTGTAGGAGTTTTTTGTATTTATTCTCCACCTGAACTGAGAGAAGAATATCTATATGCAATTTCCCATTTAGGCAAAACAGAACAGTAGAATAGAAAAGCAGGATTTTCCCTTTTATGAAACCCCGTCCTAGCTGTGCTCCCTGGATAATTTACTTGGAAATGTTCTGCAGTTAAATGCCATGCTGGGAGCAGTCCTGAACAATGCAGAATCCTCACCACACAAGGAGAACACTCCCAAGCCTTAACAGCTGTATCCTCCCACCCAGACCTTGTCCCCCAGTGCGGGGAGCAGCTGCCAGGGGTGGCTGAGAGCTGTCCCTGGCAGGCAGCAGAGTCCCTGCCCCAGCACAGCGCCCTGGGCTGCAGGACCCTGCTCTGCAGGACAGCCCTGGGCACCCCTGGCTGCTCTGCACAAGAGACAATCAGAGAATGTACTCACAGGGTCTGCAGGCATTGGGATGTTCCAGCTTTAGGAGATGGCTCCAGGAGCTGCAGCTGCACTGTCCTGCAGCCAGAGGTTCCTGTGCCAAGGGCTGGCAGTGATTCTGCCTCAGGCACTTCTCAGCACCTTCCCAGCCCTAACTGATTGAAGCTCTCTGTGCCTCAGTTCTGTGCCCGGGGTGGCTGAAGGCAGTGCCCCAGCCCTACTGGGCTGGCAGAAGAGCTGCTCATCAAGAGAAATGTGCTTTTGAAGCTCCTCTTGGTTACCAGGAGCTGCCTGTGTGCCAGGAGCCCAGCCCAGCTCAGCAGCACAGACACAGCACCAGGAATTTAATGAGCCTCTGGGGCTTTGTGCTCAGGCTCTGAACATCAGTCCCTGAGAGGGAGCTGAGGAAACCTCTCCAGAACTCCAAGTCAGAATCCAACTCCAAAGTTTCTTGGACTTTTAATGGGTCCCACTGAGGGACAGGACAGAGAAAGTGTCCCCAGGCCCCAGGCAGAGCAGAGAACTGGAGGCAGTGATGGCAGGTGGGGACAAGGAGAAGCCAAGTCTTGGTGCCCTGGGGCACAGTAGGGTCTGTGCCACCAAGGGCTGTGAGGAGACACCTTGTCCTGAGGCCCTGGGGGCTCCTGGCACAGCCCCAGCCAGGATGGGCACTGTCAGCCCCTTGTCCTGCCATCAGCATCCCCCCCTAGACCACATCCCAGTGGCCTCAAGGATCTGCTGGAAGGAGTCCCTGGGGAGCCTTGCTCAGGAATGGCCCTGGGGGCTCCTTCATGCTCACAGAGTTTTTCAAAGGACTTTGGGTTTGGCTTTTGCCTTGGAGTCTCTGAGAGCTTTGTGCAGTCGTGGCCTCCAATTTTCTGCGGTAATTACTCCCTGGAGAGGCTTTGTCAGTAACAACACTCAGTGGGGCTCATTAATACTACAGGGTACTTCAGTTATTTTAAGGTACTTGGTGTTTCTCTTTTGATACACACTGTGTGAAAGGTTTGTGCCATCATGGCCCCAATTATCTGCTTTAATGAGTCCCTGGAGAGCTTTGTACTGAAACTTAGAAGGGCTTATTAACACTTTGAGATACTCAAGGTTTTTAAGGTACTTTTTGGATTTAAGAATACTTTTAGGTACTTTTAAGGATTTCCTTGCCCACACTGAGTCTCTGAAAGGTTTTTGTGCCATCCTGGCCTCCAATTCTCTTGTCCAAGGTGCCCATGAGGAGCCTGTGTTGGGTATCTTCCCCCTTTCTGTTTTACAACAAAGATGGAACTGAAAGAATTTTGTAAGACTTTCTAAAAGCATCCAAACAAACATGGGACAATTAACAATACAGCAAAAACCACTAAGAGAATTAATAGTCCTGTTTTAGATAGACATCATCCAACCCTTTTATCCCTTGCATTGGAAGAGTTCATTGAACCAGTCGTTGTTTTCCACTGGAAGCTTCTTGAACCCTTCCTTCAGTACCTGAATGCTCTTGTGGATTGACTCGCTGTGGCTGGAGAGGTTCATGCAACACATGCCCTCAGAGTCTACACAGCCATGCCCATGTGCCCAGAGTAAAAACTCTATCGCTGTTCTGCAAGGTGGCATGTCTGATGGTCTCTATGTCTGAGAGCAGGCCACTCATTGTGACGGAGGTAGCATTGGTTTGCTTACTTAACAGGCACCCAGGATGGTCTGATTGTCCTAGAGCTTTAGCTGCAGCCACCCAAAGTATTTCAAATTGGGGGTGCTACCATCTAATACCTGGATTAAAGCTTTCAAAGCCATCTCTTTGATATCATTCAATACTTCTCTGGCGATACCTTCTGGTAGGCTGTGTTATCATTCTCCAGCTAGACAGTTGATTGTCAATTCCGCCCTTGCTTCATTATTAGCATAGTCATTGCTATTAGCATAATAAACACTTCCACCCCTCTTCCCACCGGGTGTATTCTGTAGGTGACAACAACATAATATATTTTAAGTCATAGGTGGTTGAGACATGTGCTGTAAACATGGCCCTCATTAGGTCATTAAAGCAGGGTAAGTCCTTCCTATGGTCTTTAGATAAAAAGATCCTTGATTTCCCTGCAAACCAGTAGCTGATACCTGGGATTCTGCCCCCTTTTTTCATAACATAACAGGGCAATGAGGAATTTCGAGGCTATGTGCCACTCTACTTCCTTAACTGGAGGCATGGTCCAGGGTGGAGAGGGAATGATTGACAGTGAGGGCAGGACCCGTAGTTGTGTGGTTGGAGTCTGGAGCTTTTTTCAGGGCAGAGGCGAAAGTTGTGGTAGCGGGAAGTGGAGGAGCCAAGATGGAGGGAGGGTGGTCAGCCTCCTGAGCCATATTTTGGCTCGTTCTGTCTTGAGTCTCCAGGGCATGATGCTCCAAGACAGCATTTCCATTGCCATCTTGGACCATCATTAGAGGTTTGAGAAAGGCAGGTTTGAGGGGAGTTCCCGAGTTAGGAGTTACCAACGGATTGAGTTTTCAACACACTGCTTGCTGTTCAAGTGTGGTATGGAAGATGGGGACCACGCAGAGTGCAATGGGGTCCCTTTTGATCAAAAATTATACAGATCAAATTATACAAAACTCCCACTGAGTTGCAAAATTCAGTGGTATGGATTTTATCAGCAGAGGCATCTGGAAAATTGTTAATGATCCACCTCATGATTGATTTTAAATTGTTCTTTGAATGACTCCTAGGACTTGAAACTCACACCCAGTTCTTCCAGGGTAAATTCTCGCTGACTCTGAGTTACAGCTGGGCTAATTCTCACATTGCTGATTTGCAGTGGTCCCTTGGGACCATGCAGCCCAACAGAGCCACAATGATGTTCCTTGGATCCATGGTGCTCTGCAGTGTCACAATGGCCCCTTCATTTCACAAGGCTCCCAAATGTCACATTGGTCTCCATAGGAAGAAAGCCACGGAGCCCCCATGTTTCAGAAGCTGATGCATGGCAACCACCAGAGGCCAAGGCAAGCCTGACCTGTCTGTCCTGGCGTGTTTGCTTGGAGCAACCCTTGGATATTTGAAATTATGGATGTGGAATCCTAATTTCAGACATTTGTGCCTGGAGAAGACGGATGTTTTTCTTCCATAAAAAGAAAAGCACAGAGCCCTTTCCAGTGTTTGCAAAACAGGTAAGTGCTGGCACTCAGGAATCAAAGACCAGCCAGACCTCTCTGTCCTGGCAACTTTTGTCTGGCAGTATTCCTTGGATACACAGAAATTTGGAGGTGGAATCCAAGTTTTGGCCATGGATACCTGGAAAAGATGGACAGTTCTTTTCTATACAAAGGAAAGCCCAGAGCCCCAGTGTTTCAGGGGCAGATGGGAGTGGCCTTCCACATTCCAAGGTCGGCCAGACCTGTCAGGTGAACCCTGGGAGTCCAAGGCAGCTACACCTATTTCATGTTCCCTTGGTTCCACGGGGCCCTGCAGTGTCACAATGGTTCTCTTGCTTCCATGATGCCCTCTGGTGTCATAATGGCCCCTTGGTTACACAAGTCTTTAAGGATCTAAATGGTCTCCATGGTTCCAAAAGCCCAGGCTATCATAATTATCTATTGGTTCCATGAAGCTCCTCTGTGTCACCATGGCCCCTTGGTTCCATGGGCTCCAGTGGTACCACAATGATCCCCTTGGCTCCACAAGTTCCCAAAGTGTCACAATGGCCCCTTCCCTCCATGAGGCCCTGCAGGGTCACAATGGTCTCCATGATCCCATGGGGCCTTGCAATGCCACAATTTTCTCCACGGATCCATGGTGCCCTGCCAGATCACAATGACCCTTTGGCTCCAGGAGGGCCTGAAATGCTACAATTGTCTCTTGGTTCCACAAAGCCCCATGGCTTCACATTGGCCCCTTGGGACCATGCAGCCCAACAGAACCACAGTGATGTCCTTGGTTCCATGAGGCTCCACAGTGTCTCAATGGTCCCTTGGATCCGTGGTACTCTGCAGTGTCACAATGTTCCCTGCATTTCGGAAGACCCCAAAGTGTCACAATGGCCCCCATAGTTCCTCAAGACTCCACAGTGTCATAATGGCCCCTTGGATCCATGGTACTCACAGTGCCACAATGATTCCCTTGGTTCCACAAGTTCCTACAGTGTAACAATGCCCTTTGGCTCCACAACCCCCCACATTGTCACAATGGTCTCCATAGGAAGGAAACAACTGAGCACCGGGGCAGATGAGAGGCAGTCACCAGAGGCCGAGTCTCGCCACACTTGACTGTATTGGCAGATTTTGTTTGGGAGAAACCCTTGCATATAGGGAATTTTAGAGGTGGAATCCTAATTTCAGGCATAGAAGCCTAGACAAGAAAGAGAGCTCTTTTCCATAGGAAGGAAAGCACAGAGCCCCAGTGCTTCACAGTCAGATGAGAAGTGTCCCTTGACATGTCAAATTCAGTGGGACCTGTCAAACAGCCCCCAGGAGGTCAAAGCAGGCAGACCTGTTCCATGGTTCCTTGATTTCATGGGTCCCCACACTGTCACAGTATTCTCCTTGATTCCACGAAGTCTTGCAGTGCCACAATGGCTTCTTGGTTTCATGAGCCTCAACAGAGTCACAAGGGTCCATTGGTTCCATGCGGCACTGCTGTGTCACAATGGTTCCTTGCTTCTATGGGCCCCAGTATTTAATTTTTGACCCTTGCATCCATACTGCCCGCTGAGTTGCACAATGGTCTCCTTGATTCCATGAGGCACCATGAGATCACAACTGACCCTTGATTCCATGAGATTCTGTACTGTCATTGTGGTTGCTGTCAGAGGCTGGATGAGACTGATGTCCCGAGACACCTTGGGATGCTCAGAATGCCCATGTGGGGCCAGGGCCGGGTCAGGCCTTGGTTTGTGGTGGGACAGAACCCCACCCCCAGCCCTGGCCTGGCAGAGCTGTCAGTCACACAGTACGGGCAGTGCTAACATAGTTCTGATTGGCTGAGCTGTCAATCAATCACACACCAGCCGCTGGTGCCTACCATGGCTCTGATTGGACATGCAACTGGCAGTCTCACCCCAGGGGCGGGCCCATGAAGGCCCAGGAGGTTAAAAGCTGGGGCACGAGGGCCATCCAGGGTCTGGATCCTGCCTTCTCCTGTGGTTCCTCTCTTCGCGATGCTGGAACCCCAGCAGTTGGTACCTATGTGCGTGTTGTTCTATGGATCTTCTGTCTTTCTGTTGTTCTCTCTTTCTCCTCCTTCTAATCCTGCTTACCTGGAACATTTTTGGGCAACTTGACATATTAAGGATTAAGGGATTTTAGGTTAAATGTGTCAGAATCCAAGGCACAGGGAATATTTCTCTATCTGCTCTTAGGGGTCCTGACCCCCAGAGAAACACTGCCTTTCAACTTCCCCCATGGAGAGGATTTCCAAGACTTTGAGATAGATTAGAATTTACCAAAGTGTGAAATAGGTAATAGAGAGTACTATACTATGTTCCTTGGGTGAGAAATTTAGGTTTTGGGGTTATTAGTATGGTGTAGATAGGAAGCAAGATGGAGGAATTGGGGTGTAGTCCCTGTCTTCTTCATCTGCTCTATTTTCTGCACTGTTGGTAGCACAGGGTGATTGGTCATGGAAAGCACAGTGCAGAGGTTATGTGGACAGTCAAGGGATGAGTTATTGGTAGATAAGTAGAAATAATGCACCTTTCAAGTGTTTATTGGATGAGACAATGTTAAAAGAGCTTTAAACTGTACATTTTGGGGTCATTTTGCAGTGCTTTTCCAGTGCACTGGGCCTGGTGTGGACAGCAATGTAAAACTTTAGATGAGATAACAATAAACAAGAAGCTGAAGACTGAAAAAGTCCCATGCATCTCTTTTTACCTGGCATAGAACTGCTACAGGAGGGTTTTCCCCATCCAGGGACCCCCAAGAAAGGCCCAATATAAAACAAACATCAATAAATGGTGTTATCTGAGTGGATTTTTGAGGAAACACTTGGCTGACAATGTTTAGAATAAGTTGGCTTTTTTCCATAAAATTGTTTACTGAATGATGTTGTCTTAATTGGCCAATCATGTGAAATGTGTTGATTAAAGGATCAGTGAGGTCCACCTGTAGCAAAGCAAGGTATAAAAGAAGAGGATTGAAAAAACGGGTGGCTTTTAGCCCTTAGCCTTCTGATCTGAGTCTGTGTCATCTCTGATTCAATGGTGACGTTTGGGCATCTGTGGGGGCTATTGGGAATCCTTTCTGTACCTTGTGACCCAACAGGAGTTTCCCTAATAAATTTTGCCTGAAGGTCTCACTGTGCCCATGACATGAACCCCTGTGAGTGTCTGGGACATCCCGGCTCTTTGGCAGCCTGGGGACTCCTGGGATGTCACCGTGGAGCCCCCCTGAGTGCCTGTGACAGATCGGTGCCTTTGCAGCCCAAGGTCCCCTGGAATTTCACCATGGAATGGCTGTGACTGCCTCTGACCACAGGGCTCTTTACCATCCCCAGAAGCCCTGGCAGGTCTCCATGGAGCCCCTGTCTGTGCTTGTGACATTCCAGCTCTGGAACAGCCTGGAGACTCTTGGAAAGTCCCCATGGAACCCCTCTGAAGGCCTGTGGCAAATCTGATCCTTAGCAGGCAACCATCACCGGGACCCTGTTGCTATGGTCAGTTTCCATGGCAACCATCACCAGCCCCCTGTTGCTATGGTCAGTTTCCATGGCAGCTCCATGGAGACCCCATGCCAGAGGTGGTTGCCATGGACACCAGCTCAGGCCTGCAGCCAGAGCCCGTTTCTATGGCAACCATTGGCAGCCCCATCCCCAGGCTCATGGGATCCCAGAACCACAGAATTGGCTGAGCTGGGAGGGACCCATCAGGATCCTCCAGTCCAACTGCTGGCCCTGCACAGGACACTCCAACAATGCCAGCCCAGGCCTGGCAGCGCTGTCCAAACGCTGCTGGAGCTCAGAGAGCCCTGGAGCTGGGACCCTTCCCTGGGGAGACTGGGCAGGGCCCCAGCAACCTCTGGCCAAAAACCTTTTCCTGACATCCAACCTGAGCCTGCCCCGACTCAGCTGCAGCCGTTCCCTCCACTCCTGTCCCTGGGCACCAGAGGGAAGAGGTTCCCACAGCCCCAGCCAGGGACCCGCTCCCAAGGCTGTTGCCATGGCCACCAGGGCTGGGACCAGCTGGGATGCTCGGTTTCCACGGGCTGGGATTCAGGAATGGGATTCCCCAATTTCCTGCCCCCGCTAAAACTGCGCTTCCCTCACTGCCCTCCTGCCTCCAATGGAAAGCACAAAAGGCAAAGATCCTGGGCTGGGATAAGAACAATTTATTTGGAACAGCAACGAGATAAGGAAAAAATGGAACAGAAACAATATTGATAACAGAAGAGATAAGAAAAGCTATTTACAGGGAAAACAACAACATCAACAGCAGGCTCTTCCTGGCCATGTATTTCCCCCTGCCTGGAAAGGGCACTCCTCTCCTCAGGGAAAGAGACACAGAGAGTTCCTTTCCTGCCCCTGGCAATAACCTGAGGTGGGAGTGAATGTAGTGACAGGGCCATGGCCAGACCCTCATGTTCTTCAATCCCACATCATGTCAAGGGCAGGGGCAGGATGACAGGCAGGTGTCTTCCCAGCATGGATCACAGGGAAAATGGATCACAAGGGCTCTTCTCAATGTGGGTTCTCCCATGGGTGATGAAGATGGAGCAATGCATGAAGCTGTTCCTGCAGCTGGGGTATTTGCAGGGCCTCCCTTACTGGTGGCTCTGTTGGTGTCTTGTCAAGTGAGAGCTCTGGGTGAAGCTCTTCCCATACTGGGGACACTCGAAGGGCCTCTCCCCAGTGTGGATGCGCTGGTGCCTGATGAGGGTGAAGTTGTGCTTGAAGCCCTTCCCACAGTCGGGACAGCAAAATGGCCTCTCATCAGGGTGAATCCGCTCATGCAGGAGGAGATGGGAGCTGGTGTGAAACCTCTTCCCACATGTGGCGCACTGGTAGGGCCCCTCCCCTGTGTGGATGCGCTGGTGCCTGATGAGGTGGGAGCTGTGGTTGAAGCCCTTCCCACAGTCAGGACAGCAGAAGGGCCTCTCCTCCGAGTGAATCTGTGGGTGCTGGAGGAGCCTGGAGCTGGTGTGAAACCTCTTCTGACACTGGGGACACTCATTGGGCCTCTCTGCAGTGTGGATGCCTTGGTGGGTCACAAGGGTGGATCTGTAGCTGAAGCCCTTCCCACATTCCCCACACTCGTAGGCCCATTCCCCGGTGTGGATCATGTGGTGGCTGACCAGGTGCTTGCTCTGTTTGAAGCTCTTCCCACACTGCAAGCACTTGTGGGGCTTCTCCCCATCACGAAGCTGCTCATGAACCACCATCTCTGAGCTCTGCCTAAAGCTCTGTCCCCCTTCCTGGCTCTGGGTGGTTCTTTCTTCCTCAGAGTATCCTGGGCTGGCTTTGGAGCCCCTCCTCCTGTGGGATCTCTGTGGCATTTCCTCCATGTTGGATTCCTCTGCACTAGAGTCGCTCAAAACAGCCTCTTTCACAAGGTTCTGATGTGGAGATTTTTCCTCCCTGGTCTCCATCCTCAGCTCCTTACCTGGGGAAGGAAGGAGAAAGAGAGGATGGGATTTGCCTCTGTGCCAGAGGGAAGGGGAAGGAGATCCCCGCAGTGCATCACTGGCAGGATGGCATTGGCACCAGGGTTGTCCTGCAGCCGGGGGCTGTGCTGGGCTGGAAGATGGAGCAGGAGAGAGGGGGAAAGGGGCACTGACTTCCTCCTCATCTGCCTGGGTGTCCCAGGGCATCTTCCTCTTCCTCGCAGATTTCTCCTCCATCAGGTGAAAGTTTGGGAATGGTAAATTTTGTTTTGGGAGGAAAACAAGGGATGAGCACATTGAGTTTTGTACTGGTTTGACGGCAAACATGAGGGAAAGTCTAAGTCAGAAATACAATTTAATAAGAAAATTAGGACCAAGGCAATGATACAGAAACACTGCCTTAAACTGACAGAGTCAGGATATAACCTGACACCCTGTTGGTCAGGGTGGTGGTAGCAGTCCCATTAAATGGTGGGTGCAGTCCTGTTGGAGTGATCAAGGTGATTCTGTCAAAGCAGTGATCCTGCAGAAGGGTCTGGTCTTCCTCTGAAGGTCCAGTGGTGGGTATGGAGCTCTTGTCCTCTGGGAATCCAGTAGGCAAGCTGCTCCTGGTCTTTCATACCTCAGCTTATATCCAGGTAGGAATGCTTGGATCCTCCCCCTGGGCGGAGCATCCCACAAGGGGATGATGGAATTTTATCAGTCCTGCAGGGACACTCAATGGCCCATTCACAGGAGATATCTCCCCTGGAGGGCGTTATCAGGGCTGAGTCATGGAAGAGATAAAGAACACTGCCCCACCTGTTTATAGCAGTTGATGAAGATGGGGATTGAAAACATGCATTTGGTTACATCTTACATTGCACCCTGAAACAGTGGGGTAATCCCTGCTCAGGGGGTGAACACCACCCCCCTTACCCAAACTGGCTCAGGTGTAAAACCCCCACCGTGGGATGGCAACACACACACAGGGGACAATGTCACACTTGCCCTGCTCCACTCTGTCCCTGTCACTCCCTTGCTCTCCCCTCCTTTTCCCTTTTTTCGATCTCTCTCTCTACCTCACATTTACTGTTTAATAAAATCTACTTTGGATTTGGTCTCGTTAGCACCTTAATTGGGGCAGAGGCATCTCTCTACCAGTATTCTTAACCATATTGCAACAATATTTTGGCACAATTAGTTCAGGCACTGTTCTTTGACCCCAGGTGCCTTTGACAACAGCATGGTTCCTTCCTCTGAGGAGATTGTGGTTCTTTCTGGAAGAACTCTTGGAAACTTGGACACAGTCCCTCCTTCATCCTGGGGAACTTGTGGGAGAACTTATGAGGAAAATGGCTTTTGTGGATGGCCAGTGGAAAAGAAAATATTTTCTTGTCCTTCCTTGAAAAGTTTGTTAAAATCACTGGAGGAAAGGGAGCAAATGATACCAGCAAGACTGACAAGGTTCATTCACTCCAAGCTGAGGAACACAAGGCTGCTGAAAGTCCCAGAAGAAGCCTAGCTGAAGTAGCTAAATTCCCAAATAACTCCAGCCAGGGGTCTCCAGGAGGATTTTTTTGGTGAGTGTTCGGAGCCAGCAGAACCCGGACTCGAGCCCCGGATATCTCCAGGCTCCCTAAGAGGAGCTTTTCTGGGGTGAGAGGAGCCGCGATCACCCCTCAGGAGGGTCCTGGCGGGTCCACGTGGGGATGGCCCGGTACAAACGGGGCAGGACATTGGTTTTGGGGATCCCCATGAGAGTCGAGGCTGTGAAACGGGGGACCCCTGGGGCGGGGAGAGGGGAAGGGGCGATACCGGAGCTGGGGGACCCCCGGCAGCCTGGAGATGAGGCGGGGACGGGACCCCCTGACCCTGACAGGGGCGTGTCCTGGGGTGACTTCATGGTGCTCGTACCCCATCGGTCCGTTTAGCCCAGAAATGAGTTCTGCACCTTGAAGGCTGGCTCTGAGAGTGAAGGGCAGGAGGAAGAAGCTGCAGTTTGTTTTTAGATACTGCACTCACTCCTCCACATTCCGGCTCCTGGAGTGTTGTGATGCCTTAAGGAGCTGGAATAGAGGCCAGACGGAGTTAAGTGGAGTAAATTAGATATTTATTGTAGTGCCTTCAAAGGTCACACCCTGGGAGTACTGGAGCCACAGATGTGGCTCTGCCTGGATGGCTCTGAGATGGGAGCAAAAGAGGGCTTGGTCACGAGATCTCACATTTTTGTAAATTTTAGTACATTTATATATAGGAGTTAACTGCCCAATTAATAGCTTCAATAGCTTCAGATTATGAAGTTTTGTCTTCCTTGCTTGCTTGCCTGCCCTCCTCTTTTCATGTTGTTTATGCTTTGGGCCTGAAGTTTGAAGAGATTGTCCTTGAGTCTCCAGCTAGAACAGGATTGTTTTGTCTTCACCACTCTGTGAAAAGATATCAGTAACACTTAATATAAAGCTAAAAGCTGCACACCAAAACACAATAGAAAAACTAAAAACCTAAGGTATCGGTTGTCTGCTGACAGACAGACAGCAGGAAAGAGCTCTCCTTTGCTTTCAGTTAGTTTTTAGATCACTTGAGGCAGAGAAGTTCCCTGGACTGTGGTTTTTCTTTTTCTTTGGAGTTGTTTAAACCTGCTCTGCACTGAACACCCCGACTGCACCAGCAGCTTGCACCTGCGGCCCACTAGGCTGAGCCTGGGCTGTGGCATTTCCAGTGCCAGAGGGACTGATAAGAGACTGAGCTGAGCTACTGCCCACAGAGGGACTTTCTGAGTTTGTCATCTCTTTTGTAGCAGCAAGAGGTTTTATTGTTTAATATTGTTCATTTTTTGTGCTGATGAATACTTTGCCTGTTAAATAAACAGGGTTTTTTCCCGTTTTCTCTGAGGAAATCTTTTCCTGATCTGGTTGGGGGAGTGGCTGCTTGAATTTGCTTTTTAGAGAAAACCCTTTTGGAGGTTTTCTCCCAAATATTCCCAAATCCAGGACAGGGTGGTTGGGAAGACAGAGGACCCCCAAGTGGCTGGAGTGGGGGGAGGCTGGAGAGGGGGACCCTGAAATTCCCCCAGCATCCCTAAGCAGGACCCTGGAGAGAGGGATCCCCAGGACCCATGGGATTCCAAGCATCCCTGAGGAGGGGAACCACCAGAAACCCAGAGGGATGAGACTGGAAATGGGACACTCCTGGTGGTTTTTTTTTTTCTTGATTTTTGGAAGTTTTTATGGACACCAGATGATTTCTGGAGATGGATTTGGTTGGGAGGAATTCCCAATCCAAGGGATTCACACCTTGTTTTTCCCAAACCAGGATTTCCCATTCCCAAACCTTGGCTGAATGGAGGAGGAGAAGGCTACAAGGAAGAGGAAGATGCCCTGGGACAGCCAGGCAGGTGAGGAGGAAGTCAGTGCCCCTTTCCCCCTCTCTCCTGCTCCGTCTCCCAGCCCAGCACAGCCCCCGGCTTCAGGACAACCCCGCTGCCAACACCGTCCTGCTGGGGATGCACTGGGGGGATCTCCTTCCCCTTCCCTCTGGCATGGAGGCAAATCCCATCCTCTCCATGTCCTTCCTACCCCAGAGAAGGAGCTGAGGATGGAGACCAGGGAGGACAAATCCCTGCACCAGAACCTCGTGGAAGAGGCTGTTTTGAGCATTGCCACAGTGCAGAATTCCAATGGGGAGGAAAAGTTCCATTTTGGAGGATGGGCTCCAAACCCAGCCCAGGGTGCTCTGAGAAGGAAAGACCCACCCTGAGCCAGGAAGGTGGACACAGCTTCAGCCAGAGCTCAGAGCTGGTGGCCCAGGAGCAGCTTCAAAATGGGGAGAAGCCCCACAAGTGCTTGCAGTGTGGGAAGAGCTTCATGCAGAGCAACCACCTCATCAGCCACCAGATGATCCACACCGGGGAATGGGCCTACAAGTGTGGGGAGTGTGGGAAGGGCTTCAGCTGCAGCTCCGCCCTCGTCACCCACCAACACACCCACACTGGAGAGAGGCCCTATGAGTGTCCCCAGTGTCAGAAGAGGTTTCAAACCAGCTCCAGTCTCCTCCTGCACCAGCGCATTCACACAGAGGAGAGGCCTTTCCGCTGCCCCAACTGTGGGAAGGGCTTCAAGCACAACTTTACCCTCATCAGGCACCGGCGCATCCACAACAGGGAGAGGCCCTACGAGTGTCCCCAGTGTGGGAAGAGCTTCTCACAGTGCTCGTTCTTTACCCGACACCAACAGAGTCACCAGTAAGGGCAGCCCTGTGAGTGCCCCAACTGCAGGAGGAGCTTCATGCACTGCTCCAGCTTCAGCCCCCATGGGAGGACCCTCATTGGTCAGAGCCCTGGCGATCCACATTCCCTGTGATCCATGTTGGGAAGACACTGGGCTGGTTATTTTTTTATTTTGGTCCTAATTTTCTTTGGATTCATCTTCATCCCTTTAAACCAGAGGAAATTGGGGTAAAAGTCAATAAATTCATCAAAGGCATCTAAAGCCTCACTTTTTACTTGTATTTCAGGGGAATCTGAGATTCAGGGAAATAATTGGGAGAATTTGGGGTTTTGGGGGGTATTTGGTGTACTCGTTTCCCTTTTCTTGGCACTCAAAGAGACAAGAGGGGATGTTGGGAATTTAGCTGCTAGAAACTGGAACAGTACAAAGCCGTGGTTAATTCCAAGTCCTGCACCTGTGCGATAGCGTGTCCTTGGGCCTAGCTATAGTATAATAACAAATAGTGAAAGAGACATGAGAAAAGAGAGATGTAACCCCTAAGGAATGAGGAAGAGTTCATGGTATAGTTTAACCAAGAGATTGCTTGGCTTGCAGAATATTCATAAGTTTATTATTTGCTGTATAACTGTTTGATGCTTTCTTCAATGAACAGGACATGTGATGAACCACCTGGTGTCCGGGTCCCCTTCCTTCGACAAGGGTTCAATCTGTCACCTCAATGCCACTGAAAACTACTTAATCCCACCCCAAAATTACTTGATTCCACTGCTCTTTGGTGTGGAATGGGGTTGGAAGGGGATTGAGCAAAGATGGCTTCAAATCAGGAGGGTTGAGATGGGCATTGGGTGGGGCAGGATGGGTGGAGTGGTGTTTGGGAGGTGGAAAATGGGGGAAATATGGCTTGGGAAGGGGGTGTTGATGTCCAGGAGTGGTGGGATGAGTTGGGGTTGGGATTGGGGAGGTGGATTGGGGTCTGAAATGAGACAGCCAAAGTTTGGGTATGATGAAGGGATGGGGAGCCCATTACTGAGTGAGTTTTTTAATAATCCACATTCCTGAAGAGATTTTGAGGTCTCTCATATTTCTGAGGCAGTTTTGGGGCACCCCGCAGCTTATGGGAATTTCCTGAGAGCAGCTCCATGGAACCCCATTGCCAGGGGTGGTTGCCTTGAGCACGAGCTCAGAGTTGTAGCCAGAGTCCGTTGCCTCAGTGCTGGAGAGCAGAGAAATGATGAACGGCCCCAGACATCTCCAGTGTGTGTTTGGGGGCAGGGAGAATTCTGCAAAGATGGGGTGGTCACTGCCCCACCCCAGCCACTGCAGCCTCTGGCCCTGCCCCAAAGTGGCTGCCAAGCCTCTGGCACCCCACAAACCCCACCTGGGAGAGGGACCAGAGCAGGTCAGGCTGTGACACGGGTGTGACACTGACACATCCCATGGCCCCAGAGCTCACAGCAGCTGAGATCCAAGGCTGGCTGTGGATCTCTCTCTACCTTTCTCTCTTCTCCTGACTTCCTCTTCTCAAAATCTGGTTAACTTGCAATTGGACAGGTTAGAGTTTGCTAAGTCAGTGCTATATGAAGTGCTTTACTATAATTCAATGCTGTTTAAGATTTCCCAAGTACCTCATTCTCTGAAGTTTGCAACTAAAAGTTTGTTCTCCACCCTCCTGAGCAGTTTGTTGTTTTCTCCCCTTGGCCATCTGTCCTGCAGGCTGTGCCCCCTGTGCGTGCTGCTCCTCTGCCCTGGCCGGCTGCACTCGCCCATCTCGCTGTGCCCCAGCATTTCTCACCCAGCGTTTCTGTGCCCTCCCTGGGCTCCCTGCACCCAGCGCTGCCGGCTCCTGGCACACAGAGCAAGGGCAGGAGCCCACCCTGCCAAGGGGCTCTGGGGCAGGGCGGGGGCTGCGATGGCTTCTGAGCTCAGCAGCTGCTCCTGGCATGGTTCCATGGAGACCAAGCACAGCAACGCTGCTGAGCATTGTCCCTGCTGAGGGTCACACACTGCCGGGGCACATTCCCTGCCTGCAGGATTGCTGAGCATTGTCCCTGCTGAGGGTCACACACAGCCGGGGCACATTCCCTGCCTGCAGGATTGCTGAGCATTGTCCCTGCTGAGGGTCACACACTGCCGGGGCACATTCCCTGCCTGCAGGATTGCTGAGCATTGTCCCTGCTGAGGGTCACACACTGCCGGGGCACATTCCCTGCCTGCAGGATTGCTGAGCGTTGTCCCTGCTGAGGGTCACACACTGCCGGGGCACATTCCCTGCCTGCAGGATTGCTGAGCATTGTCCCTGCTGAGGGTCACACACTGCTGGGGCACATTGCCTGCCTGCGTGTCGCAGACATCTTTTCATTAAAATCCTTTCATTAGGATTTTTCCTGCTGAAGCTGAGAAGTTTCAGCAACAAATGTAAACAATGGTTACCTGCTGCTGTGGAATGCAACAAGTGGATCCATGATTGGTCTCCTGTGGATGTTTGGACGTACTGAACACTCACGGCAGAGCTGGCTCTTGCTCTCTGCCGAGACACAGATCTTTGTTATCATTATTTTATATTCTTTGCTTAAGAGCTTCTGAGGAAACTTTTCCTTTTCTTTTCTTTTTAGTATAGTTATGATGTAATATATATATATCATAAAATAATGAATCAAGCCTTCTGATCATGGAGTCAACATTCTCTTCTCTCTCTCATCCTGAAAACCCCTGTGACCACGGTCATGGCTGCAGGATTCGTGCCCGACCCAAGTACTGCACTGATGGCTCCAGCATTGCTTCCCAACAAAAACAGGGGAAGGCAAACTGTGTGCAGTTCATGGTATTTTACAGTGTCTAAAACTCGCTAAGTCATTAAACCTTAAAGGTGAGATCCATTTGGAATGAATGACACGGACAAGTAGTGCAAGATGGAAAAGGGGAGCATAGAAATAAATTGAGGGAAACATTTCAGATGGTTTCTTTCCATTTTCATTTCATTTCTGGAACACTGATTCAGTTTTTCTGTAATCTTCTCTGTAATCCCGTCTGTTCTTTTCAAAAACATTTCCTGGAGAATGAGGTCAAGCTCCCGTCACAAGATGTGCCACCACCTGCAGCTTCTCTTGGCTTTCCGCACTGTGCATGCAGCAGGACTCTTGCAGCAAAGCAGGACAAAGGTTTGGAGAACTTGACATCTTGTCCTTTCTTTTCCTGGTGGACTGGGGAATTGTGCTGTGGGTAAGGTTTTCATTGTTACTGTTCCAGGCTAAGAAAACAGGAGGTGGTACCAGGAATCATTAGGGAATACAAACCTGGCTGAATGCAGAGAAAGAATCTCCAGAGCCTGCAGCCACAAGTGGAGAGTTGTGTGATGATCATTCCAACCTGTCAGCAGAAATCTTGAAAATTATCTGGAATGTGAAAATGCTCTAACAGAGGGAGTTTGTTTCTGAGTTCAGTGTAGATGATTCCACATCTGGTGCTTGGTGCATAAATCAAGAGCACAATCAGTTCATGAGAAGCACCAGAACAAGCTGAACCTCCCAGAGCAGCCAACTGAAAGAATCTGAAAAGCAAAAATGCAGAGAATGATTTGGTGAACCTTGCCTGGAAGAAAAGTAATCTTTATCTAATAACTACTAATCCAGTCCCTCGTCTTTGTCTTTCTTAACAAGGCCATTTGCATCCCAGATTCCCCACGAAGTGCGAAGCCTGAGCTTGTGGAAGTGCCTGAAAGATGCCCTGTTCCTCTGCAGGGACACTCAGGCTGGAACAGGAGCCCGAGCCCTGTCTGGGGAAGCCTCCTCTGAGCTGGAATTTGTGCCGTGCTGGGAGAGGAGGAGGAGGGGGAGAAGGCTGGTGCTGTGTGGCAGAAGCAGGAGGTTTGGGCCGCAGGACGTTCCGTCTGTGCCGCTGCGCCGCAATGGGCGGCCGTGCCCGGGGCTCTGGGCTCCCTGGGCTGGGCTCAGGTTCCCACTGGGACTGGGCAGAGCCTGGGCTCAAACTGGGGCAGCAGCAGTGCAAAACGCCTCTGGGCATCTGTGTTTCCTGCTGCTGGGAAAGAGCAATGAAATGAGTCAAGAAGTTCTGGTTTCTGTTTCTCCTGGTGGATTTTTTAATTTAATTCCACACTGTGGGGGCAATTTCTGTGGTGGCCTCTGTCAGTTTTTTCTATTTCAACAGCTTCAGCAACAGGGCTTTGTTTGAACTCTGCAAATGGCCTGTGTGGCTTTAATTCCCCTTGCCTTAGTGCTCAGGGGCTGGTGGACATTCCAGTATCTGCTGATCTTTATGACTGCTACAATAATACTGACTTCACTGTCCTGAAAGCACCATGGATAGCACCAACTGAAAGAGGCATTTGCAGTTTATGGATAAAATTCAAGTGGCAAGCACAAGAGGGCCAAGAGCAACCATGATCCCCAATTCCCAAGGCAAAGGCAGCAGCAGCCTCCTGCTGTCACCTCAGGGTGAGTCAAACAGAGCTGAAAACAGCGCTGGAACCCGATCCTGTCTTCCTCTGAGGGCTGGCTCAGGGCAGCACAGGCGGGCCCTGAGCAGTCAGGGCTGTGTGTGGGTGATTGCTGCTCTGCTCCAGAACTGAGCTGGAAAAAGCCCTTGGGAGCCGAGGCAGCAGCAGGCGGGAAGGGGCCGGCGCTGCTGCTGCTGCTCCTGGCCGGGAGCCCCGGCTGGGCCGGGCCGGCGCCCCCTGCGCTGCGGCTGCTGCTGCTGCCAGAGCCGGGCGGGACTCGGGGACAGGGAACGGACACGTGGGGACAGCAAAGGCCTGGTGGCTGCAGGGGTGGTGGCGCTGGGGCCGGGCCAGCACAGAGCTTCAGCCCGCAGTTAACCCTGAGGGAAACGCTGTGGAAAGGCTCCATTTCAGCCATTCTGCACTCGTGGCTGTGAAAGGACTGAAATGAAAAGAGAACAAGCAGGGCCCAACCCCTCCTCCTTTGGGAGGAGCCACAGGCCTGGGGCTGTGAGGGGCCATGAGGGGCTGTGAGGGGCCGTGAGGGGCTGTGAGCAGCTGGGAGGGGCTCTGGGATGGGCCATGACGGGCTGTGAGGAGCTTTGGGAGGCTGTCAGGGACTGTGATGGGCCATGATGGAACTGTGAGGTGTCATGAGGGGCCAGGAGGAGTTTTGAGGGGCCATGAAGAGCTGTCGGGGACTTTGAGGGGGAGAAGGTCTCTGAGAGGCTGTGGGAGGCCAGGCACGTCATGGAACAAAGGATCCATTATGACATTTGGAGACAAGGAGAATGTTGTTGGCTGTACAAAAGCTCATGGAACCAAAAGCTCATCATGACATTCCGGGGCCTCATGGAACCATGGAGACCATTATGACACTTCAGGTCCCAATGGAACCAAGGGGCCGTTGTGATACTGCAGGGCCTCATTTAACTAAGGGGTCATTGTAGCACAGCAGGGCCTCATGGAATCAAGGGGATCGTAGTGGGGCTCTATGAGACCACGGGGACATTCTGACTCTCTGGAACAAAGGAGACCACTGTGACACTGCAGAGCTCGGTGGAACCAGGAACACATGTAACAGTGAGGAGCCCAATGGAATCAAGAGGCCATTCCATACTTCAGGGCTTCATGGAGCCAAGGTGCCCTTGTGACACTCCTGGGCCTCACGGAATCCTGGAGACCATTATGGCACTTTGAGGCCTTGTTGAGTCAAGGGGCTCTGCAGGGCCTTGTGGAACCAAGGAACTCCTTGTGACACTGCAGGGCCTCATAAAAGCAATGAGACTGTTCTGGCACTCTGAGTCCCCATGGCACCAAGGGGCCAGTGTGACACCACAGGGTCTCATAGAACCAAAGCAATTGTGACACTGCAAGATTTCATGGAAGCAAGAGGCCAGTGTGTCACAGCCATGCCTGTTGGAACCAAGGGTTCATTGTGATCCTGGGGAGCCCAACAGGACCAAGGGGCCATTGTGTTACTCTGCACAGTGCCCTGGAACCAAGGAAACCATTTTGACACTGCAAGGCCTCATGGAAGCAAGTGGCCATTGTGCCAATGGGGACCCAAAGAGACCATTGTGACATCACTGGACTTGGGGAAACAAAGATCTGTTGTGATACTATGGGGCCTCATGGAACCAAGGGGCAATTGGAATGCTGCAGGGCCCCAGGGATCCAAGAACATGGAAAAGTTCTGGTTGGCTTGGCCTGACTGGTCCAGCTGACCTTGGCATGTTGAGGGTTGGTTCTCATCTGCCCCTAAAACCCTGAACTTCTGTGCTTTCCTTCCTGTGGGAAAGAACTCTCCCACTCCTCCAGGGGTTCATGGCTGAAATTGGGATTCCACATCCAAATTCAGTTATATCGAAGGATGATTCCTGTATGAAGCCTGCCAGAACAGACAGCTCTGGATGGCTTTGGCATCTTGGCGGCCACCTCTTATCTGCCTTCAAAACACTGGGGGGCTGTGCTTTTTTTTCCATGGAAAAATCATCTTTCAAGTGCAGGTGTTCATAGCCAAAATTGGGAATCTGCCTCCAAAATTCCTTATATCCAAGGACAGCTCCCAGACAAAAGCTGCCAGGACTGTCTAGGTTTCCTTGGCTTCCTGAGGGCCAGCTCTTATCTGCCTTTGAAACTCTGGGGCTCTGTACTTTCCTTCCTATTGAAATGAACTGTCATTCTTCTCCAGGTGCTCATGGACAAAACTGGAATTTGGCCTCCCAAGATCTATCTACCCAAGGACTGCTCCCAGACAAAAGTTGCCAAGACAAACAGGTCTGGCTGGCCTTGGCCTCCTTGGGTCTGCCTCTAATCAGCCTTTGAAACACTGGGGCTCTGCCCTTTCCTTCCTGTGGAGAACTGCCATTCTGTTCCAAGCAATCATGGCTTAAATGGAATTGCACCTCCAAAACTCCCCAAATATCCAAGGGTTGTTTTCAGACAAAAGCTGTAAGGAAAGACAGGTCTGGCTGGCCTTGGCCTCTGATCTGCCTTCAAAACCCTGGGGCTCTGTGGGTTCCTTCCTGTAGAAAAGAACTGTGCCTCTTGTCCAGGTGCCCATGGCCTCTAGCACATTAGCATTGTATAGGGCTAAAGGAGCTCTGTGCTCAGTGGGGTGGAAACTGAGGACAGCAGAGGAGAGCCCTGGGAGGGACTGAAGGGTGCTTTCAGAGTTGGTGAATAATTCTGACAAAGTAGAGAAAAGCCTGAATAGAAAAATCAATGCCAAGGGTGGCTGGGGAGGCTCCGATTGGGAACAAGGAGAAAGGAATTTCCCTCCCTGGGCAGGGCTGTGGTGCAGCACGTCCCCAGAAGGAGCCTGAAGCAGCCCAAGGCTTTGTGTGGGCAGGCAGAGGCAGGCAGGAGGCAGAGCTGTCAGCAAAGGAAAGGCCCAGCCAGGTGGGGCAGCCGGGGGATGCCGACAGCCTGCAGGGACAGAGGCGCAGGGCAGGGACACCGTGGAACAGCCTGGGCTGCACAGGGCACAGGGATGGGCAGCAGCTGCAAGACAGCCCTGCCAGAGCCAACTTGGGCAGCACTTTGGCCATGGCTGCTGGGCCTGGGCCTGAGGCAGGAGCAGGGGACAAGTGACCCTTGCAGGGCTGGGGCCTCACTGCCTCCTTGTCCCTGCTCAGCAGCCTGGCAGGGGCCGCCCCATGCTCCTGCCCTTGCCATTGCACATCCCCACACGCCAGTGCCCATCCTGGGAAGAGCCCTAAGCAAGGAGGGAGGGACAGCATCTGCCTGTCCAGGGGCTGGGGCTCAGGCCTTGGCCCTTTGCATCCCTAAAACACATCCAGGTGTGCTCAGCACCAGAGACACCTTTGCCTTCTTTGTCCCCAGATGTGATCACTGCCTCCAGTGTTCTGCACTAACTGTCGTGTTCCTCAGTGGGAACCATTAAATCGTTAAGAAGTTTCAGAGTTTCAATTTAATTTTGAGTTCTTGAGAAGTTTTTGAGCACTCTCTCAGGGACTGAGTCTGATGTAAACAACACCAAAGTCCCAAGAGTCTCATTAAAGTCCTTGGGCTGTGTCTGTGCTGCTGAGCTTTAAAGGAACAGCTCTTCCCAGGGCCAGCTCCTCTCCCAGCCCAGCAGGGCTGAGGGCTCTGCCTGCGGGCACTGAGGGGAAAGGAGCCAGGCAGAGACACGCTGAAGGCAATCAGGATTGGGAAGACATTGAGCTGAGACTTCACCTGGGGAAACATTTTCACAGCCCTCTGCATGGTGAGTGTGTGGGTGCAGGGCAATGTCCCCTGTGCTCCTGGAGGGATCTCCTGAAGCCATCACACCCCACAGCCTGGGAGATGTGTCAGGAGGACTCTCCCAGGTTCTCTGTGGAACAGGAGCAGGAGGAGGATGTGCTGCAGAGCGGGGCTGCCCTGGGCACCATCAGAGGGACAGGGCAGGACGGCTCCTGCTGCCAGGGATGGCTGCAGGGGGTGAAGCTGGGGCTGCAGCCAGGGCTGCCCAGGGCTGTCCTGCAGAGCAGCTCTTGCAGCCCTCAGGGCTCTTGGCCAGCCCAGGGCATGTGCCACCTGCCAGGGGCAGCTCTCAGCCTGACTGGCAGCTCCCCATGGATGCTGCAGGGGAGAAGTTGGAGGTGGAAGGAGCCACCCCCATCAGGGCAGATTCCTCCTGCTCTGGAGATGGTGCTGTATGGCCAGGGCTGCTCTCAGCTTTCTCCTGAAGGGAAGGGAAAGGGGCTGTCATCTTTGGCTGTGTCACTGACACTCCTGCACTGTCACCCTGGGCATCAGCAGATGGGCCTCAGATCTCCCTCAGAAAGTGCCTCCTCAGCCTTCTCTCCCTAAAGACAGCAGCAGCAGCACCTTGGCTTGCAGCATCTCTGTTTGTCCGGCCTGCCCTTAAGGCCCTGCTGCCAGGGAGATGCCCCTGGGCAGTGCCCTGTGCTGGGAGGGGTCTGCAGGGCAGAGCTGAGCCCCCAGGGCTGGGCTGGGCTCTGGCAGCACTGGCAGGGACAAGGCTTGGATAGAGAGAAACAACTCCCAGTAGGCACAACTCGAGGCAGCAGAGAGCCAGACCAACCGTTGGCATCCCTCCCTGTCAAGCTGCGTAGGGAAAGAGAGAAGGGCTTAGAGAAATTGACTTTTAAACTGTAGTTTTAAAAACTCGACTTAATTTTTCAAGCTCAGTTTATGTTGGATCACCCTGAACTAGAGGGAGATGGAATGGGCAAAGTGCACCTGTGTGGGGACCAGCAGGTCTGACTGCAATGGGGCACAGGGAGCCCTGTTTTCCCTGTGGGCTTCCCCAGGGTTCAGGCTGAGAGCAGTGCTTAAGATGAATCAGTAACTCAGGAGCATAAACCCAAGATCAAGAATAAACACATTGAGTTAAGTTTCCCCACAGGTAGAGAAGTAGTTTTGAGGGAATTCCTAAAATAACCCTATAGGGTTGATTCCAAGAGCTTGGTCTCAGCTTTTCAATGTCTTGTTTCTACAGTCCACAATGCCCAGAGTTAAGGAATGTCCAACAGCAGCTCCATCAGGCACTTCCTCCTGCTGGCATTGGCAGACACGCGGCAGCTGCAGCTCCTGCACTTCTGCCTCTTGCTGGGCATCTCCCTGGCTGCCCTCCTGGGCAACGGCCTCATCATCAGCGCCATAGCCTGCGGCCACCACCTGCACACGCCCATGTTCTTCTTCCTGCTCAACCTGGCCCTCACTGACCTGGGCTCCATCTGCACCACTGTCCCCAAAGCCATGCACAATTCCCTCTGGGACACCAGGGACATCTCCTACACTGGATGTGCTGCACAGCTCTTTTTCTTTGTCTTCTTCATTGGAGCAGAGTATTTCCTCCTGACCATCATGTGCTACGACCGCTACGTGTCCATCTGCAAACCCCTGCACTACGGGACCCTCCTGGGCAGCAGAGCTTGTGCCCACATGGCAGCAGCTGCCTGGGCCAGTGCCTTTCTCAATGCTCTGCTGCACACGGCCAATACATTTTCCCTGTTCCTGTGCCATGGCAATGCCCTCGGCCAGTTCTTCTGTGAGGTGCCTCAGATCCTCCAGCTCTCATGCTCACACTCCACGTTCAGAAAAATTTGGATTTCATTGCTTGCTGTCTGTTTAGCTTTTGGCTGTTTTGTGTTCATTGTTTTCTCCTATGTGCAGATCTTCAGGGCTGTGCTGAGGATCCCCTCTGAGCAGGGACGGCACAAAGCCTTTTCCACCTGCCTCCCTCACCTGGCCGCGGTCTCCCTCTTTGTCAGCACTGGCACATTTTTCTACCTGAAGCCCCCCTCCATCTCCTCCCCATCCCTGGATCTGGCAGTGTCAGTTCTGTACTCGGTGGTGCTTCCAGCCCTGAACCCCCTCATCTACAGCCTGAGGAACCAGGAGCTCAAGGCAGCAGTGTGGAGATTGATGACTAAACTATTTCAGAAACAGTAAACTGCTGGAAAATTTATGCAAATCAATTGTAATAAAAGTCATCTTTGATACATTAAGTTCTTTCACTGTGTATTACATTTTTAGTATTGCCCACAAAGAAATACAATGGTTTGTACCCTTTCTCATCTTGTTTCTTTCAAAATTTGCAGTGGCCCCTGACTGTGTCAATGAGGAGCTGTGCTCCTTATGGCTTAAGCAAAGTAAAGCATCTCTCAGCAAAGTTTTCGCTGGAGATGCCCCCTTTTTTTGCCTTCTCTGGAGCTGCAGCAGCAATGTCTGTGTGCAGAGATGGGGCAGATCAGTTCTAGCACAGCAGCTGTGCCCAGCAGCAGCAGCACTTGGTGTTGCCAGTGCTGCTGCCGTGGCCCTGCCCCGCTGCCCTGCTGGCCCTGGTGTTGCTGCAGGGCCTGAGTGCTCTCGGGGCCGGGCACAGCCCTGGGGGTGGCAGTGCCGGGGCTGCAGCAGGGACAGGCCATGGGCACTGCTGGGATAGCGCTGACGCCTCAGCCCAGGGCCTGGGGGCTCCAGGTTCCTTGCCCAGGCTCTCTCAAGAACACACCCAGGCCAATGCTGAGCACAGAAAAGCCCCGTGAGCAGCCCCAGGCTGGCCGTGGGCAGGCTGGGGGCAAACAGCATGGCTGGGGCTCTGCAAGGGCCCTGGGGCCGACGGGAAGGAGCAACAGAGCAGGGGCTGATCCATCTCCAGTGCGCTGCACAGCTCAGGGCAGTGTCACAGAGCGTCCTCATGGAGCTGCCAAAAACATCCCCCCCTCTGCAGCCCTTGCCTCTCCCCCAGCTCACACAGATGCCCCGTCCTTGCAGGCACAGACACGGCAGCACTGGCTCAGCAGCCCCTGTTTGCATTGCACAGAGCAGGGGGAGCACCCCCATGCTGTGGCTGTGGGGACATGAACCTGAGGGAGCACAAATGCCATCAGCCCCTGGGGCCAGCAAGGGCTGGGGGACACCAGGAAAACCACTCAGCTTTGTCCTGGCCTCTGCAGTCAGCCAGAAAGTTTGTTCCCATCAGCTGGGAGTTTCCTGTGCCACTGCAGACGCTGCTGGTCAGAGCCAGGGCTGCCTGGCAGCCACTCCCAAACTGCCCTGAGCAAGTATTCTACTTCACCTTTGCTTTCTCTCATCTTTCTTGTTCCAGATTTCTCCCTCTTGCCCATCCCTGTTCTCTCCCCTGCAAACAGCCCATCCCTGTTTGCCCTTTCCTCTCTGGCCCCACTCCCCATTGCAGTTCCTTACTTGGCTCCATGGGAATGTCCCTTGGGGAGCAGGATAGTCCTACAAGTGCTGCAGGAATTGCCTGCAGGCTCCTGCAGTGCCTCCTGCTGCTCCCTTGCCAGAGGAACCCCAGGCCAGGGGGTCACATCTGGGCTGCTGTGTCTGGCTCTGGTGCTCCCTGTTCTGGGCAGTGAGGAGGAGCTGCAGAGGCTCTGCAGGACTGACAGGATGGGCTTTGGGGCTGGCAGGAGAAGCTGAGGGACCTGGGCTGCTGGAGCTTCTGAAGAGGAGGCCCAGGGCTCCTCCTGCAACTGCTCCAAGGGTGGTTCCAGACTGTCACAGAATCAGCCAGGGTGGAAAAGACCTTGGAGATTATCAAGTCCAACCTGTGCCCTGACACCGCCTTGTCTCCCTGAGCCTGCTCTTCTCCAGGATAAACCACCCCAGCTCTCTCAGCCTCTCCTAACAGGACTTGTGTTCCAGACACCTCCCCATTCTTTTTGCCCTTCTCTGGACACGCTTCAGCCCCTCCAGGTCCTTCCTAAATTGGGGGCCCAGAACTGGACGTAGCACTCGAAGTGTGGCCTCACCAGTGCTGAGTGCAGGGGAACAATCACTGCCCTGCTCCTGCTGGCCACACCATTCCTGATCCAGGCCAGGAGCCTTTGGCCCTCTTGCCCACCTGGGCACTCTGCTGGCTCATGCCCAGCCTGCTGTCCATCAGTCCCTGCAGGTCCCTTTCTGCCTGTCTGCTGTCCAGCCACTCTGTCCCCAGCCTGTAGCACTGCAGGGGTTGTTGTGGCCAAAGTGCAGGACCTGGCACTTGGACTTATTAAACTTCATCTTATTGGACTCTGCCCATCCATCCAACTGTTCCCAGGCTCTCTGCAGAGCCCTCCTACTTTCCAGCAGATGGACACATACTCCCAGCTTAGTTTTGTCTGCAGATTTACTACTGAAAGACTCAACACACTCATCCATGTTTTCAGTAACAATATTGAACAGAACTGGCTCCAGCAGAGACCCCTTGGGGTCAGTCACTGGTGACTGGCTGCCAGCTGTATGCAGCAGCGTTTGCCACCACTCTCAGGTGTACAATTCACCACTACTCAACTGGCCATCCAGCCAGTTGTAGATGTTTAGTTGATGCCCCTCGTTCTTTCAGAGAATATTAAAAATCTTAAAAATTTCGTGGTCTGTAGTGGTGTTCACAGGGGTCCCAGAAGAGGGAAGAGAGAAGGATCTGACTGTCCTGGTTTAGGGCAAATTTGTTAAAGAATCTGCAAAGGAGGGCCCCTCCAGAAAGCAAAACCCACACGGCCCCTCCCCCCAACCGGTTCGGGAAAAAATTCCCTGGAGAGAGGTGGAAAGAACCTGTTTATTTCAGGCACAACACCCCCCAGCACACAAAATGAAAAATACCCGATGACACTGCTCTGAGAAAGATGACAAAATCAGAAAGTCTCTTTTGGGGGTGGTTGCTCTGTTCTCAGTCTCTCCAGCGCTGCTGCAGCCAAACCTTCGGTGTTCCCAGGTCCCAGTCCAGAGCAGGTTCGAGATGGTCACAGAAACAGGAGAGGAGAAACAGTCCAGGATGGAATTTGGACTGTTTAACTAGAACTAGCTAATAAGCAGAGGCCAAAGCAGAGCAGAAGTGAGAGCAGAAAAGGGAGCAAGCAAAGCAGCAAGCTGCAAACAAGAAGTGAAAAACAGCCCCATGTACTGCTGTCTCTGTGTCCCTGATAAGAGAAACCCAAACAAAACTCCCACTCTTCAGAGCCAATCTTAAAGGCACAGAACAGATGAATGGGGATAAAAGCATCATAACGTCACCCCAGGACATTCCACCCCTTATCCCCATATCATCAACATACTACAACACATCATGCATTATTCATACAAAATTTCCATCTGTTTCCCCAAAATTACAAGCAATACCCATCATGCCTTCATCACATCTCACACTGGACCACTGAATCCAGGCCCTATATTACAGAGCTGCAGGATTCCCCCTTTTCACTTTAGTCACTTAAAGCTCCATTTATCACTTGCTCAGACCTTCGACACTTATGCATTACCTTCTATCTCATGTCTGTATGGTTTAATGTACAGACAATGGCAGTAACATCCAATGAACAGTGATATTGCATATCATTCTTACCCCACAATCAGATCTCCCTGAGGTACACATCGTGTGGTTCCATCTCTTTACATTATCCACCACGTGCAACCTGGTCCCTGAGCAAAGACAACCCCACGAATGGGTTTGTCTGTACTCCAGGCAGAATTGATCCACACAGTCTTCCCTAACAAACCTCTGATATGTACCACTGGGACTTTGTCTCCTTCTATTACATTCAGGGACTCAGACTGGGCAGGACCTGCTTGGTTGGTGGAACCTCGGGTGTTAACTAACCAGGTGGCCTTTGCTAAATGCTGCTCCCAATTCTTGAAAGATCCCCCACCCAAAGCTTTCAACTGGGTTTTTAGTAGTCCATTGTACCTCTCCACTTTTCCTGCAGCTGGAGCATGGTAGGGGATATGGTACACCCACTCAATGCCATGTTCCCTAGCCCAGGTGTTGATAAGGCTGTTCTTGAAATGAGTCCCGTTGTCTGACTCGATCTTCTCAGGGGTGCCATGTCTCCACAGAACTTGCTTTTCAAAGCCCAGGATGGTGTTCCAGGCTGTAGCATGAGACACAGGGTAGGTTTCCAACCCATCCAGTAGTGGCTTCCACCATGGTCAGCACGTAGCGCTTGCCCTGGCGTGTCTGGGGCATTGTGATGGAGTCAATCTGCCAGGCCTCCCCATACTTGTACTTGGACCACCGCCCACCGTACCACAGGGGCTTCACTCGCTTGGCCTGCTTGATGGCAGCACACGTCTCACAGTCATGGACAACCTGAGAAATACTGTCCATGGTTAGATCCACCCCTCGGTCTTGTGCCCACTTATAGGTGGCATCTCTGCCCTGGTGGCCTGAGGCATCATGGGCCCATCGAGCTAAGAATAACTCTCCCTTATGTTCCCAATCTAGGTCTATTTTGGACACCCCTATCTTTGCAGCTTGGTCTACCTGCTTATTGTTTTGGTGCTCCTCATTGGCCCCACTCTTGGGTACATGGGCATCTACATGGCGGACTTTCACAGGTAGCCTCCCTACCCTGGTAGCAATGTCTTTCCACTCATCAGCAGCCCAAATTGGTTTTCCTCTACGTTGCCAGTTAGCCTTTTTCCACCTCTCCAGCCATCCCCACAGAGCATTGGCTACCATCCATGAATCAGTGTAGAGGTAGAGCTTTGGCCACTTCTCTCTCTCAGTAATGTCCAGGGCCAGTTGAACAGCTTTGAGTTCAGCAAGTTGGCTTGATCCACCTTCTCCTTCGGTAGCTTGTGCAACCTGTCATGCAGGCCTCCACATGGCTGCTTTCCATTTCCGGTTCATCCCTACGATGCAACAGGAACCATCAGTGAAAAGAGCATAGCGTGTTCCCTCTGGTGGCAGTTGGTTATAGGGAGGAGCTTCTTCTGCCTGTGTCACTGGTTCTTGTTCTCCATCTGTGACACCAAAATATTCACCTTCAGGCCAATTTGTAATTACCTCAAAAATACTAGCGCAAATCAGTTTACCTATACAGGCGCACTGAGTGATAACAGCAATCCATTTGCTCCATGTAGCACTGGTGGCATGGTGAGTGGAAGGAACCTTGCCTTTGAACATCCACCCCAGCACCGGTAGTCAGGGTGCCAGGAGGAGGTTGTGCTTCAGTGCCTATTACCTCTGAGGCAGCCTGGATTCCTTCATAGGCAGCCAAGATTTCCTTCTCTGTAGGAGTGTAGTTGGCTTCAGAGCCTCTGTAGCTATGACTCCAAAATCCCAGTGGTCGCACTCGAGTCTCCTCAGGCACCTTCTGCCAAAGGCTCCAGGACAAGCCATGGTTCCCGGCTGCAGAGTAGAGCACGTTCTTTACCTCTGGTCTTGTCCTGAATGTGCCAAGGGCTACTGCATGAATGATCTCTTGCTTGATCTGGACAAAGGCTTGTTGCTGCTCAGGGCCCCAGTGGAAATTGTTCTTCTTGTGGGTGACCAGGTATAGAGGGCTCACGATCTGGATATGCATTCTCCAAAAGCCTATGGCACCTTGGAAAGCTTGTGTTTCCTTCTTGCTGGTTGATGGAGATGTTGTTGTGATCTTACTGATGACCTCAGTGGGAATCTGACACCGTCCATCCTGTCACTTTACTCCCAGGAACTGGATCTCTTGGGAAGGTCCTTTGATTTTGCTCTTCTTCATGGTGAAGCCGGCTTCCAGCAGAATCTGGATGATCCTCTCTCCTTTCTCAGACACTTCCATTGCCATGTTCCCCCACACAATGATGTCCTCAATGCACTGCAGGTGTCCTGAAGCCTCACCCTTTTCCAGTGCAACCTGGGTCAATCCATGGCAGATGGTGGGGCTGTGCTTCCATCCCTGGGGCAGTCGGTTCCAGGTGTTCTGCACGCCCCTCCAGGTGAAAGCAAACTGAGGCCTGCATTCTGCTGCCAAAGGACTGGAGAAAAATGGTTTGGCACTGTCAGTAGTGGCAAAGCACTTTGCTGCCTTGGACTCCAGCTCGTACTGGAGTTCCAGCATGCCCGGCACGGCAGCGCTCAGTGGTGGAGTCACTTCATTCAATGCACGATCGTCCCCAGTCAATCTCCATTCTCTGTCAGACTTGTGCACAGGCCATATGGGACTGTTGAAGGGTGAGTGGGTCTTGCTGACAACCCCTTGGCTCTCCAGCTCATGGATCATTCTGTGGATCGGATCACAGAATCTCGATTTGTTCAATATTGCTGGCGGTGTAATTGGTGACAATTGGCACTTGTTGCTCTGCCACCATCAGGAGTTCTACTGCAGATGGGTTTTCTGATAGTCCAGGCAAGATGTTTAATTGATTAATGTCCTCTACCTCTACAGCAGCTATTCTGAAGGCCCACCTGAGTCCCTTTGGGTCTTTGTAAAGCTGTTCCAGAGGAAGTCTATGCCCAGAATCCACAGGGCCTCTGGGCCAGTCACAATAGGATGTTTCTGTCACTTCTTCCCAGTCAGGCTCACCTGGGCTCCCAACAGGGTCAATTGCTGTTTCCCCCTCACCCCAGCAACAGAAACAGGTTCTGCCCCCACATGTCCTGGTGGCATCAGGGTACACTGCACACCAGTATCAATTGTATTAGTGGGGTACCCCGATGAAGGAAGGAATGATGAATCTGACCTCATGTTCTCAGAAGGCTAATTTATTATTTTAAGATACTATATAATATTAAAGAATACTAAACTAAACCATACTAAAGAGTACAGGAAGGATATTTCCACAATGCTAAAAAGCTAATTATGAAAACTCGTGACTCTCCTCAGAGTCCTGACACAGCTTGGCCCTAATTGGCCAATGAGTGAAAACACACCAGAAACCAATGAAACAATCACCTGTTGATAAAAAATCTCCAAACACATTCCAAAGGAACAAAACGCAGGAGAAGAAAATGAGATAATTCTTGTTTTCCTTTTTCTCTGAGGCTTCTCCGCTTCCCAGGAGAAAAATCCTGGGCGACAGAATTTTTCAGAAAATGTGAATGCCACAAGTATCAAATAAGGCGTCATATTTTTGTGGCTCTGATGTGCTAGGCCATCGGGTCCACACAACCCAGAAGATCTGTTTTTGCTGTGCCTCTTCCTGGCTAGAGTCAGTGTCCCCCTAGCCCTGGTTATCATTTCTTTCCTGGGCATACATACTAGAGGTTCCTTCAAGGGGATCTGACAGATTATACCTGGCAGCTCGGTCACAGGAGGCTGAGGCTACCTTCACTTTAGTGGAGCTCTCTTGGTTGGTGTTTCCCTCCTTGAGGTGACGCACCCGTGCTGCCAGGACAGAAGTAGGTTTCCCATCCCACATTCCCATGTCTTCCCCATGGTCATGAAGGAAGAACCACAGGTCAGCCCGTGTGGTGTACCCTCTCTCTCTAGCTGGGGAATGTTGGGCCGTGACTGTGGCCTGTGATTTGCACTGGTGCCATATGGGAACTGTTCCTCCTCACCTCCTCCCTCATCTCCCTCTGTGGTCCTTAATAACAGCAGAGACATAATCCTGCATGGGGTCATTGATCACACTCTCACAGTTTCTAAGCTTGTTGGTGACAGAACCCACTGTCTTTTGGTTATTATGGGCATTAATTATTGAAATAAAGGTGGGGTATTGGGATGGCCCCAGGTTTGCCAGGCTCCACAACATTTGCCCTGGGCACCTGACCTTGTTGGGGTCATTATCATGCTATCCATCCCTCTCAAAGAGTACCTCCAATAATTCTGCTACTTCTCTCAGCTGTTAGATCCTTTCCTCAAGGGTCTTCCAGCACATTCTATGGTGGCGCTCCTGCATTCTTTCTTTGTGGACAAACCTCTCTCTGACACTCATTAAAAGCCACTCCCAGAGAGAAAGGGACCCTGGCTCCCTTACAAAATCTGATTGATACCTGAGTCCTGGGTCAAGGGTCCCAAATTCCTTGCCTCACCACCATCCAGCTGGACACCTGTACCCATAACTTCCCAGACCCAAAGTAGCCAGGTTGTACAAGCCTCTAATCCCTGTTGTACAATGTCTTTGTGCAGATTACAGAGACTTTCGTACATCAGGGACTCGGTGATGATTGCAGCCTCTGGCTCCCCGGTGGCTTGTGAGGGCCCTCCCCTATCTGGGCGCTCTGCTTTCATCTTAGATCTCCATGTTTCTAGAGGGGCAACTGCTGCTGGCTGTAACTGCCTTTGCAATTCAGCTGGAACCTGGACAGTTGTAACATCTGTGGGTTCCACTGCTGCACTATTAGACTTTCCCTCTTCAAGGCAGGGAGAGGTTTCCTCACCAGCTGGGGAAGTGTATTCCTTCAGCATCTGGCCCATCTCATGTATCTCCTTCACCAGACCCCCCACCCATTCTGGGTAGTTCACATCTGGGGTGGGCTGTGTGGCAGGGTCAGGCTCTGGGGCAGCAGCATCCCTAGGCTGTGGTGGCGTGTTAGGTTCTGGGGTTGGTGTCAGGGTGGTTATCCAGGTTAGTCACCCCTTCTCTCCAAATGCTAAATAGAACAGGCTTATCAGCAACACTAGCCACTGTATGATATCATTAATATTCAGAGTGGAACTGAACCCTTCAAAAACTGGTGGGTTGAACCCAAAGGAATGGCTAAAGGGTTGGGAGAAGATTTCGCCCAGTGTCATTTCCTTACAGCAGTTGCCATTATTAAAGTAACCCCAAAACCATACTGTTAGTGTGTGATAGCTGTGAATCCATGTGCCTGCTTTCCAGAGGAAGTTAAAAATCCATGAATTCCTCACCTTATTCACCCATAAAACAAACCAGATAACAGACACAGTAGCCTTGGTTATAGGACCCATGTTTAGATAAGGGCCAACAAATGGGAGAAACAGCCACAGTCATGTGCCACCCAAACCAGGGCAAGCTGGACCACATGGTGTCGCTTAATGAGGTTTCTATAGCGGCACACACACAAATTATTAGATTATTCAAGAACTGTTATTCTCTTTTTGTTTCTGTGCCCTCTAGCTGCATGTTGGGCGCCAATCTGTCTTGGTTTGGAAAGACTGGAGTCTGCTAAGGAAGGCAGGAACCTTCCCTGAAATGGAGAATGTAACCCTCCCCGCCCCTCTGAATTGCTATAAATTTTAAATAAGGGGGTCTCAGGCAAAAATATGGGAGCAGGAAATAACAGTTCTTTAATAGGGAAAAGAAAAAAAAGAATAAAATAAACAATGCAGTACACTAGAACAACACTGAGAGAGTCCAGAACCCAACCTGACACCCTGTGGGTCAGGGTGTTGGTGGCAGTCCAATTGGAAATGTGGCTGCAGTCCTCCTGAATTATCAGGTGTGGTTCTGTTGGAGCAAGGGGGATCTGTAGAGAAGGATGTATTCTTCCTCTGAAGATTCAGTGGAAGAAGAGACGGCTGCTGTTCCTCTGGGAATCCCGTGGAGAAAGCTGTGCTGGTGTCTCAAAATTTCTGGATTATATCTGGGTAGCAATGCTTGGTTCCTCCCACTTGGCAGAGCATCTCACAAGGGGATGTTATAATTCTTATCAGTCATGCAGTGACATTCAGTAGTCTGTTATCAGCAGATGTCACCTCCCAAGGGAGGTGTGAATGTGGTCACTCAAAGAGAGAGATAAAGCAAACTGCCCACTTGACAAAAAATAATCTGCCATACAGATGGTAATTGAAAACATCTTGCATTGCAATCTTCAACAGAGCTAATTCCCTCCCTCTGGCTGCTACTTTTCTGATAACATTCTGGTTCACTTTTTGACAAATTAAACACTCTTTTGTAATTGATTTTGCTAGGTCATTTACACTTATGCTTAGATTATTTCTTAGGAAATGATCACATAGTCTTTGGACTCTCCAGTGGGTCAATTATGTAATACTGTTAGCACTGTCTGAACAAGTGCTTTGTTTAAAAACACCCATCCATCCGAGATTAACTACTCCCCTGGTTGCCTTTGGTGTAACTTTAAATCTTTTATAACTTCCTGTTCTTTTTCACTAAATATGGGTTCCTCTCTTCTTTCTCCCCTGTCAGGTGTGGTCTCTGCTTTAAAAACTTTCACTGGACCCCCTGGTTCTAAAGCTTCTTCCTTTGCTATCTGATCAGCCAGTTGGTTTCCTCTAACTTTAAAATTGTCTCCTTTTTGGTGCTCTTTCATATGGACCACTGCTGTTTCTGTTGGTTTCTGTAATGATTCTAATACGGACTTGACCAGGTTCTCATGGGCTAAGCTTTTTCCTTTTAAGCTTAGATATCCAGGCTCCTCCCGTATTTTCCCAAATGTGTGAACTATCCCAAATGCTTATTGGGAATCTGCATAAATGGTTTTCTGGTCTCCCTGCACTAAGTCTAATCCTCTTTTCAGGGCATATATTTCACAACTTTGGGCTGACCAATTTTGGGGTAGTTTCTCTTTTTCATCAATTTGTAAAATTTCTCCATCTATGATGGCATAACCTGAAGCTCTTTTTCCATCTACTACCCTTGAGGAGCCATCTATGAACAAGATTCTTCCAGTTGCTAGAGGCTGATCTTCTAAATCCTCTCTTACTTTTGTTTGAAGGTTAATCAATTCAAGACAATCATGTTCTAAATTTTCTATAGGCTCTCCCATAAGAAATTGTGCTGGATTGAGGGCATTTGATGTGATGAATTCTAAATCATCTGTGTACATTAGTATTATTTAATATTTTAATATTCTTGCATTGGTTAGCCACTGCTGAGCTCTCTGGTTCAGCACTGTTTTAAGATTGTGAGGAGTATGTACTTCAATTTTTCCTTATAAGGTCAATTTTGGGTGTCCTCTATCAGGATTGTGGTTGCTGCTGCTGCTTGTATACAAACTGGCCAGCCTCTAGCCACTGAATGCAACAACTTGGAGATGTAAGCCACAGGTTTCCTGCAGCTTCCCCACTCTTGAGTTAGTACACTGTAGGCTATACTCTCTTCAGCACTTACAAACAGATCAAAGCACTTCCTGTGGTCTGGTAAGCTTAGGACCGGGGCAGAAGATGACTTGTCTTTTAAGCTCTCCAGTTGTTGATCGTCTTCTGCTTTCCAAATTATGGGGTCTGGACCTACTAACTTATTGTATAAAAATTTTACACTTTGTGTGTATTGATCTAACCATAACTTGCAGTATCCAAACATGCCTAGGAGTTTTCTCACATCTCTTTGTTTTGGAGCTGGGAGAACACTTGTGTCCCAATTAGGAGGAGGTAAAGGGACAGCAGTAGGAGGGGGAGAAGAGCTTGAGTGCATGTTAAGTGGAGCTGGAGAAGGGGTGGAGAGTGAAACAGGTGGAGTATGTACTCGTGGTTGTGCAGAAGCCACTGGAGGAACCAAAGGGCGTGGTGAGGGAGTGGCCACCAGGGGAAATACCGGGTCTACCACAGAGGAAGCCAAAGAGGTAGAAGAAGGAATTAGAGGAGGCGAGAATGGGATGGCAGCCGGGGGAAAAGCCGGAACTGCCAATTGAGGTGCCTGAGGAAGAGGATGATAAGGTGGAGGGGAATCAGGAGGCCAGTATTCCAGGAGGTCCCACCTTTTACTACTCTCTCCAACTCCAGCATCCCCTCTTTCAGTCCCCTCTTTCTTCCTCTGCACCTTACAAATTCACACACCTTCATCCCCAATAGCACTCTTTAGCCAACAAGCCACATACAATAATTGCTCAGGATCAGTATCCCCTCAAGCTGTCAGATAGTGACTCAGTTGTTGACACATCCACTTGTCTTTTGTCCTATACCACGGCCATCCTCCTTGCACATCTAACTCTGGCCAGACTTCTACACAGTAATGAATAATCTTAACCTTATCTAATCCCTCCATGGCCTCGATAGAATCTCATCTCTCTAGCAGTTGACCTAAGGGACTATGAGGAGGATATATTCCTCAGTCTTTTGCCTCTCTTCTTACTATTACATCCTCCCATTTTTTCTGTCTCAACAGAAAAAAATCACAAAGGTACCTCTACTCGAAAAGAATGTACTAAAAGGTGACTCAAGAAAAATCTTATTTTAGGAGTCTCTGCTTCCTCCACTGAACTTCAGATTTGCCTGATCCCTTTCTTCAGGACTTCAAAAGAAAAGAAATGTCTAATTTCACGTTTGCCTAATTTCCCTAATGCTAGGACTTATGTATCAGGACTTCAAAAACTTGAGATCCTGTCTTTCCCTGCCGAGACTCGTGCCTGATCTCCTTTGTAAGGACTTAATTTGCCTGCAGGACTTGTGTGCTTGCCCGAATCCTTCTCGCAACTTGTGATTACTTCCCCCTGTCAGGACTTTTGGGGTGCGTGCCACTCATACACTATTTCCTCCACATGCCCGGTGGGGGGCCCTCTTTACCCCTTAGGAGGCGACTCACTCACGCTGATTCCACTCGCTTCCCCCCTTTCCTTACTGGCCCCCTCGCGGGGGTTTGGAACCGCGGTACTAAGGGGTCCACACTCAGGCTGAGGGTCCGAGCTGCCAGCCCTAATCTCACTCACACACACTCGCTTGCCCCCTACTCCCGCCACCAGATATTGCTCGCCAGTCCAGCGCTCCTCTGCGTCACTGGTCCCAAGCCGATCTTCTCTGGTCCTGATAGCCAGCTGTCCTGGAGGTCCAGTGTGGGTGGCCATCCCAGTCCTGATGTCCTCTTCAGGCACGGCTATCCCAGACAAGTGCCCAGCTGAAATAAATAGGGCAGGAGATCTTTCTCCTTTTAATACCTTTATTAAAAACCAGCTCACATGGGAAGAACTGACATGTCTCATGCGTATTTTGGGGGTGGCACACAGTAGGAGGAAAAGTGCAACTGTGTCCACTGGTCTGCAGGCAGAGCTGTGGCTTCCATCCTCATGAGAGCAGCAGGAGATTCCCAGTTTTTTGGTTTGACATTCGAGGTCCTCTTTCCAGCCAACATGTTTTTAGGTTAGGGTGAGGGATAAAAAGGGTCTTAGCAGGCACTGGATTCTGTTCTTCATGTCTAGACATCACTTTGATCCCTCAATTCCGTGTTGGTTCATTCTTTTTAGGGGTTTTTGCTAAGTTTGGTGAAGGGCTTCCTCATTTGCATGCCAGCCCCAATGTCATTTGCATGCCAACTTGGTTGTCCCATCCTCTTAACTGTTCTGGGTGCCATCCTCCTGGAAGCAGCAGGGTGCTGCTCAACAAAAAGGGGGATTCCCAACCATCAACAACAGGTAGTTAACAAAAAACTATTAACAACAGGTAATTACAAAAACAAACAGTTACAACTCCACCCTGGCAGCAACTGGCCCAACCTGTGAGCTCTGCAGCCTTTGAAAAAAATGGCCAACTTTTCTACTCATAACAGTATGACATCACAGAGAGTGTTTCGGGACATCACTGAGGTAGTTGTGCTATCACACAGCTTCTGTGACATCATAGAGTAGGGTGTGTGGCCATAGAGGAGATCCTGCCATCATAGAGGGTGGCTCAGTGACATCAGAGACTGGGTTGTGACATCACTGGGTGGCTGTGTAACATGATAGAGCAGGTGGTGACATCACAGAACAGATTCTGACATCATATTGTGGCTTTCTGACATCACAGAGTCTTTTGTGACATCACAGTGCAACTGCCTGACATTCCAGGCTGACATCTCAGAGTTGGCTCTGTGACATCACAAAGGTGCTCTGTGACATGCTAGAATGGGCTCTGACATCAAAAGTGGCAGTGTGACATTGCAAAAAAGCTGTGTGGGATCACTGGGGTCTCTGTGAAATCACAGGAGCTGTGTGAGATCACAGGGGCTGTGTGACATCACAGGGGCAGTGTGACATCACAGGGCCTGTGTGAGGTCACTGGGGAGGTCACTCTGCCCCAGACCCCCTCAGAGTTCCCCCCAGAGCAGTCCAACCCTGCTCGTGCACAGCGGGGTCCCCTGTCCCCCCGGGTCCTCCCTCCCCCAGCCCCGCAGCCTCCCCCAGAGGATGTTCAAGGAGATCGACTCCAGAGCCTGACACGGGGACGGGGGACCGGGGCCCTGGGGGTGGCACAGGGGGACAGGGAGCACCCGGCAGCGTCCCCATGTCAGAGCCTGGGCCAGGGCTCTTTCTTCCTGTTATGAACAATGGCTTGAGACCGCTGAAAAAATCCCCAGCAAGGGAGCAGCAAAAACCAGATTTAATATTAAGGGACAGCAACACAAAGCTCCTTGGCAAGAGTCAGTCTGCTCCTGACTGGACACTTCAGGCACACCAAGGAAACAAAGCAACAACAAAACCAAACCAAATCCAGGCAATCAAACCAGAAATCATCAGAGAACTGTCCCTATGTGTGTGGGACACAAGGGCAGTGAGGGCAAGGATGAAAGGAATACAACCCAAAACGTTAACAGAGCTCAAACTTAACAGGACTTAACCTTAACTGATACCTTCAACTTCACAATTTAGCAAAAGAACAGAGCTTAACAGTATTTAACCTTACTTACAACCAACCTATGACTTAGCAATCTAACAGAGGAATAACACTCAATGATATTCAACTTAACTTATATTCAACATAAAAACTTAGCAAAAGAAAAACTCTTAGCAGCATTTAGCTTAGCTTAGACTTCGTGACTTAAACTCACTTACAGGCCTGACTGACTCAGCTATCCAAGGCACTCAAGCCCCTCAGGGAGCAGCATTTCTGCCACATTTCCCCAGCACAGGCACTCCTGTGTGCAAACAGACACAAAGAGTCAGTGCCAGGCACCTGTGAGAAATTCCCCTGAGGGCAGGAAATGCTCACTGTGGATCTTTTGCCATCTCCCCAGCGGGAAAAGGGCCGAGCCTGGAGGAGGGGGAGTGGATTGGCCCAGGCTCTGTGGTTGTTCAGGATCCCCGAGTGCAAAAAACGGGAGAGTTCCCAGCTGGGAGAGGCCCCACTCAGAGGGAGTCGCTAACCCAGGAGAGCTCCAAGGGCTCCTTTTGGAGCGCTGTGTGCAGGGCCCCAAGAGAGGGGCTGCAGTCCCAGCAATGGTTTATCCTGGGCGCACTTGGCACCAACAGCTTTCTTTGGCAGTGTGAGAACAGGGATGTTGTGCCACAGAGGGAACAAAAACAGCTCCCAGGGCTGCTCCTACAGAGCCCAGGTGCTGATTGGGCAGCAGCAGTGCCTGGTGCAGACAGTGTTTGTGATGAGCTGCAGAGGAGCTGAGCCCAGGGGCTGCTGGCCAAGGCTGAGGCCCAATGAGCATTTCTCAGCTGGCAGGGCAGCCTGAGAAGGGGAGGGGGGAAAGCACCAGCACAGGGCCCATGGAACCAAGGGACCATTGTGACACGGTGGGGCCCTGTGACAGCAAGGGACCAGTGTGACACTGTGGGGCCCTGTGAGACCAAGAGACCATTGTGACACTGTGGGGCCTCATGGAATCATGGAGAGTACTGTGACATTGCTGGGACTCATGGAACCAAGAGGGCTGTACTGACACTGTGGGTCCATGGAATGTAGAGATCATTGTGACACTGAGAGGCCCCATAAAACCAAGGGTCCATTGTGACACTGTGGGGCCTCATGCAACTGCGGAGACCATTGTGACACTTTGGGGTGTCATGGAACCAAGAGGCCATTGTGACACTGTGAGACCCCATGGATCCAAAGGCCCATTGTGACATTGCAAGTCCTCATGGAAGCAAGGGCCATTGTGACACTGAGGGTACTCATGGAAGCATGGAGACCATTGGGACACTATGAGGCCTCATGGAATAAGCAAAGCATTGTGACACTGTGAGGCCTCATGGAAGCAGTGAGACCATTGTGACCCCGCAGGTCCCCACAGAACCAAGAGCACCATTATGATACTGTGGGGCCTCATGAAACAAAGAGGCCTTTGTGACACTGCAGGGCTGCATGGAACCAAAGGTCCATTGTGACACTGCAGGGCCTCGTGTCATCAGTGCTCTATTGTGACACTGTGCAACCAAAGGAGACCATTGTAACACTGCAGGGATGCATGGAACCTTGGGGCCATGGTGACATTGTTGAACCCCATTGAAACCAGGGTTCATTGTGATGCTGCAGGGCTGCATGGAACCAAAGCTCCAGGGTGACACAGAGGGGCCTCCTGTCATCAATCGTCCGTTGTGACACTCTTGAGCCAAAGGAGACCATTGTGACTCCGCAAACCCCCAAGGTCCAAAGGTCCATTGTGACATTCAGGGCTCATGGAACAGAAGAATCACATGTTATTTTTGGGCCTGGGGAACCACAGAGACCATTGTGACACTGCGAGGCCTCACGGAATCATTTGGACCATTCTGACACTTGGGGCCCTCTGGAACCTGGAGGCCACTTTGACACTGTGCGACTCCACTGAACCAAGGGTCCATTATGACACTGCTGGACCCCATGAAACCAAGGCACCATTGTGACATTATGGGGCCTCAAAAACAAGGAGACACAGAGCATGTCTGACTGGTTTGGCCTCCCACGGACTGCCTGACTGGTCCAACTGACCTTGGCATGTTGAGGGTCACTTCTCATCTGCTAATTAAACACTGGGGCTCCATGCTTTCCTTCCCAACAGAAAAGAACTGTCCTTCTCCTCCAGGCACCCGTGGCCAGAATTGGGATTTCACCTCCAAATTTCCTTATATCCAGGGATTGTTCCCATAGGAATATTGCCAGGACAAGTCTGTCTTGCATTGGTTTTACAAGGGTCACCTCCCATCTGTCTCCAAAACATTGGGGAAGGCTCTGCACTTTCCTTCCCATGGGAAAGAATTGTCCTGCTTCTCCAGGTGCCCATGGCTGAGATTGGACTTCCACCTCCAAAATTCCCTACATCCAAAGATAGCTCCCAGACAAAATATGTCATTTCTGAAAAGTCTGGATGGCCTTGGCCTACTGAGGCTCTCACCCGCCTTCCAAACACTGGGGCTCTGTGCTTTCCTTCCTATGGAAAAGATCTGTCCTTCTTGGCCAGGTGCCCATGCCCAGAATTGGGATTTCACCTCCAACACTGCCTGTTGTGACAGACTGGAGGAGATTGTTGGCTGCAAAACATTTCATGTGTGGGGGAGGAAGAAGGGGTAGGTCCAGCCTTGCCCTGCCCTGTGACCCCAGCACTGCCCTGCCCTGTAGCCCCAATTCCCCCTGAGCCTCTATCCCTGCCCAGCAGTGTCTGCCAGTTCCTGGCACAGCACAGGCAATGCTCCACAGCCACCTCTGCAGCCCCCAGCCCAGCTCCTGAGGGACCAAATGAGCCCAAGGCCCACCTGGGGGAAGGGCCCAGGAAGATCAAGGGGTATTGGTGGCTGACCACAAGGCAAGCACACATCTTGACCCTACCTCTTCTTGGAATTTCCATCTGAACAGTGCTGGAATCCAGGAGTTGGTAGCTCTGTGTGTGCCTCTCTGTATCTTTTTTGTCTTTCTGTCTTTCTGTGTCTTCTTCTTCTGTTTCTCTTGCAAATTTTGATTAACATTAAATTGAACAGGCATAGAGTTTGTGAAGTTGAATGGGCCAAGTCAATGATTTGAGAAGAGTTTTTTGTTGGTTGAATGTCTGTTGTAGTTTGACATGAGAAGAATTTTAAAAAGTAATACAAAATTTTTGTGTAACTGAAAATCTGTTAAACCACTAAGATACTGAACACACCTCTGTGAAAGACAAATGTTAAAGACAAAAAAACCCAGGAACCTCCTCTTTTGTTCCCAGTCAACAAAGAAGCAGCAGGCCCTGGCCCCAGCCCCCATCTCAACCAAACCAACCCAAACCAACCCAAACCAAACCAAACCAACCCAAACCAACCCAACCCAACCCAACCCAAACCAAACCAACCCAACCCAAACCAACCCAAACCAACCCAACCCAACCAAACCAAACCAAACCAAACCAAACCAAACCAAACCAAACCAAACCAAACCAAACCAACCCAATCCAAAGCAACCCAACCCAACCAAACCAAACCAAACCAAACCAAACCAAACCAAACCAAACCAAACCAAACCAAACCAAACCAAGCAACTCTGCCACGGGCTGAGCCCCTTCCCACCTGCCCAGGCTGCCCCCTGCCCCCCCATCGGCCCCATTCAAACCAAACCAAACGTCAACAACTACCAAACAGGAAAACAAGAGAGGCTACAAACCCCTAACCAGAACAAAGCCAGCCACAGCTATTAAAATCTTACCATCAAGTCCCCTCTCCCCAAGACAATTAAAACAAAAAACTCCTACAACCTACAACGCACACAAATTCAACCCTAGAACTAAAGTTAAACAAAAAAACCCACAAAAATGAACCATAAAATGAATCCTAACCCAACCACAACTTCAACCACAAGCTACTGGCAGGTCAGGTGTTAATCCTTTCAATACTTCAGTCCTCCCTCGAGTAAAAGAAAAACAAAATACAAGCATATAAAAAACAAACATAAAACCATCAAAGTCAGTAAAGAAGAAATTAAATCCCAAAAAACCTATTTTTCATTAAAATACATAAAACTAATAAAAAAATTCAAATTAATATCAAAGAAAAACCTCCATGCTAAAAGAAAAGAATTGTTAAAATAACTGTAATAATATAAAAAGTTTAAACAGGGGATAAAAAAGTAATCCAGTATTCCCAAGAGAAGATCTGTATTCCAAGAGATAAAAATAATTTTAAAATAAATTATGAACACTTTTACCTTTAAAGAACTATTTTTAAAACAATACCCCATAAGTCAACATGGCCCATCAACAAGCTGTAAAAAACCTTCGGCAATAAAAATAACTTCACAATAACAAAGTCCCCCAGACCACTGTTATCCATGACAAAATTAAGAACCAGAAAAAAAGCTATTTTTTCCTCTTGCAAAATAATCTCCATAACTTTAACAAGAAAAACTTCTCTCCCAAGGTAAACTAAAAAAAAAGACTATTCTAGAAATAGTAAATAACTAGAAATTTTAAGTTTAGTTTCTTTACATTGTCAGTAAAAATAAAGTTGTAAAAAAAAAGTGTTCTTAAGAGCTTATTTTAAATATTACTATATTTTTTCTTTTAATTACTTTTAATAACATGTTCTTTCTACCATTTAAAAATCTTAAGCCTACTTTACCTTTCTCGCAATCCTATCTCACAACAACAACAAAAAAACCCATAAATAATTATTGACGATAAAACCCAACACACTCATCAATACGCTAATTAAGAAATCTCAAGATTAGAAAAATCTTGAATAAACAAACCAACAACAATGTCATAATAAACGTTTTGCCAAAGTTTCTCTGATTTTGTCAAGTTCCCAGTAAAGGCTGTTTTATAGTTTTGAGTTCCTAAGAATCTCTTGATGGTACTTCTCCAGTGAGTTCAACTCAGAGCTCATAACTGTAATTCCTTTAGAATGTCTCCTGAAAAGAGTTTTTTAGTGGATGGGAGTCAGGGCTTGTGTGTCCTGCTTGGCACAGCCCAGGCAGGGCTTTCCCAGCCACATTCCACACTCCATTTCCCAGCTGGAGCCGCTGCTGCCTCTGAGTTGTGCTGCCCCAGCCCCAGGGACGCTCTCCTTGTCTGCCCATTCCCCCACGGTCTCTGGGCAGGGATGGCCTCAGTGGGGGCTGCTGACATCCTCAGCACCTTGGAGGCTGCTGCTGAATTTTCCTGCTCCAAAGGCTTGTTCAGCCTTCAGCTCTTGAGTGCAGGAATTCAGTGTCCCAGGGCTCATTAACATTGGGAACACCTGAACAAGCCAAGCCTCTGGGAATAATCTGATTTCAGTTTTCAAATAATTTGTGGTTAATTCAACAGATCTCAGTAGTATATCCAAACTGAATGCAATATATTTTAAAATGAGTGACAAAACATATGTTTTAGGTCTTGTAATATTTTTTCCTGTTAATTCATTAAAATGTGCAATCTCCAATTGACACTGACTCCAAGTACTGCTCCAGAGGCTTGTTCAGCCTTCAGCTCTTCAGTGCAGGAATTCAGTGTCCCAGGGCTCATTAACATTCAGAACACCTTAACAAGCCAAGCCTCTGGGGATAATTTTATTTCAGTTTCCAAATCTTGTGTGGTTAACAAAGAGAGATTTCAGAAGTGCATTCAACTGAACATGTTCTATTTAAAAAGACAGTGAGAAAACATTTTTTAGGTCCTATTTAGTTTTTTTTTTCCCCTGTTTATAGCAATCTCCAATTGACTTTGAATCCAAGTACCTCCTCATGTAGTTGGAACAGATATGAAAATCAAGATTGTGATGTTTTTCATAGGGGTTCTTGGATGAGGGAAGAGATGAGGATCTGACTCCATGTTTCAGAAGTCTTGATTTATTATATTATGATATACAATTCCTTAAAACTATACTAAAAGAATAGCAGAAAATGTTTCATCAGAAGGCTTAGGTAAGAAGAGAAAAGAAAGAAATTATAACAAAGGTTTCTGGCTTGAGTTCCGTGTCCAAGCCAGCAGGGCTGTGATTGGCCATTAATTACAAACAACTACATGAGACTAATCAGAGATCTACATGTTGCCTTCCACAGCAGCAGATAATCATTGTTTACATTTGGTTCCTGAGGTCTCTCACCTTCTCAGGAGGAAAAATCCTAAAGAAAGGATTTTTCATAAAAGTTCTCTGCGACATAAGACCCTTCATGGCTGACAATCAATCAGACTCTCTCCCTACCCCCACCCCACCATTTCCCCCATCCAAGCCCTGGCACTCAGAGCAGCTTTGTGCAAATCTGAGCTCCCTCCAGCCCAGGCTGCACCTGCAGCTTTCAGCTCCCTGGCTCCAACTCCCACCTGCTTTCCTTGAAGAAGGAGCTGCTCGAGACACAGAGGGATGTTCATTTGCTGTCAGCCAACAAAGCCAAGGGAAGGCACAGCTCCATCAAATGCAAAAGTCATTCCTCTGCTGAATATTAAATCCACTTTCCACAGCAGACAGTCTCAGAGCAATGGAAAACACCTTCTGTGCCCAGCACAGATCCCAAGGTCCCCCCAAACCCTCCCTGCCCCAATTCTGCCCAGATTTGCTCTTTGCACACACGAGTCACAGGCTGAAGTCAGGAGCTCCCTCCATGGCCAGAGGGAGGAAAAGAGAGAAAGGGGATGAAGAGCTCTCCTGTGCAGAGCCAAGGTCCAAGTGCAGCCCCTGAAGTGGGAAACACAACTCATCAGGTTTGTGTCCTTTGGGCTCAGGGACTGGTGACACTCAGAAGCACAGAAAGGTTTCTTGCCAACAAACACCAGTTGAACATTTGAACAGTTTAATAACCATCACAGCTCTTCCCTCAGATCTCTGGGATGTCCCAGCAGCATCTGACATGTCCACCATCCCCAAGGGATTTCTGTACAGGAACAGTTTTAGACAAAGACATAAGAAAAGGTAATTCTGTGGTAAACACAATAATCTGTTGACTAATGTGATATTTATATGAACATCAGAAAGACTTGGCACCTCCCTGCAGCTCAAAGCATGAAACCAGTCAGTTGAGAGGCACTTGAATGACCAGAGAGCATCTGGAGGACAAACTCTGAGAGCAATGGAAAGGTCAGATCCATGTGGTCTAATGAAGAGATATTCTTATGTTGGGAGAGATGAAAGTTTGACAAGAAAGTCCCACAGATATGTATGGTTTGCAGAAACGTTTTTGAATGTAGAATCTAAAGAAGGAATAGAAATGGAAGCAAGTTTTGATATAGAAGAATTTCTGAGCCAGTCTTACTGGATAACCAAGGAGGTGAAGGGTATGTTTGAAGGGATTTTTATGACTTACAGCAAAGGATAAACCCACCTCAAAAAAAAGGAGGTTTTTACCAAGCAGAAACATAGCACAGGCAAACAAGTCAGCAGATGTTGCAAGTACAAAAAAGATCTCAGAATTTTCTACTGCAAGAAAACTGAAAAACAACTTCTAGCTTAAACTGTAATGTACTAACTTTTAGTGATTGGAGAATAGTAACATATTTATGGTAATGACAGTAGTTACGATAGGCTATAGATAAAAGTTCAGGTCTGGATTGGTTCTACTGTATTAAGGTGCTCAGCAAAGAAAAGTATATAATGCATTTCTAACCTAAACTAAGCGTCTCCAGGCCTGCCTGCAGCTGGAGCTGACAGCTGTAGCTCTGTTGCCCATGACCCTGAACTGCTGTAACATCTTGGATGTAATAAAGTGCATTTTGAAAAGCTGCCTAGAGTCCCGCATCTCTCATTTAGGCTCTTACATCCTTAGACATGTCCATTTAAACAGGAGAACTGAAAAGACCTGAAGAAAGAGGGTCATAAAATATTAGACTGAATATTGGTGACACAAGTAGAGGGGAAGATGAGCATTTCTTCTCCTGCCATCAGTAGAAGAATTCAGTAGATCCAGGAAATTCCTGTTACTGATGGGAAAACTTCGCCTCTTCTTAAAAGAATGCAAAAAACCCAGATAATAAAGATTTGCTTGTATATTATTGAACTAACAAGTATTAAAACCTGTGCCCCTGTTCCAGGCAGGCATCAGTTGTGTGCCCATGAACAGGCAGTGCCACTTGTACCCTGAGGTGCCAAGCTGGGACTGAATCTCTCTGACAGCACCTGAGGAACAGCAGAGCACCTTGCAAGCTGCAGATCCCTGATAGCCCCGCAGGGCTCCTGTCCCATCAACATCTGCTCTGCTCCAGTCTGAAACAGGGCCCAGCATGGTGGTGGGATCATCAGAGAGCTGAGATGTGTGCTGGAATTCAATGCCCTCCCCATCCCACAGCAGTCCTGCATTTCCCTCCTGCAGCCTTGATCTCCAGCAGAACCATGGAGGCTCTTTGGGATCTGGACTGTTCCTGTAGCCCCCAAGGGCAGCTGAGCTCTGCCTTTGGCACAGTCAGGCCTGGCCAGCGCAGGCCATGCTCAGCAATTGCTTGTGTGTGCCTGGCCTTGCTGTCAGCCCCAGTAATGGCTGTGTGGCCCCTTTGTGGCCCTGTGCAGGCCCAGCCATGGTGGCCCAGGCCCTGTGCAGGCCCAGCCCAGGCCAGGAGCATTGCGGCTGGGAACGGCCCCCGTGCTGTGGTGCCCACAGCAGCCTTGGGGCTCTGTGCCCCATGGCCTCCCTGCTGGGCAGCCTCTGCCAGCTCCTGCAGAGCCCGTGGCACCTGTCAGGCTGCACAGACAGCCTTGCTCTGGGCTTTGCCAGCCTCTGGGCCAGCAGAGAGGCAGCCAGGGCTGGCCATGGCCAGGAACAGGCCCTGAACCCGGCAGGAGGATGGAGCTAGGCCACAGCCAAACTCAGCCCAGGCCAAAGCTGGGCTCAGCAGCCAGGGCTGCCAATGCATGGGGACACAGTCTGGTGCTGGGCCCCCTCCCTGCTCTGTCCGTGCCACCAAGGGCGCAGAGCAGCCATCTCTCTGGGCCACTTGCCTGTTTGCAATGCCTTGCACAGGCGCTGGCCCTGCCCCACAAGGCCTGGCCTGAGTCCTGCCCCTGCACGCTCAGCCAGGCTGGAATGGACACTGATGGTTTCTGGGCCAGGCTCTCTGAGCCCAGCCCAGCTCCCTGCAAGCTCTGCCAGCTGCCCTGAGCTCTGGGCAGCACCAAGGACCTCTCCCCAGCCCAGCCCAACCGGCTCTGGCCCCACAGCTCTGCTCAGGCCAGGCTGCTCTGGGCACTGGCCCATGGCCTCAGCCCCTGGCAAGGGCACAGCAGCAGCTGCAGCTGCCACGGGATTCAGCCCCAGCCATGGGGGAAGGTGCTTGGCCAAGGCCAAAGGAGGCTCCCTGGCTGCCCTGCTCCCCTCGGGCTGGGGTGCTGAGGGCTCTGCAGCCCCTGCTGCCATTCCATCTACCCAGGGCAGAACAAGAGTCCTGGCCTTGGGGCCCTTAAGAGCTGCTGCTGCCACAGGCCCAGGGCCCATGCCAAAGCTGGGGCAGCCACAAAGCTGTGCCCATTTCTGTTCATTGCTGCTCTGATGGGGATGTATCCTCAGCCACTTGGATGTTGCTAATCAATTTTAATCCTCCGGAAGTCTCTTCTTTCTTGAGCTCTTCAGTTCATGAATTCAGAAAGAAAAGCTCATAAACATTTGTTCAAAGCACTCAAACAAGAAAAGGCTCTGGCAATTATGTAAATTTTCAATTCTTCTGTGGTTAATTGATTATTTCAGAAATGTATTCAAAATTAATGCACTGTACTGAAAACAGAGAAAACCAGAGAGAACTGTTTGATCCAGTTTTTTTTTTCCTGTTTATAGTTTGATATCAACAATGTCCATTATATATTGACACCCAGCACCTTCTAATTCAGTCTCAATAGATATGAAAATCAAGTCTCTTTAAGGCGGACAATCAATAGTACTTTGTCCCCACTACCTCCTGACCATTTTCCTCATCCAACCCCTTGGACACCTATGCATCAGGAACAAGAGACTCGCTGTCCCTGGTAGTGTTTAAGCAAAGGCTGGATATGGCACGCTGTGCCATGGTCTGGGTGAAAAAGTGGTGTTGGGTCCCAGGTTGGATTTGATGCTCTCCAAGGTCTTTTCCAGCCTGGTTGATTCTCTGATGATTGTGACACTGCAGGACCCTGGGGATGCAAGGGGCCATTGTGACACTGCGGGGCCTGGTAGCACTAAGGGGACAATGGTGACACTGTGTATGACATGGCAGCACAGAGCCATGGGGCCATTGTGACACTGTGGAGCTGAATGGAAGCAAGGAGTCCATGGTGACAGTCTGGGTCCTCCTGGAACCACAGAGGCCACTGTGACCCTGCATGGCCTTGTGGAACCAAGGGGCCATTGTGCCACTGTGGAACCAAGGAGACCCTTGGGAGAGCGTGGGGACAATGGAATCAAGTGGGCATTGCAGCATTGCAAGGACTCTGGGAACTGAGGGAACAATTGTGACACTGTGGTGCCCCATGGAACCAAGGATCCCTGGTGACACGGCAGGCTCTTGTGTCACCTGGGCTCCATTGTGACACTGCAGCACCAAGGAATTCATTGTGGCACTCTGAGGCCTCATGGAACCAAGAGGCCACTGTGACCCTGCAGGACCTTGTGGAACCATGCAGAGCATTGTGACGGAGCTGGACCTGGGGTCATGATGGGGCCATTGTGACACTGCAGGGCCCCATGGAAGCAAGGGGCCAGTGCAGCTCCTCAGGGACTCCTGCAATGAAGGAAACATGTTTGACACCATGGTGGCCCTTGGGACCAAGAGGCCATTGTGACACTATGGAACCAAGGAGAGCATTGCTGCACTGCCAGACCTCATGGAACCAAGGATCCATTGTGACACTACAGGGCCTTGGGGGACATGGTGAGATTGTGACACCAAGGGATGCCAGGGAACCAAAAGGAACATTGTGACACTGGGAGGCCTCATGGAATCATGGACACCATTGGGACACTCTGGGGCCTCAAGGAACTGTGCTGACGCCAAGTTGTCTGGGAGTGCTGATCTGCTGGAGAGTAGGAAGGCTCTGCACAGGGCCCTGGACAGACTGGATCCAGGGCCCAAATCCAACAAGGTGAGGTTTAAGAAGTCCAAGTCCTGCACTTTGGCCACAACAACCCCTGCAGTGCTGCAGGCTGGGGACAGAGTGGCTGGAGAGCAGCCAGGCAGAAAGGGATGAAGCCATTTATTATAATGGCTAATAGCTTCTGAAAATAAAAGAATTAAAAGACACTCAAAAATATATCAAGGGAATCGCAGCCGTTAATAAATACCCTAAAATACACTTTCAGGAAGAACTTTGATCAGATATTTAGACAAGGCAATGTAAAATACACTCACAATATTTGGATAGGTAATCTAAAATACACTCAGAGAAGCAACTTTGGAATTAGAGTATCTGAAGAAACAGAAGTGGAAGCCAATAAGTTAAAGTGACCTGCCAAGCCACTAGAATCAAGCCAAGTACAACAGTAACTTCAGCTAAACCATGAAAGAACATGCCAAGGATAACAGGAAGAAGACCAAATTAAGAAAAGCTTAAAATTTAACTAAGGAAGACCAGGAATTCCCAGAAGACCCCGCCTGCCTATGAATATGTATGTAATAAATGATGTAATCCTTGTTTGAAAATTGTATAAAAACCCGCTTATGCTGTACATAATTCAGAAATCTATTTTGTGATTTCTCCGACGCGTCGTAATAAAATACCTCCTGCTTATCTGACTTAGACTGAGTCTCTTAAGCAGTTATTCTCGCCTTTTGGGGCAAAATTCGGCATCATTTTCTGGCACTCTAGATGGGACTAGACAGGAGATCTAGGCTTTGAGGGGTCCTCCCCGAGCCGGGTCCGGGGTCGGGACCCTCTGGCGCCCCTGACTAATTTTTGTCAGAAGAGACTCCCCCCCAGACCAGTGCTTTCGGTGGACGAAGAGTACCTTGCATCTCCTGCTCTAATTAAGAAGTATTTCAATTTTTTATTGGTTTTGGAATAAAGCGCTTTGTTGAGAAACGGGAGTCAGACGTGACTGCCCGAAGAGAAAGCTGGGGGACGCTCCAGTTAAGAATCCCTTCATTAGTTTACTAGCATTGGTTTGCTAGCATTGGTTTGCTAGCATTGGTTTGCTAGCATTAGTTTGCTAGCATTGGTCTGCTAGAATTAGTTTGCTAGCATTAGTTTGCTAAAGTTAAAAATCCCAGCATTGGTTTTGTGAAAAAAAAAAAGAAAAAAAAAAAAAAAAAAAAATCGATCGAAAACGCAGGTTAAAGTCCTGCTGGAGGGAGTATTTGTTTATCTTGGTATCTTCGATCTGTTTTACTGTGTGAGAACTGTTTTAAACATTGTGTTATAACATTGTGAATTAAGAATCAAGAACTAAGATTGCTTTCTGAGGGGTCTGTCAGCTGGCAATCTTCTCGTGACTGTTCTATATATCTGTTGCGAAATCTTACAAGAAACATCTTGTCGCTCTCTCTCTGTAATCTTTTAGAAGAGAATAAGTTGATAGACGTCCGAGAAGAAATTTGTCACCCCCTGCAATTGTTGTACTGTCTACAATTGTGATTGCATGAGTCTGGCAAACCGGTATCTCGCGGTCAGTAGGCGACTTCTCGTGACCAAAACCTGGTAAAACAGTCCGTTCTGATATAGACTATAAGGTAAGAACTATTTCATAAAAGTGTGTGAGTATGAGTGAGAGTGAATGAGACGCAGCATCGCTGCGAAGCGAGGGATAGTCCCACTCTGCATTTCTGACAAAAGTGATTGGAGATTATGTATGAATTGTTAAAATAGATGATACATGCGAGAAAGAGACTGATCTGGATAGACAGACACAAGGAATAACAATGGGAAGCTAACAGAGTAAGGACGTAAATATGAAAACTCCCTTAAGATGTATCCTAAAACACTGGAAAGACTTGGGAGAGATCCCGGGGAGAAACATAAGTAAAAAGACACTCCTTAAATATTGTACGCAGTGGTGGCCATTGTACAAGTTAGATGACAATGAGAAATAGCCGCCGGAAAGAACAACTAATTATAATACTATTTTGCAACTGATGCTTTTTCTTTGCCGACTTAATAAATGAGACGAAGTGATGTATGCTGACATGTTCTTTACCCTAAGAAATAAACCGGAGTGGCAAAAAGAGTGCGGAGTAAATGTAGCACCTCAAGACTCCCTAGTACTAGCCCTAGAAAAAGATAAGAAAAGTTCAAAGTTTAAAGAACGTTGCTGTGATGCATGTAGCATTGGGCAACAATGTCTTAAATTGACAAGAAGAGATAGTAGAAAGGAGAGCGAAATAAGCCTGTGAGAATACCATCCATTCGCCTCAGGACGGGAAGGGCTTCTTCCCAGGCCAAAGGAGGAACAAAGAGATCTTAGCCCATTAAAAGAGCTGGAACGTTGGTAGAAATCTAAGTTTGGGCACAGCCCTCAGAAACTAGACAACACTTGAGAAGGAGATAGTCCATTAAAATCGGAGATTGACAAGAGGGAGAGCAGTCCACAGGGACCGGATAGTCTACAGGAGTCGGAGAGCTACAGGGATGCTGATAGCCCACCTAGATTAGAAGTTGAGAGAGACGAAGGCAGTCCGCAGAGAGCAGAGAGTCGAGGGGAGACACGCAGCTTACCCAAACTGAGTCTATATAGAGATAGTAACACACCCAGTAATGAGAGTTTTAGGAAACCAGGTACTTGTAGAATAGAAACCAGCACGCCGAAGACTAGAGATAAAAGTAACTCACTAAGAAGCGACGTCTCTAAGCTAGAGTATAGTGAGAAGAATGACAATGAGACATGCGAAAAAGAGGCAGAGAAAAACTCACAGAAGCTGAATATAATAATTCAGATAGAAGATAAGAGAGATAGAAAGGGAACAGATGATGAGAATAGTAGCCCAGAACAAGATAGGCGCCAGCAGATGCGAGAAGAAAAGCGACAGATGCAGAGCGAGAGGCGGTTGGACTGTGTAAACCATGCTAGAGGAGTAGTGGGAAAAGAGTTAACAGAAATAGAAAGTGAAGATGAAGAACAGGGAAAGGGGAAGAGAAAAGAGAAGAGAAAGAATAGAGAAGACATTGAAGCACAAGAAGAAGATCCCGGAGAAGAGACCAGTCACTCGTATTATACGAGATCTGTAGCACGGAAGAAAGCAAAGCAAGAAGAAGAAAAGAACCATACAATAGCTCCTCTCCGACAACTTATGCCAATGGTAGGAGAAAAGACTAGGGTAAAAGTGCCGTTCTCCACGAGTGATCTGAACAATTAGAAAGATGAGGCAAAGAACTTTAAGAAGAATCCAGAGGGAGTGGCGAAGAGGTTTGAATTAATGGCAAAGAATTTAGATATTGATTAAGAAAATATAGAGGTGATGTTGTCAGAATTGACAGAGACCGAAAAAGAACTCGTATTGGAAACAGGAAAACGACATGCTCAAGTATTATCAGGGAGATTAGAAGATAATTTCCCCAGCAGTAAACCAGAATGAGATCCGGGCAACGAAGAGCACTACCGACGACTGGTGCAGTATAGAAAGCTGATAGCGATGGGCTTGCGTAATGCGATCCCTAAGGCTATCAATTAGTCAATGCTATATGACATTAAGCAGAGAAAGGATGAGACCCCGTCAGAGTTTTTAGATAGACTTAGGGCAGCCATGAGACAATACACACCCCTAGACCCAGCAACGGAAGAAGGGAAACAACACCTGTTAGGATTAATGATGAGACAGAGTAACCCAGACATCAAGAAGAAATTGCAAAAGCTTGAACATCCAGAAAATAAAAACCTAGAGGTCTTGCTGAATGAAGCATAGAAAGTATATAATAATAGAGAAGTCGAAGAGAAGAAAAGAGAGGACAAGAAGATAGCTCGAGTAGTGGCTGTAGCAGTGGCAGCTCAGAAGACAAGTTACACGGGACCTGAAACCAGAGGTAGGGGTAGAGGCTACCCAGTGAGAGGGGGAAGGAAGTTCCAACCCCACCCAGCCAGAGTAGGGCCAGATCAATGTGCATACTGCCTACAGGCAAGACACTGGAAACAAGAATGCCCCCAGTTAAAGAGAAGGCTAATGGCCACTACTACCACCACACAGCAAGAAAGTGAATGAGGGGGACCGGTGGGCCATACCCTAGCAGACCCACTGGTTAAAATGGAGCTAGGGGAAGGTAAAAAAGAATTAGACTTTTTGATTGATACGAGAGCAACTTTTTCAGTTTTAAATCAAGAACTGGTACCTAAAAGTGATGAATTTGTACAAGTTGTGGGAGCAACAGGCCAACCAGAAAAAGCTTACTTTTTGAAACCTATCAAATACAAAATTGAGAAACAAATAAGAATTCACCAGTTTCTGTATTTGCCAAATTCACCAAAGCCTCTACTAGGGAGAGACTTACTGGAGAACTTGAGAGCCGTAATCAAGTTCAATAAAGACAGATTAGAATTTCAAGTAAAAGAAGAACAACTGATTACAGCCCTAAGCCTAACAATCAGTTGTGTAGAACCTAAACCTGAGAATCACAATTCTGAGCGAATCCTGAAGGAGGCATACCCATTAGTATAGGCTACTGATGTACCTAGAAAATCAAAACAAGCAGCACCAATTGTTGTGGAACTTAAAAACAAGGCAAGGCCGGTGGTAAGAAAACAATATCCTTTGAGAATAGAAGACAAGAAGGAGATTGAACCCATAATCAAAAGGTTTCTGGAACTGGAGTTATTGGTAGAATGTGAATCAGATTTTAATACACCAATCCTGCCAGTAAAGAAACCTAATGAAGCTTATAAGCTAGTTCAAGATCTGAGAGCAGTAAACGAAATAACCAAGACATTACATCCATTAGTTGCTAATCCATACACACTTTTAACTAGACTCAAGGATAATTTGGCCTAGTTCACCGTATTAGACTTGAAAGACGCATTCTTCTGCCTTCCCTTAGCTCCCGAGAGTCAAAGGATTTTTGCCTTTGAATGGGAATCTGTAGATAAAAGAAGAAAGACCCAACTTACCTAGACAGTATTGCCTCAAGGATGAGTCAACTCCCCCACGATTTTTGAGAATCAGTTAGCCAAAGAATTAGAACAGTGAGAAAGGACGCTGAGAGATGGCACCCTTCTGCAATACGTAGACGACCTCCTAATAGCAACAGTGACAGAGGAAGAATGCATTGAATAGACTATTTCCTTGTTAAACTTCCTGAGTTTAAGTAGATATCGAGTCTCTCAACAGAAGGCTCAGCTGGTGCAAAAAGAAGTGGTGTACCTGAGATACGAAGTCTCCAGAAGACAACGATCCCTGAGAGCAGCTAGAAAAGAGGCCATCTGTCAGATGCCCAAACCAGAGACGGTGAGAGATCTGCGTGCCTTTCTAGGAACGACAGGTTAGTGTCAGCTATGGATCTACCAGTACAAGATACTCGCTAAACCACTGTACGATTTGTTGAAAGAAACTAAAGACGTTCTAGTTTAGACTCCCGAGGCAGAAGGGGCCTTCAAGAAGCTGAAGCTGGAGCTAATGAGAGCACCGGCCTTAGGTCTTCCAGATGTATCAAAACCATTCTGGCTGTTCTCCCATGAACGACAAAGAATGGCCCTAGGAGTCCTGGCACAGCAGTTGAAAACGCACAAGAGAGCTGTGGCTTACTTCTCCAAGCGATTGGATGAAGTAAGTAAAGGATGGCCAGGCTGTCTGAAGGCAGTGGCTGCAGTGATAATTAACATAGAAGAAGCCAGAAAGCTCACGTTGGGCCAAAAGATGACTGTGTTAGTATCTCACACTGTATCAGCCGTGCTGGAACAGAAAGGCAACCATTGGCTGTCACCTTCCAGATTCCTAAAATACCAGGCCATCTTGGCTGAATCAGATAACATAACCATTCAGGTAACTAACATTGTGAACCCAGCTTCATTTCTAGAAAGAAGAGCCCCAGCAGAACCCATCGAACACGACTGCCTAGAAACAATTGAGGCCGTCTACTCCAGTCGCCCAGATCTCAAAGAAGAGCCACTCGAAAGTGCGGACAACTGGTTCTCAGATGACAGTAGCTTCGTGAAGCAAGGAGTAAGAATGGCTGGCTATGCAGTCACTACTACAGAAAGGGTAATTGAATCAAATCCCTTGCCTGCAGAGACTTCAGCCCAAAAGGCAGAGCTGATAGCTCTGACTCGAGCCCTGGAATTGGCAGAAAACATGCAAATTAATATATAGACAGACTCTAAATATGCCTTTTCCGTTGTACATGCTCATGAGGCCATCTGGAAAGAAAGAAGACTGTTGACTACACAAGAAAAAACAGTCAAACATGCAGAAGAGATTCTACGATTGCTAGAGGCGGTCCAACTCCCAGCACAAGTAGCCATAATGCATTGTAAAAGACATCTGAAAGGTAACACTATTCCAGAAATAGGGAACAGGAAGGCAGATACAGAAGCTAAATTGGCTGCCACCAAGGCTAGAAAAATAGAAATAGTAGCCCTAATACCAGGAGAGCTGGATACCAATATCCAACCAAATTATCAAGAATCAGATCATAGATAGATTCAAAAGAATAAAGGTAAACTGTTAGACAGTAGATAGAGACAATTAGAGACAGGACAGTTAATAATACCAGGGAACCTAATGTGGCAGATTGTAAAGACGGAGCATGAAAAGGCCCATTGAGGTCTAGATCCGCTTTATCAACATTTGCGAGCCAAGATAGCAAGACCAAAATTATTTACTACTGTAAAGCACGTTACATCCCAGTGCGAGCAGTGTCTGAAAAATAACCCGAACACCGGAACCAAGGTACACCAAGGAGCCATAAATCGAGGTAAATTCCCAAGTGAAGTATGGCAAATTGATTTTTCTGAACTCCCAAGAAAAGGGGGGTTTTGGTATTTGTTAGTATTAACTGATACATTTTCTGAGTGGCCTGAAGCATTCCCTTGTAGAACAAATAAAGAAAGAGAAGTGACTAAAGTACTGTTCAATGAAATTATTCCACAGTTTGAAGTACCGAAAAGTATTTCTTCGGATAGAAGTACACATTTCTGTGCAAAAGTGGTGAGAGCAATAAGCAAAGCATTACAAATCAAATGGCAACTACACACACCTTATCGTCCACAGGCCAGTGGGCAAGTGGAAAAGATGAATCATCTCATCAAACAACAAATTGCCAAAATATGCCAAGAGACTAATCTGCAGTAGTATCAGGCTTTGCCTATTGCTCTGCTCAAGCTGAGAGTCAAACCAAGATCAAAAGAAAAGTTAAGCCCATTTGAAATTTTGTATGGTAGACCTTATGCTATGCAAGTTGTAAATGGAGACGCTATAGACCAAATCGGTAATCAGTACATTTATGATTATGTAATTACGGTGGAGAAACAGTTTGATAAGAATGCTACTGTGGTGATAGGGCACCAACCTAAACAACCTGATTGTAAGTTGCATCCGTTTAATCCCGGTGATTGGGTGTATGTTAAGAATCTTTTAAGAAAACCCCTACAAGAAAAGTGAGAGGGACCTTTCCAAGTGCTGCTGACTACCTTCACCGCGGTTCGAATCAAGGAGCGACCTACGTAGATCCATTACTCACGAGTCAAGAAAGCTCCAGAGAATAAACAAGAGGAATAGACATCATGATCCTGACTCCACCTCGGATCTTTACAACCCTGATCATTAGACTAATGATAAGTATAGTTCTTCCCCAAAGCTCTGTCTCAATAGACCCATGGTCTAATGCACACCAGTGTATCCACCCGGAGTTGGAAACGAGACCGAAGGGGCCCTACTTTGAAGTTTATGCCTTACGTAACAATCAGCCATACGCGAGTAAGGTATGGGATCAGCCCTCTATGGTAGCGTACGAGAGAGACCAAATCCAAATTGAGTGTCGAGAGCTTGACCCAGTAGAAGGAAAAACAAGGCGGCTAGTATTAACAATCCAACCCTTGATGGCAGCCTCTGAACACAACCTAATCACCTTTAGTCCAGTGAAAATGGGGAAGCCCACTGTCTAGATTCAGCAGAAGGGCCCAATTTCATGTCAGTAGAGTGACTTCAGAGAAGATCCACCCGGATCACAACCATTTAATTCAGTAATTTATAGAGAAGATCCGCTTGAAGAACTACATCCTCAAAACATAACCGTTGACTTACACCCTCTTCTCTTCCCTGTGGGAAAGATTGTAACATCTAATAGTCCTGAAGAAAGAAAAGCACAGTGTGAGATAGCATTTAGATTAGATCAGTCGATGATGATCACATGTGAAAGGGAGTTGAAAGCGCTGGAAATAGATTTTAGCTTCCCTAAGCGTGGTGTCTCATATAAAGTAGCATTACCAGAAGACGTGATCCCATTGTATCCAGATCTAGACTTGCCCCAAGAAAACCACTCCACCAGTGATATGTAAAGTAGTACATAACCTAACCTTTATAGGGCCTCAAGTGATAAGAAAATCTAATGAACAAAAATTATTGTTAGACCCCACTTATTCCCTGAAAAAAGTGCAGATGAACCTCCACACCGATATTACGTATTTGCAAAAAGATTGCCAACCGTTTATACAGCAAAGCCTTAAGAGATAGAATGCATGGTTAGCAACAAAGTCTCATCATAGAAGAGTGCAAAGAGATTTAAGTAGGTAGATTGGCACTAGATTTGGTATACTAAACACAATAGATCAAGAAGTATTAGTGAATAAATTAAGCACCGTCACGTCGAACTTAAGAAAGCTAAAAATGCCCCTTAGTACATCCATGCTTACGTTAGCAGATACACAATCGCTAGTAGTAAAACTGCTAACCATGGTAGCGAACCACACTGAAGAAGATTTTTTGAAGTTCGCTAACTATACAGGAGAACTTAATAGGGAAATTGCATTAGCTATCCAGTGCCCTCAGACACAACAATGGGTGCAATCAGTAGCGGCAGGAATAATGAGAGAAAGAACGTCAGGTATATTACCTCAAGAAATAAGAGAAACAATACTAAAAGACAATCATACTACACAATTTGAGAAGGACCACCAAGCCTGGTGGCAATTAGTAAATTTCACTTATGAGCCTCAACAAGAACACATTGAAGCCTATGTCCTCACCATTAGTGCAGCAGAGGAAAGAGCTATCTTTCCTATCCTCACTCTAGGGACAATACATCAAGATGTTATTGTCAAGCCAATAGACCATAATGTCTGGGCTAGTTATGATAATACTAAAAATAGGTGGCAATCGGTTAGCACAGAAGCATGTATTCCTAGAAGACAATTAGGCTATATCTGTGAAAACGCTGTAGTAGAAGCAGAAGATCTATGCTTAGATGCCGAAAATAGTGTATGTACCTTTGAAATGCTTCCACATAATAGAACACAATCACAAGTTTATTATATAGAGAATGGGTGCGCTTGCGTGAGGACAGCTTGTGACGACGTCACTATAGATAATTGCCAAGAAAAGACTAACAATACTAACTTCTGTGTATGCAACTTCACCAAGATAGTAGGTTGTGATTTTCATTATACTGTCCCAATAACTACTCAGCAGCTAATTAACGCAGATCTCGACCTATATCAAGAGATACCAAAAATACAAATAGAGATGAACGTCGAAGTTCTTAAAGCAATGCTCACACACCCTAAAGTAAAAGAATTGATACAAAAAGTAAATCAAACAACCAAACGAATAGTATGGCAGGTAGAACATAATTCAGAAAAAATAAAGAACGTCCTGACTAAAGTAGAACAAGTAGGCCAGCATCATTAGTGAGATATCTTTGTAAGATACTCCCCAACAGCTACACAAGTCTTTAACTATCTAGTGCACCCAACGCTAATAATAATCATAGTTCTGTTACTATTAACTCTCACAAATATTTGTATGTGGTAGAAACTGAGAATCATAATGAAAAGAACCCAAATGATCTGAGCTATAGTACGAGCATATCAGCGCCCTACAGAGTTAGAATTTGACGAAAGAATTCGTAAGTTATAAGAAAAGGGGGGGAAATGAAGCCATTTATTATAATGGCTAATAGCTTCTGAAAATAAAAGAATTAAAAGACACTCAAAAATATATCAAGGGAATCGCAGCCGTTAATAAATACCCTAAAATACACTTTCAGGAAGAACTTTGATCAGATATTTAGACAAGGCAATGTAAAATACACTCACAATATTTGGATAGGTAATCTAAAATACACTCAGAGAAGCAACTTTGGAATTAGAGTATCTGAAGAAACAGAAGTGGAAGCCAATAAGTTAAAGTGACCTGCCAAGCCACTAGAATCAAGCCAAGTACAACAGTAACTTCAGCCAAACCATGAAAGAACATGCCAAGGATAACAGGAAGAAGACCAAATTAAGAAAAGCTTAAAATTTAACCAAGGAAGACCAGGAATTCCCAGAAGACCCCGCCTGCCTATGAATATGCATGTAATAAATGATGTAATCCTTGTTTGAAAATTGTATAAAAACCTGCTTATGCTGTACATAATTCAGAAATCCATTTTGTGATTTCTCCGACGCGTCGTAATAAAATACCTCCTGCTTATCTGACTTAGACTGAGTCTCTTAAGCAGTTATTCTCACCTTTTGGGGCAAAATTCGGCATCAGGGACCTGCAGGGACTGATGGACAGCAGGCTGGACATGAGGCAGCAGAGTGCCCAGGTGGGCAAGAAGGGCAATGGCTCCTGGCCTGGCTCAGGAATGGTGTGGCCAGCAGGAGCAGGGCAGGGATTCTTCCCCTGTGCTCAGAGCTGGTTGAGCAGCTCCTTAAATGCTGTGTCCAGTTCTGGGCTCCCCAATTTAGGATGGACATGGAGGGGCTGGAGCATTTCCAGAGAAGGCCAACAAGGTTGGGGATGGGTCTGGAACACAAGAGCTTTGAGGAGTGGCTGAGGGGGCTGGAGTTGTCATGGAGAAGAGGAGGTTCAGGGGAGACAAGGCAGTGTCAAGGCACAGGTTGGACTTGATGATCTCCAAGGTCTTTTCCAACCTTGCTGACTCTGGGATTCTCTGAAACCACCCTTGGAGCAGTTGCAGGAGGAGCCCTGGGCCTCCTCTTCAGAAGCTCCAGCAGCCCAGGTCCCTCAGCTTCTCCTGCCAGCCCCAAAGCCCATCCTATCAGTCCAGCAGAGCCTCTGCAGCTCCTCCTCACTGCCCAGAACAGGGAGCCCCAGAGCCAGACACAGCAGCCCAGATGTGCCCCCCTGGCCTGGGGTGCCTCTGGCAAGGGAGCAGCACCAGGCACTGCAGGAGCCTGCAGACAATTCCTGCAGCACTTGCAGGATGATCCTGCTGCCCAAGGGACGTTCCCATGGTGCCAAGTCAGAAACTGCAATGGGGAGTGGGGCCAGAGAGGAAAGGGCAAAGAGGGATGGGCTGTTGTCAGGGAACGGAGCAGGGATGGGAAATAGGAAGAAATAATTAAAAGGGAAATGGAAAGAAAGCAAAGGTGAAGCCAAGGAAATGCTCAGGGCAGTTTAGGGGTGGCTGCCAGGCAGCCCTGGCTCTGAGCAACAGCGTCTGCAGTGGGACAGCAAACTCCCAGCTGATGGGAACAAACTTTCTGGCTGACTGCAGAGGCCAGGACAAACCTGAGTGGTTTCCCTGGTGTCCCCCAGCCCTTGCTGGCCCCAGAGGCTGATGGCATTTGTGCTCCCTCAGGTTCATGTCCCCACACCAACAGCATGGGGGTGCTCTCCCTGCTGTGTGCAATGCAAACAGGGGCTGCTGAGGCAGTTCTGCCGTGTCTGTGCCTGCAAGGATGGGGCACCTGTGTGAGCTGGGGGAGAGGCCAGGGCTGCAGAGGGGGGATGTTGTTGGCAGCTCCATGAGGCCTCTCTGGGACGCTGCCCTGGGCTGTGCAGCGCACTGGGGATGGATCAGCCCCTGCTCTGCTGCTCCTTCCCGTCTGCCCCAGGGCCCTTTCAGAGCCCCAGCCATGCTGTTTGCCCCCAGCCTGCCCACGGCCAGCCTGGGGCTGCTCACGGGGCTTTTCTGTGCTGAGCATTGGCCTGGGCGTGTTCTTGAGAGAGCCTGGGCAAGGAGCCTGGAGCCCCCAGGGCCTGGCCTGAGGTGTCAGCGCTGCCCCAGCAGTGCCCATGGCCTGTCCCTGCTGCAGCCCCGGCACTGCCACCCCCAGGGCTGTGCCCGGCCCCGAGAGCACTCAGGCCCTGCAGCAACACCAGGGCCACCAGGGCTACCAAGGCAGGGCCACGGCAGCAGCACTGGCAACACCAAGTGCTGCTGCTGCTGCTGGGCACAGCTGCTGAGCCAGCCCTGATCTGCCCCAGCTCTGCATACAGACATTGCTGCTGCATCTCCAGAGAAGGCAACAAAAGGGCATCTCTGCAGAAAACTCGGCTGGGAGATCCTTTAGTTCCTTTAAAGCTCCTGAGAGAGCAGCCCCTTATTGACACAGTCTTTGAGAACAAGAATGGTGACAGACACAAAATGAGAAATGGCAGAAGCAATGACATTTTTGGTTGACAATATTAAAATTCTAAAACAAAATAAAATGACCTCCAAAATGAAACCAACACGAAGGATCAAAGATGATTTTATTAGAAGTGATTTGCAGAAATTTGCCAGCAGTTTAATGTTTCTGAAACCATCCAGTCATCAGTCTCCACATTGCAGCCTTGAGCTCCTGGTTCCTCAGGCTGTAGATGAGGGGGTTCAGGGCTGGAGGCACCACCGAGTACAGAACTGACAGGGCCAGATCCAGCAATGGGGAGGACAGGGAGGGGGGCTTCAAGTACAAAGAAGTACCAGTGCTGATGAACACGGTGACCATGGCGAGGTGAGGGAGGCAGGTGGAAAAGGCTTTATGCCGTCCCTGCTCAGAGGGGATCCTCAGCACAGCCCCGAAGATCTGCACATAAGAGAAAACAATGAACACAAAACTGCCAAATGATAAGCAGGCACTAATAACAATGAGCCCGTATTCCCTGAGGAAGGATTTGGAGCAGGATAGCTTGAGGATCTGTGGGATTTCACAGAAGAACTGGCCCAGGGCATTGCCATGGCACAGGGGCAGGGAAAATGTATTGGCTGTGAGCATGAGAGCAGTGAAAAAGCCACTGGCCCATGCAGCTGCTGCCATGTGGGCACAAGCTCTGCTGCCCAGGAGGGTCCCGTAGTGCAGGGGTTTGCAGATGGACACGTAGCGGTCGTAGCACATGATGGTCAGAAGATAAAACTCTGCTCCAATGAAGAAGAGAAAGAAAAACAGCTGAGCAGCACATCCTGTGTAGGAGATTTTCTTGGTGTGCCAGAGGGAATTGTGCATGGCTTTGGGGACAGTGGTGCAGATGGAGCCCAGGTCGCTGAGGGCCAGGTTGAGCAGGAAGAAGAACATGGGCGTGTGCAGGTGGTGGCCGCAGGCTACGGCGCTGATGATGAGGCCGTTGCCCAGGAGGGCAGCCAGGGAGATGCCCAGCAAGAGGCAAAAGTGCAGGAGCTGCAGCTGCCGCGTGTCTGCCAATGCCAGCAGGAGGAAGTGGCTGATGGAGCTGCTGTTGGACATTTTCTGTGTCTTGGCATGGGGATCTGTAAGAAAAGTTACCATGGAATAGTTGGGTTTGCGGAGGACTTGAAATATCCCAGCACAGCCTCGGGGCACTTTTCCCCCACTGCCTGCCCAGGGCTCTGCTGCCTGGAGCTGTCCCTGCCAGCAGCTGCTTCCCTGTGCCCAAGGCTGGGCCCTGCCAGTGCTGCTAAAGCCCAGCCCAGCCCTGGGGGCTCAGCTCTGCCCTGGAGACCCCTCCCTGCCCAGGGGCAGCTCTGGCTCTGCAGGCTCTGATGGCAACATCAGTGCAACCCTGAGGAGGCTGGAGAAGTGATATTGACACTGCCTGTGAGGGGTCCTGTGCTGATTTCTGTCACTGCTTGCTTTATTCAGAGCTGATATCAAATTATTTATTTTTTCTGAACATGAACCGAGAGATAAATATCTACGTGCAATTTTCCATCCCAGCAACCCAAAGCAGTAGATTAATAAATTTTTCGCTTTTATGCAGCCCCTGCCTTGCTGTGCTCCCTGTATAATCTACTTGGAAATGTTCTGCAGTTAAATGCCGGGATGGGAGCAGTCCTGAACAATGCAGCACCCTTCCCAAACCATAAGAAGACTTCCAAGCCTTACCAGCTGTCTCCTCCCACACAGATCTTGTCCCCTGTCGGTTTTCTGTTTCTCTTGCCTGTTTTATGTCCGGAGATAGCTCAGGGATGCCACTTGCTCGGTTTCTCAGTTGTTTAGGTGGCCTGGAAAGGCCCAGAGTGGCCTTGGGCAGCCCGACGCTTCAAAGGACGAGGAGAGACTTCTGATCTTGTCTCGGTCTCAGTGTTTATTAATTGTTTATCTAAAAGATTTTCTTTCAGCCCAACAGAGGTCTGCACAGCAAGTCAGCCATGGGCACACTCCCGCAGCCCCTGGGCGGTCACTTATCTTTATACCCGAAGTTACGTGTACAATATTTATAATTTTTCCCCAATACGTACTACTCTTATTAACCGGTGCACTTCTAGTAAAGACCAATCCCAAAGTGCCACTATCACCACAGAAGATGGAGGCAAGAAGAAGGACAGGACACGCCCCAATTCCTCCATCTTACTTCTTTAGACCCCCCCTGTACAGAAATCCTAAACCCTGTGTTTTATACTCTAACTAACTCATCCCTTCACCATTCACCCAGTGAAATCTTCCCAGTCCTCATACAGGTGTCATCTCCTGTGTAGGATCAAAGTCCAGCCACCAGACACTTCTGGCAAGATTCCAGGACTCCCGAGCCCCCCAAAGGTGGTCTCAGACACTCTGCACCTTCATCCTGAGGTGCTGAGATCCCACAGTCCCCCAGTGCTGGGAGCAGTTGCCAGGGCTGGCTGAGAGCTGTCCCTGGCTGGCAGCAGAGTCCCTGCCCCAGCACAGTGCCCTGGGCTGCAGGACCCTGCTTTGCACAACAGCCCTGGGCGCCCCTGGCTGCTCTGCACAAGAGACAATCAGAGAATGTACTCACAGGGTCTGTAGGCATTGGGATGTTCCAGCTTTAGGAGATGGCTCCAGGAGCTGCAGCTGCATTGTCCCACAGCCAGAGGTTCCTGAGCCAAGGGCTGGCAGTGATTCTGCCCCAGGCACTTCTCAGCACCTTCCCAGCCCTGACTGATGGAAGCTCTCTGTGCCTCTGTGCTGTGCCCAGGGTGGCTGCAGGCAGTGCCCCAGCCCTGCTGGGCTGGAGAAAAGCTGCTCATCAAGAGAAATGTGCTTTTGAAGCTCTTCTTGGTTACCAGGAGCTGCCTCTGTGCCAGCAGCCCAGCCCAGCTCAGCATCACAGACACAGCACAAGGACTTTAATGAGCCTCTGGGGCTTTGTGCTCAGGCCCTGAACATCATTCCTGAGAGGGAGCTGAAGAAACCTCTCCAGAACTCCAAGTCAGAATCCAACTCCCAAGTTTCTTGGACTTTTAATGGGTCCCAGTGAGGGACACAACTGAGAAAGTGTCCTCAGGCCCCAGGCAGAGCAGAGAACTGGAGACAGTGATGACAGGAGGGGACAAAGAAGCAAAGCCTTGGTGCCCAGGGGCACAGCAGGGTCTGTGCGACCAAGGGCTGTGAGGAGACACCTTGTCCTGAGGCCCTGGGGCCTCCTGGCAAAGCCCCAGCCAGGCTGGGCACTGTCAGCCCCTTGTTCTGCCCTCAGCATCCCCCCCTAGCCCCCATCCCAGTGGCCTCAAGGATCTGCTGGAAGGAGTCCCTGGGGAGCCTTGCTCAGGAATGGCCCTGGGGGCTCCTTAATGCTCTCTGTTGGGACTGCAGGTTTTTGAAAGGACTTTGGGTTTGGCTTTTGCCTTTGAGTCTCTGAGAGGTTTGTGCAATCATGGACCCAATTATCTGCTTTAACGAGTCCCTGGAGAGCTTTGTACTGACACTCAGTGGGGCTCATTAATGGCTTTAGATATTCAAGGTTTTTAATGTACTTTATGGATTTGCAAATACTTTTAGGTACTTTTAAGGATTTCCTTGCCCACACTGAGTCTGAGAGGTTTTTGTGCCATCCTGACCTCCAGTTCTCTCCTCCAATGAGTCCATGAGGAGCCTGTGTTGGGTATCTTCCCCGTTTCTGTTTTACTACCAAGATGGAAATGAAAGAATTTTGTAAGGCTTTCTGAAAGCATCCAAACAAACATGAGACAATTAACAATACAACAACAACTAGGAAAATTAAATGTCCTGTTTTAGATAGACATCATCCAACCCTTTAGTCCCTTGGATTGGAAGAGTTCATTGACCCAGTCTTTGTTTTCCACTTGAAGTTTCTTGAACTCTTCATTCAGTACTTGAATGCTCTTGTGGATTGACTTGCTCTGACTGGAGAGCTTCATGCAACACATGCCCTCAGAGTCTAGACAGCCATGCCCATGTGCCCAGAATAAAAATTCTATCGCTGTTCTGCAAGGTAGCATGTCTCATGGTCTCTATGTCTGAGAGCAGGCCACTCAGTGTGACGGAGGTAGCATTGGTTTGCTTACTTAACAGGCACCCAAGATGGTCTGATTGTCCTAAAGCTTTAGCTGCAGCCACCCAAGGTGGTTCAAAATGGGGGTACTACGATGCGATACCTGGATTAAAGCTTACAAAGCCATCTTCTTGATATCATTCAATACTTCTCTGGGGATACCTGCTACTTGATCATCTAGTCGGCTTTGCTGTCCTTCTCCAGCTAGATGGTTGATTGTCAATTCTGCCCATGCCTCATTATTAGCATAGTCTGCTATTAATTGATTTAGTAAACACTTCCATCCCCCTTCCCACAGGTTGTATTCTGTAGGAGACAACAACATGGTCCTAATACATTTTAAATCATAGGGAGTTATGATGTGCTGTAAACATGGCCCTCATTAGGCCATTAAAACAAAGTAAGTCCTTCCTATGGTCTTTAGCTGCCCTACACAGATCCTTGATTTCCCCGTAAACCAATGGCTGATACCTGGGATTCTGCCCCCTTCTTTCAGAGCATACGGGGGCAATGAGGGAGGAAGAATAAGTTGGAGGAGAAACATTTGGATTAGAAATAGTGTGACAGTTGGGCTTAGTATCTGTGACCATGGGGTTATATTATTGCCGGAGGGTGAGGCAAAGGGCACTGCCATTTCGTCAGGTGTTCGGGAGGAAGGGCCTTGATTTACAATGGAGGACTTCCGGGGTAGAGTTCTGGAGGCATTGCCCAGGGTGAAAGTGGAATGATTGACAGTAGGGACATGACCCACAGTTGTGGGGATGGAGTCTGGACGTTCGTTCAGGGTGGAAGAGAAGGTTGTGGTAGCAGGAAGTGGAGGACACAAGATGGAGGGAGGATGATCCGGCTCCCAAGCCACATTCAGGCTCCTTTCATCTTGAGTCTCCAGTGCATGATGCTCCAAGACTGCGTGGCCATTGCCATCTTGGACTATTGTGGAAGGTCTGAGAAAGGCATGTTGGCGGGGAGGTCCTGAGTTAGAAGTGACCAACGGATTGAGTTTTTGAGACATTGCTTGCTGGTGAAGGGTCTCAAGGATGGTGTGGAAGATGGGGAGCATGTGGGCTACAATGGGCTCCCTTTTGATTGAAAGCTTGTACAGTTTAAGTCCCACTGAGTCCTAAAATTCAGTGGTATGGATTTCATGAGCAGAGGCATCTGGGAAATTTTTAATGATCCACCTCATGATTGATTTTAATTTGTTCTTTGAAAATATTTTGTCACGATCTGTTAGAATTAACTTAAAGCATCCATATATGCTCCTTTCTACTTTGGACATCTAGCTGCCCATTTTTCTCCTTCCCTGCCTTAGGGGCAAAAGCCACCAGAACACACCAAATCAATAATGGGACTTGGGTGCATATTGTAAAAACACAGTGGCAAAATGGGCAATAAATGTCTTGCATTTCCCCAAACCCACTTGAAATCCTATGCAGGTGAAACCATTTTTGCCCCTGCCTATCCCGGGCTGAGGTCCCTTGAAGCAACAATGAATCCACCAGGCCTGGCACAATCCAAAATCCCGGGGAGCACTGACTTATCCATCAGCTAACCCCAGCTGACGTGACTGACACAGGGAGCCCTGAATGTCATGGTGCCTGTTCGGGTGCCAAATGTCATAATGAGTGTGGCTGTGACAAACCTCTCTGAGTCCCTGACTTCAGCAGGGCGAGGGTGGCAAAAATGAAAAGGAGTGGGTTTGATGGAGTTTCCCAAAAAGAACTTTAATTACAGGGTGAAAAACAATAAACATGGAGAAGACGAGCACGGTACGAGGGGCAGTATCCTAAAACCTGAGACAAAGAGGAAGACACAACATAGACGCTTGGGGCTAGAAAACTAGAACAATACCCATATAGAAGAAACAAGTAACCAATAAACCAATACAGGAGTAGAACTTGGACAACTTAGCATAACAACAATAAAGGCTTATTGGAAAAGTGTCAAGCTCACCCTAAGTAAATTGAATGATTCCTAGAACTTGAAACTCACACCCAGTTCTTCCAGGGTAAAATCCATCTGACTCTGAGTTACAGCTGGGCTAACTCCCACACCGCTGCTTTGCACTGGCCCCTTGGGACCATGCGGCCAAACAGAGCCACAATGCTGTCCTTGGTTCCACAAGGCTCTGCAGTGTCACAATGGCCCCTTCATTTCACAAGGCTCTCAAATGTCACATTTGCCTCCATAGGAAGGAAACCACAGAGCCCCCGTGTTTCAGGAGCTGATGAACGGAAGCCATCAGAGGCCAAGGTAAGCCTGACCTGTGTGTCCTGTCAGGTTTTCTTGGAGCAACCCTAGGATATTTGAAATTACAAATGCAGAGTCCTAATTTAGAACATTTGTGCCTGGAAAAGAGGGATTTTTTTTTTCCATACAAAGAAAAGCAGAGAGCCCTTTCCAGTGTTTGGAAAACAGATGAGTGCTGCCACTCAGGAGTCAATGACCAGCCACACTTGTCTTTCCTGGCAACTTTATTCTGGCAGCAATCCTTGAATACACAGATATTTGGAGGTGGAATTGGAATTTTGGCCATAGATGCCTGGAAAAATGGACAGTTCTTTTCCGTAAAAAGAAAAGCCCAGAGCCCAAATGTTTCAGGGGCAGATGGGAATGGCCTTCCGCATTCCAAGGTCAGGCAGACATGTTAGGTGACTCCTGGGAAGCCAAGGCAGCCACACCTATTTCATGTTCCCTTCCTTCCACAGGGCCCTGCAGTGTCACAATGACTTCTTGCTTCCATGAGGCCCTCAGGTGTCATAACAGTCACTTGATTACACAAGTCCTTAAGGATCTTAATGGTCTCCATTGTTCCACAAGGCCCCACAGCGCCATAATGGTCTATTGGTTCCATGAAGTCCCGCGGTGTCCAATGGCCCCTTGGTTCCATTGGGGCCCAGTAGTGGAACAATGATTCCCTTGGTTCCACAACTTCCCATAGTGTCACAATGGCCCCTTCCTTCCATAAGGCCCTGCAGGGTCACAATTGTCTTCCTGATTCCCTGGGGCCTTGCAATGCCACAATGTTCTCCATGGATCCACAGTGCCCTCCAGGATCACGATGGCCCTTTGGCTCCACAAGGCCCTGAAATGCAGCAATAGCCTCTTGGTTCCACAAAGCCCTTCTGCTTCACACTGGCCCCTTGGGACCGTGAGGCCCAACTGGGCCACATGTTCTTGGTTCGAAGAGAACAGAATTATGTTCTTGGTTCCATGAAGCCCCAGGTTTTCACAGTGGCCTCTGGGATCCATGGTACCCTGCGGGGTCACAATGTTCCTCTTGGTTCCACAAGTCCCTAAGTGTCACCATGGCCCATTGGTTCCACAATGCTCCGCAGTGTCACAATGGTCTCCATAGGAAGGAAACAAGTGAGCCCCAGTGGTGCAGGGGCAGTCACCAGAGAAGCAGTCACCAGAGGTCAAGTTTAGCCCAACTTGTGTCATCCTGGTTTTTTAACATTTTCTAAGCCTTCTCATGTTGACATTCTCGTAGTGAACTTTCTCACACACTTTCTGTAAGTAACTCATTGTTTCGCATTCCTTTTATGGAGGAGGAGAGAGTTGAAGGGCTGTTGGTTTGATCAGTGTCATTGGAGAGGTGGCACTGTCACCCTCCAATCCGCTGTCACTTTTGGAAAACTATAAATGTTAGAGTCAGAATATAAACTTCACATTTTTTCTTCACCTTGAGAACAGCCATGTGTGCTTCTGTTCTTTCCTGTCCTCTAGTGGCATCAGGGGAGTGCCAAAGTGTACTGCAGCCTAGGCTGAGACCAAGTCCGGATTGCCGGTGAGGTTTTATTGTCACCCCTCTTCGGTGCTTTGCCTGCTGTTCTTGGGGTAATGGCAACTGCTGTGGGTTTCAAGGAGGATTCCCTAATTTTGGATCTCTGGAAGGGGGGGTCTTGGAGTGGAAACAGGTTTCTATTTCCTGGTATGATTTTTGAGCGATTGTTTCTGTGGGCCTGAGAGCGAGGGCTCTTTTTGGACTCTGCAAAGCCGTTCTCCAATGAGGAGTGGTCTCTTGTGGGAGTACACCTCATGGAGGCCCTCTTTGATGATTGCACCGTAGACATGGGATCACTGCTGGTGCAGTGGAAAAAGTGTGAGGATCTTTGGCAGGGGGTCTGGTTCTTGTACCCCTCGGAGTTCCTAGTGGAGCCCTTCTGTCTCGGACATGGACGAGGGGAAGTTTGAGCTTCTGTGCAATGTGGAGCTCTCCCCCCACCCTGGGACGGTGTGCTGGGGGATGGGTCCAACACACGGGATGGCGATGGTTCCCCCGGGGTGGATTTGGCTGTGCCAGGCTCCCTTGTGCTGCTCTGCAGTGATGCGGCTCCACAGGCTGCACCTCTCTCGGCACCCCTCCACTCCTCCATGTCGGGGACAGGGCCCCGCGCCGGTCTCATCCTGTCGAAGGCAACTTTTCATTAAAATCCTTTCATTAGGATTTTTCCTCCCGAAGCTGAGACCTTTCAGCAACAAAGTGTAAACAATGGTTATCTGCCGCTGTGCAATGCAACAGGTGGATCCGTGATTAGTCTCCTGTGGATGTATGGATTTACTGACCACTCATGGCAGAGCTGCTCTTGCTCTATGACGAGACACAGATCTTTGTTATTCATTCTTTTCGATTGTATACTTAGCTTAGCCTTCCGAGAAACCTTTCCCTTTCTATTACTTTTTAGTACAGTTAAAATATAGTATATATATAATAAAGTAATAAATCAAGCCTTCTGATCATGGAGTCAACATTCTTGTCTCTCTCTCATCCTGAAAACCCTTGTGACCACCATCACATCGTCCCAGTCCACACTGGGTTTGCAGGCCGTGCTGGTACCTGTGCCCGCCAAGGCGCCCCCTGCCAGGGCTGTGGCACAACAGGACGCTGAGGTATTTACCTTTACTGTGAATGCCAACACTGCAGGCAGGAAGCTGGTGGGTGCCCGGGGCCGTGGCGCTTCCTCACCGAATTTGTGGACACTTTCCTCGTGCCAAGTGACCGCGCATCCGAGGAACCCCGAACGTTTCTGGCAAGAAGCCAAAACCAAGTCCAATGAGATGTCTGAGCCTGCCTCCTCACGGCATCTGCAGGGTCATGGAGGGGGCTCCTCTGGCTGCAAGGTGTGCAGGGGCGAGTGATTTTGAGTTCCTGTCAATCATCTCCTCTTGTCCCTGTGGGGCCCAAGGGCCGGGACACAGCAGGTGCTGTGGCTTTGTCGGAAGGTCCCCAGGCTTTTCCTATGCTCAGGGGTGTTACTCATAACACCCATGAACCGCTTTTTTATAAGCTGGAGAGGGAAGTCCATGATGCGGTTGCTCAGCATGGTTTGGAGTCTGCTGAAGTTATGCAGACCCTCGGGAGGGTTGTTATGGATGTGCTGAAACCTCATGACCTCTGTCGTGTAGCACATTCGCTTTTTGACTTCGTGCAGTTTGATGTTTTTGAGACCAAGTGGGCTCGTTTGGCGGCCCAAGCTGTGGTGCAGAATGCTGTGCTGGCGCCACAGGACCCCAGGCATGTGGATGTCACTGACATGCTGCTGGGCACAGGGCTTTATGAAAATGCTCAGGGGCACGTTGGCTTCAATCCCCTTGTGCTTGACCAGTGCCACACACTGGGCATGGCAGCGATTGTTCAGACCCTGGAAATGGCTGCTCTGAGGCAGCCGTTTGTGAACCATTGTCCAGGGGGTTGATTTGATGAGTCTTTCATGGCATTTGCGGCAAGGCTGACTGCGTCTGTGGAGAGCCAGGTGCCTGATCCTGTGGCAAAGAGGATTGTGATTGCAAACCATGTGAGGTGTAATTGGAATGATGCTTGTAGGAGGGTCATAGTGGCTCTGCCTGGTTTTCCTACTGTCTCTCAGATGGTGGAGGCCTGTGCGGACATCATCCCCTCGGGTCAGAAGTTGGCTGCCGTGGCTGCCGCTGTGCAGCCAGTCTGGGCAGCACCGCAGGGCGGGCGGCCACAGCAGGGGACTGCGCAGGCTGGCAAGAAGCAGGGGAAGAAAGCACAGAACTTCAGATTTCCCATGTTCTTATGTGGTTGGTGTGGTAGGTCGAATCACATGTCCAATATCTGCAAGGCGACTGTTCATGTTAATGGCCAGGCTTTACCATGCTCGGGAAATATGAAGCGGAGCATGCAGCAGGGACGTGCCCAGACACAAGCTTCTCTCCAGACCCTGGAGCCGATGGAGGTCTCCTTTGCCGGCTTGTAGCCAGCACCTGCGGATCAGCAGGTGTGGATGTCTGCACCGCAGCAACAGTTGTCTTAGAATCTTGTAAAATATACAAGGTTCCCCTGGATTCCTTTGATCCCTTGGGTGGGGGCATGAGTGCTCTCCTGATGGGGAGGTCTAGTGCCACCCTTCAGGGCATCATTGTGCCCCTGGGGCTCATTGATGCAGATTTCACAGGGCAGATTTGTGCCATGGTCTCCACACCCACCCCCTCCCGTCACGATCCCGAAAGGGACGCGACTTGCTCAACTTGTGCCTTTTAAGTCCTCTGTTCGCAGGACAGCTGACCGGTTGCGTGTAGCTGGTGGCTTTGGATCCACTGGGCTGCCTCAAGTTCTCTGGACTGCTGTCCTGACCAAGGACAGTCCCGAGATGCTGTGTACCCTGTCTGTTCCTGGTGCGACGCCATCAGAAATCCACCTCCGCCAGCTTCTCGACAGCGGTGCTGACATCATGGTTCTCTCCCCTTCGGCCTGGCCCCCAGAGTGGCCCCTGGATCTGGTGGGGACGTCTGTCACGGGCCTGGGAGGGACAGCGCAATGCTACTTGAGCCTGCGGCCCATGCTGGTGGCGAACCCAGAGGGACAGACAGCCTGGGTTAGGCCTCATGTTACTTCAGCTCCTCCCAGCCTCTGGGGGAGGGATCTTCTTCTGTCTGGGGGTGTTGTAGGAAGGGGACCAGGACACCAGGTGGTTCATCACTGGTCCAGTTTATTGAAGAAAGCATCAAACACTTATACAGCAAATAATAAGCTTATGAATATTCTGTAAGCCAAGCAATCTATTGGTTAAACTATACCATGAACTCTTCCTCATTCCTTAGGGGTTACATCTCTCTTTTCTCATGTCTCTTTTACTATTTGTTATCCTACTACAGCTAGGCCCAAGGACACGCTATCTCACAGGTGCAGGACTTGGAATTAGCCACGGCTTTGTACTTTTCCATTCTCTAGCAGCTAAGTTCCCAACATCTCCCCTGTTTTTATGTTTTTAGAAAAGCAAAATTCTATGGGCTAACTGTGTCACACTCTTTGCAACACAAAAATAGGCAATTCTAACAACTAAACAATATTCTCAGCTAGCAAGGTTTCTCCCTTCCAAGGGATCTAAGCCAGGGAAACAAACCAAAAAGGCTATCACTATTTATAAGAAATGCTATATAACAGATACAAAAAGGATTCTATGTGCTACAAGGCTCAAACAAAACTCAGGTGTGCTAATACAACCTACAAAAATAAGCTAAATGAGTAACACGTGTGCAGGTTTCACCTGCATTGATTGTCTCATAAATTTGCTTTCTATTCTCAAACAGCAGATATACTTCAAACAGGAATGGCTTTACTTACAAATGCTTCTGATTGTCTCTTTTAACTTAAGTTTCTCAGATGTTCACACAAGAACACTTTGCACACAAGTCATAAAATAAACGTCTATCATAAAAGCATAAATCTATCTAACATCACTTAAACTTAATAGTACCTAGAATTAAAATACTTAAAACATTTAAACTTAACAAAACTAAACCTTAACAATATTTAACATTTAATGGCACTTAATAGATAATTTAACTTAAACTACTTAGTAACAAATAAAACTTGCTATAGAAAGAGAATATAGCATTTACTATAACTTACTTACGGGCCTGATTCTAAAATACTAAACTAAAAAAAGTTTCTTCACGTATTTGCTGCAGCATTTTTATACTTAAATGCACTTAAACATAAAAAGTTTTTTTTCAAGGTATACCTGTGCAGAAATTCTTTTTAATTCAGTGCTTGCTTTTACATTTATCACATCTAAACAAAGCTTAAAAAATACAAAAAACACACTCATTACATCTTACTTCTACAACCACTTTAACACATTTTTAACATTTTTAAATTTTTCAAAATATAATTTCAGAGTTTAATGTTCCACCGATTAAAGTCTGTGATTCTGATGTTTAAAGTCTCTGTTAATACAGGTGATTTTAAGACAGCATAACGAATGCTGAGCCAATTCGGCCCAAATTTGACTCCCACATTCACTACGCTGGTTTGTCTTTCACAGTCTCTGCTAGGAAAAACAAAAGGGTTTTTCTAACTTAGGTGAGAAACGCTGGCGCAATGGTCCTTGGTGTCGTTTGTTTCTTATCACTGGTCTCTTAATTGTAGTAGGAATCTTTCTTTGTTGACAAGAGTCAGATTCATTACGGCTGTTAGATCTCAAACTCTAGCTTTTGCCCGCTGCGGGGTGGAGGGAGAAGCGCTCCCGCTTGAAAAAGCGCTCCAGTCCCGCGGCGGGTGTGTCGGAGCAGGCAAAGCCCCCCGCGCTGGGCTCTTTGTTTACTCACCGGCAGGCTGACTCCGCTGCAGCCACCGCTGGTCGGGTCGTTCCCCCCGCGGCTGCCGCCGCTACCGCCGCTGCGCCCATGCCGAGTTCGGAGCGGCACAGCCCTGCAGCCGCCCTGAGCCGCAGCTGCTGCTGTGCACTCAGAGACATGCTGAAGTGTATTGTATATCACCCGCCATGGCTTGCTCGGTTTCTTTGCTGACTTATCATCTTCTAACACTGCTTCCCATACTATATCCCCAAATTTTCTCAATTCCGAGAGTTCATAGACCGTATGTGGGTTAAGGAAAATTTCTTCAGTGCATCCGTAGGCTAATAACAAATCTATCCCCTTTACCCCTGCCATTCTAGATACCCGGTGAATAACTTATATGCTGCTTGCCTTTTCATACCTCTTTTGTGAGCGCTCTTGCAGCTTTCCAGGCTCCGGCAGCACTTATGGCTCAGGTCACCGATGTGAACCCCCGAGGGTGCTTCAAAATTCTGGCACCTATGATTTAAAATATATTATGTTGTTGTCACCTACAGAATACACCCTGTGGGAAGAGGGATGGAAGCGTTTATTATGCTAATAGCAATGAGTATGCTAATAATGAGGCAAGGGCGGAATTGACAATCAACCATCTAGCTGGAGAAGGACAACACAGCCTACCAGATGATCAAGCAGCAGGTATCCCTAGAGAAGTATTGGATGATATGAAAGGGATTGCTTTGAAAGCTTTAATCCAGGTATTGGATGGCAGCACCCCCAATTTGGACTACCTTGGGTGGCTGCAGCTAAAGCTTTAGGACAATCAGACCATCTTGGGTGCCTGTTAAGTAAGCAAACCAATGCTACCTCCGTCACATTGTGCAGCCTGCTCTCAGACATAGAGACCATCAGACATGCCACCTTGCAGAACAGCGATAGAGTTTTTACTCTGGGCACAGGGGCATGGCTGTGTACACTCTGAGGGCATGTGTTGCATGAACCTCTCCATCCACAGCGAGTCAATCCACAAGAGCATTCAGGTACTGAATGAAGAGTTCAAGAAGCTTCAAGAGGAAAACAAAGACTGGTTCAATAAACGCTTCCAATCCAAGGGATAAAGGGGTTGGATGATGTCTATCTAAAACAGGACATTTAATTTTCCTAGTTGTTGTTGTATTGTTAATTGTCTCATGTTTGTTTATAAGCTTTTAGAAAGTCTTACAAAATTCTTTCAGTTTTGTCTTTGTTGTAAAACAGAAAGAGGGAAGATACCCAACACAGGATGCTCATGGACTCCTTGGAGGAGAGAACTGGAGGTCCGGAAGGCACAAAAACCTCTCAGACACTCTATTTTGGAAGGAAATTCCTTAAAAGTACCTAAAAGTACACTTAAATCCATAAAGTACCTTAAAAACCTTGAGTATCTCAAGCCATTAATGAGCCCCACTGAGTGTCAGTACAAAGCTCCCCAGGGACTCAATAAAGCAGATAATTGGGGCCATGATTGCACAAACCTCTCACAGAGTCAGTATCAAAAGGGAAACACCAAGTACCTTAAAATAACTTAAGTAAGCTGAAGTACTAATGAGCCCTGATGAGTGTTGTTACTGACAAAGCCTCTCCAGAGATTAATTACAGCAGATAATTGGAGGCCATGATTGCACAAACCTCTCAGATACTCCAAGGCAAAAGCCAAACCCAAAGTCCTTTCAAAAACCTGCAGTACCTACAGGGAGCATTAAGGATTCCCCAGGGCCATTGCTGAGCAAGGCTCCCCAGGGACTCCTTCCAGCAGATCCTTGAGGCCACTGGGATGGGGGCTAGGGGGGGATGCTGATGGCAGGACAAGGGGCTGACAGTGCCCAGCCTGGCTGGGGCTGTGCCAGGAGGCCCCAGTGCCTCAGGACAAGGTGTCTCCTCCCAGCCCTTATTGGCACAGACCCTACTGTGCCCCAGGGCACCAAGACATGGCTTCTCTTTGTCCCCACTAGTCATCACTGCCTGAAGTTCTCTGCTCTGCCTGGGGCCTGGGGACACTTTCTCAGTTGTTCTCCTCAGTGGGACCCATTAAAAGTCCAAGAAACTTTGGAGTTGAATTCTGACTTGGAGTTCTGGAGAGGTTTCTTCAGCTCCCTCTCAGGGACTGATGTTCAGGGCCTGAGCACAAAGCCCCAGAGGCTCATTAAAGTTCTTGTGCTGTGTCTGTGCTGCTGAGCTGGGCTGGGCTCCTGGGACAGAGTCAGCTCCTGGTAACCAAGCAGATCTTCAAAAGCACATTTCTCTTGATGAGCAGCTCTTCTCCCAGCCCAACAGGGCTGGGGCACTGCCTGCAGCCACCCTGGGCACAGCACAGAGGCACAGAGAGCTTCAATCAGTCAGGGCTGGGAATGTGCTGAGAAATGCCTGGGGCAGAATCACTGCCAGCCCTTGGCACAGGAACCTCTGGCTGCAGGACAATGCAGCTGCAGCTCCTGGAGCCATCTCCTAAAGCTGGAACATCCCAATGCCTGCAGACCCTGTGAGTACATTCTCTGATTGTCTCTTGTGCAGAGCAGCCAGGGGTGGCCGGGGCTGTCGTGCAGAGCAGGGTCCTGCAGCCCAGGGCGCTGTGCTGGGGCAGGGACTCTGCTGCCAGCCAGGGACAGCTCTCAGCCAGCCCTGGCAGCTGCTCCCAGCACGGGGGGACAAGATCTGGGTGGGAGGAGACAGCTGGTCAGGCTTGAAAGTGTTTTCTTTGTCTGTTGAGGATGCTGCATTGTTCAGGACTGCTCCCAGCATGACATTTAACTGTAGAATATTTCCAAGTAGGTTATACAGGGAGCACAGCAAGGCTGGGGCTGCATAAATTGGAAAATCTTGCTTTTTTAATCTACTGCTTTCTGTTGCCAGGGTGAAAAATTGCACATTGATATTCATCTCTCAGTCAAAGTTACGAAAAAGGAAATAGCTTTTTCTCAGATCTTACAAAGCCAGGCAGTGACAGAGACCTGCAGAGGGCCCCCTAGAAGCTGCATCAGTTTTGCTTTTTAAGCCTCCTCAGGGTTGCTCTGACAGAGCCATAAGAGCCTGGAGAGCCAGAGCTGCCACTGGGGAGGGCCAGAGCTGGGAGGGGTCTGCAGGGCAGAGCTGAGCCCCCAGGGCTGGGCTTGGCTCTGGCAGCTCTGGCAGGGCCCAGCCCTGGGCACAGGGAAGCAGCTGCTGGCAGGGACATCTCCAGGCAGCAGAGCCCTGGGCAGGCAGTGGTGGGAAAGTGCCCCAAAGCTGTGCTGGGATATTTAAAGTGCTCTCCAAACCCAAGTATTCCATGATTACTTTTCTTACAGATCCTCATGCCAAGACACAGAAAATGTCAAACAGCAGCTCCATCAGCCACTTCCTCCTGCTGGCATTGGCAGACACACGGCAGCTGCAGCTCCTGCACTTCTGCCTCTTGCTGGGTATCTCCCTGGCTGCCCTCCTGGGCAACGGCCTCATCATCAGCACCATAGCCTGCAGCCACCACCTGCACACGCCCATGTTCTTCTTCCTGCTCAACCTGGCCCTCAGCGACCTGGGCTCCATTTGCACCACTGTCCCCAAAGCCATGCACACTTCCCTCTGGGACACCAGGAACATCTCCTACACTGGATGTGCTGCTCAGCTCTTTTTCTTTATGTTCTTCATTGGATCAGAGTTTTCCCTCCTGACCATCATGTGCTACGACCGCTACGTGTCCATCTGCAAACCCCTGCACTACGGGACCCTCCTGGGCAGCAGAGCTTGTGCCCACATGGCAGCAGCTGCCTGGGCTAGTGGTTTTCTCTATTCACTGCTGCACACAGCCAATACATTTTCCCTGCCCCTGTGCCATGGCAATGCTCTGGGCCAGTTCTTCTGTGAAATCCCACACATCCTAAAGCTCTCCTGCTCTAAATCCCATCTCAGGGAACTGCGACTTCTTGCTGGTAGTGCCTGTTTGGTATTTGGCTGTTTGGTGTTCATTGTTTTCTCCTATGTGCAGATCTTCAGGGCTGTGCTGAGGATCCCCTCTGAGCAGGGACGGTACAAAGCCTTTTCCACCTGCCTCCCTCACCTGGCTGTGCTATCCTTGTTTATCAGCACAGCCACATTTGTCTACCTGAAGCCCCCCTCCATGTCCTCCCCTTCCCTGGATCTGGCCCTGTCAGTTCTGTACTCGGTGGTGCTTCCAGCTCTGAACCCTCTCATCTACAGCCTGAGGAACCAGGAGCTCAAGGCTGCATTGTGGAGACTGATGACTGCATGCTTTCATAAACATTAAACTGCTGGGCAATATCTGCATATAACTTGAAATCAAAGTCATCTTTGCTACTTTTTTTTGCTTAAGTGTGGAGGTTCTTTTCCTTTGTTTTATGTTTAAATATAGTCCAGAAAAAATGTCACTGTTTCTGCCATTTCCCTTTTTTTTCTTTTCTCTCCAACTTGCCTGTGGCCACAGACTGTGTCAATGAGGGGCTGCACTCTGGGTGACTTTAAAGTAAATAAAGGAACTCCCAGCCAAGTTTTCTGCAGAGATGCCCTTTTGTTGCCTTCTCTGGAGCTGCAGCAGCAATGTCTGTGTGCAGAGCTGGGGGCAGATCAGTGCTGGCCCAGCAGCTGTGCCCAGCAGCAGCAGCAGCACTTGGTGTTGCCAGTGCTGCTGCCGTGGCCCTGCCCCACTGCCCTGGTGGCCCTGGTGTTGCTGTAGGGCCTGAGTGCTCCCGGGGCCGGGCACAGCCCTGGGGGTGGCAGTGCCGGGGCTGCAGCAGGAACAGGCCATGGGCACTGCTGGGGCAGCGCTGACGCCTCAGGCCAGGGCCTGGGGGCTCCAGGCTCCTTGCCCAGGCTCTCTCAAGAACACACCCAGGCCAATGCTCAGCACAGAAAAGCCCCGTGAGCAGCCCCAGGCTGGCTGTGGGCAGGGTGGGGGCAAACAGCATGGCTGGGGCTCTGCAAGGGCCCTGGGGCAGACGGGAAGGAGCAGCAGAGCAGGGGCTGATCCATCCCCGGTGCTCTTGCACAGCCCAGGGCAGCGTCCCAGAGTGTCCTCATGGAGCTGCCAACAACATCCCCCCTCTGCAGCCCTGGCCTCTCCCCCAGCTCACACAGGTGCCCCATCCTTGCAGGCACAGACACGGCAGCACTGGCTCAGCAGCCCCTGTTTGCATTGCACACAGCAGGGGGAGCACCCCCACGCTGTTGGTGTGGGGATATGAACCTGAGGGGGCACAAATGCCATCAGCCCCTGGGGCCAGCAAGGGCTGGGGGACACCAGGGAAACCGCTCAGATTTGTGCTGGCCTCTGCCTTCAGCCAGAAAGTTTGTTCCCATCAGCTGGGAGGTTCCTGTCCCACTGCAGACACTGTTGCTCAGAGCCAGGGCAGCCTGGCAGCCACCCCCAAACTGCCCTCAGCATTTCCTCTGCTTCACATTTGCTTGCTTTATACCCCCTTCTTCTAATTGCCCACCCCAGGGGGCCCACAACTGGACACAGCACTCGAGGTGCTGCCCAACCAGTGCCCAGCACAGGGGAAGAATCCCTGCCCTGCTCCTGCTGGCCAAACCATTCCTGACCCAGACCAGGAGCCATTGGCCTTCTTGCCCACCTGGGCACACTGCTGGCTCATGTCCAGCCTGCTGTCCATCAGTCCCTGCAGGTCCCTTTCTGCCTGGCTGCTGTCCAGCCACTCTGTCCTCAGCCTGTAGCACTGCAGGGGTTTTTGTGGCCAAAGTGCAGAACCCAGCACTTGGTCTTCCTAAACCTCACCTTTTTGGATTTGGGCCCTGGATCCAGCCTGTCCCAGGCACTGTGCAGAGCCCTCCTACCCTCCAGCAGATCAACACTCACACCCAGTTTGGTGACATCTGCAAAGGTGTTCTTGGTTCCATGGGGCCCCTCAGTGTCACAAAGGCCTCTTGGTCAAACCAGGCCATGCACTGTCACACTGGTCTCCTTGGATCCATGTGACCATGCAGAGCAAATGGTGTCCTTGTTTCCATTGGGCCCCAAATATGACAATGGTGTCCTCGGTTCCATGGGGCTACACAGTGTCACAATGTTCTCGTTGGTGCTGCAGTTTCACAGGAGCCCATTGGTTCCATGGGCCCCCGCAGTGTCAGAAAGGCCGTGGAGTGTCCCAATGGTCTCCTTGATTTTGCAGTGTCAAAATGGTGAAACCCCTTGGTTACACAAGGCCCTGCAGTGTCACAATGGCCTCTGTGGTTCCATGAGGACCCAGAGTGTCACGGCGCACTCCCTGGCTCCATTTGGCCCCAGAGCACCACAGTGGACCCCTGGTTCTGTGGGCCTGCATGGTGTCACCATGGTCTCTTAGTTCCATGAGGCCCTGCAGTGTCACGATGGCCCCAGCGCATCCCAATTATCACAGAATGACAGAATCAAATAGGCTGGAAAAGGCCTTTGGGATCATCAGGCCCAACCAATACCCTAATACTCCCTTGTCACCCAGACCATGCCACTAAGTGCCACTGGAGAGGGACAGTGACTCTGCCACCTCTCCCCTGGCCAGCCCATTCCAATGCCCACTCACCCTTTCTGTGAAGAACTTCTACCTATTGTCCAGCCTGAACCTCCCCTCGTGCAGCTTATGGCTGTGTCTTCTTGTCCTGCCCTCCAGCAGATCCACACTCACACCCAGCTTGGTGCCATCTGCAATTTGTGAATGGTGGACTCGATCCCCTCACCCAGATCATCAGTGAAGATATTAAACAAGACTGGGCCCAGCACATATCCCTGGGGGACAGCACCAGTGCCTGGACACCAGCTGGGTGCAGCACCATCCCCACCACTCTCTGGGCCCAGCCTCCAGTCAGCTCTTTACCCTGGGAAGGGTGAACATGTCCAAGCCATGGGCGGCAGTTTTTCCAGGGAATTCTGTGGCTCATGGTTTTAAAGCCTTTGAAGTCTAGGCACACAACACCCACAGCATTTCCTGCATCCACAGGTGGGTCACCTGGTCATAAAAGGAGACCAGGTTGACCAGGCATGACCTGCCACCCCTAAATTCACGCTGGCTGGCTCTGATCCCTCAGCCATCCCATGGGTGCCCTGTGATGGCACTCAAGGTGATCTGTTCCATAACTTTGCCAGGCACCCAGGTCAGGCTGACAGGCCTGGAGTTGCCCAGCTCCTCCTTCCAGCCCTTCTTGGGGATGGGCTCACACTGGCAGCTCCAGTGCTCTGGAACCTCCCCACTGAGCCAGGAGTGATGGTAAATGTTGGAGAGCAGCCTGGGGCTCTCACCCACCAGCTCGTTCATCCCCCTAGGATGGATTACATCCGATCCCATACACCTGGGAGCATCTGAGTGGCTCAGCAGGTCAGCAGCTTGTTCCTCCTGGATTAGAGGGGCTGTTCTGCTCCCTGTGCCCACCTACCAGTTCAGGAGAGCACTTGTCCTGAGGACAGCCTGTCCTAATATTGAACATTGAGACATACAAGGTATGAAGCAGCTCAGCCTTTCCTTATCTTTAGTTACTATATTCTACACTGTGTCAAAAAAAAAGGGTAGAAGTTCTCCTTATCCCATATTTTGCTAAATATTTATTTGTAGAAACATATTCTACTATTTTTCACAGAAATGGCCAGGTTAAGCTCTAATTGATCTTTCACCTCTCAGCTTTTCTTTCTGCATGACCTAGCAAGATCCTTAAACATTTCCTAAATTGCCTGCACCTTTTGTCCAAAGTTGATGCTCTCTCTTTTTTCCCCTGAGTTCCCACAAAAGCTCCACGGCCAGCCAGGCCAGTCATTTTCCTCACTAGCTCATCTTTTGCCACACTAGGAACGGCTGCTCCTTCCCCCTTAAGATTACTTTCTTGAAATGTGTCCATCCTTCCTGGACCCCTTTGTTTTTAAGGGCTGTTTCCCCTTCAAAAAAATCAGTACCTGATTTGGTACTCCCCAAATCAGCATCCTAAATAGGCCAAAGTCTGCCCTTCCTAATTCCAGTGTAGAAGTTTTCTTGCTGTCCCTCCTTCTTTCCCAGAACATTGAAAACTTGATTATTTCATGGTCACTGTGCCCCAGGCAGCCTCCGAGCCCCACATCTGCCACCAGCCCTTTTCTGTTTGTGAACAGCAGCAGACAGAGCTTTCCTTGGCAGTGGGAGTGTTACCAAAAATTCAGTAAAACAGAAAACTCCTTAACATCAGTGTAGCATTAAGAATCAGCATTCTAATTCAGCTGGATGCACAGGAGAGAGCTCCTCCCAAAGCCATGCAGGCTGAGTGCAGGAAAGTTTCTCTTTATTTTCTCTATTTTGCACACATATTCATTGATTTTCCTGGACTAAACTTACATATGATAATCATTTCCCCAAAATCATTAACATATTTCCCATCCCCTATACCCATGTGTTCTTCTCTTCTGGGGGTCTTTCTGGTGGTCGTGGACCCCAGTGTTCCAGTGGGCCTGGCTGAGCTGGGAGGACACTGAGGCTGGTGAACTTCGAGTTCCCCTTCTCACACAATGGGCATTGTGTGGCTTGGGGTTGTGGAGAACAAGCTCCAGGTGTCAGCTCACCTGGTGGAGACAATTTATCATCTGGTAACATGAGGCGACAGAGTGGGCTTTGACATCACAGAGTGGGTTATGTGAGGTGTTTGGGCAATATGACATCATATACTACCTCTGTGACATCACAGAGCCAGCTGTGACATCAGAGGGCAAATGTCTGACATCACAGAGCAGACTGTGACATCACAGAGTTGGCTGTGACCAGCTGTGACCAGCCATCAGAGATCAGCTGTGGGCCATTGGAGAATGGGCTGTGATATCACAGAGTTGGCTGTGACATCCCAGAGGGGCTGTGTGACATCCCAGCAGGGCTGTGTCAGGTCACTGAGTTGGTCACTCCGCCCCAGCTCCCCCTCACAGTTTCTCTCAACAAGTCGAATGCTGTTCATGCCCAGCAGGGTCCCTGTCCCCCGGGATCCCCCCGGCCCACCTGGAGCCACAGCCTCCACCAAAGGATGTTCCACAGGATCCACCCCAAAGCCTGACAGGGGACAAGGGGCCAGGGCTGTATGACCAGGACATCAAGGATGTTCTTATCTTATTGTATTCCATATTTCTAGAGTCCCATACTGTTGCAATCATATCTAAAGTCCATATCCTCTTGCTGGTTTTCTACCATGCAGGCTTCTCTGTAGCACAGTTCCTCATGGTTTCACAGGGGCTCCTCCCGGGCTCTTGACCGACCCCTTGTATCCCAGCTATCTTTACGAACCACAGCTGCTGCCCAACTAAGGACTTCACAGCAGGGACTCATTTAGAATAGCTGGGACCCACTTATCTAATACATATGACTCTCACTACATTTCAGTTGTTGTATTCTTATTGCTGTTATAACAATATATATATTCAGGCCCCCACACAAGGATGTGGATTATCCAGGTCACTGTGGCCTGGGTGGGGTTCCCCAGGACAAGAAAGATGTCTGGCAGCTGGAGCAGGGTCTGGGAAGGGCCTCCAAGGTAGGGCTGGAGCCCCTGGGCTGTGAGCAGAGGCTGAGGGAGCTGGGCTTGTCCAGCCCAGAGCAGGGAAGGCTGAGGGGTTCCTCATCCCAACCTGGCAGTGCCAGCGAGGAGGGGATGGAGAACAAAGAGCCAGGCTCTTCACCAGGGGGCTGGTGGGAGACAAAAGCCAATGGGTGGAAGGGGAAGGAGGGGAGATCAGCCTGTGCATGAGGAGATGAAATGAGTCAGGCTGGTTTCAGCATTTCCTCAACACCAAGAGCAGCCTGACCTCCCTTCTCCATCCACCACTGACAGCTTTGCAAATCAGGAATTGTTTGAGCTGTTTTGCTCCCACTCCAGGACGAGCATCATGATACAAGAACTCATTTGTGTGTATATCTATCACAGAAGGTTTGTCTAAAATTACTTTTAATATGGAAATCACTTGTGTTTGGATGACTCATCAGTCACTGCTGTGACATTGCACATAGCTCAGGGAAGAGCAAGATTGTTATTAAATTATGTCTTCTTCAAGTGTGGTCTGTTGGTCATGAAGAGAAACTTTCTGTGCCTCTGAGTCTCACCAGTTCCTAGTCCTCAAAGGACCCAAACCTGATGAGTTGTGGTTCCCACACTAGTGGTGGCACTTCCTCATCCCTCCATGCACAGAGCAGAGCTCCCTTGTCCCAAAAAGTCCCTGGCAATGCAGGGATGAAGGAAACGGGACAGGCTGTGGGGATCAGGGGCAGGGCAGGGCCAGGGATTTGGGCCCTTAAGATCTCAGCACCGCAGGCAGAGGGGAGCAGGGCAGCCAGGGAGCCTCCTTGGGCCTTGGCCAGGCATGTTCCCCCATGGCTGGGGCTGAGTCCTGTGGCACTGCAGCTGCTGCTGCACCCTTGCCAGGGGCTGAGGCCGTGGGGCAGTGCCCAGAGCAGCCTGGCCTGAGCAGAGCTGTGGGGCCAGAGCCGGCTGGGCTGGGCTGGGGAGAGGCCCTTGGTGCTGCCCAGAGCTCCGTGCAGCTGGCAGAGCTTGCAGGGAGCTGGGCTGGGCTCAGAGAGCTTGGCCCAGAAACCATCAGTGTCCATCTCAGCCTGGCTGAGCGTGCAGGGGCAGGACTCAGGCCAGGCCTTGTGGGGCAAGGCCAGCGCCTGTGCAAGGCATTGCAAACAGGCAAGTGGGCCAGAGAGGAGGCTGCTCTGTGCACTTGGTGGCATGGACAGAGCAGGGAGGGGGCCCAGGACATTTGTCAGTGCCAGCCTCTGTGCCCATGCATTGGCAGCCCTGGCTGCTGAGCCCAGCTTTGGCCTGGGCTGAGTTTGGCTGTGGCCCAGCTCCATCCTCCTGCAGGGCTCAGGGCCTATTCCGGGCCATGGCCAGCCCTGGCTTCCTCTCTGATGGCCCAGATGCCGGCAGAGCCCAGGGCAGGGCTGTCTGTGCAGCCCCACAGGTGCCAGGGGCTGTGCAAGAGCTGGCAGAGGCTGCCCAGCAGGGAGGCCATGGGGCACAGAGCCCCAAGGCTGCTGTGGGCACCACGGCACAGGGACCGTTCCCAGCCGCAATGCTCCTGGCCTGGGCTGGGCCTGCACAGGGGCTGGGCCACCATGGCTGGGCCAGCACAGGGCCACAAAGGGGCCACGCAGCCGCTGCCGGGGCTGACAGCAAGGCCAGCCATGCACAAGCAATTGCTGAGCATGGCCTGCGCTGGCCAGGCCTGACTGTGCCAAAGGCAGAGCTCAGCTGCCCTTGGGGGCTGAAGGAACAGTCCAGAGCCCAAAGAGCCTCCATGGCTGTGCTGGAGACCAAGGCTGCAGGAGGGAAATGCAGGGCTGCTGCGGGATGGGGAGGGCATTGAATTCCAGCACACACCTCAGCTCTCTGATGATCCCGGCACCATGCTGGGCCCTTTTTCAGATGGGAGCAGAGCAGATGTTGATGGGACAGGAGCCCTGTGGGGCTGTCAGGGCCCTGCAGCTTGCAAGGTGCTCTGCTCTCCCTCAGGTGCTCTCAGAGAGATCCAATCCCAGCTGGGCACCTCAGGGCACAAGTGGCACTGCCTGTTCATGGGCACACAGCTGATGTCTGGAAAGGGGCACAGGTGTTAATACCTGTTAGTTTCATAATATACAAGCAAATCTTTTTTTTCTGGGTCTTTTGAGAACTTTTGAGAAATGTAGACATTTTCTCTCCTGGAACAGGAATTTCCTGGATGTGCTGTATTCTTCTTCTGATGGCAGGAGAAGAAATACTCATCTTCCCCTCTGCCTTTGACACAAACATTCACTCTAATATTTAATCACCCCTTCCCTTCAGGTATTTCCAGCTCTCCTGTTGAAATGGCCCTGTCTAAGAACATCTCTTCATTTAGAGCAGCTGCATCTATGTCCTTTCCATCGCTCCCAGATTTTTTCATCCAGATGCTCTCTGGTCATTCAAGTACCTCTCAACTGACTCTTTTCATGCTTTGAACATCAGGGAGTTGTCAAATCTTTCTGAAGTTTAAATAAATATCACATTAGACAGCATCCTAATTGTGTTTATATCTATCATAGAATTACCATTTCTTATGTCTTTGTCGAAAACTCTTGCTATACAACAATCCATGGGGAATGGTGGACATGTCAGATGGTGCTGGGACATCCCAGAGATCCGAGGGAAGAGCTGTGATGGTTATTAAACTGTTCAAATGATCAACTTCTGTTTTTTGGCAAGAAACCTTTCTGTGTCTCTGAGTATCACCAGGCCCTGAGTCCAAAGGACACAAACCTGATGAGTTGTAGTTCCCACTGCAGGGGCACTTGGACCTTGGCTCTGTGCAGGAGAGCTCTTCATCTCCTTTCTCTCTTTTCCTCCCTCTGGGTATGGAGGGAGCTGCTCACTTCAGCCTGTGACTCGTGTGTGCAAAGAGCAAATCTGGGCAGAATTGGGGCAGGGAGGGTTTGCATGGGAGGATCTGTTGGGATCTGTGCTGGGCACAGAAAGTGTTTTCCATTGCTCTGAGATGTCTGCTGTGGAAAGTGGATTCAATATCCAGCAGAGGAATGACTTTTGCATTTGATGGAGCTGTGCCTTCCCTTGGCTTTGTTGGCTGACAAGAAATGAACATCCCTCTGTGTCTCGGGCAGCTCCTTCTCCAAGGAAAGCAGGTGGGAGTTGGAGCCAAGGAGCTGAAAGCTGCAGGTGCAGCCTGGGCTGGAGGGAGCTCAGATTTGCATGAGGCTGCTCTGAGTGCCAGGGCTTGGATGGGGGAAATGGTGGGGTGGGGGTAGGGACAGAATCTGATTGATTGTAAGCCATGAAGGGTCTTATGTCGCAGAGAACTTTTATGAAAAATCCTTTCTTTAGGATTTTTCCTCCTGAGAAGCTGAGAGACCTCAGGAACCAAATGTAAACAATGATCATCTGCTGCTGTGGAAGGCAACATGTAGATCTCTGATTAGTCTCATGTAGTTGTTTGTAATAATGGCCAATCACAGCCCTGCTGGCTTGAACACGGAGCTCAAGCCAGACACCTTTGTTATAATTTCTTTCTTTTCTCTTCTTACCTAAGCCTTCTGATGAAACATTTTCTGCTATTCTTTTAGTATAGTTTTAGTGAATTATATATCATAATATAATAAATCAAGCCTTCTGAAACATGGAGTCAGATCCTCATCTCTTCCCTCATCCAAGAACCCCTATGAAAAATGTCACAATCTTGATTTTCATATGTGTTCCAACTACATGAGGAAGTACTTGGATTCAAAGTCAATTGGAGATTGCTATTACCAGGGAAAAAAAAAACTAAATAGGACCTAAAAAATGTTTTCTCACTGTTATTTTAAATAGAACATATTCAGTTGAATGCACTTCTGAAATCTCTCTTTGTTAACCACACAAGATTTGGAAACTGAAATAAAATTATCCCCAGAGGCTTGGCTTGTTAAGGTGTTCTGAATGTTAATGAGCCCTGGGACACTGAATTCCTGCACTCAAGAGCTGAAGGCTGAACAAGCCTCTGGAGCAGGAAAATGCAGCAGCAGCCTCCAAGGTGCTGAGGATGTCAGCAGCCCCCACTGAGGCCACCCCTGCCCAGAGACCGTGGGGGAATGGGCAGACAAGGAGAGCATCCCTGGGGCTGGGGCAGCACAACTCAGAGGCAGCAGCGGCTCCAGCTGGGAAATGGAGTGTGGGATGTGGCTGGGAAAGCCCTGCCTGGGCTGGGCCAAGCAGGACACACAAGCCCTGACTCCCATTCCCCAAAAAAACTCTTTTAAGGAGACATTCTAAAGGAATTACAGTTATGTGCTCTGAGTTGAACTCACTGGAGAAGTACCATCAAGAGATTCTTCAGGGCTTAAAACTATAAAACAGCCTTTACTGGGAACTTGACAAAATCAGAGAAACTTTGGCAAAACGTTTATTATGACATTGTTGTTGGTTTGTTTATTCAAGATTTTTCTAATCTTGAGATTTCTTAATTAGCGTCTTGATAAGTGTGTTGGGTTTTATTGTCAATTAATTATTTATGATTTTTTTGGGAGATAGGATTGCGAGAAAGGTAAAGTAGGCTTAAGATTTTTAAATGGTAGAAAGAAAATTTTATTAAAAGTAACTAAAAGACAAAATGTAGTAATATTAAAAATAAGCTCTTTAGAACACTTTTTTTTACAACTTTATTTTTACTGACAATGTAAAGAAACTAAACTTAAAATTTCTAGTTATTTACTATTTCTAGAATAGTCTTTTTTTAGTTTACTTTGGGAGAGAAGTTTTTCTTGTTAAGGTTATGGAGATTCTTTTACAAGAGGAAGAAATAGCTTTTTTTCTGGTTCTTAATTTTGTCATGGATAACAGTGGTCTGGGGGCTTTGTTATTGTGAAGTTATTTTTATTGCCAGAAGGTTTTTTACAGCTTGTTGATGGGCCATGTTGACTTATGGGGTATTGTTTTAAAAAAAGTTCTTTAAAGGTAAAAGTGTTCATAATTTACTTTTAAAATTATTTTTATCTCTTGGAATACAGATCTTCTCTTGGGAATACTGGATTTTTTTTTCCCCTGTTTAAACTTTTTATGTTATTACAGTTATTTTAACAATTCTTTTCTTTTAACATGGAGGTTTTTCTTTGATATTCATTTGAATTTTTTTATTAGTTTTATGTATTTTAATGAAAAATAGGTTTTTTGGGATTTAATTTCTTCTTTACTGACTTTGATGGTTTTATGTTTGTTTTTTATATGCTTGTATTTTGTTTTTCTTTTACTCGAGGGAGGACTGAAGTATTGAAAGGATTAACACCTGACCTGCCAGTAGCTTGTGATTGAAGTTGTGGTTGGGTTAGGATTGGTTTTATGGTTCATTTTTGTGGGGTTTTTTGTTTAACTTTAGTTCTAGGGTTGAATTTGTGCGCGTTGTAGGTTGTAGGAGTTTTTTGTTTTAATTGTCTTGGGGGGAGGGGACTTGATGGTAAGATTTTAATAGCTGTGGCTGGCTTTGTTCTGGTTAGGGGTTTGTAGCCTCTCTTGTTTTCCTGTTTGGTAGTTGTTGACGTTTGGTTTTGTTAGAATGGGGCCGATGGGGGGGCAGGGGACAGCCTGGGGAGGTGGGAAGGGGCTCAGCCCGTGGCAGAGTTGCTTGGTTTGGTTTGGTTTGGTTTGGTTTGGTTTGGTTTGGTTTGGTTTGGTTGGTTTGGGTTGGGTTGGTTTGGGTTGGTTTGGTTGGGTTGGGTTGGGTTGGTTTGGTTTGGTTTGGGTTGTTTTGGTTTGGGTTGGTTTGGTTTGGTTGAGATGGAGGCTGGGGCCAGGGCCTGCTGCTTGTTTGTTGCCTGGGAACAAAAGAGGAGGTTCCTGGGTTTTTTCGTCTTTAACATTTGTGTTTCACAGAGGCGTGTTCAGTATCTTTGTGGTTTAACAGATTTTCAGTTACACAAAAATTTTGTATTACTTTTTAAAATTCTTCTCATGTCAAACTACAACAGACATTCAACCAAGAAAAAACTGTTCTCAAATCATTGACTTGGCCCATTCAACTTCACAAACTCTATGCCTGTTCAATTTAATGTTAATCAAAATTTGCAAGAGAAACAGAAGAAGAAGACACAGAAAGACAGAAAGACAAAAAAGATACAGAGAGGCACACACAGAGCTACCAACTCCTGGATTCCAGTGGTGTTCAGATGGAAATTCCAAGAAGAGGTAGGGTCAAGATGGGTGCTTGCCTTGTGGTCAGCCACCAATACCCCTTGATCTTCCTGGGCCCTTCCCCCAGGTGGGCCTTGGGCTCATTTGGTCCCTCAGGAGCTGGGCTGGGGGCTGCAGAGGTGGCTGTGGAGCATTGCCTGTGCTGTGCCAGGGACTGGCAGCCACCTCTGGGCTGGGATAGAGGCTCTGGGGGGATTGGGGTTACATGGCAGGGCAGTTCTGGGGTCACAGGGCAGGGCAAGGCTGGACCTACCCCTTCTTCCTCCCCCACACATGAAATATTTCCAGCCAACAATCTCCTCCAGTGTGTCACAACAGGCAGTGTTGGAGATGAAATCCCAATTCTGGGCATGGGCACCTGGCCAAGAAGTACAGTTTTTTCCATAGGAAGGAAAGCACAAAGCCCCACTGTTTGGAAGGCAGGTGAGAGCCTCAGTAGGCCAAGGCCATCCAGACTTTTCAGAAATGACATATTTTGTCTGGGAGCTATCTTTGGATGTAGGGAATTTTGGAGGTGGAAGTCCAATCTCAGCCATGGGCACCTGGAGAAGCAGGACAATTCTTTCCCATGGGAAGGAAAGTGCAGAGCCTTCCCCAATGTTTTGGAGACAGATGGGAGGTGACCCTTGTAAAACCAATGCAAGACAGACTTGTCCTGGCAATATTCCTATGGGAACAATCCCTGGATATAAGGAAATTTGGAGGTGAAATCCCAATTCTGGCCATGGGTGCCTGGAGGAGAAGGAGAGTTCTTTTCCATTGGGAAGGAAAGCATGGAGCCCCAGTGTTTCATTAGCAGATGAGAAGCGACCCTCAACATGCCAAGGTCAGTTGGACCAGTCAGGCAGTCCATGGGAGGCCAAACCAGTCAGACATGCTCTGTCTCTCCTTGTTTTTAAGAGGCCCCATAATGTCACAATGGTGCCTTGATTCCATGGGGTCCAGCAGTGTCATAATGGACCCTTGGTTCAGTGGAGTCGCACAATGTCAAAGTGGCCCCCAGGTTCCAGAAGGCCCCAAGTGTCAGAATGGTCCAAATGATTCCATGAGGCCTCGCAGTGTCACAATGGTCTCTGTGGTTCCCCAGGCCCCACAGTAACATGTGACTCTTCTGTTCCATGAGCCATGAATGTCACAATGGACCTTTGGACCTTGGGGGTCTGCAGAGTCACAATGGTCTCCTTTGACTCAAGAGTGTCACAACGGACGATTGATGACAGGAGGCCCCTCTGTGTCACCCTGGAGCTTTGGTTCCATGCAGCCCTGCAGCATCACAATGAACCCTTGTTTCAAAGGGGTTCAACAATGTCACCATGGCCCCAAGGTTCCATGCATCCCTGCAGTGTCACAATGGTCTCCTTTGGTTGCACAGTGTCACAATGGAGCACTGATGACACGAGGCCCTGCAGTGTCACAACAGACCTTTGGTTCCATGCAGCCCTGCAGTGTCACAAAGGCCTCTTGGTTTCATGAGGCCCCACAGTATCATAATGGTGCTCTTGGTTCTGTGGGGATCCGTGGGGTCACAATGGTCTCACTGGTTCCATGAGGCCTCACAGTGTCATAATACTTTGCTTATTCCATGAGGCCTCATAGTGTCCCAATGGTCTCCATGATTCCATGAGTACCCTCAGTGTCACAATGGCCCTTGCTTCCATGAGGCCTTGCAATGTCACAATGGACCTTTGGATTCATGGGGTCTCACAGTGTCACAATGGCCTCTTGGTTCCATGACACCCCAAAGTGTCACAATGCTCTCCACAGTTGCATGAGGCCCCACGGTGTCACAATGGACCCTTGGTTTGATGGGGCCTCTCAGTGTCACAATGGTCCCTACATTCCATGGACACACAGTGTCAGTACAGCCCTCTTGGTTCCATGAGGCCCAGCAATGTCACAGTGCTCTCCATGATTCCATGAGGCCCCACAGTGTCACAGTGGTCCCTTGGTCTGACAGGGCCCCACAGTGTCACAATGGTCCCTTGGTTCCATGGGCCCTGTGCTGGTGCATTGCCCCCTCCCCTTGTCAGGCCACCCTGCCAGCTGAGAAATGCTCCTTGGGCCTTGGCCTTGGAGCCCCTGGGCTCAGCTCCTCTGCAGCTCATCACAAACACTGTCTGCTCCAGGCACTGCTGCTGCCCAACCAGCTCCTGGGTTCTGTAGGAGCAGCCCTGGGAACTGTTTTTGTTCCCTCCGTGGCACAACATCCCTGTTCTCACACTGCCAAAGAAAGCTGTTGGTGCCAAGTGTGGCCAGGATGAGCCATTGCTGGGACTGAAGGCCCTCTTTTGGGGCCCTGCAAACAGCGCTCCAAAAGGAGCCCTTGGAGCTCTCCTGGGCCAGCCACTCCCTCTGAGTGGGGCCTCTCCCAGCCGGGAACTCTCCTGTTTGCTGCACTCGGGGGTCCTGAACAACCACAGAGCCTGGGCTGATTCCCCCACTCATCCAGGCTCAATCCTTGACCCACTGGAGAGATGCCAAAGGATCCCCAGTGAGCATTCTCTGCCCTCAGGGGAATTGCTCACAGGTGCCTTGCACTGACTCTTTGTGTCTGTGTGCACACAGGAGTGCCTGTGCTGGGGAAATGTGGAAGAAATGCTGCTCTCTGAGGGGTTTGAGTGCCTTGGATAGCTGAGCCACTCAGGCCTGTAAGGGTGAATCACAAGCTGTAAGGTATGTTAAATGCTCCTAAGGGTTGTTCTTTTACTAAGTAATCAAGTTTAGTATAAGTTCTAAGCTAAGCTGAATATTGTTAAGTGTTATTCAACTGTGAAATCATTAAGTCCTAGGTTATAAGTAAGGTTAAATACTGTCAAGTGCTGTTCTTTTGCTAAATGCTGAAGTCTAAGGTATCAGTCAAGACCTGTTAAGTTTGAGCTCTGTTTAGCTTTTTGGCTTCATTCATTTTGTCCTTGCCCACACTGTCCTTTAGCCATACACACATGTATGCACACACACATGGACATTTCATGGTTCATTTCTGGTTTGATTGCCTGAATTTTGTTTGGTTTTGTAGTTGCTTTGTTTCCTTGGTGTGCCTGAAGTGTCCAGTCAGGAGCAGAGTGACTCTTGCCAAGGAACTCTGTGGTGCTGTCCCTTAATATTAAATCTGCTTTTTGATGACTTCTTGCTGGGGATATTTTCAGCACTCTCAGCCCCTCGTTGGTAACAGGGTGAAGGAGCCCTGGCCCAGGCTCTGGCCCTGGGGGACACGGGGACGCTGCCGGGGGGTCCCTGTCCCCCTGTGCCACCCCCAGGGCCCCAGCCCCCCGTCCCTGTGTCAGGCTCTGGGGTCGATCTCGTGGAACATCCTCTGGGGGAGGCTGCGGGGCCGGGGGAACCTGTGGGGACAGGGGACCCCGCTGTGCACAAGCAGGGTTGGACTGCTCTGGGGGAAGCTGTGAGAGGGGCCGGGGCAGAGCGACCTCTCCAGTGACCTCACACAGCCCCTGTGATATCACACAGCCTCCTGTGATGTCACACTGCTACCTGTGATGTCACACAACCACTCTGTAATGTCAGACAACCACTCTGTTATGTCACACACAGTCTTCATATGATGGCATTCAGCTGCTGTGTGATGTCACAGAGCAGCTTTGTGATGTCAGTCACCCTGTGATGTCACAGCCTTGTCTGCGATGTTACAGCCTTCTCTGTAACATCACACAGCTGCTCTGTGATATCATACTCCATGTCACAACCCACACTGTGATGTCACAGAGCCGCCTTCTATGATGTCACAGCTAGCTCTGTGATGTCACACCTCCCTCAGTGCTGTCATACAGCCCCTTGCTGACATCCCAGCTGCTCTGTTGCCCCATGACATAGGCCCAGAGGTGCTGCTGTGGGACAGCCCCCTCGGGGACATGCCACAGCCCCTGCCAGTGCTGAGCCCCTGTGAGCTCTGTCTGTGCCCTGCTGGTGTCCCTGAGGGGCCCTGGCAGTGCCCCAGCCCTGCTGGGCTGTGCACAGGAGCTGCTCCTGGCCAGAGCTGTCTCTCTGCAGCGCTGCCCTTGCCAGGAGCTGCCTCTGGGCCAGGAGCCTGGCCCAGCTCAGCAGCACAGACACAGCACAGGGACTTTAATGACCCTCTGGGGCTTTGGTGCTCTTTGCATCAGACACAGTCCCTCAGAGTGGGCTCAAAGAACTTCTCAAGAGCTCAAAGTGAGATTGAAGCACTGAAGTTTCTTGTACTTTAAAGAGATCCCTTTGAGGAACAGGACTGAGAAAGTGTTCCCAGGTTCCAGGGAGAGCAGAACGCTGGAGGCAGTGATGACAGCTGGGGACAAGCAAGGGAAATGTGTCTCTGTGCTGAGCACACCTGGATGTTTTTCAGGAATGCAAAGGGCCAAGGCCTGAGCCCCAGCCCCTGGCCAGGCAGATCCTGTCCCTCCCTCCTTGCTCAGGGCTCTTCCCGGGATGGGCACTGGCATGTGGGGATGTGCAATGGCAAGGGCAGGAGCATGGGGCGGCCCCTGCCAGGCTGCTGAGCAGGGACAAGGAGGCAATGAGGCCCCAGGCCTGCAAGGGTCACTTGTCTCCTGCTCCTGCCTCAGGCCCAGGGCCAGCAGCCATGGCCAAAGTGCTGCCCAAGTTGGCTCTGGCAGGGCTGTCTTGCAGCTGCTGCCCATCCCTGTGTCCTGTGCAGCCCAGGCTGTCCCACGGTGTCCCTGCCCTGCGCCTCTGTCCCTGCAGGCTGTCGGCATCCCCCGGCTGCCCCACCTGGCTGGGCCCTTCCTGTGCTGACAGCTCTGCCTCCTGCCTGCCTCTGCCTGCCCACACAGAGCCTTGGGCTGCTTCAGGCTCCTGCTGGGGACGTGCTGCACCACAGCCCTGCCCTGCCAGGGAAATTCCTGTCTCCTGGTGTCCAGTCTGGGTCTCCCCAGGTGCCTTTGGAATTAATTCTTTCTTTCTCTGGCTGTTTTCTACCATGTGAAAAGGATCCACCATCTCTGAAACCACCCTTCAATCCCTTCCAGGGCTCTCCTCTGCTGTCCTCACTCCATACCCCACTGAGCACAGGGCTCCCATGTCCCTGTAAATTGTCAAGTGCTTGGGGCCAGGAGCACCTGGACAAGAGGGACAGTTCTTTTCTATAGCAAGGACACCACAGAACCCCAGGGTTTGAAAGCAGACGAGAAGCAGTCACCAGAAGCCAAGGCCAGCCAGACCTGTCTGTCCTAGCAGTTTTTGTCTTACAGTAACCCTTAGATATTCAGGGAGTTTTGGGGGTGGAATTCCATTTCAGCCATGGGTTCCTGGACTGGAATGACAGTTCTCCATGGGAAGGAAAGGGCAGAGCCCCAGTGTTTCAATGGCTGATTAGAGGCAGCCCCAAGGAGGCCAAGGCCAGCCAGACCTGTGGTCAGGGAAGAATCCTTGGAAAGACAGAATTTGGGGGGCCACTTTTGTCTACGGGCATGAGGACAAGAAAGACAGTTCTTTTCCATCAGAAGGAAAGTGCAGAGCCCCAGTGTTTCAAAGGCAGATGGAATATGGCCCTCAGGAAACCAAGAGAACCTGGACAGACCTGGCAGCTTTTTTTCTGGGAGATATCCTTGGATATAAGGAATTTTGGAGGCTGATTCTCAATTTTGGCCATGGATGCCTGGACTTGAGAGATGTTTTTTTCAATGAGAAGAAAAGCACAGGCCCCCAGGTGTTTTGAAAGCAGATGAGGGGTGGTCCCCAAGAGGCCAAGGCCAGCACAGAGTGGGTTGTGTGAGGTCACAGGTAGGGCTATGAGAGCACAGAGTTTGTTGTGTGAGATCAATGAGCAGCTACATCATCACAGAGGGGATTCTGTGACATCACAAAGCAGGCTGTGAAATCATGGCATGGCTGGATGACATCATAGAGCAGGCTGTGATGTCAAAGTGTGTGCAGTGCCATTACAGAGTAGCAGTACGACATCACAGAGAGGGTTTTGTGACATCACACAACTGTCTGTGACATCATAGGGTAGAAGGAGTGGCCACAGAGCAGATCCTGCCATCATTGAGGCTGGTTCTATGACATCAGAGAGTGGGTTGTGACATCACTGGGTGGCTATGTAACATCATAGGATGGGCTGTGACATCACATGGTGACTTTCTGACACCACAGAGTCTTTTGTGAAATCACAGTGCAGCTGCATGACATTCCAGGGTGACATCCCAGAGCTGGCTCTGTGACATCGCAAGGGTTCTCCGTGATGTCACAGAGTGGGCTGTAACATCACAGATGACTGTGTGACATTGCAAAAGGGCTGTGTGGCATCATAGGGGGTCTGTGGCATCACAGATGGCTGTGTGAGGTCCCTGGGGAGGTCACTCTGCCCTGGCCCCCCTCACAGCTCCCCCCACAGCAGTCCAAACCTGCTCGTGCACAGCAGGGTCCCCTGTCCCCCCGGGTCCCCCCGGGTCCCCCGGCCCTGCAGCCTCCCCCAGAGGATGTTCCACGAGATCGACCCAGAGCCTGACACGGGGACAGGGGGCTGGGGCCCTGGGGGTGGCACAGAGGCACAGGGACCCCCCGGCAGTGTCCCCGTGTTGTCCAGGGCCAGAGCCTGGGCCAGGGCTCCTTCACCCTGTTACAAACGAGGCCTTGAGAGTGCTGAAAAAATCCCCGGCAAGGGAGCAGCAAAAACCAGATTTAATATTAAGGGACAGCAGCACAAAGTTCCTTGGCAGGAGTCAGTCTGCTCCTCACTGGACCCTTCAGGTGCACCAAGGAAACAAAGCAACAACAAAACCAAATCAAATCCAATCAATCAAACCAGAAATCAGGCAAGAACTCTTCCTGGGTATGTGTGAGACACAAGGACAGTGAGGGCAAAGATAAAAGGAATATGGGCCAAAAGCTTAACAGAAGTCAAACTTAACAAGACTTTACTTATACCTTAACTTTAACTGGTACCTTCAACTCCCCAATTTAGCAAAACAACAGCACTTAACACTATTTAATCTAACTTAAAACCTATGAGTTAGAAATTTAACAGAGGAATTACATTTAACAATCCTTAACTTAGCTAATAAATTAAATGTAACAACTTAGAAAAAGAGCAACTCTTAGCCGCATTTAACTTTGTTTAGACCTCGTGACTTATACTTACTTACTGATATCTGGATTATCTGACTGACTCAGCTATCCAAGGCACTCAAGCCCCTCAGAGAGCAGCATTTCTGCCACATTTCCCCAGCACAGGCACTCCTGTGTGCACACAGACACAAAGAGTCAGTGCAAGGCGCCTGGGAACAATTCCCCTGAGGGCAGGGAATGCTCACTGTGGATCCTTTGGCATCTCCCCAGCAGATGAAGGGTTGAGCCTGGAGGAGTGGGGGGATCGGCTCAGGCTCCATCATTGTTCGGGATCCCCGAGTGCAGCAAACGGGAGAGTTCCCGGCTGGGAGAGGCCCCACTCAGAGGGAGTCGCTGGCCCAGGAGAGCTCCAAGGGCTCCTTTTGGAGTGCTGTTTGTAGGGCCCCAAGACAGGAGCTTCAGTCCCAGCAATGGCTCATCCTGGCCACACTTGGCATCAACAGCTTTCTTTGGCAGTGTGAGAATCGGGATGTTGTGCCACTGAGACAACAAAAGCTGCTCCTGCAGAAACCAGGAGCTGGCTGGGCAGCAACAGTGCCTGGAGCAGACAGTGTTTGTGATGAGCTGCAGAGGAGCTGAGCCCAGGGGCTGTGGGCCAAGGCTGAGCCCCAAGGAGCATTTCTCAGCTGGCAGCGTGGCCTGAGAAGGGAAGGGGGGAATGCAGCAGCACAGGGCCCATGGAACCAAGGGACCATTGTGACACTGTGGGGCCTTGTGAGACCAAGGGACCATTGTGACTCCGTCGGGCCTCATGGAATCATGGACAGCACTGCGACATTGCTGGGCCTCATGGAACCAAAGGGACAGTACTGACACTGTGTGGCTCCATGGAATGTAGGGATCATTGTGACACTGAGAGGCCCCATCAAACCAAGGAGACATTGTGACACTGCAAGACCCCATTAAGCCAAAGGTCCCTTGTGACATTGCAAGACCTCATAGAACCTAATGGAGACACCATTTGGGCACTGCAGAGCCTCATGGAACCAAGGTCCATTTTGACACTGAGGGAATTCATAGAATCATTGGGACACTCTGAGGCTCTATGGAATAAGGAAAGCATTGTGACACTCTGAAGCCTCATGGAACCAGTGAGACCATTGTGACCCTGGGGATCCTCACAGAACCAAGAAGACCATTGTGATACTGTGGGGTCTTGTGAAACCAAGACGCCTTTGTGACACTTCAGGGCTGCATGGAACCAAAGGTCCAGGGTGATATTGCAAGGCCTCATGACCTCAGTGGTCCATTGTGACACTGGGCCACCAAAGGAGACCACTGTGACACTGCAGGCTGCATAGAACCCAGGGGCCATGGTGACATTGTGGAACTCCATTGAACCAAGGGTTCATTGTGACACTGCAGGCTTCATGGAACCACAGCTCCAGGGTGACACAGAGTGGCCTCCTGTTATCAATTGTCCATTGTGACACTGTGGAGCCAAAGGGAGACCATTGTGACACCACAAAACCCCAGGCTCCAAAGGTCCATTGTAACATTGCAGGCTGCTTGGAACAGAGGAATCGTGTGTCATTGTGGGACCTGGGGAACTGTCGGGATCATTAGCTTTTCAGAGTGACCCCGAGAAAAGTTCGAAAGTCTATTTTCCCAGCCCGGTGCTTGAAGAAGGAGTCAGGGCTCTTCATTTCTCGGTCTCAAGGTTGTTTATTTTATCTTATCTATTAAAAATTTTTTAGTGCCCTGCCGAGGTCAGCTCACAAAGACAGTCCCAGGCATTCTGCCTGCCCACAGGGCGGTGTTATGTTTTTATACAAAAACTATGTATACAATGTTTACAATTACTTTCCAAAACCTATCACCTATGTTAGACCTTGAGCTTCTACTCTAAACCAATCTTTAAGTGCCAACACCACAGCAGAAGATGGAGGCCAAGAAGAAGGAGAAAGGCTGGACACACTTAGTTCCCTCCATCTTGCGCCCATACCAAAAACGCAAAAATCTACTTTTCCACCCTGTGAAAACTTCACTAATATTCTATTGAAACTGTTGTGGCTTGCTGATTTTCTTACAAGGTTGGTAATTTGCTCCACGGGTCATAATCAAAACCACAGGGGCATTTTGGGCTCTGTGCCAGGGTCTCTGAGACCCCTGACAGGGGTCTTGGCTGCTCAGGACAGCCAGAGGGATGTCCTGGGTCCTGACAGGGAACCACAGAGACCACTGTGACACTGCAGGGACTCATGGAATCATTGGGACCATTGTGACACTGTGGGGCCTTATGGAACCAAGGCGCCATTGTGACACTATGGAGCACCATAAAGCCAAGGGAACACAGAACAGGTCTGGCTGGTTTTGCCTCCCATGGACTGCCTGACTGGTCCAACTGATCTTGGCATGTTGAAGGTCGCTTCTCATCTGCTACTGAAATACTGGGGCTCTGTGCTTTCCTTCTGATGGAAAAGAACTGTCCTTCTTCTCCAGGCACCCATGGCCTGAATTGAGATTTCACCTCCAAACTTCCTTTTATCCAGGGATTGTTCCCATAGGAATATTGCCAGGACAAGTTTTTCTGGCAGAGGTTTTGCAAGGGTCACCTCCCATCTTTCCCCAAAAAACTGGGGAAGGTATTACAGCAACCTGAGTGGGTCGCTGCTGGTGAGAGAGAGACAGTGAATCTTGTTCCTTGATCAGAAGGCTGGATTTATTGATATATCATATATCATATATAATACATTATGACTATACTAAATAGAACAAGGAGAGAAGTTTGCAGAGCTGCTAGGCTAAGCTAAGAATAGAAAGAAAGAATCTATAACAAAGTTGTGTCCAAGGACTCTGTCCCTAGCTTGCACTTTGTGATTGGCCCTTAATTATAAACACAGAAATATGAGCCAATCAAGATGCCCCTGTTGCATTCCACAGCAGCTGATAATAATTGTTTACCTTCTCTTCTGAGGCCTTTGCCTTCCAGAAGACACAGAAATCTGAAAGAAAGGATTTCTGTGAAAAAATGTCTGCGACATCTCACCTTTCTAAATTGTATAAATTAAAGAAAAATGCTGATGTGGAATGAACAGGAAATTCCTTCACCTATAAAATATAGAATACTAACAAATCACTAAAACAATCCTACAATATAAGAAAATGCAAAAAACAATGCAAAGAGAATTCAAGTCCAAGCAGCTGAGTTTCAGGAACAGTCCATCAGCTGAAGTTGTTTCTTTTGGACATCTGAGAGTCCTTTTGGTCCTGAAAACAAACTTCTTCAAAAGAGTTCCATCAATAGTTATCAAAAAACCATTGACAGTCATAATACAATTTTAAACAATTTTGGAATGTCCTTTTGTGGCCTTTCAATGCTTCAGGGCTTCAGAGCTGCTGCCCGCTATTTTCAATCTTTTTTATTTAATTTATTTTTTTTTTTTTTTTTTGATCAAAAAGCAAAAGAGCAGCAGCCGAGCAGAGCAGTGCCAGAGAAGGAAAGGCCCTGGGGGCCCTGGCCCATGATGGACCAGGAACCCCAAAACTGGCCCACAACAGGGGGACCAGGACCGGTAGGAGAAACCAGAATTCCCAGAAACATAAGGAGGCCACGCAGTGGGCCCGGCCCAGGAATTCCCCGAGCCCAACGGCCCAGGCCAAACCCATAAAGCAGGCTCTGCATTCCCGCAGGCCTGCACCCTTCTGCCAGCACAATGGCAGCACGGGTGGTGACACGCTTCCTTTCCTCAAAACCACTGAGGCATGCCAGCAGCAGGGAAATAGACACCTTCCCCAGAAATCCCATCTGGGGTCTGGAGATGTTTGTTCCCCACAGCAAACCAGCTATGGTCTCCTCCATCTGTGCCATCTTCCCCTGCACTGCATTGGGTGTGTCTCTCTTCCGCCTCACGGCACAACCCCCACCGGGCTGGGGACCAAAGGCAGAACTTTCGGCAGAACCCACCTGCCCCTCGCCACTAGGGCACAAGAGGGGCGGCAGAGATGGCAGCGTCCATGGGACAGCAACTGACCAAACACACCCCAACCCGCTGAGAATGCTGATCTTCAACACAGGCAGGTGGGCTGCCCCCAGCTGTCGGGCCATGCCGGCTTCACGGAAGGAGCAACTGACACCCTCTTCCCCTGTCCCAGCTCCCCCAGCAGGGGCAGCCCTGGGACAACCCGAAACACTCGGGCGGGAAATCACGCTGGGTGTAGGCGCAGCCGCGGGCTGCTCCGAGGGTCCCGCGGGTTCAGCGCCATTTTCAGCACCATCCTGAACAGGGACTGTCTCGGTTTGAGGCGGCAGGGATGCGCGGGAACACGCTGCTGCTGCGTCCCTTGGCTCTGAAAGCGGCGGCAGGCACGGCATGGGGTTGGCGCCGTCTTCTGCCGCTGACTCTGGGGTCCGCTGCGGAGGCACAGTCGCAGTCTCCGTCGGAGTGCACACGGGCAACAGTGGAGCCGACAAGGCAGCGCTGGAGCCAGGAAAAGTGGCGGAGGGGCATTGCTGTTGCTTAGCAACTCATCAGGGACCGGAAGTGCTGTCTCTTCTGCAGTATCAGACGCAGGCGCTGGCAGGGGCGGAGAGGCCGGTGAAGCCGTGGGCAGGACCGCCTGGAGAGGCGGAGACGGAATCACTCAGAGAGGTGGAGCTGGCAGAGGCGGAGAAACCTCAGAGACCGGTGCCGCCCCCATGTCTGAAGGCGGAGTCTGCGAGGTCGGCTGTGGCAGCACCGCCTCCTCCCATCCCCCCGGAGAGAGAGGGGGGGGGAGGAGAAAAGTCCATCTGAGAATGCTCTGGAGAAAGAGTAAAAAAACTTCTTCGCGCTGCGAAGTTTCACCCCCCCCGCCGCAAAGCAGGGGGGCTGGGAAGCTGAAAGTCATCCCCCACGGGGTCTTCTGCCAGGGCCAGTGGAAACGGAGCTTGCCCATAACAGTTGGAAATCCATTGAAAGACAGCTGCTCTCCTTTTCAGAACTGGAAAAAGCTTTATAAATGCTGGGTAGATAGAAGGAAGGACACGTCCCTGGCTCCAGACGAACTGGAAAATGGAGTCCATGCACTCCCAGACAAAAACATCCAAAGCATACAGGACATCAGTAAAAAACCCAAAAAGCTTTGCCCATCGAAAGAACTCATAGAGATCTGTTGTTGACAGAAAGAAACCATCTTCTCTACACCAGTGTTGCCAGAGGGCAATAATTTCTCCTCTGAAGGAGTAAAAGGAACCACTTCCGGCAAGGCATGTGTCTGCCATACAAAAAGCCACAAGCTACAAAGGGCTGGTTCATCAGGAATAGAAAAGCCAACAGTACCTTTTGAAAGAGTCCAGCTTGCTCTGGCCAGCTCCACAGGTCTGCTGCTCTTTTCTACCATCTTTCCTGAAGGTTTTCCAGAGGAAGGTTCTCTTTGTGGTCAGCCTTGGCTGTGAACTCTGTCCAAATCAGGATCTTCAGTTCTTCAGCTCCTGGCCTTAATCCACTTCTGTGGTCACTTCAAAGCAACCATCAAATGCTACACATACAGGATTTTTACCCAGTGCAGCAATTTTGCTCCTCTGGTCTTATCAAATTAATCTTTGCTCTGACACGAAGGGTCACCAGATATTACAGCAACCTGAGTGGGTCGCTGCTGGTGAGAGAGAGACAGAGAATCTTGTTTCTTGATCAGAAGGCTGGATTTATTGATATATCATATATAATACATTATGACTATACTAAATAGAATAAGGAGAGAAATTTGCAGAGCTGCTAGGCTAAGCTAAGAATAGAAAGAAAGAATCTATAACAAAGTTGTGTCCAAGGACTCTGTCTTGCACTTTGTGATTGGCCCTTAATTATAAACACAGGAACATGAGCCAATCAAGATGCCCCTGTTGCATTCCACAGCAGCTGATAATAATTGTTTACCTTTTCTTCTGAGGCCTTTTCCTTCCAGAAGACACAGAAATCTGAAAGACGATTTCTGTGAAAAAATGTCTGTGACAGAAGGCTCCGTGTTTTCCTTTCTACAGGAAAGAATTGTGCTGCTTCTCCAGGTGTCCGTGGCAGAGATTGGTGCTTCACCTCCACAACTCCCTAGATCCAAAGACTGCTTCCCGACAAAATCTGCCATTCCTGACAAGTCTGGCTGGCCTTGGCCTAGTGAGCCTTTCAGCTGCTTTCCAAACACTGGGTCTCTGTGCTTTCCTTCCTATGGAACTGTCCTTCTCAGCCAGGTGCCCATGGCCAGAACTGGTGTTCCCCCTCTAACATTTCCTATTGTGAAAGACTGGAGGAGATTGTTGGATACAAACTTCTCATGTGTGAGGGAGGAAGAGGCAGGTCCAGGCCCTGCCCTGGAGCCCCAATCCCCCCAGAGCCTCTATCCCAGCCCAGTAGCGGCTGCCAGTCCCTGGCACAGCACAGGCAATGCTATACAGCCACCTCTGCAGCCCCAGCCCAGCTCCTGAGGGACCAAATGAGCCCAAGGCCCACCTGGGGGAAGGGCCCAGCAAGACCAGGGATATTTAGGCTGACCACAAGGCAAGCACACATCTTGACCCTACCTCCTCTTGGAATTTCTATCTCTTCAGTGCTGGAATCCAGGAGTTGGTATCTGTGTTTGTGCTTCTCTGGATCTTTTTTTCTTTCTCTCTTTCTGTGTCTTCTTCTTCTGTTTCTGTACACTTGCAAATTTTGATTAACATTAATTTGGACGGGCTTAGAGTTTGTGAAGTCAAATGGCCAAAGCTCGATGCTTTGAGATGTGTTTTTGTTGATTGAATGTCTGTTGTATTTTGACATGAGAAGAATTTTAAAAAGTAATACAAAAATTTTGTGTAACTGACAATCTGTTAAACCACAAAGACACTGAACACGCCTCTGTTAAACACATATGTTAAAGATGAAAAAAGCCAGGAACCTCCTCTTTTTTTCCCAGTCAACAAAGCCCAGCCCCCATCTCAACCAAACCCAACCCAACCAAACCAAACCAAACCAAACCAAACCAAACCAAGCAACTCTGCCATGGGCTGAGCCCCTTCCCCCCTCCCCAGACCGCCCCCCTCCATTGGCCCCATTCTGACCAAACCAAACCCCATCAACTCCCAAACAGGAAAACAAAAGAGGCTACAAAACCCCAACCAGAACAAAGCTGGCCACAGCAATTAAAATCTTACCATCAAGTCCCCTCCCCCAGGACAATTAAAACTGAAACCCCCAGAACCTACAACCCACACAAAATAACCCTAAAACTAATATAAAGAATATAAAAAGACCCACACCAGTCATAAAAGCAATCCTAATACAACTTACCAACAACTTCCCCCACAAGTTATCAGCGGGTCAGGTGTAAATCCTTTCAATACTTCAATTCTCCCTCAACTAAAAAAAAAAAAAAAAAAACCCAACAAAAAAAACCCCCATAAAACCATAAAAGTCAGTAAAAAGTTAAATCCCTCCCCCCAAAAAGAAGAAAAAATACCTTTATCTTAAAACTAAAATCTTTTTATAAACTATAAAGAAAAAAATCGTTTTCTTAATAACACATAAAACTATAAAAAATTCAAATTATTCAAAATATTTCAAATTAATCAAAGAAAAACCTGCGTGTTAAATAAATAAATGTTAAAATAACTGCAATTTTACAAAAAGTTTAAACAGGGGGGAAAAAAAGTAATCCATTTTCCCCAAGAGAAGATCTCCATTGTCAGAGATAAAAATAATTTTAAAAGAAAATAATAATAAAATTACCTTTAAACAACTCAGCTTTAAAACAATCCCCCTTAATTTGACATGACTCATCAACAAGCTGTAAAAAGGCTTGTAGCAATAAAAACAACATCACAATAATAAAGATCCCCAGACAACTGTTATCCATGACAAAACTAAGAACAAAAAACAACCTATTTTTTCCTCTTCTAAAAAAATCTCCATAACCTTAACAAGAAAAACTTGTCCCCACAGTAAACTCAAAAAGTCGATTCTAGAAATAGTGAACTGACTAGAAATTTCTAGTTTACTTTCTTTACATTTTCAGTAAAATGAAAAATATGTAAAGAAAAAAAAGTATTCTAAAAAATTTATTTTAATTCTTACTACCTTTTATTTAATTTTACTTTTAATAAATTTTTATTCATACCCTTTTAAAATTTTAAGCCTATTATACCTTTCTTGTAATCCTATCTCAAAATAAGATAAATACATAAATAATTAACCAGCACTAAAACCCAACATACTCATCAGTACAATAATTAGGAAATCTCAAGATTAGAAAGATCTATAATTAACAAACAAAAAGCACTACAGTGTCATAAAAAACATTTTGCCAAAGCTTCTCCGATTTTCCAAAGTTGCCAGTAAAGGCTGTTTTGTTGTTTTGAGTTCCTGAGAATCCCCAGTTCGTATATCTCTAGGGAGTCCAACTCACAGTACACAAGCAATTGTAATTCTTTTCAAATGTCTCCTTGAGAGAACTGTTTGGCGTTTAGGGGTCAGGGCTTGTGTGTCCTGCTTGGCCCAGCCCAGGCAGGGCTTTCCCAGCCACATTCCACACTCCATTTCCCAGCTGGAGCTGCTGCTGCCTCTGAGTTGTGCTGCCCCAGCCCCAGGGACGCTCTCCTTGTCTGCCCATTCCCCCACGGTCTCTGGGCAGGGATGGCCTCAGTGGGGGCTGCTGACATCCTCAGCACCTTGGAGGCTGCTGCTGAATTTTCCTGCTCCAGAGGCTTGTTCAGCCTTCAGCTCTTCAGTGCAGGAATTCAGTGTCCCAGGGCCCATTAACATCCAGAACACCTTAACAACCAAAGCCTCTGGGAATAATTTGTTTTCAGTTTCCAAATCTTGTGTGGTTAAAAAGAGAGTTTTCAGAAGTGCATTCAACCGAATATGTTCTATTTAAAAACACTGTGAGAAAACATTTTTAGGACCTGTTTAGTTTTTTAATTTTTTTTCCCTGTTAATACCAATCTCCACTTGACATTGAAACCAAACACCTCCTCACGCAGTTTGAAGATATAAAAATCAACACCATTCATGGCTGACAATCAATCAGACTCTGTCCCTGCCCCCACCCCACCATTTCCCCCATCCCAGCCCTGGCACTCAGAGCAGCCTTGTGCAAATCTGAGCTCCCTCCAGCCCAGGCTGCACCTGCAGCTTTCAGCTCCTTGGCTCCAACTCCCACCTGCTTTCCTTGGAGAAGGAGCTGCCCGAGACACAGAGGGATGATCATTTATTGTCAGCCAACAAAGCCAAGGCAAGGCACAGCTCCATCAAATGCAAAAGTCATTCTTCTCCCTGGCTCTGCCCTGCCCCTGATCCCCACAGCCTGTCCTGCTTCCTTCATCCCTCCTTTGCCAGGGACTTTCTGGTACAAGGGAGCTCTGCTCTGGCTATGGAGGGAGGTGCCAGTGCAGCCCCTGCAGTGGGAACCACAACTCATCAGCTTTGTGTCCTTTGAGGGACCAGGAACTGGTGAGACTCAGAGGCACAGAAAGTTTCTTTTCATGGCCAACAGACCACAGTTGTACAGGACACAATTTAAGAACAATCACGCTCTTCCCTGAGCCATGTGCAACATCCCAGCAGCATCTGATGAGTCCATCATCCATAAGTAATTTCCATACTAAAAAATAATTTTAGATAAATGTGGTTCTGTGATAATATAAACACAATTAAGTTCTTGTATCAGGATGATTGTCCTGGAGTTGGGGAAAAACAGCTCAAACATCTCCTGATTTGCAAAGCTGTCAGGGGTGGATGAAGAAGGGAGGTCAGGCTGATTTTGGTGTTGAGGAAATGCTGAAACCAGCCTGACTCATTTCATCTCCTCCTGTCCTGGATGATCTCCCCTCTTTCCCCTTCCACCCATTGGCTTTTGTCTCTCCCCGGCCCCCGGTGAAGAGCCTGGCTCTGTGTTCTCCATCCCCTCCTCACTGGCACTGCCAGGCTGGGATGAGGAGCCCCTCAGCCTTCCCTGCTCTGGGCTGGACATGCCCAGCTCCCTCAGCCTCTGCTCACAGCCCAAGGGCTCCAGCCCCACCTTGGAGGCCCTTCCCAGACCCTGCTCCAGCTGCCAGACATCTTTCCTGCCCTGGGCAACCCAACCCAGGCCACAGTGACCTGGATAATCCCCGTCCTTGATGTCCTGGTCACACAGCCCTGGCCCCTTGTCCCCTGTCAGGCTCTGGGGTGGATCCTGTGGAACATCCTTTGGTGGAGGCTGTGGCTCCAGGTGGGCCGGGGGGATCCCGGGGGACAGGGACCCTGCTGGGCATGAACAGCATTGGACTTGTTGGGAGAAACTGTGAGGGGGAGCTGGGGTGGAGTGACCAACCCAGTGACCTGACACAGCCCTGCTGGGATGTCACACAGCCCCTCTGGGATGTCACAGCCTGCTCTGTGATGTCACAGCCCATTCTCCAATGCCCCACAGATGGTCTGTGATGGAACAGCCTATCTGTGATGTCACAGCTGGCTGTGTAATGTCACAGAGGCAGTCTATGATGTCCTAGACCACTCTGTGTCCTCATGTAACCAGATGATCAATTGTCTCCACCAGCTGAGCTGACACCTGGAGCTTGTTCTCCACAACCCCAGGCCTATGGAAACCACACAATGCCCATTGTGTGAGAAGGGGAACAGCAAGTTCACCAGCCTCAGTGTCCTGCCAGCTCAGCCAGGCCCACTGGAACATTGGAGTCCACGACCACCAGGGACCCACCAGAGAGACCCCCAGGAGAGAAGAACACATGGGTAATGGGGAGAGGAAATGTGTTAATGATTTTGGGGAAGCCATTATCATATGTGTGTTTAGTCCAGGAAAATCAATGAATATGTGTGCAATATACAGAATATAAACAGAAACTTTCCTGTACTCAGCCTGCACGGCTTAGGGAGGAGCTCTCCCCTGTGCATCCAGCTGAATAAAGAATGCTGCTTCTTAATGCTATACTGGGGTTAAGGAGTTTTCTATTTTACTGAATTTTTGTTAACACTCCCACTGCCAAGGAAAGCTCTGTCTGCTGCTGTTCACAAACAGAGAAGGGCTGGTGGCAGATGTGGGGCTTGGAGGCTGCCTGGGGCACAGTGACCATGAAATAATCAAGTTTTCAATGTTCTCTGAAAGAAGGAGGGGCAGCAAGAAAACCTCTACACTGGAATTAGGAAGGGCAGACTTTGGCCTATTTAGGATGCAGATTTGGGGAGTACTGAATCAGGCACTGATTTTTTTAAAGAGAAACAGGCCTTAAAAACAAAGGGGTCCAGGAAGGATGGACACATTTCAAGAAAGTAATCTTAAGGGGGAAGGAGCAGCCTGTCCCAGTGTGGCAAAAGATGAGCGATTGAGGAAAATGACTGGCTTGGCTGGTCATGAACCTTTTGTAGGAACTCAGGGGGAAAAAGAGAGAGCATCAACTTTGGACAGGTCAGGCAACTTAAGAAATGTTTAAGGATCTTGCTAGGTTAAGCAGAAAGAAAAGGTGAGACATGAAAGTTCAATGAGAACTTAACCTGGCAGCTGCTGTAAATAAATGGAAAATATTTTTTTAAAAAATATTAAACCAAACAGAGGGATAAGGAGAACCTCTACTCTTTATTGGATGCAGTCGAGAATATAGTAACTAAAGATAAGGAAAAGGCTGACCTACTTAACACCTTCTTTGTCTCAATTTTCAATATTAGGACAGGTTTACCTCAAGAAAAGTGTTCTCCTGAGCTGGTAGTTGGACACAGGGAGCAGAACAGCCACCCTGTAATCCAGGAGGAAGCAGCTGGGGACCTGCTGAGCCCCTCAGATGCTCACAGGTGTGTGGGATCAGATGGGATCCATCCCAGGGGGATGAGAGCGCTGGTGGATGAGCTCCCCAAGCTGCTCTCCATCATTTACCATCAGTCCTGGCTCAGCAGGAAGGTCCCAGAGCACTGGAGGTGCCAGTGTGAGCCCATCCCCAAGAAGGGCTGGAAGGAGGATCTGGGGAACTCCAGGCCTGTCAGCCTGACCTGGATGCCTGGCAAAGTTATGGAACAGATCACCCTGAGTGCCATCACAGGGCACCCACAGGATGGCCGAGGAATCAGAGCCAGCCAGCGTGGATTCCAATATCTGCACTGATGATCTGCATGAGGGGTCTGAGTCCAGCATCAGCAGATTTGCAGATTACACCAAGCTGGGTGTGAGTGTGGATCTGCTGGAGGTAGGAGGGCTCTGCACAGGGCCCTGGACAGGCTGGATGCATGGCCCAAATCCAACAAGGTGAGGTTGAAAAAGTACAAGTGCCGGGCCCTGCATGTTGGCCACAACAATCCCTGCAGTGCTACAGGCTGGGACAGAGGGGCTGCACAGCAGCCAGGCAGAAAGGGACCTGCAGGGACTGAGGGACAGCAGGCTGGACATGAGCCAGCAGTGTGCCCAGGTGGCCAAGGAGGCCAATGGCTCCTGGCCTGGGTCAGGAATGGTGTGGCCAGCAGGAGCAGGGCAGGGATTCTTCTCCAGTGCTCAGCACTGGTTGGGCAGCACCACGAGTGCTGTTTGCAGTTCTGGGGCCCCCAGTTTAGGAAGGCCATGGAGAGGCTGGAGAATGTCCAGAGAAAGGAAACAAGGCTGGGGGGGGGGTCTGGAGCACAAGTGCTGTGAGGAGCAGCTGAGGGAGCTGGGGTTGTTTATCCTGGAGAAGAGGAGGCACAGGAGAAACAAGGCAGTATCAGGGCACACGTTGGACTTGATCTCCAAAGACTTTTCCAACATTGCTGATTCTGGGTTTCTCTGAAACCACCCTTGGAGCAGTTGCAGGATGAGCCCTGGGCCTCCTCTTCAGGAGCTCCAGCAGCCCAGCTCCCTCAGCTTCTCCTGCCAGGCCCAAAGCCCATCCTGTCAGTCCTGCAGAGCCTCTGCTGTTCCTCCTCACTGCCCAGAACAGGGAGACCCAGAGCCAGACACAGCAGCCCAGATGTCCCTCCCTGACCTGGGGTGCCTCTGGCAAAAAGGGAGAAGCACCAGGCACTGCAGGAGCCTGCAGACAATTCCTGCAGCACTTGTAGGATGATCCTACTGCCCAAGGGACGTTCCCATGGTGCCAAGTCAGGAACTGCAACGGGGAGTGGGGCCAGAGAGGACAGGGCAAACAGAGATAGTGTGTTTGCAGGGGAGGGAGCAGGGTTGGGCAATAGGAAGAAATCTGTATCAGGAAAGAGGAAAGAAAGTAAAGGTGAAGACAGGGAAATCCTGAGGGCAGTTTGGAGGTGGCTGCCAGGCAGCCCTGGCTCTGAGCGACAGCGTCTGCAGTGGGACAGGAAACTTCCATCTGATGGGAACAAACTTTCTGGCTGACTGCAGAGGCCAGGACAAAGCTGAGTGGTTTCCCTGGTGTCCCCCAGCCCTTGCTGGCCCCAGGGGCTGATGGCATTTGTGCTCCCTCAGGTTCATGTCCCCACACCAACAGCTTGGGGGTGCTCCTGCCTGCTGTGTGCAATGCAAACAGGGGCTGCTGAGCCAGTGCTGCCGTGTCTGTGCCTGCAAGGATGGGGCACCTGTGTGAGCTGGGGGAGAGGCCAGGGCTGCAGAGGGGGGATGTTGTTGTCAGCTCCATGAGGACGCTCTGGGACGCTGCCCTGGGCTGTGCAGTGCACTGGGGATGGATCAGCCCCTGCTCTGCTGCTCCTTCCCGTCTGCCCCAGGGCCCTTGCAGAGCCCCAGCCATGCTGTTTGCCCCCAGCCTGCCCACGGCCAGCCTGGGGCTGCTCACGGGGCTCTTCTGTGCTGAGCATTGGCCTGGGTGTGTTCTTGAGAGAGCCTGGGCAAGGAGCCTGGAGCCCCCAGGGCCTGGGCTGAGGCGTCAGCGCTGCCCCAGCAGTGCCCATGGCCTGTCCCTGCTGCAGCCCCCGGCACTGCCACCCCCAGGGCTGTGCCCGGCCCCAAGAGCACTCAGGCCCTGCAGCAACACCAGGGCCACCAGGGCAGTGGGGCAGGGCCACGGCAGCAGCACTGGCAACACAAAATGCTGCTTCTGCTGCTGGGCACAGCTGCTGGGCCAGCACTGATCTGCCCCCAGCTTTGCACACAGACATTGCTGCTGCAGCTCCAGAGAAGGCAACAAAAGGGCATCTCTTCAGAAAACTCTGCTGGGAGATCATTTAGTTCCTTTAAAGCCACTGAGAGTGCAGCCCCTCATTGACACAGTCTGTGGCCACAGGGAAGATGGAGAGAAACAAAATGAGAAATGGCACAAGGAATGACATTTATTTTTTTAAAATATGTAAAACTAAAACAAGGGAAAAAATCCCCACAACCAAACCAAGAAGAAGTATGAAAGATTACTTTTATTACAAGTTATTTGCAAAAATTGTCCAGCAATTTACTGTCCCTGAAATCATGCAGTCATCAATCTCCAAACTGCAGACTTGAGCTCCTGGTTCCTCAGGCTGTAGATGAGGGGGTTCAGGGCTGGAGGCACTACCGAGTACAGAACTGAAAGAACCAGATCGAGGGATGGGGAGGACATGGACGGGGGCTTCAGATAGGAAAATATGATAGTACTGAGGAACAGGGAGACCACGGCCAGGTGAGGGAGGCAGGTGGAAAAGGCTTTGTGCCGTCCCTGCTCAGAGGGGATCTTCAGCACAGCCTTGAAGATCTGCACATAGGAAAATACAATAAACACAGAACATCCCAGTCCTAAGGAGATGGAAAACACTAGAAATCCAAGTTCTCTGAGGTACAAATTGGAGCAGGAGAGCTTGAGGATCTGTGGGATTTCACAGAAGAACTGTCCTAGGGCATTACCATGGCACAGGGGCAGGGAAAATGTACTGGCTGTGTGCAGCAGAGCATTGAGAAAGCCACTGGCCCAGGCAGCTGCTGCCATGTGGGCACAAGCTCTGCTGCCCAGGAGGGTCCCGTAGTGCAGGGGTTTGCAGATGGACACATAGCGGTCATAGCACATGACAGTCAGGAGAGAAAACTCTGTTCCAATGAAGAACACAAAGAAAAAGAGCTGAGCAGCACATCCTGTGTAGGAGATGTCCCTGGTGTCCCAGAGGGAATTGTGCATGGCTTTGGGGACAGTGGTGCAGATGGAGCCCAGGTCAGAGAGGGCCAGGTTGAGCAGGAAGAAGAACATGGGCGTGTGCAGGTGGTGGCCACAGGCTACGGTGCTGATGATGAGGCCGTTGGCCAGGAGGGCAGCCAGGGAGATGCCCAGCAAGAGGCAGAAGTGCAGGAGCTGCAGCTGCCGCGTGTCTGCCAATGCCAGCAGGAGGAAGTGGCTGATGGAGCTGCTGTTGGACATTGGCTGCGCTTTGACATGGGGATCTGTAAAAAATATAATAATGGATTAGCTGGGTTTGGAGAGGACTTTAAATATCCCAGCACAGCCTGGGGGCACTTTACTTTCCCCACACTGCCTGCCCAGGGCTCTGCTGCCTGGAGCTGTCCCTGCCAGCAGCTGCTTCCCTGTGCCCAGGGCTGGGCCCTGCCAGTGCTGCCAGAGCCCAGCCCAGCCCTAGGGGCTCAGCTCTGCCCTGCAGACCCCTCCCAGCTCTGGCACTGCCAAGGGGCAGCTCTGGCTCTGCAGGCTCTGATGGCACCATCGGAGGAAAGAGACACTGATGCTGCCTTTGAGGGGCCCTACGGTATTTCTGTCACTGCCTGGTTTATTAACATATGAGATAAATATTATTTATCTTTCTCAACCTGAACTGTGAGATTAATATCTCTGCAATTTCCCATACCGGCAACCCAGGGCAGTAGAATAAAAAAGCAGGATTTTCCCTATTCTACAGCCCCTACCTTGCTATGCTCCCTGTATAATCCACTTGGAAATGTTCTGCAGGTTTATGTGATGCTGGGAGCATACCTGAACAATGCAGCATCCTCACCACCACAAGGAGAACACTTCCAACCCTTACCAGCTTTCTCCTCCCACCCAGATCTTGTCCCCCAGTGCTGGGAGCAGCTGCCAGGGCTGGCTGAGAGCTGTCCCTGGCAGCAGCAGAGTCCCTGCCCCAGCACAGCGCCCTGGGCTGCAGGACCCTGCTCTGCAGGACAGCCCTGGGCACCCCTGGCTGCTCTGCACAAGAGACAATCAGAGAATGTACTCACAGGGTCTGTAGGCATTGGGATGTTCCAGCTTTAGGAGATGGCTCCAGGAGCTGCAGCTGCATTGTCCTGCAGCCAGAGGTTCCTGTGCCAAGGGCTGGCAGTGATTCTGCCCCAGGCACTTCTCAGCACCTTCCCAGCCCTGACTGATTGAAGCTCTCTGTGCCTCTGTGCTGTGCCCCGGGTGGCTTCAGGCAGTGCCCCAGCCCTGCTGGTCTGGCAGAAGAGCTGCTCATCAAGAGAAATGTGCTTTTGAAGCTCTTCTTGGTTACCAGGAGCTGCCTCTGTGCCAGGAGCCCAGCCCAGCTCAGCAGCACAGACACAGCACCAGGACTTTAATGAGCCTCTGGGGCTTTGTGCTCAGGCCCTGACCATCAGTCCCTGAGAGGGAGCTGAAGAAACCTCTCCAGGACTCCAAGTCAGAATCCAACTCCAAAGTTTCTTGTACTTTTAATGGGTCCCACTGAGGGACACAACTGAGAAAGTGTCCCCAGGCCCCAGGCAGAGCAGAGAACTGGAGGGAGTGATGACAGGTGGGGACAAAGAGAAGGCAAGTCTTGGTGCCCTGGGGCACAGCAGAGTCTGTGCCACCAAGGGCTGTGAGGAGACACCTTGTCCTGAGGCCCTGGGGCCTCCTGGCACAGCCCCAGCCAGGCTGGGCACTGTCAGCCCCTTGTCCTGCCCTCAGCATCCCCCCCTAGCCCACATCCCAGTGGCCACAAGGATCTGCTGGAAGGAGTCCCTGGGGAGCCTTGCTCAGCAATGGCCCTGGGGGCTCCTTCATGCTCCCAGGGAGTGCAGGTTTTTCAAAGGTCTTTGGGATTGGCTTTTGCCTTGGAGTCTCTGAGAGGCCTGTGCAATCATGGCCTCCAATTATCTGCAGTAATTATTCCCTGGAGAGGCTTTGTCAGTAACAACACTCAGTGGGGCTCATTAATACTACAAGTACTTCAGTTATTTTAAGGTACTTGGTGTTTCCCTTTTGATACACACTGTGTGAGAGGTTTGTACAATCATGGCCCCAATTATCTGCTTTAATGAGTCCCTGGGGAGCTTTGTACTGACACTCAGTGGGGCTCATTAATGCCTTGAGATACTCAAGGTTTTTAAGGAACTTTATGGATTTAAGTATACTTTTAGGTACTTTTAAGGAATTTCCTTCCAAAACTGAGTGTCTGAGAGGTTTTTGTGCCATCCTGACCTCCAGTTCTCTCCTCCAAGGAGTCCATGAGGAGCTTGTGTTGGGTATCTTCCCTCTTGCTGTTTTACAACAAAGACAGAACTGAAAGAATTTTGTAAGACTTTCTAAAAGCATCTAAACAAACATGAGACAATTAACAATACAACAACAGCGAAGAAAATTAAATGTCCTGTTTTAGATAGACATCATCCAACCCTTTTATCCCTTGGATTGGAAGAGTTTATTGAACCAGTCTTTGTTTTCCACTTGAAGCTTCTTGAACTCTTCATTCAGTACCTGAATGCTCTTGTGGATTGACTTGCTGTGGCTGGAGAGGTTGATGCAACACATGCCCTCAGAGTCTACACAGCCATGCCCATGTGCCCAGAATAAAAATTCTATCGCTGTTCTGCAAAGTGGCATGTTTGATGGTCTCTATGTCTGAGAGCAGGCCGCGCAATGTGAGGGAGGTAGCATCAGTTTGCTTACTTAACAGGCACCCAAGATGGTCTGACTGTCCTAAAGCTTTAGCTGCAGCCACCCAAGCTAGTCCACATTGGGGATACTACCATCCGATACCAGGATTAAAGCTTGCAAAGCCATCTCTTTGATATCATCCAATACTTCTCTGGGGATACCTGCTGCTTGATCATCTGGTAGTCTGTGTTGTCCTTCTCCAGCTAGATGGTTGATTGTCAATTCCGCCCTTGCCTCATTATTAGCATACTCATTGCTATTAGCATGATGAACACTTCCATCCCTCTTCCCACAGGGTGTGTTCTGTAAATGACAACAACATAATATATTTTCAATCATAGGTGCCAGAATTTTGAAGCACCCTCAGGGTTCACATTGGTGACCTGAGCCATACGTGCTGCCGGAAGCCTGGAAAGCTGCAAGAGCGCTGACAAAAGAGGTATGAAAAGGCAAGCAGCATATAAGTTATCCGCCACGTATCTAGAATGGCAAGGGATAAAGGGGATAGATTTGTTATTAGCCTATGGATACGCCGAAGAAACTTTCCTTAACCCACATGAACTTTTGGAATGGAGAAAATCTGGGGATATACTGTGGGAAGCAGTGTTAGAAGATGATAAGTCAGCAAAGAAACCGAGCAAGCCATGGCGGGTGATATACAATACACTTCAGCATGTTTCTGAGTGCACAGCAGCAGCTGCGGCTCGGGACGCCTGCGAGGCTGTGCCGCTCCGAACTCGGCATGGGCGCTCCGCCATGGGCAGCAGCCGCGGCGAGCGGCCGCCTGAAATGCTGCGCTGCAGCGGCGGCAGCAGCAGCAGCCGCGGGGGGTTCGCCCCCTCCGACACAAGCGCCGCGGGACCGGAGCGCTTCTTGCAGCGGGAGCGCTCTCCCTCCGCCCCGCAGCCGGCAAAAGCTTCAGTGTGAGACCTAACAGCTTAATAAATGTGACTCTTGTCAACAAAAGAAAGATTCCTACTGCAATTAAGAAGCCAGTGATAATAAACAAAGGACACCGAGGACCATTACGGTCAAGACGTTTTTCACCTAAGTTAAAATGACTTTTTGTTTTTCCTAGCAGAGACTGCAAAAGAGACTTTAAATATCAGAAGCCCAACTAACTCAGTCAGTAGAACATTAAACTCTGAAATTATATTTTGAAAAAATTTAAAAATGTTAAAAATGTGTTAAAGTGGTTGTAGAAGTAAGATGTAATGAGTGTGCTTTTTGTATTTTTCAAGCTTTGTTTAGATGTGATAAAAGTAAAAGCAAGCACTGAAGTTAAAAAAATTTTTCCACAGGTATACCTTGAACAAACTTCTTATGTTTAAGTGCATTCAAGTATAAAAATGCTGCAGCAAATACGTGAAGAAAGTTGTTTTAGCTTAGTGTTTTAGAATCAGGCCTGTAAGTAAGTTATAGTAAATGCTATATTCTCTTTCTACAGTAAGTATTATTCACTGCTAAGTGGTTTAAGTTAAATTATCTATTAAGTGCCATTAAATGTTAAATACTGTTAAGGTTTAGTTTTGTTAAGTTTATCTCCTGTTAAGTTTAAGTGTTATTAAGTTTAAGTAAAGCTAGATTCTGTTTAAATTATATTAGGTTTAAATTATGTAGCATTTAAAGTCAGTTAAGTTTTGTTAAAGTTTTGTTAGATTTAAGTGATTTTACGTGTAAGTTCTGTTGATTTAAAAATTTGTTACGTTTAAGTAAAGATAAGTTCAGGTAATGTTAAGTTCTATTAAGTTTAAATGTTTTAAGTTTAAGTATTTTAAGTCTAGGTACTTTTAAGTTTAAGTAACGTTACATAGATTTATCCTTTTATGACAGGCGTTTATTTTATGACTTGTGTGTAAAGTGTTGTTGTGAACATCAGAGAAACTCTAGTTAAAAAAGTACAATCAGAAGCATTTGTAAGTAGAGCCATTCCTGTTTGAAGTATATCTGCTGTTTGAGAATAGAAAGCAAACTGACCAGACAGTTGACACGGGTGAAACCTGCGCACATGTTACTCCTTTAGCTTATTTTTGAAGGTTGTAATAGCACACCTGAGTTTGGTTTGAGCCTTGTAGCACATAGAATCCTTTTTGTATCTGTTATATAGCATATCCTATAAAAAGTGACAGCCTTTTTGGTTTGTTTCCCTGGCTTAGATCCCTTGTAAGAGAGAAACCTTGCTAGCGGAGAATACTGTTTGAAATACTGTTTAGTTGTTAGAATTGCCTATTTTTGTGTTGCAAAGAGTGTGACACAGTTAGCCCATAGAATTTTGCTTTTCATAAAAAATAAAAACAGGGGAAGTGTTGGGAAATTTAGGAGGCTGGAGATTGGAAAAGTACAAAGCCGTGGCTAATTCCAAGTCCTGCACCTGTGAGATAGCGTGTCCTTGGGCCTAGCTGTAGTAGGATAACAAATAGTGAAAGAGACATGAGAAAAGAGAGATGTAACCCCTAAGGAATGAGGAAGAGTTCATGGTATAGTGTAACCAATAGATTGCTTGGCTTACAGAATATTCATGAGCTTATTATTTGCTGTATAAGTGTTTGTTGCTTTCTTCAATAAACTGGACCAGTGATGAACCACCTGGTGTCCTGGTCTCCTTCCTATGACAGAACCCCATAACTACATGACCGTGATGGACCTCCATAACCCCATAACCTTGATGGACCTCCATAACCACATCACCCTGATGGACCCCCATAACCACATGGCCTTGATGGACCTCCATAACCCCATGACCTTGATGGACCCCGAGGACCTTGATGGACCCCCATGACCCTGATTGACCCCCATAACCACATAACCTTGATGGACCCCCATAACCCCATGACCCTGATGGAACTCCATAACCCCATGATCCTGCTGACCCACCATGACCTTGATGGACCCTCATGACCCTGATGTACCCCCATGACCCTGATGGACCCCCATAACCCCATAGCCTTGATGGACCTCCACAACCCTATGACCCTGATGGACCCCCATAACCACATGGCCCTGATGGAACCCCATAACACCATGACCCTGGTTACTCCCATGATCCTGATGGACCCCCATAACCACATGACCCCATAACCCTGATGGACCCCCATAACCACATGTCCCTGTGCGGGATGTCCCTGTGCAGGATGTCCCCGTGTGGGATGTCCCTGTGCGGGATGTCCCTGAGCAGGATGTCCCTTTGCGGGATGTCCACGTGCGGGATGTCCCTGTGTGGGATGTCCATGAGTGGGATGTCCACGTGCGGGATGTCCCCGTGTGGGATGTCCCTGTGCGGGATGTCCCTGTGCGGGATGTCCCCGTGTGGGATGTCCCTGTGTGGGATGTCCCTGTGCGGGATGTCCCTGACAGGAAGTCCCCGTGTGGGATGTCCATTTGCGGGATGTCCCCGTGTGGGATGTCCCTGTACGGGATGTCCACGTGCGGCGCGAAGCCACCAGCCCCCCACAGGAACACCCGGGGCAGCTGGGCCACCACCAGGAGCAGCGCGTCACCCGCCAGGACGGGGTGGCAGGACACCGGGGACAAGCCTGGGGGAGAGGGGACACGAGTGAGGAGACCTTGGGGACCTTGGGGACCTTGGAGATGTTGGAGATGTTGGGGTGATGGGGATCTTGGGGACCTTGGGGAGCTTGGGGACACTGGGGACCTTGGAGATGTTGGAGATGTTTGAGACCTTGGGAATCTTGAGGACGTTGGGGACTTTGGGAATATGGATGTTGTTGGGCACATTGGAGATGTTGGGGACCTTTGGGACCTTGGGGACATTGGAGATGAGATGTTGGGGACATTGGAGATGTTGGGGTGATGGGACATTGGAGACATTGGAAAACACTGGGGACATTGGAGATGTTTGGGCAATGGGGACCTTGGGAACTTTGGGGACATCGGAGATGTTGGAGACCTTTGGAACCTTGGGGACACTGGGGGCACTGGGGACATCAGGTGCACTGGGGTGATGGGGCCTTGGGGACATTGGGGACATTGGAGAACGTTGGGGACACTGGAGATGTTGGGGTGATGGGACCTTGGGGATACTGAGGACATTGGAGACCTTGGGGACATTGGAGATGTGTGGCTGATGGGGCCTCGGGGACATTGGAGATATTGGGGACCTTGAGGGCCTTGGGAGTATGGAGGACACTGGAGACATTGGGGATGTTGCAGCAATGGGGACCTTGAGGACCCTGGGGACATTGGGATGATGGGGACCTTGGGCACACTGGAGATGTTTGGGACCTTGGAGACCTTGGGGACCTTGCGAACATGGAGGGTGTTGGGGCCGTTGGGGACATTGGGGACCTTGGAGATGTTGGGGTGATGGGGACCTTGGGGACATTGGAAACCTTGGGGACCTTGGAGATGTTTGGACATAGGAGATGTTGGGGTGATGGCACATTGGGGACCTTGGGGACCTTGGGGACATTGGAGATGTTGGGGTGATGGGACCTTGGGGACATCTGGGGACCTTGGGGACATCTGAGGACCTTGGGGACCTTGGGGACCTTGGGGACCTTGGGGACATCTGAGGAGGCCTCGGGGCCATCGTTCTCCCCGAGGCCACTTTGGTGTCCCTCAGCCCATCCTGGTGTCCCCAAGGCCATTCCTGGGCTTGCATTGTCACCCTCGGTGTCCCCAAGGCCACTCCTGGAGTGGCATTGTCACCCTCGGTGTCCCCAAGGCCGTTCCTGGGCTGGCATTGCCACCCTCGGTGTCCCCAAGGCCGTTCCTGGGCTGGCATTGTCACCCTTGGTGTCCCCAAGGCCACTCCTGGGGTGGCATTGTCACCCTCGGTGTCCTCGGGCTCCATCTTGATGTCCCTGACCCATTTTCACCATTTTCAACCTATTTTTCACCATTTTTAACCCATTTTTCACCATTTCCCCTCAATATTTTCACCACTTTCCACCCAGTTTTCCCCATTTTTTCACTATTTTTCCATTTTCACCATTTTTTCCTATTTTTCTCTCTTTTCCCCTCCCTTTTCTCCCTTTCCCCCCTATTTTTTTTCTCATTTCCCCCTAGTTTTTCCCATTTTCCCCCGATTTTCCCTGGTTTCCCCCATTTTTCCCTGTTTTCCCCCATTTTCCCCATTTTTCTGCAGTTCTTTCCATTTCTTCACCATTTTTCCAATTTTTCTCAATTTTCCCAATTTTTTCCCATTTTCCCCCCATTTTTTCCCACGTTTTTTTCTGGTTTTTCCTCCCATTTTCCCCCCATTTTCCCCCCATTTTCCCCCCACTTTTCCTATTTTTTCCCCATTTTCCCCCCATTTTCCCTGGCTTTTTTTCCTATTTTTTCCCCATTTCCCCCCCATTTTTCCATGTTTTTTTTCCTATTTTTTCCCCATTTTCCCCACATTTTTTCCACCTATTTTCCCCTGTTTTTTTCCTATTTTTCCCCATGTTTCCCTGTTTTTTTCCTATTTTTTCCTCCCATTTCCCACCCGTTTTCGCCCCATTTTTTCCTATTATTCCTCCCATTTTCGCCCCATTTTTCCCTCTTGTCGTGGTTTGACCGGAAATGGGACATCTGGGATATGTTGTTTTTGCTGTGGTCACCAATGGGTGTTCGGATTTTAAGATGAGCACCTGGTTTGACCAGTGGGGCATTGGATCCGCCTCTTGAGACCACAAACCCAAGGAGTTAAAAGCAGGGCTCTTGTCCTTCAGAGCCCTCTTGGGATTTCTGGCGTGGATGGTTGGGCCTCCCTCCCCCAGCCCAGTTGCTGGCTGGGCTGGGGGAGGGGAAAGCCACGTGGCCCATCTACGGTAGGCCCGGATTCGGTGGAAGGGTGGGGGAGCATCGAGCGACCTGCTTACCCTCCCCCTCCTTTTTGGAGACGGAGAGAATGCAGCCTGTGCTGGAACTGTTATCTTGAAACTTGATATCATGTGCCGGCAGCACAGCTGAGAGGAGAAGGGGGGGGCAGCAAGCAGCCCAGCAGCCTGGGAGAGCTTTTAACCCTTGTGGATAGTGAGAACTTCACGGAACATTACCTTTCCTAGGAAAGGGATAAGAGTGAAAGATGAAGGAAGAAACAGGCCAGTAAGGGGGTCTGGCAAAGAGAAAGAGAAATGTTGAAGGAATGGGGGAAGATGGAGTGGCAACTTTGCTGGACTCTTTTGTTGTAGATCCTTGGACTGTCTCCTGGTGATACAGAGGCTGCATTGCAGGGGGAAGCGGAGGCTCGGAGCCAGGAGAGTTTGGTGTTGAGACCCCTCGGCCCCAGGGGGTATAGAAGAAATGGGGGGGACAAAGGTCCCAGAGATGAGAGTGTGCTCTGCTTGGAACGAGACGAGGCATCCTTAAAACAGTCCACCCTGAAAGCAGGCCTCTGCCTCATCCCATGCCTGGTGGTGAGAGCACCTTGGCATGGAAAGGAGATGTCACGAGATAGCAGGACTCCGGGCGGTGTGCTAATTGTGATAAGAAGTCCGTGGTACAAGGAAGGACTCTGTCTACTCTTCATAAGCTGAAGATTTGATTTTTTTTTTAAAGGGTGGTGCCAGATCGAGTGTAAATAATTTTGGGAGTGTGGATAATTTTGGGAGATGAATTGTACTGGGATCTGGAGGAGGAGGGGGAAGTGTTTCTGTGTAGTTTTCATTCTCCTTGTGATTTCTTTTTCTTTTGTGTATGTGTAGTTTAGTAATTGTGTGTAGTTTAGTAATTGCGTGCAGTTTAGCTAATAAACTTTTCTTTATGTTTAAGTTGGAGCCTGCTTTGCTTATTCCTGCTCACATCTAACAGCAGATATCAGGTAGAGGTAGACTCATGGGGGCTCTGGCTTTGCCAGGCCCAAACCATAACAGAAGGTTTCTATAGTATGTATACAAGTGTCACGATCAATCCTTACAAACGGGTTTTGTGGTAGTTTGTGGGTTGATCTCAGAGTGCAAAAAACACCGACACGGTAGAGTGAGTTGCTGCTATAACCAAAACAAACGTACCTTTATTGAATAACCACAGCAAAATGCATTGAGGAGGAACTGGGGGAAAAAGGAAAAATAAGGAAAAAGAGGGAGGAAGAGAAAGGAAGGTATAGAGCTACCAAATGTTTTACTAGGCCAGGACTAGACCCAGAGCTAAGCGAACTCATTCAGCCAGGTGACATTTTGTAACATCAGAAGCTGGCAACCATGAGGACTTTGCTGTCAAAAGGTTACAGTTTGTACTGGGCCTAGAAGTGTTTTTCCCTAAGGCAAAGCAAATTGAAATGTGAAGTTTAAAAGCTTCAAATGACTATGAGAGGAAACTGCAGAATAATTTCTGGAAGGGCAGCATTGTCAATGATCATGCAGCCCACCAACAGCTGGAGCTGAATCCAGAATTGCTTCTTCCAGCTGTGCAGGAATTCATTCCACTGGCAAGCACTGGTCCATGGGAACAAATGACCCCCTAGCTCTGGGCTGAATGGCAGCCAGGCTGCAGTGCAGATTGGAGGTACCCTTGTCACTTGTTATTGGCCTCCCAGTGCACTCATCCTTCTGCAAACAAGGTGCAAACAACACAGCTGGACTGCTGTCCCGGGTAAATATACATACAGGTGACTTTGCCAAAGCAGTGCATAATTTCCCAGTGAAATACTTGACCTCTTCTTACCTATGGAATTGTGATTGAAGACACCTGTGAGCCAGATCTGTGGGAGATTGCAAAGGAGCAAAGCTTTGGGATTTGGGCACACTTCTCTTGGTTTCTTTGCTCAGGCCTTTGGTGAGCACAGAACACACCTAGGTAGAAAACCTTTGACTAGATAGGATCTTTTGGATCTATTGTCACCCAAACATGTCAATGTGTGGCCCTGTTACAATGACAAGTTTAAAACAGCAGCACAAATGACACAAAGAAACCATGGCCAAAGAGGAAGAGGAGAGGCCCAATGAGGAAAGGATGTGGTGAGACACTGGCACACTGAATGAGCTGCACTCCCATAATCTCTAGGCTAGCAGGTCATGGTTTCACATTCTCCTCCTGATTTATTTAAATGTTATTTATTTATTTTTGTTTTTCATCAGCAAATTAAAATATATACCATTAAAAATATGTCATCAAAACTTAAAGACAGAATCAAAAGACATTAATTCAAAACTACATCTAAAGATCAGAACATATGTACAGCTGTAACTATCAAGCCTAACACATCAATCCTATTCTTCAAAAACTCTTCACACAGGCGGCAGCTTCTTCCTGAGCTTGGAGGAAAGAGAGCTCTTCTGGATGGGAGGCGAGGACTTTGTGGGTGAGGGAACATCGGAAGTGTCCGGAGAAAACTTCTCAGTAAGACTGTAACCAGCCAGATCTGCAAAATGGAGACACAAAGTTTAACAGAGAGGCAAAGTTTTACAGAGGCCACCATGTAAACCTAAAGCATCTGAAGCTCTGTATTTCATGGGACATTTCCTGGAGATGTGTAAACAGCTGCACAGGGAAACATGCTCCTGCTGGCAGACACTGAGGCAGGCCAGGGCAAACCCTGAGCCACTTGCCCAGAGCTGGCACAGGCCCAGCCTGGCCTCTGGGCTGCCCTGGGACAGCAGGGAGCCCAGAGCCCTGTGCTCTGCAGGAATGGCTCAGCTGCACAGGCACCCTCCTGCTCCTCTGCCTGCCCCAGAGCTCAGCAGCCCCACAGCTCCAGGGGCACTGGCAGCAGCACAGCTCATTGCAGGGGCACGTGCAGGGCACAGCTGTTCCCTGGCAATGTGCACAGCCTCTCTGGGCTGCCACAAGACCCTTCCTCCCAGCAGAGATTGGCCCAGCTCCCCCCTCACCTCTGTGTGAGGCTGAGCCATGATTGCCTTCACCTTGTCCTCCATCTGGAGCTGCTTCAGGTCCCCCATGCCATGACTAGGAAGAGCAATGGAGAGAGCAGGGGCAGATGCACAACCTTCCTTAGGATTTTGTCATTTTTGGCACAGCTCAAAAGGCAAATCCAGAGGTGTCCAACTCAGTGCTTCCTCAGCTTTCTGGAGAACATCTCGCCTTCACCAGCCCAGTATTCTGGAGAGGTTTTCCTGCACATGTGGAGGCTTGCTGGCAGCACATTCCTTCAGCTGGGTGCCCATCACCTTGCAGAGGGCAGAGGCCAGCTTGGTGGCCACGGTGCGGACGTTGGCGCTCCACACAGGCAGTGCCTTGTTCTCCAGGCAGGACAAGAGCACGGGCAGGGCGTCGCGCTGGGCGACTTCAGGGCTCCTGGCATGAACCCCCTGCACAAGCACTGCCGGGACAGAGACACAGCTCCTTACCCACCAGCCTCACTGCAAACAAGGATCTGCCTCTGCTTCTGCTTCTTGCCAGCCTCTCTGGCCAAGAGCAGCAAAACAGCACCCAGAGCCCCTTGGTCCAGAAACGGGCAAAGCAGCTCAGCGTCCTGGAAACAGAACCACCAACCCCTCAGCACTAATTGCTCCAACCAGAGCCCTGTCCTTGCGGCAGACTTCCTACCTTTACTAAATTATTTCACAATCTCTTTCTGCATGAGCAATGAATGAAATGTCCAATTGCCTTTGATTTCCATTAAGAAGTTGTCTAAAGCCACACTGAAGATTTGGAAATGCACCATTGAGAGGAAATGGAGAGATTTCTAATAAAAGGAATTATTCCATTTTTGTAACTTTGATGCCAAGTGCCAAATGTCTAATCTGGCTCTTCCCTGTGCTCAGTGGCACACAGCAAAGGGCAGGATTAGAACACACCTCAAAACTCCAGCCCACCAGAGATGGCTGCTGCCTGACAGCTGGATGAGAAACATCAGTGACCAGCTGGTGTCTTTGGCAGAATGCTTTTGGGGCTTCCAACAAAGATCTGTTTCAAACCTCAGGGTGTCTGAGAGAATTACTCAGACCCCATTGCCCTGGCATTTGGGCATCTCCACATTTTAATGCCATTTCCCCTCTCACTGTTAATGGCATTTTTTCTTATGATGTCCACTTGAATAGGGGCATAGAAAAAGAAAAATGCTACACAGGGGACTGAAATGTAACCAAAACACGAGTGTTTTCTCATATTGTCTCTGAAATTCCTCTGCCCATTTTCTGAACTGAACTATATCAAACACAGACAACAAGTTACTACCAACAGGCTTCTTGCATGGCAGATTTGGCTGAGAGATCAAAACCTGAAGTCCTTTGGAGACCATTCTTATTTTCTGATCAGACAAAATGTTATCTAGCAGCCATTTAATATTCTGTGGTGGAAGAGACTTAATTTTCTCTAAGCTGTTAATCCACCAGCAGTCAGCAACAATGAAGTTGCTCCTGCAAGTACCCAAAACCAATTCTGCTAAGCAGGAAAGGGTTATGGAACCCATTTTAAAATGGGAATTCATTTGAGTTCAAATGCAATTAAAGACATTGGTGACTACTGAACAGGAGGAGCACCTGTCTGTTCCTACTGAATCGCAGAGAGAGCATCTGCTCTTTCTAAAGTACTCCTAATTTATGGTTAAATCATTTTTTTTGAAAAAGAGGTCAAAAGAACAGCTAAACTAAATTCCCTATTGCTGGAGATCTACTTTATTCAAATGCTCTTTAAAGGGCCTTTGACATTCCCAATCACTGAACATGCCCTTTTGAGATTCCTAATGAAGACACAAAGTATTAAACCTTGCATTCAAAGATGTTGGCATAATTAGCAGTGGATTTAGCCCCAGTTAAAACAAGGCTATCAATCATCTTCTTGAGATTATCCTTTTTCCATTCCTTGGCTATTGCTGACATAGCAAGCTCCGCTGAGGAATCAATTATCAGCTGCATTTGTAGCATTTTGGGCAGCGCTGACACAGGCAGACTCTGTTTGCACCCCCTGAAAGGCTCAGTCCAAGGCCCCTCTGACAGCACAGGCAGGGAGCCTCAGCACTCTGCTTCTGTCCCTGTGCCCCAGAGGCTGCCTTGCACTAAACCCGTGCCTCTGATACCTCTGTTGAGTTCTGGCCTAAGCTGTGACCCCCAGGCCCTGCACGGTTCAGCCTCAAAACTTTCCAAGAGAAATACAAGAATTCTGTGAGGACAAAACAAACTGATGCGCTGAGACAGCATTGGCCACCATTTCCCCTCAAAGATCACAGATGTTCCTGAGCTTCCCAGAGAGGAGCCAGCTGGGGCATTTTTAGCCCTCCCTTTGCTGGAGGTGGTTCTGAGATGCCCCAGTGAGAGCTCAGCCCCAGGCCAAGCGCTGCCCCCATCTCAGGTGCTGCCCAGCTCTGCAGCAGCCAGGGAAAACCTGCCAAACCCACCTGCCTTGGCTATGGGGCAGCAGGGACAAGCTCAGCACCTCCTGGTTTGGAGGAGCTGCTCTGCTGTCTGCTCACAGGCATTCCCTGTAAATGCTCCCTGGGAACAGCTCTGGGCTCAGAAGGGGAGGCCATACCTGTGATACGCTCGGTGACATCCAGCAGGGCTTGGCCACTCAGGTGATTCCATTGGTAGCTGAACTCTTTCAGCAGTGACGCTTTATCTACAAGGGAAACACACGTTTCTGCTCACTTTTCTCAGGTCATAGGAGAAAAGACAGTGTGGAGGGAAAGGGCAGGGCCAACCTCATTTTATAAAATAAAGTACATTTCTGTGGATTTTTGAATCCTTTTCTTCTTTCCTTCTAGCCTGCTTGGCAGGGTTTTAAATTCCAAAACAAAATCTCTCCTCTCACAGTTGTAAATCCAAACTTGTCTTCTGTAGCAGGAGCTGTGTTAAAACATTTCACATCAGGGACCTCAAGAGTTCAGTCACATGGAAGCAGTGAAAAGGTTTTGCATCCCAGAGCAAAAAGGAAGAGCCCCATACTTGGGTCACAGAAAGGCACTGAGTCAGGCAGTTCCTGAGCTCACAGAGCAGCTGGGGAGGAGAAAGTGGAAGCTCCCCTTGAAGACCTGCCTCTTCAACACTCCATTTTTCAGGCATATTTCCCCAGTGCAGCATTCTCAGAGCTGACATAAATCTGCGTGGCAAAGGAATTTAGAGCAGCCCTTGCCTATGTAGTTAATTGCTGTGGCCATTTTGCCCCATGCAAAACCACATGTGGAACAAGGCATCCTTGACAGCTGGGTTTAAACCTGTTTGTTCTAAAGAAATGAACTTGGTGAATCATAAGTTCCCCTTTGAAAACAGAAGACAAAGAAGAAAAGTGGAAAATAGGCAGCTAATGCCTCTAATGTAGAGCCTTGCAGGTGGCTGCTCTGCAGAAGCTCTGATGGGTGAGTGTCCCTTCATGCCAACAGCAAAGCTGTTCATTTGGGAAGTCAGACGGGGCCCAAGCAAACTCCAAACCCCCTTTGCCCCTGAACTGTAGCAGAGCTGTAGTCCAGGACTTGCTCTTCAGACAAGCAGCACAGAGCCAAGGGCTCCTGGGACTGTTGGGAAATGCTGATCCCATTCCAGCCTGTTGGGGATGGTGCATAAGGACTGCACCTGCACGGCCTCTGGTGGGTGTCAGCTGGAGGGTTCCACAGACAAGAGCAGCTGTCAAGGCACTCAGCGCTCTCTTGTGCAGGAGAGACAGAGACGAAGCTGAGGAGAGTCCCTGCCAGGGCTCAGCCTTACCCAAATGAGCAATGGATTCTCCCAGTGCTTTCACAGCTGCCCCACGAACCCTGCGATCCTTTGAGTTCAGGTTCTTTGTTATTCCTTCCACCAAACCAATGATCATCGGGTTCAAGGCATCTTTCAAGGCTTCTGTGATTTCAGCCAGCACGTCCAGCGCCCTCTGCTTCATTTTCTTGTGGCTGTCAGATATTCTCAGGACAAAATAATCAAAAATCTGTGAAGAGAACAAGCAACGTGAAAGCTGGATTCAAATGTCCTTGTTTGAAGAGTGGATGTAGCAGTCAGCAATGTCAAAGATGAAAGTGATCCTTTCTGTCAGGTCAGCATTCGCTTGCACAATTTCACTGTTTTCCTGTGGGCCACTCACTGGAATGGTGGCACAACCTCATGCTGGTTGAAAGATTTTCTTCTCTTTTAGGAGGTTTGGCTGGGGACAGAATAGTTCCTATGGTATTTCTTTCCATCTATAAATCATTAAATCAATTCCATTTTTTAATGCTAAAGAGTACCTTTGCTTTGAATGGAAGCAGATGTTTACAATGCCTGGTTTTCTATACAGTTGCCTCAAGTACTGAGGGCAGTTATGATTTTGCCAAAACTATGGCTGGAGGAGATCTAAGTTTTCTTTTGTTTGTCTCAGAACCAGTGTCTGGAGAAGTGCAGGGCTATGATCAACTCTTCCAGGATCCAGACCATTTCTCTAAGTAACAGGTAGACTTCTGAAATGGAATGTGCTGTACAGCTCTCATTAGAGCAAGTTCAGTCCCTTGACAGCCTCTTTATCAGGCACCTTTCCCTGGAAAAAGGGAAAAAGCAGCTACTGGGAGGAAAAGGCAGAGATGAGTCCTTAGCTGTTTTCCTCCTTTTCCAAAGAGAAAGAAAGACTCCCAAGAAGGGTGAGCACTGTCTTTACCAAGAGGAATAGGAACAAGGATGGAAATGAGTAGCCAGAGCTGTGCCTGTGTAAGACAAGATGGAGTATATAGAAGTATTCTTAAATAAAACGACTGGGTTTAAACCAACCCAGCCTGATACTTCTCTTCCCTATGCAAACCCATTTTTGGTCTAGAGAACAATTGCCATGCTTTCAGGGGCTGGATTCCCTTCACTTCACCCAACTGGGAGTAGGAGAGAGCAGCAGTTACACCAGCAGAAAATTCTGCCATCATCTGATGAATAGCATCAATATGCACCTGCCAGACAAATACAGCTGGACTGAAGCCTGGACCTGAATTACATTTGTCTGGGTAAGAGGGACCAGTGCATCACAAACAGCCTGGATGGAGTGCCAAGACACACTGAATTAACTTTGCTGCTACAGGCTTAGGAAAGGAGCTAAAGGAAAGGAGCAGCGAAGATACCCTACATACTTGGGCAATGTTAGTGGAGATGAGCTGGGGGCTGGTTTTGCACAGGTCTAGGAGGAGTTCCACTCCTTCCATCCATGTCTAAAACCTCTTGGCTTCCAGGAGATGGTGAAGCTTCTGGAGCAGCTCCATTTCTTCCACAGATGGAGGTGATGTGACCTGGGCTTGTGCACGGGGTAGGAGGTGTCCATGAGAGGGAGATTTCACCCTGGAAAATAAAACCAAATGAGGCCCTGGTGGTGATAATTATCGTAGCAGGGCATCCCCATTGAGGAAATAATTAGCATTGACTCCGTGATTCCAGAAGGCTGATCAATCACTATATTATACTATGCTATGCTATGCTATGCTATGCTATACTATACTGAAACTCATCACCCTTACAGACAGTCTGATACAGACAGACCAGATTGGTCAATTGAATCCAAAGCACCATCACCAGTGGCCAATTAAGAAATTACCCTTTGGTCAACAAATCTCCATAATACATTCCACATGTTCACAACAACAGGTGCAGCAAGTGAAGATAAGAATTGTTTCTCATTCTTTTCTCTGATCTTCTCATAGCCTTCCCCAAGACAATGCCTGCAAAAGTTGAGCCTGCTGCTCTCTGTTGAGACAGCTGCAGCCACAGACAATATCTTCACTTAAATGTGAGCAAAACATCTTGAGCAGCTTTCCTAATTATGTGATTTCAAGCTGGAAAGTCATGAGGCTCTGAAGAACAACGTGGACCTCATGACAATCATTACAGGAGACAATCTGCAAGTGACATTCTCACCAGTGCTCACTCAGGAAAACCAAGGATGAGATGCATCTGATCTATCTTCAGATGGCTGCCAGGGCACACAGGTCACATTGCTTTGTGGAGAAGGAGAGACATTACTTCCAGGTTTAAATGCCTCCTCATATGGGACATGTGTGTCTTAGAATAAGCAAACTCATCACTCTGGAGAAGTGTCTCCACAACTAGGCATGACAATCTGGAAAAGTAGCCCAGGTGCATCTCAACAGATGAACAGGTCAACATTTGAAGGATGCAGAAAATCAGTAACAGAGATAAAAACAAAAGCCAGACATCCCAGAACTACGCTCCCATTTCATTTGCTTCCCTAGAGACCAGATGCACAGCTTAACAACCCCACTGGGAACAATTCTCCTGATCAACCTGTCTCTTCCATGAGCACGGGAAGATGCCAGCTGTGCTACTGAGGCATGTGGTCACTTTCCTGCCACTGCTGAGCAGGACAGAGTTATATAAATCCCCTCTGCTGTCAGAGGAGAACAGGTACAAGCAGCTCTGCAGCTGCCATGAAGAGACAGCAAGGAGCAATTCCTGTCTTAAATGATGATTGCAGCACAGGGGGCAATAAACTAAACATGCTGTTCATCGAGCAAACTACATGAAGGACAGGAATATCAAGACAAAAGTCCACATTCAGACACCTGTTGACTGAAGTTGTTCAGGAATTGCCTTGCTACTTACTACTCAAACTTGGTACTGTTTGAGGGAAAGAAAACCATGATTCAACCAGGCCAAACCACACGGATGAGAACTGCATCTTTGTGGAATGGCATCTTGCTTCCAGACTGAGATTTTTCATCAAAACACCCATCTGAAAATGACTCAGATGAAAAAAAGCTCTGTTTGAATTTACTTGTCCCAAGTCAGGCAACAGAAACTTGGCCCTCTCCCAGCCTCCACAACACTGCCCTTGCCACTGCACTGGATTGTCTGAGCTGCCACCAATGCGTGTCTGTTTGTCTCTCCTTTTTTGTGGAAACCCCTCCAGAGAAGTTGTGTTCAGCACAATGCAGAAGTAGACATTTTTTATCCTAGAGCATTTGTAGGGAAAGGAAAGAATCTGTGGCATTGTTCATCTCTGCCAGACAGTTTTTCCTGAGGAAGAGGCATGTAAAGCCTGTCATGTGCTTTGTCACATCTGACAAAAGTGCTCAGCACCATTTGCTGGCCTGGGGCTCCTTTGAGCCATCGTTCCTCTCCTTCACCGGCTCCTTGACAGATGGGCCTTCAGCCTTCTGGTTTTCCATCCCCTACAAAGAAACAGAGAAACCCCATCAATCTTTAGAGTATAAACCAGGAAATTCCCTGTTTAAAACACAAGGTAAAACCAGGATCACTGCTACCAAGGCTTAGGGAAACATTTCCTAATTTATAGATGGAAACAGACCAGAGATTCAGTGATGCCAACTCTTTGTTTTCAATAGCCCAAGACAGGTTACGGGTCTTGAGTCAAGACAGGTTATAAGCAGCAGTCTAAAATCCCAAATTCCTTAGTCTTGAGCATAAATGTGAATAATGCAAACTGGCAGGCAACGAGTGTTTGTGAAGGAAGCAGCAGAACAAACTGGACTCTTTGGGGGTTGGCCCATTGTGTTGGAAGTTGATTTGGTTCAACACTCACTCTCCCTGTGCCTGCACAAAGGCAGGCTCCCTTCTGTAATGTCGATTAGAAAAATAAAATCATCCCCCAAACAAACAAAGGATTTTCCCCTGGATGCTGCTGAATTCACCAAGCTTCTTCCAGCTCCACATGGCTGGACAGCAGGGCAGTATTCCCAAAAGACAGACCGTAATTGTAGTAACTAGGATTGACTTGGACATCTTTTGCAAATTTGGGAATTTTCTTGGCACTACTACTTCCAGTGTCCTTTGCAAAGACTGTGTTATCTTCAGAAGCAAAATTCTCACTTAATTGCTTTACAGGGGGCAGAGTAGGGAGAGCATGGCGGTGGCTTACACTTAAATGTAAACCCATTTTCTCCTCTGTCCTGGTTTAGGGCAAATTTGTTTAGAGAATCTGCAAATGAGGGCCCCTCCAGAAAGCAAAACCCACACGGCCCCTCCCCCCAACCGGTTCAGGAAAAAATTCCTTGGAGAGAGGTAGAAAGAACCTGTTTATCTCAGGCACAGCACCCCCCAGCACACAAAATGAACAATACCCGATGACACCGCTTTGAGAAAGATGACAAAATCAGAAAGTCTCTTTCGGGGGTGGTTGCTCTGTTCTCAGTCCCTCCGGCGCTGGGGCAGCTGCTGCAGCCAAACCTTCGGTGTTCCTGGGTCCCAGTCCGGAGCAGGTTCGAGATGGTCACAGGAACAGGAGAGGAGAAACAGTCCAGGAAGGAATATGGACGGTTTAGCAAGACCTAGCTAATAGGCAGAAGAAAAAGCAGAGCAGAAGCGAGAGCAGAAAAGCGAGAAAGCAAAGCAGCAAGCTGAAAGCAAGAAGTGAGAAACAGCCCTATGTACTGCTCGTCTCTGTGTCCCTGATAAGAGAAACCCAAACAAAACTTCGACTCTTCAGAGTCGGTCTTAAAGGCACAGAACAGATGAATGGGGATACAAGCATCATAACATCACCCCAGGAAACTGCCAGGCAGCCCTGGCTCTGAGCAACAGTGTCTGCAGTGGCACAGGAAACTCCATGCTGATGGGAACAAACGTTCTGGCTTACTGCAGAGGCCAGGACAAAGCTGAGTGGTTTCCCTGCTGTCCCCCAGCCCTTGCTGACCCCAGGGGCTGATGGCATTTTTGCTCCCTCAGGTTCCTGTCCCCACACCAACAGCATGGGGGTGCTCCCCCTGCTCTGTGCAATGCAAACAGGGGCTGCTGAGCCAGTGCTGCCGTGTCTGTGCCTGCAAGGATGGGGCACCTGTGTGAGCTGGGGGAGAGGCCAGGGCTGCAGAGGGGGGATGTTGTTGGCAGCTCCAGGAGGACGCTCTGGGACTCTGCCCTGGGCTGTGCAGCGCACTGGGGATGGATCAGCCCCTGCTCTGCTGCTCCTTCCTGTCAGCCCCAGGGCCCTTGCAGAGCCCAGGGCCACCAGGGCAGCGGGGCAGGGCCACGGCAGCAGCACTGGCAACACCAAGTGCTGCTGCTGCGGGGCACAGCTGCTGGGCCAGCCCTGATCTGCCCCAGCTCTGCACACAGACATTGCTACTGCAGCTCCAGAGGAGACAACAGAAGGGCATCTCTGCAGAAAACTCTGCTCGGAGATCCTTTAATTTCTTTAAAGCAACAAAGAGTGCAGTCCCTTATTGAAACAGTCTGTGGCCACAAGGAAGGTGGAGAGAAACAAAATGAAAAATGGCACAAATAATTATATTTATTAGTGGACAAGATTTAAAAAGTAAAATAAATAGATAAAGAACCACGAAAATGAAACCATCAAGAAGTATCAAAGATTACTTTGATTACATGTGACTTGCAGAAACTGGCCAGCAGTTTAATGCTTCTGAAACACGCCAGTCATCAGTCTCCACACTGCAGCCTTGAGCTCCTGGTTCCTCAGGCTGTAGATGAGGGGGTTCAGCACTGGAGGCACCACCGAGTACAGAACTGAAAGGGCCAGATCCAGGGAGGGGGACGAGACTGAGGGGGGCTTAAGATAATAAAATGTACCAGTGCTGAGAAACAGGGAGACCACGGCCAGGTGAGGGAGGCAGGTGGAAAAGGCTTTGTGCCGTCCCTGCTCAGAGGGGATCCTCAGCACAGCCCTGAAGATCTGCACATAAGAGAAAACAATGAACACAAAACAACACAATGCTAAACAGATGGAAAACACAAGGAGCCCAAATTCTCTGAGATAGGATTTGGAGCAGGAGAGTGTGAGGATCTGGGGGATTTCACACAAGAACTGGCCCAGGGCATTGCCATGGCACAGGGGCAGGGAAAATGTATTGGCTGTGTGCAGCAGAGCATAGAGAAAGGCACTGGCCCAGGCAGCTGCTGCCATGTGGGCACAAGCTCTGCTGCCCAGGAGGGTCCTGTAGTGAAGGGGTTTGCAGATGGACACGTAGCGGTTGTAGCACATGATGGTCAGGAGAGAAAACTCTGCTGAGAGGAAGAAGAAAATCAGAAAGACTTGGAAAGCACATCCAGTGTAGGAGATGTTCCTGGTGTCCCAGAGGGAATTGTGCATGGCTTTGGGGACAGTGGTGCAGATGGAGCCCAGGTCGCTGAGGGCCAGGTTGAGCAGGAAGAAGAACATGGGCATGTGCAGGTGGTGGCCGCAGGCTACGGCGCTGATGATGAGGCCGTTGCCCAGGAGGGCAGCCAGGGAGATGCCCAGCAAGAGGCAGAAGTGCAGGAGCTGCAGCTGCCGCGTGTCTGCCAATGCCAGCAGGAGGAAATGCCTGATGGAGCTGCTGTTGGACATTTATTGTGCCTTGGCATGGGGATCTGTAAAAAAGTAATAATGGAATAGTTGGGTTTGGAGAGGACTTGAAATATCCCAGCACAGTTTGGGGGCACTTTCCCCCCACTGCCTGCCCAGGGCTCTGCTGCCTGGAGCTGTCCCTGCCAGCAGCTGCTTCCCTGTGCCCAGGGCTGGGCCCTGCCAGTGCTGCCAGAGCCCAGCCCAGCCCTGGGGGCTCATCCCTGCCCTGCAGACCCCTCCCAGCTCTGGCACTGCCCAAGGGGAACTCTGGCTCTGCAGGCTTCTATGGCAAAGTCAGAGCAACCCTGAGGAATCTGGAAAAGTGACACTGATGCTGCCATTGGCGTCCTCTGCTAATTGCTGTTGCTGCCTGGTTTATTCAGATGACAGACAATTTATTTTCCAACTTTAACTGAGTGATGAATATCTATGTGCAATCTCCAACCCAGACCAGTTGATTTAAAAAAGCAGGATTTTCTCTTTTCTGCATCCCCTGCTTCACTATGCTCCCTGTAAAATCTACATGGAAATATTCTGCGACAAATGCCCTGCTGGGAGCAGTCCTGAACAATGCAGCATCCTCCCCACACAAGGAGAACGATTCCAAGCCTTACCAGCTGTCTCCTCCCACCCTGATCTTGTCCCCCAGTGCTGGGAGCAGCTGCCAGGGCTGGCTGAGAGCTGTCCCTGGCAGGCAGGAGAGTCCCTGCCCCAGCACAGCGCCCTGGGCTGCAGGACCCTGCTCTGCAGGACAGCCCTGGGCACCCCTGGCTGCTCTGCACAAGAGACAATCAGAGAATGTACTCACAGGGTCTGCAGGCATTTGGATGTTCCAGCTTTGGGAGATCTCTCCTGGAGCTGCAGCTGCATTGTCCTGCAGCCAGAGGTTCCTGTGCCAAGGGCTGGCAGTGATTCTGCCCCAGGCACTTCTCAGCACCTTCCCTGCCCTGACAGATTGAAGCTCTCTGTGCCTCTGTGCTGTGCCCCGGGTGGCTTCAGGCAGTGCCCCAGCCCTGCTGGTCTGGATGAAGAGCTGCTCATCAAGAGAAATGTGCTTTTGAAGCTCTCCTTGGTTACCAGGAGCTGCCTCTGTGCCAGGAGCCCAGCCCAGCTCAGCAGCACAGACACAGCACCAGGACTTTAATGAGCCTCTGGGGCTTTGTGCTCAGGCCCTGAACATCAGTCCCTGAGAGGGAGCTGAAGAAACCTCTCCAGGACTCCAAGGCAGAATCCAACTCCAAAGTTTCTTGGACTTTTAATGGGTCCCACTGAGGAGCACAACTGAGGAAGTGTCCCCAGGCCCCAAGCAGAGCAGAGAGCTGGAGGCAGTGATGACAGGTGGGCACAAAGAGAAGGCAAGTCTTGGTGCCCTGGGGCACAGCAGGGTCTGTGCCACCAAGGGCTGTGAGGAGACACCTTGTCCTGAGGCCCTGGGGCCTCCTGGCACAGCCCCAGCCAGGCTGGGCACTGTCAGCCCCTTGTCCTGCCCTCAGCATCCCCCCCTAGCCCATATCCCAGTGGCCTCAAGGATCTGCTGGAAGGAGTCCCTGGGGAGCCTTGCTCAGGAATGGCCCTGGGGGCTCCTTCATGCTCCCTGTAGGGACTGCAGGTTTTTGAAAGGACTTTGGGTTTGGCTTTTGCCTTGGAGTCTCTGAGAGGTTTGTGCAATCATGGCCTCCAATTATCTGCAGTAATTATTCCCTGGAGAGGCTTTGTCAGTAACAACACTCAGTGGGGCTCATTAATACTACAGGATACTTCAGTTATTTTTAGGTACTTGGTGTTTCCCTTTTGATACAGACTGTGTGAGAGGTTTTACAATCATGGCCCCAATTCTCTGCTTTAATGAGTCCCTGGGGAGCTTTGAACTGACACTCAGTGGGGCTCATTAATGGCTTGAGATACTCAAGGTTTTTAAGGTACTTTATGGATTTAAGTATACTTGTAGGTACTTTTAAGGAATTTCCTTCCTTAAAATTGAGTGTCTGAGAGGTTTTTGTGCCATCCTGACCTGCAGTTCTCTCCTCCGAGGAGTCCATGAGCAGCCTGTGTTGGGTATCTTCCCTCTTTCTGTTTTACAAGAAAGACAAAGCTGAAAGAAATTTGTAAGTCTTTCTAAAAGCATCTAAACAAACATGAGACAATTAACAATACAACAACAACTAGGAAAATTAAATGTCCTGTTTTAGATAGACATCATCCAACCCTTTTATCCCTTGGATTGGAAGAGTTTATTGAACCAGTCTTTGTTTTCCACTTGAAGCTTCTTGAACTCTTCATTCAGTACTTGAATGCTCTTGTGGATTGACTCGCTGTGGATGGAGAGGTTCATGCAACACATGCCCTCAGAGTCTACACAGCCATGCCCATGTGCCCAGAATAAAAATTCTATCGCTGTTCTGCAAGGTGGCATGTTTGATGGTCTCTATGTCTGAGAGCAGGCCGCTCAGTGTGAGGGAGTAGCATTGGTTTGCTTACTTAACAGGCACCCAGGATGGTCTGATTCTCCTAGAGCTTTAGCTGCAGCCACCCAAGGTAGTCCAAACTGAGGGTGCTGCCATCCAATACCTGGATTAAAGCTTTCAAAGCCATCTCTTTGATATCATCCAATACTTCTCTGAAGATACCTGCTGCTTGATCATCTGGTAGGCTGTGTTGTCCTTCTCCAGCTAGATGGTTGATTGTCAATTCCGCCCTTGCCTCATTATTAGCATACTCATTGCTATTAGCATAATAAACACTTCCATCCCTCTTCCCACAGGGTGTATTCTGTAAATGACAACAACATAATATATTTTAAATCATAGATGCCAGAATTTTGAAGCACCCTTGGGGTTCACATCGGTGACCTGAGCCATACATGCTGCTGGAAGCCTGGAAAGCTGCAAGAGTGCTCACGAAAGAGGTATGAAAAGGCAAGCAGCATATAAGTTATCCGCCGCGTATCTAGAATGGCGAGGGATAAAGGGGATAGATTTGTTATTAGCCTACGGATACACCGAAGAAACTTTCCTTAACCCACATGAACTTTCGGAATGGAGAAAATCTGGGGATATACTGTGGGAAGCAGTGTTAGAAGATGATAAGTCAGCAAAGAAACCGAGCAAGCCATGGCGGGTGATACACAATACACTTCAGCATGTCTCTGAGTGCACAGCAGCAGCTGCGGCTCGGGACGCCTGCGAGGCTGTGCTGCTCCGAACTCGGCATGTGTTGTGGTGTGCTGTATTGTCCCATTTTGGCCTTCCAGGTCACTTTCCCAGGTGTGCCTATGCTCTCTCCCTTCCCCCTTACCCCCATGCTGAGTGAGTCCTGTCACTCAGACTTAGCATTCCGGCAAGGCGTCGTGTGGTTGGTCAAGTTCAAAGGATGCCCCTCAGGCCTGGGGGTCATTGGCCTGTCTGGGTGTCATCTTCCCCTGAGACCTTGCCCCTCTCACCTGGTTGGTGGCTCACCTGCACCTCCCCTCCCCCTGTCCCTGGGCTTAAAAGGTGAATCAGACCATGCGGCCGGAATTCTGTTGGAGCACTTCCTCACGTTCAGACCTCTGTAACCATGGAATAAACCTCTGGACATTAAACCCTCCAGCGGAATCCTCTCCTTTTTCTCTTCACCATCACCTGAAGCTATTCCTCCTGAGGTGAACGGGGTTCCAACAAGCCTGGACCTGTTCAGTGCCCAGCTGCAACCACCAGCTAGCCAAGGTATCTCTGGGGTGACACGCCGCAGTTGCTGCCTTTGGCCCAGCAGCGAGGGTCAGACTGGCCCAGGCACAATCTAACTGGTAATATTGGGAGCTTTTTTTTCCAATATTTGGCGTCCCTGAGGCGGGCAAAGCGACTCTGCAGCCTGAGACGGACCGCAGCACCTCGGAGAAGCGTCTGGCAGCCGTGCATCCAGCTGAAAAGGGCTTTGGTTGCATCGCCCTCAGCTAGAGACTTAGGGATTATTCCCAGAAGAAGTTTCGTGGACTGTTCGGCGCCTCTGGAAAGCCCAGCTCCTTTCTGGTGAGCAGATTTTCCAGAGGAAGGACAGGGGAGCCTCTCTCGCCCACAGAGAGGTCCTGTTCCGGTGAAGAGACCTTCCTGTACCCAGCCAGCTACAGCTTCCATTTCGGGTGAGTATCTCTGCTCTCGTTAGGGCAGGAGCTCAAAAACAGACTCTGCCGTGAGTTCTGTTCCTTTTTGCATTTGCATTTTTGGCTGCGCAGCCCCACAGACGGGAATTCATTGATTTCTAGCTATTAGCTTTCTGCCGCGTGTTTTGCTGTCTTTTGGAATTCGCGCGGGAGCTCTCTGCCCTTCCCCCCGGCTCTGCAGCGCAGCGTGTCGGCTCTCTCCATGTGGTCGGGAGATCTTTCTCTCTCTCTCTCTGTGCGGGGGAGGGGGGGCTCTCGGCTCTCTCGCCGCGGGGGATCCCTCTTTCTCTCTCTCTGCGAGGAAGGTGGGGTTCTCTGCACACGCGGCGCGGGGGGGCCCCGGTTTTGGCTTGCCACGTGGCGTGGCTGCTCTCTCTGCTCCACGGGGGGGTGCATTCCACGGCGGGGGAGGCTTTGTTTCTGCCTTTGCTTGGCAGGGCGTGCCCTGCTGCTGCTGCCCGGGAATTTTAAAAGCAGTATATACAGCTGCATTGAGAAGCTTTTGTCGGCTCGTTATCGCTTTCCAATCTGTGGAATTTTTTTTGAAATCGGTAGCTGATTTTAGCTTTGTTTTTGGTCAGGCGGGATTTAGTACTTTGCTTTTTACATCTAACATGGGTTTGAAACTCAGCATTGTACAAAAAGGAGTGTTTTATAATATTGTTAGCATTTTAAACAGTGGTAATGTGAAGTTCTCAAAGGGAAAATTGAAACAGTTTGTAAGATGGCTTTTCCTCCACTTCCCACAAATCTCCCCTGAAGAAATCCACAATATTCAATTCTGGGATAAAGTTGGGAATGAATTGATAACCTTAGGACAATCTGGCAATGCACCCTCAGCTAAATTTGTGTTTTGGAGTTTACAAATTCGAACAGCATTGCTCAAACAAAAAGAAATGGAGAAAAAGCCAAATGTAAAGCCATGTACCTCTGTTCTCCCTGTTTCTCCCTCTCCTAGTTCTAAAACCCCTAAACCTCTTTCCCCAAAACTTAGTATTTTAAACAGACCAAACTCATTGGGAAGTCGACGCCCAAAGTCTGTTGAAATGCCTGAGTTGCCCTTTCCACAAGGCCCTGGCCAGGCTGCGTGGAACTTTTCCCAGTCCCCTGTGTCCCATCCTCAGAAACCCACAGCACGTGTTAGCTTTGCAGAGAGTAGTGTTACCCAAAATGGCCCCGAGCCCCTAGGGGGTCCACAAGATGGTGGATGCCACATGGCATCTTCCCAAACCTGGTCTTCTTCTTCCCAAAAGCCCCTTAAGCATCCCAAAACTCCAGCCCCATCCCCCTCTCCTCCTGTTCCTCCTGACACCTTCCCCCCTCCCCCTCCCTTTCCTGCAGTACCTTCAGCCCCACCCCTCTACTCCTCCCAGGGGGCGTCTGCTGACGTGATGTCACCAGGTGTCCCCGCCCCCTGCTTGCCCCCTGACCCCGCCCCCTGTTCCCATGGTTTCCCCGCCCCCTGCTGGCCCCCCGTCCCCGCCCCCTCCCCGGGTTCCCACGGTGGGGACACACCCACTGCCATCCCCCAAACCTGTAGCTGTGATCCCAATGCTTCTGTTTCAAGGGATACAGAGCAGGGAACAGCACATTCAATGCATAGTCCCATGTTGTCACTGGCTCCTGTTACCTTTCAGCCTGCAGCTCAGGGGGGAGCAGCTCCAACTGCTAATTGGAGTTCTTTTGGACGACAATTGATTAAAGAGATCTGTAAATCTCACAAAGAATATGGTCCACACAGTCCATATTTCCGTGGCCTTTTAAATTCTGAATTGAGTAGGACTGTGGTGATTCCACATGATTTAAAACAGCTTTTTTCCTGTCTCATGACCTCCACGGAATTTAAATTATGGGAAATAGCATGGAAACAAATGCTAAAAGATGCTCTCCCAGGCTTGCATTCTGATCCAAACACAGCCAAAGACAACAGTGGTAACCCTATCACCATTGAGCACCTCTGTGGTGAGGGCCAATGGTCTTCTCCCTCAATTCAAGCTACTGCAATTCCTGCAGAAACACTTGAGAAAGTAAAAGAAGCAGCTGAAAAAGCATTCTTTTCCCTACAACCTGAGGGGCCTTTTGAACCCTATAGTAAAATTAAGCAGCTACCATCAGAGCCTTTTTGAAATTTGTAGAAAGGTTAACTAGAGCTATTGAAATACAAGTTAAAAAAGAGAATGCTAGAGAAGCAATTTTAGAAGAAATAGCATTTACAAATGCAAATGAACAGTGTCAAGCGGCAATCCTGAGCCTTCCTCTCGAACCTACCCCTACGTTAAAGGATATGCTCGTAGTGTGTAACAGGAAAGTGCCTCTGATGAGTGTGGCTGAAGACACCAGACCAAGGCTGCTGCCAAGACCACCCCAGCGTGTCGCCGTTGCCAGCCCTGCGCCTTTTCCCTCAGCACAGCAGTACCCTGGGCAGCAGCGGAGACCAGCAATGGCTGAGCCCACAAAACCATGCCTGCTTTGTGACAACCTAGGGCACTGGAGTAACCAGTGCCCCCTGAAAAGGGAATTTGATGAATTTCGAAATGGCAGGGGAGGAGAACTACAAGCCCTCCCTGGGGATCAACAACAACAAAAAAACTGAAAAGGGAGCGCCAGCCTGCCAGGCGCATAGACACAAAAAGAGCAGGCCAAGGGAATAAGGGTAGCAAAACAAATCAAGCGCGCGATAATATTAACATTTGTGTAAATGAAGCAGGTGCTTCAAAGACTGTGTATGATTTAGGTGATCCTGTGTTAACCACGTCTTCTGTCAATGAGCCTTACAGGTTGCAGCTGACTGAGTCACGCCATCTGGAGGACACTGATTGGCATTTTGTGTCTGTAAATCCTGAACAGAAAGGTACTTGGAACCGGATTCGTTGTAAGTACATTGTCATTGGGGACACCAAACACACACCACAAGAGATCAAAATTGCTCCAGGAATGACAACATCAGATCCTGAGCAATTTGTTCTTGGCCTGCATTGTTTCCACCCACCCCTGTTTCTTCCCAAGGGACAAATTGTTGCACAAGCTATCCCTGTGCCATCTTTACCTGAAAATATCAAAAAACAAGGGCCCACAGTCGCCCGAGTACAAGTTATTGGGAAAGACAAACCCAAATTATGGTGTAATGTCAGTGGGGGTGGGGAGTCTAAACGCATTGAGATGCTTGTAGACACAGGTGCAGACTGCACAGTGATTCCAGTACAAGACTGGCCAGCACATTGGCCTTTGCAAAATGTTGCCGGTCACCTTCAAGGTGTAGGAGGTCTGCAATTGGCAAGACAATCCAAAGGCATTATTCAAACTGAGGGACCAAACGGACAATTGGCAAATATCCGTCCATTTGTGTTAGATTATTCAGAACCTTTGTTAGGGAGAGATTTGATGGCCCAGTGGGATGTCACTATTGATATTCCAGACTCTCCACAGCATATTTGTACAGCAGTCACTGAACAACAGCGCCCCACCCAAAAACTGAAGTGGAAAACAGACAAACCAGTTCAGGTGAAACAGTGGCTGCTCAGTAAACAAAAAATAAAAGTGCTTGAAGAACTAGTGGAAGAGCAACTAAAAAAGGGCCACATTGTGGAGACCATGTCCCCATGGAACTCTCCAGTGTTTGTCATCCAAAAAGCTGACAAAAAGAGATGGCGGCTCCTCTGCGACCTCCGACAAATTAATCACGTAATTGAAGATATGGGTTCTCCCCAACCTGGTATGCCATCTCCAACAATGCTTCCCCAAGATTGGAAATTAGCTGTTATTGATATTAAGGATTGTTTTTTCCAAATCCCCTTGCACCCTGACGATGCACCACGTTTTGCATTCTCAGTTCCTTCTATTAATATGGAATCCCCTATGAAAAGGTACCATTGGACCATTCTTCCTCAGGGATTAAAGGTATCTCCAGCTATCTGCCAGTGGTATGTGTCTTCCCTGCTTTCCCCAGTACGTGCAGCCGCAGAGAAGGCCATTATCTATCATTACATGGATGATATCCTTGTGTGTGCCCCCAATGATGATTTACTCACACATGCGCTTGACCTAACGATCGATGCATTGATTGTTGCAGGGTTCGAGCTCCAGGAAAGGAAAATTCAAAAGATGCCACCTTGGAAGTATTTGGGCTTAGAAATTGGAAATAGGACCATTGTTCCTCAAAAACTAGAAATCAATCCAAGGATCAAGACCCTTGCGGATGTCCACAAGTTGTGTGGGTCTTTGAATTGGGTAAGGCCATGGCTCGGTCTGACTAATGAAGACCTTGCCCCTCTTTTCAATTTATTGAAAGGGGGAGAGGACCCAGGTGCTCCTAGGTCTGTTACCCCAGAGGCACGGAAAGCTCTAGAAAAGGTTCAGATTGCAATGTCCACAAGACAGGCCAACCGATGCCGGCCTGACCTGCCATTCAAATTTATCATTCTAGGTAAGTTGCCACACCTCCATGGAATTATTTTCCAGTGGGAGGAAAAACAAACACCTAAGGCAAAGAACACACCAAAAAAGGACCGGGACCAGAGGGACCCTCTCTTGATCATAGAATGGGTTTTCCTCAGTCACAAAAGGTCCAAGAGACTGACAAAGCCTCAGGAGCTGGTAGCAGAACTGATCCGGAGAGCAAGGACCCGGATCAGGGAGTTAGCAGGATGTGATTTTAAGTGCATTCACATTCCAGTTGAGTTAAAATCAGGTCAAAATACTATGAAAATACTGGAACAATTTTTTCAAGAAAATGAAGTGTTGCAGTTTGCTCTGGATTCCTACTCAGGACAAATTTCGGTAGCGCGGCCCGCTCACAAATTGTTCAAACAAGATGTTCAATTTACCTTAAAATTGAGAAGTGCTTTAAGTAGGAGACCTTTAAAAAGGGCTCTGACTGTCTTTACAGATGCGTCTGGGAGGTCCCACAAGTCCGTAATGACTTGGAAGGATCCTCAAACCCAGCAGTGGGAGACAGACATTGCTGAGGTGGAAGGTTCACCTCAGGTTGCTGAATTGGCTGCAGTTGTTAGGGCCTTTGAAAGGTTCTCAGAACCATTTAATCTGATTACAGACTCTGCATATGTGGCAGGAGTAGTATCCAGGGCAGATCAAGCAATACTGCAAGATGTGTCTAACATCGCACTTTTCGAATTGCTCTCAAAACTGGTAAAGTTAGTCACTCACCGAGAGCAACCATTTTATGTGATGCATGTCAGGTCACACACTGACTTGCCAGGGTTTATCGCTGAAGGCAACAGAAGGGCAGATGCTCTTGCTGCACCTGCAGTGATGGCCACTCTCCCAAATGTTTTTGAACAGGCAAAAATCAGCCACCAGCTTTTCCACCAAAATGCACCTGGCCTGGTTCGTCAGTTTAACATCACTCGAGAACAGGCCAAAGCGATTGTGGCCATGTGCCCAAATTGCCAACAACATGCACTCCCTACAGTGAGTACGGGAGCAAACCCAAGGGGACTGAACAGTTGTGAACTGTGGCAAACAGATGTAACACACATACAGTCTTTTGGACGGCAGAAATATGTTCATGTTAGTGTAGATACCTTTTCTGGAGTGGTCTATGCTTCTGCCCACACAGGAGAATCATCTATTGATGCTGTTAAGCACCTCTTGCAGGCTTTTTCTTTCATGGGCATCCCCAAGGAGCTGAAAACTGATAATGGGCCTGCTTACAAATCCAAGGAATTCGGGAGCTTCCTGCAGCAATGGGGAGTAGAGCACAAAACTGGCATCCCCTACTCCCCTACAGGTCAAGCCATTGTAGAAAGAACTCACCGTGATATTAAAAGGGTCCTGGACCAGCAACAACAGGTTCTGAAGGTGGAACCCCCCCATATCCGGTTATCCAGGGCGCTATTCACAATAAATTTTCTGAACTGTTCTTTTGACAGCCTGAACCCACCCATCCTACGCCACTTTGGGGGGAGCAATCATAAGTTAATGAAAGAAAAACCTCCAGTTTTAGTAAAGGACCCTGAGACTTGGAAAATGGTGGGACCCTACAAATTGGTTACTTGGGGACGTGGATATGCCTGTGTATCCACCCCCTCTGGTTTAAGGTGCGTTCCTTCCAAATGGGTAAAGCCCTATGTTCCCAAGGTCTCAGAGAAATCTACAGAAGCACCCCAGGTTGCTCATGCTGCCTGGAGAAGAAAACGCCGCACGCGTTCTCTGGAGGAAATTCCATTTAAGCCTCCTATCTGGAATAGCTTATAATATATGTTTGTTTCAAGTTTTTGTGCCAGTTTAGATCCCACTGTTCGTGTGTAGCCTCGAGATGCCGTGAGACCGAACCTGCTTCTCGTCCTACTCGTGATCATCCCACCTGTGACCTCCTGCATAGTGCCTCAGCCCAAACCACATATGGACTACCTTGACAAAGGCGCTCAGACATCAACAGAGAAACTGACAACTGGCTGAATGGACTGTTCAAAGGCTGGGGACTCTCGGGCTGGTTGGGATCTATTCTGAAAACCGTGTTTTTAGTGCTGTTTATTTTAGTTATAGTTATTGTAGTTTTTAGCATTGTTTTTGGACTAATCAAACGCATGGTGCTCAAGTTAATTTCAAGCTCATCTCCCCCTCCTGAAGTCTACCATTTGGAAGCCCTCAGTGCTCCAATGGATGACCTAGAAGCCTCAGTGGAAAACACTGACCCTCCTGTAGAGGAAGAACTGATTTACCAACCATGGTTTGGCAATCATTCTGCACCACAAACACAATCCTCTTCTTTTTAAACAAAACTAGGGGGAGATGTTGTCGTGTGCTGTATTGTCCCATTTTGGCCTTCCAGGTCACTTCCCCAGGTGTGCCTATGTCTCTCTCCCTTCCCCCTTACCCCCATGCTGAGTGAGTCCTGTCACTCAGACTTAGCATTCCAGCAAGGCGTCGTGTGGTTGGTCAAGTTCAAAGGATGCCCCTCAGGCCTGGGGGTCATTGGCCTGTCTGGGTGTCATCTTCCCCTGAGACCCTGCCCCTCTCACCTGGTTGGTGGCTCACCTGTACCTCCCCTCCCCCTGTCCCTGAGCTTAAAAGGTGAATCAGACCATGCGGCCGGGATTCTGTTGGAGCACTTCCTCATGTTCAGACCTCTGTAACCATGGAATAAACCTCTGGACATTAAACCCTCCAGCGGAATCCTCTCCTTTTTCTCTTCACCATCGCCAGAAGCTATTCCTCCTGAGGTGAACGGGGTTCCAACAAGGCTGGACTTGTTCAGTGCCCAGCTGCAACCACCAGCTAGCCAAGGTATCTCTGGGGTGATACACCACAGTTGCTGCCTTTGGCCGAGCAGCGAGGGTCAGACTGGCCCAGGCACAATCTAACTGGTAATATTGGGAGCCTTTTTTCCAATAGGCACCTGGCCAAGAAGTACAGTTCTTTTCCATAGGAAGGAAAGCACAGAGCCCCAGTGTTTGGAAGGCAGGTGAGAGCCTCAGTAGGCCAAGGCCATCCAGACTTTTCAGAAATGATATATTTTGTCTGGGAGCTATCTTTGGATGTAGGGAATTTTGGAGGTGGAAGTCCAATCTCAGCCATGGGCACCTGGAGAAGCAGGACAATTCTTTCCCATGGGAAGGAAAGTGCAGAGCCTTCCCCAATGTTTTGGAGAGAGATGGGAGGTGACCCTTGTAAAACCAATGCAAGACAGACTTGTCCTGGCAATATTCCTATGGGAACAATCCCTGGATATAAGGAAATTTGGAGGTGAAATCCCAATTCTGGCCATAGGTGCCTGGAGGAGAAGGACAGTTCTTTTCCGTTGGGAAGGAAAGCATGGAGCCCCAGTGTTTAATTAGCAGATGAGAAGTGACCTTCAACATGCCAAGGTCAGTTGGACCAGTCAGGCAGTCCATGGGAGGCCAAACCAGTCAGACATGCTCTGTCTCTCCTTGTTTTTAAGAGGCCCCATAATGTCACAATGGTGCCTTGATTCCATGGGGTCCAGCAGTGTCATAATGGACCCTTGGTTCAGTGGAGTCGCACAATTCAAAGTGGCCCCCAGGTTCCAGAGGGCCCCAAGTGTCAGAATGGTCCAAATGATTCCATGAGGCCTCGCAGTGTCACAATGGTCTCTGTGGTTCCCCAGGCCCAACAATAACATGTGACTCTTCTGTTCCATGAGCCCTGAATGTCACAATGGACCTTTGGACCTTAGGGGTTTGCGGAGTCACAATGGTCTCCTTTGACTCAAGAGTGTCACAATGGACCATTGATGACAGGAGGCCCCTCTGTGTCACCCTGGAGCTTTGGTTCCATGCAGCCCTGCAGCGTCACAATGAACCCTAGTTTCAATGGGGTTTAACAATGTCACCATGGCCCCAAGGTTCCATGCATCCCTGCAGTGTCACAATGGTCTCCTTTGGTTGCACAGTGTCACAATGGAGCACTGATGACACAAGGCTCTGCAGTGTCACAATGGACCTTTGGTTCCATGCAGCCCTGCAGTGTCACAAAGGCCTCTTGGTTTCAGGAGGCCCCAGAGTATCATAATGGTGCTCTTGGTTCTGTGGGGACCCGCGGTGTCACAATGGTCTCATTGCTTCCATGAGGCCTCACAGTGTTACAATGCTTTGCTTATTCCATGAGGCCTCATAGTGTCACAATGGTCTCCATGATTCCATGAGTACCCGTCAGTGTCACAATAGCCCTTGGTTCCATGAGGCCTTGCAATGTCACAATGGACCTTTGAATCCTCGGGGTCTCACAGTGTCACAATGGCCTCTTGGTTCCATGACACCCCAAAGTGTCACAATGGTCTCCACAGTTGCATGAGGCCCCACGGTGTCACAATGGACCCTTGGTTTTATGGGGCCTCTCAGTGTCACAATGATCTCTACATTCCATGGACCCACAGTGTCAGTACAGCCCTCTTGGTTCCATGAGGCCCAGCAATGTCACAGTGCTCTCCATGATTCCATGAGGCCTCAAAGTGTCACAATGGTCCCTTGGTCTCACAGGGCCCCACCGTGTCACAATGGCCCCTTGTTTCCATGGGCCCTGTGCTGCTGCATTCCCCCTCCCCTTCTCAGGCCGCCCTGCCAGCTGAGAAATGCTCCTTGGGGCTTGGCCTTGGCCAGCAGCCCCTGAGCTCAGCTCCTCTACAGCTCATCACAAACACTGTCTGCTCCAGGCACTGCTGCTGCCCAATCAGCTCCTGGGTTCTGTAGGAGCAGCCCCGGGAGGTGTTTTTGTTCCCTCTGTGGAACAACATCCCTGTTCTCACACTGCCAAAGAAAGCTGTTGGTGCCAAGTGCAGCCATTGCTGGGACTGAAGCCCCTCTCTTGGGGCCCTGCACACAGTGCTCCAAAAGGAGCCCTTGGAGCTCTCCTGGGCCAGCGACTCCCTCTGAGTGGGGCCTCTCCCAGCCGGGAACTCTCCCGTTTGCTGCACTCGGGGATCCCGAACAATGATGGAGCCTGGGCCGACCCGCCCCCCTCCTCCAGGCTCGGCCCTTTGCCTGCCGGGGAGATGCCAAAGGATCCACAGTGAGCATTCCCTGCCCTCAGGGGAATTGCTCATAGGTTCCTTGCACTGACTCTTTGTGTCTGTGTGCACACAGGAGTGCCTGTGCTGGGGAAATGTGGCAGAAATGCTGCTCCCTGAGGGGCTTGAGTGCCTTGGATAGCTGACTAAGTCAGGCCTGTAAGTGAGCTTAAGTCATGAAGTCTAAGCTAAGCAAAATGCTGCTAAGAGTTTTTCTTTTTCTAAGTTTTTATGTTGAATATAAGTTAAGTTGAATATTCTTAAGTGTTATTCCTCTGTTAGATTGCTAAGTCATAGGTTGTAAGTAAGATATATACTTAAAATACTTTTAAGCTCTGTTCTTTTGCTAAATTGTGAAGTTGAAGGTATCAGTTAAGGTTAAGTCCTGTTAAGTTTGAGCTCTTTTAACCGTTTGGGCCGTATTCCTTTCATCCTTGCCCTCACTGCCCTTGTGTCACACACACACAGGGACAGTTCTCAGTTCATTTCTGGTTTGATGGACTAGATTTGGTTTGGTTTTGTTGTTGCTTTGTTTCCTTGGTGTGCCTGAAGTGTCCAGTCAGGAGCAAAGTGAGTCTTGCCATGGAACTTGGTGCTGCTGTCCCTTAATACTAAATCTGGTTTTTGCTGCTCCCTTGCCGGGGATTTTTTCAGTGCTCTCAAGGCCTCGTTCGTACCAGGGTGAAGGAGCCCTGGCCCAGGCTCTGGCCCTGGGGGACACAGGGATGCTGCCGGGGGGTCCCTGCCCCCTGTCCCACTCCCAGGGCCCCGGCCCCCCTTCCCCGTGTCAGGCTCTGGGGTCGATCTCGTGGAACACCCTCTGGGGGAGGCTGCAGCGCTGGGGGCGGGGGTACCCGGGGGGACAGGGGACGCCGCTGTGCACGAGCAGGGTCGGACTGCTCTGGGGGGAGCTGTGAGGGGGGGCCACAGCAGAGTGACCTCCCCAGGGACCTCACACAGACCCTGTGATGTCACACAGTCCCATGTGCTGTCACACAGCCATCTCTGATGAAACACACCCCCTGTGATTTCATACAACAGCCTGTGATGTCACACAGCCTTCCTGTGATGTCACACAGTCATCTGAGACGTCAGCCTGAGATGTGATACAGCCATCTCTGTGATGTCATAGGCGACACTGTGTTGTCATAAAGTCACCATGTGATGTCACTGCCTTTTCTGTGATGTCACAGTCTGTTCTGTGAGGTCACAGCCTGATCTCTGATGTTGCACACCCATCTGGTGATGTCACAAACCAATATTTGATGCCACAGATTAACACTTTATGATGGCAAAGTCGGCTCTATTGCCTCACATCCTACTCTGTGATGTCACAGCCAGCTCTGTGATGTCATAACTCCCTCAGTGATGTCACAAAACACTCAAGAACTCAGTTACATTGAAATGCTGAAGTTTCTTGCACATTGAAGAGATTCCTGTCGGGGACACGACTGGTAAAGTGTCCCCAGGTTCCAGTTAGAGCAGAACACTGGAGGCAGTGATGACAGCTGGGGACAAACAAGGCAAAGGTGTCTCTGGTCCTGAGCACACCTGGATGTGTTTCAGGAATGCAAAGGGCCAAGGCCTGAGCCCCCGCCCCTGGCCAGGCAGATCCTGTCCCTCCCTCCTTGCTCAGGGCTCTTCCCAGGATGGGCACTGGCATGTGGGGATGTGCAATGGCAAGGGCAGGAGCATGGGGCGGCCCCTGCCAGGCTGCTGAGCAGGGACAAGGAGGCAATGAGGCCCCAGCCCTGCAAGGGTCACTTGTCTCCTGCTCCTGCCTCAGGCCCAGGCCCAGCAGCCATGGCCAAAGTGCTGCCCAAGTTGGCTCTGGCAGGGCTGTCTTGCAGCTGCTGCCCATCCCTGTGCCCTGTGCAGACCAGGCTGTCCCACAGTGTCCCTGCCCTGCGTTTCTGTCCCTGAAGGCTGTCATCCCTGGCACAGTACAGGCAATGCTCCATGGCCACCTCTACAGCCCCCAGCCCTGCTCCTGAGGGACCAAATGAGCCCAAGTCCCACCTGGGGGATATTGAAGGCTGACCACAAGACAAGCACACATCTTGACCCTACCTCTTCTTGGAATTTCCATCTGAACACCACTGAAATCCAAGAGTTGGTAGCTCTGTGTGTGCCTCTATATCTTTTTTGTCTTTCTCTCTTTCTGAGTCTTCTTTTTCTGTGCTCCTGCAAATTTTGAATTACATTAAATTGAACAGGCTTAGAGTTTGTGAAGTTGAATGGGCCAAGTCAATGCTTTGAAAAGCGTTTTTTTTTTTTTTTGATTGAAAGTCTGTCATAGTTTGACATGAGAAGAATTTTAAAAAGCAATTCAAAACTTTTTGTGCAACTGACAATCTGTTAAACTACTAAGATACTGAACATGCTCTGGGAAACACATTTGTTAAAGATGAAAAAACCCAGGAACCTCCTCTTTCTTTTCCAGTCAATAAAAAAGCAGCGGGGCCTGGCCCTGGCTCCCATCTCAATCAAACCAAACTAACCCTGCCGTGCCCTGAGCCCCTTCCCCCCAACCCCCCAGGCTGCCCCCCCATTGGCCCCATTCTAACCAAACTAAACCCCAACAACTACCAAACAGGAAAAAGAAAGGTTCTACAAAACCCTAACCACAACAAAGGTAGCCACAGCCATTAAAATCTTACCATCAAGTCCCCTTCCCCCAACACCTTTCAAATCATAAACCTCTACAACCTGCAACCCATACAAAATACCCTACAACTAAAATGAAACTCAAAAAACCCAAAAACAAACCATAAAACCAATCCTAACAGAGTCCAACCACAACTTCCACCATAAGTTACTGGCAGGTGAGGTACTAGTCCTTTCAATACTTCAATCCTCCATCAAGTATAAGAAAACCCCAAAATACAAGCATATAAAAACAAATATTAAATTATGAAAATCAGTAAAGAAGAAATTAACACTCAAATAAAAAAGAAGAAAAAAATACCTTAATCTTAAAACTAAAACCCTCTTGTAAACTCTAAAGAAAAAACTCTTTTGTTTTATTACACATAAAACTAAAAACAAGAATTCAAACTGTAATCCAGTATCCCCAAGAGAAGACCTCTATTCCTAGAGATAAAAAAAAAAAAAAAATTAGAAGTAAATAATAAAAACTGTTACCTTTAAACAACTCATCTTTACAACATTTTAGAATTAAACTATAAAAAAGAGTATTCTACAAACAGTAAATTAAGTAGAAATTTTAAGTTTACATTCTTTACATTGTCAGTAAAAAGAAAAAGTTGTAGAGAATAAAAAAGTGCTCTAAAGAGTTTATTTTAATTCTTACTACATTTTGCTGTTAAATTTATTTTTAATAAAATTTTCCTTTAAACCCTTTTAAATTTTTCAGCATACTTTACCTTTCTCGTAATCCAATCTCACAACAAAATAAATACATAAAGAATTAAATGACACTAAAACCCACCACACTCATCAATACAATAATTAGGAAATCTCACAATTAGAAAAATCTTAAATTAACAAACCAAAACCACTACAATGTCATAATAAACCTTCTGCCAAAGTTTCTCTGATTTTCTAAAGTTCCCAGTAAAGGCTGTTTGGTTGTTTTGAGTGCCTGAGAACCTCTTGTTGGTATTTTCCAAGGAGTCCAACTCAGAGGAAACAAACAATTGTAATTCCTTTTAAATTACTCTCTCCTTGAGAGAGTAATCTAGGGGATGGGGGTCAGGGCTTGTGTGTCCTGCTTGGCCCAGCCCAGGCAGGGCTTTCCCAGCCACATTCCACACTCCATTTCCCAGCTGGAGCCGCTGCTGCCTCTGAGTTGTGCTGCCCCAGCCCCAGGGACGCTCTCCTTGTCTGCCCATTCCCCCACGGTCTCTGGGCAGGGATGGCCTCAGTGGGGGCTGCTGACATCCTCAGCACCTTGGAGGCTGCTGCTGAATTTTCCTGCTCCAGAGGCTTGTTCAGCCTTCAGCTCTTGAGTGCAGGAATTCAGTGTCCCAGGGCTCATTAACATTGAGAACACCTAAACCAGCCAAGCCTCTGGGAATAATTTGTTTTAAGTTTTCAAACCATCTGTGGTTAATTTGACCGATTTCAGTAGTGAGTTCAAACGGAATATATTTTATTTACAAAGATAGTGATGAACCATTTTTAGGTCTTTCAGGTTTTTTCCTGTTCATAAATTGATATGTGTAGTCTCCAATTGATATTGAATCCAAGTACTTCCTCAGGCAATTTGAATAAAGATGAAAATCAAGACCCTGCATGGCTGAACATCAATCAGACTCTGTCCCTACCCCCACCCCACCATTTCCCCCATCCAAGCCCTGGCACTCAGAGCAGCCTTGTGCAAATCTGAGCTCCCTCCAGCCCAGGCTGCACCTGCACCTTTCAGCTCCTTGGCTCCAACTCCCACCTGCTTTCCTTGGAGAAGGAGCTGCCCGAGACACAGAGGGATGTTCATTTCTTGTCAGCCAACAAAGCCAAGGGAAGGCACAGCTCCATCAAATGCAAAAGTCAGTCTTGTCCCTGGATCTACTCCGCACCTGATCCCCACAGCCTCTCCTGTTTCATTCATTCCTCCTTTGCCAGGGACTTTCTGGTACAAGGGAGCTCTGCTCTGGGGATGGAGGAGGGTGGAAGTGCCACTACTGGAGTGGGAAGCACAGCTCATCAGGGTTTCTGTCTCCTTTGGGGGTCAGGAACTGGTGAGACTCAGAGGCACGGAAAGATTCTCTTCCTGGCCAACGGACCACAGTTGAACAGGACACAATTTAATAACAACCACGCTCTTCCCTGAGCTATGTGCAATATCCCAGCAGCGTCTGATGAGTCCACTATTCACACGTGATTTCCATACTAAAATAATTTTATAGAAACGTGGTTCTGTGATAGATATAAGCACAATTAAGTTCTTCTATCAGGATGCTCGTTCTGTAGTGGGGACAAAATAGCTCAAACAATTCCTGATTTGCAAAGCTGTCAGTGGTGGATGGAGAAGGGGCTCAGGCTGCTTTTGGTGTTGAGGAAATGCTGAAACCAGCCTGACTCATTTCATCTCCTCCCGTCCTGGCTGATCTCCCCTCTTTCCCCTTCCACCCATTGGCTTTTGTCTCCTCCCAGCCTCCTGTGAAGAGCCTGGCTCTGTGTTCTCCATCCCCTCCGCGCTGGCACTGCCAGGCTGGGATGAGGAGCCCCTCAGCCTTCCCTGCTCCAGGCTGGACCAGCCCAGCTCCCTCAGCCTCTGCTCACAGCCCAAGGGCTCCAGCCCCACCTTGGAGGCCCTTCCCAGACCCTGCTCCAGCTGCCAGACATCATTCCTGCCCTGGGGAACCCAAACCTGGCCACAGTTACCTGGATAACCCACGTCCTTGATGTCCTGGTCACACAGCCCTGGCCCCTTATCCCCATGTCAGGCTCTAGGGTGGATCCTGTGGAACATCCTTTGGTGGAGGCTTTGGTTCCAGGTGGGCCGGGGGGATCCCGAGGGACAGGGACCCTGCTGGGCATGAACAGCATTGGACTTGTTGGGAGAAACTGTGAGGGGGAGCTGGGGCAGAGTGACCAACCCAGTGACCTGACACAGCCTGCTGGGATGTCACACAGCCCCTCTGGGATGTCACAGCCTGCCCTGTGATGTCAGACCTCTGCTCTGTGTTGTCACAGCCCATTTTCTAATGTCACAGCCCATTTTCTAATGTCACACAGCTGGTCTCTGATGTGAGGGCCAACTCTGTGATGTCATATTCTGCTCTGTGATGTCAGATCTCTGCCCTGTGATGTCACAGAGGCAGTCTATGATGCCATAGCTTTTCCATGACCAAACATAACCTGCTCTGTGATGTCATACCCCACTCTGTGACCACATGTTACCAGATGATAAATTGTCTCTGCCAGGTGAACTGACACCTGGAGTTTGTTCTCCAAAACCCTAGGCCTATGGAAACCACACAATGCCCATAGTGTGAGAAGGGGAACTGGAAGTTCAGCAGCCTCAGTATCCTCCCAGCTCAGCCAGGCCCATTGGAACATTGGAGTCCACAACCACCAGGGACCACCAGAGAGACCCCCAGCACAGAAGAACACATGGGTAATGGGGAGAGGAAATATGTGAATGATTTTGGGGAAACCATTATCGTATTTGTGTTTAGTCCAGGACAATCAATGAATATGTGTGCAAAATACAGAATAGAAACAGAAACTTTCCTGTACTCAGCATGCACAGATTTGGGAGGAGCTCTCCCCCGTGCATCCAGCTGAATAAAGAATGCAGCATCTTAATGCTACATTGGGGTTAAGGAATTTTCTGTTTTACCGAATTTTTGGCAACACTCCCACTGGCAAGGAAAGCTCTGTCTGCTGCTGTTCGCAAACAGAGAAGGGCTGGTGGCAGATGTGGGGCTCAGAGGTTGCCTGGAGCACAGTGACCATGAAATAATCAAGTGTTCAATGTTCTGGGAAAGAAGGAGGGGCAGCAACAAAACTTCTGCACTGGAATTAGGAAGGGCAGACTTTGGCCTATTTAGGATGCAGATTTGGGGAGTACTGAATCAGGCACTGATTTTTATTAAGGAAAACATCCCTTAAAAACAAAGGGGTCCAGGAAGGATGGACACATTTCAAGGAAGTAATCGTAAGGGAGAAGGAGCAGCCTGTCCCAGTGTGGCAAAAGATGAGCTAGTGCGGAAAATGACTGGCCTGGCTGGCCGTGGAGATTTTGTGGGAACTCAAGGGTAACAAGAGGTGCATCAACTTTGGACAGAAGGTCAAGCAGCTTAGGAAATGTTTAAGGATGTTGTGAAGTTGTGCAGAAAAAAAGTCAAGAGGTGAAAGCTCAATTAGAGTTTAACCTGACCACTTCTGTGAAAAAAAAATAGACAATGTTTCCACAATTAAATTAATAGCAAAACATGGGGTAAGGAAAACCTCTACTCTTTATTGGATGCAGTGGGGAATATACTAACTACAGATAAGGAGAAGGCAGACCTACTTAACATCTTGTTTCTCTCAATTTTCGATATTAGGGCAGTCTGTCCTCAGGACAAGTGCTCTGCTGAGCTGGTGGATGGGCACAGGGAGCAGAACAGCCCCTGGAATCCAGGAGGAAGCAGTTGGTGACCTGCTGAGCCCCTCAGATGCTCACAGGTGTGTGGGATAAGATGGGATCCATCCTAGGGGGATGAGGGAGCTGGTGGATGAGCTCCCCAAGCTGCTCTCCATCATTTACCATCAGTGCTGGCTCAGCAGGGAGGGCCCAGGGGGATGAGGGAGCTGTGAATGAGCTCACCAAGCTACTCTCCATCATTTACCATCAGTGCTGTCTCAGCAGGGAGGTCCCAGAGGACTGGAGATGCCAGTGTGAGCCCATCCCCAAGAAGGGCTGGAAGGAGGAGCTGGGGAACTCCAGGCCTGTAAGCCTGACCTGGGTGCCCGGCAAGGTTATGGAACAGATCACCCTGAGTGCCATCACAGGGCGCCCATAGGATGGCCAAGGGGTCAGAGCAAGGAAGCATGGATTCCAATGTCTGCATGGAATGGTCTGGATGAGGGGATCGTGTCCAACATCAGCAAATCTGCAGATGACACCAAACTGGGCGTGAGTTGGGATCTGATGGAGGATGGATATAGGAGGGCTCTGCACAGGGCCCTGGACAGGCTGGATCCAGGGCCCAAATCCAACAAGGTGAGGTTTAACAAGTCCAAGTGCTGGGTCCTGCACTTTGGCCACAACAACCCCTGCAGCGCTACAGGCTGGGGACAGAGTGGCTGGAGAGCAGCCAGGCAGAAAGGGACCTGCAGGGACTGATGGACAGCAGGCTGGGCACTCCCCCTGCTGTGTGCAATGCAAACAGGGGCTGCTGAGCCAGTGCTGCCGTGTCTGTGCCTGCAAGGATGGGGCACCTGTGGGAGCTGGGGGAGAGCCCAGGGCTGCAGAGGGGGGATGTTGTTGGCAGCTCCATGAGGACACTCTGGGACGCTGCCCTGGGCTGTGCAGCGCACTGGGGATGGATCAGCCCCTGCTCTGCTGCTCCTTCCCATCTCCCCCAGCGCCCTTGCAGAGCCCCAGCCATGCTGTTTGCCCCCAGCCTGCCCACGGCCAGCCCGGGGCTGCTCACGGGGGTTTCTGTGCTGAGCATTGGCCTGGGTGTGCTCTTGAGAGAGCCTGGGCAAGGAGCCTGGAGCCCCCAGGCCCTGGGCTGAGGTGTCAGTGCTGCCCCAGCAGTGCCCATGGCCTGTCCCTGCTGCAGCCCCGGCACTGCCACCCCAGGGCTGTGCCCGGCCCCGAGAGCACTCAGGCCCTGCAGCAACACCAGGGCCACCAGGGCAGCGGGGCAGGGCCTTGGCAGCAGCACTGGCAACACCAAATTGGCGCAAACAATGACATCACTTTGTAGAAAATATTTAAAATTTTAAACAAGGACAAAGAACCCCCAAAATGAAACTAAAAAGAAGTATTAAAGGTTACTTTTATTACAAGTGATTTGCAAATACTGGCCAGCAGTTTAATGTTCCTGAAACCATCCAGTCCTCAGTCTCCACACTGCAGCCTTGAGCTCCCGGTTCCTCAGGCTGTAGATGAGAGGGTTCAGGGCCGGAGGCACCACTGAGTACAGAACTGACAGGGCCAGATCCAGGGATGAGGAGGAGATGGAGGGGGGCTTTAGGTAGGCAAATGTGCCAGTGCTATAGAAAAGAGAGACTACGGCCAGGTGAGGGAGGCAGGTGGAAAAGGCTTTGTGCCGTCCCTGCTCAGAGGGGATCCTCAGAACAGCTCTGAAGATCTGCACATAGGAGAAAACAACGAACACAAAACAACCAAATGATAAACAGACACTGACAGCAAGCAGCCCAAATTCCCTAAGGTAGGATTTGGAGCAGGAGAGTTTGAGGATCTGTGGGATTTCACAGAAGAACTGGCCCAGGGTATTGCCACGGCACAGGGGCAGGGAAAATGTATTGGCTGTGTGCACCAGAGCATTGAGAAAGCCACTGGCCCAGGCAGCTGCTGCCATGTGGGCACAAGCTCTGCTGCCCAGGAGGGTCCCGTAGTGCAGGGGTTTGCAGATGGACACATAGCGGTCGTAGCACATGATGGTCAGGAGGCAAATCTCCGTTGCAAGAAAAAAAAAAATTAGAAAGACTTGGGCAGCACATCCAGTGTAGGAGATGTCCCTGGTGTCCCAGAGGGAATTGTGCATGGCTTTGGGGACAGTGGTGCAGATGCAGCCCAGGTCGCTGAGGGCCAGGTTGAGCAGGAAGAAGAACATGGGTGTGTGCAGGTGGTGGCCGCAGGCTACGGCGCTGATGATGAGGCCGTTGCCCAGGAGGGCAGCCAGGGAGATGCCCAGCAAGAGGCAGAAGTGCAGGAGCTGCAGCTGCCGTGTGTCTGCCAGTGCTAGCAGGAGGAAGTGCGTGATGGAGCTGCTGTTGGACATTTGCTGCCGCTGGCCATGGGGACCTTTTCATGAAGAAAGGACAGCAAAGATTTAGAGGAGATACCTGTCACCAAAATAAAAGCCATTTCCCATATACCCTCCTCTGGAATAGACACACACACTCTTTTTTTTTTTTTTTTTTTTGGAGTTCTGGGGTTCTTTTAAAAAGCTTCTCCCTTTCTCTGCTGCTGTTCTTGGATATCAGAAAGCCTCAGAATTTCTGCTCCCCCCCAGGGAAACAGAGTGCATTCTGTGAGGCAAAATGATGAATGGAAAGTGAGGGTAGATGGTCTCTCATTCTGACCTGTTCAGAGTTTCTCTGGGCTTTAACCTTTCTCAGGTGGAGGGGGGTCACATTCCAATGATTCCCCTATAATGTCACCAGGTCCCGGTGAGAGCAGATGGATCCACCACAGCCCAGCTCCACATTTGAAGCCAAAACCTCATATTGCTCATTTCTCCAACCCAGCAGCATTTTCTGTGTCACAACACCTCTGCCTTTCCCCATCAATCTCATAACTCAGAGATGCTCTAGGACAGGTTTGCACCCTGGATTGGAGCTCCCAGCTTGGACTGAAATCTCAGGGACAATTCCAAGTGTCCTTATGCTGGCATTGGGTGAAGGGAGATGCAGCTCCTTCCCTGGCTGGACTGACAGCATTGCCCAGAGCCGGGCACTGGGGACAGCGTCACCCTGAGCCAGCTGTGCCCCCTCCAGAGCCCCCAGGGCCGGGCAGCTGCTCCCAGCCCTGTGCTCTGCAGAGGGAACTGGGCCCGGGGCTGCAGAGCTGCCCCACGGCTCTGCTGCAGCTCTGCCTGCACAGGAGGGGCTGCACGCCTTGGAGCCCCGGCCCTGAGGGCAGAGGCTTGGCTGGGGCACAGGAGGGAGGGGGCTTGTTCAGAGGGAGGGGCTGCACTGGAGGGGATCCTGTGGACATCTCTAAACTCTCCCTGCCACAGCATTGCTGGGTTTTGTTTTCTTTCATTGCCCGATCTTCTCTCTGCTTCCTGCAGATTTTCCTCCTGCAGGTGTTTCCCTGTGCCTGATCTCTCCATGCCAACACTCACAAACCCCAAATCTCTGTGCACTCTCCTTGGCCTGACAGAACCCTGCCTGTTTGCAGGGCACTGGCTGGGGGCAGGTTCTGTTTGCAGCTTGGAGAAAAGACAGCTCAGACTGAGCCTGATGGGTCCAGCAAAGGTGACGCTGGTGCTGTCCTCGGGCAGAGTGACTGAAAGCACATTAGGGATCTCCTGTGACCCTATAATCACCAAAAGTAACAGTTCAGATGTCTCAGAAATTTGTCAAAATTCATAATTAATAATTCATACCCTACCTTTAATATTTATCCCCCCCTTCCTGCCATTCTCCAAAAGCAGGAAACTGATTTCAAAGTCTTAGGAAATTTTCTCATTTTTGTTAAAATCCTTGACTTGGAAATATTCTATGACTGATTAGAACCCCTCAGCATGTCAGAGTTTCATGAACATTTCACCTCCCCTGCACCAAAAATACTCAGAGTTGTACTCACAGCGTTTGTAGGCACTAGGATGTTCCAGCTGCAGGAGATGGCTCCAGGAGCTGCAGCTGTATTGTCCTGCAGTCAGAGGTTCCTGTGCCAAGGGCTGGCAGTGATTCTGCCCCAGGCACTTCTCAGCACCTCCCCAGCCCTGACTGATTGAAGCTCTCTGTGCCTCTGTGCTGTGCCCGGGATGGCTGCAGGCAGTGCCCCAGCCCTGCTGGGCTGGCAGAAGAGCTGCTCATCAAGAGAAATGTGCTTTTGAAGCTCTTCTTGGTTACCAGGAGCTGCGTCTGTGCCACGAGCCCAGCCCAGCTCAGCAGCACAGGACAGGACACAGCACAGGACATTAATGAGCCTCTGGGGCTTTGTGCTCAGGCCCTGAACATCAGTCCCTGAGAAGGAGCTGAAGAAACCTCTCCAGAACTCCAAGCCAGAATCCAACTCCAAAGTTTCTTGGATTTTTAATGGGTCCCACTGAGGAACACGACTGAGAAAGTGTCCCCGGGTCCCAGGCATAGCAGAGAACTGGAGGCAGTGATGACAGGTGGGAACAAAGAGAAGCCAAGTCTTGGTGTCCTGGGGCACAGCAGCATGGTCTGTGCCAATAAGGGCTGGGAGGAGACACCTTGTCCAGAGGCCCTGGGCCCTCCTGGCACAGCCCCAGCCAGGCTGGGCACTGTCAGCCCCTTGTCCTGCTCTCAGCATCCCCTTCTAGCCCACATCCCATGGCCTCAAGGATCTGCTGGAAGGAGTCCCTGGGGAGCCTTGCTCAGTAATGGCCCTGGGGGCTCCTGAATGCTCACAGAGTTTTTGAAAGGACTTTGGGTTCGGCTTTTGCCTTTGAGTCTCTGAGAGGTTTGGAGGCAATCATGGCCTCCAATTCTCTGCTGTAATGAGTCCCTGGAGAGGGTTTGTGTGTAACAACACTCAGTGGGGCTCATTAATGCTTCAAAGTACTTCGGTTATTTTAAGGTACTTGGTGTTTCTCTTTTGATACAGACTCTGTGAGAGGTTTGTGCAATCATGGCCATAATTATCTGCTTTAACGAGTCCCTTGAGAGCTTTGTACTGACATGTAGTGGGGCTCATTAATACTTTGAGATACTCAAGATTTTTAAGGTACTCTGGATTTTCCTTTCCACACTGAATCTCTGAGAAATTTTTGTGCCATCCTGGCCTCCAATTCTCTCCTCCAAGGAGTCCACGAGGAGCCTGTCTAGGGGATGGACCTCAGTGGGATGCATCCATGATTTCAGACACTTTGGGGTTTTCTTCTGACTTTGACTCCTGGAAAGGTTTGTGCAATCTCCTCTCAGGCCCTGAGGTTCCAGGGCTCAGCTCCAAATGCACTATGGGGCTCATTAGGATCAAGCAAGTCCTGACAAACCATGGCTCTGCCTTGATTTCCCTCTGCTCTAGTGCAGTTCATCAGAAATATTTCTGTAGTGGTTTTGGTTCACCAGTTTAAGATTTCTTGGAGAATGCAGCAATTATTGTAGTGGGTCCAGTGTGGGCTAATTACCAGTGCACTCACTAGAATATCCTTACTCATTTCCTCCTGTGTGATGAGATTAGGAGAACGGCAAAGCAGGCTCATAGCTTTAAAGGGTATAAGGAAAAGTTCATTAATAGCAACTAAAAGTAAGAGTAATAAGAACAAAACTTTCAGAGCACTTCTCCTCTCCCTACAACCTTTTCTTTCTTACTGACAATAAAAAGAGACAAACCTAGAATTTTCAGTCAGTTTACCCCAACTAGAATAGTCTTTCTTGAGTTCACTTAGGGAGAGGAGTCTCTCTTTCATGCTATGGATACTTCTCCAGAAGAAACACTTCTGTTGTGGCTCTCAATTTCCATGAAAAGCAACTGCCCAGAAAAATCTGCAATTGTGACATCCCTCCCAGTTGTTCAAAGCTCTTTTACAGTTGTGTTTGTGGGCCAAGTCAACTTATGGAGTATTAGTTAAAAGATGAGCTGTGTAAGAGCAAAGATTCTCCTCATCTATTTCTGAAATCATCTTTATCTCTGAGGACATCTTTTTCTTCTCCCTGTGAAGGCACAGGATCTCATCACGCTTCCCTTTTTCCATGTTCAAACTTCTCATGGGATCACAGCTACTTTGACATTTGCTACTTTAGCATGGAGGCCTTTGCTGAACAAGTCATCTCCCCAAATTTTCAATGTGATACAGTGAAAAAGAGAGTCTGATGTATCAGTTACATCCTTCTCCATAGCTTTACAAGAGGATTTCAGCCCCAAGATGAGGACATCTCCTCATCCCTCCCATTTGGGACTCAACTTCCTCTTCGTTGCCCTCGGTGTCTTCATGTTACTCCTCTATGTGCCTGCACTTTGTCCTTTTCTCTCACTCGAGGGAGGATGGAAGCACTGAAAGAGTTCATATCTCACCTGGGGCCTGCAGATGGTTCCGTGACCCCAGCTGGGCTCAGTACTTGCAGCCAGACCTGCTCCATGTTCCCTTGGTTCCATGGGGCCCCACAGTGTCCCAGTGGTCCCTTGCTTCCATGAGGACCTGAAGTGTCATAATGCCCCCTTGGTGACATGAGGCCCTGAAGGGTCACAATGGTCTTCATGGTTCCATCAGGCCCCACAGAGTCATAATGGTCTCTGTTTTCCATGAAGCTTTGATGTGTCACCATTGCCCCTTGGTTCCATGGGCTCCAATGGTGCCACAATGATCTCTTAGTTCCATGAGGTCCCCACAGTGTCCCAGGGATCTTCCTTCTTTCCCAAGGAAAGAAGCCAGCCCCAGTGTTGCAGGGGCATCCACCAGAGGCCAAGGCCAGCCAGACTTGATGGTACTGACAGATTTACCTGGGAGCAACCCTTGGATATACAGAATTTTGGAGGTGGAATCCTGTGGAGAGTTTTGTCAAAGAGTGGCTCAAGGGGAGGGGACACAGCGGAATCAATTTGGTAAAGATGTCCTAACTAGGGCAGAGGCCCTTTTGCGGGCAGGGTGTCCTTGTTCACAAAGAAGATGCTGAAGTTATACAAGAACGGGATATGGAATGCAGAAGTTGCTATTCTTGCTAACCACAGGAATGTAGCTAAAGGCTAAATTAGGCGGACTTGACATGTAGCTGAATAGCCAACCCTGAGCTCGGCTTTTGCAATATGTATGAGGCTCATTATGTACTGTATTTAGGTTACCGAATCAATCAATAAATTAGACCTGTTGATGACCATCTGGTGTCCTGGTCTCCTTCTTTCAAAAAATGGTGACCCCGACGTCTGCCTCCGTGTCTTGCTGAAAAAGAAAACGGGGGAGGACATGCCACGGTCGAGGGAAGTTGGAGTTGGGTCCTGATCGCAGCCAGAACGGTGCTGGAATTTTGAAGCACCCTCAAAGTTCACATCGGTGACTCGGGCCATACGTGTCTGCCAGAGCCTGGAAAGCTACAACAGCGCTGACGTATACAAATAGGCATGGATAGGCAAGCAGCATATGATCTTTTCGCCACGTATTTAGAAAGGCGAGGAGTAAAGGGGATAGATCTAAAAAAGGAGCGACCAGGGTTGTTAGCCTACAGCTATGCTAAGGGGGTTTTCCTTAACCCACATACAGTCCATGAGCTCGCAGAATGGAGAAAATTTGGGGATATACTGTGGGAAGCGGTGTTAGAAGATGATAAGACAGCAAAGAAATTGGGCAAGCCATGGCGGGTGGTGCACAATACACTGCTTCAACATGTCTCTGAGCAAGGCAGCAGAAAGGGTGACAGAAGCTCATAAGAGAAATATAGGGTATGGTCGTGAGGACAATCCTCTTGCGACTTCGGTAAACAAGGTGTTAATACCAAAGGGTTCACAACAGTGTCGTATGGAGGATCTTGTTACAGGTGCAGGGGGGCCATGTGCACGTCCTCTGTCAGAGGAGGAGGACGAGTTGGAGGATGGCAGAGAGAGCGAGCTAAGCCTGCCGCCCCTCCACAGAGAGAGCGAACTAAGCCCGCCGCCCCCCCGCAGAGAGAGAGAGCTAAGCCCGCCGCCCCACCACAGAGAGAGTGAGCTGAGCCCGCCGCCTCCCCGCAGAGAGGGCAAGCTGAGCCTGTCGCCTCCCCCACCCAAACGGCCTGCACAGAAGCGCCAACAGCGCAGAACTCTCAGAGAGTCAGATCCTATCCCGGGGCACTCAGTGACCTGTTCCCACAGGAGATGGCTAAACAGAGGAGGGATGCTTGGGCTACTCTGGCAAAAGAGGCAATGCAAACGGGGGATAATGAGGCAATGGAGGCCGCTTCTGCTCTTGCCTGTCCGGTTACATACACGCCACAGTAGGATGCTCAGGGGAACCACACACAGGATCTGGCGGAGTATACCCCTTTAGACTGGAAGTTGTTATCCCAATTGCGGTCCACAGTTAGTCAGTTCGGTGTAAAAAGCAAACCTGTTAGGCAGATGCTGGATTATCTCTTTAATACGCAGATTGTGTGCCCAAATTACTTGAGGGGAATAGTACGGTTAATATTTACTCAGCATCAGCAATTGTTGTTTAATGCGCATTGGCAAGCCTTGGTTAATGAGTCGGTTGCAACACAGCGAGCTCAGGGGGATCCACTGCATGGAGTGACGATAGATGAGCTCATGGGCTTAGGGGCATACTTGCGCACAGAGGCACAAATGATAGCAGGAGCAGATAAGCGTAGAGAAGCCATGCGGTTGGTACGTGCTGCCATAGAGAGGGTTAAAGAGCCAGGAGGGCTGCCGGCGTACATGGGCATAAAACACGGTAGAGAGGAATCGTTTGGGAGTTTTATTGACAAAGCAGCTGCGGCCATAGACCGGGCGGGAGTCGAAGAATATATGAAGGGGGCGCTATTAAAGAAGTGCACCTTACAAAATAGCAATCCGGCAATGCAAAGGGTGCTAGCCACTCTGGGAGCAAATTGGACCATTGAGGAAGCACTAGAGCGAATGGTATTACAGCCAACAGCCTCACAGGCATTTTTAGTAGATGCCTTAAAGGAATTAGGATTAGGGCTGCAAAACCAAGCAGAATCCACTCAAAATCAGGTGTTAGCTGCTCTTGCTCCTCTCCAAAACGGCTCAATGGCAGTCACGCAGGGAGGCTCGAGATCACACCTCAAATGCTACCAATGCGGCAATGGGGAAAACATGCACCGAGAATGCAGAGCGACTGGCATGTGGTGCCAAAGCTGCCAATCCAGCTCCCAAAACACCACAGCTTGCCGGCGCCGATCAGGAAACGGTCAGCAGAGCGCGATTGCCGGCTGCGCCCAGACACAAGTTGCCGCTGCGACATCAGTGCCACCTCCTTTCTGCAGCCAGCAACAGTAGGGAGCCTCGGCTTGGACATATCAGCAGCAGTAGATGTCACATTAATGACGAACTGGCCTGAAAGGATACCAACTGGAGTAAACGGTCCTCTCACGCTACAAGGACAAAGATGTGGAGCCTTATTGCTGGGACGCTCCTCGACATCCATGCTGGGACTATTTGTATTGCCAGGGGTCATAGATACAGACTATACAGGAGAAATACAAATCATGGCTTACACCCCTTATCCCCCGCTAAAGATAACATAAGGTCAGCACGTTGCGCAATTTGTACCGTTACCGCAGATGCCATTGGGTATTCCATCGCTTACTGGACAGAAGCGTGATGGAAAGGGTTTTGGCTCCACCGGCATTACAGTCCTGACTGTAGATCTACAGGAGAGGCCAAAACAGAGAGTTGAGATCACCCATGGACATCAGAGTATAACCCTTTATGGACTATTGGATACAGGAGCAGACACCAGCATTATATCGCCAGAAGTATGGCCACAGCATTGGCCCTTGCTCCCATCAACAAATATGCTCACAGGAGTAGGAGGACTTACCTTGGCAAGCAGAACACCGCCTGTGTCAGTGCGCATTTATGGGCAACAGGTATCTGTTGTGTTTTCAGTTGTTCAGTTGCCTCCTACAGTCTCTTGCCTGATAGGCAGGGACATTTTAACACAGCTGAGTGTGGCGTTGACCAATCACCAGCGAGTCCGTGGAACACGCCCATTTTTGTGATTAAGAAGAAATCAGGAAAATACTGCCTGGTACATGATCTACGAGCTGTGAATGACCAGATGGAACCGATGGGGGCCTTGCAGCCTGGTCTTCCGAATCCAGCCCTGATCCCTCAAGATTGGCCACTTCTAATCATTGACTTAAAGGGTTGTTTTTTCACTATTGGGCTGCATCCCGATGACATGAAGAGGTTTGCCTTTACCCTACTAGCAATAAATCGTGGGGAACCAGACAAAAGATTTGAGTGGACGTCATTGCCGCAGGGGATGCGCAATTCCCCCATGTTGTGCCAGCTTTATGTTGACGCTGCATTACAGCCATTGCGTCAGCAGTGGCCAGCTACCATAATATATCATTACACGGATGATATTTTGTTTGCGCAGCAACAGCCATTTTCCCCCTTGCATGTTGACAGCATCAGAGACACTCTTGCAGCATCTTCACTTGTTAGTGCCACAGAGAAAATTCAGACCATGAAACCATGGAAGTATTTGGGATGGACTCTAATGGACCAAACAGTGGTACCCCAAAAATTAGAATTGCACTTGGACATTAAGACTTTACATGATGCTCAAAAGTTGCTAGGAGACTTGCAGTGGCTAAGACCCATTGTGGGAGTACCAAATCACTTGTTGGAGACCCTACGACCCTTGTTAAAGGGCACTGACCCCACTACCCCTGTATGCCTCACCAAGGAACAGCATACCGCCCTACAGCAAATCAGTAATTGTGTACAACAAGGATATGCGTCCTGTCAACAGCTAGATTGCCCTACTGACCTCACCGTTTGGAATAGCCCTTGTCACCTGCTTGGCGCTCTCTCCCAATATGAAAACAAAACGGGGGAGATATGGGTATTGGAATGGCTGTCACCACCGCTACAACATAAAAGAACAATATTCTCAAAAATCAAACAGTTGGCTGTGTTGATCAAAAAAGGCCATCTCAGAATTGCTGAAGTGGACGGTCGAGAGCCTGCCACCATTAGGCTACCCATGGAAAAAGAAATGCTGGACTGCTACCTGGTTAATTCAATGGACTTACAGGAAGCATTATTGACATCATCTGCAAAGGTGGAGACAAGCAAGTTAGTGCCCAGGGTCCTGCAATGGATGACAGAATGGAACTGGATCACTCGGCCGCTGAGAAGAGAGCGCCCCATAGAAGGAGCCACCACAGCCTTCACAGACGCAGGAAAAAAATCGAGACGTGCTGCTGTCACCTGGCAAGAAAAAGACCAATGGAAGTATCAACTTCTTACAGCAGACCCTGCAGACAACCTACAAACCTTAGAATTGCTGGCAGTAGTATGGGCAATGTCCAACCTGCATGAGCCCTTGAATGTTGTCACAGACTCTATGTATGTCGCTGGAGTAGCCAGACGTATAGAAGGATCAGCAATTAAGGAAGTGAATAACAAACGGCTGTATGAGTTACTGGTTCAATTAAGGAAAGCTCTCCGGGATAGAAGCGCAGTCTACTCTGTAATCCATATCAGGAGCCATAAGTGGTCCAAGGGCCTAGGACAAGGGAATGAGCGTGCAGATAAATTGGTTACTTTACCCATTGATAACTCTTGTCCTGTTGATAAGGATACATTGGCAAGAGAAGCCCATAGTAGATATCATCAAAATGCGAAAGGGTTGGTGAGGAACTTTGATCTGGGCTTATCAGAAGCTAAGGCCATTGTCAGGGCATGTCCAATATGCAGTTATCATAATGGGGGAATAGGTCTGGGCTGCGGAGTTAATCCTCGAGGTTTAGAAATTAATGAGAAATGGCAAATGGATGTCACACATGTAGCTAGGTTTCGTAGGCTCAAGTATGTGCATGTTACTATAGATACATATAGCCATTACATATGGGCTACAGCTCAGGGAGGAGAGAAAGCAATACATGTGATCAGGCACTTATTGAGCTGCTTTGCTGTCATAGGAGTCCCAAAAGGTATCAAAACGGATAATGGTCCGGCTTACACAAGTGCTAGAGTCCGAAAGTTTTTGGACCAATGGTCTGTCGAGATGTGACAGGTGTTCCACATTCCCCCACAGGACAGGCGATAGTAGAAAGAGCAAATGGTACCCTCAAACAATATATTGACAAACACCAGGATTTAAAGGACCCACAAGCATGCCTGGTTAAGGTTTTGTATGTGATCAACCATTTATGCGTTTTTGGGGAGGACGATGCCCCACCTGCAGTTAAACATCACCCGAGATCAGGTCAGGAAACGCTTAAGGAAACAGAGGTCTGGGTGAAGTATAAGAACCCAAGCACAGGGATATGGGAAAAGCCCGCAAAAGTGCTATACTGGGGTCGGGGATATCTTTATGTTTCCTTACCAACAGGGCCTTTGTGGGTGTCTGCCAAGTGGACTAAACCTGTCTTGGATGCAGCATCTGGTGGACAATCTTACGGAGGCAGACAAGGAGCGTCTGAAGAAGAAGCTGCCGCTGATCTTACGACCCTTATTGCTGCAACTGAGGGGACACTCGAAAGCAGTGGACAGAGCAGTGACACGCCGCTACCGGACGGCCAGGGAGCTGATTGACACTGTTGAAGCACTATTGACCTTCCACATAAAAGGACCAGTGAGGGAGCGCTGCCTTGAGTGTCGCAGCCCCTGTTGTGCTGAGTGGGTAGCTCTATATTGTGGTGGCTGTGGTAAAACCTTTTGGTTAGAACAGTCCGGGATCTGGGGTTTATGGTGTAACACCTGCAAGCATGACTACACCTGGGGGGAAGACTGGCAAAGGGAACTAAGGAGACAGACGGGGCTAGGTATGGCTTTGGCTTTAGATCTTTACGAGTCTCCTGAGCAGAAAATCTTGGCCTACTATCGGTGGGAGGTACAGTGTATTGTGAAGAGAGTTAAAGCTCAAAGTAAGTCATACGTAGCTTCTGCTAAGTGTAGACAATTGGTGCCTTTAACACAGCATTCAGTTGTAGGACCCATCAAAGGAGATCCCGATCAGGCATTGGACTCCTGCATCGAGGCCCTACAGAGATGGAGATTGCAAGAGTTAGGATTGGTGAGATTAAAGACAGATAAGAAAAGGAAAACGAGAAAGAAAACAGAAAAATGAGGCTTATTTTTGTTATACTGCTCAGTGCTGTGGCGGATGGGGCAGTAGGAGTAACGCACTTTAATCAGCCAAGAGATAGTATATGGATAACGCTTGCTAATCAAACTAACCAATCATCGCTTTGTCTTAGCCTTGAAGGGGTTACTAACCCATTTCGAACATGCTTGGTGGGCCTCCCAGTGTGGTCTCCTTGGGAATTTTGAAGTCTGATTGATAACCAAACTCTATGCATGCACAATATGACAAACATTAGGTTACCCACGCAACAAGGATACACTACAAGTGAAAGTGACAGTTACCGCCAATGCTTAATAATCTTATCACTTAATACTACTTTGTACTCTCCTCCAGAGGAGTGGGATCTCTTCAGAAGTGCAAACGCCAGTATGACTAACACGTCAAATGGCGGATGGTTCAGTTTTGATCCCTTAGATCCCCAGAATTTAAATCAGCATAGAGGAACATGGGCTACCCTAGATTCATCCCTGAATTTGGGTACAGTGTCTCAGCAGCTTTACAGCCAATGTAACGGCACTAACATCATGGCACCGATGAAATTACCCACAGGGATATTTTTAATTTGTGGAGACAGAACTTGGAATGGTATACCAGCCAGGCCACAGGGTGGACCTTGCTATTTGGGAAAATTGTCATTGTTTCACCCCAATGTGTCTTTATTAATGCAATTGAGTCCAAATTCAAGCAGGAAGAGATGCAGCCTGCATGACTTAGACTGCAGCCAGATAGGAGACCCATAGTTTTTGAGTGAGTTAAAACAAGTGATAGTTTCAACTACCTTGCCAGGAGGAGCTGCAAATAAAGCTATGAACTTAGCAAAGCAATTGGGATGCTGGGCCAAGGATGACTTAAACAAGACGTCACAAATTTTAGATATGCTAACCGCAGATGTGCAAAGTGTTAATCATGCTGTTTTGCAAAATAGAGCCGCTATAGATTTTTTGCTTTTAGCACAAGGTCATGGATGTGAAGAGCTTGAGGGAATGTGCTGCATGAATTTGTCTGATCACTCTGTATCTATTCATGCGAAGATAAAAGAATTACAGCAGGGACTTCACAAGCTCAAAGAAGAAGAAGGTTTAGGAATCGATGAATGGCTTAAAAGCTTAGGACTTGGACCGTGGCTGAGAAACCTTGTGACATATGCTATAGCGATACTGGGTGTGATTTGGATGCCTTTGCTCATTTTGCCTTGTATCTTTAATTGTATTCAAAATACGGTCAGCTGAATGATAGAAAGAACCTGGCAGACCAGCCTTCTTGCCCAAGAACAAAACGGGGGAAGTGTGGAGAGTTTTGTCAAAGAGTGGCTTGAGGAGAGGGGACACAGCCGAATCAATTTGGTAAAGATGTCCTAACTAGGGCAGAGGCCCTTTCGCGGGCAGGGTGTCCTTGTTCACAAAGAAGATGATGAAGTTATACAAGAACGGGATGTGGAATGCAGAAGTTGCTATTCTTGCTAACCACAGGAATGTAGCTAAAGGCTAAATTAGGCGGACTTGACACGTAGCTGAATAGCCAATTCTGAGCTCGGCTTTTGCAGTATGTATGAGGCTCATTATGTACTGTATTTAGGTTACCAAATCAATCAATAAATTAGACCTGTTGATGACCATCTGGTGTCCTGGTCTCCTTCTTTCGACATTTTCCCAGTGCGCTGAGCCTGGTGTGCACAGCATGCAAAACTTTTAGATACCAATAAACAAGAAGCTGAAGACCAAAAAGCCCCATGTATCTCCTTTTACCTGGCACAGAACTGCTACTGGAGGGTTTCCCCCATCCAGGCAGCCCCTAGAAAGGCCCAACATAAAACAAGCATACAACTGGTGCCCTGACAATGTTTGTAATAAGTTGGCTGTTTTCCAAAAGGTTGTTTACTGAAGTGTGTTGTCTTAATTGGCCAATCATGGGAAATGTGTTGATTAAATGACCAATGAGGTCCGCCCGTAGCAAACCACGATATAAAATGAGGATTGAAAAAATGGGTGGCTTTTAGCCCTTAGCCTTCTGCTCTGAGTCTGTGTCATCTCTGATTCAATGGTGACATTTGGGGATCTGTGGGGGCTATTGGGGTTCCTTTCTGCACCTCATGAGCCAACAGGAGCTTCTCTAATAAACTTTGCCTGGAACTCCCACTGTGCCCATGACAGAAACCCCTGTGAGTGTCTGGGACATCCAGGCACTTTGGCAGCCTGGGGACTCCTGGGATGTCCCTGAGGAGCCCACGTGAGTGCCTGTGACAGATCGGTGCCTTTGCAGCCCAAGGTCCCCTGGGATGTCACCATGGAATGGCTGTGACTGCCTCTGACCACAGGGCTCTTCACCATCCCAGAAAGCCCTGGGAGGTCTCTATGGAGGCCCTTTCTCTGCCTGTGACTTTCCATCTCTTCAACAGCCTGTAGACTCTTGGAAAGTCCCCATGGAACCCCTCTGAGGGCCTGTGACAAATCTGGCCCTTAGAGGGCAGCCATCACCAGCCCCCTGTTGCTATGGTCAGTTTCCATGGCAACCATCACCAGCCCCCTGTTGCTATGCTCAGTTTCCATGGCAGCCATCACCAGCTCCCTGTTGCTATGGTCAGTCCCTTGGCAGCTCCATGGATACCCCATGCCAGACGTGGTTGCCATGGACACCAGCTCAGGCCTGCAGCCAGAGCCCGTTGCCATGGCAACCATTGGCAGCCCCATCCCCAGGCTCATGGGATCCCAGAACCACAGAATGGGCTGAGCTGGGAGGGACCCATCAGGATCCTCCAGTCCAACTGCTGGCCCTGCACAGGACACCCCAACAATGCCAGCCTGGGCCTGGCAGCGCTGTCCAAACGCTGCTGCAGCTCAGAGAGCCCTGGAGCTGGGACCCTTCCCTGGGGAGCCTGGGCAGGGCCCCAGCAGCCTCTGGGCAAAAACCTTTTCCTGACATCCAATCTGAGCCTGCCCTGACTCAGCTGCAGCCGTTCCCTCCACTCCTGTCCCTGGGCACCAGAGGGAAGAGGTTCCCACAGCCCCAGCCAGGGACCCGCTCCCAAGGCTGTTGGCATGGCCACCAGGGCTGGGACCAGCTGGGATGCTCGGTTTCCACGGGCCGGGGTTCAGGAATGGGATTCCCCAATTTCCTGCTCCTGCTAAAACTGCGCTGCCCTCGCTGCCCTCCCGCCTCCCATGGAAAGCACAAAAGGCAAAGATCCTGAGCTGGGATAAGAACAATTTCTTGGGAACAGCAACGAGATAAGGAAAAAATGGAACAGAAACAATATTGATAACAGAAGAGATAAGAAAAGCTATTTACAGGGAAAACTACAACATCAACAGCAGGCTCTTCCTGGCCACGTATTTCCCCCTGCCTGGAAAGGACACCCTTCTCCTCTGGGGAGAGAGAGAGAGCCCCTTTCCAGCCCCTGGCAATGACCTGAAGTGGGAGTGAATGTAATGACAGGGCCATGGGCAGACCCTCATGTTTTCACTGCCACATCATGTCATTGGCAGGGGCAGGAAAAGGGACAGCTGTCTTCCCAGCATGGATCACAGGGAACATGGATCATCAGGGCTCTTCCCAACATGTGACTTCCAATGGGGAAAGAAGCTGGAGCTGGGCATGAAGCTCTTCCTGCAGCTGGGGAATTCACAGAACTTCCTTACTGATGACTCCATTGGTGTCTGGTCAAGTCCGAGCTCATGGAGAAGCTCTTCTCATGATGTGGGGCAGTCTTAGGGCCTCTCCCCAGTATGGATGTGCCGATGGGTGATAAGTGTGGATTTTTTCTTGAAGCCTTTCCCGCACTCATAGCAGCGGAAGGGCCTCTCCTCTGTGTGATTTCACTGGTGGCAGAGGAGATGGGAGCTGGCCTGAAACCTCTTCTGATACTCAGGACACTCATAGGGCCTCTCCCCAGTGTGGATGCACTGGTGGTGGATCAGGGTGTTGCTCTGCCTGAAGCTCTTCCCACACTCCAAGCACTTGTGGGCCTTCTCCCCATCATGAAGCTGCACCAGCTTTGAGGTCTGGTTGAAGCTCTGTCTACCTTCCTGGCTCAAGGTGGGTGTTTCCTCTTCCGAGCCCCCTGGGCTGGGTTTAGAGCCCCTCCTCTTGTGAGATCTCTGGGGCTTTTCCTCCACACCACAGTCCTGTGCTATGGAACCGCTCAAAACAGCCTCTTTTACGAGGTTCTGCCATGGGGATTTATCCTCCCTGGTCTCCATGCTCAGCTGCTTTTCTGGAGGAGGAAGGACAAGGAGAGGATGGGATTTGCCTCCATACCAGAGGGAAGGGGAAGGATCCCCTCAGTGCATCCCCGGCAGGATGGCATTGGCAGCAGGGTTGTCCTGCAGCCAGGGGCCATGCTGGGCTAGGAAATGGAGCAGGAGAGAGGGGGAAAGGGGCACTGACTTCCTCCACACCTGCCTGGGTGTGCTGGGGCATCTTCCTCTTCCTCGTAGCTTCCTCTTCCATCGGGTGAAGTTTTGGGAATGGGAAATTTTGTTTTGGGAGGAAAACAAGGGATGAGTACACTAAATTTTGTACTGGTTAGAAGGCAAACCAGGGGAGGGTCTAAACCAGAATTACTATCTAGCAGACAAGGTGCTCCTGGTGTTAAAAGCCTCAGAATATATCCAGGTAGAAATGCTTGGATCCTCCCTCTGGGCAGAGCATATCACAATAGGATGATGGAATTTTATCAGTCCTGCAGTGACATTCAATGGCCCATTCACAGAAGATATCTCCCCTGGAGGGCGTTATCAGGGGTGAGCCATGGAAGAGATAAAGAACACTGCCCTGCCTTTTTATAACAGTTGATGAAGATGGGGATTGAAAACATGCATTTGGTTACATCTTACATTGCACCCTGAAACAGTGCGGTAATCCCTGCTTGGGTGGCTGAACACCACCCCCTTTACGCCAACGGGCTCAGGTGTAAAACCCCCTCCCTGGGAAGGCCACACACACAGGGGAAAATGTCACACTTGGCCACCTCCAGGGGAGGTCTCTGTCCCAGTCATGCTTTTTCACAGGCTGGGCGACTTTGCCAAATGTTAGAATAATTTTTCTCTTTGTCCCTGTCACCTTTGTGACAGCTACACAGAGCTTCCCCTTCCTTTTCATATTCTGTATTGGGCCTAATTTCCACTTTTCTTTTATCAGAATGTGCCAGCAGCTGAGCTGGAGCTGTGCAGGACCAATGGAATTTGGATTTGCCACAAAATAGCTTCTATTGTCAGTTTATAAAATTTTGGGATTTGTTTGCGTTTTCATCACTTGACTTGTGGGAAAAGCAAATATTCATCAAAGTATTTTATGCAGAGTTAAGTTTGATTTCTGCAAAGTTTATTTTGTCCGGTGCCCAGGGGATGCTCTGTGCCTCTCACCCTGGGGAATGCTTGGGAGGGGCTGGGGAGGGTCCCTGTCCCTGTCACCCCAGGCCATTCCCCAGGGGGTGTCCCTGTCCCTGTCACCCCCGGCCATTCCCCAGGGGGTGTCCCTGTCCCTCTCTCCCCAGGCCATTCCCCTGGGGGTCTCCATCATTCTCACCCCAGGGAATGCCTGGGGGGGGTCTCCCTCCCTCTCACCCCTGTGCCAGGGGGTGCTCGGGGCAGTCTCTGTCCCTCTCAGCCCAGGGGATGCTCGGGGCTCTCTGTCCCCTCATGCTGAGGGATGCTCGGGGGGTCTCCATCCCTCTGGCCTCAGGAAATGCCTGTGCAGGGCTGGGGACCAGGGGCTCTGTGTCCCTCTCACCACTGAGGGTGCTCAGGGCTGGGGGGGCTCTCCGACCTTCTCACACCTGGGGAGGCCGGGGGGGTCTCTGTCCCTCTCAGCCCTGCTGTGACCCCACCCAAACATCATCGGGGTCAGAGGGACAGAGACACCCCAAAGCCCCAGAAGGGCTGTGCCTGGGATTTGGTTTGGGGCTGAGGATTTAGGAAGGGGCTGCAACTGGGGCTTGGGTTGGAGTTGGAGCTGAGATTTGGATTAGAGCTGGGATTGGGGTTAAGGCTAAAAGTGGGATTGGCTTTAGGGCTGGGATTGGGACTGGGTCTGGGGCTAGACAAGTCTGAGACTGGGATGAGATAAAATACAGAACTGTGAGGATGTCTAAATGTGGAGTGAGATTGAGACCAGGATCTGGGTCAAGTTTGGGACTGAGCTCACCCAGAGTGAGACAGGGGGGATGTCTCTATGAGATAGTCTGGGGAAAAACCTGGTTTGGGAAAAACAAGGTGTGAATGCCTTCAGTCTGGGATTCCTCTTGCCCAAGGCCATCTCTAGAAGTCACCTGATGTCCCAAAATCAAGAGTGAATAAAAAAAGTCTACCAGGAGTGTCCCATGTCCAGTTTCATCCCTCTCGGGTTCTGGTGGTCCCCCATCTCAGGGCTGCTGGGGATCCCCCCTCTCCAGGGTCCTGCTTTTGGGTTTTGGGAGTTTTTGGAGTCCCAGGGTCCCCCTCTCCAGCCTCCCCTCAATCCAGACACTTGGGGTTCCCCCTTCTTTCCACCACCCTGTCCTGGTTTAGGGCAAATTTGGTTGAAAACCTCCACAAGGAGTTTCCTCTAGAATGCAGATTCAGCAGCCCAACCCTCGGCCAGTTTGGGAAAATATTTCCTCGGAGAATAGCTAAAAAAACCCTTTATTTAACAGGCAAAGCATTCACCAGCAAAAAAAATTGAACAATATTAAGCAATACAACCTCCTGCTACTCCAAAAGAGATGAGAAACTCATAAAGTCTCCTTGGTCTGTAGCTCAGCTCACTCAGCCTCTTATCAGTCTCTTATCAGTCTCATATCAGTCTGTTATCCGCCCCTCCAGCACTGGAAATGCCATGGCCCAGGCCCGGCCAGGTGGGCCAAAGGTGCATGCTGTCGGTGCTCTCTGGGTGTTCAGTCCAGAGCAGGTTTAAACAGCTCCAAAGAAAAAGAAAACCGACAGCCCAGGGAACTTCTCTGCCTCAGAGACCTAAAAACTAACTAAAAGCAAAGGAGAGCTCTGTCCTGCTGTCTCTCCATCCAGCAGATGGAATGTGGAGGAGTGAGTGCAGTTTCTGAAAACAAACTGCAGCTTCTTCCTCCTCCCCTTCACTCTCAGAACCAGCCTTAAAGGTGCAGAACTCCTTTCTGGGCTAAATAGACCTATGGAGTATGAGCATCATGAAGCCACCCCAGGACACGCCCCTGTCAGGGTCAGGGGGTCCTGTCCCCGCCTCATCTCCGGGCTGTTGGGGGTCCCCCAGCTCCAATATCGCCCCTTCCCCTCTCCCCACCCCGGGCGTCCCCTGTTCCACAGCCCCGGCTCTCACATGGATCCCCAAAATCAATGTCCCACCCCATCAGTAACGGACCATCCCTTTTTGGAACCCCCAGGACCTTCCCGAGGGGTGATCGCAGGTCCTCAGCCCCTGAAAAAGCTCCTCTTAGGGAGCCCGGAGATATCCGGGGCTGAAGAGATCTGCCAGCTCTGAACAATCTCCAAAAAAATCCTCCCGGAGACCCCTGGCCAGAGTTATTTGGGAATTTAGCAACTTGGGCTGGGCATCTTATAGGACTTTCAGCAGCCTTGTGTTCCTCACCGCAGTGTGAATGAACCTTGTCAGTCTCTCTGGTAACATTTGCTCCCTTTCCTCCAGTGATTTTAACAAACTGTTCCTGAAGGACAACAAAACATTTACTTTACACTGTCCACCCACAATGGCCATTTTCCTCATCAGTTCTCCCATAAGTTGCTCAAAGGAAGCTGTGTCCAGGTTTCCCAGAGTTCTTTCAGAAAGAAGCACAACCTCCTCAGTGGAGGGAACCATGCTGTACTCAAAGGCCCTTGGGGTCAAAGAACAGTGCCTGAACTCACTGTGCCAAAATATTGTTGCAATATGGTTAAGAAAACTGGTAGAGAGATGCCTCTGCCCCAATTAAGGTGCTAACGAGACCAAATCCAAAGTAGATTTTATTAAACAGTAAATGTGAGGTAGAGAGAGAGATCGAAAAAAGAGAAAAGGGGGGGAGAGAGAGGGAGTGACAGGGACAGAGACCTCCCCTGGAGCAGGGCAAGTGTGACTTTCTCCCCTGTGTGTGTGTTGCCATCCCATTGTTATGGTTTGGGCCTGGCAAAGCCAGAGCCCCCATGAGTACACCTTCTCCCGGTGTCTGCTGTGAGATGTGACCAGGAATAAGCAAAGCAGGCTCCAAACTTAAACATAAAGAAAATTTTATTAACTAAGCTACACACAAACAATTACTAAACTACACACAAAAGAAGAAAGAAAGAAGGGAAAAAAAACACGAGGAAAATGAAAACCTCACAAAAAACACTCTCCCCCTCCTTCCCCCTAAATTCCCAATACAATACATCCTCCAAAATCACCAATTCTAGGTCCAACACCACCCTTTAGATTGCTCAAACTTTCAGTTCCTCAAGAGGAGAGGGAGTCCTTCCATGTGTCGTGGTGGCCTTTTCCGTCCTTGTTCTGGTGCTCTCACCACCGCACAGGGATCAGGGCTGCTTCCAGGGTTGTCTTTTTTTAAGGATGCTTTGTCCAGTTCCAGAAAAGCACAATATCTCACCTTCTCACCTCTGGGACATCTGTCCCCCCCATATTTTATATACCCCCTGGGGCCGAGGGGTCCACACACTGACTCTTCTTTGGCTCTGGGACATTTCTCCCCCTGGACTCAGTCTCTGTATCACACGGAAACATGGCTCTGTCCATGACTACACAAAAGAGTCCAGCATAAAATGCCACTCCATCTTCTCCATTCTTTCAACATGTCTCACTCTCTCTCTCTGGTCCAGACCTCCATCACTCGTTCATTTCCTTCATCCTCCTCCACTCTTATCACTCGTCTAGGAAGGGTTAATGTTCTGTAAGGCTTTCATTGTCCAAAAAAGGGTTAAAAAACTCCTCCAGGCGGCTGGACTCCTGGCTGCACCCCCCCCCATCTCCTCAGCTGGGCTGCCTGCTGCCAGCACATATTTACTGAGTTTCAAGGTAACACAGACTGCACTCTCTCTCTCTCTCTCTGTCTGTCTCCAAAGGGGGGGGGAATGGCTGTCCGATGTCTCTTGTTGCTCTCCACCCTTTCATCCTCCACGGCCTCCTCACTCCCATCTCTGTCCAGGCCCAGGCCTACCGCATGGCTGCCCCTCCCCCGCCCAGCAGCAGCGGCTGGACAGGGGAGAGCTCTGACCTGCGTCCCTCGAAGTCCCAAGAGAGCCTCACAGGGCCGAAGCTCTGCTTTTAACCCCTGGGTGTTCTCGGAGGTGTGTCCTAAAACCCACTGGTTATCCCAGGTGCCAATATCAAAATCCAAGCACCCATTGGTTTGACCACAACATCCCAGAATTCCCACTTCTTCCTGGTCAAACCACCACACCAACCAACCAGAAAGTTTCCTTTACTGGCGATTTCTAGGATTTCTTTCCACTTATCTTTCTGCCACACTGGGATTCTGTTAACTTCCCAGCCATTCTGTTGCCAGAAAGGGAGCCACTCAGTGCAGCCTTTGTATACCGCATATGAATCAGTATAGATGTAAACAGGAGAAGTGTTTTGTGCCTCACGCTGGGAAACACTCCAGAGGGCTATGAGTTCTCCTACCTGAGCGCTGCCCTCCCCTTCTGTGCTAATCTTTTCACCAGATGAAATATGTAAGGCAGCCGCCTTATATTTCCAAATTTTTCCTTCCCGCATTGAGGAAGCATCTATAAACCAACAGTTTGCTGCTATTTCAGGTGAGAATGGTGGTACTATTTTTATTACAGAGGCAGGTTTGTCTTGGCTACTATCTAGGCTCTCAGTGTCTTGTATTGCCAAGAATTTTGCAGCACCTTTTGTGACAGAAAAGCTATTGCAGTAATACTCTATTTGAGCATACCATTTCCTGACTGATGATTTTTGAGCTATGCCGTCAGGTGGAGGGGTCCCATTTGTGACAGCTTTAATTACCTTGAAGGGACCTCTCAAGATGATAGCTTGCTGCTGTGTGATTTTCTCTACTTCAATGAGAGCTAAGCTAACAACAAACAATCCTTTTTCCCAGGTAGTGTATCTTTTTTCAGCATCTTTAAAACCACGGGAAAAGAAGCTGGCAGGCCTTGTTGGGCCTTCGGGACCTCGCTGCCAGATGTGTATTGATAACCCTGAGGAAGCAAATCCCCATTCCACTTGGAAAGGGTCTTTAGGATGGATGGGCCCCAATGCCTGATGTGCAGTGGCTTCAAAAATCAATAACTGCAGTGCTTCCTCCTGAGAAGGAGTCCAATCCCATTTGATTCCTTTCCTCAGTAAATTGTAAAGGGGCCTAGCAATGATTGAGAAATCTGGGATGTGTTTCCTCCAGAATACTAACAGTCCTAAAGCTTGCTGGAGGTCTTTTTTGTTTTCAGGCATTTTCATCTGCTCTAGAGAAGTTAAAGTGTCAGGTGGGATGCATGTGCTGCCAGATCGCCACCAAATTCCCAGGAATTTCACTTCCTGAGAAGGCTTTTGGATTTTCTCTGAGTGGATCTTTAAATCAAGGCTCTCCAGATGAGAGATTATATTCTGCTGGAGATCCCCCACCTCTTTAATTTCCTCTCCTCCTACCAAAATGTCATCAATGTATTGGTAGACAGCTACAGTGTCAGGTTTAGGTATTTTTTCTAATTCTTTTGCTAAAGCATGATGTGCTAGTGTTGGAGAGTGTTTGTATCCCTGAGGGAGTCTGGTGAATGTGTACTGTTGTCCCTCCCATGTGAATGCAAAGCGATCCATGTCCTCTGGCTGTATAGGTATCATGAAGAACATGTCTTTGACATCTATGGTTGCCATGATTGTGTGAGCCTTTTCTTGTATTGATGTTATCAGTTCAGCTAAATTTGGCACTGCTGCAGTCAGAGGGTCAGTGTTGGCATTCAGCCTACGGTAATCAACCATAAGCCTCCACTTCCCGTTAGGCTTTCGGACTGGCCACACGGGTGAATTGTATGGGGAGTGTGTGTTAATAATTATTCCTTGATCATGTAATTCCTGAATAACTGGTTTGATGCCTTCTCTAGCTCCAGAAGGCAAGGGATACTGTTTCACATTGATTGTTTTACTGTAAGGCAGTGCAGGTGCGGTCTGAAGCAGTCTAATGTTAAGTTGTGGAGTGCCAAAAGACCACAGGAAACCCTCAGTGTCTTCCCACTGCTTTCCTGAGAGGACATCCATTCCTAGCAGATTATTCGGTATGTCCCCAATTACCATTTTGACAATCAATTGATTTTCCTCTCCAGGGAGTGTTATTTTGACTAAAGCAACATTCATGGGTTCTATGGTTCCTAAAGCATTAAGAATGCAGCATTGCTTTTTTGTTGGAACAACTCCACACTTCTGGGCATCTCTATGTGTTAGTGCAGAGATCTGGGCTCCAGTATCAACAATGTAGGTTACCAGAACCTTTTTAGGACCCGTGATTGCTGTAATTAACATGTCTCCTGATTTAGTATTTGTGAGCCTTCGTAAGTAAACCCAATCTCCACCCCTTTGCTCACCTGTAAGCGGTGGAGATATTAGTTTCCCGAAAGCTCTGTTGGTGAAGATTCGCTGTTTGTGTTTTGGGGCATGGGCGGGTGGGCAGTTACGTTGCTTAGATTCTGTGAAAGAAGTTGCGAAAGAGTTACTTCCGGCTTACTGCTGGCACTTTTCAGGAGACATGCAGCCAGGGTTTCACTGTCCAAGTTCTGTGAAAGAAGCTGAGAAAGAGTTAATTTTGGCTCACTGGCTGTGTTCTGTGGGAGAGGCTGAGATGCAGCCTCACTGCCCAGGTTCCGAGGAAGAGACTGTGAAAGGGTTAACTTTGGCTCATTGCCTGTGTTCTGTGTGAAGGACTGTGATGTATTGTGTGTACTGAACTGTGTACTGGTAGGAGTGTTTGTTAATTTCTGGTGAGGGAGGGGGATCGGGGCACTAGGCTGGGTATTTGTTCTTTTAAAATTCCAGTTAGTTATGATTTTCTGCAATTTTTCAAGTGGTAAACCATCCATTATGTCCCGGGGATCCCCTTTCGTTATTCCCAGCATCCACCAGCGTTGTCTGTTGGAAATCTGTTTTCTTGGTTCTATGTTTTCAGTGTTAGGCGTTCCCATAAACCGGACACCTTTTGTTTTTTCAGATTTTTCTTCCAGGGTTTTTACAGGCCCATACTGTCTACAATATTTTATTAAATCAACTGCTACCTCACCCCATGTCCAAGTCTTGCGGTTGCTGCTAGATGTGTCAGATGGTGTTGTGGGAGCCTGTGTTGGTGTGCAGGGTGAAGGTGCAGTGTCAGTGGATTCAGACTGATCAGTGGAGTTGTTAAGAAGTCTTTCTAATCTATCTATTGGGCTTAGAGCCATAACTGTTTTCTGAATAGTGATTGCGGTTGATTTCAATGTTTCTGGAAGCCCACGAATTAAAGGGGTCATAATTTCAGGCTTCACAGGCAATTGCATTGGGGATTCAAAACCAGGAATTAATTTTTAATCATGGATCATTTGCAAACATGCAGCTTTTTGTACACTTTTTAGGATTTGGTCAGGGGTAGTGGCAATTGCTAAGGGATCACCCCTTTACAGGGGATTTATTCCCCCGGCCCAATAGGCTGCACGTTGTGTTAGAGACCAGGAGTCACGCTTATCTCCTGTTGTTAGGAAAACACCGTGTCCCCAGTAACCACTGGCTTCTTGTTCAGTTAACTTAATCTGGTCTCCACCAGTGAGAGAAACACGGAACACATATTCTGTTTCTGATTCGTGGGGGAGGCGACCGAATTCCTTTTTCAATTTAGCTAATTCGGTAGCGCTGAATGGTGTTTGTTTGGTTGTTATGTGGGGATCCATGTCTTCATCATTAATGTAATTATATTCAGTTTTAATAAAAGGTCTCAAATGAGGACAACAATTTTCCCCACAATTTTTAGCTATTTCAGATTCTTTTTGTTTTGCTGCCTCGAGTTCTTTGTAAGGATAAATCTTTTTAATGCAAGGTGTTACTTTTTCTTCCTCCTCTGTAGAGGAGTTGATTTTGTGTATGGCTTTGGTGTGTTCTTCCCTAAGAGCAGCTCGCAGTGTGTAAATTTCATTTCTGTCTTCATTTAACTGTTTTTGCAAAATTTCAACCAAATTTTGAAGGGAATCTATAATTACTATTTCCTCAGTTCTCCGTTTACAGCGGTTTTCTATGGCTGCAGTAAGACATGCTCCAAGAACTGAGCAAAGAATGTTTTTATTTTTACCCATTTTGAATTTTGATTCATGTTGCAGAGAACATATTCTATCAATGACATTTTCCAAATTAAACCAATTGTTCTCTGCCCAAGTTTCTCCGCCAGATGATGGTTTGGCATGGTATTTAGCAAGCAACGTGTAAAAGTCAGCTTTTGCTTTAGGATTGAGATTTTCACTCATTTTGTGTGAAGGGACTAGGACTAAACCAGGGAGCTGATTTGCGAACTCCAGTTACACAATCATACAGACTTTTACTCCACTCTGTCTCCCCAGATAGCTGAAGAAACCAAATCTGTCTGGAAGGCACTGTTTTAATTGCTTCAAATTGTCCCTTCCTTTCCAGACAGTCCAGACACACACACTCACACACACACAAATGTTTTCTCTGTGAGGGGACCAGAAACCTAGAACAGGGAAAAGCCACTCAGCTTTCGCTGCGCTGCCCCTCGCTCCCTGTGTAGGTGAAGGGACAATATCTGTCTAAAAGGCACTGCTTAATTACTTCAAGTCTGCCCCTTCCCTTTTAGACAGTCCAGGTACACAAAATACAACAGTAAAAAAACAGTAACAGGTTCAAATTCAGCTCAAAAACAACAGTAACAGGTTCAGATTCAATTCAAATACAACAACAACAACAACAACAGTATCAATATCAGTATCAATATCAGCAACAGCATCAATATCAGGATCAGGAGAAGTATCAGTGTCAGTGTCCGTGCTGGTAAAATCAGTAACAAAAGTGACAGTAACAATTTTCCCTGCTTTTGCACCGAAAAATCTTTTGTGTCAATTCCAGAGCCTGTGTGCTCAATCGAGCGTGAGATTTGGCTTTGGCGTGTGTAGTCTGTGAGAGGTTACAAACTACACAAAACCTGCAAAACCTCACTGGCTGCTGGAATCCTTGTCCGTGACGCCAATTATGTGAAGGTCCGCCCGAAATAAACGGGTGACGAATGATTTTTGGGGTGCAAAAATAACGAACACAAGGCACAGGGGTTTTGCAGTAACAAATCAACAACGTGCAATTTTATTGATTATAACCACAGCTAAATATGCATTTGGTTAAGGGATCCGGGGAAGAGAAGGGTAAGACAAGGAAAAAGGGAGGAAAGAGGTCAGGGAATGGGGTATAGCTACCAAAACGTGATGTCTTCGGGGTCCTGCCGCTGAAACTCGCTGGTACACGTCTTGGGGAGATCTCAAAGGACAGTCGGGCCGAACCCCAATATATATACTGTTCTTGGTTGGGGGAAGGTAACTGAAATTCCATGGAGGGGAGAAGTCCATTGTTTTCATGGCCGAATGCTCACAGGTACGTTAAGTTTTCCCCCTCCCTGAGTTGGGAGGGAGTACAGTCCCAGTCTCTGGAAGGAGGTTGCCAGGGGGGTGCCATGGGGGTGCCATGGGGGTGTCAATAGGGTGCCAGAGGGGTTCTTGGTTCCTTGATGAGGGGATTCACATCTCTGTTGGTCCGTCACGGTGGTTGAAGACAGGCAAGAGGGGTCTTCTCATGGAGCGGGGGTGGGGAGCCACCCCAGAGCTCAGTCCAGCCAGGTCAGGAGTTTGGAAGAAAGTCCAGTTCAATTGTCCAGAAAAGGGCAGCATGCCCCCTTCGAGTACAGCATGGCGTGTTCTGCAAACATCACTTGTGAACACACTAGATAAACAGGAGACTTTATTTCCCAACCGGCTCAGCAGTTTTAACTCTTTGGTAGTCTTTTCTCATGACAATTGTGAGGCAAAAAATGAAGGATTTTCGGATGGACTTCTACAGTACCCCCGACCAACTCCTGGAAAATATTCACAAAGCTTGCTGCCTGCAATTGATTCATGAAAATAAATTAATTCCTGGTTTTGAATCTCCCATCCAATGTAGTAGATAGGGTCAGGCGCTCATAAAATCTCGCGATGTCACGGAAAGCAGCAGGATTCCTCTCCCCCTAACGCCTAGTGATAAGGGATCACCCAAGAATGTAGTCCCCCCTAACACTAGTAAGTTTCGACTCCTTACTAACCAATTACAGTAAGGTAAGACCCCCTGACTGGTAGAGAAAAAACTTTCCCGATTATAAAACCCGACAAGACGTGACAGTAAAGGTCTTTGAACCGTCCACCATGTTGGTGTTAGCGTGTATTCTTGGCCCGAGTGACCCTGGAGAGTTTGGGTCGCCGTGCCGTTTCCTCAGAACCAGGTCGCCTTGCCTTGCATCAGAAGGCAACAACTGGTGCCGGAAACCTGGGATCGAACCAGTGTCTGGGGAATGGGGATTCGCCTGGAGAAAGGACGGCGGCTGCACAGCTGGCCTTGTGCAGCGGAGGGGACGCCCTCGAATCATGGAAGCAATTGCAAAGGTAGTAAGTGAGGTGCATGCAAAATGGGGAATTGAATGTAAGCTTAAAGATATGACTCTCGCATTGCCAAGATTGATCAAGCTAGAGGCTATAGAAAGCCCTATGGATATTTTACACCCAGAGGTGTGGGATAATTGTACGAAAACCCTGGCCGAGGATACCATGTGTTCAGGCTCGGGGAAAGCCCTAAAATTGTGGGGCAGAGTCATCCGGGCTCTGCAAAAAACTCGACAAGAGCAAGAAACCTGGAAAGCTGCGAGAAGCTTTTTAATAGCCACTCCGCAGTTGGGGGTGGGAGCTATGACACAGACCACCCCGGAAAGTGATCAGATTGAAGACGGGGATGTGCGGGGGCTAGGCACGTCCCACCTCCCCTCGAGCCCCAGCCCAAAACCCCCGGAGACCCCCCAACCCCCCCGTGGAGCCCGCCAGATCCCACCTCCCCTTCGGAGCCTCTCGGCAAAACCGCGGCTCCTCTACCCGTCCCCCCCCCCGCCGATTGCCGACCCAACGCAGGACGCAGAGCAACAGGCGCAGTGTTTTTCGGGGGGGCTGGCGGAGGAGGCGCGGGAAGCGGCGGGACGGTCAGAAACCGCCCGGATCGATACAATCTCTCCACCGCCGTATGGGCTCAAAAATGGCGACCAACCGCATGGTCAGGGCGGAAGAGAAGAGGGGGAAAAGGGCGGAAATGGAGTCAGCCTGCTTAACATCGCATGCGCGGGAGAGCGGGGAGGGGGGGCGGTCCCCGCGGTGGAGGGTGAGACCAAACAGAGCGCTCTATTCAAATTAAGCCCGTATAAGGCAAGGACCTCCCCCAGCAGGAGGCGGGGGGACCCCAGGGGGAGAGAACGGTCCGCCCCCCGCAGGTGGGGGCGGGGTCGGAGCCCGAGAAAAAGGCAGAGCAGCCCAGAAGTACTCGGTCTTTCGGCTTCCGACTCTGACTCAGACTCGAGCCGGGACGAGTCTGAGGGGGAGTCGGAGAGCTCCAATTTGGATTCTAGCCTTAACAGAGGGAGAGCAGCAGCATATAAGGTCTCTAGTCGCAGTGATCCCGCATGGGTGAAGGGGTCATCCGAGAAAGTCCGGACCCTGCTTACAGACTGGTGAAAAATAAAGATAGCCTGCGCCGAGTACACCCCCTCAGCCAAGCTAGTGTTCCCAGTCCGTGTTGGGGGGGCAGGCGAAAACCAAAGAAGGACCTATTCTCCAGTGAATCCAAAAGAGGTACAGGTGATTATTAAGCAATTGCAGACAAGGGAATTAATTCTGCCATGGTTAACACACTCATAGACGGGGTTTTTGGGGGGATGACCTGCTTCCCTTTGACATCAAACAGACGTGCAGAATGATTTTTGATGGGGCAGGAATGATTGTTTTTAAACAAGAGTGGGAGGATCAATGCACAAAGGAGCTAGCCCAGATAACGGGACCTGGCCATCCACTATACAGCTCCAGTATACAGAGATTGATGGGTAGAGACCCCACTATAATCACCCCCCAGGCCCAGGCTGAGGGATTAAGGGCCCATGAAGTTATGACAACCACCCGGGCTGCCCGAGAGGCCATTCGTTCTGCTTCCAAAGTAGTGGCTAACCCTGCCCCGTGGTCCACCATAAGACAGAGGGACAGTGAGAGTGGACAGGCTTCAGGCAGCATTAGATTCCTCCTCATTACCCTCAGAGGCAAAAGGTCCCGTGCTGGCAGACTGCCTACGCCAGCAATGCAACTCAGCCACCAAGGACATTTTAAGATCACTGCCACCTGGGGCTAACATAGCCGACATGATCAGACACGTGGCAAAGGAGGAACACCTTGCTCCCATCCAAGCAGCAGTTCACACTGCAATAACCAGTGTGATGGCATGCCTTAAGTGTGGCCAGGCAGGTCACTTGGCAGTAAACTGCCCCCAGCCAAGGCGCCTATCAGCAGCTGCTCCACCACGCAAAGGAGAACTTAAGGGACCGTGCTGGGCATGTGGGAAGAAGGGACATTTAGCTAAAGAATGCAGATCCAGGCTTCAGGGAAACGGGGGGGGGGGGGGGGGGGGCCGGGCCGCGTTCAGCCCCCTCCCACCTGGAATGTGCAGCAGCCCAGTTACAGCAACCCCCAGTGGGGCAGGGGGCCCTCGTACCCCATGCCACCACAGGGAGCAGTCAATTTTATATCCCCACCTACAACACAGTGCCAGAACTGCACAACACCACCAGTAATGCTTTCGCACCCCCCACCGCCACAAGCCGCGCCGGTGTCACAGGAACAGCAGGGGACGCCCCAGCGTGGGATCCCTGGGTGGCCCTGGCCATGAGAATAGGGAAGGAGCTCCTGATGGTGTGGGGGACATGCCGCCTTTACTGCAGTCAGGATCTCCACGTCATAGGGCTTCAGTTCTGGGCGGACATGGGATCAGACTGCACAATTATTCCCCAAGCGCATTGGCCCGGGCATTGGCAATTCAAAGAAGTTCCTCCAGTGAACGGAGTGGGAGGGCAGTCCCGGGCATGGAAAAGGACCCAGCTGGTGGCTATAACACTTCACACGAAAAAGGGACCAGAACAGACAGTAGCAATCTACCCCTACATTTTGCAAAATTCTCCACCCCTGTTGGGAAGGGATGTTCTTTCCTTGCTAGGATTCTGGATTACAAATTTATCCTGAGGACCACTGCCGTACACCCTCCGCTGCCAATCAAATTGACTTGGAAATCATCAGACCCTGTATGGGTCGAGCAGTGGCCCCTGACAGAGCCTCGAATGGCAGCCTTGCTGGAACTGGTCAACCGCGAACTGTGAAAGGGTCACATAGAACCCTCCGTCAGCCTGTGGAACACCCCTGTATTTGTGATCCCCAAAAGGTCTGGAGAAGGCTATCGCCTCATCCACGACCTGAGAGAAGTAAACAAGACAATCCGACCCATGGGTCCAGTCCAGACACTGCTTCCCGCGAAATCAGCCATCCCCGCAGGGCAGCCGTGCGCAGTACTGGACATCAAGGACTGTTTCTTTTCGATACCCCTGCACCCTGAGGACAGAGAACGATTTGCCTTTTCCGTGGCATTTTGAAATGGCGAACGGCCCAATCTCCGCTTCCAATGGAGGGTACTTCCACAAGGTCTTGTTGACAGCCCTGTCATATGCCAAATCACTGTGGACAAAGCACTGATGCCGGTCCGACACTCCTATCCCGACGCAACCATCATTCAATACATGGACGACATCTTAGTCGCTGCACCATCGGAAAGCCAAGTAGATCACCTGGTGTCCACAATCACGGAAACCCTTCAGGCCAACGGCTTCGAGATCGTGATCGCAATGATCAAGAGAGGACCCTGCGTGACTTTCCTGGGAGTGGGGATCACAAGCTCCTACGTGACACGCCCCAAGGTGAAGGTCTGTCGAGACATCAAAACACTCCACGACGTGCAAGCCTGGTGGGATCGCTACAGTGGCTTCGCAACATCATCCTAGTTCCTCCCAAGATCATGGACCCTTTATATGACCTCCTGAAAGGAAAGAACCCCTGGGATCCCAAGGAGCTGACACCGCAGGCAACGAGCTCCCTCGACTTCATCGAAAGCCAGATGTCCACTGGCATACTTGCCAGATGGAACCCAGCCATGCTGCTGGACCTATACTTCCACTTTACACCAAAGGGGGGAGTGGGAGCACTGGCCCAAGGACCTTCTGAAAAGGCCCGACCAATTCAATGGGTGGTGCTCGGAAGATCTGCTCGTGCATTTTCCCCAGGAATCGAATGCATCGCTAACCTCATCATGAAAGGCAGGAAACGCGCCTTGAGACACCTGGGAACAGAGCCGACAAGCATCCACCTCCCTTTCCGCAAGAAACTGACCTTGGAGTCAGCCACAATATCGGAATACCTGGCCCTTGCTCTCACCGGCTTCGGAGGAGAAATCTCCTACTCCTCCAAGCCACCCTGGACTCAGCTGCTGACTGTAGTCGACATGGACATGCCACCAAAGGTCAAGGGTCGACCGCAGCCAGGACCAATGGTCTTCACAGACGCTTCCTCCATGACTTCAACCGCAGCAGCAGTGTGGCAGGCAGGAGAGCAATGGCACTGTGTCAAAGCATGTGACCCCACATTGTCAGTGCAACAGCTGGAGGCAGCAGCAGTCATCTTGGCGTGCGGACTCTTCCAAGACGAACACCTCAACATTGTAACGGACTCTATATTCGTGGCAAGGCTTTGCCTAGCCATGGCAGGACCAGGAGTGACGACATCAGCAGCAGCCCTAATGCTGGAAGAAGCACTCTCCTCGCGACAGGGCACCGTGTCAGTCATTCACATCAACAGCCACAACCCAGTCAAAGGTTACTTCCAGATCAGCAACGACAAAGCGGACGCTGCAGCAAAAGGCATATGGACGTTGCAGGAAGCCCGTCAACTGCATGAGTCGCTCCACATGGGAGCCAAAGCACTGGTGAAGAGATGCGAAATCTCGACAGCGGACGCGAAACATGTGGTAGCCACTTGCCCGTACTGCCAGAAGTCGCCCCTGTGGACCTGCGGTGTCAACCCAAGAGGTCTCAAGCCCTCAGAAATCTGGCAGTTGCACTTCACTCGGTGTGAACTGCTGAAGCCCCGAGCATGGCTTGCAGTGACAGTAGACACTTATAGCGGAACGATCATAGCCACACAGCACCCCAAAGCAAACTCCAGGGCCACAATTCAGCACTGACTGACAGTCATGGCCTGGCTTGGTATCCCCAAACAGATCAAAACGGACAACGGCTCCAGGTTCACTTCTAAACCAGTGCAAGAGTTCGCTTCAAAATGGGGTATCACATTAGTGCGAAGTATCCTGTATAACAGTACCGGGCAGGCCATAGTTGAGAGAGCAAACCAGACCCTAAAAACTAAGATAGAAGTGTTGGTGAAAGCGGAGGGCTTTGCCAACGCCATTCCCCCAGGAGACCAGGCACGTATACTGGCAACCACTTTGCTGGCACTGAATCAATTCCCTAGGGGAGATGAAACAAACAGTCCCGTCCAAAAGCACTGGGACACTTGAACGCTAGAGGAGGGCCCACAGGTTGTAATTAGAAACGAGCTAGGCGAATGGGAACGGGGCTGGAGGTTGATGCTCACGGGGCAAGGGTATGCAGCTGTCAAAAAGGACGGCAAAATCAGGTGGTGTCCACTTAAGTCAATAAGCCGGACCTCCATAGCGAGCAGAATGAGACTGATGAGAGTTGCGAGTTTCTGTTTACAGGACCCGCTCGTGGGACGTCCTCGTGATGTGTACATCCCCATTCCAGAGGTAAGCGACAGATCACCAAACCGCCAGGCAGCGCCCGAGAGACTCGCACGGGTGAGACCCAAGCGTCAACGGTGTTTCTGTGTGATATGGCTGTTGGGGCTTGTTGCCAGAGGGCAAGCCAGCCCTGATCACTACCCCCATTGGCCATTCAGGTGGGTCATGCAACACCTTAGTAGTGACAAGGTGCTCAGAGAAGTCACCACACCAAACACCCCATCCTTCGGGCTCCACATCACCGACCTGTTTCCAGGACAACCAAAGGTAGACCCCAGTTCCCCACACGCCACACACATGTACCTATCCTACTGGTGCCCAGCTTCAAACCCTGGGAAAAGCTACTGCAATCACCCAGGGTGGGGACATTGTGGGCACTGGGGCTGCGAAACCATTGTCACAGATGCCAGACCGTCAGGGCCTGGGTGGAGCCACAAGAGCCCGACAAATTCTTACAGTTCACCTGGGGACCCACCGGCTGCAAAACACCCCCCTTCCTCCACGGAAACTTTTATCAAAACTGTGATAAAATCCCCAAATTTCAGAAACATGACAGTCTTGCAGCCAGATCAGCCTAGCTAGGCAATAGGCAGAACGTGGACAGTAGTCCTTCAAGGGTCAAAAGAGAGGGTGAATGTGCGAATTATCAGGCTCCAACCGTCGGCACCCCAAGCGGTCGGACCCAACAACGTGATTAAAAGCGTGCTGAAATGGAGAAAAAATTCCCACCCCAAAGCCTTGACCACAAGGGTCGCTGATATCCCAACTGGCCATGCGGAAGCCTTTCAGATAGGCTGTTCAGCCGGGTCGGACTCAGACCCAATCCTTCATATGTTAGAAGCTACCTTTGTATCCCTGAACGAATCCAACCCTAACCTGACCGAATCCCGTTGGCTGTGTTACGATGTCGAACCTCCCTTTTATGAAGGAGTCACTTTAAACACTCCCTTCAGTTACTCCACAGCAGATGCACCCAACCAATTTAGGTGGGACACCCCTCGCAAAGGAATCACCCTGAGTCAAGTCACAGGCCGAGGCAGATGCTTTGGCAATGCAACCCTAGCTAGGCGGAAAGGCAACGTCTGCACCGAAGTTGTCAAACCCAACAGAAAAAACAGTAAGTGGGCAGTCCCATCTGCATCTGGGATGTGGGTTTGCCAGCGATCTGGAATGAGTCCGTGTGTGTTCCTTGCCAAATTCGATGACTCTAACAACTTTTGTGTCCAAGTTCTGATTGTTCCTATGGTCCTGTACTACGCAGATGAAGAAGTGTATCGCCATTTCGAGGAACCCAGTCGGCTCCACAAAATAGAAATAGTAACAGGTATAACTATCGCAATGCTGCTGGGCCTAGGAGCAGCCGGAACGGCCACAGGAGTCTCAGCCTTGGCGACCCAGCACCAAGGACTGTCACAGCTGCAGGCAACAATTGACAAGGACCTGCAGAGGATCGAGAAATCCATCTCCTTTCTAGAGAAGTCAGTCTCCTTGCTCTCAGAAGTGGTCTTGCAGAACAGGCGAGGACTAGACCTCCTGTTCATGCAGCAAGAAGGCCTGTGTGCCGCCTTGAAGGAGGAGTGCTGCTTCTATGCAGACCACATGGGAGTTGTGAGAGACTCCATGGCAGAACTCCGAAACAGACTGGCTCAGAGACAGAAAGACAGGGAAGCCCAACAGGGTTGGTTCGAGTCCTGGTTCAATCGATCACCATGGCTAACCACCCTAATTTCTACGCTAATAGGTCCATTGGCAATGCTACTTTTAGCTGTCACCTTCGGACCATGCCTGCTGAACAAGCTGGTCTCATTCATTCAGACCCGCCTAGAACGGGCTAACATCCTGTTCATAGGCCGGCAACAACTGCTGTGAATTCGACCAGGGAACACTGCCAGTCACAAGATTTTCTACCCAGGTTTACCAAACCCCTTTCTTTGTGAACAACCTCATGCCTCATCTCAGTACCTATGTATATGACTACTTCGTTCATTTGTGAAAAAGGAGGGGGAGATGTAGTAGATAGGGTCAGGCGCTCGGAAAATCTCACGATGTCACGGAAAGCAGCAGGATTCCTCTCCCCCTAATGCCTAGTGATAAAGGATCACCCAAGAATGTTGTCCCCCCTAACATTAGTAACTTTCGACTCCTTACTAACCAATTACAGTAAGGTAAGACGCCCTGACGTAGAGAAAAAACTTTCCCAGTATAAAACCCGACGAGGCGAGACAATAAAGGTCTTGAACCGTCCACCATACTGGTGTCTGCGTGTGTTCTTGGCCCGAGTGACCCTGGAGAGTTTTGGTCGCCGTGCCGTTTCCTCAGAACCAGGTCGCCTTGCCTTGCATCAGAAGGCAACAGGATCCACACCAGGGAATGCCCTACAAGTATGGGAAATGTGAGAAGAGCTTCAGTCGTAGGTCCCAGCTGATCATCACTCATAGGGGAGAGGCCCTAGGAGTGTCCCAAGTTTCAGAAGAGGTTTCAGACCAGCTCCAATCTCCTCGGCCACCAGTGGATTCACACTGAGGAGAAGCCCTTCTGCTGCCCTGACTGTGGGAAGGGCTTCAAGGACAACTCCATCCCTGTCACCCACCGGCACATCCACACTGGGGAGAGGCCCTACGAGTGTCCCCAGTGTGGGAAGAGTTTCTTTGGCAGCTCTGACTTGACCAGACACCAATGGAGGCACCGGTAAGGGAAATCCTTCAAGTGCTCCAACTGCCGAAGAGATTCGTGCACCGCTCCAGCTTCATCCCCCATGGGAGGATCCACATTGGTCAGAGCCCTGGTGACCCACATTTCTTGTGATCCATGTTGGGAGGACACCTGGCTGGTTATCCTTTTGGTTTGGCCCTAATTTTCTTCTGATTTTTCTTTATCACTTAAAAACACCTGAAATGTGACAAAAAAGAAAGTAATTGATCAAGGATATCTAAAATCCTACTATTTAACAGGTGTTTGAGGTGGAATTTATGGTTTGGGAACATATTCTGGAAGATTTGTGTGTTCTTGGGGGATTTCAGGAAGTATTCTCCATATCCTTGCACTCCAGAATTCAAGATAAATTGGTCTGTCACCTCAAAATTATTCAATCCCACTGAAAACACATCAATTTTACCCCAAAATGGCTCAATTCATGTTCCCACCTCAGAAAAGCTCAGTCCCATGCCATATCTAGTTGATTCCACAATCTCGAGGGTGAGATGGTGTTGGAAGGAGATTAAGAGAAGTGAGATCGAAATTTGAGGGTGTGGGATTGGGATTGTGTAGGTCTGGGTGTGTGTGATCTATTTTGATAGTAAATAAAACTTTCAGAACTATTGATTTCTGTCCCATTCATTTTCCATCAGTTCCAGTTCTGTTTTCAGAGTGCCATCTTCTCAGCTGATTGTATTGGTGTCCTCCTTTCTCTCCTGCCTCTCTTTGCCTGCTCTGTTTCTCTCTCAGTGTCTCCCTTAACCCAGGGCAGCTCCCACCAAGATCCTGCCCTGATTTACTTCCCAATCCATGAGCTACAACAACCATGGGTGAAGATATGAAGGCTGGCAGTGAAATGTCATTGTAGGATCTTGCTGCACCAAGCTTTTGGCTCCTTCTAAAGAGCTTTGCCTTTGAGGGCAGGAACATCTTTTCCTGTCTGGGAATTGGAATTCCAGCCCCTGGGAGTGTGTGCCATGGATCCCAGAGGGGCATTCCTGAGGCTCCCAGGGTGCTGCTCCTGCCGTGCCTCCCAAGGAGCTGTGCAGGGCCAGGGGACAAGGTCCAGCAGCTCTGTTGGTTCTGCAGTGCCACAACAGCCCCTGGTTCCATGAGTGTCCATACTGCAAACAGAGGTTCCTTGGTTCCCATGATGCCCTGCTCTGTCACCACGGATATTTGGTGCCATGAAGTTCTTCAGTGTCACAGTGGCCTCCCTCTCTCCATGAGCTTCCGCAGTGCCACAATGGCTTCCTTGGATGGGCAGTGTCACCATGGACCATTGGCTCCATGCAGCCCCACTAGGACACCATGGAGTCCTTGGTTCCATGAGGTTCTGGGAGTGTCTCCATGGTCTCCTTGGATCCACAGCGTCACAATGGTCCACTGGATCCACATGGCCCTGCTGTGTCACCATGGGCCCTTGGTTCCATGGGACCCCAGGGTCACAATTGACTCCTTGCTTCCATGTCACTGTCTTAGTGTCAAAATGGTCCCTTCATTCCATGAGGAATACAGAAGTTTTGTAGAAACATTGAGCAAATCCTGCTTAATAAAACTGGGAACATCTGTTTGCATTCAAGAGAGATGTTAATGGTGACGGTGGCACCAGCAGCCTCCATCTGCAACAGAGATCCAGGGAAAGGACAGGGACAGAGAATTCAGCTGCAAGACTCGGAGAATTCTGCTCCCAGAGATCATTTCTGCTCACACTGTCCCTTGGAGAAAGGTGACACCAATCCTGGCAGCCTGGACTGAGCAGGTGGCTCCCGAGTTCGGTTTGTTGTTCAGGAAATCTTCTCAGGCTTTTCCATTTTTTCTGGTTTGAAAGCAAAACCAGTGAGAGACTCCAAGTCAGAATTACAATTTATTAGGAAAAGAAAAAAAAAACAAAAAAACAAAATGCATTCAATAATACAAAAGAAAAAACATTGACAAAGTCAGAATACAACTTGACACCCTGTTGGTCAGGGTGTTGTTAACAGTCCAGTTGGAATGGTGGCTGCACTCCTCCTGGAGTGGCAGATGTGGTTATGTTGGAGCAGTGATCCTGTAGTAGGGTATAGTCTTCCTCTGAAGATCCAATGGAAATGGCAGCTGTTCCCTGGGAAATCCAGTGGAAAGGCAGCTTGTTCGGTCCCAAACCCCAGATTATATCCAGGTGGGGATGCTTAACTCCTCCCCACTGGGCGGAGCATCTCACAATGAGCTAAAATCATTCTATAAGTCATGGGATGGGTCAAGAAATGGCTCCCAGAGGGAGTTATCTCTGAGTCACATGGCAAGGCATTGATTGGCCCATTTACAGGAGATAAAGAAAAAACAATGCCCTTCCTGCTTTCAACAGCTCTTGAGGATTGGAATAGAATACATCTTTACATTGTAACCTAGGACATCTATCACTGATGGAAGGGTGGGATGGAATAACTTCATATTTGAGGTCATTTTGAGCTCTGCTGGGGGTTTCCCGAGGTCTGGTAGTGCTGTTGGCTTCAGGAACAGTTTGGGCAATGGCTCTGGGACTGAGGGCTGGGTGAAAAATGAGAACGGTTGTTAGTCTTGTATTTACAATCTTTTGTTATATGTCCAGTTTTCTCGCAGTTATAACAGTTTCCACTGCCTTTATTACATTCTGTATTGTGGGGAAGCACATTTGCTGCAACCAGCACTTCCATTGCACCCTGGCCTGTGGCCTTGGCTAGGCTGGAGTCACGGTCTGAGACCACTTGGCAAATGCAAGCATCAACCATCTGAGTGATGGTCGGCTCATAGACAAGGTGGAGGGTGTCCAGAACCTTTCTGCACTCAATAACGGCATTACAGAAAGCTAATTTGCTAATAAGATAATCCCAGACCTTTTGATCATCAACCTGTTTTTCCAGCACTTTATTAAGGTGATCGACAAACTTGATGTAGCTCTCATCCGGGCCCTGGCAAATGTCAATGAAGTCAATGGGGGATGTAGAAGTGTCAGGTGGAGGAGGGTAGACCATGCAGCACCTTTGAGATCTTCCAGTATTGACCGGGGGAGGACTTCAGCCTGATATTGCAGTCTAGTATAGTCTCCTTTCCTGGTAACACAGTCCGTTGTGAGGTGTTGTCACCGTTCTTCCTCAACATAACCTTTTGGCAATTTATTAAATTTATTTATCCAAATTGTTTCCACAAAATAAACTCAGCAGGTGACAATATAATTTTTATACACTCTATTAAATTTTATGGTACCATCGTGTGGGCAGTAAATGGTGCATCCAGCAAATTCTTAAAATAGGGAGAACTCCTCCCATAGTTTTTTGCAGCATTAACTAAGTCCTTAATTTCCCTGTGGAGGTAGAGAATCCAAGATTCAGATGGCATCTGTGCAGTATAAGCAGGGGCCAAAACCTAAATGGGAATCCATAGGGAATAGATTTAGTTTTTGGCCCCCGCTTATACTGCCCAGGTGCCACCTGAATCTTGGATACCACCTCCCAGTCCCCCTCCTTTGCAGCTTTTCTCCGCATCCTCTTCCAAGAATCCTTGGGCTCATCCTCACTCTCAGATAAGCTATCACTCTCTTCCTCTGCAGAGGAAGCAGGTCTGCTGGGAGGGGCGTAGGGCATTCAGCCAACTGGCAACACACCGTGTTGAAGGCCTTTGGTAGCCAAAATGGCTTCCTTCCAGTTGGCCCCATGTCCATTTCCAGGGTCGGAACTCAACATCAAGGTGGGGCCTGTCACAGGGGAGGTACGTGGAGCAAAGGCAGGAAATGGGGATGAAGGCCAAAGGGAATCTAAAATGATGGTCTCTCAAACAGGAGCATTGCCATCTTGTGATTTATAGGAAGGGGGATTAGGATCAGGAGATGAAGGAACGTGGGTGAGGGAATATTTCAGGGCAGCATGGCTGCTACCAACCTGAGGAGAGGACAGAAAAGGAGGGGAGATGACAGATAGCAGATGGCAGATGGCTTGTCTGTGCCAAAGGGCGGGCTTCATCTCCCGCCCTGTTCTCAGGGAACATGGTTCGGGAACGTGGTGGGAGGATTGAATAAGCCAGGACAATGGGTTGGAACCATGAACTCGTTACATGATCCCATAAATTGAATGAAACAACAGATACAATTTCCCAACTTTTAAAACCCTTTGTGTTTGTAAAATATAAAGCTTTTTCCCAACAGCATCCCAAAACAGTAGCTGATAGATGGAATCGACAGAGATATCAGGAAACTCCTCAAATAACCATGAACAATACCTTTAAACTCCCCTCAGAAAATGAACTCCCCTCTAAATTTAAAACTCTCCAACACTTAACAAAAACATCCTTTGCAGCTTGGAACTGATTATTTTCCATAGCTGCACCCAATGAAAGAGGAAATGCCCATCCACAGGAACGGAAAATCAAAAGCCCAAACCCCTGGGAGCTCTCTGCCACTCAGTCACTCACTCTCAGTCTCACAGGCACAATCTTCAGCCAAAGTGGGGCCTGTGGGGCTGTCAGCAAAGCTGGTCCCACAGATGTTGAGGGGATTGTTGACTTCTTCTTCAGTGAGATTCAATAAAACGCAAGTCTCATTTCAGCGTTGTGGTTGACCTGAAGGGGTACAGCTTCCAGTGACATCTGGCTGGCAGGATCACTGCTGGAGACGCTACCGGGGACCTTAACAAATCAGGTCCCTGTTTGGGTGCCATGTGTAGCATCATTGCTCTGCTGAGGCCCTTGTAACATCCAGCACTCATGAGCCCAAAGCTCACTGCTACCTTAGAAAGCTGACAGAACAGGCAGGATGGGTTTTCATATGATCTCCTGCAAACTGGGTTTATTGGTACAGGAACAGGGTACACAGCTGAACAGGGTCCAGGGATGAAGACAGGGTGTAGGCTGAGGGCACAGGGCCTTATATGGGGTAGTGAGGGTGGAGCTGAGGGTCAGAGTCCAATGGATATGGGGGAAAATGGTGCAGAGGAGGGGTCAGAGCTCTGGTCAGCCAATAAGGAAACAAGGGTGGAGGAATACAGCAAACTAGGGCCAGTGGAGGAACAGAGAGAGAACATTCTAGGGCCAAACAAACGTGAGCAATATGAGTTGAACTAGGATAATTAGGCCAATGGGCCAATGGGGTAACATAACGTGACATAACTCAGGTGTATGCAAAGATCTATGGGAGAAGAAAGCGTCTCACCCTAACTTGAAAGCCTATTCCTCTTATCTGGAACCAGTCCTCCATGTCTAGGGGATTGAGACTCTGATGGCAGGGCTCTGGGCCTCCACACATCCTCACAGCTGGCCCAGGGCAGGTCTGGAGTGGTCTTGGTGGCAGCTTGGGCTTGGCACACACTTGAGGAGGGTGTCTGTTTTCAACAGGGAGCTTAGGAGTTTCAGATTACTAAAATAAAAGAAGAAAAACCCCTCTTTGCCTGAGTGCAGCAAGTTCTCCAAACTAAGCTGACCCCAGGTGAGTGAGGAGAGACAGGATGGGGTTTGGAAATGTGGAGCAAGGCTCTCCACACTGGGTCAGATCTCAAGACACAGCTTCTCAGAGCAGGCCAGACCTCCTTAGGAAAGCCCCTGAGTCTATCAGTCACAAAATGCTGTTATCATTTCTTCTCTAAAGAGAACCATACACCCTTAAAACAGGAATGTGGATTTATTAGAAACTATTTGAAATATTTCTCTGTAACAATAGAAAAAGAACTTCCTAGTGAACAACACTACAGTTGAGGGAAATCAAAGCAAAACCATGGTTTGTCAGGAGTGCTTGATCATAATGAGCTTCATGGTGCATTTGGAGCTAAACCCTGGAACCTCAGAGCCTGAGAGGAGATTGTACAAGCCTTTCCAGGAGTGAAAGATGGACAAAAACCCCAAAGTGTCATGAGGCATGAATGGGCCCCTCTGAGGTCCATCCCCAACACAGGCTCCTCATGACTTCTTGGAGGAGAGAACTGGAGGCCAGGATGGCATGAAATCCTCTCAGAGACTCAGTGTAGAAAGGAAAATCCGAAGTACCTTAAAAACCTTGAGTATCTCAAAGTATTAATGAGCACTACTGAGTGTCAGTACAAAGCTCTCAAGGGACTCGTTAAAGCAGATAATTGGGGCCATGATTGTACAAAGCTCTCACAGAGCCTGTATCAAAAGGGAAACACCAAATACCTTGAAAAAACTAAAGTACCCTAAAGTATTAATGAGCCCCAATGAGTGTTGTTACTGACAAAGCCTCTCCAGGGAATAATTACAGCGGATGGTTGGAGGCCATGATTGCACAAACCTGTCAGAGACTCCAAGGCAAAAGCCAAACCCAAAGTCCTTTGAAAAACCTGCACAGAGGCTCCCGGCACAGAGGCAGCTCCTGGCAAGGGCAGCGCTGCAGAGAGACAGCTCTGGCCCGGAGCAGCTCCTGTGCACAGCCCAGCAGGGCTGGGACACTGCCTGCAGCCACCCTGGGCACAGCACAGGGGCACAGAGGGGTTAAACTCAGCCTGGGCTGGGAGCACAGAGCAGAGCTCACTCAGGGCTCACTAGAGCAGAAATCATCCCAGCTTTGAAACAGTCATTCCCTGGCTGTGGGAAGAGAAGCTGCTGTTCCTGCAGGGATCTCCTGGAGCTGGCACATCCCACAGCTTTGAGGACCTTTCAGGAGGGCTCTCAGAGCTGCTCCAGGGCAGGGCTGTGGCCCCAGGGCAGGGCTGGCCTTCCCTGCTGCCCCAGCCCAGGCACAGCCCAAGGCAGCTCCTGTTGCCAGGCTCTGCTGCAGGGCTGAGCAGCCGGGGCTGCAGCCAGGGGTGCCCAGGGCTGTCCTGCAGAGCAGGGTCCTGCAGCCCAGGGCGCTGTGCTGGGGCAGGGACTCTGCTGCCTGACAGGGAACGCTCTCAGCCAGCCCGGGGAGCTGCTCCCAGTGCTGGGGAGAAGCTGTGGGGGGAAGGAGCCCCCCTGAGCAGGGCAGGGGCTGCTGCTGAGAGGGGCTGGGTGGGGCAGGGCTGCTCCCAGCTCCAGACCTGCCTGGGCACAGCTCTGGAGGACACTTCCCAAAGAAGGTAAGCCAGGGATTGCTGTAAAGGTCAGGAGCTTTCCTAAGAGTGTTTTCAATTTCCTACCTGGAGAAAGATGGGAATGTTGGGGTGGTGACAAAAAGTTCTTTGTAATTTTTACATTTTTATATATTCATAGCTCTCCAAATTTCTATTATATAGTTACAATACTATAATCCTTACTTAACTCTAGTAAACTCTAAGCTGTATTAAGCCACTATTATATTCTTATATAGCTTTAATCCTGAATTAAATCTAGTATGTTTCCTTACCTTTCTCTTAATAACCTGACTGTCTAAATATATTCCTAAAATGCTGTATAGTCCTATTCTTTTATATAGTCCTGAAATACTATATAGTCTTATAGGAACTGGACATATAGGAGCATTTTGGGTTTTGAGAATGAGCAGAATATGAGCAGTCATTATAAAAAGTGAAGGCAAAGAAGCCTTTGGACCTACTCCAATGGGATGACCCAGGGGTGTGTAACTAGGGAAACTGAATCTCCTTTTGGATGCTCCTGTTAAATATCCTATTTATCAACCTTAATAAATTGTTTAAATCAGGAGGTGGGTGTGCCCTTTCCCACTGGGACACCTGGAAGTTTCCAATAAGTGTCTGGCTTTTACTTTACTTTACTCTTCAAAAACTGCTGCAAGGGTTTTTTTTTTCTCTTTGGATTATAGACAACAGGGGGATGAGAGAAGCAGAACAGGAATTGTAATCCCAGAATCACAGAACATTCTGAGTTGAAAGGGACACAGCGGATCATCAAAGGAATGTTTGAACATTTACACAGACTCCAGAACTGTGACTTAAGCTGGTCAGTCTCTCTGCTGGGAGCCTCCCAAAGGGCCCTCAGCCACTCCTCAGCCCTGGAGAGCAGCAGCATCACCTCTGCAGGGCCCAGCAGGGCTCTCCTGAGCTGCCCTTGCCCAGCTGCACACAGAGCCTGCCCCAGCCAGGGCCCTGCACACAGGCAGGTTTCTGTAGGGCCCCGGCCAGGGCACACAGGCTGGGATGGGCTCTGTGAGCGCTGGCAGGGACAAGGCTCCTCTCAGGAGGGAATGTGTAGGCCCAGGGAGATGCTCAGGGAAGGAGAGGGGGCTGAAGAGAGCAGTGCTGGAGCAGGATGAGGGCACTGTTGGTGTGTGGGAGGTGCCAGGCACAGGTGGGCACGGGAACACTGTCCTGAGTGCCCGGCTGTCTCTGCCCTGCCCTCTCAGGCACAGCACCACAACATCTTCTCTTGGTTCTGCACTGCCCTGATATTGTCCCTGTTATCTGCTGCTCTCAGGGAGGCTCTGGCATTTGCAGCAGCTGAGTCAGACACTGCCCTTGGCATTCCTGCCAGGCAGGGGTGTCCATGGGAATGGGGTGTCCAAGCTTCCCTGGCACCTGTGGGGCTGTGGGCAAAGCAGTCCATGGGAAAGGGGAATGAGCTGAGCCCCCTCCCTGAGATCCCATCATGGGCACAGCCAGGGATCTCCTTGCTGTGCCCTTCCAAGCTCTGAGCTGCCCTCCTGGGTGCAAATCTGTGCCAGAGCCTCTGGGAGTGCCCTGAATGTCCTGCGGGGAAGGGCAGAGCTGCCACAGCTGAGGAAATGCTGTTGGGTTTGCCAAGGGAGCCGTGAGTGTCCCTGGCACAAGGGGGTGCTGAGACCTTGCCCAGAGACCTTTAGAGAGAGTGAGAAATTCAGGGATCCCTCTGCTCTGGGTAGAGTCTAGTTTATCCCACGGTGATCCAGGAGTGTGATTGTGCTCTGATTGCAGCCAAAGGTGCAAAGCCAGGGCAGCTGGGAACAAGCCCATCCAGCCCCTCACTTTCCTTTAGTCACAGGGAATACTTTCCCTCTCACATCTCTAAGTGGGAAACTCTGAGTGAAGCCGAAATGCTGGGGATTTCTGACCTCAGAGAGCCAGGAATGATGTGTGGGGAGGCAAACAATTCCTAAAACCAACTCCTGCCCTCTATTTCCTTTAGAAATGGGAGTGCAGACACTACCAAGCCTTTCTGCATTAGGAGTGGTTCCTCTGACAAATCCTGAATATCCAGCCTTGTCCCTCTGCCCCATGGCCACAAACCCAGAGCAGTGGGGCAGGGATGGCTCCTCAAGAGCCCCCATGCACAGGCCTGGCTGCTCCTGGCAAACTCAGCCTGCACTACTGGAGCTCAGGCAGGGACCCAGGTGAAGGTTTTCCCAGAGAAGGAACAAGGGTGGGTGAGTCCCAGCAAGACAGTCTGCAGAGAATGGCCCAGGTTTGGCTCCAAGCAGCCTCTCCTGAACTATCACTGTCCTTTCTCCATGAACAGGTCCCCATTTGCAGCCACAGCAAATGTCCAACAGCAGCTCCATCAGGCACTTCCTCCTGCTGGCACTGGCAGACACGCGGCAGCTGCAGCTCCTGCACTTCTGCCTCTTGCTGGGCATCTCCCTGGCTGCCCTCCTGGGCAACGGCCTCATCATCAGCGCCGTAGCCTGCGGCCACCACCTGCACACGCCCATGTTCTTCTTCCTGCTCAACCTGGCCCTCAGTGACCTGGGCTCCATCTGCACCACTGTCCCCAAAGCCATGCACAATTCCCTCTGGCACACCAGGGACATCTCCTACACTGGATGTGCTGCTCAGCTCTTTTTCTTTGTGTTCTTCATTGGAGCAGAGTTTTATCTGCTGACCGTCATGTGCTACGACCGCTACGTGTCCATCTGCAAACCCCTGCACTACGGGACCCTCCTGGGCAGCAGAGCTTGTGCCCACATGGCAGCAGCTGCCTGGGCCAGTGCTTTTCTCCATGCTCTCATGCACACAGCCAATACATTTTCCCTGCCCCTGTGCCATGGCAATGTCCTGGGCCAGTTCTTCTGTGAAATCCCACAGATCCTGAAGCTTTCCTGCTACAAATCCTATCTCAGGAAATTTGGGCTCATTGCAGTTAGTGTCTATTTAGCTTTTGGTTGTTTTGTGTTCATTGTTTTCTCCTATGTGCAGATCTTCAGGGCTGTGCTGAGGATCCCCTCTGAGCAGGGACGGCACAAAGCCTTTTCCACCTGCCTCCCTCACATGGCTGTGGTCACCCTGTTCATCAGCACTGGGTTTTTTACCTACCTGAAGCCTCCCTCCATCTCCTCCCCATCCCTGGATCTGGCAGTGACAGTTCTGTACTCGGTGGTGCCTCCAGCCCTGAACCCCCTCATCTACAGCCTGAGGAACCAGGAGCTCAAGGCTGCAGTGTGGAGACTGATGATGGGATTGTATCACAAACATTAAACTTCGGGCCAATTTGTGCAACTCACGTGTATTAAAAGCCATCTTTGATACTCCTTTTTGTTTTCATTTTGTAGGTGCTTTACTGTTGTTTTTTTTTTTTTTTCATACTTACACAGAGAAATGTCACTTTTTCTGCTATTTCTCATTTAATTTCTCTACACCTTCCCTGTGGTCACAGACTGTGCCAATGAGGAGCTATTCCCTTGGTGGGTTTTTAGGGAACTAAAGGATGTCCCAGCAGAGTTTTCTGCAGAGATGCCCTTTTGTTGCCTTCTCTGGAGCTGCAGCAGCAATGTCTGTGTGCAGAGCTGGGGCAGATCAGTGCTGGCCCCGCAGCTGTGCCCAGCAGCAGCAGCACTTGGTGTTGCCAGTGCTGCTGCCGTGGCCCTGCCCCGCTGCCCTGGTGGCCCTGGTGTTGCTGCAGGGCCTGAGTGCTCTCGGGGCCGGGCACAGCCCTGGGGGTGGCAGTGCCGGGGCTGCAGCAGGGACAGGCCATGGGCACTGCTGGGGCAGTGCTGACGCCTCAGGCCAGGCCCTGGGGGCTCAAGGCTCCTTGCCCAGGCTCTCTCAAGAACACACCCAGGCCAATGCTCAGCACAGAAAACCCCCGTGAGCAGCCCCAGGCTGGCCGTGGGCAGGCTGGGGGCAAACAGCATGGCTGGGGCTCTGCAAGGGCCCTGGGGCAGATGGGAAGGAGCAGCAGAGCAGGGCTGATCCATCTCCAGTGCACTGCACAGCCCAGGGCAGCGTCCCAGAGCATCCTCATGGAGCTGACAACAACATCCCCCCTCTGCAGCCCTGGCCTCTTCCCCAGCTCACACAGGTGCCCCATCCTTGCAGGCACAGACACGGCAGCACTGGCTCAGCAGCCCCTGTTTGCCTTGCACAGAGCAGGGGAAGAACCCCCATGCTGTTGGTGTGGGGACATGAACCTGAGGGAGCACAAATGCCATCAGCCCCTGTGGCCATCAAGGGCTGGGGGAGAGCAGGGAAACCAATCAGGTTTGTGGTGGCCTCTGCAGCCAGCCAGAAAGTTTGTTCCCATCAGCTGGGAGTTTCCTGTCCCACTGCAGACGCTGTTGCTCAGGGCCAGGGCTGCCTGGCAGCCACTTCCAAACTGCCCCTAGCATTTCCCTTGGCTTCACCTTTGCTTTCTTTCCTCTTTCCTGATCAGGATTTCTTCCTATTGCCCATCCCTGTCTCCTTCCTTGCAAATAGTCCATCCCTGTTTGCCCTTTCCTCTCTGGCTCCACTCCCCATTGCAATTCCTGACTTGGCACCATGGGAACGTCCCTTGGGCAGCAGGATCATCCTGCAAGTGCTGCAGGAATTGTCTGCAGGCTCGTGCAGTGCCTGGTGCTGCTCCCTTGCCAGAGGCACCCCAGGCCAGGGGGGCACATCTGGGCTGCTGTGTCTGGCTCTGGGGCTCCCTGTTCTGGGCAATGAGGAGGAGCTGCAGAGGCTCTGCAGGACTGACAGGATGGGCTTTGGGGCTGGCAGGAGAAGCTGAGGGACCTGGGCTGCTGGAGCTTCTGAAGAGGAGGCCCAGGGCTCCTCCTTCAACTGCTCCAAGGGTGGTTCGAGAGAGTCACAGAATCAGCAAGGTTGGAAAAGACCTTGGAGATCATCAAGTCCAGCCTGTGCCCTGACACTGCCTTGTCTCACTGAGCCTCCTCTTTTCCAGGATAGACAACTCCAGCTCCCTCAGCCACTCCTCACCGGACTTGTGTTCCAGACCCCTCCCCAGCCTTGTTGCCTTTCTCTGGACATGCTCCAGCCCCTCCATGGCCTTCCTAAACTGGGAGCCCAGAACTGGACACAACACTTGAGCTGTGGCCTCACCAGTGCCGAGTGCAGGGGAAGAATCACTGCCCTGCTCTTGCTGGCCACACCATTCCTGATCCAGGCCAGGAGCCATTGGCCTCTGTCACAGACATTTTTTCCTAGAAATCTTTCTTTGGGACTTGTTCATTTTCTGGGAAGCAAGGGCCCCAGAAAAGAGAATGTAAACAATTTTTATCAGCTGCTGTGGCATGCAAGAGGATGCACCTGTGATTGGTTCATGTTCCCATGTTTATAATTAAGTGCCAATCACAGGAGCAAGCTGTGGACAGAGTCCCTGGACACAACTTTGTTATAAATTCTTTCTTTCTATTCTTAGCTTAGCAGCATCTGCAACTTCTCTCTTTATTCTATTTAGTATAGTTATAATGTATTATATATCATATATCAATAAATCCAGCCTTCTGATCAAGAAACAAAATTCTCGTCTTTCTCTCACCACCTCAGTGACCCACTCAGGTTGCTGTAATAGGCCTTCTTACCCACCTGGGCCCACTGCTGGCTCATGTCCAGCCTGCTGTCCATCAGTGTCCCCCAGGTCCCTTTCTGTCTGGCTGCTCTCCAGCCACTCTGTCCCCAGCCTGTAGCACTGCAGGGGTTGTTGTGGCCAAATTGCAGGACCCAGCACTTGGTCTTGTTCAACTTTACCTTGTTGGATTTGGGCCCTGGATCCAGCCTGTCCAGGTCCCTCTGCAGAGCCATTCAACCCTCCAGCAGATCCACACTCACACCCACCTTGGTGTCATCTGCAAATTTGCTGATGCTGGACTCAGTCCCCTCATGCAGATCATGAGTGCAGATATTGAAATCCACGCTGGCTGGCTCTGATCCTGCGGCATTCTGTGGGTGCCCTGGGATGGCACTCAAGGTTCCATAACCTTGCTGGGCACCCAGGTCAGGCTGACAGGCCTGGAGTTGCCCAGCTCCTCCTTCCAGCCTATCTTGGGGATGGGGTCACATTGGCACCTCCAGTCCTCTGGTATAGTAGGAGTCCTAGTAAAATATATGTATTGTATAAGTGGCCTTGCCCCAATCCTAGTTGTTCTAAATGGGCTACAGCTGTGATGTCCTTAATTGTGTGGCAGCTGTGGCCAATGAAGATAACTGGGATAAAACGAGGTTGGTTGGCTGGTCAGGGAGAGCCTTGGAGGAGCCCTGATGAAGGAGCAGGAACAACTCTTCTGTGAAGGGCTGCATGTGGGAAAACCACCCAGAAGGTACGGGACTTTGGAAATATGATAACAATAATAGAAATACAACACTCTGGGACCTTCCTGCTGAGCCAGCACTGATGGTAACTGATGGACAGCAGCTTGGGGAGCTCATCCACAGCTCCCTCATCCCACTGGGATGGATCCCATCTGCTGCTAGAGACACCTGGGAGCATCTGAGTGGCTCAGCAGGTCCCCAGCTGCTTCCTCCTGGATTACAGGGGGCTGTTCTACTCCCTGTACCCATCTACATCTCAGGAGAGCACTTGAGGAAAACCTGTCTTATTGTTGAAATTTGAGACAAACAAGGTGTTAAGCACCTAAGCCTTTTCCATATATTTAGTTACTATTGTTCCCTACTGCATCCAGTAGAGAGCAGATATTCTCCTCATCCATCCTTTTGCTATTAATTTATTTCTGAAAAATTTTTTTTTTCTTTTTCATTGAAGTGGCCAGGTTAAGTCCTAATTGAGCTTTCATCACTCTACTTTTTTCTCCATGACCTGACAACATCCTTAAACACTTCCTGAGTTGCCCGACCTTCTGTCCAAAGGTGATGCACTCTCTTTTTTCCCCAAGTTCTCACAAAAGCTCCATGCCTAGCCAGGCCAGTCATTTTCCTGCCCTCATCTTTTGTCACAGAGGCACAGCCTGCTCCTTCTCTATTGAGATTACTTTTTTGAGATGCATCCATCCTTCCTTGATTCCTTTGTTTTTAGGGGCTATTTCCCTTTAAAAAATCAGTACCTGATATGGTATTCCCCAAATCTGCATCATAAATAGGCTAAACTCTACTCTCTGTAAGTCCAGCATAGAAGTTTTGTTGATGCCCCTCCTTCTTACACAGAATTTTGAAAACTTGATAATTTTATGGCCACTCTACCCCAGGCAGCCTCCAACCACCACATCTCCCACCAGCCCTTCTCTGTTTGTGAACAGCAGCAGACAGAGCTTTGCTTGGGAGTGGGAGTGTTAACAAAAATTCAGTAAAATGGAAAATCCATTATCCCAATGTAGCATTGGGAAGCAGCATTCTTTATTTGGCCAGATGCATGGGGGGATAGCTCCTCCCAAAGCCATGCATGCTGACTGCAGGAAAGTTTCTGCTTATATTCTGTATTTTGCATACAAATTCATTGATTGTCCTGGACTAAACACACATATGATAATCATTTCCCCAAAATCATTAACATATTTCCCCTACCCTTTACCCATGTGTTCTTCTGTCCTGGGGGTCTCTCTGGTGGTCCCTGGTGCTCATGGACCCCAATGTTCCAGTGGGCCTGTCTGAGCTGGCAGGACACTGAGGCTGGTGAATTTCAGTTCCCCTTCTCACACAATGGGCATTGTGTGGTTTCCATAGGCCTGGGGTTTTGGAGAACCAGCATTGTGTGTGCTCACCTGGTGTAGTCAATTTATCATCTGGTAATATGAGGTCACAGAGTGGGTTATGACATCACAGAGCGGGTTATGTGAGGTCACTGAGGAACTACAGCATCATAGACTGTCTCTGTGACATCACATAGCCATCTGTGACATCACAGAGCAGACTGTGACATCACAGAGTTGGCTGTGACATCAGAGACCAGCTTTGTGACATTAGAGAACAGGCTATGACATCATAGAGCAGGCTGTGACATCCCAGCAGGGCTGTGTCAGGTCACTGGGTTGGTCACTCCGCCCCAGCTCCCCCTCACAGTTTCTCCCAACAAGTCCAATGCTGTTCATGCCCAGCAGGGTCCCTGTCCCCCGGGATTCCCCAAGCCCACCTGGAGCCACAGCCTCCACAAAAGGATGTTCCACAAGATCAACCCCAAAACTTGAGACAGGGACAAGGGGCCAGGGCTGTGTGACCAGGACATCAAGGACGTGGATTATCCAGGACACTGTGGCCTGGATTGGGTTGCCCAGGGCAGGAAAGATTTCTGGCAGCTGGAGCAGGGTCTGGGAAGGGCCTCCAAGGTGAGGCTGGAGCCCTTGGGCTGTGAGCAGAGGCTGAGGGAGCTGGGCTGGTCCAGCCTGGAGCAGGGAAGGCTGAGGGGCTCCTCATGCCAGCCTGGCAGTGCCAGTGAGGAGGGGATGGAGAACACAGAGCCAGGCTCTTCACAGGGGGCTGGGGGGAGACAAAAGCCCATGGGTTGCAGGGGAAAGAGGGGAGATCAGCCAGGACAGGAGGAGTTGAAATGAGTCAGGCTGGTTTCAACATTTCCTCAACACCAAAAGCAGCCTGAGCCCCTTCTCCATCCACAATTGATGGCTTTGCAAATCAGGAATTGTTGGAGCTGTTTTGCCCCCATTCCAGGATGGGCGTCCTGATACAAAAAGTTTACTGTGTTTATATCTATCACAGAACCACATTTTTCTAAAATTAATTTATTATGGAAATCACTTGTGGATGGTAGACATGTCAGACGCTGCTGGGATGATGCACATGGCTCAGGGAGGAGTGTGGTTTTTATTGAATTGTATCCTGTTCAACCATGGTCTGTTGGCCATGACGAGAAACTTTCTGTGCCTCTGAGTCCCACCAGTTCCTGACTCCCAAATGACACAAACCTGGTGAGTTCTGGTTCCCACTCCAGTGGTGGCACCTGCACCTCCCTCCATCCCCAGAGCAGAGCTCCCTTGTCCCAGAAAGTCCTTGGCAATGCAGGGATGAAAGAAGCAGGACAGGCTGTGGGGATCAGGGGCAGGGCACAGCCAGGGATTTGGGGTGGTTGTAAGCCCAGAGCAGGACCTGGCCCTTGGCCTTGGTGAACCTCATCCAATTGTCCTGGGCCCATGGCTCCAGCCTGGCCAGATCCCTCTGCAGAGCTTCCTGCCCTCCAGCACAACCACACTCCCACCCAGCTTGGGCTCACCTGGGAACTGACTGAGGGTGCCTTTGATGGCCTCGTCTGTGGGAATCCACAAAATCAGAGGGTTTTGGGAAAGCTGCAAAAGGCAGGCCTCAGAGACAGTCAAACTGTGATTAGAGCTAAGCAGCAGCCATGAGATACGTCAGCAGAAAAATTATTTAGAAAAGAGAAAAACAAGGACAAATAGAACAATGATCTGTGTCTTAACGCTTCTCTAGCATAACTTTCTAAGCTACAGAAAAGTTTATCTAGCAAAGTATTGGGAAGTTTGAAGTTTAATAATGGAGCTCTGTGCATTGTGATTTAGGGGTCACAAGCAGGTATTGTATTCAAAATACACAAGCATTGTTTTAATCAAAGGTACCTGTGCTTATAGTGGTTGGATAGAACTGCTGTCAATATGCTTTTGCTTTGTGGGATTGGTCAAAAAACTTATAAATTAAGTTGTAACATTAAGTTCTTGGTCTGCTGCTTGGGATGTGAGCTGCTGGCATCTTCCCATTGTTACAACCATGTAATGAGACTGATGCTGAAAAATAAAACAGCTCAAGGCATGTTCCACAGCAGTGCCTTCCCCATTTGTGATTTGTACATAGCCTCCAGCTGGGGATATCATCCACATCATCAATAAAGAGATTTCACTGACCTGACCCCAATCCTGAGCCCTGGGGACACCCCTGGATGTGACTCCATTCCTCAGCTGCTCTGAGTGCCAATGCTTGGATAAAGGAAATGGTGGGGTGGGGGTAGGGACAAAGTGTGATTGATTGTCAGGCATGATGAGTCTTGATTTTCATATCTGTTCAGACTGCATGAGGAGGAGCTTGGGATCAATATCAGCTGGAGATTGCTCCTATCAATCTTTGAACAGGAAAACTGAACAGAACAAAACCATCCTCTCTACATTGTGTTCAATATAGTAGATTCACTTTGAAAACACTTCTGAAATCTGTCTAATTAACCACAGAAGAATCAAAGACTTGAATTATTCCCATGGGCTTTTCTTGTTTGGATGTTTTGAACAAATGTTAATGAGCCTTTGCCACTGAATTCCTGAACTGAAGAGCTCAACAAAGAGGCCTCTGAAAAGTAAAGTTCATCAGCAACCTCCAAGGTGCTGAGGATCCATCCTGATTAGAGCAGCAATGAACAGAAATGGGCACAGCTTTGTGGCTGCCCCCAGCTTTGGCATGGGCCCTGGGCCTGGAGCAGGAGCAGCTCTTGAAGGCCCCAAGGCCGTGGCTCTTGTGCTGCCCTGGGCAGATGGGATGGCAGCAGGGGCTGCAGAGCTCTCAGCACCTCAGCCCAAGGGGAGCAGGGCAGCCAGGGAGCCTCCTTTGGCCTTGGCCCAGCACCTTCCCCCATGGCTGGGGCTGAGTCCTGTGGCAGCTGCAGCTGCTGCTGTGCCCTTGCCAGGGGCTGAGGCCGTGGGGCAGTGCCCAGAGCAGCCTGGCCTGAGCAGAGCTGTGGGGCCAGAGCCGGCTGGGCTGGGCTGGGGAGAGGCCCTTGGTGCTGCCCAGAGCTCAGGGCAGCTGGCAGAGCTTGCAGGGAGCTGGGCAGGGCTCAGAGAGCCTGGCCCAGAAACCATCAGTGTCCATCTCAGCCTGGGTGAGCGTGCAGGGGCCAAGAAGAGCAGCCCAGGGTCTGCAAGTTCTCTGGGTGGGAGCTGAGCTTGTGAGCCCTTGAGCCCTGCCAAGTGCTGGGGGTACACGTCCAGCTCTGGAGGAGATGGGACGCATGGGAGCAGACACAAATAATTCCTGCTGCATTCTTTCTTGTGTCTGCTTGTACAGGTGACCTGGATCCATATGTAGAGGAGGTGTTTTGTGTCAGATAACACTGGTAGAGTTAACAGAATAATATTATGTAGCTGAAAATAATATTTCATGCATAATACACACTGAGGAGAAAAAGGGACATATGATCAGTACAGCATCTGAATTTTTCAGAGGATGAGAGACTCATTGATGTTCCAGTAGTCAAATCTGTTTAAATACTTTCCTCAGAGTTTCCTTGAGTTGAGAGGTGACCAGGAGTGGCCTAGGCCAGCCAAAGCTATCTGTCCTGGCAGCTTTTGTCTGGGAGAACCCTTACAGATAGGGAATTTTTTCAGAGGGAGTATCAGTTTTGTCTATGGACACCTGGAAAGAGGGATGGTTCTTTTCCATAGGAAGGAAAGCACAGAGCCCCAGTTCTTCAGGGGCTGATGAGAGGCAGGCCTCAGCATTCCTGTCCAGTGCCTGTCCAGTGCCCCTGGGAGGCCCAACCGGCCAGACCTGTTCCATGTCCCCTTGGTTCCATGGAGCCCTGCAGTGTCACAATGTTCTCCTTGCTTCTGTAGTGTCACAGTGGCCCTGTGCTTCCATGAGGCCTTGCAGGATCACAACGGCCCTTTGGTTCCATGAGGCCCTGAAACGCAGCAATGGCCTCTTGGTTCCACAAACCTCTGCTGCATCACACTGGGCCCTTGGGACCATGCAGCCCAGCAGATCCACAGTGATGGCCTTGGTGCCACGAGGCCTCCCAGTGTCACAATGATCCCCACAGGAAGGAAACCACGGAGCCCCAGCGTTTCAGGGGCTGATGAACTGCAGTCACCAGAGGCCGAGGCCAGGCCTGTCTGTCTGTCCTGGCCGCTTTGTCCGGGAGCAACCCTTGGATATTGGAAATCTTGAATGTGGAATCCCAATTTCAGACATTTGTGCCTGGAGGACAAGGCCAGTTCTTTTCCACAAAAAGGAAAGCACGGAGCCCCTGAGTTTGGAAGGCAGGTGAGAGCCAGCCAGGAGGCAGAGGCCAGCCAGACCTGTCTGTAATGGCAGCTTTTCTGCAGGAGCAATCTTTGGATATAGGACTTATGGAGGTGAAATCCCAATTTCAGTCATGAGCACCTGAAGAAGAAAGATATATTCAATAGAAAGGAAGGGGTGAAGCCCCAGTGTTACAGGGCAGAATAGGAAAAACCACGAGAGGCCAAGGTCAGCCAGAGCTGTCTGTCCTGGCAGCTTTTTTCCGGGAGCAGTCCCTGGATACTGAGAATTTTGGAGTGGGAATTCTGTTTTGGCCGTGGATGCTTGAATGAGAAGGGCAGTTCTTTTCCATTTGAAGGAAAGCCCAGAGGCCCAGGGTTTCAGGGGTACATGAGAAGAGACCCTCGACATGCCAAGGGCAGTTGGACCAGTCAGGCCAAGCTAAACCTGTTCCCCATTCCCTTGGATTCATGGGGCCCTGCAGTGTCACAGTGGTGGTGTCACATTGGATCCTTGGTTCCATCAGGCCCCAGATGTGTCACACTGGCCTCTTGTTTCCATGGGGCTCCAGAGTGTCACAATGGTCCCTTGCTTCCATGAGGCCTTGCAGTGTCACAGAGGTCTCCTCGGTGCCACAGTGTCACAATGGACCCTTGGTTCCATGGGGACTCACAATGTCAGAAGGGTCTCCTTGGTTCCATGAGGCCCTGCAGAGCCCTTTGATTCAGTGAGGCCTCCAAGTGTCATCATGGCCTCCAGGATTCCATGAGGCCTCACAATGTCACAATGGACCTTTGGTTCCATGGGGTCCTGCATTGTTCCATGAATCCTTAGTTCCATGGCACCCTGGAGTGTCACAATGGCCTCCTTGGTTCCATGGTGCCACACAGTGTGACAATTGCCCCTTGGCCTGCCAAGACTCCAGAGTGTCACAAGTGGTTCCTTGCTTCCATGGCGCCTGGAGTGTCACAATGGTCTCCATGATCCCACAAGGCCTTGCAGTGTCACAACAGACCATTGGTTTCATGGTGCCCCACGGTGTCACTGTGGTCCCCTTGGCTCCACAAGGCCCTAAAGTGCCACAATGGCCCTTTGGTTCCACAAGGCCTCCAAGTGTAAAAATGGTCTCCATGGTTCCATGAGGCCCTGCTGTGTCACAATGGACCTTTGGTTCCATGATGCCTCAGAGTGTCACAATGGAGTTGTTGCTTAAACGGTTTTAGAATGGACACTTCATCCCATGGCCATCAACAGTGTTCACTGTTGTCCCCTTGATTCCACCAGGCCCTGCCATGCTCTAATGGCCCCTTGGTTCCATGTGGGTCCCAAAGTGTCAGAACAGTCTCCATTGTTCCATAAGGCCCCACAATGTCACTGCGCTCCCCTTGGTCCCACAGGGCCCCACAGTGGAACAATGGACTCTTAGTTCCATCAGGTTCCTCAGTCCAATGGTCTCCTTGGATCCGCAGTGTCACAGTCGCGCCTTGCCTCCATGTGGCCACGCTGTGTCACAATGGCTCATGGTTCCATGAGGCCACACAGTTTAACAAGGGACCCTTGGTTCCACGAGGATTTGTTGTGTCACAATGGACTTGTGGTTCCGTGAGCTCTCACACTGTCAGCAGCAGTCTCCTTGGTTCTGCAGTGTCACCATGGACCCTTTGTTCCATGAGGTTCTGGAGTAGAACACGGTCACCTTGGTTCCGTGAGGTTCGGCAGTGTCACAATGGACCCATGGTTCCACCAGGCCTTGCTGTGTCACAATGGCCCCTTGGTTCCAAGAGATTACTCAGGGTCACAATGGTCTCCCTGCATCCGCAGTATCACAACAGGCCATTGGTTCAATGTGGCCCCAATGTGCCCAAATGGATTTTGGTTCCATGGGGTTCTGCTGTGTCACCATGGACCCTTTGTTCCATGAGTTTGCACAGTGTCACAGCTGACTCCTTGGTTCTATGAGGCCCCGCTGTCAGCAAATCTCTTAAATATCAGAATAAGGCTCCTTAATACTCATTTGCTATTTCAGAGGGTATCATTTATTCAGGCCTGAGGTCTAGGAGGCATAACCCTCAATCTCACATAGACATGTAATTCTACCAGTTGGCCCTGCCAGAGCCAACTTGGGCAGCACTTTGGCCATGGCTGCTGGGCCTGGGCCTGAGGCAGGAGCAGGAGACAAGTGACCCTTGCAGGCCTGGGGCCTCATTGCCTCCTTGTCCCTGCTCAGCAGCCTGGCAGGGGCCGCCCCATGCTCCTGCCCTTGGCACTGCACATCCCCACATGCCAGTGCCCATCCCGGCAAGAGCCCTGAACAAGGAGGGAGGGACAGGATCTGCCTAGCCAGGGGCTGGGGCTCAGGCCTTGGCCCTTTGCATTCCTGACACACATCGAGCTTTGCTCAGCACCAGAGACACCTTTGCCTTGTTTGTCCCCAGCTGTCATCACTGCCTCCAGTGTTCTGCTCTAACTGGAACCTGGGGACACTTTCCAGTCGTGTCCCTCAGTGGGAGCCATTAAAACCCCAAGAAACTTTGGAATTTAAATTTAACTTTGAGTTCTTGAGAAGTTTTTTGAAGACACTCTCAGGGACTGAGTCTGAGGTAAACAACAGCAAAGCCCTGAGAGGGTCATTAAAATTTTCCAAGTCCTGTTATGGAGAAAGATTTCAAACACCTTGTAAAAAAATACACATTCCTATTTTAAAGGAAGTATTTTATTTTATTTATCTTTAGAGCAGATCTGGTTGCAGAATTCTGTGATTGATATTGACCCAGGGTCTCCCCTCAGCAGCTCTGGCCTGCTCACAGAAGCTGTGCCTTGAGCTCTGACCCAGTGTGGACAACCTTGCTCCACATTGCCCAGCCCCATCCTGTCTGTCCTCACTGCCCTGGGCCCTGCTGTGCTTGGAGAGCTGGCTGCACCCAGCCTAACAGGGGTTTTCACTTTTTGGGGTTTTTTGAAGCAATCTGAAACTGCTGAGTTTCCCCAGTGCAAACAGACACACTGCTCAGGTGTGTGCCAGCCCCAGGTGCCACCAAAGGCACTGCAGAGCTGCCCTGGGCCAGCTGTGAGGGTGGATCATCAGCCCAAGCTGCACTGGACCCCTCCAAGGGGCTGTGGCCATGGGCACTGCACTGACCCCACTGCTGGGTTTGGCTGCCATGGCCACTGAGAGAAATGAAACTGTCCTTGGAAACACTGGGGAGGACTGGGACATACTGGGGACACTGGGAACACTGTGGGAGACACTGGGATGTACTGGGAGGGACACTGGGGAGGACTGGGGCAAACTGGGGACTCAAGGAATGCTGAGGGGGAATCTGGGTGGATTGGGATGGACACTGAGGGTACACTGGGACATACTGGAAGGTACCAGGATATACTGGGAGTGAAACGTAGCGATACTGGAGACACTGGGGACATTGTGGGGAAGGCTGGGGACACTGGTGCATCCTGTGCATGACATTGGGGGGAAACTGAAAGGGACAGGGAAGAAACTCAGGTGTATTGGGAGGGACTGGTCTGTACTGGGAGGGACTGGAGGGGTACTGGGTTTGTACTGGGTTCTACTTGGGTTGAAATGGGCTGTACTGGGATTGAGTGGAGGCTGGTGCATGGGCTGTTCCCGCCTCCTCCCCATACCATTGGCCGAGGCTCCTGCCCATCACTTCCAGCAGCCTATCAGCGCCAGAGATCTGGGCCTGGGGGCGGTACCTCGATGGACGCCATCTTTTATTTTGGACTACAACTCCCATCATGCACCGCGGCCGGGTATAGCACCATTGCAGCCGGGACTACAAGCCCGTCAGGCCCCGCGCTCCACAGAACCCCGGGATCCGCCCCCATCTGTTCCCTAAGTGTCCGCCAGACCCTCCAGTATCCTTCAGTGGCCCCTCAGCGCCCATTCCGGACAAAAGCGTCCCCGAATCCCCTGAGTGCTCCCAACCCCACAGATGCCCGGTACAGCCACTTCTTGGAATTCATCTCCTCTCATCTCCCGCGGCCCCAGAGCCCCTCAGAACAGTCCCGCGCCAAAAAATACTGCCGTGTCCCGAGCTCTAAGGAGCCCGGTTGGAACACCCAGAGATCCTTGCAAGTGCTCCCAACCCATTTAAGTTCCCCCGAGGTCGTCAAGTCGCGGCTTGGACACAAAAGTGTCCCCCAAGAGCCTTCCCGGACCCCCAAACATCGTGTTTTAACCACTTCCGGGACTACAGCTCCCATCATACTCCGCGCCTCACCGAGAGCCATTGCAGCTGCGCTTAGAACTCCCGTGATGCTCCGCGACCCCGTTTAACCCTTCGATACCCGCGCTTACAATTCCCATCACCCCCTGCTCCCCTGAACGCCCCGTTGGAGTCCCCCAAGGGCCCGCCCGGATTCCCGAAGGGCCCCAGATTTCCCTCCCTGACCTCCAAGAGCCCTCCTGGACCCCCAAGTGCTGCCCCGCGCCCCGAACTGTCCCTCAGAATCCCTGAGTGCCCCTCCAAGTGCCCACCCCGCTCCCCAGAGTGTCCTCCAGACCCTCAAGTTCTTTCTGAATTCCCTCTCCAGACCCAAAACTCCCCCAAAAGGGCCCCAGAAATGTCTCCAGGGACCCCAAAGTGCCACCCCTTGACCCTATTGGAGAAAAAGTTTATAAAAATGGTGCCAAAAGGACTACAAATATTATTAGTTACCATAAAGAGGAAGAAATAAATAGCCAATAAAGCTTTATTAATTAATGAATGGTGATGCGTTTACTTTGAACTAATGAGAAATAATTTTTTTGGTTACTAAAATTGTCTTGATTTTTAAATATAAATATAAAAATTAGGTAGTAAAATACTGAATAATTCTATCATAATTAGAATAATATAAATATAATTTTGTTACTTAATTAAATTTTATTTAGAAGGAAAAATGCTTAAATATTTTTCATGTTTTGTGATGTGAGATATGGTGAGGTTTGGGGTGAGGAACAGCTTGTCCAAACAGGCTCAGCCTGCAAGGGGCTCATTCTTCTCCCTGCCCAGACTTCCTAAGGAGACATTCAGCATCAAGATCACCTGAGGAATGCTTCTGTCCCTTCTTCTCTGAAATGAAAACAAAAAAAATATTCCGTTGACTGAAAAGAAAAATCCTGATGTGCACTTTGGAATCTCCCTCCTGAAGAGAACTCCAAACTGACTCCAATCCCTGCACAAGCCCCGGAAACTGGATGACAATGGAAGGGAGACAAAGAGCTCCTGAGGGCTTTCTGTATTTTAATCAGCCCCACACTTGATTTGGGGCTGGCTCCAGGAGCCTCAGGCACGCAGAGAAGGATGGAGAAGCTGCTCAAGGAGTCAGCAGCAAAACTCCAAGTGCCTTGGAGCATGGCTGGGCCCCAGGGAGGGCAGGGAGTGCCAAAGGCTGCCCAGGGCCTGGTGAGAGCAGATCCTTGAGGGCAGGATTGCAGGGAGCCCAAGGCTCTGAGCAGGGAACTGCAATGCTGAGCAAGACCTGGCTTGGCTGGGTTGTCTCTCCTTTCAAGAGTCTCTGGGTAGGCACTGTTGGTTTCAGGTCCATGGTCCCTGTGCTGCTCTTGGCCTGCTCTGGTTAGTGGGACGAAGGCAAAAAGCTCTGACCACGGTCCTGATGTGGTGTTATGTTTTCTCTGGTTAGAAGTGTTATTTTAATTCTTCATTAGCATGGTGGCTTGTTGTTCTAGAGGTTTTCATTAGGTCATTCTTTTTTGTTATGTCTTATGGGATTTTCATATTTGGTTATTTTCTGACACAGTCCTCTTCTTTATGGTGTTGGGTGGTTCAACATCTTAGATGGGAGTGGGAATGATAGTAAAAGATTCTAAAATCATAAAACTCGGGGAATTAGAAAGAAGCTAGACATAGTGGGGCCGTAGAAAAATGTTAAAAATAGACTCTGGAAATGTTAGGCTTTGTGTTTGCCAGATCATGTGAAATTGCACCTGTGTAAGCAGTATATGATAAAAGATATAATTGTTAGATGTGATGATTGTTTAGTAATTAAATACAATTATTGTATAATCATAAGAAGACTCCTGACAAACTATGTTAGATGTTTGAGGGGGGGGTCACGAGGAGCCCATGCTTGGCTGAAATCTATGTATACAATAGAACAATATAAGTTTAATAATAAACATGAAAGTTATATAAGGATTGACTATAAAAACATGTTTGTACCGAATGCATGTAGGAGACAGATTTGGTTTGTACCCCTGACACCCAGAGCTCTTCAATAACAGCATCTGCATAGAATCATTGTCGTGATTATGCGCTTCTGAACGCTGACAGGAGCAGTGGGGGGAACACCTGACAGTGAGGAGATTTACATAATTATAAATCCTTTAACTAGCATTGGAACTTGACATAACTATTAAACATTCAACAAACAATCTATAAATAACATTGGAACTTTATATTAACTTCTTTAACAATGAACTTTATATCAACTCATTTAACAATAGATTCTCAACAATTTCCCCCTCTAATTGTTCGATTGGGCTCAAACCTGCATCATTTAGCAATTACTTCTTCTTGAAAGTACAATTTTTAATATTGGTTGTAAATTTGCTTGGCATCTTCATGTTCTTGATCATTCATTATCATGATTACTTTTACTTCTTTTTTATTAAGCTCTTTTGGTATCATTACATTTGCTTGTACAGCAGATGTTACAACTCGGATTATACAGGGGAACATGCAAGGTAGGAGGATCAAACCAGCAATTTCACATAAGATGATAAAGGTTTTTTTTCCCCACCAGTTTCCTTTTAATGACCAGAAATTGTCCCACCAGCTGGTATCGAATGTAGGGGTCCACTCTTGTGTTCCAACATAAGCTAATTTCCGAATTTCCTTTGAGATATTTCTAATGACTTCACTGCGGTCATCTATTTCTAAGCAGCACTCAGAGGAGTTAAATTTTCCACATATGCTTCCATCATCAGCTAATAAATAATCTACTGCTAGTCTGATTTGATACACTACAGTACTAGTCTGGGATAGTTGGTCATTTATGTGGTCTAAAGCTACAGAGGTTCAGTTTGATACCATCTCAAGTACTGCCTGTAATCTCAGAATCCGATTTAACCCCATATAAATTGGGGTCCGGTGTCCCCAGGACCCTTCTTGAGCCCGGGTCGCCGGTCCATAAGTGCAAATTATTTCCTGGGGGGTCCATACTGTGTTTTTCCATGTCTGTGTTCCTCCAATTTCATTTAAGTTACTTTTTGGTCAGCTAGATTTGTTCAAATCATCATATACTGGGACCCCTAGGTTCGATCCAGACTCTTTTGGGAGTAAGAAAAATGATGGTTTAATAATTCCGATAGTGCAAGTGCTGCTCCACTCCCCGGGTAATTCAGTGTAAGCCACATTCCCACATATCCAAACCAGGTTTTCTGGAGCTTTCCAAGAAGCATCACTGAGAGTCATTGGAAATTCCCAGTATTTGGATATTTCTCTCACTTCCCAGAATGGGTTTATTCCTTGATTTATTCCTTGATTTGTTCCTTGATTTATTCCTTGATTTATTCCTTGATTTATTCCTTTTCCTTCTTGGTAGGGACACACCGTTTCTTTCTTCCCAATGCATTTTCAGTATCTATTATTTTTAAAATACTACTACTACTACTACTACTACTAATAATAATATTAATAATAATAAAGAAAAAATAACATAATATATATCATAAATTACAATATAATATATACTATTATATTACTATATATTATATAATATATAATATATTATATTAACATAATAAATAATTTATAATAAATAATTTATAATAAATAATATATAACATATAATATATAATACATAATATATAATACATTATATATAATATATAATATATAATATATAATATATAATATATAATATATAATATATAATTTATATAATATATTATTTATAATTTATTATTTATTATTTATTACATTATATTACCCTATATAATATTATATAGCATATAATATTATATTCATTATTAATAATTATATTTTTTAATTTTATACTATTAATTTTTATTTCAATATTATCATAATATATATTATAATATTGTAATAATATACAATAATATAATATTAAGTAATATATATACTATAAATTATATATTATATTAATTATTAATAATATATTTTATTAATATATGATGTAATATATAATATTATTATTTTTTACTATTAAAAATTATTGTTTTAATAAGGTAATATTACTTATTATTATTTAATAAATAATATTCTATTAAACGAATATTTTTATTATTTCTAAATTAGTAAATTCTTCTTCCAGTATGTAAATAATATATAATACTTCCAGTATATAAATAATTAATAGTACTTCCAGTATTTATTGGGTTCTCTAGGGACCTAGCCAGCTACTGGATGTTTTATTTTTAAATATGTCTTACAGGACATTTCTCCTACTGGGGTTTTATAAATTTATACATTTTCCCTTTCCTTGATATACACTGCTCTTCTCCAATTATTTTAGACTTTAATTCCCAGCATTCTGTTCCTATTTGTCCAATAGCTGGTACTTTTTGTCTTGTTTTTGTCCATTTTAAGATTTCTATTGGTCTTAAGCTGATCCCCTCCCAAGGCCAGACTTCGGCCATTTGTGTATTTCCACAGATCCAGCAATTAGTAACATTTAACTCTTTACTGATCTTTTCCACTAAATCTGTGAACAAGTTTTTCCCATGAGATGTTTCTAGGTCTTCTTTCTCATTTACTGATGTTGTTACTTCTTTCTCTTTTATTAAGTTTGCTGTGCCTTTTTGATTGGACTTACATTCAAAGCAAAGCCAAGCATCTCCTATAGGACGCTTCCCAAGCAGTCATTGCAGTCATTCTATATTTTGTGAAATCCAATAAGTCTTCCCGTGCCCTTGACAGGTTGCTAGCAGAGAGAGGTTGACACAGTTTAAGTTTAAATTTGTATGTACTCGTATTAAAGATCCGGTTTCTTCCCCTCTGTAAAGGGGGTAGTAACATTTAGCACATGGGCTCTTCTGACTTCCCAGTGTGATGTTAACCAGTAAGATCAGTAAAAGCATTCCCAGGAATCTGGTATGAGGCATTCCCCTAAACTCTGCAACTACTGAGCTGCACCCAGTGATTGGAGTGGCTGTTTTTAGGCGGACTGTAGACTCACCCAGCCTTGCCTCCTGGTTATGCTTTTCTCCTACAGAAGAGCTCGTTGGTTTTAGTACAGAGTTTTTTATTCTCTCAGTGTCAACACATTTGACTTTTCTTTACTAATTTATTTTTGCCTTGAGGGATGTTTTATAGGAGATTGCTTTGTACACTAAGATTGGAGTTAACTGGTGTATTTTAACTTTTTAACACCAAAATATACACCTAAAAACCTTGAATTCAATGGTCAGATCACTTTAAGAATTTTCGGTATCCAAAATGAGAGATAAACTACTCCAAACAAATAATGAGGTATTTACTCTTATGCCTAATCCTACAAAATCACAATATACACCAAAACAAACAAAGGCTCCAAACAAACTAAAAACTGTACATTCATTAATAAACATTAGCTAATAATAAATGCAACAGGAAAGTATCTACATTTAAAAATCAAAAGTAAAATATAAATAACATTAACTGCAATTTTTAACAGTTCTTAACAACTTTTGATTATTTAAACAGTTCTTAACAAGTTTTTGACTATAGACACTCTCCAATAGTCTTTAGGTCTCCTCTGGAGGGTTAGTTTTAGATCGTCTGAGTAATTAGTCACAATCCATTCATTAGAAGACTTAGTAGGAGATGTGGTTGGTTTTGACTCTTCAGTGGGAGGTGGTCCAGGTCCTTTAGTCTGGGTTATATGTGTCCACCCCTTCTCTTGGGTCTGTATGGCTGTATTGGTGGTGAGTAGGACCTGAAAAGGGCCTTCAAACTTAGAGGTTAAAGGTGCAGAGTTCCATGATTTAACTAACACCCAGTCCCCTGGATTGATGTTATGTCCCTTAGTGTCTAAGGGAGAGGTTTGAAGGACATAGCCCTTTTTCCTCAGATCTTTGAATCTCCTTCCTATGACCTTTACCTATTTTTGGGTGGCTGTCTCTCCTTCTGGATAAATTCCCATGCTATACGGGGTTGTCAAGAAGGGGAGTCCAAACATCATTTCATAAGGTGAGACTCTTATGCCTGTTTGAGGCCTTGTTCTAATTTGTAACAGTGCTAAGGGTAGACATTTAAGCCAATTCATCTGGCTTTCTGTAACTAATGTAGTTAACGTGTTTTTGATGGTTTTATTCATTCTTTCTACTCTTCTGGAGCTCTAGGGATGCCAATGGGTTGTGCAACCTCCATTTCATTCCCAGGGCTTCAACAACTTCTTTTAAGACTTGGGCAGCAAAATGTGGACCTCAGTCAGAATCAACATTATTTATCAACCCATATCAGGGAATGATGTTTTCAAGGATTGCTTTTGTGTCTGCTTGGGCTGTCTCTGTTTTGGTCAGGAACGCCTCTACCCAATGGGTGAGGTGATCCACGGTCACTGATAAGTGTCTGTGTCCCTGGACAGGGGACATTTCTGTGATGTCTACCTGTACACTTTGGAATGGCCGCAAGGCCAACTCTCTTCCCCCAGATCAGACAGTACTCTTCTCATTAAGTTCTGATTAATTTGTTGGCCAGTTAAACATCCCTTGGTAACTGCCTTTGCTATGTTACGTACTCCCATGCACATATGATCCCTTGGAAAGGGGTCACATAATCCTTGTATTCCCCAATGGGTCAACCAACCCATGTAACTCTGTCATCACCTTTCCGGCTAGAACTTTATTTAAAATTTGCGGTCTATCAGGGGTCGGTCCACCATTCTCCATTTCCTTTTTGCTGTCCTCTAATCTTTTCTAACTCTCTTAATTCTTTCTCATCAAAGATGGGTCTTTCGTCTTTTCTTTCTCTACTAGGTGTTCCCTCTATCTTAAGAATTTTAACTGGACTTTCCTGTTCCAAAGCTACTTCTTTCACTACTTGATCAGCTAAATGATTTCCCTTTATTTCAAGGGTGTCCCCTTTTTGATGTCCATCTATGTGAACTTCGGCTATCTCTGTTGGTTTCCTTAGGGACTCGAGTACTAATTTTCTTAGCTCTTCATGTATTAAATTTTTGGCCTTAGAATTTAGGTACCCCTGTTCTTCCCATATTTTACCGAATGTATGGACAATTCTGAATGCGTACCAGGAGTCAGTGTAGGTTGTTCCTTTATCTTTTTCTAGTAAATCTAGCCCTCTCTTCAGGGCATAGATTTCACAGCACCGGGCACACCAATTTGAGGGTAGCTTTCACATTTCCTAAACTTGCATGTTCTGCCCATCTATGGTTGCATACCCTGAGACCTGTTTACTGGCCACAGTTCATGATGATCCATCTGTAAATAAAATTCTCCCATATGGGAGCAGCCCTTTTTCTAAATCTTCTCTCACTTTAGTCTGCATTTCAATCATTTGTAAACAATCACGCTCCAGGTCTGTTAACAGCTCTCCCATGAGGAACTGGGCTGGATTTAAACATTTTGAAGTGGCTAATTTGAGGCCCTTGGTACTTATTAGTATTATTTCATGGTTTAGTATTTGGGAGTTGGTTAGCCCCTGAGGGACCTTGTGACTTAAAACAGCTTTTACATCGTGTGGGGTATGAACCCGGATCTTCCCCTTTCAGGTTAGTTTCTGTGTGTCTTCTATTGGGGTGGCTGTTACCTCTATCACTTGCACACAGGCTGGCCACCCTCTGGCTACTGGATCTGGTAACTTGGAGAGAGATGCGACCGCTTCCTGCATCCTCCCCAATCCCGTGTAAGGACTCCGCAAGCTGTCTCCTCTTCCACGTTTACCAATAGGTCGAAGATCTTTCTAAGGTCTGGTAGGCTCACTACAGGGGCAGGGGACAATTTAATTTTCAGATTCCGAAGCTGTTCCTTGTCATTTGAGGTCCAGATTACAAGCTCTGAGTTTTTCAATTTGTCATATAGAAATGTAACACTTTTATTACACTGATCAAGCCATAATCTGCAATACCCACACAAACCTGATAATTTTCTAACATCTCTTTTGGTCTTTGGGGCAGGGATGGACAGAACTCCCAACATTCTCTTGGGGTTTCACCTTTTATACCCTTGGGTGATTATATGTCCTAGATATGTTACTTTTGTTCCACAAATTGCAGTTTCTTTTGTGATACTTTTAGGCCTTTTTCCCCTAAGAAATTTAGGAACTCTATGCTAGAACTTCTAACGTAGTCTTGTTCTCCCTCTGATGCAAGTAAATCATCAACATATTGTAAAATATGTACTCCATTCTCAGGTTTAAACTGTTCTAGGAGTTCTTCTAGAGCTTGCCAAAGAGATTGGGGGCTTCTCTAAACCCCTGGGGAAGACCTGTTCACCTTAGTTGCTGTTTTCTTTTCTTTTCAATGTCCTCCCATTCAAAGGCAAACCAGTTCCGGCACTCTTCAGCCAGGGGACATGCCCAGAAGACATCCTTTAAATCCATGACTGACAACCATGCATGCTCCTCAGGTACTTGGCTTAAAACGATGTGTACGGGTTTTGTACTACCGGGTGCCTCGCAACCATTCTTTTATTAACTTCTCTTGAATCTTGTACTAATTGATACCTTCCATCAGTTTTTCTCAACGCTAGTATGGGAGTATTATGTGGAGACATGCATGGTGCTAAAATCCTTCCTTTAATAGCTGGTCAGTTACTGGGGCTGGTCCTTTCTTTCCCTCTGGGGAAATTGGATACTGCCTTACCCGAATGGGGGAGATGTCTTTCTGCAGCTCTACTTCTATTGGTGGAATATTCCAACAACCAATTTTTCCCTCTCCCACCCACACATTTGGGTTGATTTCATCTATGTCTCCCTTAGTTAAGACCATTATTTGTACTACCATTTTTCCTTCTTTTGGCAATACTCCAATTCCCAATTTGATTTGTAAATCATATCCTAATAAATCACAACCGAACTTGGGGATGTAAATGAACTTAGCTCTCTTGAATTTCCTCTAATTTCTACATCTTCTATAATCTGGGCCTCCAATGGTTCTCCTTTGGCCCCTCGTACTTTGCAGACCTTTTTACCGACTGTGAGTCCTGTTGGTATTTTAGTCACACATGACTTGTCTGCTCCGGTATCAATTAAAACTTCAAATTCATCATTCTGGGGACCAATCTCAAAATTTACAAAGGGCTCTTCTAGATGATTCATTAAATTCCCCAGGGCACAGAACCCTTGACACCCCTATTCCGCATATTTTTCGTCTCTTCTTAAGATGTTCTCTAGAGTTTCTTGCTCCCAGGCTATGGCTTCATCTAATTGGAGTTTCTTACAGTTTCTCTTTAGATGTCCTTTCTCTCCACAGTAATAACAATATTTGTCACTGGGTAGAGCCCTAGCCCCTTTTGGTGCAATAAAACCTTTGTGTCTTCTAAGTGGTTCTACTGGCCCATCCTTGTTGGCTCCTACACTTTCTCTGCCTATGGCTACCATAATTTTAGCTTTTGTTTTTGTCTTTTTTTCTTCTCTTCTCAGATATACTCTTATGGCTTCTCTCAGCAGTTCATTATACTTTTTTCCTGCTAGTCGTCTATTCTTTCAAACTTTCATCAGATATCTGGCCAGGATTTAGTTATAAATTGTGTGTTGAGAAGGACTTGGCCTTCAGGGCTATCTAGGTCAACACCAGAGTAAATCTGGAAGTTTTGCTTTAGCCTATTAAGCCATGTTGCTGGGGTCTCGTCTTTTTCCTGGGTGCTGTCAAATGCTAACCTGGTATTACTCCCTCTAGGGACTGATTCTTTTATCCCTCTGGTCATCAGGGACCTGTGATCTCTCATATTCCTACTCCCCTCTTCTTGATTAGGGTCCCATTCAGGCTCCACTAAAGGCATTTTTTGTTACCTTGGGGCCCGGATTGGTTTTCTCGCTCCCAAATTTTCATTCCTGTAGTTCTTATTATTTGAGTCTCTTCTGGGGAAAATAGGATGTTAAAGATGGAGTTCAATTCTCCCCATGGATAAATATTAGGGCTAAAAATGGATTAATTTGATTTGCTATTCCTACTGGGTCTTCCACTAAATTTTGCAATTCTTTCTTAAAATTTCTGAATTTGGATGCAGTCAAGGGAGCGTTTACAAATCCAATCTCACTGGCCACCCCACCCATGGGAACTTCTCTGAGGGGGAACAATTTTTCTATTTTAGCCACTTTGGACCGGGTGTTGCAACATCAGCTGTGGAGGCTGACTGGGTAACTTCACTCTTGGGCATGAGATTCTGAGATGTTGTTTGGCTTCTCGTTTGTGGTGGGGGGAGGCAGAGCAGGAACTTGCTGGTGAATAAGGGGTGCATGAGATGGCACAGGTAAGGGAACAGTAGTGAAGGGTAAAGAGAGTAAGGAGAGGGTAGAGGGGAAGGTGGTGGAGGTATAACTGGGTTAGGAGGTGGTAAAGGAATGACAGCTGGGAGAGGAGGAGGAATTGGGTCCACAGCAAGAGGAATTGGAGGAAGGATTTGAGGAACTGCAAGGGTAGGAGAAAGTAAGTGGTCCAGGGGGTCCCAGTTTTTGTTAGCCTTCCCAGCCTCTTCTTCTTCTTTTACCTTACTAGATTGCTTTCCCTCTTTTACTTTATAGACTCTTGTATTTTTCTCGTGTGAGGTGTACCTTAGGCAAAAGGTGACGTTCTGTACGTGATGGGCCTTTTGCAGGAACTTGGGAAAAAAAAAGAAGGTGCATCACCTTCGGACAGAGAGGCAGGTAACTCAGGAAATGTGTAAGGATGTTGTTAGATCATGCAGAAAGAAAGTTAGAGAGGTGAAAGCTTAATGCTTAACCACGCCATTTCTGTGAAGGATAATAAAAATGTTTTTATAAATACATTAATAGCAAAAGGAGGTACAAGGCCAATACCCATTCATTATTGGGGGACATATGGTTTCCAAATATGAGGGAAAGGCTGAGGTACCTAACCGCTTCCTTGTCTTAATTTTCAAAAATCAGACAGGTTGTCCTTAGGACAAGAGTTCTCCTGAGCATGTGGATGGGCACAGGGAGCAGAACAGCCCCTGTAATCCAGGAGGAAACAGCTGGGAACCTGCTGAGCCACTCAGAGGCTCACAGGTGTCTCTGGGAGGAGATGGGATCCATCCCAGGGGGATGAGGGAGCTGGTGGATGAGCTCCCCAAGCTGCTCTCCATCATTCACCATCAGTGGTGGCTCAGCAGGGAGGTCCCAGAGGACTGGAGGTGCCAGTGTGAGCCCATCCCCAAGAAGGGCTGGAAGGAGGAGCTGGGCAACTCCAGGCCTGTCAGCCTGACCTGGGTGCCCAGCAAGGTTATGGAACAGATCACCTTGAGTGCCATCACAGGGCACCCACAGGATGGCCGAGGGGTCAGAGCCAGCCAGCCTGGGTTTCAATATCTGCACTGATGATCTGCATGAGGGGACTGAGTCCAGCATCAGCAAATTTGCAGATGACACCAAGCTGGGTGTGAGTGTGGATCGGCTGGAGGGTAGGAGGGTTCTGCAGAGGGACCTGGACAGGCTGGATCCAGGGCCCAAATCCAACAAGGTGAGGTTGAACAAGATCAAGTGCTGGGTCTTGCACTTTGGCCACAACAACCCCTGCAGCGCTACAGGCTGGGGACAGAGTGGCTGGAGAGCAGCCAGGCAGAAAGGGACCTGCAGGGACTGATGGACAGCAGGCTGGACATGAGGCAGCAGAGTGCCCAGGTGGGCAAGAAGGCCAATGGCTGCTGGCCTGGATCAGGAATGGTGTGGCCAGCAGGAGCAGGGCAGGGATTCTTCCCCTCTGCTCAGCACTGGTTGGGCAGCACCTCGAGTGCTGTTTGCAGTTCTGGGCCCCCAATTTAGGAGGGATATGGAGGGGCTGGAGCATGTCCAGAGAAGGGCAACAAGGCTGGAGGGGGGGGGTCTGGTACACAAGTCCTGAGAGGAGTGGCTGAGGAAGCTGGGGTTGTTTATCTTGGAGAAGAGGAGGCTCAGGGAGACAAGGCAGTGTCAGGGCACAGGTTGGACTTGATAATCTCCGGAGACAAGGCAGTGTCAGGGCACAGGTTGGACTTGATAATCTCCAAGGTCTTTTCCAACCTTGCTCATTCTTTGATTCACTGGAACCACCCTTGGAGCAGTCTCAGGATGAGCCCTGGGCCTCCTCTTCAGAAGCTCCAGCAGCCCAGGTCCCTCAGCTTCTCCTGCCAGCCCCAAAGCCCATCCTGTCAGTCCAGCAGAGCCTCTGCAGCTCCTCCTCACTGCCCAGAACAGGGAGCCCCAGAGCCAGACACAGCAGCCCAGATGTGCCCCCCTGGCCTGGGGTGCCTCTGGCAAGGGAGCAGCACCAGGCACTGCAGGAGCCTGCAGACAATTCCTGCAGCACTTGTAGGATGATCCTGCTGCCCAAGGGACGTTCCCATGGTGCCAAGTCAGGAACTGCAATGGGGAGTGGGGCCAGAGAGGAAAGGGCAAACAGGGATTGGCTGTCTGCAGGGGAGGGAACAGGACAGGGCAAGAGGGAGAAATCTGGAAAAAGAAAGAGGAGAGAAAGCAAAGGTGAAGCCAAGGAAATGCTCAGGGCAGTTTGGGAGTGGCTGCCAGGCTGCCCTGGCTCTGAGCAACAGCATCTGCAGTGGCACAGGAAACTCCCAGCTGATGGGAACAAACTTTTTGGCTGACTGCAATGGCCACGACAAACCTGAGCGGTTTCCCTGGTGTCCCCAAGCCCTTGCTGGCCCCAGAGCCTGATGGCATTTGTGCTCCCTCAGGTTTATGTCCCCACAGCAACAGCATGGGGGTGCTTCCCCTGCTCTGTGCAATGCAAAGAGGGGCTGCTGAGCCAGTGCTGCCGTGTCTGTGCCTGCAAGGATGGGGCACCTGTGTGAGCTGGGGGAGAGGCCAGGGCTGCAGAGGGGGGATGTTGTTGGCAGCTCCCTGAGGACGCTCTGGGACACTGCCCTGGGCTGTGCAGCGCACTGGGGATGGATCAGCCCCTGCTCTGCTGCTCCTGCCCATCTGTCCCAGGGCCCTTGCAGAGGCCCAGCCATGCTGTGTTCCCCCTGCCTGCCCACGGCCAGGTGCTCACAGGGCTTTTCTGTGCTCAGCATTGGCCTGGGCGTGCTCTTGAGAGAGCCTGGGCAAGGAGCCTGGAGCCCCCAGGGCCTGGCCTGAGGCGTCAGCGCTGCCCCAGCAGTGCCCATGGCCTGTCCCTGCTGCAGCCCCGGCACTGCCACCCCCAGGGCTGTGCCCGGCCCCGAGAGCACTCAGGCCCTGCAGCAGCACCAGGGCCACCAGGGCAGCGGGGCAGGGCCACGGCAGCAGCGCTGGCAACACCAAGTGCTGCTGCTGCTGGGCACAGCTGCTGAGCCAGCACTGATCTGCCTCCAGCTCTGCACACAGACATTGCTGCTGCAGCTCCAGAGAAGGTAACAAAGGGGCATCTCTGTTGAAAACTTTGCTGGGAGATCCTTTATTTCTTTTGAAGCCACTGAGAATGCAGCCCCTCATTGACACAGTCTGTGGCCACAGGGAAGTTGGAGAGAAACAAAATGGGCTACAGATCAAACAACAACATGTATTTGTAGACACTTTGAGAAAAGTAAAAGAAAGACAAATGACCCCCAAAATGAAACCAACAAGAAGTATCAAAGATCACTTTTATTACAAGTGCTTGTAATAAATTGCAGAAATTGACCAGCAGTTTAATGCTTCTGAAAGCATCCAGTCATCAGTCTCCACACTGCAGCCTTGAGCTCCTGGTTCCTCAGGCTGTAGATGAGGGGGTTCAGGGCTGGAGGCACCACCGAGTACAGAACTGAAAGGGCCAGATCCAGGGATGGGGACGAGACTGAGGGGGGCTTCAGGTGAGCAAAGACACTAGTGCTGAGGAACATGGAGATCACAGCCAGGTGAGGGAGGCAGGTGGAAAAGGCTTTGTGCCGTCCCTGCTCAGAGGGGATCCTCAGCACAGCTCTGAAGATCTGCACATAGGAGAAAACCATGAACACAAAACAGCCAAAACTAAAACAGGCACTAACAGCAAGAAGTCCCAGTTCCCTGAGGTTTGAGTGTGAGCAGGAGAGCTTGAGGATCTGTGGGATTTCACAGAAGAACTGGCCCATGGCATTGCCCTTGCACAGGGGCAGGGAAAATGTATTGGCTGTGTGCAGCAGTGAATAGAGAAAGGCACTGGCCCAGGCAGCTGCTGCCATGAGGGCACAAGCTCTGCTGCCCAGGAGGGTCCCATAGTGCAGGGGTTTGCAGATGGACACGTAGCGGTCATAGCACATGATGGTCAGGAGGAAATGCTCTGCTGAGATGAAGAACACAAAGAAAAACACCTGTGCAGCACATCCTGTGTAGGAGATGTTCCTGGTGTCCCAGAGGGAATTGTGCATGGCTTTGGGGACAGTGGTGCAGATCATGCCCAGGTCAGTGAGGGCCAGGTTGAGCAGGAAGAAGAACATGGGCGTGTGCAGGTGGTGGCCGCAGGCTACAGCGCTGATGATGAGGCCGTTGCCCAGGAGGGCAGCCAGGGAGATGCCCAGCAAGAGGCAGAAGTGCAGGAGCTGCAGCTGCCACGTGTCTGCCAATGCTAGCAGGAGGAAGTGACTGATGGAGCTGCTGTTGGACATTTGAGCTGTCTTGGCATGGGGATCTGTAAGAAAAGTAATCATGGAATAGTTGGGTTTGGAGAAGACTTTAAATATCCCAGCACAGCCTGGGGGCACTTTCCCCCCACTGCCTGCCCAGGGCTCCGCTTCCTGGAGCTGTCCCTGCCAGCAGCTTCTTCCCTGTGCCCAGGGCTGGGCCCTGCCAGTGCTGCCAGAGCCCAGCCCAGCCCTGGGGGCTCAGCTCTGCCCTGAAGACTCCTCCCAGCTCTGGCACTGCCCAGGGGATGCTCTGGCTCTGCAGGCTCTGATAGGAATGTCAGAGCAACACTGAGGAGGCTGGAAAAGCGACACTGATGCTGCCTCAAAGGGGCCTTGTGCAGATATCTGTCACTTCATGCTTTATTCAGATCTGAGACAAAATGTTTTTATTATTCCATTCTGAACTGAGAGATGAAAATCTATAGGCTCCATCCAGGCAACCCAGAGCAGTATATTAAAAAAGCAGGATTTTCGCTTTTATGCAGCCCCTGCCTTGCTATGCTCTCTGTATAATCTACTTGGAAATGTGCTGCAGTTAAATGCCATGCTAAGAGCAGCCCTGAACAATGCAGCATCCTCACCACACAAGCAGAACACTTCCAAGCCTTACCAGCTGTGTCCTCCCACCCAGATCTTGTCCCCCAGTGCTGGGAGCAGCTGCCAGGGCTGGCTGAGAGCTGTCCCAGGCAGGCAGCAGAGTCCCTGCCCCAGCACAGCGCCCTGGGCTGCAAGACCCTGCTCTGCAGGAGAGCCCTGGGCACCCCTGGCTGCTCTGCACAAGAGACAAACAGAGAAAGTACTCACAGGGTCTGTAGTCATTGGGATGTTCCAGCTTGAGGAGATCACTCCAGGAGCTGCAGCTGCATTGTCCTGCAGCCAGAGGTTCCTGTGCCAAGGGCTGGCAGTGATTCTGCCCCAGGCACTTTTCAGCACCTTCCCAGCCCTGACTGATTGAAGCTTTCTGTGCCTCTGTGCTGGGCCCGGAGTGGCTGCAGGCAATGCCCCAGCCCTGTTGGGCTGGCAGAAAAGCTGCTCATTAAGAGAAATGTGCTTTTGAAGCTCTTCTTGGTTACCAGGAGCTGCCTCAGTGCCAGGAGCCCAGCCCAGCTCAGCAGCACAGACACAGCACCAGGACTTGAATGAGCCTCTGGGGCTTTGTGCTCAGGCCCTGAACATCAGTCCCTGAGAGGGAGCTGAAGAAACCTCTCCAGAACTCCAAGTCAGAATCCAACTCCAAAGTTTCTTGGACTTTTAATGGGTCCCACTGAGGGACAAGACGGAGAAAGTGTCCCCAGGCCCCAGGCAGAGCAGAGAACTAGAGACAGTGATGACAGGTGGGGACAAAGAGAAGCCAAGTCTTGGTGCCCTGGGGCACAGCAGGGTCTGTGCCACCAAGGGCTGGGAGGAGACACCTTGTCCAGAGGCACTGGGGCCTCCTGGCACAGCCCCAGCCAGGCTGGGCACTGTCAGCCCCTTGTCCTGCCCTCAGCATCCCCCCTAGCCCACATCCCAGTGGCCTCAAGGATCTGCGAGGAGGAGTCCCTGGGGAGCCTTGGCCAGGAATGGCCCTGGGGGCTCCTGAATGCTCCCTGCAGGTACTGCAGGTTTTTGAAAGGACTTTGGGTTTGGCTTTTGCCTTGGAGTCTCTGAGAGGTTTGTGTACTCATGGCCTCCAATTATCTACTAAAGTCCCTGGAGAGGCTTTGTCAGTAACAACACTCAGTGGGGGTCATTAATGCTTCAAGGTACTTCAGTTATTTTAAGGTACTTGGTGTTGCCCTTTGGATACAGACTCTGTAAGAGGTTTGTGCAATCATGGCCCCAGTTATCTATTTTAATGAGTCCCTTGAGAGCTTTGTACTGACATTCAGTGGGGCTCATTAATGCTTTGAGGTACTCAAGGTTTTAAGGTACTTTGGATTTTTCTTTCTCCACTCTCCATCTCTGAGAGGTTTTTGTGCCATCCTGGCCTCCAATTCTCTCCTGCAAGGAGTCCATGAGGAGCCTGTATTGGAGAGGGACCTCAGTGGGACCCATTCATGCTTTGAGACACTTTGAGTCTTTCCTCTGACTTTGACTCCTGGAAAGGTTTGTGCAATTTCCTCTCAGGCCCTGAGGTTCAAGGGCTCAGCTTGAAATGCACCTCAGAACTCATTAGGAACAGGCAAGTCCTGTCAAACCATGGCTCTGCCTTGATTTCCCTCTGGTCTGGAGCAGTTAATCAGGAAGATTTCCTTTTACAGTTACAGAGAAATTTTTCAATGAGCTTCTGAGAAATATGTAATCCTATTTTAAAGACTGTATTTTATTACTTTTCTCTTTTGAGAAGAGGTGATTGCAGCATTCCATTCCTGACATTAATGTAGTGCTGCTCCTAAGGAGGTCTGGCCATGTCAGAAGAGTTATACATTGGAACTGGAGTCCATTGTGGACAGCCATGCCTCAGATTCCCCAACCCCATGTGAGACATGATTTTCACTTTCAATATTTTCAATGGTTTATTAAGTCCTTATCAAAATACAACAGAAGGTTCTTGATTTCATATCTTTTCAAATACAACAGAAGACTGAATAAAGAAAAGAATACAGTGCTTGAAGCAAAGAATTCAGTCACCATGTGCTCATCTACAAAATGGATGCTCTGTCTTTTACACCTCTAGCCCCTCCCAAAGTCTTGTCAATCGACTCCTTTTTCTCTGTCTAGTGGTGGAGATCATCGTCTTACACCTTGATTGGAGGTCAGGTGCTGCCATAGTAACAAGCCGACCCTCCCAAATGCCCCAACTACTGAGGCCATCCTGTGAATAACAATGCAAGGGAGAGGGGAAAGATAACTATACATCGACAAAACTTCTCTTAACATATATTTAATATTCACCCATTAACTGTTAGAGTCAACCATAGAATTACTCATCTATAACAAACCTCCTTTTCTTTTTGTAGAAGTCATTTTCCACTAACAATTTAAGTAAAAAAATTTCTGTCTCTCTTGAATGAGTCACACCAGCATCTGTTGATGTGGCCAAGGACAGTGGGAACAGGAGAAAAAAATCTCAGGTTTTCCTAAGACACATTTGTTTGGAATGCACAAAATGGCATCCCAGAGGTCCAGTATGGCTTTGACTCCCATCTACCGTGCCTATGTGGCTGCTATCCATAGTCAGTGAATTTTAGGGGTCAGTACAGAGGCCAACTCAGTCCTGCCCTCCAGTCCCTGTTGAATTAAAAGACAACTGAGGAATTTTAGAGGTCTGGTATGGCCTTTTGTCCCTACCTTACCATGCCTACGGGGTTGTTACCCACAGCAGTGCTATGGAGCCTTCTTGGTAGCAAACAAAGGGGCCAACCCAGTCTTGTTTCCCTTCTTTTGTCTTATTTTCTTAAAGAAGCTGTCCCATTACCTTTTACAGTCCCTTGTGTACTTCTCAACAAATGCTGGTATTTCTCATCCATTAAAACAGGAAGAGTTCTCAAGCTGGTTGGTGGAAGCTTGACTCCACTTTTTGGGTGTCTTGGTGTTTTTCTGGTTGTCTTTCAGTCTCTGCTTGAGAGTCAATCTTGTTTCACCTGGCCTGGATGTTACAGTCCACTCTTTGGGCTCTTCTACTGGGCCTTTGACTCTGTTGCCATGAATCCATCCCAGCTCTGCAGTTTACACGGCCGATTCGGTGGTGAGCAGTTCCTGAAAGGAACATTCCCGCTGGGGAGTCAGAGGCTGATCTCCCTGTGGCTTGATCATCACCCAATCCCAGGATTAATATTATGGATTCCGCAATCCAGGCTGGTAGATTAAGTAATTGCCCCTTTATGTCTTAGCCCTTCTAAGGTTTGTGCTATGGACATAACAAATTTCTTGGCATTGGTTTCCCCTTCCTCATAGGTGGCAACCTTCTGGGGTGAGGTCCAAAAGGGAAACCCAAACATCATTTCATAGGGTGACACCCCCTGATCTGACTGGGGTTGGGTTCTAATTCTTCATAATTCTTAATAATTCTTAATAAGGCCAAAGGGAGACATTTTCTCCATGACACTTGGGTTTCAATCATTAGCTTAAATAGAGCTCTTTTAAGAGTTTGATTCATTCTCTCAACCTGACCAGAACTCTGTGGATGCCATGGAGTGTGTAATTCCCATTTTACTCCCAGGGCCTGAACAACTTTCTGCAATATCTGTAATGTGAAATGAGTTCTCCAGTCTGAATCAATCCTGTTTGCCATCCCATATCAGGGAATGATTGATTCTAGAAGTGTTTTACTCACAACATTGGCATTGGCTTTCACAGTGGGTACCACCTCTACCCAATGAGTCACGTGATCTACTATCAGTGGCAAAAATTTCCACCATTGTACCTGGGGAAGCTCAGTAAAGTCTACTTGGATGTTTTGGAAGGGCTCTAAGGCTAGTTGTCACCGTCTTCTGGGTGTTTTCCTCATGATTTTCTTATTCACTTATTCACTGGCATATCACACACCCTCCAGTTACTTGCTTAGCTATTCTGAAAATTCCTTTGCATCCCAAATCCCTTAGAAATTGATCACTTAGCGCTTGTGTACCCGAATGTGTTGTTCCATGTATGCCTTCTAGCATTTTCCTGGCCAGGGGTTTATTCAACATTTGCCTTCCATCTGCTAATCTCCACTTCTCTTTTTTATCTTTCTTGGCTCCTCTTTTAAGGAGTTCTTCCTCTTCTGTCCCACTGAATACAGGGACTTTTTGCATTTCTCTCACGGTTGTTAATACTATTATTAGTGTTTTTGTCTCTGATTCAATTGTATTTTTAGCCTCTAGATCAGCCTAATTGTTCCCTCGCTCCTCCTGAGTTGCCCCTTTTTTATGTCCTTTAACATACACCACTGCTACTTACTCTGGTAATTGTAAGGTTTCTAACTCTTCTAAAAGAAATATTTTGTGAATCAATCCCTTTCCCTTTTGATTTTAATAGCCCTCTCTCTTCCCAATTTCTTCCAAATATATGCACTATTCCAAAAGTGTATTTTCAGTCTGTATATATTGTTCCCCTTTTCTGTGCTAATATATCCAGAGCTTGTTTTAGGGCATACAACTCAATGCCTGGGCTGACCAGTTGGAAAGTAACTTTATCTTTTCTATGGCTACCAACCCTTCATGCACTATAGCGTACCCCAATACCCTGTGCCCCTTTACAACCTGTGAAGATCCATCGACATACAATTGTTTTTCACTTTGGAGTGGTTGATCTGTTACATCCTCTCTTACTCTAGTTTGACAGTTTATAACCTCTAGGCAATTATGTAGTAGTGCCTCATCTGGTTCTCCATACAAAAACGGGGCAGGGTTGAGTTGGTTACTGACGATTAGCTCTAAAACATTATCTATTAAGATGGCTTCATACTTTAGCATTTGGGAATCAGTGAGCCATTCCTCAGGATACTCGTTACTGAGTCTGGGACATATATCTTCAATTTTCAATTAAATGGTTAATTTTTTGCTTTCTGCTATGAGTAGGGAAGTCACTGTCGCACCTGAATGCAGGTTGGCTACCCCTGGCTGACAGGCTCTAGTAATTTTGATAAATAGGCCACTGGTTTCCTGGATCCTCCTCAGTCCTAGGCTAACACTTCATGTGTTACCTCTTTTTCTATATCCACAGACAGATAGAAGGGTTTGTCTAAGGCAGGAAGACTCGGGGCTGGTGCACTAACTAATTTTTGCTTCACAGCTTCAAACGTTTGTTCATTGTCTTTTTCCCACCCAATCTCTCCAATTAACTTTTCACACAAGGACCGGATGGCCTGCGTGTATCCTCCAATCCATAGCCTACAATATCCCAACAGGCCTAAAAACCTTTTGACTTCTTTCTTAGTTTTTGGCCGTGGGAGTGAGACTATCCCCATAATTCTCTCAGGGTTCAGCCCCCAGCTCCCTTGACAAATCATATGTCCTGGATATGTCCACTTCCCTTTCTACAAATTTGAGTTTCCCTTTCGATACCTGAAGTCCTTGGCGCCCCAGAAAATTTACCAACACTATGGTGGATTCCCAAACTTCTTTTTCTTCCCATCCTGAGAGAAGCAAATAATTTACATATTGGATGAGCTTTATCTCAGGTTTAATGGAGAAGAGTTGTGTTACTTCTCCTAGGGCTTGACCAAAGAGGTTTGGTATAGTAGGAGGCCTAATAAAATATCTGTACTGTATTTGAATATCTGTATATAGGCCTTGCCCCGATAAGCCCCGGTTGTTCTTGATGGACTGCAGCTGCGATGTCCTTAATTGGGCTGCAGCTGTAGATAGTGAAGAAAACTGGGATTAAAGGGGCGGGGCTTGGCCAGTCAGGGAGAGCCTGGAAGGAGCCCTGACTAAGAAGCAGCAACAAGAAGGAGGTGAAGTCTGTGATGTGAAGAACTGCCCCCAAGAAATATCACCGAGAAGGTATGAGACTTTAGAAATATGTTTGTGACAATATGGGACTTTAGAAATATGAAATACAACAAGATAACAGTTTGGGGATTGAGAAAACCCTTGGAGTAACCCAGTCCACTGAAGCTGTTGCTTTCTCCCAGAATCGGGGTCCTCCCATTCAAAAGCAAATATAACCCACTTTCCTCTGCCAGTGGGTATGCCCAAAAAGCCTCTTTTAGGTGATCACGCTAAACCAATGGGATGTTACTTAGGAGTGTATAGGGATTAGGCACTACTGGGTACTGATTCACTGTTCTTTTGTTCACTTCTCTCCAATCTTAGACAAGCCTGTAAGTCCCATCTGACTTCTTTATTGGTAATATGGGTGTATTATGGGGGGACATACATGGTTCTAAGATCCTGTCCTCAAGGAGGTCCTGGATCAGTGGCTGCAGTCCCCATCTCCCCTCCAGGGAGAGTGGATATTGTCATAGCTGAACTGGATGGTTCACATTAACTATTTTTATTACTATAGGTTTCATGTTCAATTTACCTCAGTTTTTTGGTTTTGCCCAAATAATCTCTTGAATTTTCTCCTTGATTCCTTCCCTTAATTGGAGAAGCTTAACTACCATTTTCCCTTTCTCTGGGAGCACTCCAGAGAATGTCAAAATGCACCTGTAAATCCTGTCCTAATAAATTCCATCCTGCTTCTGCAACTAATAGAACATCCCCAATTCCTATTTTATTTGTTCCTCCAGACTTTGTTTGCTGTATAACTGAGGCTTTGAAACTTTCCCCTTGTTAATGTTTGAAAAGACAGGTGTCAGCTAATGAAGGCAGGAGCCTCCCCTGAAATGGAAAATGTAAGCCCTCTTCCCTCCACATTGTTATAATTTTGAAATAAAGGGGGCGCTCAGGCACAGATATAGGAGCAGGAAATAACAGTTCTTTATTAGGGAAGAAAATTAAACAAATAAACAATGCAGTACATTGGAAAAACATTGACAGTCACAACTCAACCTGACACCCTGTGGGTCAGGGTGTTGGCGGCAGTCCAATTGGAAATGTGGCCACAGCCCTCCTGCAGTGTCAGGTGTGGTTCTGTTGGAGCAGGCGGTCCTGTAGAAAAGGATGTATTCTTCCTCTGAAAATCCAGTGGAAGAAGAGACAGCTGCTGTTCCTCTAGGGAATCCAGTGGAGAAAGCTGTTCTGGTATTCCAGAATCTCCAGATTATATCTGGGTAGCAATGCTTGGCTCCTCCCTCTGGGCTCACATCTCACAACGGGATGCTGTAGTTCTTATCAGTCATGCAGTGACATTCAATAGCCCATTATAAGCAGATGTCCAGTCAGAGAGAGAAGGAAAACTGCCCACTTGTCAAGACAACTTCCATAGAGATGGCAATAGAGTACATCTTGCCTTGCAATCTGGAACAACCCCAGAGCCATCAGCCCATCTCTGCTGGTTATGTGATGAGGCCTCCAAATCCCATCTTGGGAGATTTTTGGTTCCTCTCCAAGGACTGTGAAAATGGAAAAATGTGGTCAAAGGCATTTTCTCCCAAATCTTGCAGTGACCGGCTCAATATTTCTAAACTGAATGAGGGTAGATTTTCATTTGTTAGAAAGAGGAAATATTTTATAATTATGAGAGTGGCACAAAATGGCAACCGTTTTTCCAGAGAAGTGGATTCCCCATCCCTGGAATTGTCCAAGAGCAGGAGCTTTGTGCAGCATTGCCCATTGAAACCCTCTCATCTCCAGGGACAGAATTCCTGCATTGTGGGTTCTCTGATGTGCTGGGTGCCCTCACAAGGCTTCTGGCCAGAATGTGTGCTGAGGGCAGCCAGGCTGCTGCAGGGGCAGTGACCTCACAGCCATCACCATGGCAGCCCTGTCCCCTGGGCCTGGCTCTCCCCTTTCCTCTGCCCCTACCTTGGCTCTGCTGCCATGAAGAGTTTTGTCATTAATATCTCTTTCCCAAGGTGCTGGGGCCAGTGGCTTCCCAGTCAATCTCCTGGGGCAGAAGTGGCTTTTCAGAGCCCAGCCAGCAATGAGCCCTGAGGCAGCAGCTCTGCAGTGGTGGCCACCAGGCTGGGCTGCCAAGGGAGGCTTCTAGCCATGGCCTGCAAGCAGCTGCTGCTGCCAAGGTGCCTTTGGTGCCTCAGGCTCTCCCTGGCACAGCTCCAGCATGGCGCTCTGCCCTTGATCCTGAGCCCTTCCCTGTGCTGGGGCTGGCCTGGGGCTTTTCCTGCAGCTGGACCTGCCGTGCTGATGGCACAGGAAAGGCAGTTCCTGCTGGAGTAGGAGGCTCTGCCTGGAATGGCCTCCAACAACTCCAGCAAGGCCCTGTTTGCAAAGCCCCCAGTGGGAAAAGAAGGAGGGGTGTCACACTGCTTTTGGGGTGAATAATGCTGAAACCAGCCTGACTCCTCCATCCCAAAGCTCAACATCCTCAGAGGGAGCTGAAGCTGTGGCAGAGCTGGAAAAATCCCCAGAGAAAGGAGCAACCGAGTGACACCACTGAGAGCTTCTGCAGAGCGTCTGAGCTGGCCCAGCCTGGGCACATCTGACTGACACGGCAGCACCTCAGACTAGAAAATCCCCGTCCCAAATATTAATGGCAGCATCTCCTGACATTTCCCTTTTTGAGGGGTGTGGGGATTCCTCCCAGCAGTTGGGACACCCTCAAGGTCACTGCTCCAGGCTGAGCCAAAGAGATTTGCCCATGGTCATTGGTCTGCAGGAGTGACATCAATCTCTGCTTAATTACATGTTTTGCTTAATACAGTTGCTTTGAAATAATTTCCTAGTGCCATGTATAATATATTTTACATCTCTTATATCCTGGCATAAATACTTCTGATTAAGGCAATTTTGTCTAATCATTACCATAATAGAGAATACGTATTTATATAAATATATCTGACCATGGCAGGAACCCCTGTGAATGTCTGGGACATCCCAGCTCTTTGGCAGCCTGGGGACTCCTGGGATGTCATTGTGGAGCCCCTGTGAGTGCCTGTGAGATCGGTGCCTTTGCAGCCCAAAGTCCCCTGGGATGTCACCATGGAATGGCTGTGACTGCCTCTGACCACAGGGCTCTTTACCATCCCCAGAAAGCCCTGGGAGGTCTCCATGGAGCCCCTGTCTCTGCCTGTGACATTCCAGCTCTGGAACAGCCTGGAGACTCTTGGAAAGTCCCCATGGAACCCCTCTGAGAGCCTGTGGCAAATCTGATTCTTAGCAGGCAACCATCACCAGGCCTCTATTGCTATGGTCAGTTTCCATGGCAACCATCACCAGCCCCCTCTTTATATGGTCAGTTTCCATGGCAGCTCCATGGAGACCCCATGCCAGGGGTGGTTGCCATGGACACCAGCCAGGCCTGCAGCCAGAGCCCGTTACCATGGCAACCATTGGCAGCCCCATCCCCAGGCTCACGGGATCCCAGAACCACAGAATTGGCTGAGCTGGGAGGGACCCATCAGGATCCTCCAGTCCAGCTGCTGGCCCTGCACAGGACACCCCAACAATGCCAGCCTGGGCCTGGCAGCGCTGTCCAAACGCTGCTGCAGCTCAGAGAGCCCTGGAGCTGGGACCCTTCCCTGGGAAGCCTGGGCAGGGCCCCAGCAGCCTCTGGGCAAAAACCTTTTCCTGACATCCAACCTGAGCCTGCCCTGACTCAGCTGCAGCCGTTCCCTCCACTCCTGTCCCTGGGCACCAGAGGGAAGAGGTTCCCACAGCCCCAGCCAGGGACCCGCTCCCAAGGCTGTTGCCATGGCCACCAGGGCTGGGACCAGCTGGGATGCTCGGTTTCCACGGGCCGGGGTTCAGGAATGGGATTCCCCAATTTCCTGCTCCTGCTAAAACTGCTCTGCCCTCGCTGCCCTCCCGCCTCCCATGGAAAGCACAAAAGGGAAAGATCCCGGGCTGGGATAAGAACAATTTATTTGGAACAGCAACGAGATAAGAAACATACAGAACAGAAACAATAATGATAAGAGAAGGGATAAATAAAACTTTACAGGGAAAACTAAAACACAACTTACTGGGTCTCCCTGGCCACAATTTCCCCCTGCCTGGAAAGGGCACTCCTCTCCTCAGGGAAAGAGACATACAGAGTTCCTTTCCTGCCCCTAGCAATAACCTGAGGTGGGAGTGAATGTAATGACAGGGCCATGGCCAGACCCTCATGTTCTTCAATCCCACATCATGTCAAGGGCAGGGGCAGGATGACAGGTAGGTGTCTTCCCAGCATGGATCACAGGGAAAATGGATCACAAGGGCTCTTCTCAATGTGGGTTCTACCATGGATGATGAAGATAGAGCGGTGCATTAAGCTGTTCCTGCAGCTGGGGCATTTGCAGGGCCTCCCTTACTGGTGGCTCTGTTGGTGTCTTGTCAAGTGAGAGCTCTGGGTGAAGCTCTTCCCACACTGGGGACACTCGAAGGGCCTCTCCCCAGTGTGGATGCGCCGGTGCCTGATGAGGGTGAAGTTGTGCTTGAAGCCCTTCCCAAAGGCGGGACAGCAAAATGGCCTCTCATCAGTGTGAATCCGCTCATGCAGGAGGAGATGGGAGCTGGTGTGAAACCTCTTCCCACATGTGGCGCACGGGTAGGGCCTCTCCTCAGTGTGGATGCGCTGGTGCCTGATGAGGTGGGAGCTGTGGTTGAAGCCCTTCCCACAGTCAGGACAGCAGAAGGGCCTCTCCTCCGAGTGAATCTGTGGGTGCTGGAGGAGCCTGGAGCTGGTGTGAAACCTCTTCTGACACTGGGGACACTCATAGGGCCTCTGCCCAGTGTGGATGCCTTGGTGGGTCACAAGGGTGGATCTGTAGCTGAAGCCCTTCCCACATTCCCCACACTCGTAGGCCCATTCCCCGGTGTGGATCATGTGGTGGCTGACCAGGTGCTTGCTCTGTTTGAAGCTCTTCCCACACTGCAAGCACTTGTGGGGCTTCTCCCCATCACGAAGCTGCTCATGAACCACCATCTCTGAGCTCTGCCTAAAGCTCTGTCCCCCTTCCTGGCTCTGGGTGGTTCTTTCTTCCTCAGAGAATCCTGGGCTGGTTTTGGAGCCCCTCCTCCTGTGGGATCTCTGTGGCATTTCCTCCATGTTGGATTCCTCTGCACTAGAGTTGCTCAAAATAGCCTCTTTCACAAGGTTCTGATGTGGAGATTTTTCCTCCCTGGTCTCCATCCTCAGCTCCTTACCTGGGGAAGGACGGAGAAAGAGAGGATGGGATTTGGCTCCGTGCCAGAGGGAAGGGGAAGGAGATCCCCCCAGTGCATCACTGGCAGGATGGCATTGGCACCAGGGTTGTCCTGCAGCTGGGGGCTGTGCTGGGCTGGAAGATGGAGCAGGAGAGAGGGGGAAAGGAGCACTGACTTCCTCCTCACCTGCCTGGGTGTCCCAGGGCATCTTCCTCTTCCTCGCAGCTTTCTCCTCCATCAGGTGAAGGTTTGGGAATGGGAAATTTTATTTTGGGAGGAAAACAAGGGATGAGCACATTGAGTTTTGTACTGGTTTGACAGCAAACATGAGGGAAAGTCTAAGTCAGAATTACAATTTAATAAGAAAATTAGGACCAAGGCAATGATACAGAAACACTGCCTTAAACTGACAGAGTCAGGATATAACCTGACACCCTGTTGGTCAGGGTGGTGGTAGCAGTCCCATTAAATGGTGGGTGCAGTCCTGTTGGAGTGATTAACGTGGTTCTGTCAAAGCAGTGATCCTGCAGAAGGGTCTAGTCTTCCTCTGAAGGTCCAGTGGTGGTTCTGGAGCTCTTGTCCTCTGGGAATCCAGCAGGTAAGCTGCTCCTGGCTTTGCAAGGCTCAGCTTATATCCAGGTAGGAATGCTTGGATCCTCCCCCTGGGCGGAGCATCCCACAAGGGGATGATGGAATTTTATCAGTCCTGCAGGGACACTCAATGGCCCATTCACAGAAGATATCTCCCTTGGAGGGCGTTATCAGGGGTGAGTTATGGATGAGATATAGAACACTGCCCTGCCTTTTTATAACAGTTGATGAAGATGGTGATTGAAAACATGCATTTGGTTACATCTTACATTGCACCCTGAAACAGTGGGGTAATCCCTGCTCAGGGGGTGAACACCACCCCTCTTACCCAAACTGGCTCAGGTGTAAAACCCCTACCATGGGATGGCAACACACACACAGGGGAGAAAGTCACACTTGCCCTGCTCCAGGGGAGGTCTCTGTCCCTGTCACTCCCTCTCTCTCCCTCCCTTTTCTCTTTTTTTGATCTCTCTCTCTACCTCACATTTACTGTTTAATAAAATCTACTTTGGATTTGGTCTCGTTAGCACCTTAATTGGGCAAGAGGCATCTCTCTACCAGTTTTCTTAAGCATATTGCAACAATATTTTGGCACAGTGAGTTCAGGCACTGTTCTTTGACCCCAAGGCCTTTGAGTACAGCATGGTTCCCTCCACTGAGGAGGTTGTGGTTCTTTCTGAAAGAACTCTGGGAAACCTGGACACAGCTTCCTTTGAGCAACTTATGGGAGAACTGATGAGGAAAATGGCCATTGTGGGTGGCCAGGGTAAAGTAAATGTTTTGTTGTCCTTCCGGAACAGTTTGTTAAAATCACTGGAGGAAAGGGAGCAAATGTTACCAGAGAGACTGACAAGGTTCATTCACACTGCGGTGAGGAACACAAGGCTGCTGAAAGTCCTATAAGATGCCCAGCCCAAGTTGCTAAATTCCCAAATAACTCCGGCCAGGGGTCTCCGGGAGGATTTTTTTTTGAGAGTGTTCAGAGCTGTCAGATCTCTTGAGCCCCGGATATCTCCGGGCTCCCTACAAGGAGCTTTTTCAGGGGCAGAGGACCTGTGATCACCCCTCGGGAAGGTCCCGGGGGTTCCAAATAGGGATGGCCCGGTACCGACGGGACGGGACATTGATTTTGGGGATCCCCGTGAGAGTCGAGGCTGTGGAACGGGGGACCCCCGGGGCGGGGAGAGGGGAAGGGGCGATACCAGAGCTGGGGGACCCCCGACAGCCCAGAGATGAGGCGGGGACGGGACCTCCTGACCCTGACAGGGGCGTGTCCTGGGGTGACTTCATGATGCTCGTACCCCATCGGTCTGTTTAGCCCAGAAATGAGTTCTGCACCTTGAAGGCTGGTTCTGAGAGTGAAGGGGAGGAGGAAGAAGCTGCAGTTTGTTTTCAGAAACTGCACTCACTCCTCTACATTCCATTTGCTGGATGGAGAGACAGCAGGACAGAGCTCTCCTTTGCTTTTAGTTAGTTTTTAGGTCTCTGAGGCAGAGAAGTTCCCTGGACTGGGGATTTTCTTTTTCTTTGGAGCTGTTTAAACCTGCTCTGGACTGAACACCCAGAGAGCACTGACAGCATGCACCTTTGGCCCACCTGGCCGGGCCTGGGCCATGGCATTTCCAGTGCTGGAGGGGCCGATAACAGACTGATAAAGAGACTGATAAGAGACTGATAAGAGGCTGAGTGAGCTGAGCTACAGACCAAGGAGACTTTATGAGTTTCTCATCTCTTTTGGAGTAGCAGGAGGTTGTATTGCTTAATATTGTTCAATTTTTTTTTTTTTTTTTTTTGCTGGTGAATGCTTTGCCTGTTAAATAAAAGGTTTTTTAGCTATTCTCTGAGGAAATATTTTCCCAAACTGGCCGAGGGTTGGGCTGCTGAATCTGCATTCTAGAGGACACTCCTTTTGGAGGTTTTCAACCAAATTTGCCCTAAACCAGGACAGGGTGGTGGAAAGAAGGGGGAACCCCAAGTGGCTGGATTGAGGGGAGGCTGGAGAGGGGGACCCTGGGACTCCAAAAACTCCCAAAATCCAAAAGCAGGACCCTGGAGAGGGGGGATCCTCAGCAGCCCTGAGATGGGGGACCACCAGAACCCGAGAGGGATGAAACTGGACATGGGACACTCCTGGTAGACTTTTTTTATTCACTCTTGATTTTGGGACATCAGGTGACTTCTAGAGATGGACTTGGGCAAGAGGAATCCCAGACTGAAGGCATTCACACCTTCTTTTTCCCAAACCAGGTTTTTCCCCAGACTTATCTCATAGAGACATCCCCCCTGTCTCACTCTGGGTGAGCTCAGTCCCAAACTTGACCCAGATCCTGGTCTCAATCTCACTCCACATTTAGACATCCTCACAGTTCTGTATTTTATCTCATCCCAGTCTCAGACTTGTCTAGCCCCAGACCCAGTCCCAATCCCAGCCCTAAAGCCAATCCCACTTTTAGCCTTAACCCCAATCCCAGCTCTAATCCAAATCTCAGCTCCAACTCCAACCCAAGCCCCAATTCCAGCCCCTTCCTAAATCCTCAGCCCCAAACCAAATCCCAGGCTCAGCCCTTCTGGAGGTTTGGGGTGTCTCTGTCCCTCTGACCCCGATGATGTTTGGGTGCAGTCACACCACGGCTGAGAGGGACAGAGACCCCCCCGGCCTCCCCAGGTGTGAGAAGGTCGGAGAGCCCCCCCAGCCCTGAGCACCCTCAGCGGTGAGAGGGACACAGAGCCCCTGGTCCCCAGCCCTGCACAGGCATTTCCTGAGGCCAGAGGGATGGAGACCCCCTGAGCATCCCCCAGGGCGAGGGGACAGAGAGCCCCAAGCATCCCCTGGGCTGAGAGGGACAGAGACTGCCCCGAGCACCCCCTGGCACAGGGGTGAGAGGGAGGGAGACCCCCCAGGCATTCCCTGGGGTGAGAATGATGGAGACCCCCAGGGGAATGGCCTGGGGAGAGAGGGACAGGGACACCCCCTGGGGAATGGCCGGGGGTGACAGGGACAGGGACACCCCCTGGGGAATGGCCTGGGGTGACAGGGACAGGGACACTCCCTGGGGAATGGCCTGGGGTGAAAGGGACAGGGACCCTCCCCAGCCCCTCCCAAGCATTCCCCAGGGTGAGAGGCACAGAGCATCCCCTGGGCACCGGACAAAATAAACTTTGCAGATATCAAAGTTAACTCTGCATAAAATACTTTGATGAATATTTGCTTTTCCCACAAGTCACGTGATGAAAACACAAACAAATCCCAAAATTTTATAAACTGACAATAGAAGATATTTTGTGGCAAATCCAAATTCCATTGGTCCTGCACAGCTCCAGCTCAGCTGCTGGCACATTCTGATAAAAGAAAAGTGGAAATTAGGCCCAATACAGAATATGAAAAGGAAGGGGAAGCTCTGTGTAGCTGTCACAAAGGTGACAGAGACAAAGAGAAAAATTATTCTAACATTTGGCAAAGTCGCCCAGCCTGTGAAAAAGCATGACCGGGACAGAGACCTCCCCTGGAGGGGGCCAAGTGTGACATTTTCCCCTGTGTGTGTGGCCTTCCCAGGGTGGGGGTTTTACACCTGAGCCAGTGTGGGTAAGGGGGATGGTGTTCACCCACCCAAGCAGGGATTACCCCACTGTTTCAGGGTGCAATGTAAGATGTAACCAAATGCATGTTTTCAATCACCATCTTCATCAACTGCTATAAACAGGTGGGGCAGTGTTCTTTATCTCTTCCATGACTCAGCCCTGATAACGCTCTCCAGGGGAGATATCTTCTGTGAATGGGCCATTGAGTGTCACTGCAGGACTGATAAAATTCCATCATCCCATTGCGGGATGCTCCGCCTAGGGGGAGGAACCAAGCATTCCTACCTGGATATAAGCTGAGGCTTGAAGCACCAGGAGCACCTTGCCTACTGGATTCCCAGAGGACAAGAGCTCCATAACCACCACTGGACCTTCAGAGGAAGACCAGACCCTTCTACAGGATCACTGCTTTGACAGAACCACGTTCATCACTCCAACAGGACTGCACCCACCATTTAATGGGACTGCTACCACCACCCTGACCAACAGGGTGTCAGGTTATATCCTGACTCTGTCAGTTTAAGGCAGTGTTTCTGTATCATTGCCTTGATCCTTATTTTGGTATTGAATTGGAATTCTGGCTTAGACTCTCCCTCATGTTTGTCTTTAAACCAGTAGAAAGGTCATTGTGCTCATCCCTTGTTTTCCTCCCAAAACAGAATATCCCATTCCTAAAATTTGGCCAGATGGAGGGAGACACCTCAAGGAGGAGGAAGATTCCCCGGGACACCCAGGCAGGTGAGGAGGAAGTCAGTGCCCCTTTCCCCCTCTCTCCTGCTTCATCTTCCAGCCCAGAAAATCCCCTCGCTGCAGGACAACCCTGCTGCCAACGCCGTTCTGCTGGGGATGCAGTGGGGGGATCTCCTTCCCCTTCCCTATGGCACAGAGGCAAATCCCATCCTCTCTTTCTCCTTCCTACCCCAGAGAAGGAGCTGAGAATGGAGACCGTGGAAGAAAAATCTCCATGGCAGAATCTCATGGGAAAGGCCATTTTGAGGGACTCCAGAGTGCAGGAATCCAATGGGGAGGAAAAACCCCAGAGATCCCACAGGAGGAGGGGCTACAAACCCAGCCCAGTGTGCTCTGAGGAGAAAAGACCAACCCTGTGCCAGGAAAGTAGGCTGAGCTTCAGCCAGAGCTCAGAGCTGGTTGTCAATGGGCAGCTTCACGATAGGGAGAAGCCCCACACGTCCTTGGAGTGTGGGAAGAGCTTCAGGCACAGCAGGACCCTGATCCGCCACCAGATGATCCACAGTGGGGAATGGGCCCAAGAGTGTGGGGAGTGTGGGAAGTGCTTCAGCCACAGGTCCCAGTTCACCTGTGCATCCACACTGGGGAGAGGCCCTATGAGTGCCCCCAGTGTGGGAAGAGCTTCACCAGCAGCTCTCACTTGACCAAAAATCAGCAGAATCAACAGTAAGGGAAGCCTTGCAAATGCCCCAACTGCAGGAAAAGCTTTGTGCACCGCTTCAGCTTCATCCCCCATGGGAAGACCCACGTTGGTCAGAGCCCTGGAGATCCTCATTCCCTGTGATCCATGTTGGGAAGACACTGTGCTGGTTATCCTTTTATTTTGGCCCTCATTTTCTTTGGATTCATCTTCATCCCTTTAAAACAGAGAAAATTGGGGTAAAAATAAATAAATTAATCAAAGGCATCTAAAGCCTCACTTTTTACTTGTGTTTCAGGGGAATCTGTGATTCAGGGAGATAATTGGGAGAATTTGGGGGTTTTGAGGGTATTTGGTATACTTGTCTCCCTTTCTTGGCACTGAAAGGGACAAGAGGGTTCAATTTGTCACCTTAATGCCACTGAAAACTACTCAATCCCACCCCAAAATTCCTCGATTCCACAACTCTTTGGTGTGGAATGGGGTTAGAAGGGGATTGAGCAAAGTGGGCTTCAAATCAGGAGGGTTGAGATGGGCATTAGGTGGGGCAGGATGGGTGGAATGGGGCTCGGGAGGTGGAAAATGGGGGAAATATCGCTTGGAAAGTGGGTGTTGATGTCCAGGAAGGGTTGGGATGGGTTGAGGTTGGGATTGGGGAGGTGGGATGGGGTCTGGAATGAGGCAGCCAAGGTTTGGGGATGATGAAGGGAGGGGGAGCCCATTACTGAGTGAATTTTTTAATAATCCACATTTCTGATGAGATTTTGAGGTATCTCATATTTCTGAGGCTGTTTTTGGGCACTCCCCAGCACTTGGGGGTTTCCTGGGAATGGCTCCATGGACCCCCATTGCCAGGGGTGGTTGCCTTGGGCACGAGCTCAGAGCTGTATCCAGAGTCCGTTGCCTCAATGCTGGAGAGCAGAGAAATGATGAACGGCCCCAGACATCTCCAGTCTGTGTTTGGGGGCAGGGAGAGTTCTGCCATAGGTGGGGTGGTCACTGCCCCACCCCAGCCACTGCAGCCTCTGGCCCAGCCCCAAAGTGGCTGCCAAGCCCCTGGCACCCCAAAAACCCCACCTGTGAGAGGGACCAGAGCAGGTCAGGCTGTGACACGGGTGTGACACTGACACATCCCAGGGCCCCAGAGCTCACAGCAGCTGAGATGGTGCTGGATCCAAGGCTGACTGTGGATCTCTCTCCCTCTCCTCCTGACTTCCTCTTCTCAAAATCTGCATGACTTGAAGTTGGACAGGTTAGAGTGTGCTCAATCAGTGCTTTGTCAAGTGATTTACTGTAATTCCATGTTGTTTCAGATTTCCCAAGTATCTCATTCTCTGAAGTTTGCAACTACAAGTTTGTTCTCCACCCTCCTGAGAAGTTTGCTGTTTTCTCCCCTTGGCCATCTGTCCTGCAGGCTGTGCCCCCTGGGTGTGCTGCTCCTCTGCCCTGGCGGGCTGCACTCGCCCATCTCGCTGTGCCCCAGCATTTCTCACCCAGCGTTTCTGTGCCCTCCCTGGGCTCCCTGCACCCAGCGCTGCCGGCTCCTGGCACACAGAGCCAGGGCAGGAGCCCACCCTGCCAAGGGGCTCTGGGGCAGGGCGGGGGCTGCGATGGCTGCTGAGCTCAGCAGCTGCTCCTGGCATGGTTCCATGGAGACGGAGCACAGCAACGCTGCTGAGCATTGTCCCTGCTGAGGGTCACACACTGCCGGGGCACATTCCCTGCCTGCAGGATTGCTGAGCATTGTCCCTGCTGAGGGTCACACACTGCCGGGGCCCATTCCCTGCCTGCAGGATTGCTGAGCATTGTCCCTGCTGAGGGTCACACACTGCCGGGGCACATTCCCTGCCTGCAGGATTGGTGAGCATTGTCCCTGCTGAGGGTTATGCACTGCCAGGGCACATTGCCTGCCTGCAGGATTGCTGAGCATTGTCCCTGCTGAGGGTCACACACTGCCAGGGCACATTCCCTGCCTGCAGGATTGGTGAGCATTGTCCCTGCTGAGGGTCACACACTGCTGGGGCACATTCCCTGCCTGCAGGATTGCTGAGCATTGTCCCTGCTGAGGGTCACACACTGCCGGGGCACATTCCCTGCCTGCAGGATTCGTGCCCAACCCAAGCACTGCACTGATGGCTCCAGCATTGCTTTCCAACAAAAACAGGGGAAGGCAAACTGTGTGCAGCTCATGGTATTTTAGAGTGTCTAAAACTCGCTAAGTCATCGATCTTAAAGGTGAGATGCATTTGGAATTCATGGCATGGAGAAGTAGTGCAAGATGGAAAAGGGGAGCATGGAAATTAATAAAGGAAAACATTTCAGATGCTTTCTTTCCATTTTCATTTCACTTCTGGAAAGCTGGTTCAGTTTTCCAGGAATCTTCTCCACAGTCCTGTCTGCCCTTTCCAAGAACCTTTCCTGGAGAATGAGGTCAAGCTCCTGTCAAGATGTGCCACCACCTGCAGCTTATCTTGGCTTTCCACAATGTGCCTGCAGCAGGACTGTTGCAGCAAAGCAGGACAAATGTTTGGAGAACTTGACAACTATTCCTTTCTTTTCCTGGTGGACTGGGGAGTTGTGCCATTGGTGAGGTTTTCATTGTGACTGTTCCAACCTTGGAAAACAGGAGGTGGTAACAGGACTCGTTGGGGAACGCAACCCTGACTGAATTCAGAGAAAGAATCTCCAGAAGTTGCAGCCAGAAATGGAGAGTTGTGTGATAATCATTTGCGCGTCTCCATAGGCACCTGGAAAGTGATCTAGAAGATGAAAATTCGTTGTCAGAGGCAGTTTCTTTCTGTTTTCAGTTTAGATGATTCTACATCTCTTGTGCTGGTATAAATCAAGAGCATGAAAACAATCAGTTCATGATAAGCAGCAGAACAAGCTGCATCTCCCAGAGTAGAAGACTGAAAGAATCTGGAAAGGAGAAATGCAGGGAATGACTTGGTGAACTTTGCCTGTAAGAAGGGTAATTTTTTCTAAGAATTTCTAATCCGTTTCTTCTTCTTTTCTCCATCTTAATATGGCCATTTCCATGCCAGATTACTCATAAAATGAGAAGCCTGAGCTTGCAGAAGTGCATGAAAGATGGCCTGTTCCTCTGCAGGGACAGTCAGGGTGGAACAGGAAGCAGTTTTGAAATAATTGTGATATAGATGAGTAATGCGGTGGTTGAGTCTCACAATTAAAAGGCACATATTATGGATATCCTAAGACAAGTTTCATAGTTTTATAGTTATGTTTTACTCCCCCCTTGTTTTGTTGTTTCCTGGTAGTTGGGGTATTTGGGAGGGTTGGCTTTTTACTATGGCAACACCTGACCCCCAATCAAGATGTAAGGAAATGACTTCTACCACTGGACAGTGAAGAAAGAGTTGATTAACAAGCTTTTGAGAGGGGCTAAAGGGGTAAAAGGCGAAACATCCATTGTGTGGACGAGCACATGGTTGAAAAAAATCCTTTGCTCCCAGTGCCATAATATTTTCTGTGTTCAGTCTTCTGTTGTACTTTTTGATAGGGTTTTAACAATCCTTTTAAATTTTTGGAAGTGAGCATAATTTCTCACAAATGGGGACTCGTCTGGGAAATACACCTGGTGTCCTTAGGAATTTTCAAAAGGGGCACCCCCCACCACAGATTTGGCAGAGTCTATTGGACTCTCCCAATTCCACCAATGGTTGCAGGTTGGAAGCCCAAAGACACCAGGAGACTGGATAAAGAAAAGAGGGGAAGGGGGGTGAGCACCACCCGCATAACTATTTTTGGCCAGATTGTGACTCTGTAATTCCAGTGTATGAAAGTGAGCTTCACATTAGTAATATACTGGATCCATCCTGGTCCCTTGAAGTGTCCGGATATTGGACGGTAGAGAGGAAAAAGGAACAGTGGAACGCATGGCGGGGGAGGAGAGCAGGGATCCCATAGACAAGGACCCCATGGCCAGTGGGACATGTAGGATTGCAGGGTTTGTGGGGACTTGGGAGCTGGGTTCACCCGTCAGGGAAAACCTGGTTGTGCCTGGGACAGGGACCCAGGGTGGGATTCCCATCCAGCACACACCAAGGGAGCCGGTGAGCTCCACATGTCACGGTGGCTCGTGCATCGCTCAGAGCAGGGGCAGCCTCTGGGGTGCAGCCAGCGCTGTAATTAACAGGGCCAACCGGAGCCGGGCTGGAGTGGGGTGGCCGCTGACGGGTTTGCTGCAGGGGGTCACCCAGGAGCCGGTGCAGCAGTTTGTGTGCTGCTGAGCCAAGGGGATCGGGGCAGTCCAGCGACCAAGCCAAGTCACGTCAGGGTGGAGCTGCCAAACCGAGGGGGTCAGGCTGGGCCGGCTGCTGAGCTGAACAAAATCGGGGCAGGCTGAGCTGCTGAGGCTGAGCCGAGTCAGGCCAGGGGCAGGACTGCAGCCGCCTAGCCAAATTGGGGTGGGCTGAGCCTCCGAGTTGAATTGGGGTGGGCAAAGCCACTGAAGCCGAACCAAGTTGGGTCAGAAGAGGGATGGAAGCTGCTGAGTCGAATTGGGGCCTGCGGAGCTGCCAAAGCTGTGCCAGGTTGGGCCAGGGGTGGGACTGCAGCTGCCGAGGATAATTGGGCCAGGGGCAGGCCACAGCCAAGCTGAGCCAGGCAGGAGAGGGAGCGGAGTGCGACCGTGGGACCAGAGCATTGAACCAAGGAGGAGAGGAAGGGCAGGGACCAATCCGGTAGAGGTAGATACAGAAGCCCTTAGATCGTGAGGTTTTTTATTTTTACTTTTCAAAAGAGAAGTACAGTTTTTTGGGTTTTTTTTCTCTCTCTTCCCTTTCCTTCCCTTTCCTTGTTTCTTTTTTTCCCACTCCCCCTTTCCTTTTCCCTTCTGAGAGAGGCAGGCTCTGTCCAGAGGGCCTGTGGTTGGAAAGGTGGGCTCTGTCAGAGGAGGGCCTGTGATCGGCTGGTCAGGATGGGACTGTGGGCAAATAGGGAATCCCCAAGGGGAGGAGTAGAAATTGAAGAGGTACCAATAGTTACACCCCCAGATAGCCCACTGGGAAGGAAACTAGACCTGTGGAAATATGACCCAAATATCAGAGATAAGGATGAGCTCAAAATGGTTCACCAGTGCATGGTAGAATGGACCAGAAGGGAAATTAGGAGCAATCATGTATACTGGCCGAGGTATGAGTCAGATGAAGGATGGATGTGTCAGGCATTAAAAATCCATGTAAGAGCTAAGAAACCATTCAATCAGGAAGAGAGTGACTACGCTGCCTGCTGTGGGAGGGAGAGTTCACCCTCAAAGGTGAACATGTTTAAGGTATCAGAAAATAAAGAATGGGACCCATTAGAACACTTACCCCCTCCACCTCCAATAGCCCCAGATGCACTTCCCCTACCCCCTGATGGGCCTAGTCAAAACACCACAAACAGGGTGGCACAATGAGAGGAAAGCAGATCAGTGTATGGGAGCCAAGCAGTGGGATTGTATCCTCTGAGGGAAGTACCACTGTGTGAGGTGCAGGGAGGAATTAGATTTGTAACCGTGCCTCTCAGTTCTTCTGATGTGAGAATGTTCAAGAAATAATTGAAGGGATTACTAGAGGAGCTCATTGGATTAGTGGAAAAGTTAGATCAGTTTCTGGGGCCCGATATTTATACATGGGAAGAGATGCAATCAATAATGACCATTCACACCAGAAGAAAGACAGATGATCCATGCAGCTGAGATATGGATATGGGAAAGGGAGCATGTGCAAGGACCTCCTGGGGATCTGAAAATGCCCATAGTGCACCCCACCAGCGACCACAACAGCACTGGGGGAAGGCAAGACATGGGGGAATGCAGAACATTGATTGCAAAAGGCATCAAAGAGGCGGCTCCATGTAATCAAAATGCCAATAAGGCTTTCAGTGAGCAGAAAAAGAGGGAAGAAACCCCAACAGAGTGGTTAGAAAGGTTGAGAAAAAATATGAGGCAATATTCAGGAGTTGACCCTGACACGGTGGCTGGACAGATTTCACTAAAGATAAATTTTGTCACTCATGCCTGGCCAGATATATTGAGAAGTTAGAAAAGCTCGATGGTTGGCAAGAAAGGAGATTAGAGGATCTTTTAAGAGAAGCACAGAAGGAGTATGTAAAGAGGGACTAAGAGAAGGCCAAGGCAAAAGCCAAGGTAACGGTAACTACCATTAGGGAAGGAAACCAGAACATAAAGAACTACCCAGGTAAGGGAGGGAAATTCCAAGTGTGGGAAGATAGATGGAGAGGGGATACAGCTCCTTGGGACTGGGCACAAAAAGGAGAATTTGGGAAATAAGGGAACCCAGGACCAGTTTGATTTTACTGTAAAGAGAGAGGGCATATCAGAAAGAATTTCCCCCAGAGGGAAAAGGAGCTGAGGATCTACGAGACTGAGCAAAAAGGAGAAGCGGAAGATTAGGGGTGGCAGGGGCTCTACCTCCTGGGGACATCAGGAGCCCTTGATAACTTTAAAAATAGATCCCCAGGAGGAAGCATTTGAATTCTTAGTAGACACAGGGGCTGAAAGAACTTGTGTTTGTAGAATCCCAAAGGGGTGCAAAAAAGGTCAAGATACTGTGCAAGTAGTAGGTGCTAAAGGGGAAGGGTTCAAAGCCTCAGTTATAAAGCAAATAAAGTTTGAAGGAACAAACAAAATAGGAATTGGGGATATTCTGTTAATTCCAGAAGCAGGGTGAAACTTATCAGGACGGGATTTACAGGTGCAGTTTGACATTGGAGTGCTTCCAGAGGAAGGGAAAATGGTAGTTAGGCTTCTCCAATTAAGGGAAGAAGATGAGGACAAAATTCATGAGATGAATTCTGGGCAAAACCAAAAGAACGAGGTAAATTGAACATGAAACCTATAGTAATAGAATAGTTAATGAGAACCATCCAGTTTGGGTACGACAATATCCACTCTCCCTGGAAGGGAGATGAGCACTGCAGCCACTGATCCAGGACTTACTTGAGGACAGGACCTTAGAACCATGTATGTCCCCCCATAATACACCCATATTACCAGTAAAGAAGTCAGATGGGACTTACAGGCTTGTTCAAGATTTGAGAGAAGTGAACAAAAGAACAGTGAAGTGGTACCCAGTAGTGCCTAACCCCTCTACAATACTGAGTAACATCCCAGTGGTTTAGTGTGATAGACCTAAAAGATGCTTTTTGGGTGTGCTCACCGGCAGAGGAAAGTGGGATATATTTACCTTTGAATGGAAGGACCCCATTTCTGGGAGGAAGCAAGAGGTTTGGTGGACAAGTTTACCCCAAGGGGTTTCTGAATTCCCAAACCTCTTCAGTCAAGCCTTGAGAGAAGAACTACAACTCTTTTCCATTAAACCTGAGTTAAAGCTCATCCAATATGTAAATTATTTGCTTTGCTCAGGACAGGAAGAAAAAGAAGTTTGGGAATCTACTATAGTATTGTTAAATTTTCTGGGGGATCAAGGACTTTGGGTATCAAAAGGTAAACTATAATTTGTAGAGTAGGAAGTAAAATTCCTAGGACATGTGAGAGCGGGCAGCTGAACCCTGAGAGAATTATGGGGATAGTCTCACTGCCATGACCAAAAACTAAGAGGGAAGTCAGAAGGTTTTTAGGCCTGTTGGGATATTGTAGGCTATGGATTGAAGGCTACATGCAGGCCATCTGGTTCTTGTATGAAAAGTTAGTTGAAGAAGAGATTAGGTGGGGAAAAGGTGATGAACAAAAGTTTGAAGCTTTAAAGCAAAAATTAGTCAGTGCACAAGCACTGAGTCTTCCTGCCTCAGACAAACCCTTCTATTGTTTGTGGCTATAGAAAAAGGGGTAGCACATGGAATATTAGCCCAGGACTGGGGAGGATCCAGGAAACCAGTGGCCTATTTATCAGAATTACTAGACCCTGTCAGCCGGGGGTGGCCGAGCTGCCTTCAGGCTGTGGCAGTGACTACCCTACTCATAGCAGAAAGCAAAAAATTACACTTTTGGGGGAAAATTGAAGATATATATCCCAAACTCAGTAAGGAGTATCCTGAGCCAAAGGCTGAGAAATCGCTCACTGGTTCCCGAGTGCTAAAGTATGAAGACACCTTAATACAAAATGGTTTAGAGCTAATTGTGAGTAACCAACTCAACCCTGCCCAGTTTCTGGATGGAGAAACAGGTGAGAAACTAATACATAATTGCCTGGAGGTTATAAATCATCAAACTAGAGTAGAAGAGAACCTAACAGATCAACCACTCCAAGGTGGAAAATGATTGTACCTCGATGGATCTTCATGGGTAATAAAGGGGCACAGGGTATCAGGGTACGCTATAGTGCATGAAAGGTTAGTGGCCATAGAAAAGAGAAAGTTACCTTCCAACTGGTCAGCCCAAGTGTGTGAGTTCTATGCCCTGAAGTGAGCTCTGACAAAATTAGCACAGAAAAGGGGAATAATAGATACAGACTGAAAATACACTTTTGGAATAGTGCATACCTTTGGAAAATTTTGAGAAGAGAGGGGGTTTTTAAATTCAAGGGGAAAGGAACTGATTCACAAAAAACTTATTTTAGAAGAGTTAGAAACCTTACAATTACCAGAGAAAGTAGGGGTGATATATCTTAAAGGACATCAAAAAGGAGAGCAAGGGAACAATTTAGCCAATTTAGAAACTAAAAATGCAACTGAATCAAAGACAGAATAACTAATAATAGTATTAACAACCATGAGAGAAATGCAAAAAGTCCCCATATTCAGTGGGACAGAAGACAAAGAACTCCTTAAAATAGGAGCCAAGAAAGATAACCAAAGGAAGTGGAGATTAGCAGATGGGAGGCAAATGTTGAATAAACCCCTGACCAAAAAAATTCTAGAAAGCATACATGGAACAACACATTGGGGTACACAAGTGCTAAGTGATCAATTTCTAAGGGATTTGGGCTGCATAGGAATTTTCAGAATACCTAAGCAAGTAACTGAACAGTGTGGGATATGTCAACAAGTGAATAAGAAAATCGTGAGGAAAACACCCAGAGGAGGGCGAGAACTAGCTTTAAGGCCCTTTCAAAACATCCAAGTAGACTTTACTGAGCTTCCCCAGGTACAACAGTGGAAGTTTTTGCAAGTGATAGTGGATCACATGACTCACTGGGTAGAGGTGGTACCCACTGTGAAAGCACATGCCAGTGTTGTGAGTAAACAATTCTAGAATCAATCATTCCCTGATATGGGATGGCAAACAGGATTGATTCAGAATGGGGAACTCATTTCACATCGAAGCCATTACAGAAAGTTGTTCAGGCCCTGGGAGTGAATGGGAGTTACACACTCCATGGCATCCACAGAGTTCTGGTCAGGTTGAGAGAATGAATCAAACTCTTAAAAGAGCTCTAGTTAAGCTAATGATTGAAACCCAAATGTCATGGATAAAATGTCTCCCTTTGGTCTTATTAAGAATTAGAAGCCAACCCCAGTCAGATCTGGGTGTCTCACCCTATGAAATGATGTTTGGGTTACCCTTCCTGACCTCACCTCAGAAGGTTGACTCCTATGAGGAAGGGGAACCTATGCCAAGAAATAAGTGATGTCTACAGCACAAACCTTAGAAGGACTAAGACATAAAAGGGCAATTCCTCAAACTACCACCCTCGATTTCAGAATCCATAATATTAATCCTGGGAATTGGGTGATGATTAAGTCATGGAGAGATCAGCCTCCAACGCCTCAGTGGGAAGGTCCCTTTCAGGTACTGCTCACCAACAAATAGGCCGTGAGAACTGCAGAGTGGGGATGGACTCATGGCAACAGAGTCAAAGGCCCAGTAGAAGAACCCAAAGAATGGACTGTAGCAACCAGGCTGGGTGAAACAAGATTGACTTTCAAGCAGAGACTGAAAGACAACCAGAAAAACACCAAGATGCCCAAAAAGTAGAGTCAAGCTTCCACCAACCAGCTTGAGAACTGTCTTCCTGTTTTAATGGGTGGGAATTACCAGCATCTGCTGAGGGGAAGTACACAAGGGACTGTAAAATGTAATGGGAAAGCTTCTTTAAGAAAATAAGACAAAGGAAGGAGGGCAAGGCTGGATTGGTTCCTTTGTTTGCTACCAAGAAGGCTCCATCGCCCTGCCATGGGCAGCAACCCCGTAGGCATGGACAAAAGGCCATACCAGACCTCTATCATTCCTCAGTTGTCTTTTAATTCAACAGAGACTGGAGAGCAGGACCGAGTTGCCCTCTGTACTCACCCCTAAGATACACCAACTATGGGTAGCAGCCACATAGGCACAATAGATGGGAGTCAATGACATACTGGACTTCTGGGATGCCCTTTTGTGCATTCCAAATATATGTGTCTAAGGAAAACCTGAGATTATTTTCTCCTGTTCCCACTGTCCTTGCTGACATCAACAGTGGCTGGTATGACTCATTCAAGAGAGAGAGAAAATTTTTTACCTAATTTTTCGAGCAAAATGACTAGAGAAAGAGAAAAGGGGGGTTTCTTAAAGATGAGTAATTTTATGGTTGACCTCACAATTAAGGGGTGAATATTAAACATGTTAAAAGACATTTTGTAGATGTATACTTATCCTTCCCCTCCCCCTTGCATTGTTATCACAGGACGGCCTCAGTAGTCGGGGCATTTGGGAGGGTTGGCTTGTTACTGTGGCAGCACCTGACCTCAAATCAAGGTGTAAGACAGTGATCTCCACCACTAAACAGTGAAGAAGGAGTCGATTGACAAGACTTTGGGAGGGGCTGGAGGTATAAAAGACAGAACATCCATTTTGTAGATGAGCACATGTTGACTGAATTATTTGCTCCTGATGTGGTATACTTTATTCAGTCTTCTGTTGTATTTAGATAAGGTCTTAATAAAACATTTATATTTTTGAAAGTGAAAATTGTTTCTCACATGGGGTTGGGCAATGTGAGGCAGGGTTGTCCACACTGGGTCAGGTCTCAAGGTAAAACTTCTCTGACCTGGCCAGACCTCCTTAGGGGAGACCCTGGATCAATATCAATCACAGAATGCTGCAGTCAGCTCTTGTATAATAGGAATAACAATAAAAGACACCCTTTAAGATAGAAATACATATTTCTTAGAAGCTCTTTGAAATATTTCTCCATAACTTTAAAAGTAAAACTTCCTGATGAACTGCATGAGAGCAGAGGGAAATCGAGGCAGAGCCATGGTTTGTCAGGACTTGCTTGATCCTAATGAGCCCCGTGGTGCATTTGGAGCCGAGCACTCGAACCTCAGGGCCTGAGAGGAGATTGCACAAACCTTTCCAGGAGTCGAAGTCAGAGGAAACACCCAAAGTGTCTCGAGGCATGGATAGGTCTCACTGAGGTCCATCCCCAACACAGGCTCCTCATGGACTCCTTGGAGAAGAGAATTGGAGGCCAGGATGGCACAAAAACTTCTCAGAGACTCAGTGTGGAAAGGAAAATCCAAAGTACCTTAAAAACCTTGAGTACCTCAAAGCATTAGTGAGCCCGACTGAGTGTCAGTACAAAGCTCTCAAGGGACTCATTAAAGCAGATAATTAAGGCCATCATTGCACAAATTTATCATAGAGTTTGTATGAAAAGGAAAACAACAAATACCTTAAAATAACTGAAGTACCTTGAAGCATTAATAACCCCATGGCCTCTCATTAATGATAAAGCCTCTCCAGGGACTAATTAAAGCAGGTAATTGGAGGCTGTGACTGCACAATCTTTCTCACAGAGTCTGTATCAAATGGCAAACACCAAGTACCTTAAAATAACTGAAGTACCCTGAAGTGTTAATGAGTCCCACTGAATGCTGCAAAAGACAAAGCCTCTCCAGGGACTAATTACAGCAGATAATTGGAGGCCATGATTGCACAGGCCTCTCAGAGACTCCAAGCCAAAAGCAAATGCCAAAGTCCTTTGAAAAACCTGCACTCCCTGGGAGCATTAAAGTCCCCCCTAGGGCCATTGCTGAGCAAGGCTCCCCAGGGACTCCTTCCAGCAGATCCTTGCGGCCACTGGGATGTGGGCTAGGGGGGGATGCTGAGGGCAGGACAAGGGGCTGACAGTGCCCAGCCTGGCTGGGGCTGTGCCAGGAGTCCCCAGTGCCTCAGGACAAGGTGTCTCCTCCCAGCCCTTGGTGGCACAGACCCTGCTGTGCCCCAGGGCACCAAGACTTGGCTTCTCTTTGTCCCCACCTGTCATCACTGTCTCTAGTTCTCTGCTCTGCCTGGGGCCTGGGGACACTTTCTCCATCTTGTCCCTCAGTGGGACCCATTAAAAGTGAAAGAAACTTTGGAGTGTGATTCTGACTTGGAGTTCTGGAGAGGTTTCTTCAGCTCCCTCTCAGGGACTGATGTTCAGGGCATGAGCACAAAGCCCAAAAGGCTCATTAAAGTCCTTGTGCTGTGTCTGTGCTGCTGAGCTGGGCTGGGCTCCTGGCACAGAAGCAGCTCCTGGTAACCAAGCAGAGCTTCAAAAGCACATTTCTCTTGATGAGCAGCTCTTCTGCCAGCCCAGCAGGGCTGGGGCACTGCCTGCAGCCACCCTGGGCACAGCACAGAGGCACAGAGAGCTTCAATCAGTCAGGGCTGGGTAGGTGCTGAGAAGTGCCTGGGGCAGAATCACTGCCAGCCCTTGGCACAGGAACCTCTGGCTGCAGGACAATGCAGCTGCAGCTCCTGGAGCCATCTCCTAAAGCTGGAACATCACAATGCCTACAGACCCTGTGAGTACATTCTCTGATTGTCTCTTGTGCAGAGCAGCCAGGGGTGCCCAGGGCTGTCCTGCAGAGCAGGGTCCTGCAGCCCAGGGCGCTGTGCTGGGGCAGGGACTCTGCTGCCTGCCAGGGACAGCTCTCAGCCAGCCCTGGCAGCTGCTCCCAGCACGGGGGGCAAGGTCTGGGTGGGAGGAGACAGCTGGTCAGGCTTGGAAGTGTTTTCTTTGTGTGGTGAGGATGCTGCATTGTTCAGGACTGCTCCCAGCATGACATTTAACTGTAGAATATTTCCAAGTAGGTTATACAGGGAGCACAGCAAGGCTGGGGCTGCATAAATTGGAAAATCTTGTTTTTTTAATCTACTGCTTTCTGTTGCCAGGATGAAAAATTGCACATTGATATTAATCTCTCAGTTAAGATTCAGAAAAAGAAAATAGCTTTTTCTCAGATCTTACTAAGCCAGGCAGGGACAGAGACCTGCACAGGGCCCCCTAGAAGCTGAATCAGTTTTGCTTTTTCAGCCTCCTCAGGGTTGCTCTGACAGAGCCATCAGAGCCTGCAGAGCCAGAGCTGCCCCTTGGCAGTGCCAGGGCTGGGAAGGGTCTGCAGGGCAGGGATGAGCTCCCAGGGCTGGGCTGGGCTCTGGCAGCACTGGCAGGGCCCAGCCCTGGGCACAGGGAGCAGATGCTGGCAGGGACAGCTCCAGGCAGCAGCGCCCAGAGCAGGCAGAGGGGGGAAAGTGTCCCCAGGCTGTGCTGGGATATTTCAAGTCCTCTCCAAACCCAACTATTCCATGATTACTTTTCTTACAGATCCCCATGCCAAGACAGCACAAATGTCCAACAGCAGCTCCATCAGGCACTTCCTCCTGCTGGCACTGGCAGACACGCGGCAGCTGCAGCTCCTGCACTTCTGCCTCTTGCTGGGCATCTCCCTGGCTGCCCTCCTGGGCAACGGCCTCATCATCAGTGCCGTAGCCTGCGGCCACCACCTGCACACGCCCATGTTCTTCTTCCTGCTCAACCTGGCCCTCACTGACCTGGGCTCCATCTGCACCACTGTCCCCAAAGCCATGCACAATTCCCTCTGGGACACCAGGAACATCTCCTACTCAGGATGTGCTGCACAGGTCTTTTTCTTTCTGTTGTTCATCTCAGCAGAGCTTTCCCTCCTGACCGTCATGTGCTATGACCGCTACGTGTCCATCTGCAAACCCCTGCACTACGGGACCCTCCTGGGCAGCAGAGCTTGTGCCCACATGGCAGAAGCTGCCTGGGCCAGTGCCTTTCTCTATTCACTGTTACACACAGCCAATACATTTTCCCTGCCCCTGTTCCAGGGCAATGCTGTGGGCCAGTTCTTCTGTGAAATCCCCCAGATCCTCAAGCTCTCCTGCTCCAAATCCTATCTCAGGGAGCTTGGACTCATTGCAGTTAGTGTCTGTTTAGCTTTTGGTTGTTTTGTGTTCATTGTTTTCTCCTATGTGCAGATCTTCAGGGCTGTGCTGAGGATCCCCTCTGAGCAGGGACGGCACAAAGCCTTTTCCACCTGCCTCCCTCACCTGGCAGTGGTCTCCCTGTTTGTTAGCACTGCAGCCTTTGCCTACCTGAAGCCTCCCTCCATCTCCTCCCCATCCCTGGATCTTGCCCTGTCAATTCTGTACTCAGTGGTGCCTCCAGCCCTGAACCCGCTCATCTACAGCCTGAGGAACCAGGAGCTCAAGGCTGAAGTGTGGAGACTGATTACTGGATGCTTTCAGGAACATTAATTTGATGGCCAATTGCTGCAAACCACTTGTAATAGAAGTCATCTTATTGTTGGTTTGACTGTAGGTTTTTTTTTTTTTCCTTTATATTAGTTTTCTCATATTGTCCACAAATAAATGTCTTTGTTTGTGCCATTTCTCATTTTGTTTCTCTCCAACTTCCCTGTGGCCACAGACTTTGTCAATGAGGGGTTGCGGTATGGGTGACTTTAAAGGAAATAAAGGATGTCCCAGCCAAGTTTTCGGCAGAGATGCCCTTGTGTTGCCTTCTCTGGAGCTGCAGCAGCAATGTCTGTGTGCAGAGCTGGGGGCAGATCAGTGCTGGCCCAGCAGCTGTGCCCAGCAGCAGCAGCACTTGGTGTTGCCAGTGCTGCTGCTGTGGCCCTGCCCCACTGCCCTGGTGGCCCTGGTGTTGCTGCAGGGCCTGAGTGCTCTCGGGGCCAGGCACAGCCCTGGGGGTGGCAGTGCCGGGGCTGCAGCAGGGACAGGCCAAGTAATATAAATAATTTGTAATATAAATCATCTTTGATAGTTCTTTTGGATTTGTCCTTTTTTTCCCCTGTGTTTTAGTTTTTTATTATTGTTCACAAAGTAAAACCATTGTTTGTGCCATTTCTCATTTAGTTTCTCTGCACCTTCCCTGTGTCCACAGAGTGTGTCAATGAGGGGCTGTGCTCTTGGTGTCTTTAAAGGAGCTAAATGATCTCCCAGCAAACTTTTCTGCAGTGATCCCCTTGTGTTCCCTTCTCTGGAGCTGCAGCAGCACTGTCTGAGTGCAGAGCGTGGGCCAGATCAGTGCTGAGGCCATCAGCTCTGATCCTGCTGGCCGCACCATTCCTGATCCAGGCCAGGAGCCATTGGCCTTCTTGCCCACCTGGGCACTCTGCTGCCTCATGCCCAGCCTGCTGTCCATCAGTCCCTGCAGGTCCCTTTCTGCCTGGCTGCTCTCCAGCCACTCTGTCCCCAGCCTGTAGTGCTGCAGGGGTTGTTGTGGCCAAAGTGCAGGACCCGGCACTTGGACTTGTTCAACCTCACCTTGTTGGATTTGGGCCCTGGATCCAGCCTGTCCAGGTCCCTCTGCAGAGCCCTCCTACCCGCCAGCAGATCCACACTCACATCCAGCTTAGTGCCATCTGCAAATTTGCTGTTGCTGGACGCAGTCTCCTCATGCAGATCATCAGTGCAGATATTGAAGTCCACTCTGGCTGGCTCTGATCCCTCGGCCATCCTGTGGGTGCCCTGTCATGGCACTCAAGGTGATCTGTTCCATAACCTTGCCGGGCACCCAGGTCACGCTGACAGGCCTGGAGTTCTCCAGATCCTCCTTCCAGCCCTTCTTGGGGATGGGCTCACACTGGCACCTCCAGTCCTCTGGGCCCTCCCTGCTGAGCCAGCACTGATGGTAAATGATGGAGAGCAGCTTGGGGAGCTCATCCACCAGCTCCCTCATCCCCCTAGGATGGATCCCATCTGATCCCACACACCTGTGAGCATCTGAGGGGCTCAGCAGGTCACCAACTACTTCCTCCTGGATTACAGGGGCTGTTCTGCTCCCTGTGCCCATCCACCAGCTCAGCAGAGCACTTGTCCTGAGGACAGACTGCCCTAATATTGAAAATTGAGAGAAACAAGATGTTAAGTAGGTCTGCCTTCTCCTTATCTGTAGTTAGTATATTCCCCACTGCATCCAAGAAAGAGTAGAGGTTTTCCTTACCCCATGTTTTGCTATTAATATCATTGTGGAAACATTGTCTATTTTTTTTTCACAGAAGTGGTCAGGTTAAACTCTAATTGAGCTTTCACCTCTTGACTTTTTTTCTGCACGACTTCACAACATCCTTAAACATTTCCTAAGCTGCTTGACCTTCTGTCCAAAGTTGATGCACCTCTTGTTACCCTTGAGTTCCCTCAAAAGCTCCATGGCCAACCAGGCCAGTCATTTTCCGCACTAGCTCATCTTTTGCCACATTGGGACAGGCGGCTCCTTCCCCTTAAGATTACTTCCTTGAAATGTGTCCATCCTTCCAGGACCCCTTTGTTTTTAAGGGATGTTTTCCTTCAAAAAATCAGGACCTAATTTGGTACTCCCAAAATCAGCATCCTAAATAGGCCAAAGTCTGCCCTTCCTAATTCCAGTGCAGAAGTTTTGTTGCTGGCCCTCCTTCTTTCCTAGAACATTGAAAACTTAATTATTTCATGGTCACTGTGCCTCAGGCAACCTCTGAGCACCACATCTGCCACCAGCCCTTCTCTGTTTGTGAACAGCAGCAGACAGAACTTTCCTTGGCAGTGGGAGTGTTACCAAAAATTCAGTAAAATAGAAAACTCCTGAACACCAATGCAGCATTAAAAAGCAGCATTATTTATTCAGGGGGATGCACGGGGGAGAGCTCCTCCCAAAGCCGTGCAGGCTGAGTAAAGGAAAGTTTCTGTTTATATTCTGTATATTGCAAACATATTCATTGATTGTCCTGGACTAAACATAAATATGATAATGGTTTCCGCAAAATCATTCGCATATTTCCCCTCCCCTTAACCCATGTGTTCTTCTGTCCTGGGGGACTCTCTGGTGGGTCCCTGGTGGTCATGGACCCCAATGTTCCAGAGGGCCTGGCTGAGCTGGCAGGACACTGAGGCTGCTGAACTTCCAGTTCCCCTTCTCACACAATGGGCATTGTGTGGTTTCCACAGGCCTGGGGTTTTGGAGAACAAAGTCCAGGTGTCAGCTCACCTGGTGGAGACAATTTATCATCTGGTAACATGAGGCCACAGAGTGGGCTTTGACATCACAGAGTGGGTTATGTGAGGTGTTTGAGCAGCTATGACATCATATACTGCCTCTGTGTCATCACAGAGCCATCTGTGACATCAGAGGGCAGAGGTCTGACATCACAGAGCAGACTGTGACATCACAGATTTGGCTGTGACCATCTGTGACCAACCATCAGAGATAAGCTGTGTGACATTGGAGAATGGGCTGTGACATCACAGAGCAGGCTGTGACATCCCAGAGAGGCTGTGTGACATCCCAGCAGGGCTGTGTCAGGTCACTGGGTTGGTCACTCCACCCCAGCTCCCCCTCACAGTTTCTCCCAACAAGTCCAATGCTGTTCATGCCCAGCAGGGTCCCTGTCCCCCGGGATCCCCCCGGCCCACCTGGAGCCACAGCCTCCACCAAAGGATGTTCCACAGGATCCACCCCAGAGCCTGACAGGGGACAAGGGGCCAGGGCTGTGTGACCAGGACATCAAGGACAGGGATTATCCAGGTCACTGTGGCCTGGGTTGGGTTCCCCAGGGCAGGAAAGATGTCTGGCAGCTGGAGCAGGGTCTGGGAAGGGCCTCCAAAGTGGGGCTGGAGCCCTTGGGCTGTGAGCAGAGGCTGAGGGAGCTGGGCTTGTCCAGCCCGGAGCAGGGAAGGCTGAGGGGCTCCTCATCCCAGCCTGGCAGTGCCAGCGAGAAGGGGATGGAGAACACAGAGCCAGGCTCTTCACAAGGGGCTGGGGGGAGACAAAAGCCAATGGGTGGAAGGGGAAAGAGGGGAGATCAGCCAGGGCATGAGGAGATGAAATGAGTCAGGCCGGTTTCAGCATTTCCTCAACACCAAGAGCAGCCTGACCTCCCTTCTCCATCCACCAGTGACAGCTTTGCAAATCAGGAGTTGTTTGAGCTGTTTTTCCCCCACTCCAGGATGAGCATCCTGATAGAAGAACTTATTTGTGTTTATATCTATCACAGAACCACATTTGCTGAGACACTATGCATAGCTCAGGGAAGAGCGTGATTGTTAGTAAATTCTGTCCTGTTCCACTGTGGTCTGTTGGCCATGAAGAGAAAGTTTCTGTGCCTCTGAGTCTCACCAGTTCCTGATCCCTCAAAAGACAAAAACCTGATGAGTTGTGGCTCCCTCTCCAGTGGTGGCACTTGGACATCCCTCCACAACCAGAATAGAGCTCCCTTGTCCCAGAAAGTCTCTGGCAAAGGAGGGATGAAGGAAACAGGACAGGCTGTGGGGATCAGGAGCAGGGAAGAGCCAGGGAGAAGAACGACTTTTGCATTTGATGGAGCTGTGCCTTGCCTTGGCTTTGTTGGCTGACAAGAAATGAACATCTCTCTGTGTCTTGGGCAGCTCGTTCTCCAAGGAAAGCAGGTGGGAGTTGGAGCCAAGGAGCTGAAAGCTGCAGGTGCAGCCTGGGCTGGAGGGAGCTCAGATTTGCACAAGGCTGCTCTGAGTGCCAGGGCTTGGATGGGGGAAATGGTGGGGTGGGGGTAGGGACAGAGTCTGATTGATTGTCAGCCATGAATAGTGTTGATTTTTATATCTTCAAACTGCATGAGGAGGTACTTGGTTTCAATGTCAAGTGGAGATTGCTATTAACAGGGAAAAAGAAATAAACAGGTCCTAAAAAATATTTTCTCACAGTATTTTTAAATAGAACATATTCAGTTGAACACACTTCTGAAATCTCTCTTTTTAACCACACAAGATTTGGAAACTGAAATCAAATTATTCCCAGAGGCTTGGCTTGTTAAGGTGTTCTGAATGTTAATGAGCCCTGGGACACTGAATTCCTGCACTCAAGAGCTGAAGGCTGAACAAGCCTCTGGAGCAGGAATATTCAGCAGCAGCCTCCAAGGTGCTGAGGATGTCAGCAGCCCCCACTGAGGCCATCCCTGCCCAGAGACCGTGGGGGAATGGGCAGACAAGGAGAGTGTCCCTGGGGCTGGGGCAGCACAACTCAGAGGCACCAGCGGCTCCAGCTGGGAAATGGAGCGTGGAATGTGGCTGGGAAAGCCCTGCCTGGGCTGGGCCAAGCAGGACACACAAGCCCTGACTCCCATCCACTAAAAAACTTTCTCAATGAGAGATTTAAAAGGAATTGCAATTGTTTGTTTCCTCTGGGTTGGATGCAGTGCAGAAATTCTGACAAGAGATCATCAGGAGGTCAAAAGAACAAGATGGCTTTTACTAGTTATATTAGAAAATTATGGAAACTTGGCAAATGGTTTAATATGACATTCAATGAAAAAAAAAAAAACACTTATCAAAGCTTTAAATTGGACCATTCACCTTTCCAAACTCTATGCCTGTGCAGTTTTAAGTTACTCAAGACTTGCAAGAGACCAGAAATAGAAGAAATATACACAGAAAGAGAAAAACAAAAAACATATACAGAAGCACCCACACTGCTACCAAGTCCTGGATTCCAGGAGTGTTCAGATGGAAATTCCAAGCAGAGGTAGGGTCAAGATGTGTGCTTGCCTTGTGGTCAGCCTTCAATACCCCTTGGTTTCCCTGCGTCCTTCCCCCAGGTGGGACTTGGGCTCATTTGGTCTCTCAGGAGCTGGGCTGGGGCTGCAGAGGTGGGTGTGGAGCATTGCCTGTGCTGTGCCAGGGACTGGCAGACACTGCTGGGCTGGGATAGAGGCTCTGGGGCGATTGGGGTTCCAGGGCACAGCAGCATTGGAGTTCCAGGGCAGGGCAAGGCTGGACCTGCCCCTTCCTCCCCAGTACAAAAATGTTTTGAGCCAACAATCTCCTCCAGTCTCTCACAACAGGGAATATTGGAGGTGAAATCCCAATTCTGTCCTTGGGTGCCTGGAGGAGAAGGACAGTTCTATTCGATAGGAAGGAAAACACAGGGCTCCAGTGTTTGGAAGGCAGCTGAGAGTCTCACAAGGCCAAGGCCTGGCAGACTTGTTAATAAGGGCAGATTTTGTCTGGGAGCACTCTTTGAATTGAAGGAATTTTGGAGGTGGAAGGCCAGTCTTGGCCATGGGCACCTGGAGAAGCAGGACAGTTGTTTCCACAGGAAGGAAAGCATGGAGCCTTCCCCAGTATTTTGGGGACAGATGGGAAGTGACCCTCATGAAACCACTGGCAGCTAGACTTGTCCTGGCAATATTCCTATTGGAACAATCTCTGGATATAGGGAAATTTGGAGGTGAAATCCCAATTCTGGCCATGGGTGCCTGGTGGAAAAGAACAGTTCTTTTCCATTGGGAAGGAAAGCACGGAGTACCAGTGTTTCAGAAGCAGATGACAAGAGAGTCTTAATGTTCCAAGGTCAGCTGGACCAGCCAGGCGGCCCCTGGGAGGCCAAACCAGCAAGACCTGTTCCATCTTCCCTTGGTTTTGTGGGGCCCCATAGTGTGACAATGGTGCCTTGGATCCATGAGGCCCCACAGTGCCATAATGGTGTTACATGGCTTTGCAAGGGTTCCTCAGGGGTGAAGAGATGGACGAGAATCTTGGCTTCATGATCAGAAGGCTGGATTTATTAATTCATTATATATAATACATTATGACTATACTAAAAGGAATAGAGAGAAAAGTTCAGAAGCTGCTAAGCTAAGAAAAGAATAGGAATAGCAATAGCAATAAACAAGAGAGCTCTCTGTGAATCTGTCCCAGAGACCTTGGTCCTGATTGGCCCTTAATTGTAAACATGGAACATGGGCCAATCATAGGTGCACCTGCTACATTCCACAGCAGCAGATAACAATTGTTTCCATTCTTCTTCTGGGTCCTCAGCTTCCCAGAAGAGGAAAAATCCCAAAGAAAGGATTTTTATGAAAAAATGTCAGTGACATATTGGTGTCTTGTTTCCATGGGGTCCAGCAGTGTCACAATGTCCCCTCGGCTCCACAAGACCCTGAAGTCTCACAATGGTCCCACTGATTCCATGAGGACTTGCAGTGTCACAGTGGTCTCCATGGTTCCCCAGGCCCCACAATGTCGCGTGACTCCTCTGTTCCACGAGGCCTGCAATGTCACAATGGACCATTGATGACATGAGGGCCTGCAATGTCGCACTGGACCTTTGGTTCCAGGCAGCCGTGCAGTGTCACAAAGGCCTCTTGGTTTCATGAGGCCCCACAGTATCACAATGGTCCTCTTCGGTCTGTGGCGACCTCCAGGGTCACAATGGCCTCACTGGTTCCATGAGGCCTCACAGTGACACAATGCTTTGGTTAGTCCATGGGGCCTCAAAGTGTCACAATGGTCTCCATGATTCCATGGTGCCCCTCAGTGTCACAATGGTCTCCTTCATTCCATGAGGCTGTGAAGTGTCCTAATGGTATCTCCACAGTTCCATGAGGCCCTGCAATGTCACAGTTTGGACCCTTGGCTCCATGGAGTCTTGCAGTGTCACAATGGTCCCTTGGTTCCATGACACCCCAAAGTGTCATAATGGTCTCCACAGTTTGAGGACTCCCTGCAGTGCCACAATGGATCCTTGGTTTGATGGCGCTTCTCAATGTCACAATGAACCCTACATTTCATGGAGCCACACAGTGTCAGCACAGTCTCCTTGGTTCCATGAGGCTCCACAATGTCACAGTGTTCTCCATGATTCCATGAGGTCCCACAGTGTCACAGCGGTCCCGTGGTCTCACACGGCCCCACAGTGTCAAAATGGTCCCTTGGTCTCACAGGGCCCCACAGTGTCACAATGATCCCTTGGTTCCATGGGCCCTGTGCTGCTGCATTCCCCCCTGCCCTTCTCAGGCCGCCCTGCCAGCTGAGAAATGCTCCTTGGGCCTCGGCCTTGGCCAGCAGTCCCTGGGCTCAGCTCCTCTGCAGCTCATCACAAACACTGTCTGCTCCAGGCACTGCTGCTGCCCAACCAGCTCCTGGTTCCTTTAGCAGCCGCCCTGGGAACTGTTTTTGTTGTCTCAGTGGCACAACACACCCTGTTCTCACCCTGCCAAAGAAAGCTGTTGGTGCCAAGTGCGGCCAGGATGAGCCATTGCTGGGACTGAAGCCCCTCTCTTGGGGCCCTGCACACAGCGCTCCAAAAGGAGCCCTTGGAGCTCTCCTGGGCCAGCGACTCCCTCTGAGTGGGGCCTCTCCCAGCCGGGAACTCTCCCGTTTGCTGCACTCGGGGATCCCCAACAATGATGGAGCCTGGGCCGATCCCCCCACTCCTCCAAGCTCAGCCCTTCACCCCCTGGGGAGATGCCAAAGGATCCACAATGAGCATTCCCTTCCCTCAGGGGAATTGCTCACAGGTGCCTTGCACCGACTCTTGGTGTATGTGTGCACACAGGAGTGCCTGTGCTGGGGAAATGTGGCAGAAATGCTGCTCTCTGAAGGGTTTGAGTGCTTTGCATAGCTGAGTAAGTCAGATATCCAGGTATCAGTATGTAAGGTTTTGTCACAAGCTCTAAGCTAAGTTAAATGCTGCTAAGAGCTGTTCTTTTGCTAAGATATAAAGTTATTACCTAATTTTTTAAAGTGGTATTCCTGTTTTAAATTGTTAAGTTGTAAGTTATAAGTTAGGTTAAATACTGTTAAGTAGCATTCTTCTGCCAAATTGTGAAGTTGAAGGTATCACTTAACTTTAAGGTGTAAGTTAAATTCTGTTAGGTTTTAGCTCTATTAAGCTTTTAGGCTGTATTCCTTTTATCCTTGCCTTCACTGTGCTTGTGTCATAGACACACCTACAGGGACAGTTCTCAGCTCATTTCTGGTTTGATTGCCTGGATTTACTTTGGTTTTGTTGTTGCTTTGTTTCCCTGCTGTGCCTGAAGTGTCCAGTCAGGAGCAGAGTGACTCTTGCCAAGGAACTTTGTGCTGCTCTCCCTTATTATTAAATCTGGTTTTTGCTGATCCCTTGCTGGGGATTTTTTCAGCACTCTCAAGGCCTCGTTGGTACCAGGGTGAAGGAGCCCTGGCCCAGGCTCTGGCCCTGGGGGACACGGGGACGCTGCCGGGGGGTCCCTGTCCCCCTGTCCCACCACCAGGTCCCGGCCCCCCGTCCCCGTGTCAGGCTCTGTGGTCGATCTCGTGGAACATCCTCTGGGGGAGGCTGCGGGGCTGGGGGCGGGGGGACCCGGGGGGACAGGGGAGCCCGCTGTGCACGAGCAGGGTTGGACTGCTCTGGGGGGAGCTGTGAGGGGGGCTGGGGCAGAGTGACCTCCCCAGTGACCTCACACTGCCCCTGTGATGTCACACAGCATCCTGTGATGTCACACAGCCCCTGTGATGTCCCACTGCCACCTGTGATGTCGCACTGCCCCTGTGATATCAGAGAGCATCCTGTGATGTCACACAGCCCCTGTGATGTCACAGAGCCAACTCTGAGATGCCACCCTCTGATGTGATACAGCTGCTCTGTGATGTCACAGAAGTCTCTGTGATGTCACAAAGTCACCTCATGATTTCACAATCTGTACTGTGATTTTACCACCTGCTCTATGATGTTACTCAGTCACCCAGGGATGTCACAACCCACTCTCTGATGCCCCAGTTCCACACTCTATGATGGCAGAATTTTCTCTATGGCCTCATACCCTACTCTATGACATCACAGGCAGCTCTGTGCTGTCACAATCCCCTCAGTGATGTCACAAACCCTGTCTGTGATGTGATACTGCCACTCTGTAATGTCACAGCACACACTCTGACCTCACAGCCTCCTCTGTGCTGTCACACAGTACTCTCTATGATTTCATAGCTGCTCAATGACCTCACACAACAAACTCTGTGATGTCATAGCCCAATCTGTGACCTCACACAGCCCACTCTGTGCTGTCACACAGCCCCTTGCTGACATCACAGCTGCTCTGTGCCTCTATGACACATATCCAGAGGAGCTGCTGTGACACAGCCCCCTCTGGGCCATCCCACAGCCCCTGCCAGTGCTGAGCCCCTGTGAGCTCTGTCTGTGCCCTGCTGGTGTCCCTGAGGGGCCCTGGCAGTGCCCCAGCCCTGCTGGGCTGTGCACAGGAGCTGCTCCTGGCCAGAGCTGTCTGTCTGCAGCGCTGCCCTTGCCAGGAGCTGCCTCTGGGCCAGGAGCCCAGCCCAGCTCAGCAGCACAGACACAGCACAGGGACTTTAATGACCCTCTGGGGATTTGGTGCTCTTTGCATCAGACTCAGTCCCACATAGTGTGCCAAAAAATTCTCAGGGACTCAAAAGGGAGTGAAACTTAAGTTTCTCATACTTTAAATAGATCCATCTGAGGGACAGGCCTGGGAAAGTGTCCCCAGGTTCCAGGTACAGCAGAACACTGGTGGCAGGGATGACAGATGGGGACAAGCAAGGGAAAGGTTTCTCTGGTGCTGAGTAAAATTGCGCCTCTGTCCCAGCCCAGCAGTGGCTGCCAGTCCCTGGCACAGCACAGGCAATGCTCCACAGCCACCTCTGCAGCCCCAGCCCAGCTCCTGAGGGACCAAATGACCCGAAGTCCCACCTGGGGGAAGGGCCCAGGAAGACCAAGGGGTATTTGAGGCTGATCACAAGACACGCACACATCTTGACCCTACCTCCTCTTGGAATTTCCATCTGAACACTGCTGGAATCCAGGAGTTGGTAGCTGTGTGTGTGCTCCTCTGTATTTTCTTTTATTACTTTCTCTCTTTCTGTGCTTTCTTTTCCTTCTTCTAATTCCCTCTTCTTGCCAATTTGGAGCAACTTAAAATTGAACACGCTTACAGTTTCTGAAGGTGAAGGGGCCAAGTTAATGCTTTGAGAAGTGTTTTGGGTTGATTGAATACCATATTAAAACATTTTGCCAAAGTTTCTCTGATTTTCTAAGTTTCCAGTAAAAGCTGTTTTGTTGTTTTGAGCTCCTAAGAATCTTTTGTTGATATTTCTCCAGTGAGTCCAACTCGGAGTACGCAAAGAATTGTAATTAATTTTAAATTGCTCCTTGAGAGAGTCGTTTAGTGGATGGGGGTCAGGGCTTGTGTGTCCTGCTTGGCACAGCCCAGGCAGGGCTTTCCCAGCCACATTCCACACTCCATTTCCCAGCTGGAGCCGCTGCTGCCTCTGAGTTGTGCTGCCCCAGCCCCAGGGACGCTCTCCTTGTCTGCCCATTCCCCCACGGTCTCTGGGCAGGGATGGCCTCAGTGGGGGCTGCTGACATCCTCAGCACCTTGGAGGCTGCTGCTGAATTTTCCTGCTCCAGAGGCTTGTTCAGCCTTCAGCTCTTGAGTGCAGGAATTCAGTGTCCCAGGGCCCATTAACATCCAGAACACTTTAACAACCAAAGCCTCTGGGAATAATTTGTTTTCAGTTTCCAAATCTTGTGTGGTTAAAAAGAGAGATTTCAGAAGTGTGTTCAACTGAATATGTTCTATTTAAAAACACTGTGAGAAAACATTTTGTAGGACCTGTTTAGTTTTTTTTTTTTTTTTTTTCCCTGCTAATAGCAATCTCCACTTGACATTGAAACCAAGTACCTCCTCATGCAGTTTGAAAATATAAAAATCAACACCATTCATGGCTGACAATCAATCAGACTCTGTCCCTACCCCCACCCCACCATTTCCCCCATCCAAGCCCTGGCACTCAGAGCAGCCTTGTGCAAATCTGAGCTCCCTCCAGCCCAGGCTGCACCTGCAGCTTTCAGCTCCTTGGCTCCAATTCCCACCTGCTTTCCTTGGAGAAGGAGCGGCCTGAGACACAGAGGGATGTTCATTTCTTGTCAGCCAACAAAGCCAAGGCAAGGCACAGCTCCATCAAATGCTAAAGTCATTCTTCTCCCTGGCTCTGCCCTGCCCCTGATCCCCACAGCCTGTCCTGTTTCCTTCGTCCCTCCTTTGCCAGGGACTTTGTGGGACAAGGGAGCTCTGCTCTGGCTATGGAGGGAGGTCCAAGTTCCACCACTGGAGTGGGAATCACAGCTCATCATGTTTGTGTCCTTTTGGGGGTCAGGACCTGTTGAGACTCAGAGGCACAGAAAGTTTCACTTAATGGCCAACAGACCATAGTGGAACAGGACACAATTTAATATCAACCACACTCTTCCCTGAGCTGTGTGCAACACCCCAGCAGTATCTGATGAGTCCACCATCCACAAGTGATTTCCGTACCAGAATTATTTAGACAAACATGGTTCTATGATTGATGTAAACAGAATTAAGTTCTTATATCAGGATGCTCACCTAGAGTGGGTGCAGAGTAGCTCGAACAATTCCTGATTTGCAGAGCTGTCAGTGGTGGATGGAGAAGGGAAGTCAGGCTGCTTTTAGTCGTGAGGAAATGCTGAAACCAGCCTGACTCATTTCATCTCCTCCTGTCCTGACTGATATCCCCTCTTTCCCCTTCCACCCATTGGCTTTTGTCTCCCACCAGCCCCCCTGTGAAGAGCCTGGCTCTGCGTTCTCCATCCCCTCCTCGCTGGCATTGCCAGGCTGGCATGAGGAGCCTCTCAGCCTTCCCTGCTCTGGGCTGGACCAGCCCAGCTCCCTCAGCCTCTGCTCACAGCCCAAGGGCTCCAGCCCCACCTTGGAGGCCCTTCCCAGACCCTGCTCCAGCTGCCAGACATCTTTCCTAGCCTGGGGAACCCAACCCAGGCCACAGTGACCTGGATAATCCACGTCCTTGATGTCCTGGTCACAGAGCCCTGGGCCCTTGTCCCCTGTCAGGCTCTGGGGTGGATCCTGTGGAACATCCTTTGGTGGAGGCTGTGGCTCCAGGTGGGCCGGGGGGATCCCGGGGGACAGGGACCCAGCTGGGCATGAACAGCATTGGACTCGTTGGGAGAAACTGTGAGAGGGAGCTGGGGCAGAGTGACCAACCCAGTGACCTGACACAGCCCCGCTGGGATGTCACAGCCTGCTCTTTGATGTCACAGTCCATTCTCTAATGTCACACAGCTGGTCTCTGATGTCACAGCCAACTCTGTGACGTAATATTCTGCTCTGTGATGCCAGATCTCTGCCTTGTTATATCAAAGTCTGCTCTGTGATGTCACAGATGCAGTCTATCATGTCATAGTCCTCGATAATCTCATATAACCCACTCATTGACTTCATAGCCCACTCTGTCACCTCATGTTACCAGATGATAAATTGTCTACATCAGGTGAGCTGACACCTGGAGCTTGCTCTCCACAACCCCAGGCCTATGGAAACCACACAATGCCCATTGTGTGAGAAGGGGAACAGCAAGTTCACCAGCCTCAGTGTCCTGCCAGCTCAGCCAGGCCCACTGGAACATTGGGGTCCACGACCACCAGGGACCACCAGAGAGACTCCAGGACAGAACAACACGTAGGTAATGGGGAGAGGAAATATGTTAATGATTTTGGGGATATGATTATCATATGTATGTTTAGTCCAGGACAATCAATGAATATTTGTGCAAAATACAGAAAATAAACAGAAACTTTCCTGTACTCAGCATGTAGGGCTTTGGAAGGAGCCTTCCCCCGTGTATCCAGCTGAATAAAGAATGCTGCTTCTTAATGCTACATTGGTGTTAAGGAGTTTTCTGTTTTACTGAATTTTTGGTAACACTCCCACTGCCAAGGAAAGCTCTGTCTGCTGCTGTTCACAAACAGATGGCAGATGTGGGACTCAGAGGCTGCCTGGGGCACAGTGACCATGAACAAATCAAGTTTTCAATGCCCTGTGAAAGAAGGAAGGGCATCAACAAAACTTCTGCACTGGAATTAGGAAGGGCAGACTTTGGCCTGTTTAGGATGCAGATTTGGGGAGTACCAAATCAGGTACTGATTTTCTGAAGGGAAACCACCCTTAAAAACAAAGGGGATCCAGGAAGGATGGACACATTTCAAGAAAGTAATCTTAAGGGGGAAGGAGCAGCCTGTCCCAATGTGGCAAAAGATGAGCAGGTGAGGAAAATGACGGGCCTGGCTGCCCGGGGAGCTTTTGTGGGAACTCGGGGGAATACAGGACCAGCAACTAAGGAAGTGCTTAAGGATGCTGTTAAGTTATGCAGAAAGAAAAGTTGAGAGGTGAAAGCTCAGCTAGAACTAAACTTGGCCTCTATAAGGAAAAATTTAATAGCAAAAGGTGGGAGGACGAGAACCACTACTCTTTATTGGATGCAGTGGGGAGTAAAGTACCTAAAGTCTTTTCCTAAAGACTAAGCTACCAAGCCTTTTTTGTCTCAATTTTCAATATTAGGAGAGGTTGTCCGCAGGACAAGTGTTCTCCTGAGCTGGCAGATGGGCACAGGGAGCAGAACTGCCCCCTGTAATCCAAGAGGAAGCAGCTGCTGACCTGCTGAGCCACTCACATGCTCACAGATGTATGGGATCAGATGGGATCCATACCAAAAAGGATGAGGGAGCTGGTGGATGAGCTCCCCAAGCTCCTCTTCATCATTTACCATCAGTCCTGGCTCACTGGGGAGGTCCCAGAGGACTGGAGGTGCCAGTGTGTGCCCATCCCCAAGAAGGGCTGGAAGGAGGATCTGGGGATATCCAGGCCTGTCAGCCTGACCTGGGTGCTTGGCTAGGTTATGGAACAGATCACCTTGAGTGCCATCACAGGGCACCCACAGGATGCCCGAGGGATCAGAGCCAGCCAGCGTGGATTTCAATATCTGCATTGATGATCTGCATGAGGGGATTGAGTCCACCTGCAGCAAATTTACAGATGGCACAAAGCTTGGTGTGAGTGTGGATCTGCCGGAGGGATCTGCAGAGGGCCCTGGACAGGCTGGATCCAGGGGCCAAATCCAACAAGCTGAGGTTGAACAAGACCAATGCCGGGTCCTGCACTTTGGCCACAACAACCCTTGCAGCGCTACAGGCTGGGGACAGAGTGGCTGGACAGCAGCCAGGCAGAAAGGGACCTGCAGGGACTGATGGACAGCAGGCTGGGCATGAGCCAGCAGTGTGCCCAGGTGGCCAAGAAGGCCAATGGCTCCTGGCCTGGATCAGGAATGGTGTGGCCAGCAGGAGGAGGGCAGGGATTCTTCGCCTGTGCTCAGCACTGCTTCGGCAGCACCTTGAGTGCTGTGTCCAGTTCTGGGCCCCCCTAATTAGGAAGGACATGGAGGGGCTGGAGTGTGTCCAGAGAAAGGCATCAAGGTTGGGGAGCGGTCTGGAACACAAGTCCTGTGAGGAGTAGCTGAGGGAGCTGAGGTTGTTTATCCTGGAGAAAAGGAGGCTCGGGAGAGACAAGGCAGTGCCAGGGCACAGGTTGGACTTGATGATCTCCATGGCCTGTTCCACCCTTGCTGATTCTGGGATGCTCTGAAACCACCCTTGGAGCAGTTGCAGGAGGAGCCCTGGGCCTCCTCTTCAGGAGCTCCAGCAGCCCAGGTCCCTCAGCTTCTCCTGCCAGCCCCAAAGCCCATCCTGTCAGTCCTGCAGAGCCTCTGCAGCTCCTCCTCACTGCCCAGAACAGGGAGCCCCAGAGCCAGACACAGCAGCCCAGATGTGCCCCCCTGGCCTGGGGTGCCTCCGGAAAGTGTTGGGAAATTTAGGTGACTAGAGACTGCAAAAATACAAAGCCGTGGCTAATTCCAAGTTTTGCACCTGCTAGACAGTGTGTCCTTGGGCCTAGCTGTACTATGATAACAAATAGTGAAAGAGACATGAGAAAAGAGAGATGTAACCCCTAAGGAATGAGGAAGAGTTCATGGTATAGTTTAACCAATAGATTGCTTGGCTTACAGAATAATCATAAGCTTATAATTTGCTGTATAAGTGTTTGATGCTTTCTTTAATAAACTGGACCAGTGATGAACCATCTGGTGTCCTGGTCCCCTTCCTACGACAGGCAAGGGAGCTGCACCAGGCACTGCAGGAGCCTGCAGACAATTCCTGAAGTCACACCAGGACAAAAGACAAAGGTGAAGCCAAGGAAATGCTCTGGGCTCCTTGGGGGTGGCTGCCAGGCAGCCCTGGCTCTGAGCAACAGCGTCTGCAGTGGGACAGTAAACTCCCAGCTGATGGGAACAAACTTTCTGGCTGACTGCAGAGGCCAGGACAAAGCTGAGTGGTTTCCCTGGTGTCCCCCAGCCCTTGCTGGCCCCAGGGGCTGATGGCATTTGTGCTCCCTCAGGTTCATGTCCCCACAGCAACAGCATGGGGGTGCTCCCCCTGCTGTGTGCAATGCAAACAGGGGCTGCTGAGCCAGTGCCGCCGTGTCTGTGCCTGCAAGGATGGGGCACCTGTGTGATCTGGGGGAGAGGCCAGGGCTGCAGAGGGGGGATGTTGTTGGCAGCTCCATCAGGACGCTCTGGGACGCTGCCCTGGGCTGTGCAGCACACTGGGGATGGATCAGCCCCTGCTCTGCTGCTCCTTCCCTTCTGCCCTAGGGCCCTTGCAGAGCCCCAGCCATGCTGTTTGCCCCCAGCCTGCCCACGGCCAGCTTGGGGCTGCTCACGGGGCTTTTCTGTGCTGAGCATTGGCCTGGGTGTGTTCTTGAGAGAGCCTGGGCAAGGAGCCTGGAGCCCCCAGGGCCTGGCCTGAGGCGTCAGCGCTGCCCCAGCAGTGCCCATGGCCTGTCCCTGCTGCAGCCCCGGCACTGCCACCCCCAGGGCTGTGCCCGGCCCCGAGAGCACTCAGGCCCTGCAGCAACACCAGGGCCACCAGGGCAGTGGGGCAGGGCCATGGCAGCAGCACTGGCAACACCAAGTGCTGCTGCTGCTGCTGGGCACAGCTGCTGGGCCAGCACTGATCTGCCCCCAGCTCTGCACACAGACATTGCTGCTGCAGCTCCAGAGAAGGCAACAAAAGGGCATCTCTGCAGAAAACTTGGCTGGGAGTTCCTTTATTTACTTTAAAGTCACCCAGAGTGCAGCCCCTCATTGACACAGTCTGTGGCCACAGGCAAGTTGGAGAGAAAAGAAAAAAAAGGGAAATGGCAGAAACAGTGACATTTTTTCTGGACTATATTTAAACATAAAACAAAGGAAAAGAACCTCCACACTTAAGCAAAAAAAAGTAGCAAAGATGACTTTGATTTCAAGTTATATGCAGATATTGCCCAGCAGTTTAATGTTTATGAAAGCATGCAGTCATCAGTCTCCACAATGCAGCCTTGAGCTCCTGGTTCCTCAGGCTGTAGATGAGAGGGTTCAGAGCTGGAAGCACCACCGAGTACAGAACTGACAGGGCCAGATCCAGGGAAGGGGAGGACATGGAGGGGGGCTTCAGGTAGACAGATGTGGCTGTGCTGATAAACAAGGATAGCACACCCAGGTGAGGGAGGCAGGTGGAAAAGGCTTTGTACCGTCCCTGCTCAGAGGGGATCCTCAGCACAGCCCTGAAGATCTGCACATAGGAGAAAACAATGAACACCAAACAGCCAAATACCAAACAGGCACTACCAGCAAGAAGTCGCAGTTCCCTGAGATGGGATTTAGAGCAGGAGAGCTTTAGGATCTGTGGGATTTCACAGAAGAACTGTCCCAGAGCATTGCCATGGCACAGGGGCAGGGAAAATGTATTGGCTGTGTGCAGCAGTGAATAGAGAAAGCCACTAGCCCAGGCAGCTGCTGCCATGTGGGCACAAGCTCTGCTGCCCAGGAGGGTCCCGTAGTGCAGGGGTTTGCAGATGGACACGTAGCGGTCGTAGCACATGATGGTCAGGAGAGAAAACTCTGATCCAATGAAGAACATAAAGAAAAAGAGCTGAGCAGCACATCCAGTGTAGGAGATGTTCCTGGTGTCCCAGAGGGAAGTGTGCATGGCTTTGGGGACAGTGGTGCAGATGGAGCCCAGGTCGCTGAGGGCCAGGTTGAGCAGGAAGAAGAACATGGGCGTGTGCAGGTGGTGGCCGCAGGCTATGGTGCTGATGATGAGGCCGTTGCCCAGGAGGGCAGCCAGGGAGATGCCCAGCAAGAGGCAGAAGAGCAGGAGCTGCAGCTGCCGTGTGTCTGCCAATGCCAGCAGGAGGAAGTGGCTGATGGAGCTGCTGTTTGACATTTTCTGTGTCTTGGCATGGGGATCTGTAAGAAAAGTAATCATGGAATACTTGGGTTTGGAGAGCACTTTAAATATCCCAGCACAGCTTTGGGGCACTTTCCCACCACTGCCTGCCCAGGGCTCTGCTGCCTGGAGCTGTCCCTGCCTGCAGCTGCTTCCCTGTGCCCAGGGCTGGGCCCTGCAAGAGCTGCCAGAGCCCAGCCCAGCCCTGGGGGCTCAGCTCTGCCCTGCAGACCCCTCCCAGCTCTGGCCCTCCCCAGTGGCAGCTCTGGCTCTCCAGGCTCTTATGGCTCTGTCAGAGCAACCCTGAGGAGGCTGAAAAAGCAAAACTGATGCAGCTTCTAGGGGGCCCTCTGCAGGTCTCTGTCACTGCCTGGCTTTGTAAGATCTGAGAAAAAGCTATTTCCTTTTTCGTAACTTTGACTGAGAGATGAATATCAATGTGCAATTTTTCACCCTGGCAACAGAAAGCAGTAGATTAAAAAAGCAAGATTTTCCAATTTATGCAGCCCCAGCCTTGCTGTGCTCCCTGTATAACCTACTTGGAAATATTCTACAGTTAAATGTCATGCTGGGAGCAGTCCTGAACAATGCAGCATCCTCAACAGACAAAGAAAACACTTTCAAGCCTGACCAGCTGTCTCCTCCCACCCAGATCTTGTCCCCCCATGCTGGGATCAGCTGCCAGGGCTGGCTGAGAGCTGTCCCTGGCAGGCAGCAGAGTCCCTGCCCCAGCACAGCGCCCTGGGCTGCAGGACCCTGCTCTGCAGGACAGCCCTGGGCACCCCTGGCTGCTCTGCACAAGAGACAATCAGAGAATGTACTCATAGGGTCTGCAGGCATTTGGATGTTCCAGCTTTAGGAGATGGCTCCAGGAGCTGCAGCTGCATTGTCCTGCAGCCAGAGGTTCCTGTGCCAAGGGCTGGCAGTGATTCTGCCCCATGCATTTCTCAGCACATTCCCAGCCCTGACTGATTGAAGCTCTCTGTGCCTCTGTGCTGTGCCCAGGGTGGCTGCAGGCAGTGCCCCAGCCCTGCTGGGCTGGAGAAAGACTGCTCATCGAGAGAAATGTGCTTTTGAAGATCTGCTTGGTTACCAGGAGCTGACTCTGTCCCAGGAGCCCAGCCCAGCTCAGCAGCACAGACACAGCACAAGGATTTTAATGAGCCTCTGGGGCTTTGTGCTCAGGCCCTGAACATCAGTCCCTGAGAGGGAGCTGAAGAAACCTCTCCAGAACTCCAAGTCAGAATCCAACTCCAAAGTTTCTAGGACTTTTAATGGGTCCCACTGAGGAACACGACTGAGAAAGTGTCCCCAGGCCCCAGGCAGAGCAGAGAACTGGAGACAGTGATGACAGGTGGGGACAAAGAGAAGCCAAGTCTTGGTGCCCTGGGGCACAGCAGGGTCTGTGCCACCAAGGGCTGTGAGGAGACACCTTGTCCTGAGGCCCTGGGGCCTCCTGGCACAGCTCCAGCCAGGCTGGGCACTGTCAGCCCCTTGTTCTGCCCTCAGCATCCCCCCCACCCCACATCCCAGTGGCCTCAAGGATCTGCTGGAAGGAGTCCCTGGGGAGCCTTGCTCAACATTGGCCCTGGGGGCTCCTTAATGCGCCCTGAAGGGACTGCAGGTTTTTGAAAGGACTTTGGGTTTGGCTTTTGGCTCGGAATCTCTGAGAGGTTTGCACAATCATGGCCTCAAATTATCTGCTTTAATTAGTCCCTGGAGAGGCTTTGTAAGTAACAACACTTATTGGGGCTCATTAGTACTTCAGCTTACTTCAGTTATTTTAAGGTACTTGGTGTTTCCCTTTTGATACAGACTCTGTGAGAGGTTTGTGCAATCATGGCCCCAATTATCTGCTTTAACGAGTCCCTGGAGAGCTTTGTACTGACACTCAGTGGGGCTCATTAATGGCTTTAGATACTAAAGGTTTTTAATGTACTTTATGGATTTAAGAATACTTTTAGGTACTTTTAAGGATTTCCTTGCCCACACTGAGTCTGAGAGGTTTTTGTGCCATCCTGACCTCCAGTTCTCTCCTCCAAGGAGTCCATGAGGAGCCTGTGTTGGGTATCTTCCCGCTTTCTGTTTTACTACCAAGATGGAACTGAAAGAATTTTGTAAGCCTTTCTCAAAGCATCCAAACAAACATGAGACAATTTACAATACAACAACAGCTAAGAAAATAAATGTCCTGTTTTAGATAGACATCATCCAACCCTTTAGTCTCTTGGATTGGTAGAGTTCATTGACCCAGTCTTTGTTTCCCACTTGAAGCTTCTTGAACTCTTCATTCAGTACTTGAATGCTCTTGTGGATTGACTTGCTATGTATGGAGAGGTTCATGCAACACATGCCCTCAGAGTCTACACAGCCATGCCCATGTGCCCAGAATAAAAATTCTATCGCTGTTCTGCAAGGTAGCAGGTCTGATGGTCTTTATTTCTGAGAGCAGGCCACTCAATGTGAGGGAGGTAGCATTGGTTTGCTTACCTAACAGGCACCCAAGATGGTCTGATTGTCCTAAAGATTTAGCTGCAGCCACCCAAGGTAGTCCAAATTGGGGGTACTACGATGTGATACCTGGATTAAAGCTTACAAAGCCATCTCTTTGGTATCATCCACTACTTCTCTAGGGATACCTGCTGCTTGATCATCTGGTCGGCTTTGCTGTCCTTCTCCAGCTAGATGGTTGTTTGTCAATTCCGCTCTTGCCTCATTATTAGCATAGTCTGCTATTAATTGATTTAGTAAACACTTCCATCCCCCTTCCCACAGGGTGTATTCTGTAGGTGACAACAACATGGTCCTAATACATTTTAAATCATAGGGAGTTATGCTGTGCTGTAAACATGGCCCTCATTAGGCCATTAAAACAAAGTAAGTCCTTCCTGTGGTCTTACAGATCCTTGATTTCCCCTCAAACCAATGGCTGATTCCTGGGATTCTGCCCCCTTCTTTCATAACATACGGGGGCAATGAGAGGTTTTGAGACTCTTTGCCAGTCTCCTTCCTTAACTGCTTCCTTCCAAATCCTTTCCTAGGGACCTTCTGGGGTTAAAAGGGTGAGGTGGCTCTGGGGAATCCAAACTATTTTCTAAGGAGGAAGAATAACTTGGAGGAGAAACATTTGGATTAGAAATAGTGTGACAGTTGGCCTTAGTATCTTTGACCATGGGGTCATATTGTTGCCGGAGGGTGAGGCAAAGGGCACTGTCATTTTGTCAGGTGTTGGGGAGGAAGGGCCTTGATTTAGGATGGCAAACAACTAGGCTGGCATTCTGGAGGCATGTCCCAGGGTGGAGGTGGAATGATTGACAGTGGGGATGTGACCCACAGTTGTGGGGGTGGAGTCTGGAGGTTCATTCAGGGTGGAAGAGAAGGTTATGGTAGCAGGAAATGGAGGAGCCAAGATGGAGGGAGGATGATCGGGCTCTCGAGCCACATTCAGGCTCCTTCCATCTTAACTCTCCAGGGCATGATACTCCAAGAGAGCATGGCCATAGCCATCTTGGACCATCGTGGAAGGTCTGATAAAGGCAGGTTTGGGGCAAGGTCCCGAGTTAGGAGTGACCAATGGATTGAGTTTTCAACACGCTGCTGGCTGGTGAAGGGTCTGAAGGGTGGTGTGGATGATGGGGAGTATGAGGGATGCAATGGAGTCCCTTTTGATCAAAAGGTTGTACAATTTAACTTCCACTTAGTCTCAAAATTCAGTGGTATGGATTTTGACACCAGAGGTGTCTGGAAATTTTTTAATGATCCACCTCATGATTGATTTTTATTCGTTCCTTGAAAATATATCATCATGACCAGTGAGAATTAAAGCATCCATATACACTCCTTTCTACTGTGGACATCTGGCTGGCCATTTTTCTTTCTTTGCCTTATGGAGAAGAGCCACCGCAACACCTCAAATTAAATATGGGACATGGGTGCATACTGTAAAAACACAGTGGCAAAATGGGCAATAAATATCTTGCATTTCCCCAAACCCACCTGCAATCCTATGCAGGTGAAACCATTGTTGTCCTTGCCGGTCCTGGGCAAGGTCCCTTGAAGCAACGATGAATCCGCCAGGCCCGGCACAATCCAAAATCCCAGGGAGCACTGGCCTATCCATCTGCTAACCCCAGCTCACATGACTGACACAGGGATCCCTGAATGTCATGGTTCCTGTTTGGGTGCCAAATGTCACAATGAAGGTGGCTCTGACAAACATCCCTGGCTCCCTGAGTTCAGGGTGAGTGTGGTGAAAATGAAAAGGAGCAGGATCAATGGAGTTGTTTAAAAGGAACTTTAATAACAGGGTGAAAAATAATAAACATGGAGAAGTCCAGCACAGTACAAGGGGCAGGATCCTAAAACCTGAGACAAAGGGGAAGCAACAACATAGATACTTGGGGCTAGAAAACTAGAACAATAATCATATAGAAGAAATAAGCAACCAATAAACCAATAGGGGAGTAGAACTTGGACAACTTAGCATAACAACACTAAAGGCTTATGGGGGATTTCTCAAGCTCAACCTAAGTAAATCGAAAGATTCCTAGGACTTGAAACTCACGTCCAGTTCTTCTGGGGTAAAATCTGTCTGACTCTGAATTACAGCCGGGCTAACTCCCACATTGCTGATTTGCACTGGCCCCTTGGGACCATGCAGCCCAACAGAGCCACAATGATATCCTTGGTTCCACGAGGCTCCACAGTGTCACAATGGTCCCTTGGATCCATGGTGCTTTGCAGTGTTCCAATGGCTCCTTCATTTCACAAGGCTCCTAAATGTTACATTGGTCTCCTTAGGAAGAAAGCCATGGAGCCCCCATGTTTCAGCAGCTGATGAACGGCAACCACCAGAGGCCAAGGCAAGCCTGACCTGTCTGTCCTGGCAGGTTTGCTTGGAGCAACCCTTGGATATTCAAAACTATGAATGTGGAATCCTAATTTAGAACATTTGTGCCTGGAGAAGGATGATTTTTTCCATACAAAGAAAAGCTAAGAGCCCTTTCCAGTATTCGGAAAATAGGTGAATGCTGGCACTAAGGAGTTAAAGACCAGCCAGACCTGTCTGTCCTGGCACCTTTTGTCTGGCAGCAATCCTTCCATACACAGAAATTTGGAGGTGGAATCCAAATTTTGGCCATGGACACCTGGAAAAAATGGACAGTTCTTTTCCATAAAAAGGAAAGCCCAGGGCCCCAATGTTTCAGGGCCAATGGGAGTGGCCTTCCACATTCCAAGGTCAGCCAGACCTGTCAGATGACCCCTGGGAGACCAAGGCAGTCATACTTATTTCATGTTCCCTTGCTTCCAGAGGGCCCTGCAGTGTCACAATGGCTCCTTGCTTCCATGATGCCCTCAGGTGTCATAATGGCCCCTTGGTTACACAAGTCCTTAAGGATCTTAATGGTACCTATGGTTCCACAAGGCCCCACAGTGTCCTAATGGTCTTTGGGTGCCATGAAGCCCCTCTTTATCACCATGGCCCCTTGGTTCCATTGGGGCTCAGTAGTGCAACAATGATCCTCTTGGTTGCACAAGTTCCTATAGAGTCACAATGTCCCCTTCCTTCCATGAGCCCCTGCAGGATAGCAATGGCCCTTTGGTTCCATGGGGTCCCACAGTGTCACAATGGTCTCCATGATTCCATGGGCCTTGCAATGCTCTCCACAGATCCACGGTGCCCTGCAGGATCACAACGGCCCTTTGGTTACACAAAGCCCCGCTGCTTCACACTGGCCCCTTGGCCACAATGATGTCCTTGGTTCCATAAGGCCCCACAGTGTCACAGTGGTCCATTGCATCCATGGTACTCTGCAGTGTCACTATGATGCCCTGCATTTCACAAGGCTCCCGAGTGTCACAATGGTCTCCGTGGCTCCTCAAGACCCCACAGTGTCACAGTGGCCCCTTGGATCCATGGTACTCACAGTGTCACAATGATCCCCTTGGTTCCACAGGTTCCTACAGTGTAACAATGCCCTTTGGCTCCACAACACGCTGCAATGTCACAATGGTCTCGATAGGAAGGAAACAAGTGAGCCCCAGTGGTGCAGGGTCAGATGAGAGGCAGTCACCAGAGGCCAAGGCTGGCAAGACTTGACTGTATTGGTAGATGTTTTTGGAGAGTAACCCTTGAATATAGGGAATTTTAGAGGTAGAATCCTAATTTTGGCCATGTGAGCCTAGACAAGAAAGAGAGTTCTTTTCCACAGGAAGGAAAGCACAGAGCCCCAGTGCTTCACGGTCAAATGGGAAGTGGCCCTTGGCATGTCAAATTCAGTGGGACCTGTCACACAGTCCCCAGGAGGCCAAACCAGGCAAACCTGTTCCATGTTCCCTTTTTTTAAATGCTTCCCACACTGTCACAATGGTCTCCTTGATTCCACGAAGTCTTTCAGTGTCACAATGGCTTCTTGGTTTCATGAGCCCCAACAGAGTCACAGGGTTCCCTTGGCTCCATGCGGCCCCGCTGTGTCACAACAGCTCCTTGTTTCTATGGACCCCAGTGTTTGATTACTGACCCTTGTGCCCATGGGGCCCCTGAGTAGCACAATGATCTCCTTGATTCCATAAGGTTCCGTAGTGTCCTTGGACCAGCATTGTCACAAGTGACTCATGGCTCCATGAGGTTCCATATTGTCACTCGGGTCGCTGTCATAGGCTGGATGAGATCGATGTCCCAAGATACCTTGGGATGTTTGGAATACCCGTGTGTAGCCAGGGCCGGGTCAGGCTTTGGTTCGTGGTGGGACAGAGCCCCGCCCCTTGTCCTGGCCTGGCAGAGCTGTCAATCACACAGCAGATGCTGTGCCAACCCCACTCTGATTGGCTGAGCTGTCAATCAATCACACAGTAACAGCTGGTGCCTAGCCTGACTCTGATTGGACAAGCAACTGGCAGTCCCACCCCAGAGGCGGGCCCATGAAGGCCCAGGGTGTTAAAAGCCAGAGCACAAGACCAGCCCATAGTCTGGATCCTGCCTTCTCCAGGGGTTCTTCCATTAGGTGACGCTGCAGCCCAAGCAGCTGGTGCATATGTGAGTGTCTTTCTATAGATCTTCTGTCTTTCTGATGTTCTCTATTTCTTCTCCTTCTAATCCTACTTACCTGGAACGTTTTTGGGTAACTAAGCATCTTAACGGTTAAAGGTTTTTAGGTTAAACCCTTTGCCAAATTTCCTTGACTGTCCATATTTTGCCAGTAAAATTTGGTGTCATTTTGACCTCTTAGCTCAGTTGATTAGAGCATGGTGCTGGTATCGCCGAAGCTGTGGGTTCAATCCCTGTGTGGGCCATTCACTTAAGAGCTAGACTTGATGGTCCTCGTGGGTCCCTTCCTACCAAGAATGTTCTTTGCATGTGCCCATGCTGAGAATATCTGATTGGTGTTTCTCCTGTGCACCAAACTCAAGGAAAGGAAGCTGTGGTTATCCCCAGCATTTCAGTGCTTTGGGCTGTTCCAGCCCTGCAGGCTGACAATGGCCTCTTGTTTCCATGAGGCCTCACAGTGTCCCACTGGCCCCTTGGTTCCATGGGGATCTGCAGTGTCACACAGGTTTATGACATTTGTCCTTGCTGTCCCTCACATCCCCCTGGCCCACAAACAGCCCCAAGGCACCTGTGAAGGACAGGCCCTGCTGGCCCAGGCTGGGCTCAGGGCTTGGCCTTTCTGGTTCGCCCAACCAGCCCAGGCCTTGCTGAGCATTGCAGTTCCCTGCTCAGAGCTTTGGCTCCCTGCAATCCTGGCTTCAGGGATCTGCTCTCAGCAGTCCCTGGGGAGCCTTTGGCACTCCCTGTCCTCAGTGGGGCCCAGTGCTGCTCCAAGGGACTTGGAGTTTTGCTTCCGACTCCTTGAGCAGTTTCTTCAGCCTTCTCTCAGCACCTGAGGGTCCTGGACTCAGCCCCTAAACCACTGTGGGACTCAATAAAATACAGAAAGCCCTCAGGGGCTCTTTCCCTTCCTTCAGTGGTCTTCAAGTGTCCAGAGCTTGTGCAGTTGATTAGGGCCAGCTCGTTGTTCTGTTAAGGAGAACGATTTCAAAGTGCACCTCATGACATTTTTATTAACCAAGTGTGTATTTTTATTTTCCAGATCAGAGAAGAGCTGATAGAAGTATTCCCCAGGTAACCTTGATGCTGAATGTCTCTTTAGGAGGTCTGGGCACAGAGAAGAATGAGCCCCTTCAGGGCTGACCCAGTTTGGACAAGCTGCTCCTCACCCCCAGCCTCACCATGTCTGACATGGCCCACCTGGCACTGACATCCCTGTGCCCTGCAGCAGAACCTTGTCCCCTGAGCTCTGCAGCTCCATCTCCAGCCCATTGCACCATGTCCCACCTGCTCTCCTCAGGGCTCTGCCTGCACACAGGGCCAGGAGAAGTTTTCCTGTTGGGAAGGAAAGAATGGCAAAGCCTGAGCAGGTTTCCTGAACAACAAACTCCACTCAGGAGCCACCTGCTCAGTCCAGGCTACCTGGAATGGTGTCACCTTTCTCCAAGGGACAGTGTGAGCAGAAATGATCTCTGGAAGCAGAATTCTCTGAGTGTTCCGGCTGAATTCTCTGTCTGTGTGCTTTCCCTGGATCTCTGTTGCAGATGGAAGCTACTGGTGCCATCCTCACCTTTAACCTCTCTTTGGAATGCCAACAGATATTCCGAGATGTGTTCAGCAGGATTTGCTCAATGTTTCTACAAAACTTTTGTGTTCCTCATGGAATGAAGGGGCCATTTTGGCACTGAGGGTGTGACATGGGAGCGAGGAGTCAATTCTGATGCTGGGGTCCCATGGAACCAAGGAGCCATGGTGACACAGCAGGGCCATGTGGATCCAGTGGTCCATTGTGACACTGTGGATCCAAGGAGACAATGGAGACACTGCCAAAACTTCATGGAACCAAAGAGTCCATGGTGACCCAGCGGGGCTGCATGGAGCCAATGGTCCATGGTGACACTGCCCATCCAAGGAGGCCATTTGGGTACTGCGGAAGCTCATGGAGCGAGGGAGGCCATTGTGCCACTGAAGAACTTCATGCCACCAAATATCCATGGTGACACAGCAGGGCATCATGGGAACCAAGGAACCGCTGTTGGCAGTAAAGAAACTCATGGAACCAGAAGCCCTTGTGGCACTGCAGAAGCAACAGAGCTGCTGGACCTTGTCCCCTGGCCCTGCACAGCTCCTTGGGAGGCACGGCAGGAGCAGCACCCTGGGAACCTCGGGAATGCCCCTCTGGGATCCATGGCACACACTCCCAGGGGCTGGAATGGCAGTTCCCAGCCAGGAAAAGATGTTCCTGCCTCTGAAGGCAAAGCTCTTAAGAAGGAGCCAAAAGCCAAGTGGAGCAAGATCTTACAGTGACATTTCACTGCCAGCCTTCATAACTCCACCCACGGTTGTTGTAGCTCATGGATTGGGAATGAAATCAGGGCAGGATCTTTGGTGGGAGCTGCCCTGGGTCAAGGGAGACACTGAGAGAGAAACAGAGCAGGCAAAGAGAGGCAGGAGAGAAAGGAGGACAGAAACACAATCAGCTGAGAAGGTGGCACTGAAAAACAAACTGGAACTGACTGAAAATGAATGGGACAAAAATCAGTAATTCTAAAAGTTTTATTTCTTATCAAAATATGTCCCAACCCCCCAGCCCCACACAAACCTGATCCCACACCCTCAAATTTGGATCCCACTCCTTCCCATCTCCTTCTAATCCCATCTCACCCTAGAGGCTGTGGAATTGAGTAAATTCAGCATGGACTAAATTTTTCTGAGGTGGGAACAAGGCATGTTAAGGTGCAACTGAGCCCTTTTAGGGTAAGATTTAGTTGTTTTCAGTGGGGCTGAGTGATTTTGAGGCAACAGATTGATCCTTCTTGGCTCTTGGAATGCAAAGAGATGGAGAACACTACCTGAAAGAATCCAACAGGGAGGAAAAGCCCAAGAGATCCCTCAGGGTGAGAGGCTCCATACCCAGCCCAGGATGCTCTGAGGAGGAAAGAATCACCCTGTGCCAGGAAGGTGGACAAAGCTTCTGCCACAGAAGAACCCACAAATCTTCCAGAATATGTCCTCAAACCTAAATTCCCCCTGAAATACCTGTGAAATGTTGGGACTTAAAACATCTCTGATCAATTTCATTCTTTTTAGTCCTATTTCATATGGTGTTAAAGAAAGAAGATAATTCACAAGAAAATTAGGGCCAAACCAAAAGGATAACCAGCCATCTGTCTTCCTAACATGGATCACAGGGAGTGTGGATCAGCAGGGCTCTGACCAACATGGGTCCTCACATGGAGGATGAAGTTTGAGCAGCGCACAAAGCTCTTCTTGCAGTCGGGGCATTTGAAGGACTTTCCTTACCGGTGCCTCCTTTGGTGTCTGGTCAAGTGAGAGCTGCTGGAGAAGCTCTTCCCACACTGGGGACACTCGTAGGGTCTCTCCCCAGTGTGGATGTGCTTGTGGATGATGAGGTGGGAATTGTGCTTGAAGCCCTTTCCACAATCGGGGCAACGGAAGGGCCTCTCATCCATGTGAATCCATTGGTGCTGAAGAAGATGGGAGCTGGTCTGAAATCTCTTCCTGCACTCAGGACACTCTTAGGGCCTCTCCCCAGTGTAGATCATTTGGTGGACAATCAGCTGGGACCTCCAACTGAAGGTCATCTCACATTCCCCACACTTGAGGGGAATCCTCTCCCCAGTGAGGATTATCTGGTGATGGATAGAGTGAGAGCTGCAGCTGAAGCTTATCCCACATTCCCCAAACTCATACGGCTTCTTGCCGGTGTGGATGTGCCAGTGGGTGTGTTTTGCGGAAAAAAGAAGAAACCTGACAACTTTGTAAAAGTTGTAAAGCCCAGTATGCTTTTATTACGACGCGTGCCGGACGCAAGCCCCCCAAAAAGGCATGCGTACCTCTGAAGACCTCGGGTCTTCTTTTATCCCCCTTCCAAATGCATATGCATACAGTTTCACAATAAGTTCATACATATTCATTCCGTGTGACATTTAGCACCAGTTCTTCTTTATCAAAGGAATTTCTAGGTCTGGGGCAAATTGACCTTGTGGTCATTTCTGTTTTTCTTTCTCTGTCTCCTTGTTGTCTCTGGAATGCGGCTTTCCTTCAGCTTTGGCCCCACAGACCCCTCACCTCTTCCAGACACTTCGCCTAATTCAGAATGGAGCCCCACTCCGTCTCAGGTGACAAGGGTGGAATTGTGCGTGAAGCCCTTCCCGCCATCAGGGCAGCAGAAGGGCCTCCCCTCGGTGTGAAACTGCTGGTGGTGGATATGATGGGAGCTGATCTTAAACCTCTTCTGACACTGGGGACACTCATAGGGCCTCTCCCCACTGTGGATGTGTTGGTGGGTCTCAAGGGTGGATCTGTGGCTGAAGCCCTTCCCACACTCCCCGCACTCATAGGGCCATTGTCCAGTGTGGATCATCTGGTGGCAGATCAGGGTGCTGCTCTGCCTGAAGCTCTTTCCACACTCCAAGCACTTGTGAGGCTTCTCCCCATCATGAAGCTGCTCATGGACCACGAGCTCTGAGCTCTGGCTGAAGCTCTGTCCACCTTCCTGGCCCAGGGTGGGTCTTTCCTCCTCAGAGCACCTGGGCTGGGTTTGGAGCCCCTCCTCATGTGGAATGTGTGAGGTTTTTCTTCCCTGTTGCATTCCTGTGCACTAGAGTAGTTCAAAATGGCCTCTTTCACAAGGTTTATCCATGGAGATTTTTCCTCCCTGGTCTCCATCCTCAGGTCCTTCCCTGGGGGAAGAAGGACAAGGAGAGGATGGGATTTGCCTCCGTGCCACAGGAAGGGGAAAGAGATCCCTCCAGTGCATCCCCAGCCAGACGGGGTTGGCACCGGGGTTGTCCTGAAGGCGGGGGCTGTGCTGGGCTGGGAGATGGAGCAGGAGGGAGGGGGAAATAGGAACTGACTTCTACCTCACCTGCCTGGGTATCTCACGGCTCTTTCCTCTTCCTCACAGCCTCCTCTTCCATTGAGTCAAGGTTTGGGAATGGGAAATCCTTTTTAGGGAAGAAAGCGAAGGGTGCACACATTGTCTTTTGTACTGGTTTTAAAGCAAACCTGGGGAGGGTCTAAACCAGATTTTCAATTTAATAAGAAAATTTAGATCAAGGCAATGATACAGAAACACTGCCTTAAACTGACAGAGTCAGGGTATAACTTGACACCCTGTGTGTCAGGGTGTTGGCAGCAGTCCCATTAAATGGTGGCTGCAGTCCTGTTGGAGTGATCAAGGTGATTCTGTCAAAGCAGTGATCCTGCAGAAGGGTCTGGTCTTTCTCTCAATGTCCAGTGGTGGTTGTGGAGCTCTTGTCCTCTGGGAATCCACTAGGCAAGCTGCTCCTGGTGCTTCAAGCCTCAGCTTATATCCAGGTAGGAATGCTTGGATCCTCCCCCTGGGTGGAGCCTCCCACAATGGGATGATGGAATTTTATCAGTCCTGCAGTGACACTCAATGGCCCATTAGCAGAAGATATCTCCCCTGGAGGGCGTTATCAGGGGTGAGCCATGGAAGAGATAAAGAACACTGCCGCACCTGTTTATAACAGTTGATGAAGATGGGAATTGAAAACATGCATTTGGTTACATCTTACATTGCACCCTGAAACAGTGGGGTAATCCCTGCTCAGGGGGTGAACACCACCCGCCTTACCCAAACTGGCTCAGGTTTAAAACCCCCACCCTGGGAAGGCGATACACACAGGGGACAATGTCACACTTGCACCCACGTAAGGGGAGTGCTCTGTCCCTCTCACTGCCTTGATCTTCCTCCTTTGCTCTTTCACAGGCTGGGGGCCTTTGTCAAATGTGACAATCATTTTTCTCTTTGTCTGTGCCACCTTGGGACAGCTTGTCCTGGGGTGACGTTATGATGCTTGTATCCCCATTCATATGTTCTGTGCCTTTTAGACCGGCTCTGAAGAGTGGAAATTTTGTTGGGTTTCTCTTATCAGGGGCACAGAGACGGGCAGTACATAGGGCTGTTTTTCGCTTCCTGCTTTCGGCTTGCTGCTTTCCTTGCTCTCTTTCTGCTCACGCTGCTGCTCTGCTTTGGCCTCTGCTTATTAGCTAACCTTAGCTAAACAGTCCAAATTCCTTCCGGGGCTGTTTCTCCTCTCCTGTTTCTGTGACCATCTCGAACCTGCTCTGGACTGGAACCTGGGAACACTGAGGGTTTGCACTGTTTGGCTGCAGCAGCTGCCCCAGCGCCGGAGGGACTAACAGAGCAACCACCCCCGAAAGAGACTTTCTGATTTTGTCATCTTTCTCAGAGTGGTGTCATCTGGTATTGTTCATTTTGTGTGCTGGGGGGTTCTGTGCCTGAAATAAACACGTTCTTTCCACCTCTCTCCAAGGAATTCTTCCCAAACCAGTTGGGGGGAGGGGCCGTGTGGGTTTGCTTTCTGGAGGGGCCCTCCTTTGCAGATTCTTTAACAAATTTGCCCTAAACCAGGACAAATATTGGCTCCCATCCTGGGGGCTTGAGAGAGTTTGAAAACCCTGTTTTGACTGCATTTTGGTTGCTATTACTCTGTGTTCGTTAAAATCAGCTAATAGCCATGCTTTTTGGATTCATAATGTATCTTGGGGTGAAGGTTTGCATGCATTTCTGGTCCCTAGGGTTTTTTGAGATTTTAATACCTCTCTGGTCCCTAGGTTTATTTTCTTATCCAGAAATAGCTTTAGTATTGCCCCTAATATGTAGTTTTTACATCAGAGGGGCAGTGACCAGAATAGTTATCCTGCTGGGCTTGGTGGGAATGATGTGCAAGAAGTTTATAAACATGCTAGGGTCTGCTCCAGGTATGAATGGTTCATGGCTGCGGTTATGCATCCAGTTTGTTGCAGGAGGAGCAGGAGGGAATGAGGTTTTTCAGCCTCTGCTTTCCTTCTCCTATGAATCAGTTGCATCACTAGTGAAGGATGTTCAGTTTCCCCTCAATGTTAAAGAAACCATCTTCCTGATATTCATTCTTGTAACCTTCCACTGTACAGCCTGCTGCTTCTCTAGAATGAGGGCTGAGATTTCTAGACGGGCTGATGAGACCCCACACCAGGAGTAGACCCCGATGTGGAAAATCCTAAGTGGTGTGGGAAATGGGAGAATATGGGCCAAATCCTGAAGGAATTCTCTGACCCTATAGTCTGGGATTTTCCCCATGAACAAATTCAGGACCCACCTGGGCTGGCAAATATCTGAAAGAGAAGTACCAGGATGAGCCTAAGGAGAGGAAGGTCATTGCAGTGAGCTGGGCCCTGGCATATGCTTATCGCACACTGCTAGATACTGTCGGGCAACAGACAGAGGCAGGGGGGCAGGGAGATACATCAGCAACTGTCCCGGTGACTCAGGCTGCAGCTAACACTCCAGGCTTGAAGCCAGCATCTAAACCCATGGCTGTTGCTACCAGTACTAGAAGTGGGAAATGCACGGACAAGACCAATCGACCAGGGCATGATGATGATGATAATGATGATGATGAAGGAAAAGGAACCTCAGTGCCTCCTGACACAAAATCAGGAGTCAAAGCAGCAGGTGCAAGATCAGATGCCAATATTGAGTCCTTTTCCCTGAAGGACCTTGTGGCCTACGGAAGGATTGCACTCGAAGGTCTGATGAATCCATAATTAGTTGGCTGGTCCATCTCTGGGATGCTGTTGGAATCCTTAAGGTTAGAGTGTTTTTAAGAAATGGTTAAAAAAGTATAGGCCTCAGACTGAAGTTTTGTTAGCATTGCATATACAGCAGAAAAGTTTCCCATGCAAGCAGAAAAGTTTCCCAAGCTGTAGACGTGACAAACCACAATAGGTCTTTGAGGAATTGGCTTTAGGATGGCAACAAGGTTATTTAATGTATATCTTTAGAAGGTTAGCATGAATAGAACTCTGTTCTTTGTCTCTTATGAACTAGTCTTTGTTTTAGCTACGATTACGTATGTTTTATAAGATTGGATAGAATGCTTGTCAATATGTGTTTTCTGTGTCTGATTGGCTGAATTCTAGTCTGAGATGATTTTATGTATTGCTGTATGAGCCTTGTTGGAAGAGACATTTTTTGGTGTGGATCAGTGAGCTGTCATGTCTCCATTTTGTATTTTGAGACTGATGTGCTAGAAATAAAAGCAAAAATCTCTTCACTGGTCTGGTTACAATATTATCCATATTTGGATATTTTGCCGCGGCCTAGTGGGTTCCTTTTTTAAGGCGTGGGTTCCTGACACCATTGGACTTATACCTGTCCCCTCCCCCGCAGGATGCTGCAGGTGAGGCTACAATTCTGGATGGCACTGAAGCAAGGCATTTGGGATCCCTGTCACAGGATCCTGTCATAGACCAAGGAATGATGAGGGGGGCTAACTCTCACAGCCTCTGGGAACGGGTCCTAAGAAGCGTAGCAGAAAGATACCTGTGTGCAGACGATCTCTATATGCAGCAAACTCAGTGGAAGACAATAGAGCAAGGGATCCAACGCCTGAGAGAAATGGCAGTGGCAGAGATTATCTTCTCAGATGATGTAACAACTAGGAACCCAGACTTGGTACCATGCACATCTGTGATGTGGCGAAAACTCGTACGACTTGGGCCACATGAATATGCTTCTGCCTTAGCCATAATGAAGAGGGATGAGAGGGATGAGACTGTGCTTGACATGGCAAGGAAGCTCCGAGCATATGCAGATGCTGTACATGGCCCGACACATGCCAGAATCCCAGCAGTAGAAACATGTCTGCAGAATTTAGAGGATAAGATAGAGGAGAATCATAAGGAGCTCAGGGAGGAGATTAAAGAAGACCTTCTCCAAATCTCAGCAGTACAGATCCGAGGTTCTGGTATCCAAGGCAGACGTTTCCCAGATGGTGAGCGAAGGTACACCCCAGGAGCTGAGCTGTGGTTTTACCTGCGTGATTGTGGGGAAAACATGAGAAGGTGGGATAGGAAACCTACTGCTGTTCTGGCACGACAGGTGCGTGAACTGAAGGAAGCCACCAGGAGGAAAGCAGCTCCAATTGCCCGTAGCCGAACGGCCAGGTATGATGATGATGACATATGCCCAGGCAAGGAAGGATAACCAGGCTTAGAGGGGTCCTGCCTCTAGCCAGGTAGAGGCCAGGGAAAATCATGTTTTCTGGTCTGTGTGGATTCGTTGGCCTGGCACATCGGAACCACAAGAGTACAAAGCTTTGGTCGATGCTGTTGCACAATGCACATTAATCCCATCAAGATGTGGGGACAGAGTCTGTTTCTGTTGCTGGTGTTACAGGGGGATCCCAGGATTTCACTTTGGTGGAGGCTGATGTGAACCTAACGGGAAATGAGTGGAAGAAGCATCCTATTGTGACTGGCCCAGAGGCCCCATATATTTTGGGCATGGACTACCTTCAAAGTGTGTATTTCAAAGACCCAAAAGGACTCAGATGGGCATTTGGAATAGCTGCTGTAGAGACAGAGGGCATCCAGTGTCGCAGACATTTTTTCACAGAAATCCTTTCTTTCAGATTTCTGCGTCTTCTAGAAGGCAGAGGCCTCAAAAGAGAATGTAAACAATTGTTATCAGCTGCTGTGGAATGCAATAGGATGCACCTGATTGGTCTCATGTTATAAACAAGCACATGTTTATGATTAAAGGCCAATCACAGAAACAAGCTGGGGACCGAGTCCCTGGACACAACTTTGTTATAGATTCCTTCTTGCTATTCTTAGCTAGCTAGCAGCTCTGCAAACTTCTCTCTTTATTCTATTTAGTGTAGTCATAATGTATTATATATGATATATCAATAAATCCAGCCTTCTGATCAAGATACAAGATTCATCCTCTCTCTCTCACCTCCAGCGACCCACTCAGGACGCTGTAATATCTGGTGACCCTTCGTGTCAGAGCAGAAATTATTTTGATAAGACCAGAGGAGCAAAATTGCTCCACTGGGTAAAAATTCTGTATGTGTAGCATTTGATAGTTGCTTTGAAGTGACCACAGAAGTGGATTCAAGCCAGGAGCTGAAGAACTGAAGATCCTGATTTGGACAGAGTTCGCAGCCAAGGCTGACCACAAAGAGAACCTTCTTCTGGAAAACCTTCAGGAAACATGGTAGACAAGAGCAGCATACCTGCAAAGCTGGCCAGAGCAAGCTGGACTCTTTCAAAAGGTACTGTTGGCTTTTCTATCCCTGATGAACCAGCCCTTAGTAGCTTGTGGCTTTTCGTATGGCAGACGCATGCCTTGCCAGAAGAGATTCAGTTCTCCCCTTCAGAGGAGAAGCTTATTGCCCTCTGGCAACACTGGTGTAGAGAAGACTGTTTCTTTCTGTCAGCAACAGATATCTATGAGTTCTTTCGATGGGCAAAGCTTTTTGGGTTCTTTACTGATGTCCTGTATGCTTTGGATGTTTTTGTCTGGGAGTGCATGGACTCTATTTTCCAGTTCGTCTACAGTCAGGGGCGTCTTTTGCCTTCTATCTACCCAGCATTTATAAAGCTCTTCCCACTGCTGAAACGCAGAGCAGCCATCTTTCAATGGATTTCTAACTGCTATGGGCAGGCTCCGTTTCCACCGTTCCCGGGAGAAGACCCCGTGGGGGATGACTTTGGGCTTCTCGGCCCCCCCTGCTCCACGGCGGGGGGGGGGCTGAAGCTTCGCCGCGCAAAGAGGTTTTTTTTACTCTTTCTCCGGAGCATTCTCAGATGGAGTTTTCTCCTTCCCCCCCTTCTCTCTCTCTGGGGGGATGGGAGTGGCCGCTCAAGCCAGCGCCGGCCTCTCAGACTCCACCTCTTTCACACATGGGGGCGGCACCGGTCTCTGAGGTTTCCTCCGCGCCCCTGCCAGAGCCATCACTCCACGAGATCCCATCTCCGCCTCTCCAGGAGGTCCCGCCCGCGGTTTCACCGGCCTCCCCACCCCCACCAGAGCCTGTGTCGGAGAAGGCAGAAGAGACAGCACTTTCTGCGATTGACCTGTTGCTAAGCAAGAGCGATGCTCCGCCGCTTCTCCCGGCTCCGCTTCTGCCTGTTTGCGCTGCAACGGAGACTGCGACTGCGCCTCCGCAGCGGACCCCGGAGTCAGCGGCAGAAAACGCCGCTGAACCTGTGGGACTCTCGGAGCAGGCCGCGGCTGATTCCACTCAGCGCAGTTCCCTCCCCGGTTCCGGCTTCCCCCCCGCTGCTTCCACCAGACGTCCCAGCGACTCTGCCCTCCGGGTCGGTGTCAGAGACTGCCCTGGAAGCGGTGGCTTGTTCGAGCTTGGGCCGTCCCAGGCCGGCTGCCCCAGCAGCCGCCCCGGTGAGGGGTTTCTCCTTCAGAGCTGCCCACCAGCTGACTCTTGCGGCAGTCCAGCTGCCGGCTTTCAAGCTCGGCATTCTCTGCGGTTTGGGGGGTGGTGTTTCGGTTGCTGTCCCATGGAGGCTGCCATCTCTGCCGCCCCTCGTGTGCCTTAGCGGCGAGGGGGAGGGGGCTCCCGAAAGTTCTGCCTTTGGTCCCCAGCCCGGTGGGGGTGGTGCCGTGTTGCTGTGGGAAACAAACATTTCCAGACCCGAGATGAAGATTCTTGGGGCAGCTTCTATTTCCTCACTGCTGGCATGCCTCAGTGGTTTTGGGGAAAGGAAGCATCTCACTACCCGTGCTGCCATTGTGCTGGCAGCAGGGTTCAGGCCTGTGGATATGCAGAGCCTTCCTTATGAGTTTGGCCTGGGCCGTTGGGCTCAGGAGGTTCCTGGGCCAGGGCCATCACTTGGCCTCCTTGTGTTTTTGGGTACTCTGGTTTCTCCTACCGGTCTTGGTCCCCCTTTGTGAGCCAGTTTTGGGGTTCCTGGTCCAGCATGGGCGAGGGCCCCCAGGGCCTTTCCTTCTCTGGCACTGCTCTGCTTGGGTGCTGCTCTTTCGCTTTTCGATCAAAAAAAAAAATTTAAAAATTAAATAAAAAAGATTGAAAATAGTGGACAGCAGCAATGAAGCATTGAAGGGCCAGAAAAGGACATTTCAAAATTGTACAAATTGTTTTAACTTGTTTTAAATTGTTTAAAATTGTGTTATGCTGTTTCAGGACAAAAAGGACTCTCAGATGTCCAAAAGAAACAACCTCAGCTGCATGGACTTGAATTCTCTTTGCATTGTTTCTTGCAGTTTTCTTATATTGTAGGATTGTTTTAGTGATTTGTAAGTATTCTATATTTTATAGGTGAAGAAATTTCCTGTTCATTCCACATGAGCATTTTTCTTTTATTTTATACAATATAGAAAGGTGAGATGTCGCAGACATTTCTCCACAGAAAACCTTTCTTTTGGATTTCTGCGTCTTCTGGAGGCCAGAGGCTTCAGAAGACAAGGTAAACAATCATTATCAGCTGCTGGAGAATGCAACAGGGACACCTTGATTGGCTCATTTCCTATGTTTATAATTAAGGGCCAATCACCAGTGCAAGCTAGGGGACTGAGTCCTTGAACACAACTTTGTTGTAGATTCTTTTCTATCGATTCTTTTCTAGCCTAGCTGCTCTGCAAACCTCTCTCTATATTCTATTTAGTATAATAATGTATTATATATAATATCTTAATAAATTAAGCCTTCTGATCAAGATACAAGATTCACCATCTCTCTATCACCAGCAGCGCCCACTCAGGTGCGGTAATACTAGGAGGCCCAGCCAGCCAGACCTGTTCCATGTTCTCTTGGTTTCATTGGACACCACAGTGTCACAATCGTCTCCTTGGTCCATGAGGCCCTGGAGTGTAACAATGTTCTCCTTGATTCTCTAGTGTCACAATGGCCCTGTGCTCCCATGAGGCCTTGCAATGTCACAATGGCTTCCTGGTTCCACAAAGCTCTGATGTGTCACCATGGCCCCTCGGCTCCATGCGCCCTCGCTGTATCACAGTGGCTCCACTGTGACACTACGGGCTGCACAAGGTCACCATGGACCTTGGTTCCTTGGGGCTCCCAAATTTCACAATGGTCTCCTTGATTCCATGAGGCACCACAGTGTCACCATGGCCCCTTGGTTCCATGAGGTTCCGTAGAGTCACTGTGGTGTCCTTGGACATGCATTGTCACAATTGACCCTTGGTTCCATGAGGTTCCGTAGTGTAACCGTGGTTGCTGTCAGAGGATGGATGAGATCGATGTCCCGAGACACCTTGGGATGCTCGGAATGCCCTGTGGGGCCAGGGCCGGGTCAGGTTTGTGGTGGAACCGAGCCCCGCCCCCAGCCCTGGTCTGGCAGAGCTGTCAATTACACAGAAGGGACTGTGCTAACCCAGCTCTGATTAGCCCAGATGTTAATCAATTAATCACACACTAGCAGCTGGTGCCTACCCTGGCTCTGATTGGACAAGCAACTGGCAGTCCCACCCCAGGGGCAGGCCCATGAAGGCCCAGGGGGTTAACAGCTGGAGCACGAGGCCAGCCCATGGTCTGGATCCTGCCTTCTCCTGGGGTTCCTCTGTTGGTAATGCTGGAACCCCAGGAGTTGGTACCTATGTGCGTCTCTTTCTATGGATCTTCTGTCTTTCTGTTGTTCTCTATTTCTTCCCCTTCTAATCCTACTTACCTGGAGCATTTTGGGGTAACTTCACATGACAAGGATTAAAGGGGTTTAGGTTAAATGTGTGGGAATCCAAGACACAGGGAATATTTCTCTGTCTGCTCTGAGGGGTCCTGAGCCCCAGAGAACACTTCCTTTCAACTTGGGCCCCTGAGAGGACTTCCAGGACTTTGAGGCAGATTAGAATTTACCAAAGTGTGAAATAGGTAATAGAGAGTAGTATAGTATGTTCCTTGGGTGAAAAATTTAGGTTTTTGGGGTTGTTAGTATGGTGTAGATAGGAAGCAAGATGGAGGAATTGGGGTGTAGTCCCTGTCTTCTTCATCTGCTCTATTTTCTGCACTGTTGGTAGCACAGGGTGATTGGTCATGGAAAGCACAGTGCAGAGGTTATGTGGACAGTCAAGGGATGAGTTATTGGTAGATAAGTAGAAATAATGCACCTTTCAAGTGTTTATTGGATGAGACAATGTTAAAAGAGCTTGAAACTGTACGTTTTGGGGCCATTTTACAGTGCTTTTCCAGTGCACTGAGCCTGGTGTGGACAGCAATGCAAAACTTTAGATGAGATAACAAAAAACAAGAAGCTGAAGACTGAGAAAGTCCCATGCATCTCTTTTTACCTGGCATAGAACTGCTACAGGAGGGATTCCCCCATCCAGGGATCCCCAAGAAAGGCCCAACATAAAACGAACATCAATAAATGGTGTTATCTGAGTGGATTTTTGCGGAAACACTTGGCTGACAATGTTTGGAATAAATTGGCTTTTTTCCATAAAATTGTTTACTGAAGGGTGTTGTCTTAATTGGCCAATCATGTGAAATGTGTTGATTAAAGGACCAGTGAGGTCCACCTGTAGCAAACCAAGGTATAAAAGAAGAGGATTGAAAAAACAGGTGGCTTTTAGCCCTTAGCCTTCTGATCTGAGTCTGTGTCATCTCTGATTCAATGGTGACGTTTGGGCATCTATGGGGGCTATTGGGAATCCTTTCTGCACGTTGTGACCCAACATGAGTTTCCCTAATAAATTTTGCCTGAAGGTCTCACTGTGCCCATGACAGGAACGTCTGTGAGTGTCTGGGACATCCCAGCCCTTTGGCAGCCAGGGGACTCCTGGGATGTCACCGTAGAGCCCCAGTGAGTGCCTGTGACAGATTGGTGCCTTTGCAGTCCAAGGTCCCCTGGGATGTCACCCAGGAATGGCTGTGACTGTCTCTGACCACAGGGCTCTTTACCATCCCCAGAAAGCCCTGGCAGGTCTCCATGGAGCCCCTGTCTGTGCCTGTGACATTCCAGCTCTGGAACAGCCTGGAGACTCTTGGAAAGTCCCCAGGGAACCCCTCTGAAGGCCTCTGACCAATCTGACCCTTAGCGGGCAAGCATCACCAGGACCCTGTTGCTATGGTCGATTTCCATGGCAATCATCACCCGGACCCTGTTGCTACGGTCAGTTTCCATGGCAACCGTCACCAGCCCCCTGTTGCTATGGTCAGTTTCCATGGCAGCTCCATGGAGACCCCATGCCAGGGGTGGTTGCCATGGACACCAGCTCAGGCCTGCAGCCAGAGCCCATTGCCATGGCAACCATTGGCCACCCCATCCCCAGGCTCATGGGATCCCAGAACCACAGAATTGGCTGAGCTGGGAGGGACCCATCAGGATCCTCCAGTCCAACTGCTGGCCCTGCACAGGACACCCCAACAATGCCAGCCTGGGCCTGGCAGTGCTGTCCAAATGCTGCTGCAGCTCAGAGAGCCCTGGAGCTGGGACCCTTCCCTGGGGAGCCTGGGCAGGGCCCCAGCAGCCTCTGGGCAAAAACCTTTTCCTGACATCCAACCTGAGCCTGCCCCGACTCAGCTGCAGCCATTCCCTCCACTCCTGTCACTGGATATCCATGCCGAAGGAGAGGAGGATGCACCAGAAGAAAAGGGCAGCTGGGTGTCATCCTTCCACAGGGAAGAGGGGGGGTAGAAATCTCTCACCCTGCCTCTAGATGCTCCCACAGGGATGTGAGGGCTGATCCCACAGCCCCAAGGGTCACAGTCAGGGCTGCCCTAGGGAATGCTCACCTGGTATTGAGGGGCAGCGTGGGAGAACCTGGATCTTGGAGCACCCAGCTGCCCCCCATGTTTGGAGGTGCCTGAGGAGGGCTGGGACGATGCCTGGGACATCCTGCAGTGACATCCCCCCTGTCCAGCTCTGGGTGAGCTCAGTCCCAAACCTGACCCTGATCCTGGTCTCAATCTCACTCCATGTTGAGACACACTCACAGTTCTGTATTTAACCTCATCCCAGTCCCAGACTCGACTAGCCCCAGACCTAATCCCAACCCCAGCCCTAAAGCCAATCCCATGTCTCGCCTTAACCTCAATACCAGCTCGAATCCAAATCTCAGCCCCAACTCCAACCCAGCCGCAATTCCAGTCCCTTCCTAAATCCTCAGTTCCAAACCAAATCCCAGGTTCAGCCCTTCTGGGGGTTTGGGGGTGTCTCTGTCCCTCTGACCCCGACGATGTTTGGGTGCAGTCACACGAGGGCTGAGGGGGACAGAGACCCCCCCCAGCCTCCCCAGGTGTGAGAAGGCCGGAGAGCCCCCCCAGCCCTGAGCACCCTGAGCGGTGAGAGGGACACAGAGCTCCTGGTCCCCAGCCCTGCACAGGCATTGCCTGAGGCCAGAGGGATGGAGACCCCTTGAGCATCCCCCAGGGCGAGGGGACAGAGACTGCCCCGAGCACCCCCTGGGCTGAGAGGGACAGAGACTGCCCCGAGCACCCCCTGACAGGGGGGTGAGAGGTAAGGAGACCCCCCAGACATTCCCTGGGATGAGAATGATGGGGGACCCCTGGGGAATGACCTGGGGTGACAGGGACAGGAACACCCACTGGGGAATGGCTGGGGGTGACAGGGACACCCCCTGGAGAATGGCCTGGTGTGAGAGGGATAGGGAGACCCCCTGTGGAATGGCCTGGGGTGACAAGGACAGGGACACCCCTGGGCAATGGCCTGCGGTGACAGGGACAGGGACAGGGACAACCCCCCAAACTCTTCCCAAGAATCCCCCAGTGCAAGAGGCACAGAGACCCTTGAGAATCCCCTGGGCACTGGGCAAAATAAACTTGGCAGCAATCAAACTTTACTCTGCATAAATCACTTGATGAATATTTGATTTTCCCACAAGTCACATATGATGTAAATGCAAACAAATCCCAAACATGATTACACTGAAAATAGAAGCAATTCTGTGTCAATTACAAGTCAGATCAATTCTTGCACAGCTCCAACTCAGCTGCTTGCAGGTTCCAATTAAAGAAAAGTGCAAATTTGGCCCAATACAGATTATTAAAAGGAAGGAGAAGTTCTGTTTAGCTGTCACAAAGGTGACAGGGATGAAGAGAATAATGACTCTCACATTTGGCAAAGCCCCCAAGGGCGTGAACTCAGGAGTTATTTGGGAATTTAGCTACTTGAGCTGGGCTTCTTGTGGGACTTCCAGCAGCCCCTTGTGTTCCTCACCTTGGGGTGAATGAACCTGTGGTAGCTAGGGAAGAGGCGCTGCGGAAGATTTCGCGATGTCACGGAAAGCCAGGACCCTCGGTTCCCCATAGATAAGACCCTCAGGTATTCACAGATAAGAAATTAACATAGGAATGTGGTCCCACTAACAAGAGGAATGTTGCCCCACTGAAGCCAGTAACTTTCCATCCCTTACCCAGTACTTTTCCATTCCCTACTAACCATAGGTAAGAAGGACAAACACCTTTTTGACGTAGAGACCCCTAAGACTATAAGACCCTGGGAGAAGAAGTAATAAACGCCATTTGACCGTCCACCACATTGGTGTCTGCGTATGTCATTGGCCCGAACGGCCCTGGAGAGTGGGCTGTCGAGCTGTACCTCAGAACCAGGTCGCCTGCCTTGGCATAGAAGGCAACATTCACCTTGTCAGTCTCGCTCGTATCACATGATCCCTTTCCTGCAGTGATTTTAGTAAAGTTTTCAAGGAAAGACAACAAAATATTTTCGTTTTCACTGGCCACCTACAACAGCCATTTTCCTCATCAGTTCTCCCATAAGTCTCTCTGAGGAAGCTGTGTCAAAGTTTCCAAAACTTCCTCCAGAGAGAACCACAACCTCCTCAGAGGAGGGAGCCATGTTGTTGTCAAAGGCACTTGGGGTCACACAACAGTGCCCCGAACTCACTGTGCCAAAATAATGTCGCGATTTGGTTAAGAAAATTCTTCAAAAGATGCCTCTGCCCCAATTAAGGTGCTAACAAGACCAAACCGAAAGTGTATTTTATTGAACAGTAAATGTGAGGTAGACAGAGAGATGGAAAGAGAAAAGGGGGGAAGAGCAAGGGAGTGACAGGGACAGAGACCTCCCCTGGAGCAGGGCAAGTGTGACATTGTCCCCTGTGTGCGTGGCCTTCCCAGGGTGGGGGTTTTACACCTGAGCCAGTTTGGGTAAGGGGGGTGGTGTTCACCCCCTGAGCAGGGATTACCCCACTGTTTCAGGTTGCAATGTAAGATGTAACCAAATGCATGTTTTCAATCCCCATCTTCATCAACTGCTATAAACAGGTGGGGCAGTGTTCTTTATCTCTTCCATGACTCACCACTGCTAACGCCCTCCAGGGGAGATATCTTCTGTGAATGGGCCATTGAATGTCACTGCAGGACTGATAAAATTCCATCATCCCATTGTGGGATGCTCCGCCCAGGGGGAGGATCCAAGCATTCCTACCTGGATATAAGCTGAGTCTTTCAACAACAGGAGCAGCTTGCCTACTGGATTCCCAGAGGACAAGAGCTTCATAACCACCACTGGACCTTCAGAGGAAGACCAGACCCTTCTACAGGATCACTGCTTTGACAGAATCACTTTTATCACTCCAACAGGACTGCACCCACCATTTAATGGGACTGCTACCACCACCCTGACCAACAGGGTGTCAGGTTATATCCTGACTCTGACAGTTTAAGGCAGTGTTTCTGTATCATTGCCTTGGTCCTTATTTTGTTATTGAATTGGAATTCTGGCTTAGACTCTCCCTCATGTTTGTCTTTAAACCAGTAGAAAGGTCATTGTGCTCATCCCTTGTTTTCCTCCCAAAACAGAATATCTCATTCCTAAAACTTGGCCAGATGGAGGGAGACACCTCAAGGAGAAGGAAGATGCCCCGGGACACCCAGGCATGTGAGGAGGAAGTCAGTGCCCCTTTCCCCCTCTCTCCTGCTTCATCTCCCAGCCCAGAAAATCCCCTCGCTGCAGGACAACCCTGCTGCCAACGCCGTCCTGCCGGGGATGCAGTGGGGGGGGATCTCCTTCTCCTTCCCTATGGCACAGAGGCAAATCCCATCCTCTCTTTCTCCTTCCTACCCCAGAGAAGGAGCTGAGAATGGAGACCGTGGAAGAAAAATCTCCATGGCAGAATCTCATGGGAAAGGCCATTTTGAGGGACCCCACAGTGCAGGAATCCAATGGGGAGGAAAATCCCCAGAGATCCCACAGGAGGAGGGGCTGCAAACCCAACCCAGTGTGCTCTGAGGAGAAAAGACCAACCCTGTGCCAGGAAAGTAGGCTGAGCTTCAGCCAGAGCTCAGAGCTGGTTGTCAATGGGCAGCTTCACGATAGGGAGAAGCCCCACACGTGCTTGGAGTGTGGGAAGAGCTTCAGGCACAGGTCCCAGTTCACCTGTGCATCCACACTGGGGAGAGGCCCTATGAGTGCCCCCAGTGTGGGAAGAGCTTCACCAGCAGCTCTCACTTGACCAAAAACCAGCAGAATCACCAGTAAGGGAAGCCTTGCAAATGCCCCAACTGCAGGAGGAGCTTCATGCACGGCTCTAGCTGCATCCCCCATGGGAGGACCCACAATGGTAAGAACCCTGGCGATCCACATTCCCTGTGATCCATGTTGGGAAGACACTGGGCTGGTTATTCTTTTATTTTGGCCCTAATTTTCTTTGGATTCATCTTCATCCCTTTAAACCAGAGGAAATTGGGGTAAAAATCAATAAATTAATCAAAGGCATCTAAAGCCTCACTTTTTACTTGTGTTTCAGGGGAATCTGGGATTCAGGGACATAACTGGGAGAATTTGGGGGTTTTGAGGGTATTTGGTGTACTTGTCTCCCTTTCTTGGCACTGTAAGGGACAAGAGGGTTCAATTTGTCACCTTAATGCCACTGAAAACTACGCAATCCCACCCCAAAATTCTTCAATTCCACAATTCTTTGGTGTGGAATGGGGTTAGAAGGGGATTGAGCAAAGTGGGCTTTAAATCAGGAGGGTTGAGATGGGCGTTAGGTGGGGCAGGATGGGTGGAATGGGGCTCGGGAGTTGGAAGATGGGGGAAATATGGCTTGGGAAGTGGGTGTTGATGTCCAGGAAGGGTTGGGATGGGTTGAGGTTGGGACTGGGGAGGTGGGATGGGGTCTGGAATGAGGCAGCCAAGGTTTGGGGATGATGAAGGGAGGGGGAGCCCATTACTGAGTGAATTTTTTAATAATCCACATTCCTGAAGAGATTTTGAGGTCTCTCATGTTTCTGAGGCAGTTTTGGGGCACTCCCCACCTCTTGGGGGTCTTTCCTGAGAGCAGCTCCATGGAGCCCCATTGCCAGGGGTGGTTGCCTTGGGCACAAGCTCAGAGCTGTATCCAGAGTCCGTTGCCTCAGTGCTGGAGAGCAGAGAAATGATGAAAGGCCCCAGACATCTCCAGTGTGTGTTTGGGGCAGGGAGAGTTCTGCATAGGTGGGGTGGTCCCTGCCCCACCCCAGCCACTGCAGCCTCTGGCCCAGCCCCAAAGTGGCAGCCAAGGCCCTGGCACCCCACAAACCCCACCTGGGAGAGGGACCAGAGCAGGTCAGGCTGTGACACGGGTGTGACACTGACATGTCCCATGGCCCCAGATCTCACAGCAGCTGAGATCCAAGGCTGACTGTGGATCTCTCTCTCCCTCTCTCTCTTCTCCTGACTTCCTCTTCTCAAAATCTGGTTAACTTGCAGTTGGACAGGTTAGAGTTTGCTAAGTCAGTGCTATATGAAGTGCTTTACTATAATTCAATGCTGTTTAAGATTTCCCAAGTACCTCATTCTCTGAAGTTTGCCACTAAAAGTTTGTTCTCCACCCTCCTGAGCAGTTGTTTTCTCCCCCTGGCCATCTGTCCTGCAGGCTGTGCCCCCTGTGCGTGCTGCTCCTCTGCCCTGGCCGGCTGCACTCGCCCATCTCGCTGTGCCCCAGCATTTCTCACCCAGCGTTTCTGTGCCCTCCCTGGGCTCCCTGCACCCAGCGCTGCCGGCTCCTGGCACACAGAGCCAGGGCAGGAGCCCACCCTGCCAAGGGGCTCTGGAGCAGGGCGGGGGCTGCGATGGCTTCTGAGCTCAGCAGCTGCTCCTGGCATGGTTCCATGGAGACTGAGCACAGCAACGCTGCTGAGCATTGTCCCTGCTGAGGGTCACACACTGCCGGGGCACATTCCCTGCCTGCAGGATTGCTGAGCATTGTCCCTGCTGAGGGTCACACACTGCCGGGGCACATTCCCTGCCTGCAGGATTCGTGCCTGACCCAAGCACTGCACTGATGGCTCCAGCATTGCTTTCCAACAAAAACAGGGGAAGGCAAACTGTGTGCAGCTCATGGTATTTTAGAGTGTCTAAAACTCACTATGTCATCGATCTGTGAGGTGAGATCCATTTGGAACTCATGGCATGGAGAAGTAGTGCAACATGGAAAGGGGAGCATAGAAATAAATAGAGGAAAACATTTCAGATGGTTTCTTTTCATTTCACTTCTGGAAAGCTGGTTCAGTTTTCCAGGAATCTTCTCCACAGTCCTGTCTGCCCTTTCCAAGAACCTTTCCTGGAGAATGAGGTCAAGCTCCTGTCAAGATGTGCCACCACCTGCAGCTTCTCTTGGCTTTTCACAATGTGCCTGCAGCAGGACTGTTGCAGCAAAGCAGGACAAATGTTTGGAGAACTGGACAACTTGTCCTTTCTTTTCCTGGTGGACTGGGGAGTTGTGCCATTGGTGAGGTTTTCATTGTGACTGTTCCAACCTTGGAAAACAGGAGGTGGTATCAGGACTCATTGGGGAACGCAACCCTGACTGAATTCAGAGAAAGAATTTCCAGAAGTTGCAGCCAGAAATGGAGAGTTGTGTGATAATCATTCACGCGTCTCCATAGGCACCTGGAAAGTGATCTAGAAGATGAAAATTGGTTGTCAGAGACAATTTCTTTCTGTTTTCAGTTTAGATGATTATACATCTCTTGTGCTGGTATAAATCAAGAGCATGAAAACAATCAGTTCATGATAAGCAGCAGAACAAGCTGCATCTCCCAGAGTAGAAGACTGAAAGAATCTGGAAAGGAGAAATGCAGGGAATGACTTGGTGAACTTTGTCTGTAAGAAGGGTAATTTTTTCTAGGAATTACTAATCCATTTCTTCTTCTTTTCACATTCTTAATATGGCCATTTCCATGCCAGATTCCTCATAAAATGAGAAGCCTGAGCTTGCAGAAGTGCATGAAAGATGGCCTGTTCCTCTGCAGGGACAGTCAGGGTGGAACAGGAAGCAGTTTTAATATAATTGTGATAGAGATGAGTAATGCAGTGGTTGAGTCTCACAATTAAAAGGCACATATTATGGATATCCTAAGACAAGTTTCATAGTTTTATAGTTATGTTTTACTCCCCCATTGTTTTGTTGTTTCCTGGTAGTTGGGGTATTTGGGAGGGTTGGCTTTTTACTATGGCAACACCTGACCCCAAATCAAGATGTAAGGAAATGACTTCTACCACTGGACAGTGAAGAAAGAGTTGATTAGCAAGCTTTTGAGAGGGGCTAAAGGGTTAAAAGGTGAAACATCCATTGTGTGGATGAGCACATGGTTGAAAAAAATCCTTTGCTCCCTGTGCCGTAATATATTCTGTGTTCAGTCTTCTGTTGTACTTTTTGATAGGGTTTTAATAATCCTTTTAAATATTTGGAAGTGAGCATCATTTCTCACAAATGGGGACTCGTCTAGGAAATACACCTGGTGTCCTTAGGAGTTTTCAAAAGGGGCGCCCCCTACCACAGATTTGGCAGAGTCTATCGGACTCTCCCTGTTCCACCAATGGTTGCAGGTTGGAAGCCCAAAGACACCAGGAGACTGGATAAAGAAAAGAGGAGAAGGGGAGTGAGCACCACCCACATAACTATTTTTGGCCAGATTGTGACTCTGTAATTCCAGTGTATGAAAGTGAGCTTCACATTAGTAATATACTGGATGCATCCTGGTCCCTTGAAGTGTCAGGATATTGGACGGTAGAGAGGAAAAAGGAACAGTGGAACGCATGGCGGGGGAGGAGAGCAGGGATCCCATAGACAAGGACCCCATGGCCAGTGGGACATGTAGGATTGAAGGGTTTGTGGGGACTTGGGAACTGGGTTCACCCATTGGGGAAAGCGTGTTTTTGCCTGGATGGGGACCCACAGCGGGATTCCCAGCCAACACACACCAAGGGAGCTGGTGAGCTCTGTTGTTACCATATTTCTAGAGTCCCACACCTTCTGGAGGGTTTTCTCACAAGCAGCTCTACACCGCAGTGTTGTTCCTGCTTCCTCATCAGTGCTCCTCCAAGGCTCTCCCTGACCAGCCAACCCACCCCCTTTTATCCCAGTTATCTTCATTAGCCACAGCTGCCGCCCAATTAAGGACATCACAGCTGCAGCTCATCTAGAACAACTAGGATCGGGGCAAGGCCACTTATACAATACATATATTTTACCGAGACTCGTAGGCCACTTATGCAATACATATATTTTACTAGGACTCAAAGGCCACCTATACAATACATACTAAGATTCAATGGCCACCTATAAGCTCCACATGGCGCGGTGGCTCGTGCATCGCTCAGAGCAGGGGCAGCCTCTGGGGCGCAGCCAGCGCTGTAATTTCCAGGGCCAGCTGAAGCCAGGCTGGAAGTGGGGTGGCCGCCGAGGGGTTTGCTGCAGTGGGTCACCCAGCAGTTTGTGTGCTGCCGAGCCTAAGGGGTTGGGGCAGTCCGGCCGCCAAGCCAAGTTGCGTCAGGGCAGAGCTGCCAAACTGAGGGGGTCAGGCTGGGCCGGCTGCTGAGCCGAGCCAAATCAGGGCAGTCTGAGCCGCTGAGGCTGAGCTGAGTCAGGCCAGGGGCAGGACTGCAGCTGCTGAGCCAAACTGGGGCGGGCAGAGCCTCCGAGTTGAATTGGGGTGGAGAAACCACTGAAGCCGAACCAAGTTGGGTTAGAAGTGGGATGGAAACTGCTGAGTCAAATCAAGGCAGGTGGAGCCACCAAAGCTGAGCAGGTCAGGCCAGGGGTGGGACTGCAGCTGCCGAGGATAATTGGGCCAGGGGCAGGTCATAGCCGAGCTGAGCCAGGCGGGACAGGGAGCAGAGTGTGACCCTGGGACCAGAGCATTGAACCAAGGAGGAGACGAAGGGCAGGGACCAATCCGGTGATACAGAAGCCCCTAGATCGTGAGGTTTTTTATTTTTACTTTTCAAAAAGCAGTACAGTTTTTTGGTTTTTTTTCCTCTCTCTTCCCTATCCTTCTCTTTCCTTGTTTCTTTTTTTCCCACTCCCCCTTTCCTTTTCCCTTCTGAGAGAGGCAGGCTCTCTCCAGAGGGCCTGTGGTTGGAAAGGTGGGCTCTGTCAGAGGAGGGCCTGTGATCGGCTGGTCAGGATGGGACTGTGGGCAAATAGGGAATCCCCAAGGGGAGGAGTAGAAATTGAAGAGCTACCAATAGTTATACCCCCACATGGCCCACTGGGAGGGAAACTAGCCCGGTGGAAATATGACCCAAATACCAGAGATAAGGATGAGCTCAAAATGATTCACTAGTGCATGGTAGAATGGACCAGAAGGGAAATTAGGAGCAATCATGTATACTGGCCAAGGTATGGGTCAGATGAAGGATGGATGTGTCAGGCATTAAACATCCATGTAAGAGCTAAGAAACCATTCAATCAGGAAGAGAGTGACTATGCTGCCTGCTGTGGGAGGGAGAGTTCACCCTCAAAGGTGAACATGTTTAAGGTATCAGAAAATAAAGAATGGGACCCATTAGAACACTTACCCCCTCCACCTCCAATAGCCCCAGATGCACTTCCCCTACCCCCTGATGGGCCTAGTCAAAACACCACAAACAGGGTGGCAGAGTGAGAGGAAAGCAGATCAGTGTATGGGAGCCAAGCAGTGGGATTGTATCCTCTGAGGGAAGTACCACTGTGTGAGGTGCAGGGAGGAATTAGATTTGTAACCGTGCCTCTCAGCTCTTCTGATGTGAGAATGTTCAAGAAAAAATTGAAGGGATTACTAGAGGACCTCATTGGATTAGTGGAACAGTTAGACCAGTTTCTGGGGCCCAATATTTATACATGGGAAGAGATGAAATCAATAATGACCATTCACACCAGAAGAAAGACAGATGATCCATGAAGCTGAGATATGGATATGGGAAAGGGAGCATGTGCAAGGACCTCCTGGGGATCTGAAAATGCCCATAGTGCACCCCACCAGCGACCACAACAGCACTGGGGGAAGGCAAGACATGGAGGAATGCAGAACATTGATGGCAAAAGGCATCAAAGAGGCGGCTCCATGTAATCAAAATGCCCATAAGGCTTTCGATGAGCAGAAAAAGAGGGAAGAAACCCCAACAGAGTGGTTAGAAAGGTTGAGGAAAAATATGAGGCAATATTCAGGAGTTGACCCTGACACGGTGGCTGGACAGATTTTACTAAAGATAAATTTTGTCACTCATGCCTGGCCAGATATATGGAGAAAGTTAGAAAAGCTCGATGGTTGGCAAGAAAGGAGATTAGAGGATCTTTTAAGAGAAGCACAGAAGGAGTATGTAAAGAGGGACTAAGAGAAGGCCAAGGCAAAAGCCAAGGTAACGGTAACTACCATTAGGGAAGGAAACCAGAACATAAAGAACTACCCAGGTAAGGGAGGGGGATTCCAAGTGCAGGAAGATAGATGGAGGGGGGATACAGCTCCTTGGGACTGGGCACAAAAAGGAGAATTTGGGAAATAAGGGAACCCAGGACCAGTTTGATTTTACTGTAAAGAGAGAGGGCATATCAGAAAGAATTTCCCCCAGAGGGAAAAGGAGCTGAGGATCTACGAGACTGAGCAAAAAAGAGAAGCGGAAGATTAGGGGTGGCAGGGGCTCTACCTCCTGGGGACAGGATACCATCAGGAGTCCTTGCTAACTTTAAAAATAGATCCCCAGGAGGAAGCATTTGAATTCTTAGTAGACACAGGGGCTGAAAGAACTTGTGTTTGTAGAATCCCAAAGGGGTGCAAAAAAGGTCAAGATACTGTGCAAGTAGTAGGTGCTAAAGGGGAAGGGTTCAAAGCCTCAGTTATAAAGCAAATAAAGTTTGAAGGAACAAACAAAATAGGAATTGGGGATATTCTGTTAATTCCAAAAGCAGGGTGAAATTTATCAGGACGGGATTTACAGGTGCAGTTTGACATTGGAGTGCTTCCAGAGGAAGGGAAAATGGTAGTTAGGCTTCTCCAATTAAGGGAAGAAGATGAGGACAAAATTCATGAGATGAATTCTGGGCAAAACCGAAAGAACAAGGTAAATTGAACATGAAACCTATAGTAATAGAATAGCTAATGAGAACCATCCAGTTCGGGTATGACCATATCCACTGTCCCTGGAAGGGAGATGAGCACTGCAGCCACTGATCCAGGACTTACTTGAGGACAGGATCTTAGAACCATGTATGTCCCCCCATATTACACCCATATTACCAGTAAAGAAGTCAGATGGGACTTACAGGCTTGTTCAAGATTTGAGAGAAGTGAACAAAAGAACAGTGAAGTGGTACCCAGTAGTGCCTAACCTCTCTACCGTACTGAGTAACATCCCAGTGGTTTAGTGTGATAGACCTAAAAGATGCTTTTTGGGTGTGCTCACCAGCAGAGGAAAGTGGGATATATTTACCTTTGAATGGAAGGACCCCAATTCTGGGAGGAAGCAACAGGTTTGGTGAACAAGTTTACCCCAAGGGGTTTCTGAATTCCCAAACCTCTTCAGTCAAGCCTTGAGAGAAGAACTACAACTCTTTTCCATTAAACCTGAGTTAAAGTTCATCCAATATGTAAATTATTTGCTTTTCTCAGGACATGAAGAAAAAAGAAGTTTGGGAATCCACTATAGTATTGTTAAATTTTCTGGGGGATCAAGGACTTTGGGTATCAAAAGGGAAACTACAATTTGTAGAGTAGGAAGTAAAATTCCTAGGACACTTGATTTGTCAAGGGAGCTGGCAGCTGAACCCGGAGAGAATTACGGGGATAGTCTCACTCCCATGACCAAAATCTAAGAGGGAAGTCAGAAGATTTTTAGGCCTGTTGGGATATTGTAGGCTATGGATTGAAGGCTACATGCAGGCCATCTGGTTCTTGTTTGAAAAGTTAGTTGAAGAAGAGATTAGGTGGGGAAAAGGTGATGAGCAAAAGTTTGAAGCTTTAAAGCAAAAATTAGTCAGTGCACAAGCACTGAGTCTTCCTGCCTCAGACAAACCCTTCTATTGTTTGTGGCTATAGAAAAAGGGGTAGCACGTGGAATATTAGCCCAGGACTGGGGAGGATCCAGGAAACCAGTGGCCTATTTATCAGAATTACTAGACCCTGTCAGCCGGGGGTGGCCGAGCTGCATTCAGGCTGTGGCAGTGACTGCCCTACTCATAGCAGAAAGCAAAAAAATTACACTTTTGGGGGAAAATTGAAGATATATATCCCAAACTCAGTAAGGAGTATCCTGAGCCAAAAGGCTGAGAAATCGCTCACTGACTCCCGAGTGCTAAAGTATGAAGACACCTTAATACAAAATGGTTTAGAGCTAATTGTGAGTAACCAACTCAACCCTGCCCAGTTTTTGTATGGAGAAACAGATGAGAAACTAATACATAATTGCCTGGAGGTTATAAACCCTCAAACTAGAGTAGAAGAGAACCTAACAGATCAACCACTCCAAGGTGGAAAATGATTGTACCTCGATGGATCTTCATGGGTAATAAAGGGGCACAGGGTATCGGGGTACACTATAGTGCATGAAGGGTTAGTGGCCATAGAAAAGAGAAAGTTACCTTCCAACTGGTCAGCCCAAGTGTGTGAGTTCTATGCCCTGAAGTGAGCTCTAAAAAAATTAGCACAGAAAAGGGGAATAATAGATACAGACTGAAAATACACTTTTGGAATAGTGCATACCTTTGGAAAAATTTGAGAAGAGAGGGGGTTATTAAAATCAAGGGGAAAGGAACTGATTCACAAAAAACTTATTTTAGAAGATTTAGAAACCTTACAATTACCAAAGAAAGTAGGGGTGATATATGTTAAAGGACATCAAAAAGGGGAGTAAGAGAACAATTTAGAAGCTAAAAATGCAACTGAATCAAGGACAGAATAACTAATAATAGTATTAACAACCATGAGAGAAATGCAAAAAGTCCTGATATTCAGTGGGACAGAAGACAAAGAACTCCTTAAAATAGGAGCCAAGAAAGATAACAAAAGGAAGTGGAGATTAGCAGATGGGAGGCAAATGTTGAATAAACCCCTCACCAAAAAAATGCTAGAAGGCATACATGGAACAACACATTGGGGTACACAAGTGCTAAGTGATCAATTTCTAAGGGATTTGGGCTGCATAGGAATTTTCAGAATACCTAAGCAAGTAACTGAACAGTGTGTGATATGTCAACAAGTGAACAAGAAAATCGTGAGGAAAACACCCAGAGAAGGGCGAGAACTAGCTTTAAGGCCCTTTCAAAACATCCAAGTAGACTTTACTGAGCTTCCCCAGGTACAACAGTGGAAGTTTTTGCAAGAGATTGTGGATCACATGACTCACTGGGTAGAGGTGGTACCCACTGTGAAAGCACATGCCAATGTTGTGAGTAAAACAATTCTAGAATCAATCATTGCCTGATATGGGATGGCAAACAGGATTGATTCAGAATGGGGAACTCATTTCACATCGAAGCCATTACAGAAAGTTGTTCAGGCCCTGGGAGTGAAATGGGAATTACACACTCCATGGCATCCACAGAGTTCTGGTCAGGTTGAGAGAATGAATCAAACTCTTGAAAGAGCTCTAGTTAAGCTAATGATTGAAACCCAAATGTCATGGATAAAATGTCTCCTTTTGGTCTTATTAAGAATTAGAAGCCAACCCCAGTCAGATCTGGGTGTCTCACCCTATGAAATGATGTTTGGGTTACCCTTCCTGACCTCACCTCAGAAGGTTGCCACCTATGAGGAAGGGGAACCTATGCCAAGAAATAAGTGATGTCTACAGCACAAACCTTAGAAGGACTAAGACATAAAAGGGCAATTCCTCAAACTACCACCCTCGATTTCAGAATCCATAATATTAATCCTGGGAATTGGGTGATGATCAAGTCATGGAGAGATCAGCCTCTAACGCCTCAGTGGGAAGGTCCCTTTCAGGTACTGCTCACCAACAAATCGGCCGTGAGAACTGCAGAGTGGGGATGGACTCATGGCAACAGAGTCAAAGGCCCAGTCGAAGAACCCAAAGAATGGACTGTAACAACCAGGCTGGGTGAAACAAGGTTGACTTTCAAGCAGAGACTGAAAGACAACCAGAAAAACACCAAGATGCCCAAAAAGTAGAGTCAAGCTTCCACCAACCAGCTTGAGAACTGTCTTCCTGTTTTAATGGGTGGGAATTACCAGCATCTGCTGAGGGGAAGTACACAAGGGACTGTAAAATGTAATGGGAAAGCTTCTTTAAGAAAATAAGACAAAGTAAGGAGGGCAAGGCTGGATTGGTTCCTTTGTTTGCTACCAAGAAGGCTCCATCGCCCTGCCATGGGCAGCAACCCCGTAGGCATGGACAAAAGGCCATACCAGACCTCTATCATTCCTCAGTTGTCTTTTAATTCAACAGAGACTGGAGAGCAGGACTGAGTTGCCCTCTGTACTCACCCCTAAGATACACCAACTATGGGTAGCAGCCACATAGGCACAATAGATGGGAGTCAATGACATACTGGACTTCTGGGATGCCCTTTTGTGCATTCCAAATATATGTGTCTAAGGAAAACCTGAGATTATTTTCTCCTGTTCCCACTGTCCTTGCTGACATCAACAGTGGCTGGTATGACTCATTCAAGAGAGAGAGAAAATTTTTTACCTAATTTTTCGAGCAAAATGACTAGAGAAAGAGAAAAGGGGGGTTTGTTACAGATGAGTAATTTTATGGTTGACCCTCACAATTAAGGTGTGAATATTAAACATGTTAAAAGACATTTTGTAGATGTATACTTATCCTTCCCCTCCCCCTTGCATTGTTATCACAGGATGGCCTCAGTAGTCGGGGCATTTGGGAGGGTTGGCTTGTTACTATGGCAGCACCTGACCTCAAATCAAGGTGTAAGACAGTGATCTCCACCACTAAACAGTGAAGAAGGAGTCGATTGACAAGACTTTGGGAGGGGCTGGAGGTATAAAAGACAGAACATCCATTTTGTAGATGAGCACATGTTGACTGAATTATTTGCTCCTGATGTGGTATACTTTATTCAGTCTTCTGTTGTATTTAGATAAGGTCTTAATAAAACATTTATATTTTTGAAAGTGAAAATTGTTTCTCACATGGGGTTGGGGAATGTGAGGCAGGGTTGTCCACACTGGGTCAGGTCTCAAGGTAAAACTTCTCTGACCTGGCCAGACCTCCTTAGGGGAGACCCTGGATCAATATCAATCACAGAATGCTGCAATCAGCTCTTGTATAATAGGAATAACAATAAAAGACACCCTTTAAGATAGAAATACATATTTCTTAGAAGCTCTTTGAAATATTTCTCCATAACTTTAAAAGTAAAACTTCCTGATGAACTGCATGAGAGCAGAGGGAAATCGAGGCAGAGCCATGGTTTGTCAGGACTTGCTTGATCCTAATGAGCCCCGTGGTGCATTTGGAGCCGAGCCCTCGAACCTCAGGGCCTGGGAGGAGATTGCACAAACCTTTCCAGGAGTCGAAGTCAGAGGAAACACCCAAAGTGTCTCGAGGCATGGATAGGTCTCACTGAGGTCCATCCCCAACACAGGCTCCTCATGGACTCCTTGGAGAAGAGAATTGGAGGCCAGGATGGCACAAAAACTTCTCAGAGACTCAGTGTGGAAAGGAAAATCCAAAGTACCTTAAAAACCTTGAGTACCTCAAAGCATTAGTGAGCCCGACTGAGTGTCAGTACAAAGCTCTCAAGGGACTCATTAAAGCAGATAATTAAGGCCATCATTGCACAAATTTATCATAGAGTTTGTATGAAAAGGAAAACAACAAATACCTTAAAATAACTGAAGTACCTTGAAGCATTAATAACCCCATGGCCTCTCATTAATGATAAAGCCTCTCCAGGGACTAATTAAAGCAGGTAATTGGAGGCTGTGACTGCACAATCTTTCTCACAGAGTCTGTATCAAATGGCAAACACCAAGTACCTTAAAATAACTGAAGTACCCTGAAGTGTTAATGAGTCCCACTGAATGCTGCAAAAGACAAAGCCTCTCCAGGGACTAATTACAGCAGATAATTGGAGGCCATGATTGCACAAACCTCTCAGAGACTCCAACGCAAAAGCCAAACCCAAAGTCCTTTCAAAAACTTGCAGTCCCTACAGGGAGCATGAAGGAGCCCCCTAGAGCCATTGCTGAGCAAGGTCCCCCAGGGACTCCTTCCAGCAGATCCTTGAGGCCATGGGATGTGGGCTGGGGGGGGATGCTGAGGGCAGGACAAGAGGCTGACAGTGCCCAGCCTGGCTGGGGCTGTGCCAGGAGGCCCCAGTGCCTCAGGACAAGGTGTCTCCTCACAGCCCTTGGTGGCACAGACACTGATGTGCCCCAGAACACCAAGACTCGGCTTCTCTTTGTCCCCACCTGTCATCACTGCCTCCAGTTCTCTGCTCTGCCTGGAGACACTTTCTCAGTTGTGTTCCTCAGTGGGACCCATTAAAAGTCCAAGAAACTTTGGAGTTGGATTCTGACTTGGAGTTCTGGAGAGGTTTCTTCAGCTCCCTCTCAGGGACTGATGTTCAGGGCCTGAGCACAAAGCCCCAGAGGCTCATTAATGTCCTGGTGCTGTGTCTGTGCTGCTGAGCCGGGCTGGGCTCCTGGCACAGAGGCAGCTCCTGGTAACCAAGAGGGGCTTCAAAAGCACATTTCTCTTGATGAGCAGCTCTTCTGCCAGCCCAGCAGGGCTGGGGCACTGCCTGCAGCCATCCTGGGCACAGCACAGAGGCACAGAGAGCTTCAATCAGTCAGGGCTGGGAAGGTGCTGAGAAGTGCCTGGGGCACAATCACAGCCAGTCCTTTGCACAGGAACCCAGGAACCTCTGACTGCAGGACAATGCAGCTGCAGCTCCTGAAGCCATCTCCTAAATCTGGAACCTCCCACTGCCTACAGACTCTGTGAGTACAACTCTGGGTGTTTCTGGTGCAAAGGAGGAGAAATGCTCATGAAGCTCTGACATGCTGAGGGGTTCTAATAAGTCATAGAATATTTCCAAGACAAGCTTTTTAATAAAAGTGAGGAAATTTACTAAGAGTTCAAGTATTCAGTTTCCTAATATTGGAGAATGTCAGGAAGGGAGGGTTAAATATTAAAGATAGTATGAATTGCTAATCATTATATTCTTCAAGTCCCTGAGATATCCAAACTGTTTGATTTAGTGATCAATAGATTCACTGGAGATCCCTAATGTGCTTTCAGTCACTCAGCCCATGGACAGCACCAGCGTCACCTTTGCTGGACCCATCAGGCTCAGTCTGAGCTGTCCTTTCTACAAGCTGCAAACAGAACCTGCCCCAGCCAGTGCCCTTGAAACAGGCAGGGTTCTGTCAGGCCAAGGAGAGTGCACAGAGATTTGGGGTCTGTGAGTGCTGGCAGGGAGAGATCAGAAACAGGGAAACACCCGCAGGAGGAAAACCTCCAGGAGGCAGCGAGAAGATTGGGCAATGAGAGAAAACAAAACCCAGAGATGCTGTGGCAGGGAGAGTTTAGAGATGCCCACAGGATCCCCTCCAGTGCAGCCCCTCCCTCTGAACAAGCCCCCTCCCTCCTGTGCCCTCAGCCCAGCCTCTGCCCTCAGGGCCGGGGCTCCAAGGCGTGCAGCCCCTCCTGTGCAGGCAGAGCTGCAGCAGAGCCGTGGTGCAGCTCTGCAGCCCCGGGCCCAGTTCCCTCTGCAGAGCACAGGGCAGGGAGCAGCTGCCTGGCACTGGGGGCTCTGGCAGGGGGCACAGCTGGCTCAGGGTGACGCTGTCCCCAGTGCCCGGCTCTGGGCAATGCTGTCAGTGCAGCCAGGGAAGGAGCTGCGTCTTCCTTCATCCAATGCCATCATAAGGACACTTGGAAGTGTCCCTGAGATTTCAGTCCAAGCTGGGAGCTTCAATCCAGGGTGCAAACCTGTCCTAGAGCATTTCTGATTTATAAGATTGATGAGGAAAGGCAGAGGTGTTGTGACACAAAAAATGCTGCTGGGTTGATGAAATGAGCAAAGTGAGTCCTTGGCTACAAATGTGGAGCTGGGCTGTGGTGGATGCATCTGCTCCCAGCAGTAGGTGGTGGCATTTTAAGGGAAGCATAAGAAGGTGGTCACCTTCCACCTGAGAAAGTTTAAAGCCCAAAGAAACTCTGAACAGGTCAGAATTACAGACCATCTCTCCTCAGTCTGCATTCATCATCTTGACCCAGGGAACTCACTCTGTTCTCCCTGAGGGCCTCAGACATGCTTATGGTTTGATATCCAAAACTACCAGAAGAGACATGGGGGGAGCTTATAAATAAAACCTCAGAACTCTTAAACATTAAAGACCATGCCTGTGTGTTACAGAGGAGGATGTATGGGAAATGGCCTTGATTTTGTTTACAGGTATCTCCCCTAAGTCTTTACTGTCCTTTCTCCATGAACAGGTCCCCATGTGCAGCCCCAGCAAATGTCCAACAGCAGCTCCATCAGCCACTTCCTCCTGCTGGCATTGACAGACACGCGGCAGCTGCAGCTCCTGCACTTCTGCCTCTTGCTGGGCATCTCCCTGGCTGCCCTCCTGGGCAACGGCCTCATCATCAGCGCCGTAGCCTGCGGCCACCACCTGCACACGCCCATGTTCTTCTTCCTGCTCAACCTGGCCCTCAGCGACCTGGGCTCCATCTGCACCACTGTCCCCAAAGCCATGCACAATTCCCTCTGAGACACCAGGGACATCTCCTACACAGGATGTGCTGCTCAGCTCTTTTTCTTTCTGTTCTTCATTGGAGCAGAGTTTTATCTGCTGACCATCATGTGCTATGACCGCTACGTGTCTATCTGCAAACCCCTGCACTACGGGACCCTCCTGGGCAGCAGAGCTTGTGCCCACATGGCAGCAGCTGCCTGGGCCAGTGCCTTTCTCAATGCTCTGCTGCACACAACCAATACATTTTCCTTGCCCCTGTGCCATGGCAATGCCCTGGGCCAGTTCTTCTGTGAAATCCCACATATCCTCAAGCTCTCCTGCTCCAAATCCCAACTCAGGGAAGTGGGACTTCTTGCTGTCAGTGCCTGTCTAGTATTTGGCTGTTTTGTGTTCATTGTTTTCTCCTATGTGCAGATCTTCAGGGCTGTGCTGAGGATCCCCTCTGAGCAGGGACGGCACAAAGCCTTTTCCACCTGCCTCCCTCACTTGGCTGTGCTATCCATGTTTATCAGCACAGCCACATTTGCCTATTTGAAGCCTCCCAACATTTCCTCCCCATCCCTGGATCTGGCCCTGTCAGTTCTGTACTCAGTGGTGCCTCCAGCCCTAAACCCCCTCATCTACAGCCTGAGGAACTGGGAGCTCAAGGCTGCAGTGTGGAGACTGATGACTGCATGCTTTCATAAACATTAAACTGCCGGGCAATATCTGCAAATAACTTGTAATCAAAGTCATCTTTGCTACTTCTTTTTGGCTAAACTGTGGAGGTTCTTTTCCTTTGTTTTATGTTTAAATATATTCCAGAAAAAATATCATTGTTTGTGCCATTTCCCATTTTTTTTTCTCTCCAAATTTCCTGTGGCCACAGACTGTGTCAATGAGGGGCTGAACTCTGGGTGACTTTAAAGGAAATAAAGGACTTCCCAGTAGAGTTTTCTGCAGAGATGCCCTTTTGTTCCTTCTCTGGAGCTGCAGCAGCAATGTCTGTGTGCAGAGCTGGGGCAGATCAGTGCTGGCACAGCAGATGTGCCCAGCAGCAGCAGCACTTGGTGTTGCCAGTGCTGCTGCCGTGGCCCTGCCCCGCTGCCCTGGTGGCCCTGGTGTTGCTGCAGGGCCTGAGTGCTCTCGGGGCCGGGCACAGCCCTGGGGGTGGCAGTGCCGGGGCTGCAGCAGGGACAGGCCATGGGCACTGCTGGGGCCGAGCTGACGCCTCAGCCCAGGCCCTGGGTGCTCCAGGCTCCTTGCCCAGGCTCTCTGAAGAACATGGACAGGCCAATGCTCAGCACAGAAAAGCCCCGTGAGCAGCCCCAGGCTGGCCGTGGGCAGGCTGTGGGCAAACGGCATGGCTGGGGCTCTGCAAGGGCCCTGGAGGAGATGGGAAGGAGCAGCAGAGCAGGGGCTGATCCATCCCCAGTGCGCTGGACAGCCCAGGGCAGCATCCCAGAGCATCCTGATGCAGCTGCCAACAACATCCCCCCTCTGCAGCCCTGGCCTCTCCCCCAGCTCACACAGGTGCCCCGTCCTTGCAGGCACAGACACGGCAGCACTGGCTCAGCAGCCCCTGTTTGCATTGCACAGAGCAGGGGGAGCACCCCCATGCTGTTGGTGTGGGGACATGAACCTGAGGGAGCACAAATGCCATCAGCCCCTGGGGCCAGCAAGGGCTGGGGGACACCAGGGAAACCACTCAGCTTTGTCCTGGCCTCTGCAGTCAGCCAGAAAGTTTGTTCCCATCAGCTGGGAGTTTCCTGTCCCACTGCAGACGCTGTTGCTCAGAGCCAGGGCTGCCTGGCAGCCACTCCCAAACTGCCCTGAGCATTTCCCTTGCTTCACCTTTCCTTTCTTTACTCTTTTCTTGTCCAAATTTCTTCCTGTTGCCCAGCCCTGTTCCCTGCCCTGCAAACAGCCCATCCCTGTTTGCCCTTTCCTCTCTGGCCCCACTCCCCATTGCAGTTCCTGACTTGGCACCATGGCAATGTCCCTTGGGCAGCAGGATCATCCTGCAAGTGCTGCAGGAATTGTCTGCAGGCTCCCGCAGTGCCTCCTTCTGCTCCCTTGCCAAAGGCACCCCAGGCCAGGGGGGCACATCTGGGCTGCTGTTTCTGGCTCTGGGGCTCCCTGTTCTGGGCAGTGAGGAGGAGCTGCAGAGGCTCTGCAGGACTGACAGGATGGGCTTTGGGGCTGGCAGGAGAAGCTGAGGGACCTGGGCAGGTGGAGCTTCTGAAGAGGAGGCCCAGGGCTCGTCCTGCAACTGCTCCAAGGGTGGTTTCAGAGAATCCCAGAATCAGCAAGGCTGGGAAAGACCTTCAAGATCATCAAGTCCCACCGGAGACCTGATACCGCCTTGTCGCCCCTGGGCCTCCTCTTCTCAGGAATAAACAACCCCAGCTCCCTCAACCACTCCTCACAGCACTTCTGATGCAGGCCCCTCACCAGCCTTGTGGTCCTTCTCTGGACACGCTCTAGCCTCTCCATGTCCTTCCTAAACTGGAGGGCCACTACTGGACACTGCGCTTAAGGTGCTGCCCAGCCAGTGCTGAGCGCAGGGGAAGAATCACTGCCCTGCTCCTGCTGGCCACACCATTCCTGAGCCAGCCCAGGAGCCATTGGCCTTCTTGGCCACCTGGGCACACTGCTGGCTCATGTCCAGCCTGCTGTCCATCAGTCCCTGCAGGTCCCTTTCTGCCTGGCTGCTGTCCAGCCACTCTGTCCCCAGCCTGTAGCACTGCAGGTGTTGTTGTGGCCAAAGTGCAGGACCTGGGACTTGGACTTGTTCAGCCTCAGCTTGTTGGATTTGGGCCCTGGATGCAGTCTGTCCAGGGCCCTGTGCAGAGCCCTCCTACCCTCCAGCAGTTCCACACTCACACCCACCTTGGTGTCATCTGCAGATTTGCTGATGCTGGACTCAGTCTCCTCATGCAGATCATCAATGCAGACATTGGAATCCACGCTGGCTGGCTCTGATCCCTCGGCCATCCCATGGGTGCCCTGTCATGGCACTCAAGGTGATCTGTTCCATAACCTTGCCGGGCACCCAGGGCAGGCTGACAGGCCTGGAGTTCCCCACATCCTCTTTCCAGCCTTTCTTGGGGATGGGCTCACATTGGCACCTCCAGCCCTCTGGGACCTCCCCACTGATCCAGGACTGATGGTAAATGATGGAGAGCAGCTTGGGGAGCTCATCCACCAGCTCCCTCATCCCCCTGGGATGGATCCCATCTGCTCCCAGAGACACCTGTGAGCATCTGAGTGGCTCAGCTGGACCCCAGCTGCTTCCTCCTGGATTCCAGGGGGCTGTTCTGCTCCCTGTTCTCATCTACCAGCTCAGGAGAACACTTTTCTTGAGGACAACTTGACTTACTCTTGAAAACTGAGGCAAAGAAGGGGTTAAGTACCTCAGCCTTTCCCTCATTTTTGGTAACCACATCTCCCCTAATAATGAATGGATATTGTCCTTGTACCTCGTTTTGCCATTAATGTACTTACAGAAACATTTTTATTATCCTTCACAGACATGGCCTTTTTAAGTCTTAGGCTTTCAGCTCTCTTATTTTCGTTCTGCATGAGCTAACAACATCCTGAAACATATCCTGAGATACCTGCCTCTCTGTCCAAAGGTGATGCACGTTCTGTTTTGCCCCAAGTTCCTGCAAAGGCCCATCACATACAGAACTTCACCTGTTGGCTAAAGTACACCTCAGAGGAGGAAAATACAAGAGTCCATAAATTAAAAGAGGGAAAGCAAGCTAGGAAACTAAAAGAAGAGGCTGGGAAGGCTACCAAAAACTGGGACCCCCTTGACCACTTACTTCCTCCTACCCTTGCAGTACCTCAAATCCTTCCTCCAATTCCTCTTGCTGTGGACCCAATTCCTCCTCCTCTCCCAGCTGTCATTCCTTTACCACCTCCTAACCCAGTTATACCTCTACCACCTTCCCCTTAACCCTCTCCTTACTCTCTTTACCCTTCACTACTGTCCCCTTACCTCAACCATCTCATGCACCCCTTATTCACCAGCAAGTTCCTGCTCTGCCTCCCCCAGCACAAACGAGAAGCCAAACAACATCTCAGAATCTCATGCCCAAGAGCGAAGTTAACCAGTCAGCCTCCACAGCTGATGTTTTACCACTCGGACCAAAGTGGCTAAAGTGGAAAATTGTTCCCCCTCAGAGAAGTTCCCATGGGTGGGGTGGCCAGTGAGATTGGATTTGTAAACACTCCTTTGACTGTGTCTGAAGTTGGAAACTTTAAGAAAGAATTGGGAAATTTAGTGGAAGACCCAGTAGGAATAGCAAATCAAATTGATCCATTTTTAGCCCTAATATTTATACATGGGGAGAATTGTACATCTTAAACATCCTATTTTCCCCAGAAGAGACTCGATTAATAAGAACTGCAGGAATGAAAATTTTGGAGCGAGAAAACCAACAAAGGCCCCAAGGTGACCAAAAAATGCCTTTAGTGGAGCCTGACTGGGACCCTAATCAAGAAAAGGGGAGAAGGAATATGAGAGATTACAGGTCCCTGCTGACCAGAGGGATAAAAGAATCAGTCCCTAGAGGGAGTAATACCAGGTTAGCACTTGACAGCACCCAGGAAAAAGATGAGACCCCAGCACCATGGCTTAATAGGCTAAAGGAAAACTTCCAGATTTACTCTAATGTTGACCTAGATAGCCCTGAAGGTCAAGTCCTTCTCAAGGTAGAATTTATAACTAAATCCTGGCCAGATATCAGAGGAACGTTAGAAAGAGTAGAGGACTGGGAGGCAAAAAGTATAATGAACTTCTGAGAGAAGCCATAAGAGTACATCTGAGAAGAAAAGAAAAAAAGACAAAAACAAAACTAAAATTATTGTAGCCATAGCCAGAGAAAGTGTGGGAGCCAACAAATACAGGCCAGTAGAACCACTTAGAAGAGACAAAGGTTTTATTGGACCAAAAAGTGCTAGGGCTCTACCCAGTGACAAATATTGATATTATTGTGGAGAGAAAGGATACCCAAAGAGAAATTGTAAGAAACGCCAATTAGATGAAGCCATAGCCTGGGAGCAAGAAACTCTAGATAACATCTTAAGAAGAGACGAGAAATATGCGGAATATTGGTGTCAAGGGTTCTATGCTCTGGGGAATTTGATGAATCATCTGGATAGCCCTCGGTAAATTTTGAGATTGGTCCCCGGAATGATGAGTTTGAATTTTTAGTTGATACCGGAGCAGAAAAGTCATATGTGACTAAAATACTAACAGGAATCACAGTCGGTAAAAATGTCTGCAAAGTACAAGGGGCCAAAGGAGAACCATTGGAGGCCCAGATTATAGAAGATGTAGAAATTAGAGGAAATTCAAGAGAGCTACGTTCATTTACATCCCCAAGTTATGTTGTGATTTATTAGGATATGATTTACAAATCAAATTGGGAATTGGAGTAATGCCAAAAGAAGGAAAAATGGTACTACAAATAATGGTCTTAACTAAGGGAGACATAGATGAAATCAACCCAAATGTGTGGGCAGAGGAGGGAAAAATTGGTTGTTTGAATATTCCACCAATAGAAGTAGAGCTGCAGAAAGACATCTCCGCCATTCGGGATAGGCAGTATCCAATTTCCCCAGAGGGAAAGAAAGGACCAGCCCCAGTAACTGACCAGCTATTAAAGGAAGGATTTTAGCACCATGCATGTCTCCACATAATACTCCCATACTAGCGTTGAGAAAAGCTGATGGAAGGTATCAATTAGCACAAGATTCAAGAGAAGTTAATAAAAGAATGGTTGTGAGGCACCCGGTAGTACAAAACCCGTACACCCTTTTAAGCCAAGTACCTGAGGAGCATGCATGGTTGTCAGTCATGGATTTAAAGGATGCCTTCTGGGCATGTCCCCTGGCTGAAGAGTGCTGGAACTGGATTGCCTTTGAATGGGAGGACATTGAAAAGAAAAGAAAACAGCAACTAAGGTGGACACATCTTCCCCAGGGGTTTACAGAATCCCCCAATCTCTTTGGCAAGCTCTAGAAGAACCCCTAGAACAGTTTAAAACCTGAGAATGGAGTACATATTTTACAATATGTTGATGATTTACTTGCATCAGAGGGAGAACAAGACAAAGTTAGAAGTTCTAGCATAGAGTTCCTAAATTTCTTAGGGGAAAGAGGCCTAAAAGTATCACAAAAGAAACTGCAATTTGTGGAACAAAAGTAACATATCTAGGACATATAATCACCCAAGGGTATAAAAGGTGAAGCCCCAAGAGAATTTTGGGAATTCTGTCCATCCCTGCCCCAAAGACCAAAAGAGATGTTAGAAAATTATCAGGTTTGTGTGGGTATTGCAGATTATGGCTTGATCAGTGTACTAAAAGTATTATATTTCTATATGGCAAATTGAAAAACTCAGAGCTTGTAACCTGGACCTCAAATGACAAGGAACAGCTTCGGAATCTGAAAATTAAATTGTCCTCTGCCCCTGTACTGAGCCTACCAGACCTTAAAAAGATCTTTGATCTATTGGTAAATGTGCAAGAGGGGACAGCTTGCGGAGTCCTTACACGGGATAGGGGAGGATGCAGGAAGCGGTCGCATCTCTCTCCAAGTTACCAGATCCAGCAGCCAGAGGGTGGCCAGCCTGTGTGCAAGTGATAGCGGCAACAGCCACCCCAATAGAATACACACAGAAACTAACCTGAAAGGGGAAGATCCGGGTTCATACCCCACACAATGTGAAAGCTGTTTTAAGTCACAAGGCCCCTCAGGGGCTAACCAACTCCCAAATACTAAACCATGAAATAATACTAATAAGTACCAAGGGCCTTGAATGTGTCACTTCAAAATGTTTAAATCCAGCCCAGTTCCTCACGGCAGAGCTGTTAACAGACCTGGAGTGTGATTGTTTACAAATGATAGAAATGCAGACTAAAGTGAGAGAAGATTTAGAAAAAGGGCCGCTCCCATATGGGAGAATTTTATTTACAGATGGATCATCATGAACTGTGGCCAGTAAACAGGTCTCAGGGTATGCAACCATAGATGGGCAGAACATGCAAGTTGAGGAAATGTGAAAGCTACCCTCAAATTGGTGTGCCCGGTGCTGTGAAATCTATGCCCTGAAGAGAGGGCTAGATTTACTAGAAAAAGATAAAGGAACAACCTACACTGACTCCTGGTACGCATTCAGAATTGTCCATACATTCGGTAAAATATGGGAAGAACAGGGGTACCTAAATTCTAAGGCCAAAAATTTAATACATGAAGAGCTAAGAAAATTAGTACTCGAGTCCCTAAGGAAACCAACAAAGATAGCCGAAGTTCACATAGATGGACATCAAAAAGGGGACACCCTTGAAATAAAGGGAAATCATTTAGCTGGTCAAGTAGTGAAAGAAGTAGCTTTGGAACAGGAAAGTCCAGTTAAAATTCTTAAGATAGAGGGAACACCTAGTAGAGAAAGAAAAGACGAAAGACCCATCTTTGATGAGAAAGAATTAAGAGAGTTAGAAAAGATGAGAGGACAGCAAAAAGAAAATGGAGAATGTTGGACCGACCCCTGATAGACCGCAAATTTTAAATAAAGTTCTAGTCGGAAAGGTGATGACAGAGTTACATGAGTTGACCCATTGGGGAATACAAGGCTTATGTGACCCCTTTCCAAGGGATCATATGTGCATGGGAGTACCTAACATAGCAAAGGCAGTTACCAAGGGATGTTTAACTTGCCAACAAATTAATCAGAAATTAATGAGAAGAGTACTGTCTGATCTGGGGGAAGAGAGTTGGCCTTGCAGCCGTTCCAAAGCATGCAGGTAGACATCACAGAAATGTCCCCTGTCCAGGGACACAGACACTTATCAGTGACCGTGGATCACCTCACCCATTGGGTAGAGGCGTTCCTGACCAAAACAGAGACAGCCCAAGCAGCCACAAAAGCAATCCTAGAAAACATCATTCCCCAATATGGGTTGATAAATAAAGTCAATTCTGACCGAGGTCCACATTTTGCTGGCCAAGTCTTAAAAGAAGTTGTTGAAGCCCTGGGAATGAAATGGAGGTTGCACAGCCCATTGGCATCCCCGGAGCTCCAGAGGAGTAGAAAGAATGAATAAAACCATCAAAAACACGTTAACTACATTAGTTACAGAAACCCATATGAATTGGCTTAAATGTCTACCCTTAGCACTGTTACAAATTAGAACAAAACCTCGATCAGGTATAAGAGTCTCACCTTATGAAATGATGGTTAGGCTCCCCTTCTTGATAACCTCATAGATCATTGGAATTTATCCAGAAGGAGAGACAGCCACCCAAAAATATCTAAAGGCTATAGGAAATACGTTAGAAGATCTTAGGAAAAAGGGCTTTCTCCCTCAAACCTCTCCCTTAGACACTAAGGGACATAACATCAATCCAGGAGAGAGGGTGTTAGTTAAATCATGGAACTCTGCACCTTTAACCTCTCAGTTTGAAGGCCATTTTCAGGTCCTACTCACCACCAATACAGCCATACGACCCAAGAGAAGGGGTGGACACATATAACCCAGATTAAAGGACCTGTACCACCTCCCACTGAAGAGACAAAACCAACCACATCCCCTACTAAGTCTTCTAATGAATGGATTGTGACTAATCACTCAGACAATCTAAAGCTAACCGTCCAGAGGAGACCTAAAGACTACTGGAGACTGTCTATAGTCAAAAACTTGTTAAGAACTGTTTAAATAATCAAAACTTGTTAAGAACTGTTAAAAATTGCAGTTAATGTTATTTATATTTTACTTTTGAGTTTGAAAAGTAGATACTTTTCTGTTGCATGTATTATTAGTTAGTGTTTATTAAATAATGAAGAATTTTTAGTTTGCGTTGGAGCCTTTGTTTGTTTCGGCGTATATTATGATTTTGTAGGATTAGGCATAAGGTGTATTATGATTTTGTAGGATTAGCATAAAATCATACTATTATTTTGTAGGGTTAGGCATAAGAGTAAATACCTTGTTATTTGTTTGGTGTGAGTATTTTATCTATCATTTTGGATGCCGAAAATTCTTAAAGTCATCTGACCATTGAGTTCAAGGTTTTTAGATGAATGTTTTTGTGTTAAAAATTTAAAATACCCCAGTGAACTCCAATCTTAGTGTATAAAGTAATCTCCTATAGAACATCCCTCAGGGCAAAAATAAATTAGTAAAGAAAAGTCAAATGTGTTGACATTGAGAGAATAAAAAACTCTCTGCTAAAACCAACGAGCTCTTCTGTAGGAGAAAAGCATTACCAGGAGGCAAGGCTGGGTGAGTCTACAGTCCGCCTAAAAACAGCCACTCCATTCACTGGGTGCAGCTCAGTAGTTGTAGAGTTTAGGGGAATGCCTCATACCAGACTCCTGGGAATGCTCTTACTGATCTTACTGGTTAACATCACGCTGGGAAGTCAGAAGAGCCCATGTGCTAAATGTTACTACCCCCTTTACAGAGGGGAAGAAACCAGATCTTTATTATGAGTACATACAAATTTAAACCTAAACTGTGTCAACCTCTCTCTGTTAGCAACCTGTCAAGGGCACAGAAAGACTTCTTGGATTTCACAAAATATAGAATGACTGCAATGACTGCTTGGGAAGCGTCCTATAGGAGATGCCTGGCTTTGCTTTGAACGTAAGTCCAATCAAAAAGGCACAGCAGACTTAATAAAAGAGAAAGAAGTAACAACATCAGTAAATGAGAAAGAAGACATAGAAACATCTCATGGGAAAAACTTGTTCATAGATTTAGTAGAAAAGATCATGAATGAGTTAAATGTTACTAATTGCTGGATCTGTGGAAATACACAAATGGCCGAAGTCTGGCCTTGGGAAGGGATCAGCTTAAGACCAATAGAAATCTTAAAATGGACAAAAACAAGACAAAAGGTACCAGCTATTGGACAAAGAGGAAAAGAATGGTGGGAATTGAAGTCTAAAATAATTGGAGAAGAGGAGTGTATATCAAGGAAAGGGAAAATGTATAAAATGTATAAATTTATAAACCGCAGTAAGAGAAAAATCCTGTAAGAGATATTTAAAAATAAAATATCCAGTAGCTGGGTAGGTCCCTAGAGAACCCAATAAATACTAGTATTATTTATTATTTATATATTGTATAAATAAATATTATTTATTAAATAATAGACAATACCATTTCAATCTATTAATTTTAATTTTCATTAAATAATGAATAACATTATGAATTTATTAAAATATTATTTATTAAATAATAAGAACTAATATTAATTTTTAAAAGACTATTTTAATATTATTATAATAATCATAAAATAATATTACTATATACTAATGTTATATATAATATTAATATTACATATATTATAATATATATTATAATATGTTATTATATATAATAATATTGATGAATATATATTATATATATTATATATATTATTATAATATGTATATAATATATATTATATTATATATAATAATATATAATATATATACTAATATATATATTATAATTATATCATATATATTATATAATATATATTATATAAAATAATATTAACTATATATAATATCTATAATTATATATATTATATTATACATATATAAAATATATTATTTAATATTATTAACATTAATTTTATTAGTTTTATATAAGTTATACATAATAATATTTAATAATAAATATAGAATCATTATATATAATATAATATAATATAATATAATATAATATAATATAATATAATATAATATAATATATATAATATGTTATATTACTATTAATAATAGTAATAATAATAATAGTAATAATAATAATAGTAATAATAATAATAATATTAATAATAATAATAATAATAATAATAATAATAATAATAATAATAATTTAAAATAATAAATTTAACACTAAAAATCCATTGGGAAGAAAGAAACAGGGTGTATCTACCGAGAAGGATCTAAACTCCAGGAGTGTACTTGAAAAGGAATAAATAAAGGATTAAATAAAGGAATAAATAAAGTAATAAATAAAGAAATAAATAAAGGAATAAAAGGAATAGACCCATTCTGGGGTGTGAGAGAAATATCCAAGTACTGGGAATTTCCAATGACTATCAGTGATGCTTCCTGGAAAGCTCCAGAAAACCGGGTTTGGATATGTGGGAATGTGGCTTACACTGAATTACCCGGGGAGTGGAGCAGCACTTCCACTATTGGAATTATTAAACCGTCACTTTTCTTACTCCCAAAAGAGTCTGGATTGAACCTATGGGTCCCAGTATGTGATTATTTCAACAAATCTAGCTGCCCAAAAAGAAACTTAATTGAAATTGGAGGAACACAGACACGGAAAAACACAGTATGGAACACCCAGGAAATAATTTGCACTTATGGACCGGCGACCTGGGCTCAAGATGGGTCCTGGGGACACCGGACCCCAATTTATACGGGGTTAAATCGGATTCTGAGATTACAGGCAGTATTCGAGATGGTATCGAACTGAGCCTCTCTAGCTTTAGACCACATAAATGACCAACTATCCCAGACTAGAACTGTAGTGTATCAAATCAGACTAGCAGTAGATTATTTATTAGCTGATGATGGAAGCATATGTGGAAAATTTAACTCCCCCAGTGCTGCTTAGAAATAGATGACCGCATTGAAGTCATTAGAAATATCTCAAAGGAAATCTGGAAGTTAGCTTATGTTGGAACACAAGAGTGGACCCCTACATTCGATACCAGCTGGTGGGACAATTTCTGGTCATTAAAAACCTGCTAGGGAACAAAAACCTTTTTCATCTAATGTGAAATTGCTGGTTTGATCCTCCTACCTTGCATGCTCCCCTGTATAATCCGAGTTGTAGCATCTGCTGTACAAGCAAGTGTAATGATACCAAAAGAGCTTAATAAAAAAGAAGTAAAAGTAATCATGATAATGAATGATCAAGAAAGTGAAGATGCCAAGCAAATTTACAACCAATATTAAAAATTGTACTTTCAAGAAGAAGTAATTGCTAAATGATGCATGCTTGAGCCCAATCAAACAATTAGAGGGGGGGAAACCGTGGAGAATACATTGTTAAGGGAGTTGATATAAAGTTCATTGTTAAAGGAGTTAATATAAAGTTCCTATGTTAATTATAGATTGTTTGTTGAATGTTGAATAGTTATGTCAAATTCCAATGTCAGTTAAAGGATTTATAATTATGTAAATCCCCTCACTGTCAGGTGTTCCCCCCACTGCTCCTGTCAGCATTCAGAAGCGCATAATCACGAGAATGATTCTATGCAGGTGCTTTTATTGAAGAGCTCTGGGTGTCAGGGGTACAAACACAAATCTGTCTCCAACATGCATTCGGGACAAACATGTTTTTATATTCAATCCACATATAACTTTCATGTTTATTATTAAACTTATATTGTTCTATTGTATACATTAGATAGATATACATAGATTTCAGCCAAGCATGGGCTCCTCGTGACCCGCCCCCCTCAAACATCTAACATAGTTTCTCAGGATTCTTCTTATGATTATACAATAATTGTATTTAATTACTAAAGAATCATGACATCTAACAATTATATCTTTTATCATATACTGCTTATGCAGGTGCAATTTCACATGATCTGGCAAACACAAATTCTAACATTTTCAGAGTCTATTTTCAACATTTTCCAGGGCCCCACTAAGTCTAGCTTCTTTCTAATTCCCAAAATTTCATGATTTTAAAACCTTTTACTGTCACTCCCACTCATCTAAGATGGCAAACCACCCGACACCATAAAGAAGAGGATTATGTCATAATAACCAAATACAAAAATGCCATAAGACCTAGCAGAAAAGAATGACCTAACAAAAACCCCTAGAACAACAAGCCACCATGCAAATGAAGAACTGAAATAACACCTCTAACCAAAAAAAACATAACCATGGTCAGAGCTTTTTGCCTTCGTCACCCTAACCAGAACAGGCCAAGAGCAGCACAGGGACCATGGACCTGAAACCAGCAGTGCCTACCCAGAGACTCTTGAAAGGAGAGAAAACCCAGCCAAGCCAGGACTTGCTCAGCATTGCAGTTCCCTGCTCAGAGCCTTGGGCTCCCTGCAATCCTGCCCTCAAGGATCTGCTCTCACCAGGCCCTGGGCAGCCTTTGGCACTCCCTGCCCTCCCTGGGGCCCAGCCATGCTCCAAGGCACTTGGAGTTTTGCTGCTGACTCCTTGAGCAGCTTCTCCATCCTTCTCTGCGTGCCTGAGGCTCCTGGAGCCAGCCCCAAATCCAGCGTGGTGCTGATTAAAATACAGAAAGCCCTCAGGAGCTCCTTGTCTCCCTTCCATTGTCTTTGGGTCTCCAGGGCTTGTGCAGAGGTTGGAGTCAGTTTGGAGTTCTCTTCAGGAGGGAGATTGCAAAGTGCACATCAGGATTTTTGGTTTTAGTCAAGGAAATATTTTTTAATTTTTATTTCAGAGAAGAGGGGGACAGAAGGATTCCTCAGGTGATCTTGATGCTGAATGTCTCCTTAGGAGGTCTGGGCAGGGAGAAGAATGAGCCCCTTGCAGGCTGAGCCTGTTTGGACAAGCTGTTCCTCACCCCAAACCTCACCATATCTCACATCACAAAACATGAAAAAAATTTAGGCATTTTTCCTTCTAAATAAAATTTAATTAAGTAACAAAATTATATTAATATTATTCTAATTATGATAGTATTATTCAATATTTTACTACCTAATTTTTATATTTATATTTTAAAATCAAGACAATTTTAGCAACCAAAAAAATTATTTCTCATTAGTTCAAAGTAAACACATCACCGTTCATTAATTAATTAAGCTTTATTGGCTATTTATTTCTTCCTCTTTATGGTAACTAATAATATTTGTAGTCCTTTTGGCACCATTTTTGTAAACTTTTTCTCCAATAGGGTCAAGGGGTGGCACTTTGGGGTCCCTGGAGACATTTCTGGGGCCCTTTTGGGGGAGTTTTGGGTCTGGAGAGTGAATTCAGAGAGAACTTGAGGGTCTGGAGGACACTCTGGGGAGCCGGGTGAGCACTTGGAGGGGCACTCAGGGATTCTGAGGGACAGTTCGGGGCGCGGGGCAGCACTTGGGGGTCCAGGACGGCTCTTGGAGGTCAGGGAGGGGAATTTGGGGCCCCTCGGGATCCGGGCGGGCCCTTGGGGGACTCCAACGGGGCGCTCAGGGGAGCAGGGGGTGATGGGAATTGTAAGCGCGGGTATCGAAGGGTTAAACGGGGTCGCGGAGCATCACGGGAGTTCTAGGCGCAGCTGCAATGGCTCTCGGTGAGGCGCGGAGCATGATGGGAGCTGTAGTCCCAGAAGTGGTTAAAACACGACGTTTGGGGGTCCGGGAAGGCTCTTGGGGGACACTTTTGTGTCCAAGCCGCGACTTGACGACCTCGGGGGAACTTAAATGGTTTGGGAGCACTTGCAAGGATCTCTGGGTGTTCCAACCGGGCTCCTTAGAGCTCGGGACACGGCAGTATTTTTTGGCGCGGGACTGTTCTGAGGGGCTCTGGGGCCGCGGGAGATGAGAGGAGATGAATTCCAAGAAGTGGCTGTACCGGGCATCTGTGGGGTTGGGAGCACTCAGGGGATCCGGGGACGCTTTTGTCCGGAATGGGCGCTGAGGGGGCACTGAAGGATACTGGAGGGTCTGGCGGACACTTAGGGAACAGATGGGGGCGGATCCCGGGGTTCTGTGGAGCGCGGGGCCTGACGGGCTTGTAGTCCCTGCTGCAATCGTGCTATACCCGGCCGCGGTGCATGATGGGAGTTGTAGTCAAAAAAAAAAGATGGCGTCCATCGAGGTACCGCCCCCAGGCCCAGATCTCTGGCGCTGATAGGCTACTGGAAGTGATGGGCAGGAGCCTCGGCCAATGGTATGGGGAGGAGGCGGGAACAGCCCATGCACCAGCCTCCACTCCATCCCAGTACAGCCCATTTCAACCCAAGTAGAACCCAGTACAAACCCAGTACCCCTCCAATCCCTCCCAGTACAGCCCAGTCCCTCCCAATACACCTGAGTTGCTTCCCTGTCCCTTTCAGTTTCCCCCCAATGTCATGCACAGGATGCACCAGTGTCCCCAGCCTTCCCCACAATGTCCCCAGTGTCCCCAGTATCGCTAAGTATCACTCCCAGTATATCCTGGTACCTTCCAGTATGTCCCAGTGTACCCTCAGTGTCCATCCCAATCCACCCAGATTCCCCCTCAGCATTCCTTGAGTCCCCAGTTTGCCCCAGTCCTCCCCAGTGTCACTCCCAGTACATCCCAGTGTCTCCCACAGTGTTCCCAGTGTCCCCAGTATGTCCCAGTCCTCCCCAGTGTTTCCAAGGACAGTTTCATTTCTCTTGGTGGCCGTGGCAGCCAAACCCAGCAGTGGGGTAACTGCAGTGCCCATGGCCACAGCCCCTTGCAGGGGCCCAGTGCAGCTTGGGCTGATGATCCACCCTCACAGCTGGCCCAGGGCAGCTCTGCAGTGCCTTTGGTGGCACCTGGGGCTGGCACACACCTGAGCAGTGTGTCTGTTTGCACTGGGGAAACTCAGCAGTTTCAGATTGCTTCAAAAAACCCCAAAAAGTGAAAACCCCTCTTAGGCTGGGTGCAGCCAGCTCTGCAAGCACAGCAGGGCCCAGGGCAGTGAGGACAGACAGGATGGGGCTGGGCAATGGGGAGCAAGGTTGTCCATACAGGGTCAGAGCTCCAGGCACAGCTTCTGTGAGCAGGCCAGAGCTGCTGAGGGGAGACCCTGGGTCAATATCAATCACAGAATTCTGCAACCAGATCTGCTCTAAAGAGAAATAAAATAAAATACTTCCTTTAAAATAGGAATGTGTATTTTTTTACAAGGTGTTTGAAATCTTTCTCCATAACAGGACTTGGAAAATTTTAATGACCCTCTCAGGGCTTTGCTGTTGTTTACCTCAGACTCAGTCCCTGAGAGTGTCTTCAAAAAACTTCTCAAGAACTCAAAGTTAAATTTAAATTCCAAAGTTTCTTGAAGTTTTAATGGCTCCCACTGAGGGACACGACTGGAAAGTGTCCCCAGGTTCCAGTTAGAGCAGAACACTGGAGGCAGTGATGACAGCTGGGGACAAACAAGGCCAAGGTGTCTCTGGTGCTGAGCAAAGCTCGATGTGTGTCAGGAATGCAAAGGGCCAAGGCCTGAGCCCCAGCCCCTGGCCAGGCAGATGCTGTCCCTCCCTCCTTGCTCAGGGCTCTTCCCGGGATGGGCACTGGCATGTGGGGATGTGCAATGCCAAGGGCAGGAGCATGGGGCGGCCCCTGCCAGGCTGCTGAGCAGGGACAAGGAGGCAATGAGGCCCCAGGCCTGCAAGGGTCACTTGTCTCCTGCTCCTGCCTCAGGCCCAGGCCCAGCAGCCATGGCCAAAGTGCTGCCCAAGTTGGCTCTGGCAGGGCCAACTGGTAGAATTACATGTCTATGTGAGATTGAGGGTTATGCCTCCTAGACCTCAGGCCTGAATAAACGACACCCTCTGAAATAGCAAATGAGTGTTAAGGAGCCTTATTCTGATATTTAAGAGATTTGCTGACAGCGGGGCCTCATAGAACCAAGGAGTCAGCTGTGACACTGTGCAAGCTCATGGAACAAAGGGTCCATGGTGACACAGCAGAACCCCATGGAACCAAAATCCATTTGAGCACATTGGGGCCACATTGAACCAATGGCCTGTTGTGATACTGCGGATGCAGGGAGACCATTGTTACCCTGAGTAATCTCTTGGAACCAAGGGGCCATTGTGACACAGCAAGGCCTGGTGGAACCATGGGTCCATTGTGACACTGCCGAACCTCACGGAACCAAGGTGACCGTGTTCTACTGCAGAATCCCATGGAACAAAGGGTCCATGGTGACACTGCAGAACCAAGGAGACTGCTGCTGGCAGTGTGAGAGCTCACGGAACCACAAGTCCATTGTGACACAGCTAGGCCTCGTGGAACCAAGGGTCCCTTGTTAAACTGTGTGGCCTCATGGAACCATGAGCCATTGTGACACAGCATGGCCACATGGAGGCAAGGCGCGACTGTGACACTGCGGATCCAAGGAGACCATTGGACTGAGGAACCTGATGGAACTAAGAGTCCATTGTTCCACTGTGGGGACCTGTGGGACCAAGGGGAGCGCAGTGACATTGTGGGGCCTCGTGGAACAATGGAGACTGTTCTGACACTTTGGGACCCACTGGAATCAAGGGGCCATTAGAGCATGGCAGGGCCTGGTGGAATCAAGGGCACAACAGTGAACACTGATGGTGGCCATGGGATGAAGTGTCCATTCTAAAACCGTGGAAGCAACAACTCCATTGTGACACTCTGGGGCATCATGGAACCAAAGGTCCATTGTGACACAGCAGGGCCTCATGGAACCATGGAGGCCATTTTTACACTTGGAGGCCTTGTGGAACTAAAGGGCCATTGTGGCACTTTAGGGCCTTGTGGAGCCAAGGGGACCACAGTGACACCGTGGGGCACCATGAAACCAATGGTCTGTTGTGACACTGCAAGGCCTTGTGGGATCATGGAGACCATTGTGACACTCCAGGCGTCATGGAAGCAAGGAACCACTTGTGACACTCTGGAGTCTTGGCAGGCCAAGGGGCAGTTGTCACACTGTGTGGCACCATGGAACCAAGGAGTCCATTGTGACACTCCAGGGTGCCATGGAACTAAGGATTCATGGAACAATGCAGGACCCCATGGAACCAAAGGTCCATTGTGACATTGTGAGGCCTCATGGAATCCTGGAGGCCATGATGACACTTGGAGGCCTCGTTGAATCAAGGGGCTCTGCAGAGCCTCATGGAACCAAGGAGACCCTTCTGACATTGTGAGTCCCCATGGAACCAAGGGGCCATTGTGACACTGCAGCACCAAGGAGACCCCTATGACACTGCAAAGCCTCATGGAAGCAAGGGACCATTGTGACACTCTGGATCCCCATGGACACAAGAGGCCAGTGTGACACATCTGGGCCTGATGGAACCAAGGATCCAATATGACACCACCACTGTGACACTGCAGGGCGCCATGGATCCCAGGGAACAGGGAACAGGTCTGTTTGGCTTGGCCTGACTAGTCCAACTGCCCTTGGCATGTCGAGGGTCTCTTCTCACATACCCCTGAAACCCTGGATCTCTGGGCTTTCCTTCAAATGGAAAAGAACTGCCCTTCTCATTCAAGCATTCATGGCCAGAATGGGCTTCCCCCTCCAAACTTCCCAATATCCAGGGTTGCTCCCAGACAAAAGCTGCCTTTCCCAACAAGCCTGCCTGCCCTTGACTTCCTGAGAGCTTCCTCATGTGCCTAATGGAACAATGCAGACCATTGTGACACTTCTGGGCCTTCAGAAATGAAGTAGCCATTGTGACACTGCAAGGTACCATGGATCCAAGAGACCATTGTGACACTGAGGGGCCTCACGGCACCAAGGCCATCAGTGTGGCTCTGCTGGGCCGCATGGTCCCAAGGGCCCAGTGTGAAGCAGCAGGGCTTTGTGGAACCAAGAGGCCATTGCTGCTTTTCAGGGTCTCGTGGAACCAAAGGGCCGTTGTGATCCTGCAGGGCACTGTGGATCCATGGAGAGCACTATGGAATTGCAAGGCCCCATGGAATCATGGAGACCATTGTGATACTGTGGGGCCCCATGGAATCAAAAGGCCACTGCAGGGCCTCATGGAAGCATGGGGCGATTGTGACACTGCAGAAGCAAGGAGAACATTGTGATACTGCAGGGCCTCCTGGAACCAAGGGTAGATGAAACAGGTTTGGCTGGTTTGGCCTCCCAGGGTCCGACTGACAGGTCCAGCCGATCTTGGAATGTTGAGGGCTGCCTCTCATCAGCCCCTGGAGCACTGGGGCTCTGTGCTTTCCTTCCTATGGAAAAGAACCATCCCTCTTTCCAGATGTCCATGGACAAAACTGATACTCCCCCTGAAAAATTCCCTATGTGCAAGGGTTTGCCCAGACAAAAGCTGCCAGGACAGAGAGCTCTGGCTGGCCTTGTCCTCTGCTGGTCACCTCCCATCTCAAGGAAGCCCTGAGGAAAGTATTTGAACAGGTTTGAGCTCTGAAATATCAATGAGTCTCTCCTCCTCTGAAAAACTCAGATGCTCTTCTGATCATATGTGTCTTTTATTACTTATTGTGTATTATGCATGAAATATTATTTTCAGGTAAATAACATTAATCTTCTAGTTCTACCAGTGTTATCTGACACAAAACACCTCCTCTACATATGGATCCAGGTAATCTGTTTAAGCAGACACAAGAAGGAATCCAGCAGGAATGATTTGTCTCTGCTCCCATCTGTCCCATCTCCTCTGGAGCTGGAGGTGCAGCCCCAGCCCTTGGCAGGGCTCAAGGGCTCACAAGCTCAGCTCCCACCCAGAGAACTTGCAGACCCTGGGCTGCTCTTCTTGGCCCCTGCACGCTCAGCCAGGGTGAGATGGACACTGATGGTTTCTGGGCCAAGCTCTCGGAGCCCAGCCCAGCTCCCTGCAAGCTCTGCCAGCTGCCCTGAGCTCTGGGCAGCACCAAGGGCCTCTCCCCAGCCCAGCCCAGCCGGCTCTGGCCCCACAGCTCTGCTCAGGCCTGGCTGCTCTGGGCACTGCCCCACGGCCTCAGCCCCTGGCAAGGGCACAGCAGCAGCTGCAGCTGCCACAGGACTCAGCCCCACTATGGGGGAAGGATCTTGGCCAAGGCCAAAGGAGGCTCCCTGGCTGCCCTGCTCCCCTCGGGCTGAGGTTCTGAGAGCTCTGCAGCCCCTGCTGCCATCCCATCTGCCCAGGGCAGCACAAGAGCCCCGGCCCTGGGGCCCTCAAGAGCTGCTCCTGCTCCAGGCCAAGGGCCCATGCCAAAGCTGGGGCAGCCACAAAGCTGTGCCCATTTCTGTTCATTGCTGCTCTGATGGGAATGGATCCTCAACACCTTGGAGGTTGCTGATGAACTTTAGTTTTCAGAGGCCTCTTCTTTGTTGAGCTCTTCATTTCAGGAATTCAGTGACAAAGGCTCATTCACATTTGTTCAAAACATCCAAACAAGACAAGCCAATGGGAATAATTCAAATCTTCAGTTCTTCTGTGGTTAATTAGACAGATTTCAGAAGTGTTTTCAAAGTGAATCTACTATATTGAAAACAATGAAGAGATAATTGTTTTGTTCTGTTTAGTTTTCCTGTTTATAGATTGATATCAGCAATCTCCAAATGATAATTGATCCCCAGCACCTCCTCATGCAGTCTGAACAGATATGAAAATCAAGACCCTTTGTGGCTGACAATCAATCACTTTGTCCCCACCCCTCCCCACCATTTCCCTCATCCAACCCCTGGCACTCAGAGCAGCTGAGGAAAGGAGTCACATCCAGGGGTGTCCCTAGGGCTCAGGGTTGGGGCCAGGTCAGTGAAATCTCTTTATTGCTGATCTGGACGAGGCCATCGAGGGCACCCTCAGTCAGTTCCCAGGTGAGCCCAGGCTGGGTGGGAGTGTGGCTGTGCTGGAGGGCAGGAAGCTCGGCAGAGGGATCTGCCCAGGCTGGAGCCATCCATGGGCCCAGGACAATGGGGTGAGGTTCACCAAGGCCAATGGCCGGCTCCTGCCCTGGGCTCACAACCACCCCAAATCCCTGGCTGTTCCCTGCCCCTGATCCCCACAGCCTGTCCTGTTTCCTTCATCCCTGCATTGCCAGGGACTCTCTGGGACAAGGGAGCTCTGCTCTGGGGATGGAGGGAGGTGCAGGTGCCACCACTGGAGTGGGAACCAGAACTCACCAGGTTTGTGTCCTTTGGGGGTCTGGAACTGGTGGGATTCAGAGGCACAGGAAGTTTCTCTTCATGGCCAACAGACCACAGTTGAACAGGACACAATTTAATATCAATCACAGGTCTTCCCTGAGCTATGTGCAACGTCCCAGCAGTGTCTGATGAGTCCACTATTCACATGTGATTTCCATACTAAAATTATTTAGACAAACACGGTTCTATGATCAATGTAAATACAATTAAGTTCCTGTATCAGGATGTTCATCCTGGAGTGGGTGTAAAACAGCTCGAATGATTCCTGATTTGCAAAGCTGTCAGGGGTGGGTGGAGAAGGGAGGTCAGGCTGCTCTTGGTGTTGAGGAAATGCTGAAACCAGCCTGACTTATTTCATCTCCTCATGCCCAGGCTGATCTCTCCTCTTTCTTCTTCCACCCATTGGCTTTTGTCTCCCCCAGCCCCCCTGTGAAGAGCCTGGCTCTGTGTTTTCCATCCCCTCCTGGCTGGCACTGCCAGGCTGGCATGAGGAGCCCCTCAGCCTTCCCTGCTCCGGGCTGGACCAGCCCAGCTCCCTCAGCCTCTGCTCACAGCCCAAGGGCTCCAGCCCCACCTTGGAGGCCCTTCCCAGACCCTGTTCCAGCTGCCAGACATCTTTCCTGCCATGGGGAACCCAATCCAGGCCACAGTGAGCTGGATAATCCACGTCCTTGATGTCCTGGTCACACAGCCCTGGCCCCTTGTCCCCATGTCAGGCTCTGGGGTGGATCCTGTGGAACATCCTTTGGTGGAGGCCGTGGCTCCAGGTGGGCCGGGGGGATCCCGGGGGACAGGGACCCTGCTGGGCATGAACAGCATTGGACTTGTTGGGAGAAACTGTGAGGGGGAGCTGGGGCAGAGTGACCAACCCAGTGACCTGACACAGCCCTGCTGGGATGTCACACAGCCCCGCTGGGATGTCACAGCCTGCTCTGTGATGTCACAGCCCATTCTCCAAAGTCACACAGCTGGTCTCTGATGTCATAGACAACTCTGTGATGTCATAGTCTGCTCTGTGATGTCAGACCACTGCCCTGGGATGTCACAGATATGGCCTATGATGTCACAGCTCCTCCATGACCTCACATCCCCCTCTTTGGGATGCCATAGCCCACGCTGTGACCTCATGATACCAGATGATAAATTGTCTCCACCAGGTGAGCTGACACCTGGAGCTTGTTCTCCAATACCCCAGGCCTATGGAAGCCACACAATGCCCATAGTGTGAGAAGAGGAACTGGAAGTTCAGCAGCCTCAGTGTCCTGCCAGCTCAGCCAGGCCCACAGGAACATTGGGGTCCGAGACCACCAGGGACCACCAGAGAGACCCCCGGGTCTGGAAGAACACATGGGTAAAGAGAAGGGGAAATATGTTATTGATTTTGGGGACATGATCATCATATGTGTGTTTAGTCCAGGAAAATCAATGAATATGTGTGCAAAATACAGAATACAAACAGAAACTTTTCTGTACTCACCATGCACGGCTTTGGGAGGAGCTCTCCCCTGTGCATCTGGCCAAATAAAGAATGCTGCTTCTTAATGCTACATTGGGGTTCAGGAGTTTTCCTTTTTACCAAATTTTTGGTAACACTCCCACTGCCAAGGAAAGCTCTGTCTGCTGCTGTTCACAAACAGAGAAGGGCTGGTGGCAGATGTGGGGCTTGGAGGCTGCCTGGGGCACAGTGACCATGAAATAATCAAGTTTTCAATGTTCTGGGAAAGAAGGAGGGGCAGCAACAAAACTTCTGCACTGGAATTAGGAAGGGCAGACTTTGATCTATTTAGCATGCTGATGTGTGGGGTACTGAATCAGGCACTGATTTTTTTTAAGGAAAACATCCCTTAAAAACCAAGGGGTCCAGGAAGGATGGACACATTTCAAGGAAGTAATCTTAAGGGGGAAGGAGCAGCCTGTCCCAGTGTGGCAAAAAATGAGCTAGTGAGGAAAATGACTGGCCTAGCTGGCCATGGAGGTTTTGTGGGAACTCAAGGGTAACAAGAGGTGCATCAACTTTGGACAGAAGGTCAAGCAGCTTAGGAAATGTTTAAGGATGTTGTGAAGTCGTGCAGAAAAAAAGTCAAGAGGTGAAAGCTCAATTAGAGTTTAACCTGACCACTTCTGTGAAAAAAAAAATAGACAATGTTTCCACAATGATATTAATAGCAAAACATGGGATAAGGAGAACCTCTACTCTTTATTGGATGCAGTGGGGAATATAGTAACTAAAGATAAGGAGAAGGCAGAGATACTTAACATCTTGTTTCTCTCAATTTTGGATATTAGGAAAGGCTGTCCTCAGGACAAGTGTTCTCCTGAGCTGGTAGATGGGCACAGGGAGCAGAACAGCCCCTGTAATCCAGGAGGAAGAAGCTGCTGACCTGCTGAGCCACACAGATGCTCTCAGGTGTGTGGGATCACATGGGATCCATCCCAGGGGGATGAGGGAGCTGTGGATGAGCTCCCCAAGCTGCTCTCCATCATTCACCATCAGTGCTGGCTCAGCAGGGAGGGCCCAGGGGACTGGAGGTGCCAGTGTGAGCCCATCCCCAAGAAGGGCTGGAAGGAGGAGCTGGGGAACTCCAGGCCTGTAAGCCTGACCTGGGTGCCCGACAAGGTTATGGAACAGATCACCCTGAGTGCCATCACAGGGCACCCACAGGATGGCCGAGGGATCAGAGCCAGCCAGCGTGGATTCCAATGTCTGCATGGAATGGTCTGGATGAGGGGATTGTGATCAACATCAGCAAATCTGCAGATGACACCAAACTGGGTGTGAGTTTGGATCTGATGGAGGATGGAGGTAGGAGGGCTGTGCACAGGGCCCTGGACAGGCTGTATCCAGGTGTGGTTTAACAGGGATGTGTGATCCAACAAGGTGAGGTTTAACAAGTCCAAGTGCTGGGTCCTGCACTTTGGCCACAACAACCCCTGCAGCAGTACAGGCTGGGGACAGAGTGGCTGGAGAGCAGCCAGGCAGAAAGGGACCTGCAGGGACTGATGGACAGCAGGCTGGACATGAGCCAGCAGTGTGCCCAGGTGGCCAAGAAGGCCAATGGCTCCTGGCCTGGATCAGGAATGGTGTGGCCAGCAGGAGCAGGGCAGGGATTCTTCCCCTGTGCTGGGCACTGGTTGGGCAGCACCTCGAGTGCTGTGTCGAGTTCTGGGTCCCCTGGGGTGGGGAATTAGAAGAAATTTGTATCAGGAAGAGTAAAGAAAGCAAAGGTGAAGCAGAGGAAATGCTCAGGGCAGTTTGGGGGTGGCTGCCAGGCAGCCCTGGCTCTGAGCAACAGCGTCTGCAGTGGGACGGGAAACTCCCAGCTGATGGGAACAAACTTTCTGGCTGAATGCAGAGGCCAAGACAAAACTGAGTGGTTTCCCTGGTGTCTCCCAGCCCTTGCTGGCCCCAGGGGTGATGGCATTTGTGCTCCCTCAGGTTCATGTCCCCACACCAACAGCATGGTGGTGCTCCCCTGCTGTGTGCAATGCAAACAGGGGCTCCTGAGCCAGTGCTGCCGTGTCTGTGCCTGCAAGGATGGGGCACCTGTGTGAGCTGGGGGAGAGACCAGGGCTGCAGAGGGGGGATGTTGTTGGCAGCTCGATCAGGACGCTCTGGGATGCTGCCCTGGGCTGTGCAGCGCACTGGGGATGGATCAGCCCCTGCTCTGCTGCTCCTTCCCGTCTGCCCCAGGGCCCCTGCAGAGCCCCAGCCATGCTGTTTGCCCCCAGCCTGCCAACGGCCAGCCTGAGGCTCCTCATGGGGCTTTTCTGTGCTGAGCATTGGCCTGGCAGTGTTCTTGAGAGAGCCTGGGCAAGGAGCCTGGAGCCCCCAAGGCCTGGGCTGAGGCGTCAGCGCTGCCCCAGCAGTGCCCATGGCCTGTCCCTGCTGCAGCCCCGGCACTGCCACCCCCAGGGCTGTGCCCGGCCCCGAGAGCACTCAGGCCCTGCAGCAACACCAGGGCCACCAGGGCAGCGGGGCAGGGCCACGGCAGCAGCACTGGAAACACCAAGTGCTGCTGCTGCTGGGCACAGCTGCTGGGCCAGCACTGATCTGCCCCATCTCTGCACACAGACATTGCTGCTGCAGCTCCAGAGAAGGCAACAAAAGGGCATCTCTGCAGAAAACTTGGCTGGGAGTTCCTTTATTGACTTTAAAGTCACCCAGTGTGCAGCCCCTCATTGACACAGTGTTTGGCCACAGGCAAGTTGGAGAGAAAAAAAAAAAAAAAAAGGGAAATGGCAGAAACAATGACATTTTTTCTGGACTATATTTAAACATAAAACAAAGGAAAAGAACCTCCACACTTAAGCAAAAAAGAAGTAGCAAAGATGACTTTGATTTCAAATTATATGCAGATATTGCCCAGCAGTTTAATGTTTATGAAAGCATGCAGTCATCAGTCTCCACACTGCAGCCTTGAGCTCCTGGTTCCTCAGGCTGTAGATGAGGGGGTTCAGGGCTGGAGGCACCACCGAGTACAGAACTGACAGGGCCAGATCCAGGGATGTGGAGGAAATGTTGGGAGGCTTCAAATAGGCAAATGTGGCTGTGCTGATAAACACGGATAGCACACCCAGGTGAGGGAGGCAGGTGGAAAAGGCTTTGTGCCGTCCCTGCTCAGAGGGGATCCTCAGCACAGCCCTGAAGATCTGCACATAGGAGAAAACAATGAACACAAAACAACCGAATACCAGACAGGCACTGACAGCAAGAAGTCCCAGTTCCCTGAGGTTTGAGTGTGAGCAGGAGAGCTTGAGGATCTGTGGGATTTCACAGAAGAACTGGCCCAGGGCATTGCCATGGCACAGGGGCAGGGAAAATGTACTGACTGTGTGCAGCAGAGCATAGAGAAAGGCACTGGCCCAGGCAGCTGCTGCCATGTGGGCACAAGCTCTGCTGCCCAGGAGGGTCCCATAGTGCAGGGGTTTGCAGATGGACACGTAGCGGTCATAGCACATGACGGTCAGCAGATAAAACTCTGCTCCAATGAAGAACAGAAAGAAAAAGAGCTGAGCAGCACATCCAGTGTAGGAGATGTCCCTGGTGTCCCAGAGGGAATTGTGCATGGCTTTGGGGACAGTGGTGCAGATCATGCCCAGGTCGCTGAGGGCCAGGTTGAGCAGGAAGAAGAACATGGGCGTGTGCAGGTGGTGGCCGCAGGCTACGGCGCTGATGATGAGGCCGTTGCCCAGGAGGGCAGCCAGGGAGATGCCCAGCAAGAGGCAGAAGTGCAGGAGCTGCAGCTGCCGCGTGTCTGTCAATGCCAGCAGGAGGAAGTGGCTGATGGAGCTGCTGTTGGACATTTGCAGGGGCTGCACACAGGGACCTGTTCATGGAGAAAGGACAGTAAAGACTTAGGGGAGGTACCTGGAAACAAAATCAAGGCCATTTCCCATACATCCTCCTCTGTAACACACAGACATTGTCTTTAATTTTTAAGAGTTCTGAGGTTTTCTTTATAGGCTGCCCCCGTGTCTCTGCTGGTAGTTTTGGATACCAAACCATAAGCATGTCTGAGGCCCTCAGGGAGAACAGAGTGAGTTCCCTGGGTCAAGGTGATGAATGCAGACTGAGGAGAGATGGTCTGTCATTCTGACCTGTTCAGAGTTTCTTTGGGCTTTAAACTTTCTCAGGTGGAAGGTGACCACCTTCTTATGCTTCCCTTAAAATGCCACCACCTACTGCTGAGAGCAGATGCATCCACCACAGCCCAGCTCCACATTTGTAGCCAAGGACTCACTTTGCTCCTTTCACCAACCCAGCAGCATTTTCAGTGTCACAACACCTCTGCCTTTCCCCATCAATCTCATAACTCAGAGATGCTCTAGGACAAATTTGCACCTGGATTGAAGCTCCCAGCTTGGACTGAAATCTCAGGGACACTTCCAAGTGTCCTTATGATGGCATTGGATGGAGGAAGATGCAGCTCCTTCCCTGGCTGCACTGACAGCATTGCCCAGAGCCGGGCACTGGGGACAGCGTCACCCTGAGCCAGCTGTGCCCCCTGCCAGAGCCCCCAGGGCCGGGCAGCTGCTCCCAGCCCTGTGCTCTGCAGAGGGAACTGGGCCCGGGGCTGCAGAGCTGCCCCACGGCTCTGCTGCAGCTCTGCCTGCACAGGAGGGGCTGCAAGCATTGGAGCCCCGGCCCTGAGGGCAGAGGCTTGGCTGGGGCACAGGAGGGAGGGGCTGCACTTCAGAGGATCCTGTGGGCATTTCTAAACTCTCCCTGCCACAGCATCTCTGGGTTTTGTTTTCTCTCCTTGCCTGATCTTCTCTCTGCTTCCTGGAGATTTCCCTGCTGCAGGTGTTTCCCTGTGCCTGATCACTCCTTGCCAGCACTCACAGACCCCCAAATCTCTGTGAACTTATTGATCACTAAAAGTAACAATTCAGATGTCTCAGGAATTTGTCAAAATTCATAATCAACTTTAATATTTATCTCTCCTCCCTGCCATTCTCCACTAGTAGGAAACTGAGTACAAAGTATTTTGAAATGTCCTTTTTTTTTTTGCCAAAATCTTTATCTTGGAAATATTGTATGACTGATCAGAACCCCTTAGCATTTTAGACCTTCACAAGCATTTCACCTCCCCTGCACCAGAAATACCCAGAGTTGTACTCACAGAGTCTGTAGGCAGTGGGATGTTCCAGCTTTAGGAGTTCACTGCAGGTGCTGCAGCTGCCTTGTCCTGCAGCCAGAGGTTCCTGTGCCAAGGGCTGGCAGTGATTCTGCCCCAGGCACTTCTCAGCACCTTCCCAGCCCTGACTGATTGAAGCTCTCTGTGCCTCTGTGCTGTGCCCAGGATGGCTGCAGGCAGTGCCCCAGCCCTGCTGGGCTGGATAAAAGCTGCTCATCAAGAGAAATGTGCTTTTGAAGCTCTTCTTGGTTAGCAGGAGCTGCCTCTGTGCCAGGAGCCCAGCCCGGCTCAGCAGCACAGACACAGCACCAGGACATTAATGAGCCTCTGGGGCTTTGTGCTCAGGCCCTGAACATCAGTCCCTGAGAGGGAGCTGAAGAAACCTCTCCAGAACTCCAAGCCAGAATCCAACACCAAACTTTCTTGGACTTTTAATGGGTCCCACTGAGGGACACAACTGAGAAAGTGTCCCCAGGCCCCAAGCAGAGCAGAGAACTGGAGGCAGTGATGGCAGGTGGGGACAAAGAGAAGCCAAGTCTTGGTGCCCTGGGGCACAGCAGGCTCTGTGCCACCAAGGGCTGTGAGGAGACACCTTGTCCTGAGGCCCTGGGGGCTCCTGGCAGAGCCCCAGCCAGGCTAGGCACTGTCAGCCCCTTGTCCTGCCCTCAGCATCCCCCCCCAGCCCACATCCCAGTGGCCTCAAGGATCTGCTGGAAGGAGTCCCTGGGGAGCCTTGCTCAGGAATGGCCCTGGGGGCTCCTTCATGCTCACAGAGTTTTTCAAAGGACTTTGCCTTGGAGTCTCTGAGAGCTTTGTGCAATCATGGCCTCCAATTTTTAGCGGTAATTACTCCCTAGAGAGGCTTTCTCAGTAACAACACTCAGTGGGACGCATTAATTCTTCAAGGTACTTCAGTTATTTTAAGGTACTTGGTGTTTCCCTTTTGATACTGACTCCGTGAGAGGTTTGTGCAATCATGGCCCCAATTCTCTGGTTTAACGAGTCCCTTGAGAGCTTTGCACTGACACTCAGGAGGGCTCAATCGCACTTTGAGATACTCAAGGTTTTTAAGGTACTTTATGGATTTAAGGATACTTTTAGGTACTTTTATGGATTTTTCTTCTGTCACTGAGTCTCTGAGAGGTTTTTGTGCCATCCTGGCCTCCAATTCTCTCGTCCAAGGAGTCCATGAGGATCCTGTTTTGGGTATCTTCCCCCTTTTCTCTTTTACAACAAAGATGGAACTGAAAGAATTTTGTAAGACTTTCTAAAATCATCCAAACAACCATGGGACAATTAACAACACAACAACAACCACTAAGAGAATGAATAGTCCTGTTTTAGCTAGACATCATCCAACCCTTTAGTCCTCAGGATTAGAAGAGTTTATTGAACCAATCTTTGTTTTCCACTTGAAGCTTCTTGAACCCTTCCTTCAGTACCTGAATGCTCTTGTGGATTGACTCGCTGTGGATGGAGAGGTTCATGCAACACATGCCCTCAGAGTCTACACAGCCATGCCCCTGTGCCCAGAGTAAAAACTCTATCGCTGTTCTGCAAGGTGGCATGTCTGATGGTCTCTATGTCTGAGAGCAGGCCACTCAGTGTGAGGGAGGTAGCATTGCTTTGCTTACTTAACAGGCACCCAAGATGGTCTGATTGTCCTAAAGCTTTAGCTGCAGCCACCCAAGGTAGTCCACATTGAGGGTGCTACCATCCGATACCTGGATTAAAGCTTTGAAAGCCATCTCTTTGGTATCATCCAATACTTCTCTCAGGACACCTGCTGCTTGGTCATCTGGTAGGCTGTGTTGTCCTTCTCCAGCTGGATGATTGTCTGTCAATTCCACCCTTGCCTCATTATTAGCATAGTCTGCTATTAATTGATTTAATAAACACTTCCATCCCCCTTCCCAAAGGGTGTATTCTGTAGGCGACAACAACATGATCATAATATATTTTAAATCATATGAGGTTGAGACATGTGCTGTAAACACGGCCCTCATTAGTCCATTAAAACAAGGTAAGTTCTTCCTATGGTCTTTAGCTGCCCTACACAGATCCTTGACTTCCCCGTAAACCAATGGCTGATACCTGGGATTCTGCCCCCTTCTTTCATAACATACCAGGGCAACGAGGAGTTTCGAGACTATTTGCCAGTCTCCTTCCTTTACTGCTTCTTTCTGGATCCTTTCCTGTGATCTTCTGGGGTTGAGGCGCAAGGTGGCTCTGGGGAATCCAAAGTGTTTTTTAAGGAGGAAGAATAACTTGGAGGAGAAACATTTGGATTAGAAATAGTGTGACAGTTGGGCTTAGTATCTTTGACCATGGGGTTATATTGTTGCCAGAGGGTGAGGCAAAGGGCACTGCCATTTTGTCAGGTGTTGGGGAGGAAGGGTCTTGATTTAGGATGGCATACCCCTGGGCTGGCATTCTGGAGGCATGGCCCAGGCTGAAGGTGGAATGATTGAAAGTGGGGGTGTGACCTGCAGTTCTGGGGGTGGAGTCTGGAGGTTCATTCAGGGTGGAAGAGAAGGTTTTGGTAGCAGGAAGTGGAGGAGCCAAGATGGAGGGAGTCAGGCTCAGGGGCATCTGGAAAATTTTTAATGATTCACCTCACGATTGATTTTAATTTGTTCTTTAAAGATATTTGGTCATGATCAGTGAGAATTAACTTAGAGCATCCATATATGCACCTTTCTACTTTGGAGATTCGGCTGCCAATTTTTCTCTTTCTCCACCTTAGGTGGAACAGCCACTGGAACACCCCAAATCTATAATGGGACATGGGTGCATATTGTAAAAACACAGTGGCAAAATGGGCCATAATTGTCCTGCGTTTCCCTAAACCCACCTGCAATCCTACACAGGTGAAACTGTCGTTGTCCCTGGGGATCCTGGCCGAGATCCCTCAAAACAATGATGAATCTGCCAACCTGACACATTCCAAAATCCTGGGGAGCACTGGTCTATCCATCAGCCAACCACTCTGACGAGACTAAATGTCATGGTCTCTGTTTGGGCGGCAAAGGTTGCAATGAGGGTGGCTGTGACAAACCTTTCTGGTTCCCCAGCTTCAGGGCAAGGGTGGTGAAAACGAAAAGAAGCAGATGCTGGGGAAGATGAGACAGGAAAGCCTCATAAATATAATTGCCTGCAAAAGATTTTGAGAATATGGAAACTATAAGTGAGATTAAAATGAAATCAAGCTTTGAGACACCAAGCCTTAGTTACTGAACAACTGGAAAAGAATGGGATGGCCAGCTGAAAGTAATCTTCCTTTGATGAAACAATACCCTCTGCTTGCAGACAGGTCCAAGGGTCAGAGCAGACCCTACTAGCTTGGCAGAAGGAGTCCAAAGAGTAGTTTTTAGGGTTTAAAATGTAGCACAGTATGGTAATGTAATGATTCTTATAGGCTGTATATAAATGCTATAAGATTTGTGTCTTGTACTAGATTGGTTAGTGAAAATTAGAATATACAGCACAGAAGAAGATTTATTGTATAGTATTGGGAGGTCCCCTCCTCTTTTGGGCATCCATTTTGGGCGCCTCTTTCGAGCTCCTCTTTTGGGCCTGCTCCGAGCTGTGGCTGGCTGCTTCAAACAAGGCCCCTGCACCCACACCCTTTGCAATAAACCACAAGTTCCAAGACCTGGCTTCAGACATCTCTTGTCTCCGTCTGTCCCAACCGTCCTACCCCATGATGATCCTACAAGCAGGATCAATGGAGTTGCCCTTAAAGATCTTTTAGTAACAGGGTGAAAAACAATAAACATGGAGAAGTTGAGCACAGTATGAGGGGTGGGATTCAAAGACCTGAGATAAAGGCGAAGTAACAATATATACACTTGAGGGTAGAACACACTAGAACAATAACCATATAGGGGAAACAAGTAACCAATAAGGGAGGAGAACTTTGACAACTTAGCATAACAAAACTAAAGGCTTATGGGGGAACTCTCAAGCTCAGCCTAAGTTAAACAAATGATTGCTAGGGCTTGAAACTCGCCCCCAGTTCTTCCAGGTTAAAATCTGGTTGACTCTGAGTTACAGCTGGGCTAACTACCGCATCACTGCTTTGCACTGGTCCCTTGGGACCATATGGCCCAACAGAGCCACATGTCCTTGGTTCCACGAGGCTCCACAGTGTCACAATGGTCCCTTGGATCCATGGTGCTCTGCAGTGTCACAATAGCTGCTTCATTTCATGAGGCTCCCAAATGTCACCTTGGTCTCCATAGGAAGCAAAGCACGGAGCTCCCATGTTTCAGGAGCTGATGAACGGCAACCACCAGAGGCCAAGGCAAGCCTGACCTGTCTGTCCTGGCGTGTTTGCTTGGAGCAACTCCTGGATACTTGAAATTCTGAATGTGGAATCTTAATTTCAGACATTTGTGCCTGGAGAAGGATGATTTTTTCCATACAAAGAAAAGCACAGGGCCCTTTCCTGTGTTTGGAAAATAGGTGAGTTCTAGAACTCAGGAGTCAAAGACCAGACAGACCTGTCTGTCCTGGCAGCCTTTCTCCGGCAGCAATCCTTGGATACACAGAAATTTGGAGGTAGAATCCAAATTTTGTCCTGGATACCTGGAAAAGATGGACAGTTCCTCTCCATAAAAAGTAAAGCCCAGAGCCCCAGTGTTTCAGGGTCAGATGGGAGTGGCCTTCCACATTCCAAGGTCAGCCAGACCTGTCAGATGATCCCTGGGAGGCCAAGGCAACCATACCTATTTCATGTTCCCTTGCTTCCACAGGGAACATGAACATTGTGTGCAGTGTCACAATGGCTCCTTTCTTCCATTATGCCCTCAGGTGTCATAATGGCCCCTTGGTTACACAAGTCCTTAAGGATTCTAATGGACTCCATGGTTCCACAAGGCCCCATGGTGTCCTAATGGTCTTTGGGTTCCATGAAGCCCCTCTGTGTCACCATTTCCCCTTGGTTCAATTGGGGCTCAGTAGTGCAACTATGATCCCCTTGTTTCCACAACTTCCATAGTGTCACAATGGCCTCATGGAAGCATGGGACCCTGCAGGGTCACAATGTTCCTTTGGTTCCATGAGGCCCCACAGTGTCACAATGGCCCCTTGGATCCATGGTACCCACAGTGTCACAATGATCCCTGTGGTTCCACAAGTTCCTACAGTATAACAATGCCCTTTGGCTCCACAACACTCCACAATGTCAAAGTGGTCTCCAGAGCAAGGAAACAACAGAGACCCCGGGCAGATTAGACGCAGTCACCAGAGGCTGAGGCTAGCCAGACTTGACTAGTATGGGCAGATTTTGTTTGGGAGAAACCCTTGGATATAGGGATTTTTTGAGGCGGAATCCTCATTTCAGACATGGGAGTCTAAAAAGAGCCAAGAAAGACAGTTATTTTCCATAGGAAGAAAAGCCCAGAGCCCCAGTGCTTCACGGTCAGATGAGAAGTGGCCCTTGACTTGTCAAATTCAGTGGGACCTGTCAGACAGCCTCCAGGAGGCCAAACCAGGCAGACCTCTTCCATGCTCCGTTGACTTCATGGGTCCTAACACTGTCACAATGGTCTCCTTGATTCCATGAGGTCTGGCAATGTCACAATGGCTTCTTGGTTTCATGAGCCCCAACACAGTCACAGGGGTCCGTTGGCCCCACGCAGCCCTGCTGTGAAACAATGGCTCCTTGTTTCTATTTAAATCAATCACAGTCAAACCACAGTTTGATTGTTGATCCTTACTTCCATAGGGCCCAAGATTTGCACAGTGGTCTCCTTGATTCAATGATTCCTAGATTCCACAGTCTCACCATAGTTTCCTTGGACCCACATTGTCACAACTGACCCATGGCTCCATGAGGTTCCGTAGTGTCACTGTGGTCGCTGTCAGAGGCTGGATAAGATCGATGTCCCGAGACACCTTGGGATGCTCAGAATGCCCTGTGGGGCCAGGGCCGGGTCAGGCCTTGGTTTGTGGTGTAACAGAGCCCTGCCCCCCTGGCCTGGCAGAGCTGTCAATCACACAGCAGGGGGTGATGTTAACCCAGCTCTGATTAGCCCAGCTGTTAATCAATCAATCATACACTAGCAGCTGGTGCTACCCTTGACAAGCTACTGGACAAGCAACTGGCAGTCTTACCCCAGGGGCAGGCCCATGAAGGCCCAGGGTGTTAAAAGTCAGAGCAGGAGGCCAGCCCATGGTCTGGATCCTGCCTTCTCCCGGGGTTCCTCTGTTGGTAATGCTGGAACCCCAGCAGTTGGTACCTATGTGCGTCTCTTTCTATGGATTTTCTGTCTTTCTGTTGTTCTCTATTTCTTTTCCTTCTAATCCTACTTACCTGGAGCATTTTGGGGTAACTTCATATGACAAGGATTAAAGGGGTTTAGGTTAAATGTGTGGGAATCCAAGACACAGGGAATATTTCTCTGTCTGCTCTGACGGGTCCTGAGCCCCAGAGAAAACTTCCTTTCAACTTGGCCCACTGAGAGGACTTCCAGGACTTTGAGGCAGATTAGAATTTACCAAAGTGTGAAATAGGTAATAGAGAGTAGTATAGTATGTCACTTGGGTGAGAAATTTAGGTTTTTGGGATTTTTAGTATGTTGTAGATAGGAAGCAAGATGGAGGAATTGGGGTGTAGTCCCTGTCTTCTTTTTCATCTACTCCATTTTCTGAAGTGTTGGTGATTGGGTGATTGGTCAAGGAAAGCACAGTGCAGAGGTTATGTGGACAGTCAAGGAATGAGTTATTGGTAGATAAGTAGAAATTACATATGTTTTAGGAGTTAATGGGATGAGACAACTTTAAAAGACCTTGAAACCGTACATTTCAGAGCCATTTTGTGGTGTTTTCCCAGCATGCAGGCCTGGTGTGCACAGCATGCAAAATGTTAGATAAGATAGCAATAAACAACAAGCTGAAGACTGAAAAAGTCCTGTGCATCTCCTTTTACCTGGCACAGAACTGCTACAAGAGGGTTTCCCCCATCCAGGGAGTCCCCAGAAAGCCCAAAATAAAACAAACAACAAATGGTGTTATCCAAGTGGATTTTTGAATAAACACTTAGCTGACAATGTTTGTAATAAGTTGGCTTTTTTCCAAATAATTGTTTACTGAAGGGTGTTGTCTTAATTGGCCAATCATGTGAAATGTGTTGATTAAAGGACCAGTGAGGTCCACCTGTAGCAAACCAAGGTATAAAAGAAGAGGATTGAAAAAACAGCCCTTTAGCTGTTTTTTAGCCCTTAGCCTTCTGATCTGAGTCTGTGTCATCTCTGATTCAACAGTGACATTTGGGGATCTATGGGGGCTATTGGGAATCCTTTCTGCACCTTGTGACCCAACAGGAGCTTCTCTAATAAACTTTGCCTGAAGCTCCCACTGTGCCCATGACAGGAACGTCTGTGAGTGTCTGGGACATCCCGGCTCTTTGGCAGCCTGGGGACTCCTGGGATGTCACTGTGGAGCCCCTGTGAGTGCCTGTGACAGATCGGTGCCTTTGCAGCCCAAGGTCCCCTGGGATGTCACCATGGAATGGCTGTGACTGCCTCTGACCACAGGGCTCTTTACAGTCCCCAGAAATTCCTGGCAGGTCTCCATGGAGCCCCTGTCTGTGCCTGTGACATTCCAGCTCTGGAAGAGCCTGGAGACTCTTGGAAATCCCCATGGAACCCCTGTGATGGCCTGTGACAAATCTGATCCTTAGCAGGCAACCACCACCAGGACCCTGTTGCTATGGTCAGTTTCCATGGCAACCATCACCAGCCCCCTGTTGCTATGGTCAGTCCCTTGGCAGCTCCATGGAGACCCCATGCCAGGGGTGGTTGCCATGGACACCAGCTCAGGCCTGCAGCCAGAGCCCGTTCCCATGGCAACCATTGGCAGCCCCATCCCCAGGCTCATGGGATCCCAGAACCACAGAATTGGCTGAGCTGGGAGGGACCCATCAGGATCCTCCAGTCCAACTGCTGGCCCTGCACAGGACACCCCAACAATGCCAGCCTGGGCCTGGCAGCGCTGTCCAAACGCTGCTGGAGCTCAGAGAGCCCTGGAGCTGGGACCCTTCCCTGGGGAGCCTGAGCAGGGCCCCAGCAGCCTCTGGGCAAAAACCTTTTCCTGACATCCAACCGGAGCCTGCCCCGACTCAGCTGCAGCCGTTCCCTCCACTCCTGTCCCTGGGCACCAGAGGGAAGAGGTTCCCACAGCCCCAGCCAGGGACCCGCTCCCAAGGCTGTTGCCATGGCCACCAGGGCTGGCACCAGCTGGGATGCTCAGTGTCCATGGGCCGAGGTTCAGGAATGGGATTCCCCAAATTCCTGCTCCCGCTAAAACTGCTCTGCCCTCGCTGCCCTCCTGCCTCCCAGGGAAAGCACAAAAGGCAAAGATCCTGGGCTGGGATAAGAACAATTCATTGGGAACAGCAACGAGATAAGAAAAATACAGAACAGAAACAATATTAATAAGAGAAGGGATAAATAAAACTTTACAGGGAAAACTAAAACACAATTTACTGGGTCTCCCTGGCCACAATTTCCCCCTGCCTGGAAAGGGCACTCCTCTCCTCAGGGAAAGAGACATAGAGAGTTCCTTTCCTGCCCCTGGCAATAACCTGAGGTGGGAGTGAATGTAATGACAGGGCCATGGCCAGACCCTCATGTTCTTCAATCCCACATCATGTCAAGGGCAGGGGCAGGACGACAGGCATCTTCCCAGCATGGATCACAGGGAAAATGGACCACAAGGCTCTTCTCAATGTGGGTTCTCCCATGGGTGATGAAGATGGAGCAGTGCATGAAGCTGTTCCTGCAGCTGGGGCATTTGCAGGGCCTCCCTTACTGGTGGCTCTGTTGGTATCTTGTCAAGTGAGAGCTCTGGGGGAAGCTCTTCCCACACTGGGGACACTCGAAGGGCCTCTCCCCAGTGTGGATGTGCTGGTGCCTGATGAGGGTGAAGTTGTGCTTGAAGCCCTTCCCACAGTCTGGACAGCAAAATGGCCTCTCATCTGTGTGAATCCACTCATGCAGGAGGAGATGGGAGCTGGTGTGAAACCTCTTCCCACATGTGGCACACTGGTAGGGCCTCTTCCCTGTGTGGATGCGCTGGTGCCTGATGAGGTGGGAGCTGTGGTTGAAGCCCTTCCCACAGTCAGGACAGCAGAAGGGCCTCTCCTCCGAGTGAATCTGTGGGTGCTGGAGGAGCCTGGAGCTGGTGTGAAACCTCTTCTGACACTGGGGACACTCATAGGGCCCCTCCCCAGTGTGGATGCCTTGGTGGGTCACAAGGGTGGATCTGTAGCTGAAGCCCTTCCCACATTCCCCACACTCGTAGGCCCATTCCCCGGTGTGGATCATGTGGTGGCTGACCAGGTGCTTGCTCTGTTTGAAGCTCTTCCCACACTGCAAGCACTTGTGGGGCTTCTCCCTATCACAAAGCTGCTCATGAACCACCATCTCTGAGCTCTGCCTAAAGCTCTGTCCCCCTTGCTGGCTCTGGGTGGTTCTTTCTTCCTCAGAGAATCCTGGGTTGGCTTTGGAGCCCCTCCTCCTGTGGGATCTCTGTGGCATTTCCTCCATGTTGGATTCCTCTGCACTAGAGTTGCTCAAAACGGCCTCTTTCACAAGGTTCTGATGTGGAGATTTTTCCTCCCTGGTCTCTATCCTCAGCTCCTTACCTGGGGAAGGAAGGAGAAAGAGAGGATGGGATTTGCCTCTGTGCCAGAGGGAAGGAGAAGGAGATCCCCCCAGTACATCACTGGCAGGATGGCACTGGCACCAGGGTTGTCCTGCAGCCGGGGGCAGTGCTGGGCTGGAAGATGGAGCAGGAGAGAGGGGGAAAGGAGCACTGACTTCCTCCTCATCTGCCTGGGTGTCCCAGGGCATCTTCCTCTTCCTTGCAGCTTTCTCCTCCATCAGGTGAAGGTTTGGGAATGGGAAATTTTATTTTGGGAGGAAAACAAGGGATGAGCACATTGAGTTTTGTACTAGTTTGACGGCAAACATGAGGGAAAGTCTAAGTCAGAATTACAATTAATAAGAAAATTAGGACCAAGGCAATGATACAGAAACACTGCCTTAAACTGACAGAGTCAGGATATAACCTGACACCCTGTTGGTCAGGGTGGTGGTAGCAGTCCCATTAAATGGTGGGTGCAGTCCTGTTGGAGTGATGAGCGTGATTTTGTCAAAGCAGTGGTCCTGCAGAAGGGTCTGGTCTTCCTCTGAAGGTCCAGTGGTGGTTATGGAGCTCTTGTCCTCTGGGAATCCAGTAGGCAAGCTGCTCCTGGTCTTTCATACCTCAGCTTATATCCAGGTAGGAATGCTTGGATCCTCCCCCCGGGCGGAGCATCCCACAATGGGATGATGGAATTTTATCAGTCCTGCAGTGACACTCAATGGCCCATTCACAGAAGATATCTCCCCTGGAGGACGTTATCAGGGCTGAGTCATGGAAGAGATAAAGAACACTGCCCTGCCTTTTTATAACAGTTGGGGAAGATGGGGATTGAAAACATGCATTTGGTTACATCTTACATTGCACCCTGAAACAGTGGGGTAATCCCTGCTCAGGGGGTGAACACCACCCCCCTTACCCAGACTGGCTCAGGTGTAAACCCCCACCGTGGGATGGCAACACACACACAGGGGACAATGTCACACTTGCCCTGCTCCAGGGGAGGTCTCTGTCCCTGTCACTCCCTTGCTCTCCCCTCCTTTTCCCTTTTTTCGATATCTCTCTCTATCTCACATTTACTGTTTAAAAAAAATCTACTTTGGATTTGGTCTTGTTAGTACCTTAATTGGGGCAGAGGCATCTCTCTACCAGTATTCTTAACCATATTGCAACAATATTTTGGCACAGTGAGTTCAGGCACTGTTCTTTGACCCTAAGTGCCTTTGACAACAGCATGGTTCCTTCCTCTGAGGAGATTGTGGTTCTTTCTGGAAGAACTCTTGGAAACTTGGACACAGTCCCTCCTTCATCCTGGGGAACTTATGGGAGAACTGATGAGGAAAATGGCTTTTGTGGATGGACAGTGAAAAAGAAAATATTTTCTTGTCCTTCCTTGAAAAGTTTGTTAAAATCACTGGAGGAAAGGGAGCAAATGATACCAGCAAGACTGACAAGGTTCATTCACTCCAAGGTGAGGAACACAAGGCTGCTGAAAGTCCCAGAAGAAGCCCAGCTCAAGTAACTAAATTCCCAAATAACTCCAGCCAGGGGTCTCCAGGAGGATTTTTTTGGTGAGTGTTCAGAGCCAGCAGAACCCGGACTCGAGCCCCGGATATCTCCAGGCTCCCTAAGAGGAGCTTTTCTGGGGCGAGAGGAGCCGCGATCACCCCTCAGGGGGGTCCTGGCGGGTCCACGTGGGGATGGCCCGGTACAAACGGGGCAGGACATTGGTTTTGGGGATCCCCTTGAGAGCTGAGGCTGTGGAACGGGGGACCCCTGGGGCGGGGAGAGGGGAAGGGGCGATACCGGAGCTGGGGGACGCCCGGCAGCCCGGAGATGAGGCGGGGACGGAACCCCCTGACCCTGACAGGGGCGTGTCCTGGGGTGACTTCATGGTGCTCGTACCCCATCGGTCCGTTTAGCCCAGAAATGAGTTCTGCACCTTTAATGCTGGTTCTGAGAGTGAAGGGGAGGAGGAAGAAGCTGCAGTTTGTTTTCAGATACTTCACTCACTCCTCCACATTCCGGCTCCTGGAGTGTTGTGATGCCTTAAGGAGATGGAATAGAGGCCAGACAGAGTTAAGTGGAGTAAATTAGATATTTATTGTAGTGCCTTCAAAGGTCACACCCTGGGAGTACTGGAGCCACAGATGTGGCTCTGCCTGGATGGCTCTGAGATGGGAGCAAAAGAGGGCTTGGTCACGAGATCTCACATTTTTGTAAATTTTAGTACATTTATATATAGGAGTTAACTGCCCAATTAATAGCTTCAATAGCTTCAAATTATGAAGTTTTGTCTTCCTTGCTTGCTTGCCTGTTGTCCTCTTTTCATGTTGTTTATGCTTTGGGCCTGAAGTTTGAAGAGATTGTCCTTGAGTCTCCAGCTAGAACAGGATTGTTGTGTCTTCACCACTCTGTGAAAAGATATTAGTAACACTTAATATACAGCTAAAAGCTGCACACCAAAACACAATAGAAAAACTTAAAACCTAAGGTATCAATTGTCTGCTGACAGACAGACAGCAGGAAAGAGCTCTCCTTTGCTTTTAGTTAGTTTTTAGATCACTTGAGGCAGAGAAGTTCCCTGGACTGTGGTTTTTCTTTTTCTTTGGAGTTGTTTAAACCTGCTCTGCACTGAACACCCCGACCGCATCAGCAGCTTGCACCTGCAGCCCACTAGGCTGAGCCTGGGCTGTGGCATTTCCAGTGCCAGAGGGACTGATAAGAGACTGATAAGAGACTGAGTGAGCTGAGCTACTGCCCACAGAATGACTTTCTGAGTTTGTCATCTCTTTTGTAATGGCAAGAGGTTTTATTGTTTAATATTGTTCAATTTTTGTGCTGGTGAATGCTTTGCCTGTTAAATAAACAGGTTTTTTTTTCCTGTTTTCTCTGAGGAAATCTTTTCCTGATCTGGTTGGGGGAGTGGCTGCTTGAATTTGCTTTTTAGAGAAAACCCTTTTGGAGGTTTTCTCTCAAATTTGCCCAAATCCAGGACAGGGTGGTGGGAAGACAGAGGACCCCCAAGTGGCTGGAGTGGGGGGACCCTGGAGAGGGGGACCATGAAATTCCCCCAGCATCCCTAAGCAGGACCCTGGAGAGATGGGATCCCCAGGACCCATGGGATTCCCAGCATCCCTGAGGAGGGGAACCACCAGAACCCCAGGGGGATGAGACTGGAAATGGGACACTCCTGGTGGCTTTTTTTTTTTCCTTGATTTTTGGAAATTTTTATGGACACCAGATGACTTCTGGAGATGGATTTGGTTGGGAGGAATTCCCAATCAAAGGGATTCACATCTTGTTTTTCGCAAACCAGGATTTCCCATTCCCAAACCTTGGCTGAATGGAGGAGGGGAAGGCTACAAGGAAGAGGAAGATGCCCTGGGACAGCCAGGCAGGTGAGGAGGAAGTCAGTGCCCCTTTCCCCCTCTCTCCTGCTCCATCTCCCAGCCCAACATAGCCCCCGGCTGCAGAACAACCCTGCTGCCAATGCCGTCCTGCTGGGGATGCACTGGGGGGATCTCCTTCCCCTTCCCTCTGGCATGGAGGCAAATCCCATCCTCTCCTTGTCCTTCCTACCCCAGAGAAGGAGCTGAGTATGGAGACCAGGGAGGACAAATCCCTGCACCAGAACCTCGTGGAAGAGGCTGTTTTGAGCAGGGCCACAGGGCAGAATTCCAATGGGGAGGAAAAGTTCCATTTTGGAGGATGGGCTCCAAGCCCAGCCCAGGGTGCTCTGAGAAGGAAAGACCTACCCTGAGCCAGGAAGGGGGACAGAGCTTCAGCCAGAGCTCAGAGCTGGTGGCCCATGAGCAGCTTCATGATGAGGAGAAGCCCCACAAGTGCTTGAAGTGTGGGAAGAGCTTCATGCAGAGCAACCACCTCATCAGCCACCAGATGATCCACACCGGGGAATGGCCCTACGAGTGTGGGGAGTGTGGGAAGGGCTTCAGCTGCAGCTCCGCCCTCGTCACCCACCAACACACCCACACTGGAGAGAGGCCCTATGAGTGTCCCCAGTGTCAGAAGAGGTTTCACACCAGCTCCGATCTCCTCTGCCACCAGCAGATTCACACCGAGGAGATGCCCTTCACCTGCCCTGAATGCGGGAAGGGCTTCAAGTGCAGCTCCAACCTTGTTAGGCACCAGCACATCCACACTGGGGATGCCCTTCGAGTGTCCCCAGTGTGGGAAGAGCTTCTCAGACCGCTTGTTCTTTACCCGACACCAACAGAGTCACCAGTAAGGGCAGCCCTGTGAGTGCCCCAACTGCAGGAGGAGCTTCATGCACGGCTCCAACTTCATCCCCCATGGGAGGACCCACAATGGTCAGAACCCTGGCGATCCACATTCCCTGGGATCCATGTTGGGAAGACACTGGGCTGGTTATTCTTTTATTTTGGCCCTAATTTTCTTTGGATTCATCTTCATCCCTTTAAACCAGAAGAAATTGGGGTAAAAATCAATAAATTCATCAAAGGCATCTAAAGCCTCACTTTTTACTTGTGTTTCAGGGGAATCTGAGATTCAGGGAAATAATTGGGAGAATTTGGGGTTTTGGGGGGTATTTGGTGTACTCGTTTCCCTTTTCTTGGCACTCAAAGAGACAAGAGTGGATGTTGGGAATTTAGCTGCTAGAAACTGGAAAAGTACAAAGCCGTGGTTAATTCCAAGTCCTGCACCTGTGAGATAGCGTGTCCTTGGGCCTAGCTGTAGTATAATAACAAATAGTGAAAGAGACATGAGAAAAGAGAGATGTAACCCCTAAGGAATGAGGAAGAGTTCATGGTATAGTTTAACCAATAGATTGCTTGGCTTGCAGAATATTCATAAGTTTATTATTTGCTGTATAAATGTTTGATGCTTTCTTCAATAAACGGGACCTGTAATGAACCACCGGGTGTCCGGGTCCCCTTCCTTCGACGAGGGTTCAATCTGTCACCTCAATGCCACTGAAAACTACTCAATCCCACCCCAAAATTCCTTGATTCCACTGCTCTTTGGTGTGGAATGGGGTTGGAAGGGGATTGAGCAAAGATGGCTTCAAATCAGGAGGGTTGAGATGGGCATTGGGTGGGGCAGGATGGGTGGGATGGGGTTTGGGAGGTGAAAAATGGGGGAAATATGGCTTGGGAAGGGGGTGTTGATGTCCAGGAGTGGTGGGATGAGTTGGGGTTGGGACTGGGGATGTGGATTGGGGTCTGAAATGAGACAGCCAAAGTTTGGGGATGATGAAGGGAGGGGGAGCCCATTACTGAGTGAGTTTTTTAATAATCCACATTCCTGAAGAGATTTTGAGGTCTCTCATGTTTCTGAGGCAGTTTTGGGGCACTCCCCAGCTCATGGGAGTTTTTTGAGAGCAGCTCCATGGAGCCCCATTGCCAGGGGTGGTTGCCTTGGGCATGAGCTCAGAGCTGTAGCCAGAGTCCATTGCCTCAGTGCTGGAGAGCAGAGAAATGATGAACAGCCTCAGACATCTCCAGTGTGTGTTTGGGGGCAGGGAGAGTTCTGCATAGGTGGGGTGGTCACTGCCCCACCCCTGCCACTGCAGCCTCTGGCCCAGCCCCAAAGTGGCAGCCAAGGCCCTGGCACCCCACAAACCCCACCTGTGAGAGGGACCAGAGCAGGTCAGGCTGTGACACGGGTATGACACTGACATGCCCCACGGCCCCAGAGCTCACAGCAGCTAAGATCCAAGGCTGACTGTGGATCTCTCTCTCCCTCTCTCTTTTCTCCTGACTTCCTCTTCTCAAAATCTGGTTAACTTGCAATTGGACGGGTTAGAGTTTGCTAAGTCAGTGCTATATGAAGTGCTTTGCTATAATTCAATGCTGTTTAAGATTTCCCAAGTACCTCATTCTCTGAAGTTTGCCACTAAAAGTTTGTTCTCCACCCTCCTGAGCAGTTTGTTGTTTTCTTCCCTTGGCCATCTGTCCTGCAGGCTGTGCCCCCTGTGCGTGCTGCTCCTCTGCCCTGGCCGGCTGCACTCGCCCATCTCGCTGTGCCCCAGCATTTCTCACCCAGCGTTTCTGTGCCCTCCCTGGGCTCCCTGCACCCAGCGCTGCCGGCTCCTGGCACACAGAGCTGGGGCAGGAGCCCACCCTGCCAAGGGGCTCTGGAGAAGGGCGGGGGCTGCGATGGCTTCTGAGCTCAGCAGCTGCTCCTGGCATGGTTCCATGGAGACTGAGCACAGCAACGCTGCTGAGCATTGTCCCTGCTGAGGGTCACACACTGCCGGGGAACATTCCCTGCCTGCAGGATTGCTGAGCATTGTCCCTGCTGAGGGTCACACACTGCCGGGGCACATTCCCTGCCTGCAGGATTGCTGAGCATTGTCCCTGCTGAGGGTCACACACTGCTGGGGCACATTCCCTGCCTGCAGGGCTGCTGAGCATTGTCCCTGCTGAGGGTCACACACTGCTGGGGCACATTCCCTGCCTGCAGGATTCATGCCTGACCCAAGTACTGCACTGATGGCTCCAGCATTGCTTTCCAACAAAAACAGGGGAAGGCAAACTGTGTGCAACTCATGGTATTTTAGTGTGTCTAAGACTTGTTAAGTCACCCATCTTAGAGGTGAGATGCATTTGGAACTCATGGCATGGAGAAGTAATGCAAGATGGAAAAGGGGAGCATAGAAATAAATTGAGGGAAACATTTCAGATGCTTTCTTTCCATTTTCATTTCACTTCTGGAAAGCTGGTTCAGTTTTCCAGGAATCTTCTCCACAGTCCTGTCTGCCCTTTCCAACAACCTTTCCTGGAGAATGAGGTCAAGCTCCTGTCACAAGGTGTGCCACCAACTGCAGCTTCTCTTGGCTTTCCACAATGTGCCTGCAGCAGGACTGTTGCAGCAAAGCAGGACAAACGTTTGGAGAACTGGACAACTTGTCCTTTCTTTTCCTGGTGGACTGGGGAGTTGTGCCATTGGTGAGGTTTTCATTGTGACTGTTCAAACCTTGGAAAACAGGAGGTAGTACCAGGACTCATTGGGGCACTCAACCCTGACTGAATTCAGAGATAGAATTTCCAGAAGTTGCAGCCAGAAATGGAGAGTTGTGTGATAATCATTCACGCGTCTCCATAGGCACCTGGAAAGTGATCTAGAAGATGAAAATTGGTTGTCAGAGGCAGTTTCTTTCTGTTTTCAGTTTAGATGATTCTACATCTCTTGTGCTGGTATAAATCAAGAGCATGAAAACAATCAGTTCATGATAAGCAGCAGAACAAGCTGCATCTCCCAGAGTAGAAGACTGAAAGAATCTGGAAAGGAGAAATGCAGGGAATGACTTGGTGAACTTTGCCTGTAAGAAGGTTAATTTTTTCTAAGAATTTCTAATCCATTTCTTCTTCTTTTCTCCATCTTAATATGGCCATTTCCATGCCAAATTCCTCATGAAATGAGAAGCCTGAGCTTGCAGAAGTGCATGAAAGATGGCCTGTTCCTCTGCAGGGACAGTCAGGGTGGAACAGGAAGCAGTTTTGAAATAATTGTGATATAGATGAGTAATGTGATGACTGAGTCTCACAATTAAAAGGCACATATTTTGGATATCCTAAGTCAAGTTTCATAGTTTTATAGTTATGTTTTACTCCCCCCTTGTTTTGTTGTTTCCTGGTAGTCGGGGTATTTGGGAGGGTTGGCTTTTTACTATGGCAACACCTGACCCCCAATCAAGATGTAAGGAAATGACTTCTACCACTGGACAGTGAAGAAAGAGTTGATTAACAAGCTTTTGAGAGGGGCTAAAGGGTTAAAAGGCGAAACATCCATTGTGTGGACGAGCACATGGCTGAAAAAATCCTTTGCTCCCTGTGCCGTAATATTTTCTGTGTTCAGTCTTCTGTTGTACATTTGATAAGGTTTTAATAATCCTTTTAAATTTTTGGAAGTGAGCATAATTTCTCACAAATGGGGACTCGTCTGGGAAATACACCTGGTGTCCTTAGGAGTTTTCAAAAGGGGCACCCCCTGCCACAGATTTGGAAGAGTCTCTTGGACTCTCCCAGTTCCACCAATGGTTGCAGGTTGGAAGCCCAAAGACACCAGGAGACTTTGAGATAAAGAAAAGAGGAGAAGGGGAGTGAGCACCACCCACATAACTATTTTTGGCCAGATTGTGACTGTAATTCCAGTGTATGAAAGTGAGCTTCACATTAGTAATATACTGTATCCATCCTGGTCCCTTGAAGTGTCAGGATATTGGACGGTAGAGAGGAAAAAGGAACAGTGGAACGCATGGCGGGGGAGGAGAGGAGGGATCCCATAGACAAGGACCCCATGGCCGGTGGGACATGTAGGATTGAAGGGTTTGTGGGGACTTGGGAACTGGGTTCACCCATTGGGGAAACCCTGTTTGTGCCTGAGACAGGGACCCAGGGTGGGATTCCTAGCCAACACACACCAAGGGAGCCGGTGAGCTCTGTTGTTACCATATTTCTAGAGTCCCACACCTTCTGGGGGGTTTTCTCACAAGCAGCTCTACACAGCAGTGTTGTTCCTGTTTCGTCATCAGTGCTCCTCCAAGGCTCTCCCTGACCAGCCAACCCACCCCGTTTTATCCCAGTTATCTTCATTAGCCACAGCTGCTGCCCAATTAAGGACATCACAGCTGCAGCTCATCTAGAACAACTAGGATCGGGGCAAGGCCACTTATACAATACATATATTTTACTGAGACTCATAGGCCACTTATGCAATACATATATTTTACTAAGACTCAAAGGCCACCTATACAATACATACTAAGATTCAATGGCCACCTATAAGCTCCACATGGCGCGGTGGCTCGTGCATCGCTCAGAGCAGGGGCAGCCTCTGGGGCGCAGCCAGTGCTGTAATTTCCAGGGCCAGCTGAAGCCAGGCTGGAAGTGGGGTGGCCGCCGAGGGGTTTGCTGCAGTGGGTCACCCAGCAGTTTGTGTGCTGCCAAGCCTAAGGGGTTGGGGCAGTCCGGCCGCCAAGCCAAGTTGCGTCAGGGCAGAGCTGCCAAACTGAGGGGGTCAGGCTGGTCCGGCTGCTGAGCCGAGACAAATCAGGGCAGTCTGAGCCGCTGAGGCTGAGCTGAGTCAGGCCAGGGGCAGGACTGCAGCTGCTGAGCCAAACTGCGGCAGGCAGAGCCTCCGAGTTGAATTGGGGTGGAGAAACCACTGAAGCCGAACCAAGTTGGGTTAGAAGTGGGATGGAAACTGCTGAGTCAAATCAAGGCAGGTGGAGCCACCAAAGCTGAGCAGGTCAGGCCAGGGGTGGGACTGCAGCTGCTGAGGGAAATTGGGCCAGGGGCAGGTCATAGCCGAGCTGAGCCAGGCGGGACAGGGAGCAGAGTGTGACCATGGGACCAGAGCATTGAACCAAGGAGGAGAGGAAGGGCAGGGACCAATCCGGTGATACAGAAGCCCCTAGATCATGAGGTTTTTTATTTTTACTTTTCAAAAAGCAGTACAGTTTTTTGGTTTTTTTTCTCTCTCTTCCCTATCCTTCTCTTTCCTTGTTTCTTTTTTTCCCACTCCCCCTTTCCTTTTCCCTTCTGAGAGAGGCAGGCTCTGTCCGGAGGGCCTGTGGTTGGAAAGGTGGGCTCTGTCAGAGGAGGGCCTGTGATCGGCTGGTCAGGATGGGACTGTGGGCAAAGAGGGAATCCCCAAGGGGAGGAGTAGAAATTGAAGAGGTACCAATAGTTATACCCCCAGATAGCCCACTGGGAAGGAAACTAGACCTGTGGAAATATGACCCAAATATCAGAGATAAGGATGAGCTCAAAATGATTCACCAGTGCATGGTAGAATGGACCAGAAGGGAAATTAGGAGCAATCATGTATACTGGCCGAGGTATGGGTCAGATGAAGGATGGATGTGTCAGGCATTAAAAATCCATGTAAGAGCTAAGAAACCATTCAATCAGGAAGAGAGTGACTACGCTGCCTGCTGTGGGAGGGAGAGTTCACCCTCAAAGGTGAACATGTTTAAGGTATCAGAAAATAAAGAATGGGACCCATTAGAACACTTACCCCCTCCACCTCCAATAGCCCCAGATGCACCTCCCCTACCCCCTGATGGGCCTAGTCAAAACACCACAAACAGGGTGGCACAATGAGAGGAAAGCAGATCAGTGTATGGGAGCCAAGCAGTGGGATTGTATCCTCTGAGGGAAGTACCACTGTGTGAGGTGCAGGGAGGAATTAGATTTGTAACCGTGCCTCTCAGTTCTTCTGATGTGAGAATGTTCAAGAAATAATTGAAGGGATTACTAGACGACCTCATTGGATTAGTGGAACGGTTAGACCAGTTTCTGGGGCCCAATATTTATACATGGGAAGAGATGAAATCAATAATGACCATTCACACCAGAAGAAAGACAGATGATCCATGAAGCTGAGATATGGATATGGGAAAGGGAGCATGTGCAAGGACCTCCTGGGGATCTGAAAATGCCCATAGTGCACCCCACCAGCGACCACAACAGCACTGGGGGAAGGCAAGACATGGAGGAATGCAGAACATTGATTGCAAAAGGCATCAAAGAGGCGGCTCCATGTAATCAAAATGCCCATAAAGCTTTCGATGAGCAGAAAAAGAGAGAAGAAACCCCAACAGAGTGGTTAGAAAGGTTGAGGAAAAATATGAGGCAATATTCAGGAGTTGACCCTGACACGGTGGCTGGACAGATTTTACTAAAGATAAATTTTGTCACTCATGCCTGGCCAGATATATGGAGAAAGTTAGAAAAGCTCGATGGTTGGCAAGAAAGGAGATTAGAGGATCTTTTAAGAGAAGCACAGAAGGAGTATGTAAAGAGGGACTAAGAGAAGGCCAAGGCAAAAGCCAAGGTAACGGTAACTACCATTAGGGAAGGAAACCAGAACATAAAGAACTACCCAGGTAAGGGAGGGGGATTCCAAGTGCAGGAAGATAGATGGAGGGGGGATACAGCTCCTTGGGACTGGGCACAAAAAGGAGAATTTGGGAAATAAGGGAACCCAGGACCAGTTTGATTTTACTGTAAAGAGAGAGGGCATATCAGAAAGAATTTCCCCCAGAGGGAAAAGGAGCTGAGGATCTACGAGACTGAGCAAAAAAGAGAAGCGGAAGATTAGGGGTGGCAGGGGCTCTACCTCCTGGGGACATCAGGAGCCCTTGATAACTTCAAAAATAGATCCCCAGGAGGAAGCATTTGAATTCTTAGTAGACACAGGGGCTGAAAGAACTTGTGTTTATAGAATCCCAAAGGGGTGCAAAAAAGGTCAAGATACTGTGCAAGTAGTAGGTGCTAAAGGGGAAGGGTTCAAAGCCTCAGTTATAAAGCAAATAAAGTTTGAAGGAACAAACAAAATAGGAATTGGGGATATTCTGTTAATTCCAGAAGCAGGGTGAAATTTATCAGGACGGGATTTACAGGTGCAGTTTGACATTGGAGTGCTTCCAGAGGAAGGGAAAATGGTAGTTAGGCTTCTCCAATTAAGGAAAGAAGATGAGGACAAAATTCATGAGATGAATTCTGGGCAAAACCAAAAGAACCAGGTAAATTGAACATGAAACCTATAGTAATAGAATAGTTAATGAGAACCATCTAGTTCGGGTACAACAATATCCACTCTCCCTGGAAGGGAGATGAGCACTGCAGCCACTGATCCAGGACTTACTTGAGGACAGGACCTTAGAACCATGTATGTCCCCCCATAATACACCCATATTACCAGTAAAGAAGTCAGATGGGACTTACAGGCTTGTTCAAGATTTGAGAGAAGTGAACAAAAGAACAGTGAATCGGTACCCAGTAGTGCCTAACCCCTCTACAGTACTGAGTAACATCCCAGTGGTTTAGTGTGATAGACCTAAAAGATGCTTTTTGGGTGTGCTCACCGGCAGAGGAAAGTGGGATATATTTACCTTTGAATGGAAGGACCCCAATTCTGGGAGGAAGCAAAAGGTTTGGTGGACAAGTTTACCCCAAGGGGTTTCTGAATTCCCAAACCTCTTCAGTCAAGCCTTGAGAGAAGAACTACAACTCTTTTCCATTAAACCTGAGTTAAAGCTCATCCAATATGTAAATTATTTGCTTTTCTCGGGACAGGAAGAAAAAAAAAAATTGGGAATCCACTATAGTATTGTTAAATTTTCTGGGGGATCAAGGACTTTGGGTATCAAAAGGGAAACTACAATTTGTAGAGTAGGAAGTAAAATTCCTAGGACATGTGATTTGTCAAGGGAGCTGGCAGCTGAACCCTGAGAGAATTATGGGGATAGTCTCACTGCCATGACCAAAAACTAAGAGGGAAGTCAGAAGGTTTTTAGGCCTCTTGGGATATTGTAGGCTATGGATTGAAGGCTACATGCAGGCCATCTGGTTCTTGTATGAAAAGCTAGTTGAAGAAGAGATTAGGTGGGGAAAAGGTGATGAACAAAAGTTTGAAGCTTTAAAGCAAATATTAGTCAGTGCACAAGCACTGAGTCTTCCTGCCTCAGACAAACCCTTCTATTGTTTGTGGCTATAGAAAAAGGGGTAGCACATGGAATATTAGCCCAGGACTGGGGAGGATCCAGGAAACCAGTGGCCTATTTATCAGAATTACTAGACCCTGTCAGCCGGGGGTGGCCGAGCTGCCTTCAGGCTGTGGCAGTGACTACCCTACTCATAGCAGAAAGCAAAAACTTACACTTTTGGGGGAAAATTGAAGATATATATCCCAAACTCAGTAAGGAGTATCCTGAGACAAAAGGCTGAGAAATCGCTCACTGGTTCCCGAGTGCTAAAGTATGAAGACACCTTAATACAAAATGGTTTAGAGCTAATTGTAAGTAACCAACTCAACCCTGCCCAGTTTCTGGATGGAGAAACAGATGAGAAACTAATACATAATTGCCTGGAGGTTATAAATCATCAAACTAGAGTAGAAGAGAACCTAACAGATCAACCACTCCAAGGTGGAAAATGATTGTACCTTGATGGATCTTCATGGGTAATAAAGGGGCACAGGGTATCAGGGTACGCTATAGTGCATGAAGGGTTAGTGGCCATAGAAAAGAGAAAGTTACCTTCCAACTGGTCAGCCCAAGCGTGTGAGCTTTATGCCCTGAAGTGAGCTCTGGAAAAATTAGCACAGAAAAGGGGAATAATAAATACAGACTGAAAATACGCTTTTGGAATAGTGCATACCTTTGGAAAATTTTGAGAAGAGAGGGGGTTTTTAAATTCAAGGGGAAAGGAACTGATTCACAAAAAACTTATTTTAGAAGAGTTAGAAACCTTACAATTACCAGAGAAAGTAGGGGTGATATATGTTAAAGGACATCAAAAAGGAGAGCAAGGGAACAATTTAGCCAATTTAGAAGCTAAAAATGCAACTGAACCAAAGAGAGAATAACTAATAATAGTATTAACAACCATGAGAGAAATGCAAAAAGTCCCCATATTCAGTGGGACAGAAGAGAAAGAACTCCTTAAAATAGGAGCCAAGAAAGATAACAAAAGGAAGTGGAGATTAGCAGATGGGAGGCAAATGTTGAATAAACCCCTGACCAAAAAAATGCTAGAAGGCATACATGGAACAACACATTGGGGTACACAAGTGCTAAGTGATCAATTTCTAAGGGATTTGGGCTGCATAGGAATTTTCAGAATACCTAAGCAAGTAACTGAACAGTGTGTGATATGTCAACAAGTGAATAAGAAAATCGTGAGGAAAACACCCAGAGGAGGGCGAGAACTAGCTTTAAGGCCCTTTCAAAACATCCAAGTAGACTTTACTGAGCTTCCCCAGGTACAACAGTGGAAGTTTTTGCAAGTGATAGTGGATCACATGACTCATTGGGTAGAGGTGGTACCCACTGTGAAAGCCAATAACAATGTTGTGAGTAAACACTTCTAGAATCAATCATTCCCTGATATGGGATGGCAAACAGGATTGATTCAGAATGGGGAACTCATTACACATCGAAGCCATTATAGAAAGTTGTTCAGGCCCTGGGAGTGAATGGGAATTACACACTCCATGGCATCCATAGAGTTCTGGTCAGGTTGAGAGAATGAATCAAACTCTTAAAAGAGCTCTAGTTAAGCTAATGATTGAAACCCAAATGTCACGGATAAAATGTCTCCCTTTGGTCTTATTAAGAATTAGAAGCCAACCCCAGTCAGATCTGGGTGTCTCACCCTATGAAATGATGTTTGGGTTACCCTTCCTGACCTCACCTCAGAAGGTTGCCACCTATGAGGAAGGGGAACCTATGCCAAGAAATAAGTGATGTCTACAGCACAAACCTTAGAAGGACTAAGACATAAAAGGGCAATTCCTCAAACTACCACCCTCGATTTCAGAATCCATAATATTAATCCTGGGAATTGGGTGCTGATTAAGTCATGGAGAGATCAGCCTCCAACGCCTCAGTGGGAAGGTCCCTTTCAGGTACTGCTCACCAACAAATAGGCCATGAGAACTGCAGAGTGGGAATGGACTCATGGCAACAGAGTCAAAGGCCCAGTAGAAGAGCCCAAAGAATGGACTGTAACAACCAGGCTGGGTGAAACAAGATTGACTTCCAAGCAGAGACTGAAAGACAACCAGAAAAACACCAAGATGCCCAAAAAGTAGAGTCAAGCTTCCACCAACCAGCTTGAGAACTGTCTTCCTGTTTTAATGGGTGGGAATTACCAGCATCTATTGAGGGGAAGTACACAAGGGACTGTAAAATGTAATGGGAAAGCTTCTTTAAGAAAATAAGACAAAGTAAGGAGGGCAAGGCTGGATTGGTCCCTTTGTTTGCTACCAAGAAGGCTCCATCGCCCTGCCATGGGCAGCAACCCCGTAGGCATGGACAAAAGGCCATACCAGACCTCTATCATTCCTCAGTTGTCTTTTAATTCAACAGAGACTGGAGAGCAGGACCGAGTTGCCCTCTGTACTCACCCCTAAGATACACCAACTATGGGTAGCAGCCACATAGGCACAATAGATGGGAGTCAATGACATACTGGACTTCTGGGATGCCCTTTTGTGCATTCCAAATATATGTGTCTAAGGAAAACCTGAGATTATTTTCTCCTGTTCCCACTGTCCTTGCTGACATCAACAGTGGCTGGTATGACTCATTCAAGAGAGAGAGAAAATTTTTTACCTAATTTTTCGAGCAAAATGACTAGAGAAAGAGAAAAGGGGGGTTTGTTACAGATGAGTAATTCTATGGTTGACCCTCACAATTAAGGGGTGAATATTAAACATGTTAAAAGACATTTTGTAGATGTATACTTATCCTTCCCCTTCCCCTTGCATTGTTATCACAGGATGGCCTCAGTAGTCGGGGCATTTGGGAGGGTTGGCTTGTTACTATGGCAGCACCTGACCTCAAATCAAGGTGTAAGACAGTGATCTCCACCACTAAACAGTGAAGAAGGAGTCGATTGACAAGACTTTGGGAGGGGCTGGAGGTATAAAAGACAGAACATCCATTTTGTAGATGAGCACATGTTGACTGAATTATTTGCTCCTGATGTGGTATACTTTATTCAGTCTTCTGTTGTATTTAGATAAGGTCTTAATAAAACATTTATATTTTTGAAAGTGAAAATTGTTTCTCACATGGGGTTGGGGAATGTGAGGCAGGGTTGTCCACACTGGGTCAGGTCTCAAGGTAAAACTTCTCTGACCTGGCCAGACCTCCTTAGGGGAGACCCTGGATCAATATCAATCACAGAATGCTGCAATCAGCTCTTGTATAATAGGAATAACAATAAAAGACACCCTTTAAGATAGAAATACATATTTCTTAGAAGCTCTTTGAAATATTTCTCCATAACTTTAAAAGTAAAACTTCCTGATGAACTGCATGAGAGCAGAGGGAAATCGAGGCAGAGCCATGGTTTGTCAGGACTTGCTTGATCCTAATGAGCCCCGTGGTGCATTTGGAGCCGAGCCCTCGAACCTCAGGGCCTGAGAGGAGATTGCACAAACCTTTCCAGGAGTCGAAGTCAGAGGAAACACCCAAAGTGTCTCGAGGCATGGATAGGTCTCACTGAGGTCCATCCTCAACACAGGCTCCTCATGGACTCCTTGGAGAAGAGAATTGGAGGCCAGGATGGCACAAAAACTTCTCAGAGACTCAGTGTGGAAAGGAAAATCCAAAGTACCTTAAAAACCTTGAGTACCTCAAAGCATTAGTGAGCCCGACTGAGTGTCAGTACAAAGCTCTCAAGGGACTCATTAAAGCAGATAATTAAGGCCATCATTGCACAAATTTATCATAGAGTTTGTATGAAAAGGAAAACAACAAATACCTTAAAATAACTGAAGTACCTTGAAGCATTAATAACCCCATGGCCTCTCATTAATGATAAAGCCTCTCCAGGGACTAATTAAAGCAGGTAATTGGAGGCTGTGACTGCATAATCTTTCTCACAGAGTCTGTATCAAATGGCAAACACCAAGTACCTTAAAATAACTGAAGTACCCTGAAGTGTTAATGAGTCCCACTGAATGCTGCAAAAGACAAAGCCTCTCCAGGGACTAATTACAGCAGATAATTGGAGGCCATGATTGCACAAACCTCTCAGAGACTCCAAGCCAAAAGCAAATGCCAAAGTCCTTTGAAAAACCTGCAGTCCCTGGGAGCATTAAAGACCCCCCTAGGGCCATTGCTGAGCAAGGCTCCCCAGGGACTCCTTCCAGCAGATCCTTGAGGCCACTGGGATGTGGGCTAGGGGGGGATGCTGAGGGCAGAACAAGGGGCTGACAGTGCCCAGCCTGGCTGGGGCTGTGCCAGGAGGGCCCAGGGCCTCAGGACAAGGTGTCTCCTCCCAGCCCTTGGTGGCACAGACCCTGCTGTGCCCCAGGGCACCAAGACTTGGCTTCTCTTTGTCCCCACCTGTCATCACTGTCTCTAGTTCTCTGCTCTGCCTGGGGCCTGGGGACACTTTCTCCATCTTGTCCCTCAGTGGGACCCATTAAAAGTCCAAGAAACTTTGGAGTTGGATTCTGACTTGGAGTTCTGGAGAGGTTTCTTCAGCTCCCTCTCAGGGACTGATGTTCAGGGCATGAGCACAAAGCCCAAAAGGCTCATTAAAGTCCTTGTGCTGTGTCTGTGCTGCTGAGCTGGGCTGGGCTCCTGGCACAGAAGCAGCTCCTGGTAACCAAGAAGAGCTTCAAAAGCACATTTCTCTTGATGAGCAGCTCTTCTGCCAGCCCAGCAGGGCTGGGGCACTGCTTGCAGCCACGCTGGGCACAGCACAGAGGCACAGAGAGCTTCAATCAGTCAGGTCTGGGAAGGTGCTGAGAAGTGCCTGGGGCAGAATCACTGCCAGCCCTTGGCACAGGAACCTCTGGCTGCAGGACAATGCAGCTGCAGCTCCTGGAGCCATCTCCTAAAGCTGGAACATCCCAATGCCTACAGACCCTGTGAGTACATTCTCTGCTTTTCTCTTGTGCAGAGCAGCCAGGGGTGCCCAGGGCTGTCCTGCAGAGCAGGGTCCTGCAGCCCAGGGCGCTGTGCTGGGGAAGAGACTCTGCTGCCTGCCAGGGACAGCTCTCAGCCAGCCCTGGCAGCTGCTCCCAGCACTGGGGAACAAGGTCTGGGTGGGAGGAGACAGCTGGTCAGGCTTGGAAGTGTTCTCCTTGTGTGGGGTGGATGCGGCATTGTTCAGGACTGCTTCCAGGATGGCATTTAAAGTTCGGAACAAATAGATTATCCAGGGAGCACAGCAAGGCAAGGGCTGCATGAAAGGGAATTTCCTGCTTTTTGAATATACTGTTCTGGTTTGCCTGGATAGGAAAATGCACATAGATATTCATCTCTCAGTTCAGGTTGAGAAAAAAAAAACCCCAAAAATACCCCAAAATTCTCTCAGATGTTAATAAACCAGGCAGTGACAGAAATCCTTGCAGGGCCCCTTAGAGGCAGCATTAGTGTTGCTTTCCCAGTCTCCTCAGGGTTCCTGTGATGTTGCCATCAGAGCCTGCAGAGCCAGAGCTGCCCCTGGGCAGTGCCAGAGCTGGGAGGGGTCTGCAGGGCAGAGCTGAGCCCCCAGGGCTGGGCTGGGCTCTGGCAGCACTGGCAGGGCCCAGCCCTGGGCACAGGGAGCAGCTGCTGGCAGGGACAGCTCCAGGCAGCAGAGCCCTGGGCAGGCAGTGGGGGGAAAGTGCCCCCAAACTGTGCTGGGATATTTAAAGTCCTCTCCAAACCCAACTATTCCATTATTACTTTTTTACAGATCCCCATGCCAAGGCACAATAAATGTCCAACAGCAGCTCCATCAGGCATTTCCTCCTGCTGGCATTGGCAGACACGCGGCAGCTGCAGCTCCTGCACTTCTGCCTCTTGCTGGGCATCTCCCTGGCTGCCCTCCTGGGCAACGGCCTCATCATCAGCACCATAGCCTGCGGCCACCACCTGCACACACCCATGTTCTTCTTCCTGCTCAACCTGGCCCTCAGTGACCTGGGCATGATCTGCACAACTGTCCCCAAAGCCATGCACAATTCCCTCTGGGACACCAGGAACATCTCCTACAATGGATGTGCTTTCCAAGTCTTTCTGATTTTCTTCTTCCTCTCAGCAGAGTTTTCTCTCCTGACCATCATGTGCTACGACCGCTACGTGTCCATCTGCAAACCCCTGCACTACGGGACCCTCCTGGGCAGCAGAGCTTGTGCCCACATGGCAGCAGCTGCCTGGGCCAATGCCTTTCTCTATGCTCTGCTGCACACAGCCAATACATTTTCCCTGCCCCTGTGCCATGGCAATGCCCTGGGCCAGTTCTTCTGTGAAATCCCCCAGATCCTCACACTCTCCTGCTCCAAATCCTATCTCAGAGAATTTGGGCTCCTTGTGTTTTCCATCTGTTTAGCATTGTGTTGTTTTGTGTTCATTGTTTTCTCTTATGTGCAGATCTTCAGGGCTGTGCTGAGGATCCCCTCTGAGCAGGGACGGCACAAAGCCTTTTCCACCTGCCTCCCTCACTTGGCCGTGGTCTCCCTGTTTCTCAGCACTGGTACATTTTATTATCTTAAGCCCCCCTCAGTCTCGTCCCCCTCCCTGGATCTTGCCCTTTCAGTTCTGTACTCGGTGGTGCCTCCAGTGCTGAACCCCCTCATCTACAGCCTGAGGAACCAGGAGCTCAAGGCTGCAGTGTGGAGACTGATGACTGGCGTGTTTCAGAAGCATTAAACTGCTGGCCAGTTTCTGCAAGTCACATGTAATAAAAGTCATCTTTGATACTTCTTGATGGTTTCATTTTCGTGGTTCTTTATCTATTTATTTTACTTTTTAAATCTTGTCCACTAATAAATATAATTATTTGTGCCATTTTTCATTTTGTTTCTCTCCACCTTCCTTGTGGCCACAGACTGTTTCAATAAGGGACTGCACTCTTTGTTGCTTTAAAGAAATTAAAGGATCTCCGAGCAGAGTTTTCTGCAGAGATGCCCTTCTGTTGTCTCCTCTGGAGCTGCAGCAGCAATGTCTGTGTGCTGAGCTGGGGCAGATCAGTGCTGGCCCAGCAGCTGTGCCCAGCAGCAGCAGCACTTGGTGTTGCCAGTGCTGCTGCCGTGGCCCTGCCCCGCTGCCCTGGTGGCCCTTGGCTCTGCAAGGGCCCTGGGGCAGATGGGAAGGAGCAGCAGAGCAGGGGCTGATCCATCCCCAGTGCGCTGCACAGCCCAGGGCAGTGTCCCAGAGCGTCCTCCTGGAGCTGCCAACAACATCCCCCCCTCTGCAGCCCTGGCCTCTCCCCCCGCTCACACAGGTGCCCCATCCTTGCAGGCACGGACACGGCAGCACTGGCTCAGCAGCCCCTCTTTGCATTGCACAGAGCAGGGGGAGCATCCTCATGCTGTTGGTGTGGGGACAGGAACCTGAGGGAGCACAAATGCCATCAGCCCCTGGGGCCAGCAAGGGCTGGGGGACAGCAGGGAAACCACTCAGCTTTGTCCTGGCCTCTGCAGTAAGCCAGAACGTTTGTTCCCATCAGCTGGGAGTTTCCTGTGCCACTGCAGACGCTGTTGCTCAGAGCCAGGGCTGCCTGGCAGTGTCCTGGGGTGATGTTATGATGCTTGTATCCCCATTCATCTGTTCTGTGCCTTTAAGACCGACTCTGAAGAGTCGAAGTTTTGTTTGGGTTTCTCTTATCAGGGACACAGAGACGAACAGTACATAGGGCTGTTTCTAGCTTCTTGCTTTCAGCTTGCTGCTTTGCTTGCTCGCTTTTCTGCTCTCGCTTCTGCTCTGCTTTTTCTTCTGCTAATTAGCTAGGTCTTGCTAAACCGTCCATATTCCTTCCTGGACTGTTTCTCCTCTCCTGTTCCTGTGACCATCTCAAACCTGCTCCGGACTGGGATCTGGGAACACCGAAGGTTTGGCTGCAGCAGCTGCCCCAGCGCCAGAGGGACTGAGAACAGAGCAACCACCCCCGAAAGAGACTTTCTGATTTTGTCATCTTTCTCAGAGCGGTGTCATCGGGTATTGTTCATTTTGTGTGCTGGGGGGTGCTGTGCCTGAGATAAACAGGTTCTTTCTACCTCTCTCCAAGGAATTTTTTCCTGAACCGGTTGGGGCGAGGGTCCGTGTGGGTTTTGCTTTCTGGAGGGGCCCTCCTTTGCAGATTCTCTAAACAAATTTGCCCTAAACCAGGACAGAGGAGAAAATGGGTTTACATTTAAGTGTAAGCCACCGCCATGCTCTCCCTACTCTGCCCCCTGTAAAGCAATTAAGTGAGAATTTTGCTTCTGAAGATAACACAGTCTTTGCAAAGGACACTGGAAGTAATAGTGCCAAGAAAATTCCCAAATTTGCAAAAGATGTCCAAGTCAATCCTAGTTACTACAATTACTGTCTGTCTTTTGGGAATACTGCCCTGCTGTCCAGCCATGTGGAGCTGGAAGAAGCTTGGTGAATTCAGCAGCATCCAGGGGAAAATCCTTTGTTTGTTTGGGGGATGATTTTATTTTTCTAATCGACATTACAGAAGGGAGCCTGCCTTTGTGCAGGCACAGGGAGAGTGAGTGTTGAACCAAATCAACTTCCAACACAGTGGGCCAACCCCCAAAGAGTCCAGTTTGTTCTGCTGCTTCCTTCACAAACACTCGTTGCCTGCCAGTTTGCATTATTCACATTTATGCTCAAGACTAAGGAATTTGGGATTTTAGACTGCTGCTCATAACCTGTCTTGACTCAAGACCCGTAACCTGTCTTGGGCTATTGAAAACAAAGAGTTGGCATCACTGAATCTCTGGTCTGTTTCCATCTATAAATTAGGAAATGTTTCCCTAAGCCTTGGTAGCAGTGATCCTGGTTTTACCTTGTGTTTTAAACAGGGAATTTCCTGGTTTATACTCTAAAGATTGATGGGGTTTCTCTGTGTCTTTGTAGGGGATGGAAAACCAGAAGGCTGAAGGCCCATTTGTCAAGGAGCCGGTGAAGGAGAGGAACGATGGCTCAAAGGAGCCCCAGGCCAGCAAATGGTGCTGAGCACTTTTGTCAGATGTGACAAAGCACATGACAGGCTTTACATGCCTCTTCCTCAGGAAGAACTGTCTGGCAGAGATGAACAATGCCACAGATTCTTTCCTTTCCCTACAAATGCTCTAGGATAAAAAATGTCTACTTCTGCATTGTGCTGAACACAACTTCTCTGGAGGGGTTTCCACAAAAAAGGAGAGACAAACAGACACGCATTGGTGGCAGCTCAGACAATCCAGTGCAGTGGCAAGGGCAGTGTTGTGGAGGCTGGGAGAGGGCCAAGTTTCTGTTGCCTGACTTGGGACAAGTAAATTCAAACAGAGCTTTTTTTCATCTGAGTCATTTTCAGATGGGTGTTTTGATGAAAAATCTCAGTCTGGAAGCAAGATGCCATTCCACAAAGATGCCATTCCACAAAGATGCAGTTCTCATCCGTGTGGTTTGGCCTGGTTGAATCATGGTTTTCTTTCCCTCAAACAGTACCAAGTTTGAGTAAGTAGCAAGTAAGTAAGTAGCAAGGCAATTCCTGAACAACTTCAGTCAACAGGTGTCTGAATGTGGACTTTTGTCTTGATATTCCTGTCCTTCATGTAGTTTGCTCGATGAACAGCATGTTTAGTTTATTGCCCCCTGTGCTGCAATCATCATTTAAGACAGGAATTGCTCCTTGCTGTCTCTTCATGGCAGCTGCAGAGCTGCTTGTACCTGTTCTCCTCTGACAGCAGAGGGGATTTATATAACTCTGTCCTGCTCAGCAGTGGCAGGAAAGTGACCACATGCCTCAGTAGCACAGCTGGCATCTTCCCGTGCTCATGGAAGAGACAGGTTGATCAGGAGAATTGTTCCCAGTGGGGTTGTTAAGCTGTGCATCTGGTCTCTAGGGAAGCAAATGAAATGGGAGCGTAGTTCTGGGATGTCTGGCTTTTGTTTTTATCTCTGTTACTGATTTTCTGCATTCTTCAAATGTTGACCTGTTCATCTGTTGAGATGCACCTGGGCTACTTTTCCAGATTGTCATGCCTAGTTGTGGAGACACTTCTCCAGAGTGATGAGTTTCCTTATTCTAAGACACACATGTCCCATATGAGGAGGCATTTAAACCTGGAAGTAATGTCTCTCCTTCTCCACAAAGCAATGTGACCTGTGTGCCCTGGCAGCCATCTGAAGATAGATCAGATGCATCTCATCCTTGGTTTTCCTGAGTGAGCACTGGTGAGAATGTCACTTGCAGATTGTCTCCTGTAATGATTGTCATGAGGTCCACGTTGTTCTTCAGAGCCTCATGACTTTCCAGCTTGAAATGACTTTCCAAATTGAAATAATTAGGAAAGCTGCTCAAGATGTTTTGCTCACATTTAAGTGAAGATATTGTCTGTGGCTGCAGCTGTCTCAACAGAGAGCAGCAGGCTCAACTTTTGCAGGCATTGTCTTGGGGAAGGCTATGAGAAGATCAGAGAAAAGAATGAGAAACAATTCTTATCTTCACTTGCTGCACCTGTTGTTGTGAACATGTGGAATGTATTATGGAGATTTGTTGACCAAAGGGTAATTTCTTAATTGGCCACTGGTGATGGTGTTTTGGATTCAATTGACCAATCTGGTCTGTCTGTATCAGACTGTCTGTAAGGGTGATGAGTTTCAGTATAGTATAGCATAGCATAGCATAGCATAGCATAGCATAGTATAATATAGTGATTGATCAGCCTTCTGGAATCACGGAGTCAATGCTAATTATTTCCTCAATGGGGATGCCCTGCTACGATAATTATCACCACCAGGGCCTCATTTGGTTTTATTTTCCAGGGTGAAATCTCCCTCTCATGGACACCTCCTACCCCGTGCACAAGCCCAGGTCACATCACCTCCATCTGTGGAAGAAATGGAGCTGCTCCAGAAGCTTTACCATCTCCTGGAAGCCAAGAGGTTTTAGACATGGATGGAAGGAGTGGAACTCCTCCTAGACCTGTGCAAAACCAGCCCCCAGCTCATCTCCACTAACATTGCCCAAGTATGTAGGGTATCTTCACTGCTCCTTTCCTTTAGCTCCTTTCCTAAGCCTGTAGCAGTAAAGTTAATTCAGTGTGTCTTGGCACTCTGTCCTGGCTGTTTGGGACACGCTGGTCCTTCTCACCCAGACAAATGTAATTCAGGTCCAGGCTTCAGGACAAGTTATTTCAGTCCAGCTGTATTTGTCTGGCAGGTGCCTATTGATGCTGTTCATCAGATGATGGCAGAATTTTCTGCTGGTGTAACTGCTGCTCTCTCCTATTCCCAGTTGGGTTAAGTGAAGGGAATCCAGCCCCTGAAAGCATGGCAATTGTTCTCTAGACCAAAAATGGGTTTGCACAGGGAAGAGAAGTATCAGGCTGGGTTGGTTTAAACCCAGTTGTTTTATTTAAGAACACTTCTATATACTCCATCTTGTCTTACACAGGCACAGCTCTGGCTACTCATTTCCATCCTTGTTCCTATTCCTCTTGGTAAAGACAGTGCTCACCCTTCTTGGGGGATCTTTTTTTCTCTTTGGAAAAGGAGGAAAACAGCTAAGGACTCATCTCTGCCTTCTCCTCCCAGTAGCTGCTTTTTCCCTTTTTCCAGGGAAAGGTGCCTGATAAAGAGGCTGTCAAGGGACTGAACCTGCTCTAATGAGAGCTGTACAGCACATTACATTTCAGAAGTCCACCTGTTACTTAGAGAAATTGTCTGGATCCTGGAAGAGTTGATCAGAGCCCTGCACTTCTCCAGACACTGGCTCTGAGACAAACAAAAGAAAACTTAGATCTCCTCCAGCCATAGTTTTGGCAAAATCATAATTGCCCTCAGTACTTGAGGCAACTGTATAGAAAACCAGGCATTGTAAACATCTGCTTCCATTCAAAGCAAAGGTACTCTTTAGCATTAAAAAATGGAATTGATTTAATGATTTATAGATGGAAAGAAATACCATAGGAACTATTCTGTCCCCAGCCAAACCTCCTAAAACAGAAGAAAATCTTTCAACCAGCATGAGGTTGTGCCACCATTCCAGTGAGTGGCCCACAGGAAAACTGTGAAATTGTGCAAGCGAATGCTGACCTGACAGAAAGGATCACTTTCATCTTTGACATTGCTGACTGCTACAGCCACTCTTCAAACAGGGGCATTTGAATCCAGCTTTCACGTTGCTTGTTCTCTTCACAGATTTTTGATTATTTTGTCCTGAGAATATCTGACAGCCACAAGAAAGTGAAGCAGAGGGCACTGGATGCGCTGGCTGAAATCACAGGAGCCCTGAAAGATGCCTTGAAACCAGTGATCATTGGTTTGGTGGAGGGAATAACAAAGAACCTGAACTCAAAGGATCCCAGGGTTCGTGGGGCAGCTGTGAAAGCACTGGGAGAATCCATTGCTCATTTGGGTAAGGTTGAGCCCTGGCAGGGACTCTCCTCAGCTTCGTCTCTGTCTCTCCCGCACAAGAGAGCGCTGAGTGCCTTGACAGCTGCTCTTGTCTGTGGAACACTGCAGCTGACCCACCAGAGGCTGTGAAGGTGCAGTCCTTATGCACCATCCCCAACAGGCTGGAATGGGATCAGCATTTCCCAACAGTCCCAGGAGCCCTTGGCTCTGTGCTGCTTGTCTGAAGAGCAAGTCCTGGGCTACAGCTCTGCTACAGTTCAGAGGCAAAGGGGGTTCGGAGTTTGCTTGGGCCCTGTCTGACTTCCCAAGTGAACAGCTTTGCTGTTGGCATGAAGGGACACTGACCCTTCAGAGCTTCTGCAGAGCAGCCACCTGCAAGGCTCTACATTAGAGGCATTACCTGCCTATTTTCCACTTTTCTTCTTTGTCTTCTGTTTTCAAAGGGGAACTTATGATTCACCAAGTTCATTTCTTTAGAACAAACAGGTTTAAACCCAGCTGTCAAGGATGCCTTGTTCCACATGTGGTTTTGCATGGGGCAAGATGGCCACAGCAATTAACTACATAGGCAAGGGCTGCTCTAAATTCCTTTGCCACGCAGATTTATGTCAGCTCTGAGAATGCTGCACTGGGGAAATATGCCTGAAAAATGGAGTGTTGAAGAGGCAGGTCTTCAAGGGGAGCTTCCACTTTGTCCTCCCCAGCTGCTCTGTGAGCTCAGGAACTGCCTGACTCAGTGCCTTTCTGTGACCCAAGTATGGGGCTCTTCCTTTTTGCTCTGGGATGCAAAACCTTTTCACTGCTTCCATGTGACTGAACTCTTGAGGTCCCTGATGTGAAATGTTTTAACACAGCTCCTGCTACAGAAGACAAGTTTGGATTTACAACTGTGAGAGGAGAGATTTTGTTTTGGAATTTAAAACCCTGCCAAGCAGGCTAGAAGGAAAGAAGAAAAGGATTCAAAAATCCACAGAAATGTACTTTATTTTATAAAATGAGGTTGGCCCTGCCCTTTCCCTCCACACTGTCTTTTCTCCTATGACCTGAGAAAAGTGAGCAGAAACGTGTGTTTCCCTTGTAGATAAAGTGTCACTGCTGAAAGAGTTCAGCTACCAATGGAATCACCTGAGTGGCCAAGCCCTGCTGGATGTCACCGAGCGTATCACAGGTATGGCCTCCCCTTCTGAGCCCAGAGCTGTTCCCAGGGAGCATTTACAGGGAATGCCTGTGAGCAGACAGCAGAGCAGCTCCTCCAAACCAGGAGGTGCTGAGCTTGTCCCTGCTGCCCCATAGCCAAGGCAGGTGGGTTTGGCAGGTTTTCCCTGGCTGCTGCAGAGCTGGGCAGCACCTGAGATGGGGGCAGCGCTCGGCCTGGGGCTGAGCTCTCACTGGGGCATCTCAGAACCACCTCCAGCAAAGGGAGGGCTAAAAATGCCCCAGCTGGCTCCTCTCTGGGGAGCTCAGGGACATCTGTGATCTTTGAGGGGAAATGGTGGCCAATGCTGTCTCAGCACATCAGTTTGTTTTGTCCTCACAGAATTCTTGTATTTCTCTTGGAAAGTTTTGAGGCTGAACCGTGCAGGGCCTGGGGGTCACAGCTTAGGCCAGAACTCAACAGAGGTACCAGAGGCATGGGTTTAGTGCAAGGCAGCCTCTGGGGCACAGGGACAGAAGCTGAGGCTCCCTGCCTGTGCTGTCAGAGGGGCCTTGGACTGAGCCTTTCAGGGGGTGCAAACAGAGTCTGCCTGTGTCAGCACTGCCCAAAATGCTACAAATGCAGCTGATAATTGATTCCTCAGCGGAGCTTGCTATGTCAGCAATAGCCAAGGAATGGAAAAAGGATAATCTCAAGAAGATGATTGATAGCCTTGCTTTAACTGGGGCTAAATCCACTGCTAATTATGCCAACATCTTTGAATGCAAGGTTTAATACTTTGTGTCTTCATTAGGAATCTCAAAAGGGCATGTTCAGTGATTGGGAATGTCAAAGGCCCTTTAAAGAGCATTTGAATAAAGTAGATCTCCAGCAATAGGGAATTTAGTTTAGCTGTTCTTTTGACCTCTTTTTCAAAAAAAATGATTTAACCATAAATTAGGAGTACTTTAGAAAGAGCAGATGCTCTCTCTGCGATTCAGTAGGAACAGACAGGTGCTCCTCCTGTTCAGTAGTCACCAATGTCTTTAATTGCATTTGAACTCAAATGAATTCCCATTTTAAAATGGGTTCCATAACCCTTTCCTGCTTAGCAGAATTGGTTTTGGGTACTTGCAGGAGCAACTTCATTGTTGCTGACTGCTGGTGGATTAACAGCTTAGAGAAAATTAAGTCTCTTCCACCACAGAATATTAAATGGCTGCTAGATAACATTTTGTCTGATCAGAAAATAAGAATGGTCTCCAAAGGACTTCAGGTTTTGATCTCTCAGCCAAATCTGCCATGCAAGAAGCCTGTTGGTAGTAACTTGTTGTCTGTGTTTGATATAGTTCAGTTCAGAAAATGGGCAGAGGAATTTCAGAGACAATATGAGAAAACACTCGTGTTTTGGTTACATTTCAGTCCCCTGTGTAGCATTTTTCTTTTTCTATGCCCCTATTCAAGTGGACATCATAAGAAAAAATGCCATTAACAGTGAGAGGGGAAATGGCATTAAAATGTGGAGATGCCCAAATGCCAGGGCAATGGGGTCTGAGTAATTCTCTCAGACACCCTGAGGTTTGAAACTGATCTTTGTTGGAAGCCCCAAAAGCATTCTGCCAAAGACACCAGCTGGTCACTGATGTTTCTCATCCAGCTGTCAGGCAGCAGCCATCTCTGGTGGGCTGGAGTTTTGAGGTGTGTTCTAATCCTGCCCTTTGCTGTGTGCCACTGAGCACAGGGAAGAGCCAGATTAGACATTTGGCACTTGGCATCAAAGTTACAAAAATGGAATAATTCCTTTTATTAGAAATCTCTCCATTTCCTCTCAATGGTGCATTTCCAAATCTTCAGTGTGGCTTTAGACAACTTCTTAATGGAAATCAAAGGCAATTGGACATTTCATTCATTGCTCATGCAGAAAGAGATTGTGAAATAATTTAGTAAAGGTAGGAAGTCTGCCGCAAGGACAGGGCTCTGGTTGGAGCAATTAATGCTGAGGGGTTGGTGGTTCTGTTTCCAGGACGCTGAGCTGCTTTGCCCGTTTCTGGACCAAGGGGCTCTGGGTGCTGTTTTGCTGCTCTTGGCCAGAGAGGCTGGCAAGAAGCAGAAGCAGAGGTAGATCCCTGTTTGCAGTGAGGCTGGTGGGTAAGGAGCTGTGTCTCTGTCCCGGCAGTGCTTGTGCAGGGGGTTCATGCCAGGAGCCCTGAAGTCGCCCAGCGCGACGCCCTGCCCGTGCTCTGGCCCTGCCTGGGGAACAAGGCGCTGCCTGTGCGGAGCGCCAACGTCCGCACCGTGGCCACCAAGCTGGCCTCTGCCCTCTGCAAGGTGATGGGCACCCAGCTGAAGGAATGTGCTGCCAGCAAGCCTCCACACATGCAGGAAAACCTCTCCAGAATGTTGGGCTGGTGAAGGCGAGATGTTCTCCAGAAGGCTGAGGAAGCACTGAGTTGGACACCTCTGGATTTGCCTTTTGAGCTGTGCCAAAAATGACAAAATCCTAAGGAAGGTTGTGCATCTGCCCCTGCTCTCTCCATCACATTTCCTAGTCATGGCATGGGGGACCTGAAGCAGCTCCAGATGGAGGACAAGGTGAAGGGCAATCATGGCTCAGCCTCACACAGAGGTGAGGGGGGAGCTGGGCCAATCTCTGCTGGGAGGAAGGGCCTTGTGGCAGCCCAGAGAGGCTGTGCACATTGCCAGGGAACAGCTGTGCCCTGCATGTGCCCCTGCAATGAGCTGTGCTGCTGCCAGTGCCCCTGGAGCTGTGGGGCTGCTGAGCTGTGGGGCAGGCAGAGGAGCAGGAGGGTGCATGTGCAGCTGAGCCATTCCTGGAGAGCACAGGGCTCTGGGCTCCCTGCTGTCCCAGGGCAGCCCAGAGGCCAGGCTGGGCCTGTGCCAGCTCTGGGCAAGTGGCTCAGGGTTTGCCCTGGCCTGCCTCAGTGTCTGCCAGCAGGAGCATGTTTCCCTGTGCAGCTGTTTACACATCTCCAGGAAATGTCTCATGAAATACAGAGCTTCAGATGCTTTAGGTTTACATGGTGGCCTCTGTAAAACTTTGCCTCTCTGTTAAACTTTGTGTCTCCATTTTGCAGATCTGGCTGGTTACAGTCTTACTGGGAAGTTTTCTCCGGACACTTCCCATGTTCCCTCACCCACAAAGTCCTCGCCTCCCATCCAGAAGAGCTCTCTTTCCTCCAAGCTCAGGAAGAAGCTTCCGCCTGTGTGAAGAGTGTTTGAAGAATAGGATTGATGTGTTAGGCTTGATAGTTACAGCTGTACATATGTTCTGATCTTTAGATGTAGTTTTGAATTAATGTCTTTTGATTCTGTCTTTAAGTTTTGATGACATATTTTTAATGGTATATATTTTATTTTGCTGATGAAAACCAAAAATAAATAAATAACATTTAAATAAATCAGGAGGAGAATGTGAGACCATGACCTGCTAGCCTAGAGATTATGGGAGTGCAGCTCATTCAGTGTGCCAGTGTCTCACCACATCCTTTCCTCATTGGGCCTCTCCTCTTCCTCTTTGGCCATGTTTTCTTTGTGTCATTTGTGCTGCTCTTTGTTACTTGGCATTACAACAGGGCCACCATTGACCTGTCTAGGGGACAATGGATCCAAAAGATCCTGTCTAGTCAAAGGTTTTCTACCTAGGTGTGTTCTGTGCTCACCAAAGGCCTGAGCAAAGAAACCAAGAGAAGTGTGCCCAAATCCCAAAGCTTTGCTCCTTTGCAATCTCCCACAGATCTGGCTCACAGGTGTCTTCAATCACAATTCCATAGGTAAGAAGAGGTCAAGTATTTCACTGGGAAATTATGCACTGCTTTGGCAAAGTCACCTGTATGTATATTTACCCGGGACAGCAGTCCAGCTGTGTTGTTTGCACCTTGTTTGCAGAAGGATGAGTGCACTGGGAGGCCAATAACAAGTGACAAGGGTACCTCCAATCTGCACTGCAGCCTGGCTGCCATTCAGCCCAGAGCTAGGGGATCATTTGTTCCCATGGACCAGTGCTTGCCAGTGGAATGAATTCCTGCACAGCTGGAAGAAGCAATTCTGGATTCAGCTCCAGCTGTTGGTGGGCTGCATGATCATTGACAATGCTGCCCTTCCAGAAATTATTCTGCAGTTTCCTCTCATAGTCATTTGAAGCTTTTAAACTTCACATTTCAATTTGCTTTGCCTTAGGGAAAAACACTTCTAGGCCCAGTACAAACTGTCACCTTTTGACAGCAAAGTCCTCATGGTTGCCAGCTTCTGATGTTACAAAATGTCACCTGGCTGAATGAGTTCGCTTAGCTCTGGGTCTAGTCCTGGCCTAGTAAAACATTTGGTAGCTCTATACCTTCCTTTCTCTTCCTCCCTCTTTTTCCTTATTTTTCCTTTTTCCCCCAGTTCCTCCTCAATGCATTTTGCTGTGGTTATTCAATAAAGGTACATTTGTTTTGGTTATAGCAGCAACTCACTCTACCGTGTCGGTGTTTTTTGCACTCTGAGATCAACCCACAAACTACCACAAAACCCGTTTGTAAGGATTGATCGTGACACTTGTATACATACTATAGAAACCTTCTGTTATGGTTTGGGCCTGGCAAAGCCAGAGCCCCCATGAGTCTACCTCTACCTGATATCTGCTGTTAGATGTGAGCAGGAATAAGCAAAGCAGGCTCCAACTTAAACATAAAGAAAAGTTTATTAGCTAAACTACACGCAATTACTAAACTACACACAATTACTAAACTACACATACACAAAAGAAAAAGAAATCACAAGGAGAATGAAAACTACACAGAAACACTTCCCCCTCCTCCTCCAGATCCCAGTACAATTCATCTCCCAAAATTATCCACACTCCCAAAATTATTCACACTCGATCTGGCACCACCCTTTAAAAAAAAAATCAAATCTTCAGCTTATGTAGAGTAGACGGAGTCCTTCCTTGTACCACGGACTTCTTGTCACAATTAGCACACCGCCCGGAGTCCTGCTATCTCGTGACATCTCCTTTCCATGCCAAGGTGCTCTCACCACCAGGCATGGGATGAGGCAGAGGCCTGCTTTCAGGGTGGACTGTTTTAAGGATGCCTAGTCTCGTTCCAAGCAGAGCACACTCTCATCTCTGGGACCTTTGTCCCCCCCATTTCTTCTATACCCCCTGGGGCCGAGGGGTCTCAACATCAAACTCTCCTGGCTCCGAGCCTCCGCTTCCCCCTGCAATGCAGCCTCTGTATCACCAGGAGACAGTCCAAGGATCTACAACAAAAGAGTCCAGCAAAGTTGCCACTCCATCTTCCCCCATTTCTTCAACATTTCTCTTTCTCTTTGCCAGACCCCCTTACTGGCCTGTTTCTTCCTTCATCTTCCACTCTTATCCCTTTCCTAGGAAAGGTAATGTTCCATGAAGTTCTCACTATCCACAAGGGTTAAAAGCTCTCCCAGGCCGCTGGGCTGCTCGCTGCCCCCCCCTTCTCCTCCCAGCTGTGCTGCCGGCACATGATATCAAGTTTCAAGATAACAGTTCCAGCACAGGCTGCAAAGGGGGGGGGTGGGGAATAAACAGGTCGCTCGATGCTCCCCCACCCTTCCACCGAATCCGGGCCTACCGTAGATGGGCCACGTGGCTTTCCCCTCCCCCAGCCCAGCCAGCAACTGGGCCGGGGGAGGGAGGCCCAACACCTTCAGGCCGGAAATCCCAAGAGGGCTCTGAAGGACAAGAGCCCTGCTTTTAACTCCTTGGGTTTGTGGTCTCAAGAGGCGGATCCAATGCCCCACTGGTCAAACCAGGTGCTCATCTTAAAATCCGAACACCCATTGGTGACCACAGCAAAAACAACATATCCCAGATGTCCCATTTCCGGTCAAACCACGACAAGAGGGAAAAATGGGGCAAAAATGGGAGGAATAATAGGAAAAAGTGTGGGGAAAATGGGTGGGAAATGGGAGGAAAAAATAGGAAAAAACCAGGGAAAAATGGGGAAAAAATGGGGAAAAAATAGGAAAAAAAACAGGGAAAAATGGGGGAAATGGGAGGAAAAAATGTGGGAAAAATAGGGGGGAAATGAGGAAAAAATAGGAAAAAAGACAGGGAAAAATGGGGGGGAAATGGGGAAAAAATAGGAAAAATCGGGGAAAAATGGGGGGAAAATGGGATGAAAAACCAGAAAAAAATGTGGGAAAAAATGGGGGGAAAATGGGGAAAAATTGGGAAAAATGGAGGGAAATTGGAAAAATGGTGAAGAAATAGAAAGAACTGCAGAAAAATGGGGAAAATGGGGGAAAACAGGGAAAAATGGGGGAAACCAGGGAAAATCGGGGGGAAATGGTAAAAACTAGGGGGAAATGAGAAAAAAAATAGGGGGGAAAGGGGGAAAAGGGAGGGGAAAAGAGAGAAAAATAGGAAAAAATGGTGAAAATGGAAAAATAGTGAAAAAATGGGGAAAACTGTGTGGAAAGTGGTGAAAATATTGAGGGGAAATGGTGAAAAATGGGTTAAAAATGGTGAAAAATAGGTTGAAAATGGTGAAAATGGGTGAGGCACATCAAGATGGAGCCCGAGGACACCGAGGGTGACAATGCCACCCCAGGAGTGGCCTTGGGGACACCAAGGGTGACAATGCCAGCCCAGGAACGACCTTGGGGACACCGAGGGTGACAATGCCAGCCCAGGAACGGCCTTGGGGACACCAGGATGGGCTGAGGGACACCAAAGTGGCCTCGGGGAGAACGATGGCCCCGAGGTCTCCTCAGATGTCCCCAAGGTCCCCAAGGTCTCCAATGTCCCCAGATGTCCCCAAGGTCCCCAAGGTTTTCCAATGTCCCCAAGGTGCCATCACCCCAACATCTCCAATGTCCCCAGTGTCCCATCACCCCAACATCTGCAGGGTCCCCAATGTCCCCAATGTCCAAACATGTCCAATGTCCCCCAGGTTTTCCAATGTCCCCAAGGTCGCCATCACCCCAATATCTCCAATGTCCCCAGTGTCCCATCACCCCAACATCTCCAAGGTCCCCAACATCTCCAATGTCCCATCACCCCAACATCTCCAATGTCCAAACACCTCCAAGGTCCCCAAGGTTTCCAATGTCCCCAAGGTCCCCATCACCCCAACATCTCCAAGGTCCCAAATGTCCCCAACGGCCCCAACACCCTCCATGTTCGCAAGGTCCCCAAGGTCTCCAAGGTCCCAAACATCTCCAGTGTCCCCAAGGTCCCCATCCTCCCAATGTCCCCAGGGTCCTCAAGGTCCCCATTGCTGCAACATCCCCAATGTCCCCAGTGTCCTCCATACTGCCAAGGTCCTCAAGGTCCCCAATATCTCCAATGTCCCCAAGGTCCCATCACCCCAACATCTCCAATGTCCCCGAGGCCCCATCACCCCAACATCTCCAAGGGCCCCAACACCCTCCATATTCCCAAGGTCCCAAAGGTCCCCAACGTTCTCCAACGTCCCAAAGCCCCAATGTCCCCAAGGTCCCCATCACCCCAATGTCCCCAAGGTCCCCAATGTCCCCATTGCCCCCAAAGGTCCCCAACATCTCCAAGGTCCCTGAGGCCCCATCACACCAACATCTCCAATGTCCCCAATGCCCTCCATATTCCCGAGGTCCCAAAGGTCCCCAGCTGTCTCCGATGTCCCAAGGTCTCCAATGTCCCCAGTATCCCCAAGGTTCCATCACCCCAACATCTCCAATGTCCCCAAGCTCCCCAACATCTCCAATGTCCCAAAGGTCCCCAACATCTCCATGATTCCCAAGGTCTTCATCACCCCAACATGCCCAATGTCCCCATGGTCTCCAAGGTCCCCAACATATCCAATGTCCCCAGTGTTCCAATGTCCCCATCACCCCAACATCTCCAAGGTCCCCAATGTCCCCAATGTCCAAACATCTCCAATGTCCCCAACGCCCTCAATCATCCCAATGTCCCCAAGGTCTCCAGTGTCCCCATCACCCCAACATCTCCAATGTCCCCAGTGTCCCATCATCCCAACATCTCCAGGGTCCCCAATGTCCCCAATGTCCAAACATCTCCAATGTCCCCAAGGTTTTTCAATGTCCCCAAGGTCCCAATCACCCCAACATCTCCAACATCTCCAAGGTCCCCAAGGTCTCCAAGGTCTCCTCACTCATGTCCCCTCTCCCCCAGGCTCGTCCCCGGTGTCCTGCCACCCCGTCCTGGCGGGTGACGCGCTGCTCCTGGTGGTGGCCCAGCTGCCCCGGCTGTTCCTGTGGGGCGCCGGTGGCTTCGCGCCGCACGCCGACATCCCGCACAGGGACATCCCGCACAGGGACATCCCGCACAGGGACATCCCGCACAGGGACATCCCGCACAGGGACATCCCACACTGGGACATCTAGCACGGGGACATCTCGCACGCGGACATCCCGCACGCAGACATTCCTCACACGGACATGTGGTTATGGGGTTCCATCAAGGCCATGGGGTTATGGGGGTCTATCAAGATCATGGGAGTAACCAGGGTCATGGTGTTATGGGGTTCCATCAGGGCCATGTGGTTATGGGGGTCCAGCAGGGTCATGGGGTTATGGAGGTCCATCAAGGCTATGGGGTTATGGGGGTCCATCAGGGTCATGGGGGTACATCAAGGTCATAGTGGCTCAGCAGGATCATGGGGTTATGGAGTTCCATCAGGGTCATGGGGTTACGGGGATCCATCAAGGTTATGTTGTTATGGGGGTCAATCAGGGTCATGGGGGTCCATCAAGGTCCTCGGGGTCCATCAAGGTCATGGGGTTATGGAGGTCCATCAGGGTGATGTGGTTATGGGGGTCCATCAAGGTTATGGGGTTATGGAGGTCTATCAAGGTTATGGGGTTATGGAGGTCCATCACGGTCATGTGGTTATGGGGTTCGGTCATAGGAAGGAGACCAGTTCACCAGATGGTTCATCACAGGTCCAGTTTATTGAAGAAAGCATCAAACACTTCTACAGCAAATAATAAGCTCATGAATATTCTGTAAGCCAAGCAATCTATTGGTTAAACTATACCATGAACTCTTCCTCATTCCTTAGGGGTTACATCTCTCTTTTCTCATGTCTCTTTCACTGTTTGTTATCCTACTGCAGCTAGGCCCAAGGACACGCTATCTCACAGGTACAGGACTTGGAATTAGCCACGGTTTTGTACTTTTCCCTAGTTCTCTAGTCTCCTAAATTTCCCAACAGGGTTCTATCAGGGTTATCGGGTCATGTGGTTATGGGGGCCGAACAAGGTCATGGAGTCATGTGGTTATGGGGTTCCATCAAGGCCAGGTGGTTATGGAGGTCCATCAGGGTGATGTGGTTATGGAGGTCCATCAGGGTTATGGGGTAATGGAGGTCCATCATGGTTATGGGTTATGGGGTTCCATCAGGGTTATGGGATCATGGGCTTATGGGGGTCCATCATGGTTATGAGGTTATGGGGTTCCATCAAGGCCATGGGATTGTGGAGGTCCATCATGATTATGGGATCATGGGGTTATGGGGGTCTATCAGGGTCATGGGTCTAGGGGGTTCCATCAGGGTTATGGGATCATGGGGTTCCATGAGGGTCATGTGGTTATGAAGGTCTGTCAGGGTCATGTGGTTCCATCATGGTTATGGGATCATGGGGGTCCATCAGGGTCATGGGGTTATGGAGGTCCATCAGGGTCATGGGGTTATGGGGATCCATCAAGGTTATGTGGTTATGGGGGTCAATCAGGTTCATGGGGGTCCATCAAGGTCCTCGGGGTCCATCAAGGTCCTCGGGGTCCATCAAGGTCATGGGGTTATGGAGGTCCATCAAGGCCATGTGGTTATGGGGGTCCATCAGGGTGATGTGGTTATGGAGGTCCATCAAGGTTATGGGGTTATGGAGGTCCATCACGGTCATGTGATTATGGGGTTCTGTCTTAGGAAGGAGACCAGGACACCAGCTGGTTCATCACAGGTCCAGTTTTTTGAAGAAAGCATCAAACACTTATACAGCAAATAATAAGCTTATGAATATTCTGTAAGCCAAGCAATCTATTGGTTAAACTGTACCATGAACTCTTCCTCATTCCTTAGGCGTTACATCTCTCTTTTCTCATGTCTCTTTCACTATTTGTTATCCTACTACAGCTAGGCCCAAGGACACGCTATCTCACAGGTGCAGGACTTGGAATTAGCCACAGATTTGTAATTTCCCAATCTCTAGCAGCTAAATTCCCAACATCTCCCCTGTTTTTATTTTTTTAGAAAAGCAAAATTCTATGGGCTAACTGTGTCACCCTCTTTGCAACACAAAAATCAGCAATTCTAACAACTAAACAATATTCTCAGTTAGCATGGTTTCTCCCTTACAAGGGATCTAAGCCAGGGAAACAAACAGAAAAGGCTATCACTATTTATAAGATATGCTATATAACAGATACAAAAAGGATTCTATGTGCTACAAGGCTCAAACAAAACTCAGGTGTGCTAATACAACCTACAAAAATAAACTAAAGGAGTAACATGTGCGCAGGTTTCACCCGTGTCAATTGTCTGGTCAGTTTGCTTTCTATTCTCAAACAGCAGATATACTTCAAACAGGAATGCCTCTACTCACAAATGCTTCTGATTGTCCTTTTTTAACTAGAGTTTCTCTGATGTTCACAACAACACTTCATACACAAGTCATAAAATAAACGCCTATCGTAAAAGGATAAATCTATCTAACATCACTTAACTTAATAGTACCTAGACTTAAAATACTTAAACTTAAAATATTTAAACTTAATAGTACTTAACATTACTTAAACTTATCTTTACTTAAACCCAACAGATTTTTAAATCAACAGAACTTACATGTAAAATCACTTAAATCTAACAAAACTTCAACAAAGCTTAACTGACTTTAAATTCTACATAACCTAAAACTAATATAATTTAAACAGAATCTAGCTTTACTTAAACTTAATAACACTTAAACTCAGCATGAGATAAACTTAACAAAACTAAACCTTAACAGTATTTAACATTTAATGGCACTTAATAGATAATTTAACTTAAACTACTTAGCAACGGATAATACTTACTATAGAAATAAAATATAGCATTTACTATAACTTACCTACAGGCCTGATTCTAAAATACTAAACTAAAACAAGTCTCTTCACGTATTTGCTGCAGCATTTTTATACTTGAATGCACTTAAACATAAGAAGTTTGTTCAAGGTACACCTGTGGAAAAATTCTTTTAAATTCAGTGCTTGCTTTTACTTTTATCACATCTAAACAAAGCTTAAAAAATACAAAAAACACAGTCATTACATCTTACTTCTACAACCACTTTAACACATTTTTAACATTTTTAAATTTTTTCAAAATATAATTTCAGAATTTAATGTTCTACTGACTGAGTTAGTTGGGCTTCTGATATTTAAAGTCTCTTTCACAGCCTCTGCTAGGAAAAACAAAAAGTCCTTTTAACTTAGGTGAAAAACTTCTTGACCGTAATGGTCCTCAGTGTCCTTTGTTTATTATCACTGGCTTCTTAATTGCAGTAGGAATCTTTCTTTTGTTGACAAGAGTCACATTTATTAAGCTGTTAGGTCTCACACTGAAGCTTTTGCCGGCTGCGGGGCGGAGGGAGAGCGCTCCCGCTGGAAGAAGCGCTCCGGTCCCGCGGCGCTTGTGTCGGACGGGGCGAACCCCCCGCGGCTGCCGCCGCTGCCGCCGCTGCAGGGCAGCATTTCAGGCGGCCGCTCGCCGCGGCTGCTCCCCATGGCGGAGCGCCCATGCCGAGTTCGGAGCGGCACAGCCTCGCAGGCGTCCCGAGCCGCAGCTGCTGCTGTGCACTCAGAGACACGCTGAAGTGTATTGTGTATCACCCGCCATGGCTTGCTCGGTTTCTTTGCTGACTTATCATCTTCTAACACTGCTTCCCACAGTATATCCCCAGATTTTCTCCATTCCGAAAGTTCATGTGGGTTAAGGAAAGTTTCTTCAGCGTATCCGTAGGCTAATAACAAATCTATCCCCTTTATCCCTCGCCATTCTAGATACGCGGCGGATAATTTATGTGCTGCTTGCCTTTTCATACCTCTTTCGTGAGCGCTCTTGCAGCTTTCCAGGCTTCCGGCAGCACGTATGGCTCAGGTCACCGATGTGAACCCCCGAGGGTGCTTCAAAATTCTGACACCTATGATTTAAAATGTATTATGTTGTTGTCATTTACAGAATACACCCTGTAGGAAGAGGGATGGAAGGGTTTATTATGCTAATAGCAATGAGTATGCTAATAATGAGGCAAGGGCGGAATTATCAATCAACCATCTAGCTGGAGAAGGACAACACAGCCTACCAGATGATCAAGCAGCAGGTATCCTCAGTGAAGTATTGGATGATATCAAAGAGATGACTTTGAAAGCTTTAATCCAGGTATTGGATGGTAGCACTCCAAATTTGGACTACCTTGGGTGGCTGCAGCTAAAGCTTTAGGACAATCAGACCATCTTGGGTGCCTGTTAAGTAAGCAAACCAATGCTACCTCCCTCACAATTGGTGGCCTGCTCTCAGACATAGAGACCATCAGACATGCCACCGTGCAGAACAGCGATAGAGTTTTTACTCTGGGCACATGGGCATGGCTGTGTAGACTCTGAGGGCATGTGTTGCATGAACCTCTCCAGCCACAGCGAGTCAATCCACAAGAGCATTCAGGTACTGAAGGAAGGGTTCAAGAAGCTTCAAGTGGAAAACAACGACTGGGTCAATGAACTCTTCCAATCCAAGGGACTAAAGGGTTGGATGATGTTTATCTAAAAAAGGACTATTAATTCTCTTAGTGGTTGTTGCTGTATTGTTAATTGTCCCATGTTTGTTTGGATGCTTTTAGAAAGTCTTACAAAATTCTGTCAGTTCCATCTTTGTTGTAAAAAAGAAAGGGGGAAGATACCCAACACAGGCTCCTCATGGACTCCTTGGAGGAGAGAACTGGAGGTCAGGATGGCACAAAAACCTCTCAGACACTCAATATTTGAAGGAAAATCCTTAAAAATACCTAAAAGTATACTTCAATCCATAAAGTACCTTAAAAACCTTGAGTATGTCAAGGCATTAATGAGCCCCACTGAGTGTCAGTACAAAGCTCTCCAGGGACTTGTTAAAGCAGAGAATTGGGGCCATGATTGCACAAACCTCTCACACAGTGTGTATCAAAAGGGAAACACCAAGTACCTTAAAATAACTGAAGTACCCTGTAGTATTAATGAGCCCCACTGAGTGTTGTAACTGACAAAGCCTCTCCAGGGAATAATTACTGCAGATAATTGGAGGCCATGATTGCACAAACCTCTCAGAGACTCCAAGGCAAAAGCCAAACCCAAAGTCCTTTGAAAAACTCTGTGAGCATGAAGGAGCCCCCGGGGCCATTCCTGAGCAAGGCTCCCCAGGGACTCCTTCCAGCAGATCCTTGAGGCCACTGGGATGTGGGCTAGGGGGGGATGCTGAGGGCAGAACAAGGGGCTGACAGTGCCCAGCCTGGCTGGGGCTGTGCCAGGAGCCCCCAGGGCCTCAGGACAAGGTGTCTCCTCACAGCCCTTGGTGGCACAGACCCTCATGCTGTGCCCCAGGGCACCAAGACTTGGCTTCTGTTTGTCCCCCCCTGCCATCACTGCCTGCAGTTCTCTGCTCTGCCTGGGGCCTGGGGACACTTTCTCAGTTGTGCTCCTCAGTGGGACCCATTAAAAGTCCAAGAAACTTTGGAGTTGGATTCTGACTTGAAATTCTGGAGAGGTTTCTTCAGCTCCCTCTCAGGGACTGATGTTCAGGGCCTGAGCACAAAGCCCCAGAGGCTCATTAAAGTCCTTGTGCTGTGTCTGTGCTGCTGAGCTGGGCTGGGCCCCTGGCACAGAGGCAGCTCCTGGTAACCAAGGAGAGCTTCAAAAGCACATTTCTCTTGATGAGCACCTCTTCTGCCAGCCCAGCCTGGCTGGGGCACTGCCTGCAGCCACCCGGGGCACAGCACAGAGGCACAGAGAGCTTCAATCAGTCAGGGCTGGGAAGGTGCTGAGAAGTGCCTGGGCAGAATCACTGCCAGCCGTTGGCACAGGAACCTCTAGCTGCAGGACAATGCAGCTGCAGCTCCTGGAGTGATCTCCCAAAGCTGGAACATCCCAATGCCTGCAGACCCTGTGAGTACATTCTCTGATTGTCTCTTGTGCAGAGCAGCCAGGGGTGGCCGGGGCTGTCCTGCAGAGCAGGGTCCTGCAGCCCAGGGCGCTGTGCTGGGGCAGGGACTCTGCTGCCTGCCAGGGACAGCTCTCAGCCAGCCCTGGCAGCTGCTCCTAGCACTGGGGGACAAGATCTGGGTGGGAGGAGACATCTGGTCAGGCTTGGAAGTGTTCTCCTTGTGTGGTGAGGATGCTGTCTTCTTCAGGACTGCTCCCAGCATAGCATTTAACTGCAGAATGTTTCCAAGTAGATTATACAGGGAGCACAGCAAGGCAGGGGCTGCATAAAAGGGAGAAAGTTATTAATCTACTGCTTTGGGTTGCTGGGATGGAAAATTGCACGTAGATATTCATCTCTCGGTTCATGTATAGAAAAAATAAAAATTTTATCTCAGGTCTGAATAAAGCAGGCAGTGACAGAAATCAGCACAGGACCCCTCACAGGCAGTGTCAATATCACTTTTCCAGTCTCCTCAGGGTTGCTCTGATCTTGCCATCAGAGGCTGCAGAGCAGAGCTGCCCCTGGGCAGTGCCAGAGCAGAGAGGGGTCTGCAGGGCAGGGATGAGCCCCCAGGGCTGGGCTGGGCTCTGGCAGCACTGGCAGGGCCCATCCCTGGGCACAGGGAAGCAGCTGCTGGCAGGGACAGCTCCAGGCAGCAGAGCCCTGGGCAGGCAGTGGGGGAAAAGTGCCCCCAGGCTGTGCTGGGATATTTCAAGTCCTCTCCAAACCCAACTATTCCATGGATACTTTTCTTTTAGATCCCCATGCCAAGACACAGAAAATGTCCAACAGCAGCTCCATCAGGTTCATCCTCCTGCTGGCACTGGCAGACACACGGCAGCTGCAGCTCCTGCACTTCTGCCTCTTGCTGGGCATCTCCCTGGCTGCCCTCCTGGGCAACGGCCTCATCATCAGCGCCGTAGCCTGCGGCCACCACCTGCACACGCCCATGTTCTTCTTCCTGCTCAACCTGGCCCTCAGCGACCTGGGCTCCATCTGCACCACTGTCCCCAAAGCCATGCACAATTCCCTCTGGCACACCAAGAAAATCTCCTACACAGGATGTGCTGCTCAGCTCTTTTTCTTTCTCTTCTTCATTGGAGCAGAGTTTTATCTTCTGACCGTCATGTGCTATGACCGCTACGTGTCCATCTGCAAACCCCTGCACTATGGGACCCTCCTGGAAAGCAGAGCTTGTGCCCACATGGCAGCAGCTGCCTGGGCCAGTGGCTTTTTCACTGCTCTTCTGCTCACAGCCAATACATTTTCTTTGCCCCTGTGCCATGGCAATGCCCTGGGCCAGTTCTTCTGTGAAATCCCTCAGATCCTCAAGCTCTCCTGCTCCAAATCCTTCCTCAGGGAATACGGGCTCATTGTTATTAGTGCCTGCTTATCATTTGGCAGTTTTGTGTTCATTGTTTTCTCCTATGTGCAGATCTTCAGGGCTGTGCTGAGGATCCCCTCTGAGCAGGGACGGCATAAAGCCTTTTCCACCTGCCTCCCTCACCTGGCTGTGGTCACCGTGTTCATCAGCACTGGTACTTCTTTGTACTTGAAGCCCCCCTCCATCTCCTCCCCATCCCTGGATCTGGCCCTGTCAGTTCTGTACTCGGTGGTGCCTCCAGCCCTGAACCCCCTCATTTACAGCCTGAGGTACCAGGAGCTCAAGGCTGCAGTGTGGAGACTGATGACTGGATGGTTTCAGAAACATTAAACTGCTGGCAAATTTCTGCAAATCACTTCTAATAAAATCATCTTTGATCCTTCGTGTTGGTTTCATTTTGGAGGTCATTTTATTTTGTTTTAGAATTTTAATATTGTCAGCCAAAAAATGTCATTGCTTCTGCCATTTCTCATTTTGTGTCTGTCACCTTCCTTGTTCTCAAAGACTGTGTCAATAAGGGGCTGCTCTCTCAGTAGCTTTAAAGGAACTAAAGGATCTCCCAGCCGAGTTTTCTGCAGAGATGCCCTTTTGTAGCCTTCTCTGAAACTGCAGCAGCAATGTCTGTGTGCAGAGCTGGGGGCAGATCAGTGCTGGCCCAGCAGCTGTGCCCAGCAGCAGCAGCAGCAGCATTTGGTGTTGCCAGTGCTGCTGCCGTGGCCCTGCCCCGCTGCCCTGGTGGCCCTGGTGTTGCTGCAGGGCCTGAGTGCTCTCGGGGCCGGGCACAGCCCTGGGGGTGGCAGTGCCAGGGCTGCAGCAGGGACAGGCCATGGGCACTGCTGGGGCAGCGCTGATGCCTCAGGCCAGGGCCTGGGGGCTCCAGGCTCCTTGCCCAGGCTCTCTCAAGAACACACCCAGGCCAATGCTCAGCACAGAAAAGCCCTGTGAGCAGCCCCAGGCTGGCCGTGGGCAGGCAGGAGGCAAACAGCATGGCTGGGGCTCTGCAAGGGCCCTGGGGCAGACGGGAAGGAGCAGCAGAGCAGGGGCTGATCCATCCCCAGTGCGCTGCACAGCCCAGGGCAGCGTCCCAGAGAGTCCTCACGGAGCTGCCAACAACATCCCCCCTCTGCAGCCCTGGCCTCTCCCCCAGCTCACACAGGTGCCCCATCCTTGCAGGCACAGACACGGCAGCACTGGCTCAGCAGCCCCTGTTTGCATTGCACAGAGCAGGGGGAGCACCCCCATGCTGTTGGTGTGGGGACATGAACCTGAGGGAGCACAAATGCCATCAGCCCCTGGGGCCAGCAAGGGCTGGGGGACACCAGGGAAACCACTCAGGTTTATTGGGACAAACTTCTGAGTTCACCAATTCTAACCTGCAACCTAATGCCACATTGTCTGCCCTGAGCCTCCCTATTATACAATCGCAGCTCCCTCTTGTTCTTTCAACCAGACATCTGTTCCAGACTCCTCACCAGCCTTGCTGCCCTTCTCTGGACACGTTCCAACCCCTCCATGGCCTTCCTAAATTGATGGCCCAGAACTGGACACAGCACTCGTGGTGTGGCCTCACCAGTGCTGAGCACAGGGGAAGAATCCCTGCCCTGCTCTTGCTGGCCACACCATTCCTGACCCAGCCCAGGAGCCATTGGCCTTCTTGCCCACCTGGGCACTCTGCTGGCTCATGCCCAGCCTGCTGTCCATCAGTCCCTGCAGGTCCCTTTCTGCCTGGCTGCTCTCCAGCCACTCTGTCCCCAGCCTGTACTGCTGCAGGGGTTGTTGTGGCCAAAGTGCAG